>JAIOJX010000025.1:17952833-19237000 GCA_022376925.1 Tragulus kanchil
AAAAATAATAATCAGATGACAAAAGTTGATATAACGCCTAACATTCTCTAAAAAATCCTCATCAATTTGAAGCTTTTATAACCTCCTAATTATATTGTGATTAAGTCTACTTGTCTGATGTGGAGAATTATCAGCCACATAGCCACAAAGTGGAAATTCCTTGTAGAAGAAAAATGTATGATCTCATTCTAAAAAAAGATTTCACACCCCCCTCAAGATAAAATGACTGTGAAGACTAAAATACGAAAAGTTTCAGAACACAATTGCACATTTTCTAGTGAAATGACAAACTTGTTTCCATGCTAGAACAACATTTTTGACAAAATTCCATATCTGAGGTTAATGACAATGTCTTCAAAGGGCACAATATTTTGAAGGAGAATAAAGGTGGTTTAGAAAATTGAAGGAAGAAAAAAAGAGGGAAAAATACACGGATAAAATTACATAGTACAGGGCAGTAAATAAGAAAAGTGAAAGTAGGTAATCCAGAACAAAAGTTATACTAAAACTCCAATAAGAGGTACATCAACATCAAAAAGAGTTGTAAAAACATAAGTATATGCTATTAATATTTTTCAGCCTATGTCCAAATAAACATTCAGATAATGATGATGATAATGATGATGATAATAATAATAATAATAATAATAATAATAATAAAGTGTCAAAACTTCTCCTTGTTGAACAACAGGAAATCAGTTTTATTGTACCTGAAAACACTATTATTTACCAGTTCCTTAACAAGTCACTGTTAGAATTAAGCACAGCACACAATGGATGAAATTGATTTGTGAACACCAAATAAATAAATGAGCAACAATGGTGAGAGAAAGTACTTTTCATTTCTTTTATTAATAAGTCTCTACACCCCATCTAAAAAGGAAATTGTGTTGAGCCCTAGGCCTTTGACAAGTTGGCACTCTGATAATACACCTTGTGATTAATCATAATCAAAACAACAATGAAGCATGAACTGTACTCGAAAAAGATAAAAGTTTTTATAAAGTAAGAAATCAGTACAATATTCTGTCAATTTTACTTCTAGAGTTTTTTGAGTATGCTGCAGCCATACAAGTAATCATTTAAAGTCTCCACAGGCACAGAGAATTAGGTTCTTCTGGGACTAAAGATGTGTTTAAGTTAATAAGAAAGTTTAAGAATAAAAAAGTGGGACCTGTCTGGCTGTCCAGTGGTAAAGACTGCACTTCCACTGAAGGGGCACAGATTCAATCTCTGGTCAGGGAACTAAGATACTACATGCCAAGATGGGACCAGAAAATAAAAAAAGAATAAAGAAAGCATTCTCTCAGGTCAGGGAACTAAGATACTACATGCCAAGACGGGGCCAGAAAATAAAAAAAAGAATAAAGAAAGCATTCTCATATGTAATTTTATGAATATTTACCAAATATCATATGGGAAATATGATGTAACAATATTTTGGTATGAGTCTTAAGAAAATAGAGACAATGCAGTAGGCAGGAATTATTCTTAAAAGTGAAGCATCTTGATTTTGGTGCAAAACTAATAGATGTAGATCTATGCAAAGAAGATAGAAATGTTAGAATGAAGACACTGTATGAACACAAGCAAATTCTCATTTTCTAAAGAGGTGGTTGTGTATTCAGAAGTAATGAAAAAGGAGTGGGAGGGGGGCCCAGATGGGAGGGATAAAAGATACACCTACGACTGATTTGGGCTTATGTATAGCTGTAAACAAGAAACTCTGTAAAAGAAAAAGAAAAATAATTACAAAAATAAAAAAGAAAAGAAAACAAGGAGGTTTTAGAGTATAATTACTGTATAATGATGAATTATTTAAAGTAAAGTAGTTGTCATTTGTGGGAGGAACTGGAAGAATTGGAAATGAAAAAAAAAAAAACTGATGTCTTACTGAATGGACATTCAAATATGCAAAAGATACAGTCAAGGTTATCACCCATCCACAGACTTATTTTCATGTACTCAGTCAACTATCTTTCTAGCTTACTTATTGTATCTTGACTCCACTGATCCTGAAATTCAGCAGGATCTCCAACACGTTTGTGCTGATTCACTTTTCAGTGTTATTTACCCCTTTGGTATTTTTGTTTCTCAGTACTCTACACTGAATCTTCAACAGTATATGAACCAAGAATTTCCAGATGTACAGACCAGGTTTAGAAAAGGAAGAGGAACCAGAGATCAAATTGCCAACATCTACTGAATCACAGAAAAAGCAGGATATTTCCAGAAAAACATCTACTTCTGCTTCATTGACTATGCTAAAGCCTTTGACTGTGTGGATCACAACAAAATGTGAAAGATTCCTAAAGAGATGGGACTATCAGATCACCATACCTGCCGTACCTGAGAAACCCATATGCATGTCAAGAAGCAACAGTTAGAACCGGATATGGAACAATGGGCTGATTCAAAATTAGGAAAGGTATATGACAAAGCTGTATACTGTCTTCCTGCTTATTTAACTTATACACAGAGTACAAATATCATATGGGAAATATGATGTAACAATATTTTGGTATGAGTCTTAAGAAAATAGAGACAATGCAGTAGGCAGGAATTATTCTTAAAAGTGAAGCATCTTGATTTTGGTGCAAAACTAATAGATGTAGATCTATGCAAAGAAGATAGAAATGTTAGAATGAAGACACTGTGTATGAACACAAGCAAATTCTCATTTTCTAAAGAGGTGGTTGTGTATTCAGAAGTAATGAAAAAGGAGTGGGAGGGGGGCCCAGATGGGAGGGATAAAAGATACACCTACGACTGATTTGGGCTTATGTATAGCTGTAAACAAGAAACTCTGTAAAAGAAAAAGAAAAATAATTACAAAAATAAAAAAGAAAAGAAAACAAGGAGGTTTTAGAGTATAATTACTGTATAATGATGAATTATTTAAAGTAAAGTAGTTGTCATTTGTGGGAGGAACTGGAAGAATTGGAAATGAAAAAAAAAAAAACTGATGTCTTACTGAATGGACATTCAAATATGCAAAAGATACAGTCAAGGTTATCACCCATCCACAGACTTATTTTCATGTACTCAGTCAACTATCTTTCTAGCTTACTTATTGTATCTTGACTCCACTGATCCTGAAATTCAGCAGGATCTCCAACACGTTTGTGCTGATTCACTTTTCAGTGTTATTTACCCCTTTGGTATTTTTGTTTCTCAGTACTCTACACTGAATCTTCAACAGTATATGAACCAAGAATTTCCAGATGTACAGACCAGGTTTAGAAAAGGAAGAGGAACCAGAGATCAAATTGCCAACATCTACTGAATCACAGAAAAAGCAGGATATTTCCAGAAAAACATCTACTTCTGCTTCATTGACTATGCTAAAGCCTTTGACTGTGTGGATCACAACAAAATGTGAAAGATTCCTAAAGAGATGGGACTATCAGATCACCATACCTGCCGTACCTGAGAAACCCATATGCATGTCAAGAAGCAACAGTTAGAACCGGATATGGAACAATGGGCTGATTCAAAATTAGGAAAGGTATATGACAAAGCTGTATACTGTCTTCCTGCTTATTTAACTTATACACAGAGTACATCATGCAAAATGCTGATCTGGTGGAAAAACAAGCTAGAATCAAGATTGGTGGGAGAAATATCAATTACCTCAGATATGCTGATGAAATGATCCTTACAACAGACAGTGAAGAGGAACTAAAGATCCTCTTGGTGAGGGTGAAACAGAGTGAAAAAACTGGCTTAAAACTCGACATTCAAAAACTAACATCATGGCATCTGGACCCAACACTTCGTGGCAAATTAATGGGGAAAATGTGGAAACAGTTGTCAGATTTCATTTTCTTGTGCTCTCAAGTCAATGAGGACAGTGACTGTAGCCATGAAATTAAAAAAAAAATGCTTGCTCCTTGGAAGAATAGCAACGACAAACCTAGCTAGTATATTAAAAAGCAGAGACATCACTTTGCTGACAAAGGTTGTATAGTAAACGATATGATTTTCCCAGTAATCACGTATGGATGTGAGAGTTGGATCATAAAGAAGACTGAGCTCCTAACAACTGATGCTTTCAAACTGTGGTGCTAGAGAAGACTCTTGAGAGTCCCTTGGACAGCAAGGAGATCAAACCAGTCAATCCTAAATGGAATGAACCATAAATAGTCATTGGAAATGCTGAAGTTCCAATACTTTGGGCACCTAATGGGAAGAACTGACTCAGTGGAAAAGACCCTGATGCTGGGAAAAACTGAGGCGAGAGGAGAAGAGGGCAACAGAGGTTGAGATAGTTGGATGGCATCACCAACTCAGTGGACATAAATATATACAGACCAGGTTTAGAAAAGGAAGAGGAACCAGAGATCAAATTGCCAACATCTACTGAATCACAGAAAAGCAGGATATTTCCAGAAAAACATCTACTTCTGCTTCATTGACTATGCTAAAGCCTTTGACTGTGTGGATCACAACAAAATGTGAAAGATTCCTAAAGAGATGGGACTATCAGATCACCATACCTGCCGTACCTGAGAAACCCATATGCATGTCAAGAAGCAACAGTTAGAACCGGATATGGAACAATGGGCTGATTCAAAATTAGGAAAGGTATATGACAAAGCTGTATACTGTCTTCCTGCTTATTTAACTTATACACAGAGTACATCATGCAAAATGCTGATCTGGTGGAAAAACAAGCTAGAATCAAGATTGGTGGGAGAAATATCAATTACCTCAGATATGCTGATGAAATGATCCTTACAACAGACAGTGAAGAGGAACTAAAGATCCTCTTGGTGAGGGTGAAACAGAGTGAAAAAACTGGCTTAAAACTCGACATTCAAAAACTAACATCATGGCATCTGGACCCAACACTTCGTGGCAAATTAATGGGGAAAATGTGGAAACAGTTGTCAGATTTCATTTTCTTGTGCTCTCAAGTCAATGAGGACAGTGACTGTAGCCATGAAATAAAAAAAAAAATGCTTGCTCCTTGGAAGAATAGCAACGACAAACCTAGCTAGTATATTAAAAAGCAGAGACATCACTTTGCTGACAAAGGTTGTATAGTAAACGATATGATTTTCCCAGTAATCACGTATGGATGTGAGAGTTGGATCATAAAGAAGACTGAGCTCCTAACAACTGATGCTTTCAAACTGTGGTGCTAGAGAAGACTCTTGAGAGTCCCTTGGACAGCAAGGAGATCAAACCAGTCAATCCTAAATGGAATGAACCATAAATAGTCATTGGAAATGCTGAAGTTCCAATACTTTGGGCACCTAATGGGAAGAACTGACTCAGTGGAAAAGACCCTGATGCTGGGAAAAACTGAGGGCGAGAGGAGAAGAGGGCAACAGAGGTTGAGATAGTTGGATGGCATCACCAACTCAGTGGACATAAATATATACAAACTCAGGGAGATAGTGATGGACAGAGAAGCCTGGCACGCTGCAGTTCATGGGGTCTAAGAGAGTCAGATGTGACTTAGCTAGCAACTCAATGACAACAACAATATTAGACAGTGAACAAACTTTGTATTTTCTCTGGAGGGAGAGACTGTTTCACATTTTTTAAGCATCCTTGAAAAGTTAGTCTGGAACAGAGTCAGTCAGTGTTCCTGTTTTAAGACAGAGAAATGACAGACTTGGAAAAACAACTGACTGACAACAAATAATATAAAAGGGTCCTCCACATTAATACTAAAAAGAAGTTAATATTTAAAAGACAGATTCAGAGAAAATATATACCTATCAATGAACAATACTCATTCAAAATTCATAATGGCACTAGACGAAGGAAAAATAAATATTATTAGCATCAGGAAATATTCCACACATGAAAATGACAATAAAACTAAATATCTGAAAATATAATTGGTGTGGTAAGGAGTTACACAACAAAAATATTTATATAACTGTAGTTACTCTTAGAAGTGTAAACAATATAATTATTTTGAAAACAACTAAAATACTGAGTAAATTTAAAATTGAGTATATTTATTCATTTCTATGTACTCATGAGTTTCCTATAGTCTGAACATTATGAGACGTTACTTATATGTTCATGATAACTGGAAAAAACCCAAAATATTATAAAGAATGGATGTAATACTAATACATTATTTATATTAGGCTGTTGAGGTTGCCACAATAAAATAAAGCATACCATCAACTGGGTGGATTAAATAAAGCATTTACACTGGATGTAATACTAATGACAGTTTTTTATGTGAGAGTTGGATCATAAAGAAGACTGAGCTCCTAACAACTGATGCTTTCAAACTGTGGTGCTAGAGAAGACTCTTGAGAGTCCCTTGGACAGCAAGGAGATCAAACCAGTCAATCCTAAATGGAATGAACCATAAATAGTCATTGGAAATGCTGAAGTTCCAATACTTTGGGCACCTAATGGGAAGAACTGACTCAGTGGAAAAGACCCTGATGCTGGGAAAAACTGAGGGCGAGAGGAGAAGAGGGCAACAGAGGTTGAGATAGTTGGATGGCATCACCAACTCAGTGGACATAAATATATACAAACTCAGGGAGATAGTGATGGACAGAGAAGCCTGGCACGCTGCAGTTCATGGGGTCTAAGAGAGTCAGATGTGACTTAGCTAGCAACTCAATGACAACAACAATATTAGACAGTGAACAAACTTTGTATTTTCTCTGGAGGGAGAGACTGTTTCACATTTTTTAAGCATCCTTGAAAAGTTAGTCTGGAACAGAGTCAGTCAGTGTTCCTGTTTTAAGACAGAGAAATGACAGACTTGGAAAAACAACTGACTGACAACAAATAATATAAAAGGGTCCTCCACATTAATACAAAAAAGAAGTTAATATTTAAAAGACAGATTCAGAGAAAATATATACCTATCAATGAACAATACTCATTCAAAATTCATAATGGCACTAGACGAAGGAAAAATAAATATTATTAGCATCAGGAAATATTCCACACATGAAAATGACAATAAAACTAAATATCTGAAAATATAATTGGTGTGGTAAGGAGTTACACAACAAAAATATTTATATAACTGTAGTTACTCTTAGAAGTGTAAACAATATAATTATTTTGAAAACAACTAAAATACTGAGTAAATTTAAAATTGAGTATATTTATTCATTTCTATGTACTCATGAGTTTCCTATAGTCTGAACATTATGAGACGTTACTTATATGTTCATGATAACTGGAAAAAACCCAAAATATTATAAAGAATGGATGTAATACTAATACATTATTTATATTAGGCTGTTGAGGTTGCCACAATAAAATAAAGCATACCATCAACTGGGTGGATTAAATAACAGAAACTTATTTTCTAACAGTTCTGGAAACTAGAATTCCAAGAGTAAGGTTTTCGTTGATTCTGTTTCTAGTGACAGCTCTCTTCCTTATTTGCAGATGGTTTTCTTCTCACTATGACCTCACATGGCCTTTCTTCAACACAAACACATGGAGAGACAGAGGTCTTTCTCACTTTTACTTCTTACAAGTACATTAGTCCTATTGGATGAGACTCCACTGTGACCTCATTTTACCTTAATTATCTCCTAAACACCCTGTCTTCAAAGGCAATCAAGTTGGAGGTTACGACTTCAACATATGAATTTGTGGGGATGCAATTCAATTCATAGGTTTATTATAGTGTACAGAAATAAACATGAATGAAGTAGCACTACATGTGTAAAGACAGGTGTAACTCACATATATAATATTAAGAGCAGGTTTCAAAATCTTAATGGTATAATTAAGATTCAGTTAAAAACCTGTAAAGCTATATATATTTAAAGATACACGTGAAAGTGTTAGTTGTTCAGTCATGTCCGACTCTTTGTGACCGTATGGACTAAAGCCCACCAGGCACCTAATTCTCCAGGGAAGAATACTGGAGTGGGTGGCTAGTCCCTTCTCAAAGGGATCTTCATGAACCAGGGACTGAACCAGGTCTCCTGCATTTCAGGCAGATTGTTTACCATATGAGCCACCAGGGAAGCCCCTTAAAAATACATACATATATGCATAAAACAATGAGCACCAAATTCAGGACAATGTTTACTTGTGTAGAAAGAAGCATGTGTCTAGAACAATGGGAATTCAACTGTATTGGTGGCCTTTGGTTAGTAGGCAAATGTTAATTATATTCATTTATATATCTTGAATTATATTTTTTATTTTTTGTTAAAGTTATTTTTTTAATCGAAGGATAATTGCTTTACAGAATTTTATTGTTTTCTGCCTGCCAAACATCAACATGAATCAGCCATAGGTATACATATGTCCTCTCCCTCTTAAGCTTTCTCCCTCCACCTTCTGCCCCTGCAGGTTGTTATAGAGCCCTTGTTTGAGCCCCCTGAGTCACACAGCAAATTCCCATTGGCTATCAATTTTACATATGGTGATGTAACTTTCCGTGTTATTCTCTTCATACATCTCCTCTTCTCTTGAATTATTTTTAACGTAAGTTTAAGTCTGGATAACAATGACATAAATCTGGAAACAATCCTAGAGGAAGAATTTGATTAGAAATGCATTTCCTTTTATGTGTTCCAAATTAGCCAAGCTCATTCTCTTGTTTCCTTGCCTCAAGAATATATCCTTGTTCCTTCTCTCTTCCATTCTTTCTCGTCTTCTTTTCTTTCTTTTTCTTTCACACATAAATAACTAAAGCTTCTCTTTCTCACTTGTGATTGCTAAAGAATACTGTAAAGATGATAACAGGCATCCAAAATTGAAGTAGATAGCCACTACTAAGCCTTAGGTAAGGGTGAGTATCAACTAGTTCCATGGAAGTTGATTGTGGTGTCTCTGAGACATGGATAGACCTGAACTACATGTTTTAAAGTAGTGACAGGCTAATGAAATTTTATCTTGGGCACAAGATCTTTAAGCCCATGCAAAAGTTTCTGTTAGTCTTTACAAAATGGTCAGAACCTGAACTTCTGGTTCTGAACCAGATCAACTTGGATCACATTCATTTTGGTAGTAACTGAATGGGCAGGACATAGCACCTCAGTATCAATTAAAATTAAGCATTCCTTCAGACTATTTGAAATGGCCTCAGAATTTAATTAGGCTTCCAAGGTGGTAAAGAGTCTGCCTGTCATTGCAGGAGACTCAGGAGACACAGATTCGATCACTGGGTTGGGAAGAATCCCTTGAGAAGGAAGTGACACCCCATTCTAGTATCCTTGTTGAGAAAATCCCATGGACAGAGGAGCCTGGTGGGTTGTAGTCCATGGGGTCACAAAAGGGTCAGGCATGACTTAGTGACTAACCAAATTCAACAGCAACAATAGGATTTAATTTAGTTCAAAACATACAACGTTTCCCCCCCACATATGAGTTAATGGACTAAAATTCATTTGCCCCAAATACCAGAAACATAATTTGTGATTTCTGAAGTATGCTCAGCTGTTCTCCATGATCTACTACTACATACTTTCTGGAAAAGTCATTTAATAGAAAATATGCACAATATTTTAAGTGTCTGCATGTCAGCTAAGGTCTATGTTTGTGAGTAGTTTGGAATTACATAATGAAGGCTAACTTACAATGTAAAGGCTAGTTTAAAGTTGTTATGTGTTTACATTGCTGGCATATCTTTAGGCAGCAATTCATGTCATTTCTTTACAAAAAAAGCCTTGATTCGTCATGCTAGTTTGGGCTGAATATTCCCTGTCTCAACTTCATCTTTCTTTCTGCTTTATATTTCTTTCTCTTAATTTTTTTTTTTTTTTACAGAGTTTTTTTGTTTACTGCCAAGCATCAGCAAGAATCAGTCATAGGTGTACATATGTTTCCTCCCTCTTGAACTTTGCTCCCTCCCCATCCCACCCCTGTCTGCTTTATATTTCAAGCAGGTCATTGTGCCTTACAAAATGCTAAATGCACCATTGAGTTACTGTTATAAATAATCTCTTCTCTTTAAAATAACTTATTCATAAATACCAAAATGAAAATGTGCCCTTTATAAAATTATCTGATTATATTTAAAAGCATAAAAAATTAATTCTTTATCTGCTAGACTATAAAATTATGACTGAAATATTAAGAAACTTTTTATTAACTTCCATTAATTTAGTACTTTTCTTTTTGATAATGAGTCAAATGCATTCTTGGAAATATGTGTTAAAAAGGCATGGGTGAGAAAGTATATACATGCATGTGAATTAGACTTCTGAATAATGGCAGACTTCTGCATAATGGTATTACTTTGAGAGACCATTGGAAGAATAAATGGAGTCTGTTTTCTACTTGTCAACTGCTGAGTGTACTGGGCGTTTATCAAGACACACTCACTAATTTTGGAGTTAAATTGAACAATCTTTTCAAATTACCATGAACTTTAAAAATCTACAGAAGTAATTCTTCTGTGTTTAATCAGGCTCAAAAAAAGCACAAGATTCCTTGAGACACAATGAGAAGTCATGATTCAATTAATAACTATGGAAAAGTGTGTGGTATGTCAATAGAACTACTTTATTAAAACCTTTATGAATAATAACATATGCAAATGTCATGAATACATAAATCTGATACAAACAATGCCTGAGCTTTCCCAGCAACTTCCTTTCATTTATGTTAATGCCAAATGCCTTTTTATACTTCATAGCTGAAACATCCTATAAGCTTGTTGTGAATTTCAAACAATCCATTAAAGATGTATAAAGTGTACAAATATATATGATAGGATTTTTAGGCTTTCTATGTATGTGTGCATGTGCTCTAAGTTGCTTTAGTTTTGTCCAACTCTTCACGACCCTATGGACTGTAGTTCACCAGGTTGCTCTACCCACAGGATTCTCTGGGAAAGAATACTGGTCTAATTGTAGTTACACAGTACTTAATAGTTTGGAATAACATTTTTCTAAAATTGATACAGAAAGGAGGATTTTTGGCTTATACAATTTTTCTAATCAGTATGTCCCGAGTACTAGTGACTTGTTTATTTTTTCCCCCACTTCAGTCATGAGTAAACTATGATACTTATCAGACAGGAAGTGGGGCTGTGTAATTTATCCCCTAAACACCATACTTTTGTAATTGAAAGGAGTTGCAAGCTCCTAATTTGTTAAATTTATAATCTTTTCAAAACAATTACATGGGCTGTAGCCAGCTAAAGTTAAAGGTAATTTTACAAATAAGAGAATTCTTATTAATGACTAAAATAAAGATCTGCAGAATAGTTATTCATGATATAACGTGCACATATTTATGGTGAAAATATAATTTATCATATCAATAGGGACATTTTGAGAGTACAACAGGATATTAACGATTAGACCAATAAATACTCTTTACTCTAGCATTGCCTTGGACAATAAAGCTGTGTGCCAATGGACAAATTTCAGTTTTTTATTCATATATGCCTGTAATACTTCATCATTAGTGTTTTGCTGTAAAATGCTTTCTAAAAAATTGACCTATATTGCTATTTTTACACAATAAGGCAAAATTTTCTTGTATATTTTATAGTTAATACATTTGGAAATCTTGATCTCTTCATTTTACAGTTTCCTATAAACATAGCTTTTAAAATGAGAA
Source organism: Tragulus kanchil (assembly GCA_022376925.1). NCBI lineage: Eukaryota > Metazoa > Chordata > Mammalia > Artiodactyla > Tragulidae > Tragulus > Tragulus kanchil. The sequence continues at coordinate 17,964,369 of JAIOJX010000025.1, forward strand.
ATACTGGCTCTACAGATGCTGAGGGTACTGGTGAGCTCAGCTGTAACTCTGTTTAATTGGATATTCCCAGTTCAACTTTCCCTATTAAAATATATAAATATGTAAGGCCAAATATTTTTGTAAGTAGTTTCGGTTTCCATTCTCACCATTTTACTTCTACAAATACCTTTTATACTTCATAGCTGAAACATCCTATAAGCTTGTTGTGAATTTCAAACAATCCATTAAAGATGTATAAAGTGTACAAATATATATGATAGGATTTTTAGGCTTTCTATGTATGTGTGCATGTGCTCTAAGTTGCTTTAGTTTTGTCCAACTCTTCACGACCCTATGGACTGTAGTTCACCAGGTTGCTCTACCCACAGGATTCTCTGGGAAAGAATACTGGTCTAATTGTAGTTACACAGTACTTAATAGTTTGGAATAACATTTTTTCTAAAATTGATACAGAAAGGAGGATTTTTGGCTTATACAATTTTTCTAATCAGTATGTCCCGAGTACTAGTGACTTGTTTATTTTTTCCCCCACTTCAGTCATGAGTAAACTATGATACTTATCAGACAGGAAGTGGGGCTGTGTAATTTATCCCCTAAACACCATACTTTTGTAATTGAAAGGAGTTGCAAGCTCCTAATTTGTTAAATTTATAATCTTTTCAAAACAATTACATGGGCTGTAGCCAGCTAAAGTTAAAGGTAATTTTACAAATAAGAGAATTCTTATTAATGACTAAAATAAAGATCTGCAGAATAGTTATTCATGATATAACGTGCACATATTTATGGTGAAAATATAATTTATCATATCAATAGGGACATTTTGAGAGTACAACAGGATATTAACGATTAGACCAATAAATACTCTTTACTCTAGCATTGCCTTGGACAATAAAGCTGTGTGCCAATGGACAAATTTCAGTTTTTTATTCATATATGCCTGTAATACTTCATCATTAGTGTTTTGCTATAAAATGCTTTCTAAAAAATTGACCTATATTGCTATTTTTACACAATAAGGCAAAATTTTCTTGTATATTTTATAGTTAATACATTTGGAAATCTTGATCTCTTCATTTTACAGTTTCCTATAAACATAGCTTTTTAAAATGAGAAATACTGGCTCTACAGATGCTGAGGGTACTGGTGAGCTCAGCTGTAACTCTGTTTAATTGGATATTCCCAGTTCAACTTTCCCTATTAAAATATATAAATATGTAAGGCCAAATATTTTTGTAAGTAGTTTCGGTTTCCATTCTCACCATTTTACTTCTACAAATACCGTGCAAAACAAAACTCCCTAAATATTTTGTTTCCTGTTTGTATTCTCTTGAGTTCTTCCCCAAACTGAGATTCTATACGCTTGCAGGCTTTCCCATTTTCATTTTAATTCAGAAAAAAATGTCAGTATATCCAATTTAAATAAGAATAAAATCCAAAATATTGCACTCAATCTAAGATATTCCAAATCACAATTCTAGAATTTCAAATTTAGTCCATATACAATCTCTTCTCTGATTTAATTGCTTAGTTACTAAATTGAGTAGATTGAAACTTTACTTCCTACCTCTCTTCTGTTGAGATAAATGTTGTTGTCCTTTGATTTACAAGCTTTATTTTAAATCATTTATTTTGACAAGCTGAAATTATTGAAGCTGCATGTATAAATAATTAATAAAATATTTCTGAGGCCTAATTTTATTAACATATAATGAAATTTAGAAAACTCATTAACCAAAAAACAGTGCAATAACATAGTAGAAAACAGATTGATTTACTAACCTTTAAACCTTTACTTTTACTAATCATTTGATTTTTCTAAAATCAAATTGATGTACGATTGTAAAGACAGAAGTATATTGTTAATTTAAAAAATTGAATATCAGTATTTTTAAAATATTTAGGTACTTCAACTATGAAGACAACAATAATTATGAATTTGTTAAGGGCAACTTGTATTTCAATTAGCATAATATTGCCACTTTTTCTAGTTGCAATAGTACATTATGTATAAAACACAACTAATTTTAAGTGCATTTATTTGTTACAAATTTCTTAATTTTGTAGGAGCATTGCTTTTATTACAATGGTACAGGCTATCAAAACTGATTTACTATTTTAAGCATCGAATAACATTGAAATAATTTAATGTGAAAGTTTCCTTACTAGTGGAACCAATACACTGTTAGATATCACTGTAGGTTTTGCACATTAACAAAAATATTGGGAAAAAATAATGAGCAAGATTAATCTAGGAGACCACTCCTTTGATTAACTTATTGTCATCTCTCTGCTTTCACCTCCAAATGACATATCAGAAATCAAGTGCATATAATTAAAACATACAACTCAATTTCAGCATTTCAAGCCCTCCAATTGCAGTTTTTCCTGTGAAACTATTTTCTTGGCAACTTTTATCCTTTCTACTTTCCAACATTTAGCTCTTCTACTGTTAGATCGGATATATTCCTTCCATGTTTGTATTATCATTTCTCTCAAGACCACTAACATCCCCTGGAAATGACTGATGCAAAAACTCCATAAACAGTGACTTGCCTAAGGCCCTCTGATCTGGGTCGGGGAGCCTCTTCTGTCAGCTTCTGAAACTCCTGGGTGGCAACTATTTGATATTCATGGTCTTAGATAAATAAAGAGATATAATTATCTAGGTTCAGAAAGTCAGTTGCATTTTATCGTAGTGAGTTGAGAGATTTAGCTGTATCATGTCTTGGGACACCAAAATGGCACCAGGAATATAGGTAGGGATTTGAGAACTGGACCATAGCCCCACGGTATCTGTTGGGAGAAATCTGAACTAGGGAATCGATCCAATAAAAATATCCATGTAGTATGTAATGTAATCTCTAGTCTAGATAATTAAAATACTGTGGGCTGACATGTTCTGGTCCTTTATGTTGAAAAAAGTCTTTTGTGACTGTGTACTCAGTCATGCCTGACTCTTTGTGACCTAACGGACTGTAGCCCACCAGGCTCTGTCCATGACATTTTCCAGGCAAGAATACTGGTGAGGGCTGCCAAGGCCTTCTCCAGATGATCTTGCCAACCCAGGAAATGAACTGCATCTCATGTGTCACCTGTGTCTCCTGCATTGAAGGCAGATTCTTTACCACTATGTGACCTGGGAAGACTGAAGAAGCTGTTGTGCAAGTCTATGAGCACTCAGGACTCTATTAAGATCCTGAAGACATTTATGCTCATTAATACTTTTCATCTTATTTATTCTTCGCATTTCTTACTTGTTTCAATAATAAATCAAGTTAAAGCAATTTTTAGTTGGAGTAATCACTAGACTGATCCTTAAACATAGGCCACAGTCTTATATGAATTGTTCAGGATTTACTGAGGTCATGTCCTGATGAACTAGCACATTAACAAAAATATTGGGAAAAAATAATGAGCAAGATTAATCTAGGAGACCACTCCTTTGATTAACTTATTGTCATCTCTCTGCTTTCACCTCCAAATGACATATCAGAAATCAAGTGCATATAATTAAAACATACAACTCAATTTCAGCATTTCAAGCCCTCCAATTGCAGTTTTTCCTGTGAAACTATTTTCTTGGCAACTTTTATCCTTTCTACTTTCCAACATTTAGCTCTTCTACTGTTAGATCGGATATATTCCTTCCATGTTTGTATTATCATTTCTCTCAAGACCACTAACATCCCCTGGAAATGACTGATGCAAAAACTCCATAAACAGTGACTTGCCTAAGGCCCTCTGATCTGGGTCGGGGAGCCTCTTCTGTCAGCTTCTGAAACTCCTGGGTGGCAACTATTTGATATTCATGGTCTTAGATAAATAAAGAGATATAATTATCTAGGTTCAGAAAGTCAGTTGCATTTTATCGTAGTGAGTTGAGAGATTTAGCTGTATCATGTCTTGGGACACCAAAATGGCACCAGGAATATAGGTAGGGATTTGAGAACTGGACCATAGCCCCACGGTATCTGTTGGGAGAAATCTGAACTAGGGAATCGATCCAATAAAAATATCCATGTAGTATGTAATGTAATCTCTAGTCTAGATAATTAAAATACTGTGGGCTGACATGTTCTGGTCCTTTATGTTGAAAAAAGTCTTTTGTGACTGTGTACTCAGTCATGCCTGACTCTTTGTGACCTAACGGACTGTAGCCCACCAGGCTCTGTCCATGACATTTTCCAGGCAAGAATACTGGTGAGGGCTGCCAAGGCCTTCTCCAGATGATCTTGCCAACCCAGGAAATGAACTGCATCTCATGTGTCACCTGTGTCTCCTGCATTGAAGGCAGATTCTTTACCACTATGTGACCTGGGAAGACTGAAGAAGCTGTTGTGCAAGTCTATGAGCACTCAGGACTCTATTAAGATCCTGAAGACATTTATGCTCATTAATACTTTTCATCTTATTTATTCTTCGCATTTCTTACTTGTTTCAATAATAAATCAAGTTAAAGCAATTTTTAGTTGGAGTAATCACTAGACTGATCCTTAAACATAGGCCACAGTCTTATATGAATTGTTCAGGATTTACTGAGGTCATGTCCTGATGAACTCATTGTAAACTGAAAATATAGTAAGTCAAAAATACATGTGTCTTCTAAAAGCTACATGTAATATATCTAACCTGTCTTAAAAGTTCTTAGAACCCTTACATTAGCTTGTGTACTTAATCGCTCAGTCGTGGCCGACTTTTTTCAACCCTTTGGACTGTAGCCTACCAGGCTTCGCTGTCCATGGGATTTCTTAGGCAAGAATACTGAAGTGGATTGCCATTTCCTTCTCCAGAAACATGCTAGCATTGGGAAAGCATTATAACTGATGTAATAAAATGAAACATATTTGTCCACAACGTGAGGTAATATTTGGATATTTGGAGATATTTAGTAACTCACAGAAATGAGAAAAAAATGAGGTTGAAGTTTATGTGAGCTAATTCATTAGATAATCTTATATAAATGAGGCTTATAAGCACTCTATTTTCATGTTTTTCTTTTAAATAAACCATTCCTTATTAGAGGTATAACATATATTAATATTTTCCAAATAATTTATATTACAGAACTTAGGAAGTGTACCACGGTATATTACATATAGTTTTTCAAAAGGCCTTTATAAGACCTTTAGTTGTTACAAAAAATAGTTCCAGAAAGTCTTACTTTGGAAATTATAAAGCAAAAATCAAGGTATCGACACTATAAATGACTTTTTTAAAGGGCAGAAGACTTAATATCTCTCTTAGATATACTCTATAGTTCAAATTACAAAACATCAAGGAAAGGACCAAGTTCACCTTGGTTCTCAAGGTCTCTTTGCTGTTTGTTTTTATTTTCCCTTCTACTTTCACATTATACTGGAGTTTAGACAATAAGTTTCATAGAGCAACATGATAGGGTATATGTCCTCAATTTAAAACATTTAGAAGTCATTACTGATAGCTTTTTTCCTCGTTCTGAAAATGTTGAAATAACCCCCAAAGCTATGGGGTTATAAAGATCATTTCTTTTTCTATGTCTCAATTTCTCTTATTATAAATTTGAGAACAGCATGTCTCATCTAATTTGGTCTTTGGGATTTTAGGACTTAACAAGTGCAAAAAGTTTCTGAGGACTTTATAAGAAAGCAGACATATAAATAGTATTAATGACATGTCTGTTAGATAGCAATGAGAAATGTGTGAAACATTATTTTCAAATATCAAAGAAGTCAAAACATACAATTTTATCAGCTCTTAGCACTACCTCTAAGAAGATCAAAGAACTTTCTCTTTTGTATAATAATCTTTGAAAGCTATTTAGCTTAAATTGTCACAGAAAAAATTCCAAATACTGGTAAATGGTTTGTAGCATTAAAATATAAAATCTTAATGTAAATCTATAGACAAAATATCATATAATTTGGTAAATACTGCTTTTAAAAATCCTGCTAAACTCTTTTTTTGAAACAAGATAAAAATGGAATAGATGTGCTTGTCATTTATAAAAATATGTGTCATTTTAAAAGTAGGGAAAGTAGCTGGATAAGTACATACATGCCTTTTGTTCTGTCTTCTCTTAGAAGTAGTGTGATCTTTGAAATGGAAAGAACAAAAGAAAATACACAGAGCTATCCAATGTCAAAAAATCATGCTGCTCTGAATGAATTCAAGTCTGTATATCTGCTCCAGTAAAAGGAGCCATTGGCAGTTAACCCCAAACCAGGTCTGAGAGTCTTTAAGCCATAATGGGATAAGAAAATCTTCTTTGAAAACAGCAAATGGGCAAATTCTCCAAATTATCAAGAATATTCTTATTCCGTTTTAAGTAAAATACCAACAGGGTGATTTTTAATTTCCTGTAAGAGAATTAAACACTTAAGAAATTACAGGCCTTTTTAGAATTGGAATATATACTAGAGTCCACCTGGCTCAACATATTTTATACATTATAAAAAAAAATCACAGTGCAAAATTTAAAATGATTTTTCTAAAGCCTTTGCCTAATGACGCCACGTTATTTTATTGGAAAATTGAGCAAGCCATCTAATCTTTCTGTGTCTCAGTTTCTTCAGAGAGAAAAGAGGGTTAAACACAACTGATGCTAAAAATTAATAAACAGGGCTGATTGCTTAAAATGTCCAGCCCCAACTCCAAAATGTATGCATTCTAATACAAAACTTTAGATTCTCTTTACACCTGAAAAAACTGCTGGTATCTGTATGACTTAAGTGTCATTCATCTGCATTTCCTTTTTCATTTTNATGACATGTCTGTTAGATAGCAATGAGAAATGTGTGAAACATTATTTTCAAATATCAAAGAAGTCAAAACATACAATTTTATCAGCTCTTAGCACTACCTCTAAGAAGATCAAAGACCTTTCTCTTTTGTATAATAATCTTTGAAAGCTATTTAGCTTAAATTGTCACAGAAAAAATTCCAAATACTGGTAAATGGTTTGTAGCATTAAAATATAAAATCTTAATGTAAATCTATAGACAAAATATCATATAATTTGGTAAATACTGCTTTTAAAAATCCTGCTAAACTCTTTTTTAGAAACAAGATAAAAATGGAATAGATGTGCTTGTCATTTATAAAAATATGTGTCATTTTAAAAGTAGGGAAAGTAGCTGGATAAGTACATACATGCCTTTTGTTCTGTCTTCTCTTAGAAGTAGTGTGATCTTTGAAATGGAAAGAACAAAAGAAAATACACAGAGCTATCCAATGTCAAAAAATCATGCTGCTCTGAATGAATTCAAGTCTGTATATCTGCTCCAGTAAAAGGAGCCATTGGCAGTTAACCCCAAACCAGGTCTGAGAGTCTTTAAGCCATAATGGGATAAGAAAATCTTCTTTGAAAACAGCAAATGGGCAAATTCTCCAAATTATCAAGAATATTCTTATTCCGTTTTAAGTAAAATACCAACAGGGTGATTTTTAATTTCCTGTAAGAGAATTAAACACTTAAGAAATTACAGGCCTTTTTAGAATTGGAATATATACTAGAGTCCACCTGGCTCAACATATTTTATACATTATAAAAAAAAATCACAGTGCAAAATTTAAAATGATTTTTCTAAAGCCTTTGCCTAATGACGCCACGTTATTTTATTGGAAAATTGAGCAAGCCATCTAATCTTTCTGTGTCTCAGTTTCTTCAGAGAGAAAAGAGGGTTAAACACAACTGATGCTAAAAATTAATAAACAGGGCTGATTGCTTAAAATGTCCAGCCCCAACTCCAAAATGTATGCATTCTAATACAAAACTTTAGATTCTCTTTACACCTGAAAAAACTGCTGGTATCTGTATGACTTAAGTGTCATTCATCTGCTTATTATGTCCTTTTTCATTTTTATATATGAACATTCAGAAAACCATATACAGTAAAGATTTTATTCTGTAAACTACATGCTTTTTTAAAATGACCTTCCACATGGAAACACAAATCATCCCAAGCTTCTTGTCCCTGCTAAAGAGTTGCAAATAGCTGTCATTAACATTTATTTAAACAGGGTATCTGACAACAATGCTGGCTGATTTTCTCACTGGGTTCCTGAAAATGCCTGAGATCTACTATTAAACAATTTTACATCTCTTAAGAAGAGAAAATATGATAGTAATTGATGGAGTGGACTGGTGTGGGAGTGGGGTTGAGGGAATGGGGAGAGAGGAAGACAGTGAATTTTTAGCCTTAGAATCACTAGGTAATCCTCAATAAAATAAATGACCCAACCATCCCCCACACCAACTAAATCATAATCTCTGGATGTGGGGCTCTGGCACCCATATCTATTAAGAGCTCAGCAGAAGATTCCAATATGCAGTCAAAATCAAGAACTACTATTTATTAGAGCTAATATCCTTTGAGATTTTTAGCTCATTCAAGATAGGAAGTGTTAGAAATAGAGTCCACGACGTGTTGGAAGTCACTGTTGCAAAAGAGGTGACACAAAGTCAAATAAGAGGAAAAACACAGCTCCATCTATTTATGGAGTCTACCAATAGGTCAGGTCATACACAAGCAATATTAACAGCTGATTTATAAAGCACTGGGTTGAAAAGAGATCATTTCTTTGCAGGAAACAAACCACAAGGAATGATCTCTTACTTCTACTATGTCAACTACAAACTGGCATTTACCAATTACACTGTCAATGACTGGACAGCAAGGACATTTGCCATCTGCCTCTGCAGAGACCAGACCCTGTGCTGTTGAGAGCTGCTGACCTCCCTGGCAGAGATTTTCCCAAAGGGAACCTCTAATCTTTCTGTGTCTCAGTTTCTTCAGAGAGAAAAGAGGGTTAAACACAACTGATGCTAAAAATTAATAAACAGGGCTGATTGCTTAAAATGTCCAGCCCCAACTCCAAAATGTATGCATTCTAATACAAAACTTTAGATTCTCTTTACACCTGAAAAAACTGCTGGTATCTGTATGACTTAAGTGTCATTCATCTGCTTATTATGTCCTTTTTCATTTTTATATATGAACATTCAGAAAACCATATACAGTAAAGATTTTATTCTGTAAACTACATGCTTTTTTAAAATGACCTTCCACATGGAAACACAAATCATCCCAAGCTTCTTGTCCCTGCTAAAGAGTTGCAAATAGCTGTCATTAACATTTATTTAAACAGGGTATCTGACAACAATGCTGGCTGATTTTCTCACTGGGTTCCTGAAAATGCCTGAGATCTACTATTAAACAATTTTACATCTCTTAAGAAGAGAAAATATGATAGTAATTGATGGAGTGGACTGGTGTGGGAGTGGGGTTGAGGGAATGGGGAGAGAGGAAGACAGTGAATTTTTAGCCTTAGAATCACTAGGTAATCCTCAATAAAATAAATGACCCAACCATCCCCCACACCAACTAAATCATAATCTCTGGATGTGGGGCTCTGGCACCCATATCTATTAAGAGCTCAGCAGAAGATTCCAATATGCAGTCAAAATCAAGAACTACTATTTATTAGAGCTAATATCCTTTGAGATTTTTAGCTCATTCAAGATAGGAAGTGTTAGAAATAGAGTCCACGACGTGTTGGAAGTCACTGTTGCAAAAGAGGTGACACAAAGTCAAATAAGAGGAAAAACACAGCTCCATCTATTTATGGAGTCTACCAATAGGTCAGGTCATACACAAGCAATATTAACAGCTGATTTATAAAGCACTGGGTTGAAAAGAGATCATTTCTTTGCAGGAAACAAACCACAAGGAATGATCTCTTACTTCTACTATGTCAACTACAAACTGGCATTTACCAATTACACTGTCAATGACTGGACAGCAAGGACATTTGCCATCTGCCTCTGCAGAGACCAGACCCTGTGCTGTTGAGAGCTGCTGACCTTCAATACCCCCTGATGGAGATCAGGGTTGGGTAGAGGCACTCTGTGCTCCAAGGAATCTGGTGGGGCAGGTCTTTAGATAGGTAAATGACTTTGTAGGAATAGATTTTATCATCTCAATCCTTGCATCTCCTCACACCTAGAAAAGCCCTAGACAGACCCAAACTATTTGTAAAACAAAACTCTTAAACTTCCTCCTGTCAGACCCAAACCACTGGTAAAACAAATACCCCTTTGGAAACCTTTTACTTGATGGCATTTGAATCTCCCCCAACACTGAAACCCTTATATTGGCTTTCCTCCCCTATGTCTTTGGAGCAGTTTCTCAGAGCTATCTGGGGTGCTGTCTCCCGGGCTGCAGTCCCAATTATGCCCCAAACAAAACTTAACCCACAATTGTCAAGTTGTTCATCTTTTTAGTCGACAACTATCTTAACTCACTTGTAAGTTAGCCAAGAAATCTCAAAAATAAATCATAACTGAAAATAAAAGACAAACTGATGAGATACAGCACAACTCCTGAACAACATGGCTAGTGTTTAAGAACTGTGACAAGGCCATGTACTTTGTGTGTCACAGGGAGGAAACCAATTCTGACTACATGTTGCAAACTGTTTATTTGACTTGCTTTTAATTGCTTTTTTTTTCTTTTCCATATCATGCCTCTTTTTAAAAAAAAAAAATTATATTTATTTTCGTCCATTTTTTAATTCTTTGGCATGTGTGGGCCTCCCATTGCAGTGGCCTCTCTCACTGCAGAGCACCAGCTATGGGGCACATGTGCTCCAGAGAGCTGGCTCCTAATTGGACACACTTATCCAGCCACTCTGCAGCATGTGGGATCTTCCAGGGCAGGGATCAAACCTGTGGCCCTTGTACCACAAGGTGGACACTTTACCCACTGGTTCACCAGGGAAACCCCTGCTTTTGTTTTTATAATCATACTTCATGGCCTGCCTGGAGGACACTGCCCCTCAGCCTGACTGTTAAAACAAAAGTGTCTTTGTTCAGAACCCTGTTCACCTGTGGAAGACAGAAAGGGAGAAATTAACATATTCTCTGCTTGAGGCTTGCTATTCTAGGATATGTTTACAAGATTACTGGTCTTTTTTGCTTTGCTCCCTCACCTCCCCCCATCTATGATCTATAAAAGAACCTGACATCCAGTCCCCATAAAATGGTTATTTTGAGGCTCTAGCCTGACATCTTCTTGGTTAGCTGCTTTTCCAATAAAGTTATTTTCCTTGCCCCAACACCTCCTCTCTCAGATTCACTGGCCTGTCCTGTGGTGAGCAGAGCGAACTTGGACTCAGTAACATGAGTAGAATATTATATTGCAAATAAAAATGCTTGAGTGGCTTTTTATTTAGTTGCTTCCCCAATTAAATTACCATTTTATGATTATAAATAAGCATCTCTTCTTGATTATTTCAGAGAGCTCTACTGGATACAGCTACTCTGGACAGTAAGAATAACTGTAAGTATCTTCAATGGCTCTTCAAAGTGGATTACAATTGTGTCATATAGTCTATATTATAAGCCTAACTAAATGGAAACATGACAAGTGAAAATCTATCTGTGGATTTTACATGTGTAATGATTCAACAAACCAATGGGCAAAGTTAACTTTGTTTAAACAGGTTTTTGGGGGGAGCTTGCTGTGTAGCGATTTAATTGCTCACCATTTCTGACTGGTTCTCTCAGTTCTTTTTAGAAAGCCTCCAATAAACATTATGTATTTATTCCAATTCAATAAGAAAATTGCATCTTCTTCACTGAAAAGACAGGTTACTAAATTGAAATGGATATATACACAGATCCAATTTGATAAACTTTACATTTAATTAAATTCAGAACATCCATGCTCACAAAACTCTTAAGTATGGGTTGTCTGCAGGGGTACTGAGAGAGTTTTACTTAACAAAATCATATATTTTTTGATATTTGTTAAAATATGTTCCTCTGTGCATTGAAACATCTTTGAAAACAGGTGTCTATGTTGAGCTTCAAAGTTTTGTTGAGACCTCTCTTTTGTGGCCCTTATACCACAAGGTGGACACTTTACCCACTGGTTCACCAGGGAAACCCCTGCTTTTGTTTTTATAATCATACTTCATGGCCTGCCTGGAGGACACTGCCCCTCAGCCTGACTGTTAAAACAAAAGTGTCTTTGTTCAGAACCCTGTTCACCTGTGGAAGACAGAAAGGGAGAAATTAACATATTCTCTGCTTGAGGCTTGCTATTCTAGGATATGTTTACAAGATTACTGGTCTTTTTTGCTTTGCTCCCTCACCTCCCCCCATCTATGATCTATAAAAGAACCTGACATCCAGTCCCCATAAAATGGTTATTTTGAGGCTCTAGCCTGACATCTTCTTGGTTAGCTGCTTTTCCAATAAAGTTATTTTCCTTGCCCCAACACCTCCTCTCTCAGATTCACTGGCCTGTCCTGTGGTGAGCAGAGCGAACTTGGACTCAGTAACATGAGTAGAATATTATATTGCAAATAAAAATGCTTGAGTGGCTTTTTATTTAGTTGCTTCCCCAATTAAATTACCATTTTATGATTATAAATAAGCATCTCTTCTTGATTATTTCAGAGAGCTCTACTGGATACAGCTACTCTGGACAGTAAGAATAACTGTAAGTATCTTCAATGGCTCTTCAAAGTGGATTACAATTGTGTCATATAGTCTATATTATAAGCCTAACTAAATGGAAACATGACAAGTGAAAATCTATCTGTGGATTTTACATGTGTAATGATTCAACAAACCAATGGGCAAAGTTAACTTTGTTTAAACAGGTTTTGGGGAGCTTGCTGTGTAGCGATTTAATTGCTCACCATTTCTGACTGGTTCTCTCAGTTCTTTTTAGAAAGCCTCCAATAAACATTATGTATTTATTCCAATTCAATAAGAAAATTGCATCTTCTTCACTGAAAAGACAGGTTACTAAATTGAAATGGATATATACACAGATCCAATTTGATAAACTTTACATTTAATTAAATTCAGAACATCCATGCTCACAAAACTCTTAAGTATGGGTTGTCTGCAGGGGTACTGAGAGAGTTTTACTTAACAAAATCATATATTTTTTGATATTTGTTAAAATATGTTCCTCTGTGCATTGAAACATCTTTGAAAACAGGTGTCTATGTTGAGCTTCAAAGTTTTGTTGCTTCCTTACAGACCTCTCTTTGGTTCATTGTAGTCTCTGTGGAAGCTTAAAGAACTGCAAGATTATAAATCATCTACATCTTGAAACAGATAATGTGACATTCTTCAGTGATCTCATCTTTACTGTTTTACATTATCACCTATTTTTATCCTCATCTAAACTTAAGCAGCTGGGAGTTTTAAACCACTTCGCTTACCATGTATGTTTTTGGAATATGCATAAAGTATTAGATACCGCTCAGCATTAAATATTGCTGTCTAGAAACAACAGAGCAAGATTTGTGAGAAAATAAACTTTTAAATCACTTCATTCTTAGTTATACAATGTGGGAAACTGGAGCAACTGAGTAATAAAAGGCTAAACAATTGAGTCTCCTAGGGTGCTAAATTAAGAATTTATACTCTGAATGATGTCTCTGTAACCTCATTCAATTTTCTATTATTGCAGATCTTAAACAATTATGAACACAGATGACATAGTGATTTTCTCTTATAAATTTGTAAGGGTGACAAGTAAAACATGCAAAATTCATGCTGATAGTAATGTTAATTGGTCTAATTAAAGACACAGGGAAATAATGATATTCAAAGAAACAATGTTTTCAGCAAATGCAACTGGCCAGAAGAGCTAAAATGATACATTTTTTATTTTAAAACAGATGGAGGCATTTACTAGTTTAAAACAGTAACTGCAGACAACATTCACATAAGTATGTATTACAAAGGCTCTGAGAACTAGGTGATGTTTCTGGAGTCAAAATATAAACAACTACAAAACAGAAGGGATTAGAATTTGATTTTTTTGCAATGATACTTAATAAAAACAGTTTCATTAAAATTATCAGCTATTGACATATGGATGATCCAATGTTTTGCCTAGCAAAAGAACATTAGTGTTGCAATGCTTTTTAAAGAACTAGCCTTGAAATCTATATAAAATTATATCTATTTAAAATGATACCATAATAATGGACTGGAGTATTAGATCTAAGTTAACTAAGACAACAATGATTGCGGAGGTAGATTTTTTTGTTCTATGCAGTGCCTTCTTTATCCTATCAAAAATAATGTCAGCTTCAAAGTTTTGTTGCTTCCTTACAGACCTCTCTTTGGTTCATTGTAGTCTCTGTGGAAGCTTAAAGAACTGCAAGATTATAAATCATCTACATCTTGAAACAGATAATGTGACATTCTTCAGTGATCTCATCTTTACTGTTTTACATTATCACCTATTTTTATCCTCATCTAAACTTAAGCAGCTGGGAGTTTTTAAACCACTTCTTTTACTATGTATGTTTTTGAAATATGCATAAAGTATTAGATACCGCTCAGCATTAAATATTGCTGTCTAGAAACAACAGAGCAAGATTTGTGAGAAAATAAACTTTTAAATCACTTCATTCTTAGTTATACAATGTGGGAAACTGGAGCAACTGAGTAATAAAAGGCTAAACAATTGAGTCTCCTAGGGTGCTAAATTAAGAATTTATACTCTGAATGATGTCTCTGTAACCTCATTCAATTTTCTATTATTGCAGATCTTAAACAATTATGAACACAGATGACATAGTGATTTTCTCTTATAAATTTGTAAGGGTGACAAGTAAAACATGCAAAATTCATGCTGATAGTAATGTTAATTGGTCTAATTAAAGACACAGGGAAATAATGATATTCAAAGAAACAATGTTTTCAGCAAATGCAACTGGCCAGAAGAGCTAAAATGATACATTTTTTATTTTAAAACAGATGGAGGCATTTACTAGTTTAAAACAGTAACTGCAGACAACATTCACATAAGTATGTATTACAAAGGCTCTGAGAACTAGGTGATGTTTCTGGAGTCAAAATATAAACAACTACAAAACAGAAGGGATTAGAATTTGATTTTTTTGCAATGATACTTAATAAAAACAGTTTCATTAAAATTATCAGCTATTGACATATGGATGATCCAATGTTTTGCCTAGCAAAAGAACATTAGTGTTGCAATGCTTTTTAAAGAACTAGCCTTGAAATCTATATAAAATTATATCTATTTAAAATGATACCATAATAATGGACTGGAGTATTAGATCTAAGTTAACTAAGACAACAATGATTGCGGAGGTAGATTTTTTTGTTCTATGCAGTGCCTTCTTTTTATCCTATCAAAAAATAATGTCAGCTTCAACTGATATACTGCATCAGTTTATTGGCTTAAGGAATTAAGAATATTTGAGGAAAATAATTAGTTCCTTGAAATAGACTAATCTAATAGTCTTTAGCTGCTTTTCTCATTTTTGATTATATTGAGAAGTAAGATGCCTTTTGCTTTTTAAGTGGAACATCTATTTGAGCAAAACACAAGCATTATTTGTATTAAAATATGTTCTAGTGTCTAATATGGTAGATTATACTGTTCGTATGGGACGTAATATTAAAAGAAAATGTATTACTGTTGCATTAGTATATTCTACTAAGAAATAAATATAGGTTAAAAGGTAATAAAGTTATGGATATTTTATAGTGTTTTTATGGTAGTCTTTAGGTGAATAATTATGGCCTAATATAATGTAGACATATTTTTCCCCATTGCTTGATATGCTTGGCCTGTATTGTTTTTGAGGGTATCAACAGAATAAGAAGGAAAATCTTAAATATAACAAATGAAATACCAATGAATGATGATGTATAGCAGAAACTATTACAATATTATAAAGTAATTATCTTCTAATCAAAATAAATTAACTCTAAAAAGAAATGAAATGCCTAAAATAAAAGGAAAGCATATTTTATGGCTCAAGTTGAAATTTAATTTGGATTGCTAGAATATTTTTGTATAAATTGGCACTAACTTAAAACTGAGATTCAGCTCATTTTTCCAGTTTCAAGAATGGAGAGATTAAAACTTAGAATATGTACTATTAAACAGACTCCTCTACAGCTAAAATGTATTACACGTATGCATCTTAATTTTCAAAATTAATAATTGAGGGACAGCAAATATTTCAAGGTTTGTTAGGACATACACAAAATCATATATTTTAATTTTTTTTAATCTAAAAATAATACATTACTAAATACAAATAGGTGATCAACAAGGCTAGTGACGTTGATGAGTTTAGTTTTTGTTTGAGTCACACTATTTACTAAATTAAATATTATGCTCACTTTATAAACTATAGCATAAAAAAAGCTATGTTAAACATGTTCCTTTTATTGCAAAAAGTTATTTTAATCATTAAATAACCTTTAATATGGAGGCAAAAATATTGGTAAATTGAGTAATCTCTACATAAAATGCATCATCTTTTTGGTATCTAATTCACTTCAGACGTATGCCATTACTCTGCCAAAGGAAAAAAAAAAAAAAAAAAAAAAAAAGGTTTTCCTAAATTAGCCTATGAGTTACTATTAGGACATATATGCTGTAAACTTTCTCAAGGAGAAGGTATCTTAACCTGGGACCTCTACCTTCCACAGACATGTTATTAAATTTTAGTTGACAAAACAGAACACCCCCAAACTTATCTTAAAAGTCTGTGAAGATAAGCAAGTCAGCTCTGTAACTCTTTTGTCTTAATATATCTAAAGTATTTTCTGTAAATATTTTAATCTTAACCTAGATAGTAAATGTTTTCCTGTTCCAGGAATGAAATTCAAGGTATGTGTAGGAGTGGGGAAAAAGTTTTTTACTTAGCTTGATATGCTTGGCCTGTATTGTTTTGAGGGTATCAACAGAATAAGAAGGAAAATCTTAAATATAACAAATGAAATACCAATGAATGATGATGTATAGCAGAAACTATTACAATATTATAAAGTAATTATCTTCTAATCAAAATAAATTAACTCTAAAAAGAAATGAAATGCCTAAAATAAAAGGAAAGCATATTTTATGGCTCAAGTTGAAATTTAATTTGGATTGCTAGAATATTTTTGTATAAATTGGCACTAACTTAAAACTGAGATTCAGCTCATTTTTCCAGTTTCAAGAATGGAGAGATTAAAACTTAGAATATGTACTATTAAACAGACTCCTCTACAGCTAAAATGTATTACACGTATGCATCTTAATTTTCAAAATTAATAATTGAGGGACAGCAAATATTTCAAGGTTTGTTAGGACATACACAAAATCATATATTTTAATTTTTTTTAATCTAAAAATAATACATTACTAAATACAAATAGGTGATCAACAAGGCTAGTGACGTTGATGAGTTTAGTTTTTGTTTGAGTCACACTATTTACTAAATTAAATATTATGCTCACTTTATAAACTATAGCATAAAAAAAGCTATGTTAAACATGTTCCTTTTATTGCAAAAAGTTATTTTAATCATTAAATAACCTTTAATATGGAGGCAAAAATATTGGTAAATTGAGTAATCTCTACATAAAATGCATCATCTTTTTGGTATCTAATTCACTTCAGACGTATGCCATTACTCTGCCTAAGGAGACAAAAAAAAAAAAAAAAAAAAGGTTTTCCTAAATTAGCCTATGAGTTACTATTAGGACATATATGCTGTAAACTTTCTCAAGGAGAAGGTATCTTAACCTGGGACCTCTACCTTCCACAGACATGTTATTAAATTTTAGTTGACAAAACAGAACACCCCCAAACTTATCTTAAAAGTCTGTGAAGATAAGCAAGTCAGCTCTGTAACTCTTTTGTCTTAATATATCTAAAGTATTTTCTGTAAATATTTTAATCTTAACCTAGATAGTAAATGTTTTCCTGTGCCAGGAATGAAATTCAAGGTATGTGTGTAGGAGTGAGGAAAATGGGCTAAAACAGTTAAATGTGTTTTACTTAATTTGTATTATTTTTCTATATATATTGATGTAAAAACATATTCCAATAACTTATATTTTATATTTTCTATCACTAAGAACTGTGTTTTAAATTGAGTTCAAATATAATATTTACGATAAAGATTTTTAAATTGAAATTTGTGTAGAATATAATGGGGGTTACTAGGTGGCATTAGTGGTAAAGAACTCACCTGACAATGCAGGAGACATAAGAAATGTGAGTTCAGTCTCTCAGTCATAAATATCCCCTGGAGTTGGAAATGGCAACCCACTCCAACATTCCTGCCTGGAAAATCCCATGGATAGAGGAGCCTCATGGATTACAGTCCATAAGGTCACAAAGAATTGGACACAACTGAGCATGCGTGAATGCAGAGATTATAATTAGCAAGAGAATATATTACAAGTTTTCATAATTTTTTTTTCATAATATTTTTGAAAGTGCTTTTTAGGTGTTCTTTCATATCAATATAGACATGATTCAGTTCTCATTGGGATGTACAGTTTTGAACCAAAGTATCTGTGTACGATTTTCTCTTTTATTTTCTCTACAAGATAGTATGATTCTCTGCATGTATAGGTGACATAGCAGATCTAACCTGTTTAACTATACAAAAATATACCTGTATGTAAGTTTAATATATGCACATAGATATACATATATATGGAGTCATATATGTGTATACATGTAGCATTTAAAACTCAAAGTGAAGTATATAAATATACTATTTCTTAGAGATTTTGGGGTTAGCTATGGTAAGCTTGAATGTGAGTTGGACCATAAAGACAGCTGAGCACTAAAGAACTGATGCTTTCTAATTGTGGTGCTGAAGAAGACTCTTGAGACTAAACCAGTGAGTCCTAAAGGAAATCAACCCTGAATACTCATGGAAGGACTGATGCTGAAGCTGAAGCTCCAATACTTTGGCCACCTGATTTGAAGAGCAGACTCATTGGAAAAGAGCCTGATGCTGGGAAGACTGAGGGCAGGTTTTGTAAATTCCTAAAAAAACTTGGAATGAAATTCAAGGTATGTGTAGGAGTGAGGAAAATGGGCTAAAACAGTTAAATGTGTTTTACTTAATTTGTATTATTTTTCTATATATATTGATGTAAAAACATATTCCAATAACTTATATTTTATATTTTCTATCACTAAGAACTGTGTTTTAAATTGAGTTCAAATATAATATTTACGATAAAGATTTTTAAATTGAAATTTGTGTAGAATATAATGGGGGTTACTAGGTGGCATTAGTGGTAAAGAACTCACCTGACAATGCAGGAGACATAAGAAATGTGAGTTCAGTCTCTCAGTCATAAATATCCCCTGGAGTTGGAAATGGCAACCCACTCCAACATTCCTGCCTGGAAAATCCCATGGATAGAGGAGCCTCATGGATTACAGTCCATAAGGTCACAAAGAATTGGACACGACTGAGCATGCGTGAATGCAGAGATTATAATTAGCAAGAGAATATATTACAAGTTTTCATAATTTTTTTTTCATAATATTTTTGAAAGTGCTTTTTAGGTGTTCTTTCATATCAATATAGACATGATTCAGTTCTCATTGGGATGTACAATTTTGAACCAAAGTATCTGTGTACGATTTTCTCTTTTATTTTCTCTACAAGATAGTATGATTCTCTGCATGTATAGGTGACATAGCAGATCTAACCTGTTTAACTATACAAAAATATACCTGTATGTAAGTTTAATATATGCACACAGATATACATATATATGGAGTCATATATGTGTATACATGTAGCATTTAAAACTCAAAGTGAAGTATATAAATATACTATTTCTTAGAGATTTTGGGGTTAGCTATGGTAAGCTTGAATGTGAGTTGGACCATAAAGACAGCTGAGCACTAAAGAACTGATGCTTTCTAATTGTGGTGCTGAAGAAGACTCTTGAGACTAAACCAGTGAGTCCTAAAGGAAATCAACCCTGAATACTCATGGAAGGACTGATGCTGAAGCTGAAGCTCCAATACTTTGGCCACCTGATTTGAAGAGCAGACTCATTGGAAAAGAGCCTGATGCTGGGAAAGACTGAGGGCAGGAGAAGAAGGGGGCAATAGAACATTGTATTATTAAGGACTACATATACACTAAAACATTTAATCTCCTTGCAAGTTGGAGAAGGTACAGCACACTGAGATTTATTAATGATAAAACCTCCTTCAAAGAAGACCACAAAGTGACATACAGAGCTTAAATAATTGTACGATGTTCTCAGACAACATAGTTAGAAATCCAAATAGGCATCAACGTATTTTATTCTCTGCTTCCATTTCTCTCTTACTTCTATAACAGGAAAAACAGGACACTAATAAAGACAAAATTTTCTATGTGAATCCTGACTGATGCTCTTACGTCTTATTTAAAACTGAAGCTATTAAAATTATTTGCAATATTAATCTAGACACATGGACAATGTTTTCCCAACTCATAGGTCGACCACTTAAAATATATTTGAAAGCAGATGAGGAAATACTATTCTAGCTTTCATAATCAAATTATCCCCAATTTAAAACCCTTGCATCGTTAGTCTATTGTAGACAAACGGTTATCAAACTCAATAAGACACGTCAGAGGTGATTATGTTTATATCATCTGAAAAACACTGGCCTTTGTGGAATTATTTCAATTGAAGGTACACAGTAGGATTCTTCTAATTTACGAGCTCACCTGGCCAAATAGACAAATAATAGGAGAGAAAGTTGTGGGACTTTATCAAAATGAATGCCAAGGATAATGTAAATTGAGAATTTTTCCTATACCATCAGTTGTAGTATTGATTGTATGAGAAATTACACCTTGTTGGATGTAACTGATTCCAGAGTTTTGCAAGTATAGGTACATACAATAACCTTTTATTTGTAAGTTTAATATATGCACACAGATATACATATATATGGAGTCATATATGTGTATACATGTAGCATTTAAAACTCAAAGTGAAGTATATAAATATACTATTTCTTAGAGATTTTGGGGTTAGCTATGGTAAGCTTGAATGTGAGTTGGACCATAAAGACAGCTGAGCACTAAAGAACTGATGCTTTCTAATTGTGGTGCTGAAGAAGACTCTTGAGACTAAACCAGTGAGTCCTAAAGGAAATCAACCCTGAATACTCATGGAAGGACTGATGCTGAAGCTGAAGCTCCAATACTTTGGCCACCTGATTTGAAGAGCAGACTCATTGGAAAAGAGCCTGATGCTGGGAAAGACTGAGGGCAGGAGAAGAAGGGGGCAATAGAACATTGTATTATTAAGGACTACATATACACTAAAACATTTAATCTCCTTGCAAGTTGGAGAAGGTACAGCACACTGAGATTTATTAATGATAAAACCTCCTTCAAAGAAGACCACAAAGTGACATACAGAGCTTAAATAATTGTACGATGTTCTCAGACAACATAGTTAGAAATCCAAATAGGCATCAACGTATTTTATTCTCTGCTTCCATTTCTCTCTTACTTCTATAACAGGAAAAACAGGACACTAATAAAGACAAAATTTTCTATGTGAATCCTGACTGATGCTCTTACGTCTTATTTAAAACTGAAGCTATTAAAATTATTTGCAATATTAATCTAGACACATGGACAATGTTTTCCCAACTCATAGGTCGACCACTTAAAATATATTTGAAAGCAGATGAGGAAATACTATTCTAGCTTTCATAATCAAATTATCCCCAATTTAAAACCCTTGCATCGTTAGTCTATTGTAGACAAACGGTTATCAAACTCAATAAGACACGTCAGAGGTGATTATGTTTATATCATCTGAAAAACACTGGCCTTTGTGGAATTATTTCAATTGAAGGTACACAGTAGGATTCTTCTAATTTACGAGCTCACCTGGCCAAATAGACAAATAATAGGAGAGAAAGTTGTGGGACTTTATCAAAATGAATGCCAAGGATAATGTAAATTGAGAATTTTTCCTATACCATCAGTTGTAGTATTGATTGTATGAGAAATTACACCTTGTTGGATGTAACTGATTTCCAGAGTTTTGCAAGAATCCTTTAAGATTTCCTGGAGTGCACCAGTTTTATTGGAGAATAGACTAAATGCAAGGTAGATTTTAGATAAAAGTTACTTCCTAGTGTGAAAATTGTCACTTTCTTCTAATAAAATTTATCAATGGCCCAATGATGAATAGATAATGTTTGAGAATAAATGACATCATTATTTTTTGAGAATGGCAGATTGAAATCATATCCTAAACTAATAAGAGGGTTTACAAAAACCCTCTTAGCAATGGATTGTCTACCACATTCAGTTTTTCATTATCTTGTGAAAATAAACAACTAAAAAAAAAAAAATGAATCAAAGAGAAAGTTTTAGTGTTACTGAAACTATTAGTGGATAACAAAATTCTGATGGATATAATGCTTAAATGGGGACTTTTCAAGATCTAAAGTAATTTCTGATTTACTCTCAAGCCACATTTAATATGATGCATATGATAGGCATTATATTACTTCATTCTATTATTTAAAACAAGACCTCACACACTGTACTTGATATTTTATGTCATTTTCATTCTATAGGGCAGCACATTATATTCCAGAATCTTCTTAGAGGAATCAATGTGCAATGTTCATATATTTGAATGTTAAATATGCAAAGTATATTTTTATTATTTTTTTCAATATAACTTTGCTAGTGGTATTTCAGAGTACAGAGTACATTGTTTCTTGTCACTGAGTGTCTTCACTCACTGGCTGAAAAACTCCTTGTTAAGTCCCTTTTAACCTTTTATTTTCAAGCACATGACACTCTATAATTCAATGAACTGCAATCACCAATCTGGCTCATGAAGGTGATGGAGGCTCAGTTAAGCCCACAAGAGACATTCATAAAGTTTCTGTGTGTAACACAGAATGTTGATTATGTTTATATCATCTGAAAAACACTGGCCTTTGTGGAATTATTTCAATTGAAGGTACACAGTAGGATTCTTCTAATTTACGAGCTCACCTGGCCAAATAGACAAATAATAGGAGAGAAAGTTGTGGGACTTTATCAAAATGAATGCCAAGGATAATGTAAATTGAGAATTTTTCCTATACCATCAGTTGTAGTATTGATTGTATGAGAAATTACACCTTGTTGGATGTAACTGATTTCCAGAGTTTTGCAAGAATCCTTTAAGATTTCCTGGAGTGCACCAGTTTTATTGGAGAATAGACTAAATGCAAGGTAGATTTTAGATAAAAGTTACTTCCTAGTGTGAAAATTGTCACTTTCTTCTAATAAAATTTATCAATGGCCCAATGATGAATAGATAATGTTTGAGAATAAATGACATCATTATTTTTTGAGAATGGCAGATTGAAATCATATCCTAAACTAATAAGAGGGTTTACAAAAACCCTCTTAGCAATGGATTGTCTACCACATTCAGTTTTTCATTATCTTGTGAAAATAAACAACTAAAAAAAAAAAATGAATCAAAGAGAAAGTTTTAGTGTTACTGAAACTATTAGTGAATAACAAAATTCTGATGGATATAATGCTTAAATGGGGACTTTTCAAGATCTAAAGTAATTTCTGATTTACTCTCAAGCCACATTTAATATGATGCATATGATAGGCATTATATTACTTCATTCTATTATTTAAAACAAGACCTCACACACTGTACTTGATATTTTATGTCATTTTCATTCTATAGGGCAGCACATTATATTCCAGAATCTTCTTAGAGGAATCAATGTGCAATGTTCATATATTTGAATGTTAAATATGCAAAGTATATTTTTATTATTTTGTTCAATATAACTTTGCTAGTGGTATTTCAGAGTACAGAGTACATTGTTTCTTGTCACTGAGTGTCTTCACTCACTGGCTGAAAAACTCCTTGTTAAGTCCCTTTTAACCTTTTATTTTCAAGCACATGACACTCTATAATTCAATGAACTGAAATCACCAATCTGGCTCATGAAGGTGATGGAGGCTCAGTTAAGCCTACAAGAGACATTCATAAAGTTTCTGTGTGTAACACAGAATGTTGAGTTATTTTTTCTATAGACTCACAATTTTAGCTAAAAATACAAGTGTTTGGAACAAGGGTTCATAAAGAAGGTGTAGATTAATTTCTACAAATCCCTTGAAGGGCTTTAAGAAGTCAAAATTTTCCTCTTTTACATTCGCACAGCCGTTTAATTGAAATAGTAGACTATATCAGATTTGGAAGTCACTGTTCTTGGGAAAAAGAACCAAGCATAGTGAGAGAGCTCTTAGGAGAGCCTGACATATATCCTCTGGAAGTTGAGCCACATATGAACACACAGATTGTTGTCCACACCACAGCTGCACTGTAACTCTGTGTGTGGAAATGTGGATAGAACCACTGTCAAAACTCTGTGTGTGGAAATGTGGATAGAACCACTGTCAAGGACAGACTGAGGGGGAAGAGTGGCCCAAATCCACACATTCAGTCATAGCAAGAGTTTTTCACTTTTGTATTGGTCCATCAACTTTTCCAGTTCCAATAATTTTCTTAACTTCCAGAATAGAAAGTCAAGAGCAAAAATCTTTACGGGAGCCAGGGCAGGGATGGGAAAATCGGAAGCGTAATTGACAAATTGTCAGAAGCTTCTTATGGACACCTCTGAGAGTTAAAATTCTCCGAGGGATAGAAGGCCTCAATAAGCTCCCCTATTTCATGAGTTTTATCTTCAGGGCCCTTCCAGGTTCTCACAATGAACACTGGAGGGAACAAAATCACCTTATGACTCCTGCAGGAGGAAGGAATAGAAAACATGCTGAAATAAACCAGAGCATTCTGTGCTTAAAAAGGCAGGTCCTCGGGAAAAACTTTTCGCTGAGTTTAACCCGATGGGATTTTAATACAGCCTGATATACCAGAAAGAAGGGAATTACCCAACTTCGGCCCCTCTGGCCATCAGTGTAGCAGGGGCGGGAGGAGGGGAGCACTGGTGAAATTCACAGCGCAGGGGCGCAGATTCACCAGAGAGAATGAGAGAACTACACAAAACACTTGCCACTTCCACTGTATTACTCCTAGCCCATTTGCCACCATTTCTTTTACCCGGCACATTATGACTGCCTACAACAACAAAGTATTACAAACAAAACTTCTACAAATTTTGAACTAAATTTAAATAAATATACCACTTCTCAAAATCTGTGGTATATATCCACTGACATGCTTAAAGGGAAATTAATATCACTGAATTCATATATTAAAAAAAAAAAACAATCAGGAACCACTCCAGACTGGCAAAAGAAAACTGAATTAGATTCAAGTGAACAGAAGAAAAACAAAATAAAATTACATAAGTCAATAAAGTGGGAACCAGGAAATATAAACAAAATTTTTAAAATTAAAATTTACTTTTGGAAATTATCAATAAAGCTAACAAGCCTCTACCCAACCTGACCAAGAAAAGAAATAGAAGACCCAAATAACCAATATCAGGAATGAAAGAGAAGACATAAAGGTATTAAAGACATTGAAAGGATAACATAGAAACATGATGGAAAACTCTATGCATTTGATATGAACTGGATCCAGTCATTGAAAGACCAGTCTGCCAAAATTCAATCAAGAAAAAATAGGTAATCTGAAGTCTTACAACTATTAAGAAAGAGAATCAATGGTTAATAATCCACCAAATCAAAACTCACCAAGTCCAGATGGATTCAGTGGTCAATTCTACCAAACATTTAAGAAAATAAATTACCAATCATCTATAATATTTTTCAAAAGAAAAAGTAAAGGAGATATTTTCTAACTGAAACTATTAGGCCAGAATTATCCTAATACCAAAACCAGATGAAGACATCATCAAACAGAAGAAAACCACAGTCTAATATAATTTATGAACATAAACACAAAAATCTTAAATGAAATTTAGCTAACAGAATCCATCAATGTATAATAAGAATTATGTTAGGTTTATGGGCTATTAAAGGGTTAATACGGCAGTTGTGAACTCCCCGGCCCTAGAGGGGCAGCATCATAGGGCCAGTTGCTGGTCTGCTGGCACCTGGGAGTCTCTCAAGGCGATAAAGAGTTCGCTCTGGCCATAAAGATTGTCCACCACGTCTGGAAAGTAACAAGAACTGCACACCCCCAGGCCCACAAACAACTCAAGGACAACAGACTCATCACTAATTTCCCACTTAGTTTAGACAAAGACTTTGTTTCTGCGCCTGCTCTAAGAAACCCCCTCCCCTATCTTTCTTTCCCCTTCACCTCACAAATAAAACCTCCTTGTCCCATCTCTGGGTTGCGACTTCACTGGCCCACCTCTTGGACCTGTGGATCTCGCCCGGGAACTCTTCCCAAATAGGCTCTTTGCCTAACAGCTTGCTGTCCGTCGTGTCTTTGCGATTCTTACAAATTATACATCATGAACAAGTGAGATTTACTCCAGGTATGCAAGGCTAATTCAACAGTCAGAAATCAATTAATAGAGCCCATCCTATTAGGAGACTAAACACTAAAAATGACAATCATATCAGTACTGAATTCAAAATTCACCTTTTGGAAATTATCAATAAAGAAAATGAAAGAGAAGACCAATAAAAGGTATTAAAGACATTGAAAGGATAACATAGAAACATGATGGAAAACTCTATGCATTTGATATGAACTGGATCCAGTCATTGAAAGACCAGTCTGCCAAAATTCAATCAAGAAAAAATAGGTAATCTGAAGTCTTACAACTATTAAGAAAGAGAATCAATGGTTAATAATCCACCAAATCAAAACTCACCAAGTCCAGATGGATTCAGTGGTCAATTCTACCAAACATTTAAGAAAATAAATTACCAATCATCTATAATATTTTTCAAAAGAAAAAGTAAAGGAGATATTTTCTAACTGAAACTATTAGGCCAGAATTATCCTAATACCAAAACCAGATGAAGACATCATCAAACAGAAGAAAACCACAGTCTAATATAATTTATGAACATAAACACAAAAATCTTAAATGAAATTTAGCTAACAGAATCCATCAATGTATAATAAGAATTATGTTAGGTTTATGGGCTATTAAAGGGTTAATACGGCAGTTGTGAACTCCCCGGCCCTAAAAGGTCAGCATCATAGGGCCAGTTGCTGGTCTGCTGGCACCTGGGAGTCTCTCAAGGCGATAAAGAGTTCGCTCTGGCCATAAAGATTGTCCACCACGTCTGGAAAGTAACAAGAACTGCACACCCCCAGGCCCACAAACAACTCAAGGACAACAGACTCATCACTAATTTCCCACTTAGTTTAGACAAAGACTTTGTTTCTGCGCCTGCTCTAAGAAACCCCCTCCCCTATCTTTCTTTCCCCTTCACCTCACAAATAAAACCTCCTTGTCCCATCTCTGGGTTGCGACTTCACTGGCCCACCTCTTGGACCTGTGGATCTCGCCCGGGAACTCTTCCCAAATAGGCTCTTTGCCTAACAGCTTGCTGTCCGTCGTGTCTTTGCGATTCTTACAAATTATACATCATGAACAAGTGAGATTTACTCCAGGTATGCAAGGCTAATTCAACAGTCAGAAATCAATTAATAGAGCCCATCCTATTAGGAGACTAAACACTAAAAATGACAATCATATCAGTACATACAAAAAAAAAGAATTTGCAAAATTCACCACCAATTCATGATAAACATTCTCAGCAAATTAGGAATAAAGGGCCATATGAAGCCAACTACCAAATTCTGACGAGTGATATAAAAGAACAACTAAATCACAGCAATCAATTGTGCAATGGATCAATTGCATAATGGATATTGACAAACTGACTCTAAAGTTTATGTGGGAGGCAAAAGACTGAAAATAATCAGCTCATTATTGAAGGAGAACCACATCAGAAGATAGATACTACCTATCTTTTGAGACTTACTATAAAGTTGCTTTCATCAAGACAGTGGGGTGGATTCTTTCATTTTTTTTATCCTTTTTACAGTGATTCTGCTTGATAACTCATTTTGCTTCTTTGTAAACTTTCCTTTTAATCTCTAATGGAAGTCAGCTCTTTTTATTATTAATGACTTCCTGGGATTTGGCCAACAACTTAGGCCTTAGCTTATGATTTTATATATGAGTTCCGAAGCTGATGGGCAGAGTGTATCTATTACTGCAATTTGGGCTTTCATCTTTCTTTTTGCCACTTCTTCCAAGAGTCCTTGATTAAAGAGTCTACTGCTTTATCTTATGGCCATTCATCCTCCATTGAAATTGCAGAGCACACACCAGAGCCTGCCAGGCAGCTTGAATATTTTTACACTATTTTACATAACAATCAGCCTTCAAAACAATCCTGGAACTACCTCCAAAAATCTGTAAGGCTTATGCGGTATTCTGTACCTCATGAGGTACTTAATGGTACTCAAAGACTTTGTTTCTGCGCCTGCTCTAAGAAACCCCCTCCCCTATCTTTCTTTCCCCTTCACCTCACAAATAAAACCTCCTTGTCCCATCTCTGGGTTGCGACTTCACTGGCCCACCTCTTGGACCTGTGGATCTCGCCCGGGAACTCTTCCCAAATAGGCTCTTTGCCTAACAGCTTGCTGTCCGTCGTGTCTTTGCGATTCTTACAAATTATACATCATGAACAAGTGAGATTTACTCCAGGTATGCAAGGCTAATTCAACAGTCAGAAATCAATTAATAGAGCCCATCCTATTAGGAGACTAAACACTAAAAATGACAATCATATCAGTACATACAAAAAAAAAGAATTTGCAAAATTCACCACCAATTCATGATAAACATTCTCAGCAAATTAGGAATAAAGGGCCATATGAAGCCAACTACCAAATTCTGACGAGTGATATAAAAGAACAACTAAATCACAGCAATCAATTGTGCAATGGATCAATTGCATAATGGATATTGACAAACTGACTCTAAAGTTTATGTGGGAGGCAAAAGACTGAAAATAATCAGCTCATTATTGAAGGAGAACCACATCAGAAGATAGATACTACCTATCTTTTGAGACTTACTATAAAGTTGCTTTCATCAAGACAGTGGGGTGGATTCTTTCATTTTTTTTATCCTTTTTACAGTGATTCTGCTTGATAACTCATTTTGCTTCTTTGTAAACTTTCCTTTTAATCTCTAATGGAAGTCAGCTCTTTTTATTATTAATGACTTCCTGGGATTTGGCCAACAACTTAGGCCTTAGCTTATGATTTTATATATGAGTTCCGAAGCTGATGGGCAGAGTGTATCTATTACTGCAATTTGGGCTTTCATCTTTCTTTTTGCCACTTCTTCCAAGAGTCCTTGATTAAAGAGTCTACTGCTTTATCTTATGGCCATTCATCCTCCATTGAAATTGCAGAGCACACACCAGAGCCTGCCAGGCAGCTTGAATATTTTTACACTATTTTACATAACAATCAGCCTTCAAAACAATCCTGGAACTACCTCCAAAAATCTGTAAGGCTTATGCGGTATTCTGTACCTCATGAGTATATGTACATACTTACCCAGACTCTGGACAGAATTCCATCTCTTTTCTTAGTTCAGTCCTATAATTCTTTCCGACTTTAGTTTTTATGCCACGTTAACAAAGAAACTTTCCTTGTGAAGTGTGGAAGTGGTAGTGGCTCAGTTGTGTCTGACTGAGACCACGTGGACTGCAGTCCACCAGGCTCCTCTGTCCATGGAATTCTCCAGACTACAATACTGGAGTGGGTTGCCATTCTCTTCCGCAGGGGAACTTCATGACGCAGGCAGATTCTTTACCATCTGAGCCACCAGGGAAGTCCTATAATTCTTTCAGACTTTAGTTTTCATGTTACATTAATAAAGAAGGCTACCTTGACATGATTTTTCCCAAAATCAATGAAAAGCCCTCTGTATTTCCTAAGGTTAAGTTATCCCAACACATCCCAGTATTTTCTATGCCACAGAAAGTAACTAATTATTGGAACTAATAATTTATGTGTGTCTTTTCCCCAGTAGACAATAAGCTTTATAAGGGCATATAAATCCTGTTTTCAATTTCATAATTACCAACCTATCTTTTTATATTACTAAAAAATAAAGGGAAAGGTAAATATTGTTCAGTCCATTAGAAATGATTAGATCTATCCAGTGGTATAAATATTCAAGCATCATGACAAACACAGACATTCTGCCTTCTCAGAACTCATTATTTCACTGCTTATTGTGAATAAAAGAAGAAAATGAGGCAAAAATTATTTTCATACTCCACAAACTTCAATCTATGGAATTCAACTACACCATCTGTAGACAGGAGATAACTCCACACATATACTTCCTAAATGGAGTTTTTTTGGTCAAGCTGATGGGCAGAGTGTATCTATTACTGCAATTTGGGCTTTCATCTTTCTTTTTGCCACTTCTTCCAAGAGTCCTTGATTAAAGAGTCTACTGCTTTATCTTATGGCCATTCATCCTCCATTGAAATTGCAGAGCACACACCAGAGCCTGCCAGGCAGCTTGAATTTTTTTACACTATTTTACATAACAATCAGCCTTCAAAACAATCCTGGAACTACCTCCAAAAATCTGTAAGGCTTATGCGGTATTCTGTACCTCATGAGTATATGTACATACTTACCCAGACTCTGGACAGAATTCCATCTCTTTTCTTAGTTCAGTCCTATAATTCTTTCCGACTTTAGTTTTTATGCCACGTTAACAAAGAAACTTTCCTTGTGAAGTGTGGAAGTGGTAGTGGCTCAGTTGTGTCTGACTGAGACCACGTGGACTGCAGTCCATCAGGCTCCTCTGTCCATGGAATTCTCCAGACTACAATACTGGAGTGGGTTGCCATTCTCTTCCGCAGGGGAACTTCATGACGCAGGCAGATTCTTTACCATCTGAGCCACCAGGGAAGTCCTATAATTCTTTCAGACTTTAGTTTTCATGTTACATTAATAAAGAAGGCTACCTTGACATGATTTTTCCCAAAATCAATGAAAAGCCCTCTGTATTTCCTAAGGTTAAGTTATCCCAACACATCCCAGTATTTTCTATGCCACAGAAAGTAACTAATTATTGGAACTAATAATTTATGTGTGTCTTTTCCCCAGTAGACAATAAGCTTTATAAGGGCATATAAATCCTGTTTTCAATTTCATAATTACCAACCTATCTTTTTATATTACTAAAAAATAAAGGGAAAGGTAAATATTGTTCAGTCCATTAGAAATGATTAGATCTATCCAGTGGTATAAATATTCAAGCATCATGACAAACACAGACATTCTGCCTTCTCAGAACTCATTATTTCACTGCTTATTGTGAATAAAAGAAGAAAATGAGGCAAAAATTATTTTCATACTCCACAAACTTCAATCTATGGAATTCAACTACACCATCTGTAGACAGGAGGATCCCACTGAAGTCCCTCCACACATATAGCTAGAATCATGCACAGTAGAGATAAAAGGAAAAAAAAAATGTTTTAATGTAGCAGATAAATATTAATTAGATTTGGTTTGATAGAAATAAGAGGGAAACGAGGTAAAATCAACTGTTGGAAATTTTACCTAAGAACTGAGGCTCTAGAAACGGATGAAGGAGAGGCTTTCTAAATATTATGTGAGCCTCAAATAATCTAAAGCTTCAGACTGACTCAAGCATTTTGGCTACATATAGCCTTCTCATTGTTTCAACTTTGGCAACAACTTGAAATCTCATATCAACTAAACTCAGTGATTAGAAGTATGGACTGAATTCGACTGGATCGATGTGAAAAACCCTAGGTCTTCTCATTTTGTTTGAGTGACTTTGGGCAAGATAATTAAGGCCTGGAAGACTCAGTTTGCTTAATAAATAAAGAGTTGCCATATTTCTCTATAAAACATTATTATGAACCATTATAACATGAATAATAAAAGTTCCTATTTGGTAAATGACTAAGAACAGACAGAAAATTGTTAACATCATGAATAAAAAGTCCAGCATGGCATGTTACCAAGAAAGAATCAAAGCAATAGGGCAGTACAAACAGATCACCACAAAGTTTCAGAGGAAAGAACTACCATATTGCAGTATACACTGGTTAGGTTGTTTATGCAAAAGAGTTCTGCAAGATTCATGATCTCAGAATCTAAAAAAAAAGAAGGAACTTTAAGCAAAGGGCAGGAATTCAAGGATTGATGCTTAAAAGGTATGTTTCCACAGAAAGTAACTAATTATTGGAACTAATAATTTATGTGTGTCTTTTCCAGTAGACAATAAGCTTTATAAGGGCATATAAATCCTGTTTTCAATTTCATAATTACCAACCTATCTTTTTATATTACTAAAAAATAAAGGGAAAGGTAAATATTGTTCAGTCCATTAGAAATGATTAGATCTATCCAGTGGTATAAATATTCAAGCATCATGACAAACACAGACATTCTGCCTTCTCAGAACTCATTATTTCACTGCTTATTGTGAATAAAAGAAGAAAATGAGGCAAAAATTATTTTCATACTCCACAAACTTCAATCTATGGAATTCAACTACACCATCTGTAGACAGGAGGATCCCACTGAAGTCCCTCCACACATATAGCTAGAATCATGCACAGTAGAGATAAAAGGAAAAAAAAAATGTTTTAATGTAGCAGATAAATATTAATTAGATTTGGTTTGATAGAAATAAGAGGGAAACGAGGTAAAATCAACTGTTGGAAATTTTACCTAAGAACTGAGGCTCTAGAAACGGATGAAGGAGAGACTTTCTAAATATTATGTGAGCCTCAAATAATCTAAAGCTTCAGACTGACTCAAGCATTTTGGCTACATATAGCCTTCTCATTGTTTCAACTTTGGCAACAACTTGAAATCTCATATCAACTAAACTCAGTGATTAGAAGTATGGACTGAATTCGACTGGATCGATGTGAAAAACCCTAGGTCTTCTCATTTTGTTTGAGTGACTTTGGGCAAGATAATTAAGGCCTGGAAGACTCAGTTTGCTTAATAAATAAAGAGTTGCCATATTTCTCTATAAAACATTATTATGAACCATTATAACATGAATAATAAAAGTTCCTATTTGGTAAATGACTAAGAACAGACAGAAAATTGTTAACATCATGAATAAAAAGTCCAGCATGGCATGTTACCAAGAAAGAATCAAAGCAATAGGGCAGTACAAACAGATCACCACAAAGTTTCAGAGGAAAGAACTACCATATTGCAGTATACACTGGTTAGGTTGTTTATGCAAAAGAGTTCTGCAAGATTCATGATCTCAGAATCTCAGAATAAACATAAGTAAAGGCAAAGGAACTTTAAGCAAAGGGGCAGGACAATTCAAGGATTGATGCTTAAAATGATTCCAAATATGCCTATTAAATGGAAATTTTTAAGGATAAACAAGAGATGATGAGAATTTACAGGTAGAATTGGGAAAGATGCTAGAGAACTTGTTTTTTTACTTTACTCAAGAAAGCAAGTCAAAACTATTGAAAAAATAAAAAATGTAAAATAAATAATTTCAAAATATACACTCAGAAAAGACAAATACACTTAGTCAAAGGTTCAAAAACTGCACTTCCATTTTTAATAAAGCAGTAAGGTGATTAACTATATTTTGATTCCAAAAATAAAACTACTAAACTACCTTTGTATTCAATAAGAAAATTGATATCTGCCTCTATTATAATGAGATTGCCACTCTTACTGTTTATGTTGTGCAGTAACTTTTCTTTCTTCATCTTTTTTCTTGTTATTGTTGTTATAATATACACAATCTGGCCTTTATTACCATAGGCTGTAAATTCAAAATCCAGGCTATTTATCTGTTATGTGTATAAAGTTAAGAGTCTGCTGAAATTGTTAGAGACCAGATTGAGTTATACGTTTTTTTTTTTTTTTTTTTTTCAAAAACGTAGGACCCAAAATACATAATTTGAAAGAGCACAAGTTTCACTTTATATTAAGTAAGCAGTTTCAGTATGCTTACCATATAAATACTTTGCTAAACATATACTTGTGAGTCTGGTTAAGGTTAGGAAAAGATCTATATCAACTTAATGAATCTACTTCTGCTGATGTACTCAGAAAAGATAGCTTAAATTCCAAGATGTTATTCCTACATTGAATTGAATTTTTAACATAAGCTAGAATTCAGAGTGTCATTTTAAATAGATCTTCATGATATCCTCCTTTACTATACAGATTTTAAAGGATTTATTTGCTCAGCATTTTATGCCAACAAAGTGCTTGCTACAAACGGCTCCAGTTAAACTTTCTGGTAAACAATTTACAGGTGGTATTGTTTTCCTCATTAATCAATAATTCCATCAAAAGAAAAAGAAAAAAGTTTATAAATGATTCCTTATTAGTCGATGCATAATTTAAGGCTGGATATTTAAAAAACAGAGCACCTTCACTTGACAGTCATAACATGTTTAACCACAGACACATCTGAGGCATGTAACTTAGGTTTTAATCAGATTATGTTGGACAATGACACTAAGGTCAAGCACATCAAATTGAATCTACTTCCTGTTTTTTAATATCTGAGCATCAATTTTCTCAACTGTAAAGTGGAAATAGAATTACTGTAAATAATGTAGGGGCATTTAACATCCAAGGGAAATAAGTAAGGCAACTGAAATCAAAAACTATATAAATGAAGTATGTTTCTAAACCTGTAATATGTTGTATCCTCAAATAGTGCTTTAAAGTTAATTAGCAAAGCATCTAAACTACCTTTGTATTCAATAAGAAAATTGATATCTGCCTCTATTATAATGAGATTGCCACTCTTACTGTTTATGTTGTGCAGTAACTTTTCTTTCTTCATCTTTTTTCTTGTTATTGTTGTTATAATATACACAATCTGGCCTTTATTACCATAGGCTGTAAATTCAAAATCCAGGCTATTTATCTGTTATGTGTATAAAGTTAAGAGTCTGCTGAAATTGTTAGAGACCAGATTGAGTTATACGTTTTTTTTTTTTTCAAAAACGTAGGACCCAAAATACATAATTTGAAAGAGCACAAGTTTCACTTTATATTAAGTAAGCAGTTTCAGTATGCTTACCATATAAATACTTTGCTAAACATATACTTGTGAGTCTGGTTAAGGTTAGGAAAAGATCTATATCAACTTAATGAATCTACTTCTGCTGATGTACTCAGAAAAGATAGCTTAAATTCCAAGATGTTATTCCTACATTGAATTGAATTTTTAACATAAGCTAGAATTCAGAGTGTCATTTTAAATAGATCTTCATGATATCCTCCTTTACTATACAGATTTTAAAGGATTTATTTGCTCAGCATTTTATGCCAACAAAGTGCTTGCTACAAACGGCTCCAGTTAAACTTTCTGGTAAACAATTTACAGGTGGTATTGTTTTCCTCATTAATCAATAATTCCATCAAAAGAAAAAGAAAAAAGTTTATAAATGATTCCTTATTAGTCGATGCATAATTTAAGGCTGGATATTTAAAAAACAGAGCACCTTCACTTGACAGTCATAACATGTTTAACCACAGACACATCTGAGGCATGTAACTTAGGTTTTAATCAGATTATGTTGGACAATGACACTAAGGTCAAGCACATCAAATTGAATCTACTTCCTGTTTTTTAATATCTGAGCATCAATTTTCTCAACTGTAAAGTGGAAATAGAATTACTGTAAATAATGTAGGGGCATTTAACATCCAAGGGAAATAAGTAAGG
Organism: Tragulus kanchil; assembly: GCA_022376925.1. Taxonomy (NCBI): domain Eukaryota; kingdom Metazoa; phylum Chordata; class Mammalia; order Artiodactyla; family Tragulidae; genus Tragulus; species Tragulus kanchil. Next base: position 17,999,882 of record JAIOJX010000025.1, read on the forward strand.
CAACTGAAATCAAAAACTATATAAATGAAGTATGTTTCTAAACCTGTAATATGTTGTATCCTCAAATAGTGCTTTAAAGTTAATTAGCAAAGCATCTAACAATATTTAAAATAACCTTGATACAAGTTCTAAAAGCATCTGTTCTATAAATAATAACTTCCAATCAGGAAGAAGTTAAAATAAAACAGCTAAGAACAAAACTTCAAAAACGTAATTCTTATATTTCCATTAATGTTCTTTTCTATCTATTTTACCAGATTAAGAGGAAAACATTCTAGCATTTCATATAATGATGAAAAATATGTGACAAAGAGAAATCTCTTGAACTAAAATACTAAAACTACAAATAAAATTAGAGAAATCAGAAAAAGTATGATTATAATTATTTCCTTATCTTGCCTCAAAAAGTAAATACTGTCTAAAATTTATGAAGCAAGTTGTGAAGGGAATTCAAGATCAAGAAAATTTAATGTAAAGAAAACATCACTCAGATAACAATAAAATTCACTTACAAAAGAAAGAAAAAAATTAAAAAGTATAAAATTAAAAACAAACAAACATTTAAAATTATAAACTGGGAAGAAATCATTAGGAGGTGATAAGAGCAAAACAGAAAAACTGCAAAATCTATCCAACTATTTTTAAGTACCCAGACAAAAAAATACATTTTCTAGGGCATTCTGGTTTTTATAAAATCTACCTCAAATTGGGAATTCTCTGGTGGTCCAGTGATTAGGACTCCACAGTCTCACTACCAGGGATCCAGATTTGATCCCTGGTCAGGAAAGTAAGAGCTCATTGGTGCTTTTCCTGATTAGTCGATGCAATTTAAGGCTGGATATTTAAAAAACAGAGCACCTTCACTTGACAGTCATAACATGTTTAACCACAGACACATCTGAGGCATGTAACTTAGGTTTTAATCAGATTATGTTGGACAATGACACTAAGGTCAAGCACATCAAATTGAATCTACTTCCTGTTTTTTAATATCTGAGCATCAATTTTCTCAACTGTAAAGTGGAAATAGAATTACTGTAAATAATGTAGGGGCATTTAACATCCAAGGGAAATAAGTAAGGCAACTGAAATCAAAAACTATATAAATGAAGTATGTTTCTAAACCTGTAATATGTTGTATCCTCAAATAGTGCTTTAAAGTTAATTAGCAAAGCATCTAACAATATTTAAAATAACCTTGATACAAGTTCTAAAAGCATCTGTTCTATAAATAATAACTTCCAATCAGGAAGAAGTTAAAATAAAACAGCTAAGAACAAAACTTCAAAAACGTAATTCTTATATTTCCATTAATGTTCTTTTCTATCTATTTTACCAGATTAAGAGGAAAACATTCTAGCATTTCATATAATGATGAAAAATATGTGACAAAGAGAAATCTCTTGAACTAAAATACTAAAACTACAAATAAAATTAGAGAAATCAGAAAAAGTATGATTATAATTATTTCCTTATCTTGCCTCAAAAAGTAAATACTGTCTAAAATTTATGAAGCAAGTTGTGAAGGGAATTCAAGATCAAGAAAATTTAATGTAAAGAAAACATCACTCAGATAACAATAAAATTCACTTACAAAAGAAAGAAAAAAATTAAAAAGTATAAAATTAAAAACAAACAAACATTTAAAATTATAAACTGGGAAGAAATCATTAGGAGGTGATAAGAGCAAAACAGAAAAACTGCAAAATCTATCCAACTATTTTTAAGTACCCAGACAAAAAAATACATTTTCTAGGGCATTCTGGTTTTTATAAAAATCTACCTCAAATTGGGAATTCTCTGGTGGTCCAGTGATTAGGACTCCACAGTCTCACTACCAGGGATCCAGATTTGATCCCTGGTCAGGAAAGTAAGAGCTCATGTGTACAGTATGGCCAAAAAAATTTTTTTAAAACACTCAAATAGACAGATACTCTACAGTGAGAAGGAAAGCATTTAAAAATTATTGCAAGACCTAATACCTTCAATTAAAAAAATATTTCAAAAACTTTCTTAAGGAAATTGCTGTAAACTAATTTTATTTTATCATTTTATGTTTGTGGATATTAGAATCCATGATAATATTGTTCTGGAATTCCCTATTGGCTTAGATGGTAAAAAAAAAAAAAAAAAATTGCCTGCAATGCAGGAAACTCAGGTTTAATTCCCTGTTTGGGAAGATTCCCTGGAGAAGGGAGTGGCTACCCATTTCAGTGTTTTTGTCTGGAGAATCCCATGGACAGAGGAGTCTGGTGGGCTATCGTCCATGTAGTCCCAAAAAGCTGGACACCACTGAGTGACCAAGCACATAATACCACTCTAGGCGGGGAGAAGGGAGAAGGATTCTGAAGCAGAAACTTTTAGCATGTGGCTTCAGTAAACTTTAATAATGCAATTTTCTGTCCGCAAAGACTGTTATAAATGCACACTTGTAGATGCCTGGTTTGATTGGTTTTTGTTATAAAGGAATCACTTGTTTTATACGAGCAGCTGCCTTGGTTCTTTGATCTTTAGGGTAAAAGAAGGGTAACACATTGGAGACTGTTAATCAATATCCCTATTACTTTATTCTCAAAGAAAGAAAATTGACAATTAGATTTGAAGAGAAACCTATTTCAGCAATACAATTTTATACATTCCCAGATTTAGCTAAACTTTTCATTGCTGTTCTGTCACCCAACAACATTTTAAACCCAGAAATAATTTTATGGATATGTTTGAATCATGATATATTGGATACGATATTGAGGTAAATGTATTACTCTAGTGCCCTGCATGCCTGATGAAGACAATTCTATTTAATTTCATTCTGACTGTCCAAAAGTATTTTTTTTCAGTGAAACTGACATTTAAAGTTGTAATTTTATATCTGATCAATGAAGCTTTTATTTATATCAAGGGCTTTCATGACAAGAAAATAAAAGTTACAATTTACATCTCCTCCTCTCTTATCAGGGCATATTTTCCAGGAATGACTTTCCATATCAATTCAATATAAAATTTCACTGAAATCAGTGAATGAGTGAGTGAATGAAGAATGAATATATAATGCCTTAGTACTTCAAATTTCTTAGGTTGACTGCTAAGTAAAAATGTCAGAATCAACCACTATCACTTCACCAGTATCATTCTTGCCAAATATTTCTTCTTGTCAAATCCATTAAAGCAACCTTAGTCCTCAGTTTACTTAATCATTCAGACAGCATCAAATATAGGAGACATTTTTCTTAAGTCTTGAAATTCATTATTCCTTGGCTTCATGATATTAACCACTTATCTGTTTGTTCCTTCTCAAACATTATTTTCAACTGTCTTTGTAATGATTAACACATAAATGCCCTTGGAAAAAGACTAATTTCAATATTCTTATTACCTACATTCCCACTCTGCATTCTTCTTCAAACTGGTTTTATCCACTCTTCTAACAGTAAATGTCATCATTATGCTGATAATTCACTGTCGTGTATACCACCTTCACATCCTTTTATTCAGTGCAAAATGACAGATTCAAGATCTAGTTACTTTGGATCAACACTGAGATTTCTCACAACCATCTTTAATCTTCAAAAAAAAAATCTTTAGTTTTGAAGAGAAACCTATTTCAGCAATACAATTTTATACATTCCCAGATTTAGCTAAACTTTTCATTGCTGTTCTGTCACCCAACAACATTTTAAACCCAGAAATAATTTTATGGATATGTTTGAATCATGATATATTGGATACGATATTGAGGTAAATGTATTACTCTAGTGCCCTGCATGCCTGATGAAGACAATTCTATTTAATTTCATTCTGACTGTCCAAAAGTATTTTTTTTCAGTGAAACTGACATTTAAAGTTGTAATTTTATATCTGATCAATGAAGCTTTTATTTATATCAAGGGCTTTCATGACAAGAAAATAAAAGTTACAATTTACATCTCCTCCTCTCTTATCAGGGCATATTTTCCAGGAATGACTTTCCATATCAATTCAATATAAAATTTCACTGAAATCAGTGAATGAGTGAGTGAATGAAGAATGAATATATAATGCCTTAGTACTTCAAATTTCTTAGGTTGACTGCTAAGTAAAAATGTCAGAATCAACCACTATCACTTCACCAGTATCATTCTTGCCAAATATTTCTTCTTGTCAAATCCATTAAAGCAACCTTAGTCCTCAGTTTACTTAATCATTCAGACAGCATCAAATATAGGAGACATTTTTCTTAAGTCTTGAAATTCATTATTCCTTGGCTTCATGATATTAACCACTTATCTGTTTGTTCCTTCTCAAACATTATTTTCAACTGTCTTTGTAATGATTAACACATAAATGCCCTTGGAAAAAGACTAATTTCAATATTCTTATTACCTACATTCCCACTCTGCATTCTTCTTCAAACTGGTTTTATCCACTCTTCTAACAGTAAATGTCATCATTATGCTGATAATTCACTGTCGTGTATACCACCTTCACATCCTTTTATTCAGTGCAAAATGACAGATTCAAGATCTAGTTACTTTGGATCAACACTGAGATTTCTCACAACCATCTTTAACTTCATCTTCAGAAATGAAAGCTTACCTTTATCTATCAAAATTTTTCCTCCCCTATTAATACTCATTTTAGATTGTACATCCATATCCTCATTTGCTCAAAACAAAATCTTGGTATCATCCTAGAAACATATTCTTCAAATCACACATATGCATTTTATTTATCCCACACCTCTAATATGTTTGTTTTATCATCTTTGCATCCTGTAATCTTACACAATCACATCATATTTTACCTAAATTTCAAACACTCCTTTCAGTAACCTTTTGGCTGCTATTCATATTTTCTTTATAGGTCCTAATCAAAGCAAAGATCAATTATATTTATATACATATATATATATGTATATATATATATATATTTTTTTTTTTTTGGCCACTTCTATTGGTCTTTCACTTATCTATTTGCATCCATCTTCCTTCTTTGGCCTGTGTGGGCTTCCCATTTCAGTGGCCTCTCTCACTCCAGAGCTCCAGCTCGGTAGTCGGACACATTGGTCCAGCTGCTCCACAGCACGAGGGATCTTCCCAGGCCAGGGATCAAAACAAAGCCCCTTGCACTGCAAGATGGTGTCCTTACCCATTGGACCACTAGGGAAGCCCCTCAATTAGATATATTAACCATTATAACCCAAGGACCTATTGTAAAACTTAACAATAAGCACCCTCTAAATATTTCTGATGGATGAATAAGCCTATCTAATTAAAACATTGCTTAAACTACTTTTCATGAAATTTTGTTAGTGACCAAAGGCTTCTGTCACTGACCATAATTCAATTTACACATTTACCCTTTGGGTTTCATGATATTAACCACTTATCTGTTTGTTCCTTCTCAAACATTATTTTCAACTGTCTTTGTAATGATTAACACATAAATGCCCTTGGAAAAAGACTAATTTCAATATTCTTATTACCTACATTCCCACTCTGCATTCTTCTTCAAACTGGTTTTATCCACTCTTCTAACAGTAAATGTCATCATTATGCTGATAATTCACTGTCGTGTATACCACCTTCACATCCTTTTATTCAGTGCAAAATGACAGATTCAAGATCTAGTTACTTTGGATCAACACTGAGATTTCTCACAACCATCTTTAACTTCATCTTCAGAAATGAAAGCTTACCTTTATCTATCAAAATTTTTCCTCCCCTATTAATACTCATTTTAGATTGTACATCCATATCCTCATTTGCTCAAAACAAAATCTTGGTATCATCCTAGAAACATATTCTTCAAATCACACATATGCATTTTATTTATCCCACACCTCTAATATGTTTGTTTTATCATCTTTGCATCCTGTAATCTTACACAATCACATCATATTTTACCTAAATTTCAAACACTCCTTTCAGTAACCTTTTGGCTGCTATTCATATTTTCTTTATAGGTCCTAATCAAAGCAAAGATCAATTATATTTATATACATATATATATATGTATATATATATATATATTATTTTTTTTTGGCCACTTCTATTGGTCTTTCACTTATCTATTTGCATCCATCTTCCTTCTTTGGCCTGTGTGGGCTTCCCATTTCAGTGGCCTCTCTCACTCCAGAGCTCCAGCTCGGTAGTCGGACACATTGGTCCAGCTGCTCCACAGCACGAGGGATCTTCCCAGGCCAGGGATCAAAACAAAGCCCCTTGCACTGCAAGATGGTGTCCTTACCCATTGGACCACTAGGGAAGCCCCTCAATTAGATATATTAACCATTATAACCCAAGGACCTATTGTAAAACTTAACAATAAGCACCCTCTAAATATTTCTGATGGATGAATAAGCCTATCTAATTAAAACATTGCTTAAACTACTTTTCATGAAATTTTGTTAGTGACCAAAGGATTCTGTCAGTGACCATAATTCAATTTACACATTTACTTTTGTATTCTCTGCTTATGGATGGCTTTCACTATTTAATATTTCTTATCAATTTGATAGCAATACACCTGCACTTTGCTTTGGACAAAAAGAAGCACTACCAGAAGCTTGATGTGTTGGGTGCTAAAGTTCTGTCATTCCCTGATGCACAAAACAAGGCTGGCAGCTTAACCGCTATTGCCTCATCAGCAAGAAGTAGATAGAATGAGGCAAGAGGAAGGAAGCAGACCTGTTTCTCTCTTATTTTTGAATTTAGTTTTCAGTTCTGAGCATGACAACTAAGACTATATAGGAAGGAGGGGTGTGAATATGACAGACAAACAGAAGACTTATGAGAGTTATTATGGTAAATACAGCAAAATAGGAAAAAAGGCTAAGTGGAACTCTGCTTTAAATGTGAGACAAAGAGGACTTCCCTGGAGTTCAGTGGTTAGGAAGCAAGCTTTCAATGAAGGGGGCATGAGTTTCATCTCTGGTGGAGAGCTAAGATCCCACATGCTGCAGGGCACAGCCAAATTAAAAAAAAGAAAGAAAAAAAGTGAAACAAGTGTAGATTCAAAAACAAGAAACGTGGTAGAAAAGGAGTCGGGAGAGCACGCTATAGTGAACTCAGACTGAAGCAGTGAATGATGAACATGGAATAACCTTAGACTGCAGAAGAATTATGGCAATTCTTCACAAATTAATTTCTAAAAATCTACTTGGCAATGAAAAGCCCACTGTTTGGACATTCCTGTCTATCACAAAGATTTCATCCACTGGGACTTTCTGAAATTTGTATTATTTAGAATTCTATATAATATTGAATATATTTTGACACTATATTTCCCTTTTTTTCTATAGAGATTCTAATATTCCAACATCACAGATTCTCACTCCAGACTGAGAACAGTTAATACTAAGAGCCTGTCTCTTACTATATACAGAAGAGAGAGAGAGGTTAGGGAGAGAGAGGAGAGACAGTGGAGTAGAATAAGCAGGGTGAGTTTTGAATCAAGAAAAGGGGTAAAATTTCTATTAACTTTAAGACTATGCTTCCTTGTCATTTTATGGCATCCATAAACTTTGTATTCGAATGTAATTTGTATAGCTGAAGTTAGTCAAAATTTCTTGTAAACTTTAGCAATAAATTTACTATCAGATGTCGTCCTTATGGATGGCTTTCACTATTTAATATTTCTTATCAATTTGATAGCAATACACCTGCACTTTGCTTTGGACAAAAAGAAGCACTACCAGAAGCTTGATGTGTTGGGTGCTAAAGTTCTGTCATTCCCTGATGCACAAAACAAGGCTGGCAGCTTAACCGCTATTGCCTCATCAGCAAGAAGTAGATAGAATGAGGCAAGAGGAAGGAAGCAGACCTGTTTCTCTCTTATTTTTGAATTTAGTTTTCAGTTCTGAGCATGACAACTAAGACTATATAGGAAGGAGGGGTGTGAATATGACAGACAAACAGAAGACTTATGAGAGTTATTATGGTAAATACAGCAAAATAGGAAAAAAGGCTAAGTGGAACTCTGCTTTAAATGTGAGACAAAGAGGACTTCCCTGGAGTTCAGTGGTTAGGAAGCAAGCTTTCAATGAAGGGGGCATGAGTTTCATCTCTGGTGGAGAGCTAAGATCCCACATGCTGCAGGGCACAGCCAAATTAAAAAAAAGAAAAACAGTGAAACATGTGTAGACTCAACAACAAGAAACGTGGTAGAAAAGGAGTCGGGAGAGCACGCTATAGTGAACTCAGACTGAAGCAGTGAATGATGAACATGGAATAACCTTAGACTGCAGAAGAATTATGGCAATTCTTCACAAATTAATTTCTAAAAATCTACTTGGCAATGAAAAGCCCACTGTTTGGACATTCCTGTCTATCACAAAGATTTCATCCACTGGGACTTTCTGAAATTTGTATTATTTAGAATTCTATATAATATTGAATATATTTTGACACTATATTTCCCTTTTTTTCTATAGAGATTCTAATATTCCAACATCACAGATTCTCACTCCAGACTGAGAACAGTTAATACTAAGAGCCTGTCTCTTACTATATACAGAAGAGAGAGAGAGGTTTGGGAGAGAGAGGAGAGACAGTGGAGTAGAATAAGCAGGGTGAGTTTTGAATCAAGAAAAGGGGTAAAATTTCTATTAACTTTAAGACTATGCTTCCTTGTCATTTTATGGCATCCATAAACTTTGTATTCGAATGTAATTTGTATAGCTGAAGTTAGTCAAAATTTCTTGTAAACTTTAGCAATAAATTTACTATCAGATGTCGTCCTTATTATTGAAAGAAGTGTTTCTTTCTGTTTCATGTACCTTAAAGAGACAGTAGATATTATTTCAGTAAATGTAATATATTACTTTTGTGCTTTCGAATTGTGTGAAGACTCTTGACAGTCTCTTGGACAGCAAGGATATCAAAACAGTCATTCCTAAAGGAAATCAACCCTCAATATTCATTGGAAGAACTGATTCGAAGAGCCGACTCATTGGAAAAGATCCTGATGCTGGGAAAGATGGAAGGTAAAAGGATAAGCGGTAGCAGAGGATAAGATGGTTGGATGGCAGCGGCAACTCAATGGACTTGAATTTGAGGAAACTGGGAGAAAATGAAGGATAGGGAAGCCTGATGTACTGTAGCCCATGAGATGGAAAGAACAGGACACAACTTAGTGACTGAATAACAGCAACTGCAATATTTTAAAAGTACACATAAAATATACCATGCAACAATTAATTTCATACCTTTTCTGCCTTTTTAAGTACTTAAAAAGGCAACAAAGAGTTAATAATAAATGTAACATCAATTTTTTTAAATTTTAAGGTAATCTTCAATTTATAAGTAATCATTTCTAAATTCAAAAACATTTTAATTATATATGTACTTGGGACAAAATACATTTTAAAGTATTTAAAGGGAATTTTTATAATTACATGTAGAATCTTGCACCAAAATCTAATTTAGAGATAACTATTCCTTTTTACCTCAATTTTTAAATATTTCTATATTTAAGCACTGTTATGGACTGAAATCTGAATTTCATTTCCCTTACTTATATAATGAAACCCTTACCCCAATGCCTTAGAATGTGACTATATTTAGAGATAAGGCCTTTAAAGAAGTAATTAAGTGAAAATGAAGCTTTTAGAGTGTGATGTAATCCAATCTATCCATAGAGAGGGCTACTTTGACAACCATGGAATTTTTCGAGGCGAGATTACTAGAGTGGGTCACCACTTTCTTGGCCAGGGATCTTCTCAACCCAGGGATAGAACCTGACTCTATGTCTCATGTACTGGCAGGTGGATTACCTGGAATGTAGCACACAGCACAGAGACCAGGAGAAGACACAGCAGGCTGGTGGTCACTCATAAAACAAGGATAGAGGCCTCAGGAGAAACTAAACATGAAAACACCCTTATCATGGACTTCTATCCTCCAGAACTGGGGGAAAATAATTTCTTTTAATTCACACAGTCTGTGGCATTTTGTTATGGCAGGTTCAATTAACTAATTCAAGTATTATTCAGCAAATAAAACATCAGATATCTACATAAAACTTCATTTTCCATTTCCTGCTCACATTTTGACTTCAGAGTGGAATAAAATGGGGGCTATGTGTGATATGGTGTCTCAGACAGTAAAGAGTCCACCTGCGATGCGGGGGACATGGGTTGGATCCCTGCGTTGGGAAGATCCCCTGGAGGAGGGCGTGGCAACCCACTCCAGTATTCTTGCCTGGAGAATCCCATGGACAGAGGAGCCTGGCAGGCTACAGTCCATAGTGTTGCAAAGAGTCAGACATGACTTAGCAACTAAGCACAGCATGACTGTTAATTATATGAAATAAAAACAATAGAATAAAAAGTTTTATCCTGAATGAGTATGATACAGAGGAGTTATACAAAAAATACATTTGCCATACAGAATTCAGGGAAGGATAATTTAAGTGCTTTTTCAGAGAACCTATTTGATTTTTCTTAATTAAACTGTGTCCTCTTTTTGCCACATACCTCTTACTGCCATGATTATTGTGAAACATGAAATAAAGATGAAGTTATTGGTAAAGTTAGCTGACAAGAGTCCTAAAGAAAGAGGCTTCACTCTTCATCTCTCATTGATACTTCTAGTTACAATCATCTTATTTTATCACAGTATTAATTCATGCATTATTGATTGAATGCTTTTCACAGATAGCAAAATAAATACAGAGGAAATACCAGAAATAAGGCACAGTCACTTATTTCATGGGAGCTCACAGTCACCTTGATTATGAAAGGACACATGAAGCAACAATAGCAAACAAGTTTTATAGTTGCTGAGTTATAGTCAGAATAAAAGTACTAAGAACTGAAAGGTCAATTCTGGAAGAATCGGGCAGTAGACTATGATAGTTTGACTTGAAAATTAGCTAGGACATCTAAAAATTCACTTCTTCTGTGTTTGGAACAAGACAACTTGAATCAAGAATGAATACTTAAATATAGCCCCAGAAATGGAACTAGCTATTAGTTGAATACTGACAATGGTTTGAACAGTGCAATTCAGATCTGGAAATCTTTTCTACAGACAAATCTGTTTCACAGCTGTTTTGGGGAGGATGGGATTTGTTTCTTGGTCAATGGTGGAAAACATGTACAGTTGTCACAGTAACCCTAGGAAATATAATACAAAATAATAATCTTATGTAACTTGATGTAAAAGTTCGCTTAGTCTTACAAAATTATATGAGTTTATAAACTCAAAGCAGTGTTGATTTTGTACGTGGATATAGAACGGAAAGTTAGAACTAGAGGAAGACCAATGTAATTTTTAAAAATACACTTGTCTTTCCCCTTTTAGGAATAATTACAGAGCATTTAAACAAACATCTTTTTAAATACTCAAGCATGATACAGATGCAAATATCTATATCATAATTTAGTGGAAACATAGTCAATTAATAGAATTTTGTTATTACATATTAGTTATCCTGAATATGGTAATATCCTCTACCAGAAGACATACAACAATTAACACAAAATAGCATGCATCCTATCTTTGATCATTTACATTTTAATTCATTTATAAAATGACTTAAGCAACTGAGCATTCACACACCTTATCCTATAGACTAGAAGAAAACATGGAAGCATGTGCTTTTATATAGATACAGTATAGTCCATAAAACATTCATATTCATAAATAAAACATAGAGCATCACTGTTCATCTCTCATTGATACTTCTAGTTACAATCATCTTATTTTATCACAGTATTAATTCATGCATTATTGATTGAATGCTTTTCACAGATAGCAAAATAAATACAGAGGAAATACCAGAAATAAGGCACAGTCACTTATTTCATGGGAGCTCACAGTCACCTTGATTATGAAAGGACACATGAAGCAACAATAGCAAACAAGTTTTATAGTTGCTGAGTTATAGTCAGAATAAAAGTACTAAGAACTGAAAGGTCAATTCTGGAAGAATCGGGCAGTAGACTATGATAGTTTGACTTGAAAATTAGCTAGGACATCTAAAAATTCACTTCTTCTGTGTTTGGAACAAGACAACTTGAATCAAGAATGAATACTTAAATATAGCCCCAGAAATGGAACTAGCTATTAGTTGAATACTGACAATGGTTTGAACAGTGCAATTCAGATCTGGAAATCTTTTCTACAGACAAATCTGTTTCACAGCTGTTTTGGGGAGGATGGGATTTGTTTCTTGGTCAATGGTGGAAAACATGTACAGTTGTCACAGTAACCCTAGGAAATATAATACAAAATAATAATCTTATGTAACTTGATGTAAAAGTTCGCTTAGTCTTACAAAATTATATGAGTTTATAAACTCAAAGCAGTGTTGATTTTGTACGTGGATATAGAACGGAAAGTTAGAACTAGAGGAAGACCAATGTAATTTTTAAAAATACACTTGTCTTTCCCTTCTAGGAATAATTACAGAGCATTTAAACAAACATCTTTTTAAATACTCAAGCATGATACAGATGCAAATATCTATATCATAATTTAGTGGAAACATAGTCAATTAATAGAATTTTGTTATTACATATTAGTTATCCTGAATATGGTAATATCCTCTACCAGAAGACATACAACAATTAACACAAAATAGCATGCATCCTATCTTTGATCATTTACATTTTAATTCATTTATAAAATGACTTAAGCAACTGAGCATTCACACACCTTATCCTATAGACTAGAAGAAAACATGGAAGCATGTGCTTTTATATAGATACAGTATAGTCCATAAAACATTCATATTCATAAATAAAACATAGAGCATCAAATTTATATTTGAAACTACCTATATTCCCCATTTAAATAATATCCCTTTCTCTCCTCTGTAAAAGGTCAGCTACTATGCTGTCATTAAAAAACATCTAAGGACTTCCCTGGTGGTCCAATAGCTGAGTCTATGATGCAGGGGGCATGGGTTCCATCCTTGGACAGGGAACAAGATCACACATGCCTCAACTAAGAGTTCTCATGATGTAACTAAAGGCACACATGCCACAACAAAGACCTGGAAAGGCCAAATAAATAAATGTTTTACTCAAAAGTTCTAATACCTGTATATGCAATTTTTTTTAAAAGATTTATTTATTTATTTATTTTGGTGGGGATAGGGGTGGGAGTGGGGAGGGAGAGGAGCAGGCGGGCCACTTCTATTGGTCTTTCATTTGTCCATTTTCATTTGTTTTTGTTCTTTGGCTAGTGTGGGCCTCCCATCGTGGCGGCCTCTGTTGTCGCAGAGCGCCGGCTCTGGGTGCGTGCACTCCAGAGCTCCGGCTTGGTAGTTTGGACACATCAGCCCAGCTGCTCCGCGGCACGTGGGATCTTCCCAGGCCAGGGCTCGAACTGGCGCCCCTTGCACTGCAAGGCGGTGTCCTTACCCACTGGACCACCAGGGAAGCCCTATATGCAACCAAAAGAATCAAGTATCTAGGAATAAACCTACCCAAAGAAACAAAAGAATTGTGCACAGAAAATTACAAGACACTCATGAGAGAAGTTAAAGAAGACTTAAACAGATAGAGAGATATTCCATGTTCCTGGATCAGAAGACTCAATATTGTGAAAATGACCATACTACCAAATATCATCTACACATTCAATGCAATACCTATCCAACTACCATTGACATTTTTCACAGAACTAGACCAAAGAATAACACAGTTCATATGGAAACACAAAAGACCTTGAATAGCCAATGCAATTCACAGAACTAGACCAAAGAACAGTCATCAGACTTAAGCAACTGAGCATTTACACACCTTATCCTATAGACTAGAAGAAAACATGGAAGCATGTGCTTTTATATAGATACAGTATAGTCCATAAAACATTCATATTCATAAATAAAACATAGAGCATCAAATTTATATTTGAAACTACCTATATTCCCCATTTAAATAATATCCCTTTCTCTCCTCTGTAAAAGGTCAGCTACTATGCTGTCATTAAAAAACATCTAAGGACTTCCCTGGTGGTCCAATAGCTGAGTCTATGATGCAGGGGGCATGGGTTCCATCCTTGGACAGGGAACAAGATCACACATGCCTCAACTAAGAGTTCTCATGATGTAACTAAAGGCACACATGCCACAACAAAGACCTGGAAAGGCCAAATAAATAAATGTTTTACTCAAAAGTTCTAATACCTGTATATGCAATTTTTTTTAAAAGATTTATTTATTTATTTATTTTGGTGGGGATAGGGGTGGGAGTGGGGAGGGAGAGGAGCAGGCGGGCCACTTCTATTGGTCTTTCATTTGTCCATTTTCATTTGTTTTTGTTCTTTGGCTAGTGTGGGCCTCCCATCGTGGCGGCCTCTGTTGTCGCAGAGCGCCGGCTCTGGGTGCGTGCACTCCAGAGCTCCGGCTTGGTAGTTTGGACACATCAGCCCAGCTGCTCCGCGGCACGTGGGATCTTCCCAGGCCAGGGCTCGAACTGGCGCCCCTTGCACTGCAAGGCGGTGTCCTTACCCACTGGACCACCAGGGAAGCCCTATATGCAACCAAAAGAATCAAGTATCTAGGAATAAACCTACCCAAAGAAACAAAAGAATTGTACACAGAAAATTACAAGACACTCATGAGAGAAGTTAAAGAAGACTTAAACAGATAGAGAGATATTCCATGTTCCTGGATCAGAAGACTCAATATTGTGAAAATGACCATACTACCAAATATCATCTACACATTCAATGCAATACCTATCCAACTACCATTGACATTTTTCACAGAACTAGACCAAAGAATAACACAGTTCATATGGAAACACAAAAGACCTTGAATAGCCAATGCAATCCTGAGAAAGAAAAACGGAGTTGGAGGGATCAGCCTCCCTAACTTCAGACTATACTACAAAGCAACAGTCATCAAGACAGTATGGTACTGGCACAAAAACAGAACTATAGATCAATGGAACAAGATCGAGAACCCAGAGATAAACCCATGCACCTATGGGTACCTTATTTTTGACAAAGGAGGTGAAACTATAAAATGGGACAAAGACAGCCTCTTCAACAAATGGTGCTGGGAAAACTGGACAGCTACATGCAAAAAAGTGAAGTTGGAACATTCCCTGACACCATACACTAAGATCAACTCAAAATGGATTAAAGACCTAAATGTAAGACCAGAAACCATCAAACTCTTAGAGGAGAATATAGGCAAAATCCTCAAGGACATCAATCAAAGCAAGATCTTCTCTGACCCACCTACTAGAATAGTGGAACTGAAAAGAAAAGTGAACACGTAGGACCTCATGAAACTTAAAAGCTTTTGTACAGCTAAAGAAATTACAAAAAAGCAGAACAGACGCCCCACAGAGTGGGAGAAAATCATAGCAAATGAAACAACAGACAAAGAATTAATCTCCAAAATCCAACTCAGACAACTCAGCACTGGAAAAACGAACAACCCAATCAAAAAATGAGAAAAAGATCTAAAGAGACGCCTCTCCAAAGACGACATACAGGTGGCCCAAAAGCACATGAAATGATGCTCAACCTCGCTTATCATTAGAGAAATACAAATTAAAACCACAATGAGATACCCGTCAGAATGGCCATCATCCACAAATCGACAGACAATAAATGCGGGAGAGGGTGCGGAGAAAAGGGAACCCTCTTGCATTGCTGGTGGGAACGTAAACTGATACAACCTCTATGGAAGACAATATGGAGATTCCTTAAAAAACTAAAAATAGAAGCACCCTATGACCCAGCAATCCCACTATTAGGCCTATACCCTGATGAAATCAAAACTGAAAGAGGCACCTGTACCCCAATGTTCATTGCAGCTCTCTATACAATAGCCAGGACATGGAAGCAACCTAGATGTCCATCGACAAATGAATGGATCCAGAAGCTCTGGTACATATATACAATGGAATACTACTCAGCTGTTAAAAGAAATGCAGAAGACTCAGTCCTAATGAGGTGGCTAGCTCTAGAACCTATCATAAAAAATGAAGTAAGTCAAAAAGAGAAAGACAAATACAGCATACTAACACACATATATGGACTCTAGTAGGACGGTCCTGATAACACACGCAGTGAACTCATGGAAAAACAGACAGAGCATAGACATATGGGTATTGTGGGGAAGAAATAGGGAGGGGGAGGCATGGAGACAGTAACATGGAAACCTATCTTGTCATGTGTGGAAAAGATAGCTATTGTCATTGTGCTAAGGGAACAGGAGTACCTACAATCACTTGGGGTTTTGGTCTGGAGGGGTGGGAGGGGTGGAACTGGGTAGGGGGAGGGTCCAGGGATATGCATATGAATGATCTGGGAACATACATGTTGGTGAACAACAAAACTGTAAAATCTTTAAAATAAAGAATAAAAAAAAATTTTAAAAATTGTCAAGACTTTACCAATGTGATTCCACCAATTTATATAGCTCCCACTAGAACTTAACATTTATCATTGCACCTCAACTTCGCCAACACTTGGTAGATTTTTTTTAAGCCTGTTTTGTTGTATGCTGGTTCTAACTGTATTTTAAATTTCCTCTCCACTTGTTATCAGTAATATCAATCATCTTAGCTTACATTTATTTTTCAGTTGGACTATAAAATGCGTATGCAAATCTTTTGCCTATTTTTCACTGGCTTTCCTATTTTTTCCTCATATATATATTTTTTTGGTCACCTATTCCTTTGTTGACTTTGTGACTTTTATCTTCTCTCACTTTTGATGTTAGTCACATTTCAAAATTCTCTGATAGATAATAGTCTTAATTTTATAGTCACAACCTCCTTTTCTTTTGTAAGTTTGTTATGTTGGGACTTCACTTAAAAACTAAAAATAGAAGCACCCTATGACCCAGCAATCCCACTATTAGGCCTATACCCTGATGAAATCAAAACTGAAAGAGGCACCTGTACCCCAATGTTCATTGCAGCTCTCTATACAATAGCCAGGACATGGAAGCAACCTAGATGTCCATCGACAAATGAATGGATCCAGAAGCTCTGGTACATATATACAATGGAATACTACTCAGCTGTTAAAAGAAATGCAGAAGACTCAGTCCTAATGAGGTGGCTAGCTCTAGAACCTATCATAAAAAATGAAGTAAGTCAAAAAGAGAAAGACAAATACAGCATACTAACACACATATATGGACTCTAGTAGGACGGTCCTGATAACACACGCAGTGAACTCATGGAAAAACAGACAGAGCATAGACATATGGGTATTGTGGGGAAGAAATAGGGAGGGGGAGGCATGGAGACAGTAACATGGAAACCTATCTTGTCATGTGTGGAAAAGATAGCTATTGTCATTGTGCTAAGGGAACAGGAGTACCTACAATCACTTGGGGTTTTGGTCTGGAGGGGTGGGAGGGGTGGAACTGGGTAGGGGGAGGGTCCAGGGATATGCATATGAATGATCTGGGAACATACATGTTGGTGAACAACAAAACTGTAAAATCTTTAAAATAAAGAATAAAAAAAAATTTTAAAAATTGTCAAGACTTTACCAATGTGATTCCACCAATTTATATAGCTCCCACTAGAACTTAACATTTATCATTGCACCTCAACTTCGCCAACACTTGGTAGATTTTTTTTAAGCCTGTTTTGTTGTATGCTGGTTCTAACTGTATTTTAAATTTCCTCTCCACTTGTTATCAGTAATATCAATCATCTTAGCTTACATTTATTTTTCAGTTGGACTATAAAATGCGTATGCAAATCTTTTGCCTATTTTTCACTGGCTTTCCTATTTTTTCCTCATATATATATTTTTTTGGTCACCTATTCCTTTGTTGACTTTGTGACTTTTATCTTCTCTCACTTTTGATGTTAGTCACATTTCAAAATTCTCTGATAGATAATAGTCTTAATTTTATAGTCACAATCTCTATACTTTACCTCCTTTTCTTTTGTAAGTTTGTTATGTTGGGACTTCACTGGTAGCTCAGCTGGTAAAGAATCCACCTGGATTCTGAACCAGAATCCACCTGGTTCGATTTCTGGGTCAAGAAGGTCCCCTGGAGAAGGGATAGGCTATCCTTTCTAGTATTCTTGGGCTTCCCTAGTGGCTCAGCTGACAAAGAATCTGCCTGCAATGTGGGAAACCTGGATTTGATCCCTGGGTTGTAAAAATGCCCTGGAGAAGGAAAAGGCACCCCAGTCTGGTATTTTTGCCTGGAGAATTGCATGGACAGAGGAGCCTGGCTGGCTGCCATCTATGGGGTTGCAAAGAATTAGACACAAGTGAGTGACTTTCACTTTCACTTCACTATGTAGGACTCTAGGACAACGCTGAAAGCAGTGTTGAGAGGCAACGTCCTTGCCATGTTGCTAAGCTTGAAGAACAGATTTTAATTTCTCAATGGTACTCAGTGCTGTTATCAGTAGGGATTTCTGTAGATAGTAGTTGTTAAATTTAGGAATTTTGTCTCTATTCCTAATTATTAGAGTTTTTATCATGAAAAAACACTAGATGTTGTCAAACATTTTCTCTGCATATATTGATAAGATAATGTGATTTTTATTTTTAGCTTCTTTTTGAATGTTTAACCAGCCTTGCATGCATGGAATAATTCCCATATGGTCACAATGTACAGTTTTCTTTAAAAACTTGGTTGAGTTCTATTAACTAATACTTTGTTGAACAATTTTAATCCATGCACATGAAAGCTATTGGACTGTAGATTTCTTTCAGTGTTTATTTTGTTTCGGTATTGAAGCAATACAACAAAGTGGGCTTCCTCAGTTGCTCAGAAGTAAAGAATCTACTTGCAATGCAGGAGATTTACACGCTGGTTCTAATGTATTTTAAATTTCCCCCTTGACGTAATTTAGCTTAAATCTTGGTTGCCTATTTTTCACTGGCTTTCCTATTTTTCCTCATATATATTTTTTTGGTCACCTATTCCTTTGTTGACTTTGTGACTTTTATCTTCTCTCACTTTTGATGTTAGTCACATTTCAAAATTCTCTGATAGATAATAGTCTTAATTTTATAGTCACAATCTCTATACTTTACCTCCTTTTCTTTTGTAAGTTTGTTATGTTGGGACTTCACTGGTAGCTCAGCTGGTAAAGAATCCACCTGGATTCTGAACCAGAATCCACCTGGTTCGATTTCTGGGTCAAGAAGGTCCCCTGGAGAAGGGATAGGCTATCCTTTCTAGTATTCTTGGGCTTCCCTAGTGGCTCAGCTGACAAAGAATCTGCCTGCAATGTGGGAAACCTGGATTTGATCCCTGGGTTGTAAAAATGCCCTGGAGAAGGAAAAGGCACCCCAGTCTGGTATTTTTGCCTGGAGAATTGCATGGACAGAGGAGCCTGGCTGGCTGCCATCTATGGGGTTGCAAAGAATTAGACACAAGTGAGTGACTTTCACTTTCACTTCACTATGTAGGACTCTAGGACAACGCTGAAAGCAGTGTTGAGAGGCAACGTCCTTGCCATGTTGCTAAGCTTGAAGAACAGATTTTAATTTCTCAATGGTACTCAGTGCTGTTATCAGTAGGGATTTCTGTAGATAGTAGTTGTTAAATTTAGGAATTTTGTCTCTATTCCTAATTATTAGAGTTTTTATCATGAAAAAACACTAGATGTTGTCAAACATTTTCTCTGCATATATTGATAAGATAATGTGATTTTTATTTTTAGCTTCTTTTTGAATGTTTAACCAGCCTTGCATGCATGGAATAATTCCCATATGGTCACAATGTACAGTTTTCTTTAAAAACTTGGTTGAGTTCTATTAACTAATACTTTGTTGAACAATTTTAATCCATGCACATGAAAGCTATTGGACTGTAGATTTCTTTCAGTGTTTATTTTGTTTCGGTATTGAAGCAATACAACAAAGTGGGCTTCCTCAGTTGCTCAGAAGTAAAGAATCTACTTGCAATGCAGGAGATTTACACGAGACATGGATTGAATCCCTGCGTCAGGAGGATCCCCTGGAGGAGGAAAGGGAAACCCACTCCAGTATTCTCGCCTGGAGAATCTCATGGACAGAACAGCCTGCTGGGTTACAGTGTATGGGGTCACAAAGAGTCGGACATGACTAAGCAACTGACTACACAAAATGCAATGGAGTAGGAAGCATTTCCTCTGTTTGGTAGATTTGATCACTGAATCTTTGCAGGTTTGGTGCTTCCTATTCTGAAATGTTACTAATGATCTATTCAACTTCTTTAATAAATATAGGCTTATTCAGACTATGTACTTGACTTGTATTTTGTGGACAGAATTTCCTGTTTCTCTTGTGTATCTGTTCTTGTATGATATCTAATTTATCATTTAGAGCCTGTGGCATATGAATCATGGTTTGTTGGTTTGTTTTAATTTTGGTCTCTTTTTATTGGTTTCTTATTTATTTATTTCCATCCATCTTTATTCTTTGGCCTGTGTGGGCCCCCCATCACAGCAGTCTCTCTCACTACAGAGAACCGACTCTGGGTGCATGCACTCGGAGCACTGGCTCGTAATTGCCACATTAGTCCAGCTGCTCTGCGGCATGCCAGATCTTACTAGGCCAGGGATCAAACCAGCACCTCTTACACTGCAAGATAGACTCTTCACTTACTGGACCACAAAGGAAGCCCTCATGTTGACTCAATGAACATATTTTCATTCCTGGTTTGATCGTGTCAAAATCCATGTCATAACTGCATCTGGTACCCATCCTTGTTCTATTTCTTCCCACTTTGTTTTTGTGCCTTGTAGCGTCTTGTGCCTTATGTCTTGTAATTTAATGAACATATATTGGTAAGAATATGTGATTTTTATTTTTAGCTTCTTTTTGAATGTTTAACCAGCCTTGCATGCATGGAATAATTCCCATATGGTCACAATGTACAGTTTTCTTTAAAAACTTGGTTGAGTTCTATTAACTAATACTTTGTTGAACAATTTTAATCCATGCACATGAAAGCTATTGGACTGTAGATTTCTTTCAGTGTTTATTTTGTTTCGGTATTGAAGCAATACAACAAAGTGGGCTTCCTCAGTTGCTCAGAAGTAAAGAATCTACTTGCAATGCAGGAGATTTACACGAGACATGGATTGAATCCCTGTCAGGAGGATCCCCTGGAGGAGGAAAGGGAAACCCACTCCAGTATTCTCGCCTGGAGAATCTCATGGACAGAACAGCCTGCTGGGTTACAGTGTATGGGGTCACAAAGAGTCGGACATGACTAAGCAACTGACTACACAAAATGCAATGGAGTAGGAAGCATTTCCTCTGTTTGGTAGATTTGATCACTGAATCTTTGCAGGTTTGGTGCTTCCTATTCTGAAATGTTACTAATGATCTATTCAACTTCTTTAATAAATATAGGCTTATTCAGACTATGTACTTGACTTGTATTTTGTGGACAGAATTTCCTGTTTCTCTTGTGTATCTGTTCTTGTATGATATCTAATTTATCATTTAGAGCCTGTGGCATATGAATCATGGTTTGTTGGTTTGTTTTAATTTTGGTCTCTTTTTATTGGTTTCTTATTTATTTATTTCCATCCATCTTTATTCTTTGGCCTGTGTGGGCCCCCCATCACAGCAGTCTCTCTCACTACAGAGAACCGACTCTGGGTGCATGCACTCCGGAGCACTGGCTCGTAATTGCCACATTAGTCCAGCTGCTCTGCGGCATGCCAGATCTTACTAGGCCAGGGATCAAACCAGCACCTCTTACACTGCAAGATAGACTCTTCACTTACTGGACCACAAAGGAAGCCCTCATGTTGACTCAATGAACATATTTTCATTCCTGGTTTGATCGTGTCAAAATCCATGTCATAACTGCATCTGGTACCCATCCTTGTTCTATTTCTTCCCACTTTGTTTTTGTGCCTTGTAGCGTCTTGTGCCTTATGTCTTGTAATTTTTATTCATAGCTCAACATGATCTACAAGAACTATCATGAATAAACGTTTTGGAATTTGGTGTTCAGACATGGTGGGAGAGGGGCCATGCAGTTTTCCTTTGATCAGGTCTGTCTTCTAGTGAGCCTGTGCCTCTGGACTGTGATGTCATATAAGATTTTCTGTTTTACACCCACCCCCGCAAATTCCACCACCTCATAGGTGGGAAGGATGGCTAATGTGGCTGAATTTAGATATTTTTCTTCTTTTACATCTAAAATCCAGATGGGGCTGGAGTTGGGTATTTTCCTTCACCTAGGCCGGTGAGTTCTGGTAAAAGACTTTTGAAGGCATGCCTTGTCTTCCCTGGTGGCTCAGTGGTAAAGAAGTCACCTGCTATGCAGGAGACCTGGGTTTGATCCCTGGGTTAGGAAGATCCCCTGGAGAAGGGAACGGATACACACACTTGTATTCTTGCCCGGAGAATCCCATGGACAGAGAAGCCTCATGGCTACAGTCCATGAGGTCACAAAGAGTCAGGCACAATTGAGAGACTCTTAGTTTCATTTCACTTGTTACGGACAGAAAGCTGTTGTTTCAAAATGGCTGCTCTTTCCTATTCCCTGCTGGAACTAGGAGGGGACTTTTCTTCAGTCTTCAGAGTGAGAGTCTGGTAGGGCTCCTGAATGTGCTAATAAAAGTCACAAAAGTGTGAAGATCCACTAAGATTTGGCTCTTCTGAAATTTTTAATTCTCATTCTTGTTCACAGTGGGCCTCCAGAAATTCATCAATTACAGTTCAGGTAATCTACTTTGTTACTGGTTCCTTCAAAGGTTTTAGTTCTTAGATTTCTGCCCATGTAAATTAAGAGTTTCCATACTCACCTGGTGGTGTCTGTAATTTGTGATTAGCTGTCTGCCCTGTGACCCCATTTCTCTTATGTATCTAAGAAGAGTCATTACTTTTCCAGTTTAACATCTTTATTTGTTATTAGGATGGAATGGTGACTTCCAAGCTTCTTACCAAAAGTCTCCTATTCCTCTTATTTTTGCTTATTGCTTTAATTGACTACTCTAACATCTGGCAGCTCTGTTCTCTCTCTTCAACTCAGCTGGGTTTCTCACAAACTGGTGCTGTGAGCAGGGTAACTGATTAAACGCAGTGCCATTCGGAAAGAGCTAAAGTCTGAATATCCCTTTGGGATATCACCTTTGGGAGTTGTTAGCGAAGTCCAAGGAACATGCTGGAGGGGTGCTAGCAAATCATTTGCAAGAATCTAAAGGTTCCAGGGACACTTCATGAATAGGTCTTGGGAAGTACTAGCTGAGTCTACAGGACATGCCACCTCCACACCAGTGGGTTTTGGGGATGGTAGCAGAAGCCAGGGGCATTCTTGGAGGATGCTAGAGGATTGTTTCCATATGCTTCTCAGTTCTAAGGGGACCACTGGTCTTTCTCATTAGCCCCAACTCTCCAGCTGAGCTTGTCCAGGTGGGTCCAATTAGAGATCCTACCTAGGGATTCAGCAAAAACAAGTGCCGCAGTTTCCTAACCACTGCTTAGAGCTCTACACCAATGGGTCAAAGATAGTCAGAAGGGCTCCTTCCTACAAGCTGAGCAATTCTAAACAGCAGTTGTTGCTGAAGCTGATAAATACCTTGCAACATAGCAGTTGAAATATCAGGAGAAAAACAAGAAAGAGTGAAGAGTCTTTTGGTTTATTTTGCTTAGCATCCTGAAGAGACCTTAGAGATTTAGTTAATTATCCTCTAAAAGCCTGTCTCTGCTCTAACCAGGCTGCCCTAGGCTGTCCAATGGGAGTTCCAACTAAGAAACAACTGTGAACCCCAGAGGGTTGTTCCACTCTACTCTCTTTTCCCTCCCCCTGTCCCCCAAGAACTTGCCCGTGAGGACTTTCACCTGGCAAGGCTCCTGTTCAAAGGTTTTAGTTCTTAGATTTCTGCCCATGTAAATTAAGAGTTTCCATACTCACCTGGTGGTGTCTGTAATTTGTGATTAGCTGTCTGCCCTGTGACCCCATTTCTCTTATGTATCTAAGAAGAGTCATTACTTTTCCAGTTTAACATCTTTATTTGTTATTAGGATGGAATGGTGACTTCCAAGCTTCTTACCAAAAGTCTCCTATTCCTCTTATTTTTGCTTATTGCTTTAATTGACTACTCTAACATCTGGCAGCT
Source organism: Tragulus kanchil (assembly GCA_022376925.1). NCBI lineage: Eukaryota > Metazoa > Chordata > Mammalia > Artiodactyla > Tragulidae > Tragulus > Tragulus kanchil. Next base: position 18,023,883 of record JAIOJX010000025.1, read on the forward strand.
CTGTTCTCTCTCTTCAACTCAGCTGGGTTTCTCACAAACTGGTGCTGTGAGCAGGGTAACTGATTAAACGCAGTGCCATTCGGAAAGAGCTAAAGTCTGAATATCCCTTTGGGATATCACCTTTGGGAGTTGTTAGCGAAGTCCAAGGAACATGCTGGAGGGGTGCTAGCAAATCATTTGCAAGAATCTAAAGGTTCCAGGGACACTTCATGAATAGGTCTTGGGAAGTACTAGCTGAGTCTACAGGACATGCCACCTCCACACCAGTGGGTTTTGGGGATGGTAGCAGAAGCCAGGGGCATTCTTGGAGGATGCTAGAGGATTGTTTCCATATGCTTCTCAGTTCTAAGGGGGACCACTGGTCTTTCTCATTAGCCCCCAACTCTCCAGCTGAGCTTGTCCAGGTGGGTCCAATTAGAGATCCTACCTAGGGATTCAGCAAAAACAAGTGCCGCAGTTTCCTAACCACTGCTTAGAGCTCTACACCAATGGGTCAAAGATAGTCAGAAGGGCTCCTTCCTACAAGCTGAGCAATTCTAAACAGCAGTTGTTGCTGAAGCTGATAAATACCTTGCAACATAGCAGTTGAAATATCAGGAGAAAAACAAGAAAGAGTGAAGAGTCTTTTGGTTTATTTTGCTTAGCATCCTGAAGAGACCTTAGAGATTTAGTTAATTATCCTCTAAAAGCCTGTCTCTGCTCTAACCAGGCTGCCCTAGGCTGTCCAATGGGAGTTCCAACTAAGAAACAACTGTGAACCCCAGAGGGTTGTTCCACTCTACTCTCTTTTCCCTCCCCCTGTCCCCCAAGAACTTGTAGCCAAATCCTGTCAGAGGACTTTCACCTGGCATGGGTTCTGTTCCCTTGTCCGAGGGAGCCAAAGGCCCTTTGCCAAGGTTAGGGCTCAATGGAAAATTAATGAAAAGAAAACTGTACTTTGGGGGGCCCTCAGGTATCAACCCACCACTGACTGTTTTCCCTGGCATCAAGATGAAGGAAAAACAAGTAATACTTTGTGGGTTTGAGGCCACTTCATCTGGAATCTTTATTAAAACTCAGTATGGGTGGGCTCCTCTGGATGCTACAAATAACTGTTAAGGCCCCTGCAGCTAAATACATGATTGGAGTTGATGTACTGTAGATGTACATTCCTGCCAGTCCTTTGTCCCCAGTGCCTGCAAATGCTACCATTTGGACCATGATAAAGGGGCATGTGGAAGACTTCAAGCTTATCTAACTCACTATAATCAATAGGCTGCCTTTTACTGCACTACTGACAAGCATTCAACTGACAAAAGAAGGTTACCCCTGCTCCCCTGGGGAGATGAGAAATTTGAGTAAAAATTAGTTCTGCTCCTTTTAAGAATTTTGTTCTCCACACACACGCTCACCAGAGAGGTCCTAGGCTGACAAGGAAAAACAGAACCAGTGAGCAGATCATGCTTACCAGGTAAATGCAGGGATTGAAGTATTCTTCACCCCAGAACAAACAGGTGTACAAACAACTGAATACTGGAGAAGACAGCCCATGGAAATTCAGACACCAGCCTAGACTGGACTTGCACACACGGGCTGCAACTGTCATCATAGATAGCACGAAATAGTTATCCTGGGTGCCAGGCCCTGGCCAGGCTAAACATACTGCCTAGAGATAGATGCCAGGAGACAAAGGACCAGGATACTCTTGGCAGATGAATAACAATGAACCAGCCAAAAGGCTCCACCTGGTTCTGACCACAGTTCAAACCTTCTGTGGATTATCTTACCCATTCCCAAGCATTCCACTGACTCTGGTCACATTGTTCAAGAGACCTTAGAGATTTAGTTAATTATCCTCTAAAAGCCTGTCTCTGCTCTAACCAGGCTGCCCTAGTTCCATGGGAGTTCCAACTAAGAAACAACTGTGAACCCCAGAGGTTGTTCCACTCTACTCTCTTTTCACTCCCTCTGTCCCCCAAGAACTTGTAGCCAAATCCTGTCAGAGGACTTTCACCTGGCAAGGGTTCTGTTCCCTTGTCCGAGGGAGCCAAAGGCCCTTTGCCAAGGTTAGGGCTCAATGGAAAATTAATGAAAAGAAAACTGTACTTTGGGGGGCCCTCAGGTATCAACCCACCACTGACTGTTTTCCCTGGCATCAAGATGAAGGAAAAACAAGTAATACTTTGTGGGTTTGAGGCCACTTCATCTGGAATCTTTATTAAAACTCAGTATGGGTGGGCTCCTCTGGATGCTACAAATAACTGTTAAGGCCCCTGCAGCTAAATACATGATTGGAGTTGATGTACTGTCGATGTACATTCCTGCCAGTCCTTTGTCCCCAGTGCCTGCAAATGCTACCATTTGGACCATGATAAAGGGGCATGTGGAAGACTTCAAGCTTATCTAACTCACTATAATCAATAGGCTGCCTTTTACTGCACTACTGACAAGCATTCAACTGACAAAGAAGGTTACCCCTGCTCCCCTGGGGAGATGAGAAATTTGAGTAAAAATTAGTTCTGCTCCTTTTAAGAATTTTGTTCTCCACACACACGCTCACCAGAGAGGTCCTAGGCTGACAAGGAAAAACAGAACCAGTGAGCAGATCATGCTTACCAGGTAAATGCAGGGATTGAAGTATTCTTCACCCCAGAACAAACAGGTGTACAAACAACTGAATACTGGAGAAGACAGCCCATGGAAATTCAGACACCAGCCTAGACTGGACTTGCACACACGGGCTGCAACTGTCATCATAGATAGCACGAAATAGTTATCCTGGGTGCCAGGCCCTGGCCAGGCTAAACATACTGCCTAGAGATAGATGCCAGGAGACAAAGGACCAGGATACTCTTGGCAGATGAATAACAATGAACCAGCCAAAAGGCTCCACCTGGTTCTGACCACAGTTCAAACCTTCTGTGGATTATCTTACCCATTCCCAAGCATTCCACTGACTCTGGTCACATTGTTCAAGCTCTACAAGATCTTTTTTTTTTTTGCCTGATGGGGCTTCCTAAGTACAGTGTGTTAGTCACTCAGTTGTGTCCTTTGTGACCCCATGGACTGCAGCTCACCAGGCTCCTCTATCCAGGCAAGAATACTATTGAATCAAAAAAGCAGGCCCAGATTAGCAGGCAAAGCTACAGAACAATCAGTTCAGTCATTGGACATACCATGGACACTCCATGATCTACATTACTGCCAAGCCACAGAGATGACTGCACATTCTAACAGACAATTAAAAGACAGATTTTACTGACAACATGCATGCTAAGTCACTTCAGTGTCCAACTCTTTTGTGACCCCATGGACTGTAGCCCACCAGGCTTCTCTGTCCAAGGTATTCTCCAAGCAAGAATACTTGAGAGAGTTGCCAAGCCCTCCTCCACGGGATCTTCCTGACACAGGGATCCATGCCTCTTAGGTCTCCTGCATTGGCACGTGGGTTCTTTACCACTAGCACCACGTAGGAAGCCAAATCAGTGACAGAGGGAGAGGTCATTCCTGAGATAAAATTGCACAAAAGTTGTTCCTTTCCCTCTCTTGCTTGCTGGCTCTATGGGGAAGCAAACTGCCATGTTGTGAAATATGCTATGTACTAAGTCACTTCAGTCATGTCTGATTCTTTGTGACCCTATGGACTGTAGCCTGCCAGGCTTCTCAAGAATACTGGAGTGGGTTGCCATGCCCTCCTCCAGGGGATCTTCTGGATCCAGGGATTGCACCTACATCTCTTACATCCCCTGCACTGGCAGGAGAGTTCTCTACCACTAGCACCACCTTGGAAGCAGAAAGGTTAATTTGACAAGGAATTGAAGGAGTTAATCAATAGCCAATGAAAAACTGAGGGCATCAGTCCAAGACTCACTGAGAAACTGAATCTTGCCAAAAACTGCATCCTTGTTAGAGGATTATCCCCCAGTAAAGCTTCAGACAAACTCTGTATAACAGTCACCCTACTAAACTGTACCCAGTTTTCTAAGTCTCAGAAACTGAGATAGTACTGTTTGTTTGGGTAACTAAGTTTGGGAGTATTTCATTACATAGCAACAGGTAAAAAAAAAAATACAAATGTAAAAGTACAAGAAAGAAAATTGCAGGATATCGCAAATGTGCTAAATATAATAGCATTTAGGTGCAACAGTCCTAAATACAATAGTAAAAGATAACAGGTCGAAAAGATGCTGCAGGATAATCCCAGCAATTTGTTTTACATTAGAAAATTGAACAACACAATTTACCATAGAAAATAATTCAAAAAGAAAGAAATGATCACTATGACATTTTCAAAAGTATCTAATAAAATCAAATAGCTGCTGTAGATAACACAGTAAACTGCTAACAAACATTATTAAATTAACAGAGGCACTCACAAAAATCTTCAAGCAAGCATTAAATTGAATAGTAAGAGTATTTATTTTAAGAATTACAAAGTATTTATTTTAAGATCAGAAACAAAACAGGCAGGCTTCCCTGGTGGCTTAGTGGTAAAGAATCTGCCTGCCAATGCAGGAGACACAGGTTCAATCCCTAATTTGGGAAGATTCCACAAGCAACTAACCTATGTGCCACAGCCTTTGAGCCTGTTCTCTAGAGCCTAGGAGCCGCAAATACTGAGCTTCCCGCTGAAACTCCTGAAGCTCACCTGCCCTAAAGTCTTGGTTCAGCAACAAGAGAAGCCACTGAAATGGGAAGCCCAAGCATCATTACTAGAGAGTAGTCCCATAACTAGAAGAAAAACCCACAGAGCAATGTAGCCTGCCAGGCTTCTCAAGAATACTGGAGTGGGTTGCCATGCCCTCCTCCAGGGGATCTTCTGGATCCAGGGATTGCACCTACATCTCTTACATCCCCTGCACTGGCAGGAGAGTTCTCTACCACTAGCACCACCTTGGAAGCAGAAAGGTTAATTTGACAAGGAATTGAAGGAGTTAATCAATAGCCAATGAAAAACTGAGGGCATCAGTCCAAGACTCACTGAGAAACTGAATCTTGCCAAAAACTGCATCCTTGTTAGAGGATTATCCCCCAGTAAAGCTTCAGACAAACTCTGTATAACAGTCACCCTACTAAACTGTACCCAGTTTTCTAAGTCTCAGAAACTGAGATAGTACTGTTTGTTTGGGTAACTAAGTTTGGGAGTATTTCATTACATAGCAACAGGTAAAAAAAAAAATACAAATGTAAAAGTACAAGAAAGAAAATTGCAGGATATCGCAAATGTGCTAAATATAATAGCATTTAGGTGCAACAGTCCTAAATACAATAGTAAAAGATAACAGGTCGAAAAGATGCTGCAGGATAATCCCAGCAATTTGTTTTACATTAGAAAATTGAACAACACAATTTACCATAGAAAATAATTCAAAAAGAAAGAAATGATCACTATGACATTTTCAAAAGTATCTAATAAAATCAAATAGCTGCTGTAGATAACACAGTAAACTGCTAACAAACATTATTAAATTAACAGAGGCACTCACAAAAATCTTCAAGCAAGCATAAATTGAATAGTAAGAGTATTTATTTTAAGAATTACAAAGTATTTATTTTAAGATCAGAAACAAAACAGGCAGGCTTCCCTGGTGGCTTAGTGGTAAAGAATCTGCCTGCCAATGCAGGAGACACAGGTTCAATCCCTAATTTGGGAAGATTCCACAAGCAACTAACCTATGTGCCACAGCCTTTGAGCCTGTTCTCTAGAGCCTAGGAGCCGCAAATACTGAGCTTCCCGCTGAAACTCCTGAAGCTCACCTGCCCTAAAGTCTTGGTTCAGCAACAAGAGAAGCCACTGAAATGGGAAGCCCAAGCATCATTACTAGAGAGTAGTCCCATAACTAGAAGAAAAACCCACAGAGCAACAAAAATCCAGCACAGCCAAAAATATATAAATAAAGTTTTATATATATGTATGTATGTATGTATATATATATATATAAAGAAACAAAACATGTAAGTCAATTAGCTAGTCAACATTTTACTTGCAGGTTTATTCAGCCAGAAAAGGAAACAAAATGAAAGGTAATAAAATTAGTAAATAATTAAAAAGAAGAAATAAAAGGTTGCTTATTTTCCAACTGCCAAACAAAATACTGGTTTATTCAACTACACAAATCTGAAAATATTTGTTTAAAAATTACCAAAAAACTGAGTAAAATCGCTTGATGTCACAGACTGCAGAAAGATGTAAAACACACAACTAACAAAATGTAATTATGGATTATATACAGATTCAATGCAATAATAAAAAGGAAAATCAGACCAAAAATTGGCAAAACATATATAAATCGGCACTTTACAAAGGAATACACACACATGGCACACAGTGTACAACACCACTTACCTCACTGTTTTTCAGGAAAAATGTAAATTAAACTCACGACGGTACGTCATTTAACACCAACCAGGCTGACAAACATTAAATATCAAACAATATTTTGGGTTGTAGATGAGGTGAAGTAATGAGAATGACAAACTAGGATAGTATAAACTAGTAAAATGAATTCAGAAAATAAATTATATCATTACTAAAGTTGACAAATCAAGACAGCAGTTCCATTCCATGGCAATAGGAAGCAAGTACTAGAATATTCCTCAGAACATTCTTCTTCATACCAGAGTACTGGAATCACCCTGTATGATTCCCAGCTCTAATATGGATAAAATCATTGCATGCACATAGTGGAATATTCCACCCTGATCAAAAGGAATGCTCTGAGATACACCTACTTGGATGAATATCCTCAGAATGTAATTTAAGCAAATAAATCCCTCCAGTAAAATCCATTTATATAAATGTCAGAGACAGAAAACTAAGTAATATATATCTATGGACACAGATAAGAAATATTAGTAAACACAAGAGAATAACACAAATTTCAAGGGTTAAGAAAAAGGTCTGCATTAAGGGCACACTTGGAGCTCTTAAAATACAGATAACATTTTGTGTGTCTAATAATGTATAGAAGGGTATATATGTTATTGTTATTCTTTAACTATATGCATATATTTTAGCATATACATTTTCCAATAAAAACCTTGTGCAAACTTTTAAATGAGTTTTGAATTTTATGAAGTCTTAAGAGTATTTACCTCATTTTTATTCAAAATCATTTGTTGTAATCCTCCTTTTAAAAATTTTTAAAGGTTTTCCTAGAAAAGGGTTATGATCATGTCAATAATCATTTTCCAACTGCCAAACAAAATACTGGTTTATTCAACTACACAAATCTGAAAATATTTGTTTAAAAATTACCAAAAAACTGAGTAAAATCGCTTGATGTCACAGACTGCAGAAAGATGTAAAACACACAACTAACAAAATGTAATTATGGATTATATACAGATTCAATGCAATAATAAAAAGGAAAATCAGACCAAAAATTGGCAAAACATATATAAATCGGCACTTTACAAAGGAATACACACACATGGCACACAGTGTACAACACCACTTACCTCACTGTTTTTCAGGAAAAATGTAAATTAAACTCACGACGGTACGTCATTTAACACCAACCAGGCTGACAAACATTAAATATCAAACAATATTTTGGGTTGTAGATGAGGTGAAGTAATGAGAATGACAAACTAGGATAGTATAAACTAGTAAAATGAATTCAGAAAATAAATTATATCATTACTAAAGTTGACAAATCAAGACAGCAGTTCCATTCCATGGCAATAGGAAGCAAGTACTAGAATATTCCTCAGAACATTCTTCTTCATACCAGAGTACTGGAATCACCCTGTATGATTCCCAGCTCTAATATGGATAAAATCATTGCATGCACATAGTGGAATATTCCACCCTGATCAAAAGGAATGCTCTGAGATACACCTACTTGGATGAATATCCTCAGAATGTAATTTAAGCAAATAAATCCCTCCAGTAAAATCCATTTATATAAATGTCAGAGACAGAAAACTAAGTAATATATATCTATGGACACAGATAAGAAATATTAGTAAACACAAGAGAATAACACAAATTTCAAGGGTTAAGAAAAAGGTCTGCATTAAGGGGCACACTTGGAGCTCTTAAAATACAGATAACATTTTGTGTGTCTAATAATGTATAGAAGGGTATATATGTTATTGTTATTCTTTAACTATATGCATATATTTTAGCATATACATTTTCCAATAAAAACCTTGTGCAAACTTTTAAATGAGTTTTGAATTTTATGAAGTCTTAAGAGTATTTACCTCATTTTTATTCAAAATCATTTGTTGTAAGCCTCCAAAAAGGTATTTTCAGGCAAAAACATCTACTTCTTGCTTCTGAAATGAGTAACATCTTCACCTATCTCTAGAAAAAAAAAACAAAAGAAACCCCAAACTGAGATTTTATTGAAAGTATTCTTCACCTCATGAGATATGTCACATAGTATCTTTTAAAGTATTTTTGAAGATTTTTTTGGTGAACTCATTACTTCAAAGAAGATCATTCTCTATTCTTTACAGTATTCAGAGGGATCTAGATTTATGCTTTGTTGAAAAGGAAAATACAGGTATTCACATCATGTTAATATCACAAATGCAAGAAATACAGAATCCAAAAGAGAAGAAAAATGTCATCTCTGGGTTTTCAATTTACCATTCTCAAAGCTGTGCCAACATCTTCCACTACCAATTAAACTCTGGGTGTGTGTGTGTGTGTATTTGTATGTATGTGGGTACATAAATATGAGCTCTATAAAATGCTCCAGTGCGATCAAAATGCTAAATCTGAAATTATGGAAAGAATGATTTTAATTACTTAGTAAACTTTTAAAACCAACTAAAATAGATTGCTGAAATTATTAGTAAAAGAGACCATGTAAAAACAAACACCAAGGAATTTTAAATGAGTTCATTTAAATCAGCTTAGTCCAAAATGTTCATTCAGAGCAATGTTTAAAATTATTTCTCTCACTTTTCAGCTGATAAATAGTGTTTTGAGATTAGTTATAAATATTTAGACAGGGCTTCAAATATATATATCAACTATATTCTTTAAAATAGCTCCTCATGTGGGTGGCATTTATTCAAACTTCTAAGTTCTATGCCAAATCACAGGTGATTTAAGAAAAGTGGTTATGCTAATATGTTTCTGAGTGATACATAGTAGCTTATTGTTTTTGTTAAAATATTTGAGGTATTTAATTCTATTATAATGCTTTAACAGGTTTTAAGCTCAAAAAAAATGAATATCCACACCAAGATTAAGATGTCTGCCTCTTTTTTGCTGCTGCTTAGTCACTTTAGTCTTGTTAGACTCTGTGTGACCCCATGGACTGCAGCCCATCAGGCTCCTCTGTCCATCAGAATTCTCCAGATAAGAATCCAGGAGTAAAAGAAAAAAAAAAAAAGAATCCAGGAGTGGGTTGACATGCCCTCCTCCAGGGGCATCCTCCCAACTCAGGGATGGAACCCCAGTCTCCTGCATTGCAGGCAGATTCCTCACCACCGGGCCGTCAGGGAAACCCTAGTGCCATGTAGTGTTGAGATCCCACGGACTGTAGCTCACCAGCCTTCTCCATCCATGGCATTTTCCAGGCAAGAATATTGGAATGGATTGCCATTTCCTTCTCTAGCATCTCTTCTGAGAGACGGACAATATATTTATCATTTTAAAATGCCTTACCCAGGTCTTTACGCACCAGGGCTAATTACAAATCTGACTGTGTTCAACTGGTTGAAGCATTGTGTTAAAAGAGATTCATCATTTTGGCTCCATGAAAATGCCATTTTGTTCTTACTATTCTTCATTCATATAGCTAAAACAAGGAACAGCCAACTGATACATATGTAGTCAAGAGTACAAATAGACATGTTCTAATGTTTCAGTGTTCCTCAAAACAATTACAAAAAGGCGTGAATTATAAGTCTTGCCTAAAAATGCACAAAACTATTGAGGGATTAGATTGGCAGGTATTTGCTAGAAGATTATAAAATGAAATGCACACTGTGAAGGTAATGGCAATCCACTCCTGTATTCCTGCCTGGAAAATTCCGTGAACAGAGGAGCCTGGAGGACTATGGTCCATAGGATCTCAAAGAGTTGGACACTATTAAGCAAACACGCAAGCCACTTGCATCCCTAGGCAGCTAGGCTAAAATATATATTTTAAAAATGAAATGTATATAGCAACAATCAATTTTATTGCCAAATACCTAAAGTCTATCATGTTTTCCTTAAATATATGTAAAAAATATAAGGTTGATGTCTCCAGTTTAATATTGCATCTATCCCAAACTATTAGTTATTTATTTACATAAAGATATGAGGAAATGTTCGATCCCTGACCTGGGAAGATCCCATGTGCTGAGGAGCGACTGTACTGGTATTGTGAGGCAGTTGGTATTGTGTGCGTCAATTGTGAGGCAGCGCTCTGGAGCACACGTGCCCAGAGCTGGTGCTCTGCTACAAGGGAGGCCACTGTGGTTGGAGGCCCACATGAGCCAGGGAATCAAGATGGATGAAAATAAATGAATTAAGGACCAATAAAAGGGGTCAACAAAAAAAAAAGACGGATGAAAACAAATGATGACTTAGAGGCACAAAAATAATAGTTTAAATAAATAAATGAATAAATAAAGATATGAGGAAGTGACAGACATATTACCATAAACCCAGTGTTACAGTGGGAAATGATGTTACCATTGACAAAGAGTCCTAATATACACAAAGAAAATTTTTTTCAATTTTAAATCACTAATAAAAGTTTAAATAGGTTATATAATTTTCAAAACCCTGGAAAAGATAAGAGTGAAGCAAATTATAATCCTTACATCAAAGGAGCAAAAGAAAAAAAAGTGTTAATAGCAATGCTTTAAGTATGTCTCACTAATAGGACTCAATATGGGTTATATCAATGAGAACAGATAGTTTAGTATCTCCCATTTAAAATACTTACTTAAGAAATTAAGAGCTTCAGAACAATGGAAACAAATAAGTTGCTATAAAATAAATGAGAAAGACCAGAAGCATGTGAAGAACTGTTAAATTCACTACTAATAAAAAAAAAAAATGTAAACTACAACAGCAAGGAAACACGAGTTTCAATTATAATGTTGGAAAATTGTATGTTTAAATATTATCTAATTATTTGATGTGGTATTTTCTATATATTACTTTATTACCTATTACACACAGGTTAACACTTTCTATACAGAAAATAATGGTAATCTGTACGAAGAGCAGAAATGAATGCACAGGTACAAAGAATTTGTGTGCTCTTCATTGTCTTATTTGCATCCTTTTGATTATTTCCAGAGATTTAAAATTAAACGTGTCTCTTTTGAATCAAACTAGCTCATATTAATTGTTATAAAAAAATAAAAAGAAAATAACACGTTGAGGTGATTATAGTTTTCAAAGAAGCAGATGGCAAGGCTAAAAGTAATTTTCCTTCAGAACTTCATAACTAGTCACTTTCAGTCGGTTATAGAAAAGTGAATTTTATTTTTAATCTTTAATTCTCTAGATGTATGGAAGAAAAAAATAACCTTTAAAGACATTCTTAAACAGTATATTAATTTGATCTTATTATGGCTTCAAATCTAACACTTTTAATTTGCTCTTTTTTAAGACTTTTTTGATGTGGACCATTTTTAAAGGCTTTATTGAATTTATCACAATATTGTTTCTGTTTTATATTTTGATTTTTCTGCCCATGAGGCATGTGACGCCCTAGCACCCAACCATGAATTGAACCCACACTCCTAGTCCCTGCATTGGAAAGTGAAGTTCTAACCACTGGACCATCATAGAAGTCCCAAACACTTCTACTTTGGATGTTTGTTGTATGTCTTCTGTTTGTCTTACCACTTTGAAAAACAACCTGACAAACTTCTTTCTTCTTGAGAATATTATATCATGCTGAAAGCATTACACAAAACTAAAAGACTACAAATAAGCAAGGAAAAAAAAAAAAAAAAAAAACCCTATCCCAACAAATTTAGAACTTGGTAAAGAAAAGTCTTCATTTGCAGGTAAATCAAACTCAAAACAAATTATCCTAAAGGCAAAACAGGGTTTATATAATTAAAACACAGGAGTTTAGCCTTGTTCTCAAGAGAGCAGGGTCCTGCTTTGTTGATATCCCCCATTATCCACCAGTTCCCCATTATCCATCTATTCCTCTCACACCCTACCATCTTCTAGCTCTGCTTTGTAATATGTAGGTTTGACCCTCCAACACATTTCTGTAGATCTTCCCCACCAACATATACACATATACATTGGAGTGACATAGCTTTTATATCTTCTAATCAAAGAGACTGAGAGGCCCTTCTACCATTCATTTTACTCTCCCAACAGAAGGTGGGAGGCATAAAGGAAGTAGCATGAAGGCCTGTACTATCATAAGTGAAGAAAATAGCTACAGTCATTGCTCTGTGAGAAAAGGGGATCCTTCAGGGGTGCTGTGTGATGGCTGGGAGGGGTGGGAAGGGGGGATATACATATGACTAATCTGGGAACATACATATCTGTAAACAACAAAAATCTGTAAAAGTTAAAAGCAAAACAAAGGTTTTTTTTGTTTGTTTGTTTGTTTTTTTAAAAAAAAAGAAATTTGGTGCTTGTCTGGGAATGTGCCCACCAAACCAATAACCAATGCAAGGTTTGGCTTGCGTCAAATAACTTGATGTAAAGAATGGTAACTGGGCTTCACTGGTGGTCCAGTGGGTAAAGAGTCCACCTTGCAGTGTAAGGGGCACCGGTTTAACCCCTGGCCCAGGAAGATCCCACATGTTGCAGAGCAGATGGACCAGTGTGTCCAATTAAGAGCCATCGCTCTGGGGCACATACGCCCAGAGCTGGTGCTCTGCAACGAAAGAGGCCTCTGCAATGGGAGGCCCACACAGGCTGAAGAATAGAGATGGATGAAAATAAATAGATAAATAAAAGAGGCCAAAAATTTTTAAAAAGTGGTAACCGGTAACCATATAAGTAGCAGTCATACCAGAGTTATAAGAAGGAATGAATGGGGCTTCCCCTGGTGGTCCAGTGGGTAAGGACACCGCCTTGCAGTGCAAGGGGCACTGGTTCGATCCCTGGCCTGGGAAGATCCCACGTGCCGCGGAGCGGCTAGACCGATGTATCCAGTTACCGAGCCAGAGCTCTGGAGCGCATGCACCCAGAGCTCTGCAACGACAGATGCCACCGCGATGGGAGGTCCACGGGAGCCAAAGAAAAAAGACGGATGAAAATAGAGAAATGAAAGACCAATAGAAGTGGCCTGCCCGCTCCCCTCCCTCCTCAACCCAACCCCCGACCAAAATAAATAAATAAATAAATCTTAAAAAAAAAAAAAAAAGGAAGGCATGTCTAAATGAGAAACATCATCCCTGAGAAATCTAGTGGGTTTTTTTTTTTTAACTAATTCTCTAAAAGGTCAAAACACACATGAGACTTCAGTTTTAAGACTGCCTTTGTCAAGGAACTTAGATTCTGACTCTCAGACTGGTAGACACCATCAGACACTTTTATTCTAGCAACATATTCTACTTGTAGATCATGCTTAAGTCACTATTTCATGACTATGGATATTCCAGATGTTCTCAACCTCATTAAAACATGCACTTCTCCCTTTTCCTCATCTAAAGTTGTGAGTTACTAAAGACAGGGACAAATCATATCTTCTTGAATATATTTTGCTTTGGTGAGAAGAGATCTTGTGGTACATTATGGATGATTTATCACTGGTAGACCTTGTCTGCTGTCTACCATGAAGCATGAAGTTCCTACAGGGTCAGTGGGTAGACCCTACCCATAAGATCCTATGCCTAACCACTAGGAGGCACCTAACTGTAACTAGCATACTTTGCTCTGTATATTTCACTGAGAGAATTATAAATTTTGCTGTAGACATTTCTATATCTTTGAATGAAGAATGGAAACTTATCTAAATTCTCACTAGCTTTCAGTCACAATTTTTGTTTAGTGTCTAGAAATCTCAAGTGATCATTAGTGTATACAGGGTGATGCTTCTTGGCAAGAGTTTACCTTCTAAATGTTTTGCTTATCACACCCTTAGAGTCTGAGACAATAAACACAGTGACATAGTTATACAATTTTAACACTTACACAGAATATAATAGTATATAGCAATCTTATCAATGACAGATTCACTGATGATATCCTCTTTCTTTTATAAGCAGCTCAACATAGATTCCCTTCCAGAGACTAATTTTTATCATTTACTATCTATCGTTAAGTCCTAGAAACATATCTATTGGAATAAAAATTTCTCTTCATAATTCCTTCTGAATTTGGGGAATATACATTACTAGTATTTAAGGATTAAGGGATTTAAGACAAAAACAATCTCTGGTGATCTTACATGTCTCCCAGAGCTTATATTTCCACTGTTTTCCAAGTTGAATAGATCACTGAATGAATATAATTTGATACACCTCATAGGAAAGCTATGCAGTAGAATATATACCTGAGATTCCCACAACTGAAAATAATAAACATAAGCAAGTAAAATGATAATCTTCTAATCTAATCATAACCAAGCTTACCATCCTTAATTGGACTCTCAGTATATTTAAAACACATGCCAGTCTTTTTAATTCTATCACAGTATATAAAAAGTATTTTCTGATAAAATCATTAGATGAAGCGTATTTTCCTAAAATGCAACTCTTAAAATATTCTAGTGCATCAGTACAGTTGCTTTGAATGAATGCTTTCCTGCTCAGTCATGTCCTATTCTTTGCGACCCCCTGGACTGTAGCCCACCAGGTTCCTCTTTTCACACACCACTAATTGTTTGTGTTAAGCTACTGACATTTTAGAATCATGGGTTAAACACTCATGGTGCATTAAACGATTATGAGATATACAACTCTGATCCAGATACACTGAATTGCTTTGGGCAAGACTTACTTAAAAATAAATTTACATTTAAGAAATTAGACCACCGATAAAACTAATGAACATATTCTAGAACTCAAATTTAAGAAAAAATAATTTGTACTGAACTTTCAACAGAAACAGGAAAAGGAAAAATCCCTCATCTTGCTGGAATCGTTGTCACTGTCTGTCAAAAACAAAAGTGTGAAAGCTTTGATGAGTCCAGTTAGTGCAATGCAGGGATCAAAGTGTCAGACTGATAGGATCAAAGGGAACAAAATGAAGTCGCAATGTTGTGCACCAGATTTGAAACCTCAACCCTGATGAGAGGTTCTCACAGGATGGAACTGGGAAGCTTTGATTAGTGCACCTTGTTTGTACTGTGAAGGCATCAAAGTGGCAAATGCGCCTGGATCAAATGGGGCAGAATGCAATGGGTAATGGAGCACTCAGAGCTCACTAGAATTTAAGCAGAGACGTTGATGATGTGGTGGAGGCCAATGCACACATCCATCTGGCAGCTGGGAAGAAGAAAAGCGAAGCAAAAGGGGAAAAACAAAAATCATTTTCCTCATTGGAAAGTTAACCTGTTAAAGCACAACCAAAGGATCAAATAGCGTTTTCAATTATTTGCATAATATATGAAAACTAAATCATTGTTTAAATGGGGCACTATGATAATATTTTTGCTTGTGGATAATTGTGCTTCATGTATTCCTTATTCATCTCAATAGTCCTAGCATGCTTGTTAATTTCCAATTAGATTACCTTTGAATTTACATATATGTAAGCCTATTTGCTAGAAATATTTCTGTGTGTCTTATCTCTTTGGAGTATATTACATGAGAAAGACTCACTTCACCCTAAAGTTTTACATACTTTGTTTGCAGGGATTTTTGCATTCCCTTGGAATCAATTCCATTTGCAAGTTAAGTCTTAAGACATCTGTCTACCTCACTTGATTCAAACTTGATTCAATCTCTTTTTTTCCCCTCATCCAGGAATTAGTATCCTTGTAATTAAAAAATAAGCCTATTATGAGAATACTGAAACATTTAAATATTATATAATATAGTGTTATTTCAGATAAAACCACTGAAAGTTATTTAACTGTATTACATTAAATGTTATGTTTATTATTATTATGACTAATATTAATAACTACAGAATATACCCTCTATGTTTGGAAATATGTGTTAGTTGCTTTCTATTTTTTGTTACTCTTCCTAACAAGAGTTCCATAAGTGAGTGCTGCTATAATGGGACAATGCTCTCTGGGGATATGGGCAAGTAATAAGTATATTTTTCAGATAGAAAGAAAATCAACCATTGTGACCAAGAGGGCAGAGTTATATCACTTGCTTGTAATCTGTCTTTGATAACTCACCTTTGCTATGGCTGCCTCTCTGTAGGAGGAGTAAACTGAGCGGCCCCGTTGGGTTTGGATGTGGCCTTGTGACTAGCTTTAGCCAAGGGAGTATTAGCAGACATGACAAGCACAGAGATATTAAGTGTGGTCACATTGTTTGGCTTTCACTCTTGCTTTTTGCCCTTCACTTTGAGAAGTGTGTGCATGCTCAGTCATTCAGTTATGTCCTATTCTTTATGATTCTATGCACTGTAGCCCGCCAGCCTTCCCTGTCCATGGGATTCTCCAGGCAAGAATACTAGAGGGTTGCCATTTCCTTCTCCAGGGGGTCTTCCAGGCCCAAGGATCGAATTCTCATCTCCTGTGGCTCCTGCATAGGTAGGTAGATTGGTGGATTCTTTATCCCAGAGCCACCTGGGAAGGTCCCACTTTCAGAAGAGGGTACTTCAGGTAGCCAGGACGCCAAGAAAACAAGCATATGAAGCAGAGAGAACTCATCTTTAAACTGAGTGCAACCCACTGAATAATGAGCAACACAATTAGATCTTATCTTTGATATATTACATGCTAGAAATATTTCTGGGTGTCTTATCTCTTTGGAGTATATTACATGAGAAAGACTCACTTCACCCTAAAGTTTTACATACTTTGTTTGCAGGGATTTTTGCATTCCCTTGGAATCAATTCCATTTGCAAGTTAAGTCTTAAGACATCTGTCTACCTCACTTGATTCAAACTTGATTCAATCTCTTTTTTTCCCCTCATCCAGGAATTAGTATCCTTGTAATTAAAAAATAAGCCTATTATGAGAATACTGAAACATTTAAATATTATATAATATAGTGTTATTTCAGATAAAACCACTGAAAGTTATTTAACTGTATTACATTAAATGTTATGTTTATTATTATTATGACTAATATTAATAACTACAGAATATACCCTCTATGTTTGGAAATATGTGTTAGTTGCTTTCTATTTTTTGTTACTCTTCCTAACAAGAGTTCCATAAGTGAGTGCTGCTATAATGGGACAATGCTCTCTGGGGATATGGGCAAGTAATAAGTATATTTTTCAGATAGAAAGAAAATCAACCATTGTGACCAAGAGGGCAGAGTTATATCACTTGCTTGTAATCTGTCTTTGATAACTCACCTTTGCTATGGCTGCCTCTCTGTAGGAGGAGTAAACTGAGCGGCCCCGTTGGGTTTGGATGTGGCCTTGTGACTAGCTTTAGCCAAGGGAGTATTAGCAGACATGACAAGCACAGAGATATTAAGTGTGGTCACATTGTTTGGCTTTCACTCTTGCTTTTTGCCCTTCACTTTGAGAAGTGTGTGCATGCTCAGTCATTCAGTTATGTCCTATTCTTTATGATTCTATGCACTGTAGCCCGCCAGCCTTCCCTGTCCATGGGATTCTCCAGGCAAGAATACTAGAGGGGGTTGCCATTTCCTTCTCCAGGGGGTCTTCCAGGCCCAAGGATCGAATTCTCATCTCCTGTGGCTCCTGCATAGGTAGGTAGATTGGTGGATTCTTTATCCCAGAGCCACCTGGGAAGTTCCCACTTTCAGAAGAGGGTGCTTCAGGTAGCCATGACTCCAAGAAAACAAGCAGATGAAGCAGAGAGAAACAGCAAATAAGCTAATCTTTAAACTGAGTGCAACCCACTGAATAATGAGCAACACAAATGGCTTACTAAAAATTATGCATTATATTGACTAAAACAGCATTAGACCCAATCTATATGTACACATAAAGGGGTTATTGATTAAATATGCACAGTTCTTTAAGTGAAGGCATTTACCTGTTTATGTAGAGATTGTAGTTGCTACTCAGGTACTATTACTTCCTCCATGATTGTTCCACTCTCCTTTCCCCAAAAGGCATCTGCATGGGTTATTAATTCGAGAAATCTCTGTAGAATGTGTTTAGAGATGGGTTCTCAGAAGAGCAACAGGGGGTGGGGAAACCTACTGCCTGAACCTCTTGAGTATTGATACTCACAGTGTGATGCTGATTGTACATCTGTTCTCTCAGGTCTTTGGGAAATCTGTCTTCTTTTTTAATCTTATTGTTTCCACTTTTATTTCATGTAATTTTTGAAGGCAAATTTTTACTTTATAACAAAATACCAAATAACTGTCACAATATTACTTATTTTTAATTATATTTTTTATCAATGGCAATGTAGAGTTCACATATGGCAGATGAATAATAAAGATACAGATTTATATTTAATATGCTATTGATGTACTTTAAGAAGTGAGGAAAATCTCTATTCATGAGAAATGTATAGGGTCATAAAAGCTGACACAAAGAACGGTTGAATCCATTGCAACAAATCTTCATCAGGGATTAAAACTAATATTTGGGGTATATGAAGGAAAGTGGAGAAAAATTAAAACTTTTTCCAACAGTGAGATGACTGGGGGATTTAATGTAAGTTAGAAATCTTAGGTATACAAATATTGTAGCATAAAACAAAATAGTGGTCAATATTGAAGTGAGCAAAGAACAAATTTTGATTACTTTTTAGATGTTGTTTTAATCTCAAGATCATAAATTATAAGATAATGGAATTAATTTTTTAATTATTAAATTCATTAGTCTCTGTCAATATTTTAACTATATTATAATTAATAAAATGATAAAATATCCTTTAACAAAAAGTGACAATATAAGTATATAATACTTTAAGTTATGAATTTATTAGTGTAAATTAACCTCCTTCAAATATGTCTACTGATACCTGACTTATACATATAACTATGCCAGGAAGTGCTCATAAAATTCAACCACACGATGAATATCAGAGATGTGCTGAGACTCTCTCAAGTCAGGAAACTCACAGTCCATAATATTAGATCATTACATTTATTAATCTAGCCGCTCATTTTGTACTGATTGTCTTAACAAGCACTGAACATTTCCTAGTAAAAAGATGGTTCATTTTGCATAAAGCTGAACATACCACAAGTGAAATTATATTCTCCAAACCCAAATGACTGAAGTAACATTTAAAATGATGTAACAGGGTTATATCAATTTAAAATTCCCATTCTACATGATCACAGTTATTTGTAGTATATTTCAATTTTCAAGAGTTTTTTTCATCACATGTAATTAAAAATCAAAACTACTAGAGTTAATCAGCGAATTCAGCAAAGTTGCAGGATACAAAATCAATATACAGAAATCACTGGCATTCCTATACACAAACAATGAAAAATCAGAAAATGAAATCAAAGAGGCAATCTCCTTCACCATCGCAACCAAAAGAATCAAATATCTAGGAATAAACCTACCCAAAGAAACAAAAGAACTGTACACAGAAAATTACAAGACACTCATGAGAGACATTAAAGAAGAGTTAAACAGATGGAGAAATATTCCGTGTTCCTGGGTCGGGAGAATCAATATTGTGAAAATGACCATACTACCAAATGTCATCTATAGATTCAATGCAATCCCTATCAAACTTCCAATAACATTCTTCACAGAACTAGACCAACGAATAACACAGTTCATATGGAAACACAAAAGACCTCGAATAGCCAAAGCAATCCTCAGGAAGAAGAATGGAGCTGGGGGGATCAGCCTCCCCAACTTCAGACTCTACTACAAAGCAACAGTCATCAAGACAGTATGGTACTGGCACAAAAACAGAAATATCGACCAATGGAACAAGATTGAGAACCCAGAGATAAAGCCACGCACCTATGGGTACCTTATTTTTGACAAAGGAGGCGAACATATAAAATGGGACAAAGACAGCCTCTTCAACAAATGGTGCTGGGAAAACTGGACAGCTACATGCAAGAAAATGAAGTTGGAACATACCCTGACACCATACACAAAGATCAACTCAAAATGGATTAAAGACTTAAATGTAAGGCCAGAAACCATCAAACTCTTAGAGGAGAATATAGGCAAAACCCTCAAGGACATCAATCAAAGCAAGATCTTCTCTGACCCACCTACTAGAATAGTGGAACTTACATTTATTAATCTAGTCGCTCATTTTGTACTGATTGTCTTAACAAGCACTGAACATTTCCTAGTAAAAAGATGGTTCATTTTGCATAAAGCTGAACATACCACAAGTGAAATTATATTCTCCAAACCCAAATGACTGAAGTAACATTTAAAATGATGTAACAGGGTTATATCAATTTAAAATTCCCATTCTACATGATCACAGTTATTTGTAGTATATTTCAATTTTCAAGAGTTTTTTTCATCACATGTAATTAAAAATCAAAACTACTAGAGTTAATCAGCGAATTCAGCAAAGTTGCAGGATACAAAATCAATATACAGAAATCACTGGCATTCCTATACACAAACAATGAAAAATCAGAAAATGAAATCAAAGAGGCAATCTCCTTCACCATCGCAACCAAAAGAATCAAATATCTAGGAATAAACCTACCCAAAGAAACAAAAGAACTGTACACAGAAAATTACAAGACACTCATGAGAGACATTAAAGAAGAGTTAAACAGATGGAGAAATATTCCGTGTTCCTGGGTCGGGAGAATCAATATTGTGAAAATGACCATACTACCAAATGTCATCTATAGATTCAATGCAATCCCTATCAAACTTCCAATAACATTCTTCACAGAACTAGACCAACGAATAACACAGTTCATATGGAAACACAAAAGACCTCGAATAGCCAAAGCAATCCTCAGGAAGAAGAATGGAGCTGGGGGGATCAGCCTCCCCAACTTCAGACTCTACTACAAAGCAACAGTCATCAAGACAGTATGGTACTGGCACAAAAACAGAAATATCGACCAATGGAACAAGATTGAGAACCCAGAGATAAAGCCACGCACCTATGGGTACCTTATTTTTGACAAAGGAGGCGAACATATAAAATGGGACAAAGACAGCCTCTTCAACAAATGGTGCTGGGAAAACTGGACAGCTACATGCAAGAAAATGAAGTTGGAACATACCCTGACACCATACACAAAGATCAACTCAAAATGGATTAAAGACTTAAATGTAAGGCCAGAAACCATCAAACTCTTAGAGGAGAATATAGGCAAAACCCTCAAGGACATCAATCAAAGCAAGATCTTCTCTGACCCACCTACTAGAATAGTGGAACTAAAAAGACAAATGAACATGTGGGACCTAATGAAACTTAAAAGCTTTTGTACTGCTAAAGAAATTACAAAAAAGCTGAACAGACAGCCCACAGAGTGGGAGAAAATCATAGGCAAAGGAAACAACAGACAAAGAATTAATCTCCAAAATCTACAAGCAACTCAGACAACTCAGCACTGGAAAAACGAACAACCCAATCAAAAAATGGGAAAAGGACCTAAACAGACACCTCTCCAACGATGACATACAGATGGCCCCAAAACACATGAAACGATGCTCAACTTCACTAATAATTAGAGAAATGCAAATCAAAACTACAATGAGATATCACCTCACACCCGTCAGAATGGCCATCATCCACAAATTGACAGACAATAAATGCTGGAGAGGCTGCGGAGAAAAGGGAACCCTCCTGCATTGCTGGTGGGAGTGTAAATTGATACAGCCTCTATGGAAGACAGTCTGGAGATTTCTTAAAAAACTAAAAATAGAAGCACCATATGACCCAGCAATCCCACTCTTAGGCTTATACCCTGATGAAATCAAAACTGAAAGAAGCACCTGTACCCCAATGTTCATTGCAGCTCTCTATACAATAGCTAGAACATGGAAGGAACCTAGATGCCCATCGACGAACAAATGGATCCAAAAGCTCTGGTACATATATACAATGGAATACTACACAGCTGTAAAGAGCAATGCAGAAGAGTCAGCCCTCATGAGGTGGCTGGATCTAGAACGTATCCTAAAAAGTGAAGTCAGTCAGAAAGAGAAGGACAAATACAGTATATTAACACATATATATGGAATCTAGTAGGATGGTGATGATGGCACATGCAGTGAAGCGACAGAAAGACAGACATGGACAGTGGACATATGGACATTGTGGGGAAGGAACAGTGGGTGAGAGGCGTAAAGGAAGTAGCATGAAGGCCTGTACTATCATAAGTGAAGAAAATAGCTATAGTCATTGCTCTGTGAGAAAAGGGGATCCTTCAGGGGTGCTGTGTGATGGTCGGGAGGGGAGGGAAGGGGGGGATATACATGTGACTAATCTGAGAACATGCATGTCTGTGAACAACAAAACTCTGTAAAAGTTAAAAGTAAAATAAAGGTTTAAAAAAAAAATCAATATTCAAACAACCTTCAACATTAGAAAGTTAGAGCACAATTAAAATTGACAAAATTTACCAGAAAGACTAAACAAAAAAAGGGGTTCATCAGAATACGATAAATTACATTTATTCTCAAATATAAGTGAAGATTTTTGTGTATACTTAAAGAAAAATGGTATCTTCTCATTTATACCAGACTATCTATACATCTGTCAGTAAGTACATGCCTTACTTTTAACTGTGTTGCTGTTAACAGTAACTTCAAATGCATAGATTTCCAATAAAATATACTTTAAAACACATACACAGTAGACAATTAGTAAAATTTGAATGGAATCTAAAATATTTGGGAGTATATCCATAATATTTTATGTTCATATTAGTAAAGAATGTGTAATATTAAAAACATTGTTAACATAATTCATGGTAAGCTAAGGCATAAATTTAGAAAAAAATCTTATTTTTCTTTCTATTTATACTTTGTTATTTCTTGGCATGCACAGGCAATGTTTAAGCTATTATAATTATTTCATCTGAACAGGTTAATATTTTCTAATGTCACTGAAATAACCATTTTCTAAAAATGTTATTATGGCTGGTTTAGTTAAACCTATGGAAATGAATATTATGATATAATATATAAATTGATAGTATATAGATACAAATCATTTCAATAGTAGTCTTAGACATGTAGTTTTTAAAGTTACAGAAAAATGTAAAAATTGAATAATGTACATCCTATAAATTTCTTCACTCATTCCTTTACTTATTTCCCTCTCATTAATTTCATTTTGACTGCTTATAATGAAATGCACAGTTGTGAAATGAAATGGTAGTCTGTAGAAAGATTGATGCTTTCAATTTGAACTTAAATTTGATAATCTGTAAACATGTGAAGTGTGAGATTTCACTCCTTCCTCTAAAGATGAGTTGAGTTATATCAGTTACCACCATACTACTCATGTGGTAGGCATTTAGTATCAGACTGCTAGTCAAAGGGTGCGGGTGCTGAAGAAAATAGCTATAGTCATTGCTCTGTGAGAAAAGGGGATCCTTCAGGGTGCTGTGTGATGGTCGGGAGGGAGGAAGGGAGATATACATGTGACTAATCTGAGAACATGCATGTCTGTGAACAACAAAACTCTGTAAAAGTTAAAAGTAAAATAAAGGTTTAAAAAAAAAATCAATATTCAAACAACCTTCAACATTAGAAAGTTAGAGCACAATTAAAATTGACAAAATTTACCAGAAAGACTAAACAAAAAAAGGGGTTCATCAGAATACGATAAATTACATTTATTCTCAAATATAAGTGAAGATTTTTGTGTATACTTAAAGAAAAATGGTATCTTCTCATTTATACCAGACTATCTATACATCTGTCAGTAAGTACATGCCTTACTTTTAACTGTGTTGCTGTTAACAGTAACTTCAAATGCATAGATTTCCAATAAAATATACTTTAAAACACATACACAGTAGACAATTAGTAAAATTTGAATGGAATCTAAAATATTTGGGAGTATATCCATAATATTTTATGTTCATATTAGTAAAGAATGTGTAATATTAAAAACATTGTTAACATAATTCATGGTAAGCTAAGGCATAAATTTAGAAAAAAATCTTATTTTTCTTTCTATTTATACTTTGTTATTTCTTGGCATGCACAGGCAATGTTTAAGCTATTATAATTATTTCATCTGAACAGGTTAATATTTTCTAATGTCACTGAAATAACCATTTTCTAAAAATGTTATTATGGCTGGTTTAGTTAAACCTATGGAAATGAATATTATGATATAATATATAAATTGATAGTATATAGATACAAATCATTTCAATAGTAGTCTTAGACATGTAGTTTTTAAAGTTACAGAAAATGTAAAAATTGAATAATGTACATCCTATAAATTTCTTCACTCATTCCTTTACTTATTTCCCTCTCATTAATTTCATTTTGACTGCTTATAATGAAATGCACAGTTGTGAAATGAAATGGTAGTCTGTAGAAAGATTGATGCTTTCAATTTGAACTTAAATTTGATAATCTGTAAACATGTGAAGTGTGAGATTTCACTCCTTCCTCTAAAGATGAGTTGAGTTATATCAGTTACCACCATACTACTCATGTGGTAGGCATCTAAAGGAATTTAGTATCTATTAATGATCATGATTTGAAGTAAGAAATGGCAGCCCACTTCATTATTTTTGCTTGGAGAATCCCATGGACAGAGGAGGCTGGTGAGCTATAGTCCATGGGGTTGCAAAGAGTCAGACACAACTGAGCACAGGAGCAATCATTATTATTTGTCAGTGCTAAATCCCACTATTTTCTTTGACCAAGTGGGCTAGGTTTTACAAGTGTACTATGTGTAGAAAATGGCTTAATATTGGTAATAACTACCAGTTTCTTATGGGAATTTAATTCAACTTACAGGCATTAGGCCTGGTTGAACTAGTCATATGAACACAAATTTAAATAAAAAACAACTCAAATATCATATATTAGCAAATATATATGGAATCTAGAAAGATGGTACTGATGAACTTATTTTCAGGGCAACAATGGAGATGCAGACATAGAGAATAGACTTGTGGACACAGGGTGGAGAAGGAGAGGGTGGGATGAATGGAGAGCATAGCATGGAAACATATACACTACCATATGTAAAATAACCAGTGGGAATTTGCTATATAGCTCACAGAACTCAAACTGGGGTTTTGTGAAAACCTAGAGGGATGGGATGGGGTGGGAGGTGGCATGGTGGTTCAAGAGGGAGGAGACATATATATACCTATGGCTGATTCATGTTATGTGTTGCAGAAATCAACAATTATCCTTCAACCAAAATAAATAAAACAACCACTACAAAATTCAGAAAAGCATACATTTGCCTTCGAATCTGTTAAAATCCTTGTAATTATCCTTCAACCATAACGGAATGATATAGATATATTAAATTGATAGTATATAGATACAAATCATTTCAATAGTAGTCTTAGACATGTAGTTTTTAAAGTTACAGAAAATGTAAAAATTGAATAATGTACATCCTATAAATTTCTTCACTCATTCCTTTACTTATTTCCTCTCATTAATTTCATTTTGACTGCTTATAATGAAATGCACAGTTGTGAAATGAAATGGTAGTCTGTAGAAAGATTGATGCTTTCAATTTGAACTTAAATTTGATAATCTGTAAACATGTGAAGTGTGAGATTTCACTCCTTCCTCTAAAGATGAGTTGAGTTATATCAGTTACCACCATACTACTCATGTGGTAGGCATCTAAAGGAATTTAGTATCTATTAATGATCATGATTTGAAGTAAGAAATGGCAGCCCACTTCATTATTTTTGCTTGGAGAATCCCATGGACAGAGGAGGCTGGTGAGCTATAGTCCATGGGGTTGCAAAGAGTCAGACACAACTGAGCACAGGAGCAATCATTATTATTTGTCAGTGCTAAATCCCACTATTTTCTTTGACCAAGTGGGCTAGGTTTTACAAGTGTACTATGTGTAGAAAATGGCTTAATATTGGTAATAACTACCAGTTTCTTATGGGAATTTAATTCAACTTACAGGCATTAGGCCTGGTTGAACTAGTCATATGAACACAAATTTAAATAAAAAACAACTCAAATATCATATATTAGCAAATATATATGGAATCTAGAAAGATGGTACTGATGAACTTATTTTCAGGGCAACAATGGAGATGCAGACATAGAGAATAGACTTGTGGACACAGGGTGGAGAAGGAGAGGGTGGGATGAATGGAGAGCATAGCATGGAAACATATACACTACCATATGTAAAATAACCAGTGGGAATTTGCTATATAGCTCACAGAACTCAAACTGGGGTTTTGTGAAAACCTAGAGGGATGGGATGGGGTGGGAGGTGGCATGGTGGTTCAAGAGGGAGGAGACATATATATACCTATGGCTGATTCATGTTATGTGTTGCAGAAATCAACAATTATCCTTCAACCAAAAATAAATAAAAACAACCACTACAAAATTCAGAAAAGCATACATTTGCCTTCGAATCTGTTAAAATCCTTGTATATTCGAGAGTAACTTCTCTCAGACTACTCATGTAACTGTTGGGATTGATGAGTTTGATGTTTGGAGACTTTGGGCATTCACATCTATTATACTCACTGTCTCAGAGTAACATATTAAGCTAATACAATGTTGTATGTCAGTTACATCTCAGTATAACTAGAAAAAATTATAAAAGAAAAAAAATTCCTGCGAAGCCAGGTGACATGGGGAATAATAAAGCTTGCTCCATAGAGCTGGCTGTCTCTGATGATACTTTAATTCAACAAATATTTTTAGCATAGGAAACTACACTTTTGTGTGTAGACTATAGCTTTGCTACTTAAATTGTACTACTTGGAAGTCTAAAAGTAGCTTTTCTTTCATTTATATGTGATGACAAATATAATACAGGCAGCCATGATAATAAAAGTTAAAAAAAAAAATCTAGCATGCACCCTCTTTGAAATTTACAATCAAAATATTTGGGAGAGCAGAGAGCATTCTTTTCTTCTTAATCTTTTAAAACTGAGCTGTATCTGTCTATTCTGTCATTTTCATTATATTTATTTGAAATATCAACCCTAGTCTTTATGCCAATGAGGGTTCAATCACCTGGTCAAGGCAATCATTTTTCATTATGTCTCTTAGTTTTTAATTAAGTTTTAATTTTTTTTTTTTTTTTTTTGGCTACTTTGGGTTTTTTTGGCCACTTCTATTGTTCTTTCATTATCTTTGTTCTTTGGTCTGCGTGGGCCTCCCATCACAGTGGCCTCTCCTGTTGCAGAGCACTGGCTCTGCGTGCATGCACTCCAGAGCTCCGTAGTTGGACACATCAGTCCAGCCGCTCCACCGCATGTGGGATCTTCCCAGGCCAGGGACTGAACCAGTGGCACTCGCACTGCAAGGTGGTGTCCTTACCCACTGGACCACCAGGGAAGTCCTTAATTAGTTTTTATTTTTTATTTATTTTTTTTTTAAAGATTTATTTATTTATTTATTTTGGGCGGGGGTCGGGTTGGGGAGGGAGGGGAGCGGGCGGGCCACTTCTATTGGTCTTTCATTTCTCTATTTTCATCCGTCCTTGTTCCTTGGCTCCTGTGGGCCTCCCATCTCAGTGGCCTCTGTCGTCACAGAGCACCGGCTCTGTGCGCATGCGCTCCAGAACTCCAGCTAGGTAGTTGGACACATCGGCCCAGTCGCTCCGCGGCAGGTGGGATCTTCCCAGGCCAGGGATGGAACCGGCGCCCCTTGCACTGCAAGGCGGTGTCCTTACCCACTGGACCACCAGGGGAAGCCCTAATTAGTTTTTAAGTGTGAAAAGGTTCTGGTATTTTTGTTGTTGTTGAGGTGGCCATTTGTTAGAATGAATACCAAAATGTTGCTTTTACAGGATCAATTTTCTTCATAATTGCTACTAGCATTACAGTCATCTCCAAAACTGCTCCTAGAAAACTGCCTGATGGATTGGTATGCAGAATAATCAGAAGAGCTACTGGAGATAATGACGTTTCTTTACAGGGAATTGCTTGAGGAAAACTTTCCCTTTCAGCAAGATGACTACAACACATATGGTTAGAAACTTTAGAAAGGGTTTCCTTCTCTGTTTCGGCCTAAGGCAAAACTATAAGCTCAAATAGGTTCGGTCCCTTGGAAGATGTTTGCTTTCTTCAGCAATTCTTTGTTTAATGGGCATAACAGAAGAACTGGATTCTACTGCGTGAAACAGCAGATCAGCATTTACTCATGTTCTGACGGCTCAGAAAAAAAAATCAGATTTTCTGCACACAAGAGTAAAAACATTTTCTTTTAATAGTGTATTACATAGTTTTACAAGCTAATGAGAAGTAACAGATTTATAATTGTCTCTTTTTCACAGGCCCTTCCTCAGTTTCTTTTCACACATTCATGTGAGTGCAGTGTAACAGTAAAAATAAATCCATGTTCTTTTTACTAAACTGCGTGAACTTGAATGACTCCCAGCTTAATCTTTTTCTCACATTATCAGCATTGCTTTTGAGCAATTTGCCTGATTTAGGGGATCTTATTTGACGTAGAAGCATGCTGAGAAAGGAGAGAAATTACACAAACCGTTATGAAATAAAATTCATGTTTTATGGCAAAACAAGAAAAATTTAAACATAAAAGAAAAATTTCTCTGCCATTTGTACTCCTTTCTGCCCTGTTCATTGTGCATCTGTATTACATATCATTATGCGTTGAACAAGTCTCCCCCAATGGCAGGGATACTGGCTCTACCACAAAGAGCAACATACTCTTAGCACCAACAAGACAACTCCTGAAGAGATAACATTGCCTCTTGATCTTGTAAGAGGCCATAGGACCCACTACCTGTACTTACAGATCTGGATTGTACAAACTATCCACATAATTTAATATTTAGCCCTCTGTCTCAAAAACCTATACAATTGTGCCTTGACCTCTAATGGGCAGAACACTTCTCATAGCTTTCTGAGAGGCTCTCCCAGGTTATAATCCTTCATTTGGCTTGAATAAGATTTCTCATTTCTTTCTTAGATTGACCGACTCAACTTTTGTTGACACAAAAAACACTAAAACTTTTCTAAGCTTAATATTGGTTAGTGTTCTAGTTCTTAGCACTTCCAAATGGAAGTTCATTCCCTTTATCTCTTCTTTCCTGTAACTTTCCCAGGCTCTCTCTCTCGTTTAACCTCTTCTTAATTTCCTATGGTCGAATCAGGGTTTTAAATATTGGTAAAAATGGTTTTGAGGAAGAGACAACAGCGATCCAGTGCTGTAGTTCAATGTTACTCTCAGTTTTCCCTCAAGTCTTGTATTCCTACATACACACACACACACACACACACACTCACTCACATGCATGCACTCATGCAAGACCACATCTTGCCTTCTAGAATGGTGCTGTCCAATAGAAATGTGAGACAAGACACAAATGCAAGTTGCATATCCAACTTCAAAATTTCCACTAGTCACAAATGAAAAGAAATAGGCTAGGGTAATTTTAAAAGATAGACTCGGTAAGCCAATAGATCCAAAATATTATAATTTCAGCATGTAACCAATACTAATGTGACATTTTCTTTTCCGGGTCTTCAAAATCTGGTTTATTCACACTTGAATTACTTCTGGGCACAGAGGGGGAAGGGCAGTACTTAGAGGATGTCTGGAGATTTTGCATGCTTGGCCACACCCACTTTCTGAGTCCAGTTTCCCAGTACAACCATAAGTGCTATGAGCTACTTGCTACCTATGCCAAAAATTATTTTTTACCTTACAGGATTTTTTCTTTTAATTTACAGGTGTTTTGCTGCCAGGAACCCTGACTGACATGAACTCCTATCTATTTCAAGGGCTCCTTTTTCTCTGTATTTCTTTCTAGGGATACTGGCTCTACCACAAAGAGCAACATACTCTTAGCACCAACAAGACAACTCCTGAAGAGATAACATTGCCTCTTGATCTTGTAAGAGGCCATAGGACCCACTACCTGTACTTACAGATCTGGATTGTACAAACTATCCACATAATTTAATATTTAGCCCTCTGTCTCAAAAACCTATACAATTGTGCCTTGACCTCTAATGGGCAGAACACTTCTCATAGCTTTCTGAGAGGCTCTCCCAGGTTATAATCCTTCATTTGGCTTGAATAAGATTTCTCATTTCTTTCTTAGATTGACCGACTCAACTTTTGTTGACACAAAAAACACTAAAACTTTTCTAAGCTTAATATTGGTTAGTGTTCTAGTTCTTAGCACTTCCAAATGGAAGTTCATTCCCTTTATCTCTTCTTTCCTGTAACTTTCCCAGGCTCTCTCTCTCGTTTAACCTCTTCTTAATTTCCTATGGTCGAATCAGGGTTTTAAATATTGGTAAAAATGGTTTTGAGGAAGAGACAACAGCGATCCAGTGCTGTAGTTCAATGTTACTCTCAGTTTTCCCTCAAGTCTTGTATTCCTACATACACACACACACACACACACACACTCACTCACATGCATGCACTCATGCAAGACCACATCTTGCCTTCTAGAATGGTGCTGTCCAATAGAAATGTGAGACAAGACACAAATGCAAGTTGCATATCCAACTTCAAAATTTCCACTAGTCACAAATGAAAAGAAATAGGCTAGGGTAATTTTAAAAGATAGACTCGGTAAGCCAATAGATCCAAAATATTATAATTTCAGCATGTAACCAATACTAATGTGACATTTTCTTTTCCGGGTCTTCAAAATCTGGTTTATTCACACTTGAATTACTTCTGGGCACAGAGGGGGAAGGGCAGTACTTAGAGGATGTCTGGAGATTTTGCATGCTTGGCCACACCCACTTTCTGAGTCCAGTTTCCCAGTACAACCATAAGTGCTATGAGCTACTTGCTACCTATGCCAAAAATTATTTTTTACCTTACAGGATTTTTTTTCTTTTAATTTACAGGTGTTTTGCTGCCAGGAACCCTGACTGACATGAACTCCTATCTATTTCAAGGGCTCCTTTTTCTCTGCATACATTTAAACCATCCTTAATAAGCTAAACCATTATCAGCTTGTTCTAAATAAATTGCAGTCAGCCATGCTTATCAAATTAACAGCCTAATTAACTAGATATACAGCTGCATCTATAATATATGGACTGAGCTAAAACAGAATATTAAGGCTCTTCTTATAACTCTCTTTTCATTTCCCACCTCAGCAGATTTCCTCTGATACCACCACCTAAGTATTGCTGTGTTCCAGTCTTTTCTCTCTTTTATGTTTACTTCGACTTAACTTTTATGTTCACGATGGCAAAAAAGCACACCTAGTCTCCTTTTAACAAGACATTCTTTCCATGATATTGGGAGTTTATCTGAAAAGTAAAAAGCTGATTCTGTTATTGTCCTTCAAAGCCAATATTCCCCTGGCCCCTATATATTTTAGTATAATACCCAGCCTCCTTAGATTGACTTCTAAGGAATATCAAGATTGAATGTCTCACCTTTACATCTAGAATCATTTCTATATGACCATCATCTCAAAACTGAGTCATATGATCTTTCGTGACACATTTTCATCACAAAACAAGACACATGTCTCCTACTCCTACCACTGAGTTAAACACTGTTTATAAACTTCCACAATATTTATTGTAACATTATAGCACCTATGGCACTGCAATTTGTTGCTCATTTTTATGTTTTCCCTCATATACACTAAAATTTCTGGCAAACAGGCTCAATAAATATTTATTAGATAAACTGAAAGATAAATAGGCAAATCAGTAATAAAATGAGTCTAATAAAGATGTATATCTTTGTTTTAAATGTGACATTTTCTTTTCCGGGTCTTCAAAATCTGGTTTATTCACACTTGAATTACTTCTGGGCACAGAGGGGGAAGGGCAGTACTTAGAGGATGTCTGGAGATTTTGCATGCTTGGCCACACCCACTTTCTGAGTCCAGTTTCCCAGTACAACCATAAGTGCTATGAGCTACTTGCTACCTATGCCAAAAATTATTTTTTACCTTACAGGATTTTTTTTCTTTTAATTTACAGGTGTTTTGCTGCCAGGAACCCTGACTGACATGAACTCCTATCTATTTCAAGGGCTCCTTTTTCTCTGCATACATTTAAACCATCCTTAATAAGCTAAACCATTATCAGCTTGTTCTAAATAAATTGCAGTCAGCCATGCTTATCAAATTAACAGCCTAATTAACTAGATATACAGCTGCATCTATAATATATGGACTGAGCTAAAACAGAATATTAAGGCTCTTCTTATAACTCTCTTTTCATTTCCCACCTCAGCAGATTTCCTCTGATACCACCACCTAAGTATTGCTGTGTTCCAGTCTTTTCTCTCTTTTATGTTTACTTCGACTTAACTTTTATGTTCACGATGGCAAAAAAGCACACCTAGTCTCCTTTTAACAAGACATTCTTTCCATGATATTGGGAGTTTATCTGAAAAGTAAAAAGCTGATTCTGTTATTGTCCTTCAAAGCCAATATTCCCCTGGCCCCTATATATTTTAGTATAATACCCAGCCTCCTTAGATTGACTTCTAAGGAATATCAAGATTGAATGTCTCACCTTTACATCTAGAATCATTTCTATATGACCATCATCTCAAAACTGAGTCATATGATCTTTCGTGACACATTTTCATCACAAAACAAGACACATGTCTCCTACTCCTACCACTGAGTTAAACACTGTTTATAAACTTCCACAATATTTATTGTAACATTATAGCACCTATGGCACTGCAATTTGTTGCTCATTTTTATGTTTTCCCTCATATACACTAAAATTTCTGGCAAACAGGCTCAATAAATATTTATTAGATAAACTGAAAGATAAATAGGCAAATCAGTAATAAAATGAGTCTAATAAAGATGTATATCTTTGTTTTAAATGTGCTGGTAACTGTTAACATAACTTCTCCACTCTTTGGTCTTTGCTGGAGAAAAAAAACATGCACTTTGAAATCAGACCTGAATCTGTATAACTGTTCTGCCACTTAGGAGTCTTGTGATTTCATGGAATTTCCATGACTTACCTGAGGCTGAATCTCTTCACTTCTGT
This sequence comes from Tragulus kanchil, assembly GCA_022376925.1. Taxonomy (NCBI): domain Eukaryota; kingdom Metazoa; phylum Chordata; class Mammalia; order Artiodactyla; family Tragulidae; genus Tragulus; species Tragulus kanchil. The sequence continues at coordinate 18,056,950 of JAIOJX010000025.1, forward strand.
AATGAAGCTAATAATGCCTACCATAAATACTGCAAAGATTAAAGGAGTTATAATAAAAATTAATATACAAACTACTCAGTGTAGCACCCAACTCTTCAGTTCAGTTCAGTTCAGTCACTCAGTCAAGTCTGAGACTTCCCTGTCCTTTCACCATCTCCCAGAGCTTGCTGAAACTCACGTCCATTGACTCAGTGACCTCATCCAACTGTTTTGTCCTCTGTTATTCTCTTCTCATTTTGCCTTCTATTTTTCCTAACATCAGGGTCTCTTCACATCAGGTGGCCAAAGAATTGGAGCTTCAGCTTCAGCATCATTCCTTCCAATGAATATTCAGGGTTGATTTCCTTTAGTATTGACTGGTTTGATCTCCTTGCAGCCCAAAGACTCTCAAGAGTCTTCTCCAACAACACAATTCAAAGGCATCAATTCTTTAGCACTCAGCTGTCTTTATGGTCCAACTGTCACATCCATACAAGACTACTAGGAAAACCATAACTTTGACTATAGGAATATTTGTCAGCAAAATGAGGTCTCTGCTTTGGAATATGCTGCCTAGATTTGTCATAGGTTTTATACGAAGGAGCAAGTGTCTTTTAATTTCATGGCCAAAGTCACCATCTTCAGTGATTTTGGAGCCCAACAAAATAAAGTCTGTCACTTTCCATTATTTGCCCATCTATTTGCCATGAAGTGACAGATCTGAGGCTGTGATCTTAATTTTTTGAATGTTGAGTTTTAGGTCAGCTTTTTCACTCTCCTCTTTCACCTTCATCAAGAGGCTCTTAGCTTCCCAGATGGCCCAGTGGTAAACATCCATCTGCCAATGCAGGAGACACAAGAGACATGGGTTTGATCCTTGAGTTGGGAAGATCCCTGGAGTAGGAAATGGCTACATTTATGGTGTGCTGTGTGTGTTACCTCACTTCAGTAGTGTCTGACTCTTTGGGACTCTATGGGAGGTAGCCTGCCAGGCTCCTCTCTCCATGGGATTTTCCAGGCAAGAACATTGCACTGGTTTGCTGTGCCCTCTTCTAGGAGATTCCCACCCAAGGCTGAATCTCTTCACTTCTGTAATGAAGCTAATAATGCCTACCATAAATACTGCAAAGATTAAAGGAGTTATAATAAAAATTAATATACAAACTACTCAGTGTAGCACCCAACTCTTCAGTTCAGTTCAGTTCAGTCACTCAGTCAAGTCTGAGACTTCCCTGTCCTTTCACCATCTCCCAGAGCTTGCTGAAACTCACGTCCATTGACTCAGTGACCTCATCCAACTGTTTTGTCCTCTGTTATTCTCTTCTCATTTTGCCTTCTATTTTTCCTAACATCAGGGTCTCTTCACATCAGGTGGCCAAAGAATTGGAGCTTCAGCTTCAGCATCATTCCTTCCAATGAATATTCAGGGTTGATTTCCTTTAGTATTGACTGGTTTGATCTCCTTGCAGCCCAAAGACTCTCAAGAGTCTTCTCCAACAACACAATTCAAAGGCATCAATTCTTTAGCACTCAGCTGTCTTTATGGTCCAACTGTCACATCCATACAAGACTACTAGGAAAACCATAACTTTGACTATAGGAATATTTGTCAGCAAAATGAGGTCTCTGCTTTGGAATATGCTGCCTAGATTTGTCATAGGTTTTATACGAAGGAGCAAGTGTCTTTTAATTTCATGGCCAAAGTCACCATCTTCAGTGATTTTGGAGCCCAACAAAATAAAGTCTGTCACTTTCCATTATTTGCCCATCTATTTGCCATGAAGTGACAGATCTGAGGCTGTGATCTTAATTTTTTGAATGTTGAGTTTTAGGTCAGCTTTTTCACTCTCCTCTTTCACCTTCATCAAGAGGCTCTTAGCTTCCCAGATGGCCCAGTGGTAAACATTCATCTGCCAATGCAGGAGACACAAGAGACATGGGTTTGATCCTTGAGTTGGGAAGATCCCTGGAGTAGGAAATGGCTACATTTATGGTGTGCTGTGTGTGTTACCTCACTTCAGTAGTGTCTGACTCTTTGGGACTCTATGGGAGGTAGCCTGCCAGGCTCCTCTCTCCATGGGATTTTCCAGGCAAGAACATTGCACTGGTTTGCTGTGCCCTCTTCTAGGAGATTCCCCACCCAAGGGATCGAACCCACGTCTCTTGCATCTCCTGCACTGACAGGTGGGTTCTTTACCCACTCCTTTTAGACCTCTCTAACATCTTAGTGTCTTCTTTTAATTTTTTTAACTTTGGCCTCCCTCATTGTTTTTTTTTTTATTTATTTTCATCCATCTTCATTCTTCAGCCTGTGTGGGCCTCCCATTGCAGTGGCCTTTCTTTGCAGAGCGTCAGCTCTGGGCGCATGTGCTCCAGAGCGCTAGTTCATAATTGGACACACTGGTCCAGCTGCTCCATGGCACGTGGGATCTTCCCAGGCCAGGGATCGAACCAGTGCTCCTTGCACTGCAAGGCAGACTCTTTACCCACTGGACTAACAGGGAAGTGCCTTAGTTTCTTTAAAGAATACAAGCAAACAAAAAAATTGTTGCTTAATTTTTTTTGGCCACTTCGATTGATCTTTCATTTATTTATCTTTGTTCTTTGGCCTGTGTGGGTCTCCCATCGCAGTGGCCTCTCTCGTCCCAGAGCACTGGCTCTGGGCACATGCACTCCAGAGCTCTGGCTTGATAGTTGGACACATCGGTCCAGCCGCTCCATAGCATGTGGGATCTTCTCAGGCCAAGGATCGAACTGGTGCCTTGCACTGCAAGGCAGTGTCCTTATTCACTGGACCACCAGGGAAGCCCCTGCTTAATTTTCTAGTAAGATATTTCTCTGGTTAAACAAAGAGTTACTGTCCTAAGTCTTTGAATTTAAAAATATTTCAGCCATTTTAAATATATATACTCTATCATTCAAAAATGAATGATTTTGCAGTATTTTTTCGGGTAACGAATTTAGTATTAAGATTATTCTGAGTGCTATTATACACTATCTTGGATTCTCCATGACATCTGATCTAAGAACAAATCATAAGTTTAAATTTGATCCCACAATTGATTTCTTTAAAGATATTTGAAATGCATGGCTTGAAAATGGATAAACTATTCTTTTATTTTCATTATACAAAATTCACAGGGATTATATATTTTTAATTTTAAAATAGAGAACTTTTTCCAAATTAAAGACAAAAAAAAAACCTGCCGGCTCTCCCATTTGGGTTGTTCTTGCTTTAGGAGATTCCCCACCCAAGGGATCGAACCCACGTCTCTTGCATCTCCTGCACTGACAGGTGGGTTCTTTACCCACTCCTTTTAGACCTCTCTAACATCTTAGTGTCTTCTTTTAATTTTTTTAACTTTGGCCTCCCTCATTGTTTTTTTTTTTATTTATTTTCATCCATCTTCATTCTTCAGCCTGTGTGGGCCTCCCATTGCAGTGGCCTTTCTTTGCAGAGCGTCAGCTCTGGGCGCATGTGCTCCAGAGCGCTAGTTCATAATTGGACACACTGGTCCAGCTGCTCCATGGCACGTGGGATCTTCCCAGGCCAGGGATCGAACCAGTGCTCCTTGCACTGCAAGGCAGACTCTTTACCCACTGGACTAACAGGGAAGTGCCTTAGTTTCTTTAAAGAATACAAGCAAACAAAAAAATTGTTGCTTAATTTTTTTTGGCCACTTCGATTGATCTTTCATTTATTTATCTTTGTTCTTTGGCCTGTGTGGGTCTCCCATCGCAGTGGCCTCTCTCGTCCCAGAGCACTGGCTCTGGGCACATGCACTCCAGAGCTCTGGCTTGATAGTTGGACACATCGGTCCAGCCGCTCCATAGCATGTGGGATCTTCTCAGGCCAAGGATCGAACTGGTGCCCCTTGCACTGCAAGGCAGTGTCCTTATTCACTGGACCACCAGGGAAGCCCCTGCTTAATTTTCTAGTAAGATATTTCTCTGGTTAAACAAAGAGTTACTGTCCTAAGTCTTTGAATTTAAAAATATTTCAGCCATTTTAAATATATATACTCTATCATTCAAAAATGAATGATTTTGCAGTATTTTTTCGGGTAACGAATTTAGTATTAAGATTATTCTGAGTGCTATTATACACTATCTTGGATTCTCCATGACATCTGATCTAAGAACAAATCATAAGTTTAAATTTGATCCCACAATTGATTTCTTTAAAGATATTTGAAATGCATGGCTTGAAAATGGATAAACTATTCTTTTATTTTCATTATACAAAATGATACACAGGAAGAGATTATATATTTTTAATTTTAAAAATAGAGAACATGTTGGTAGTTTAATGAAACTTATATCTAAATTTAAAGAGCAAATTATGTAAATTATTAAAGAGTAAATTATTATCGATGTTATTGTATGCCAATATTATCATGTTATATCTCTAATTCGTATGAAGTTTTATGAAATGAATTGATTTTTGTGTCATTTCAAGAACTAGGCCCTATGACTTGACATTGCTGGGAAGTAGTGTTATCGAATTGACCAGATGCAATTGCCAGGTATTGACATTTTTGACTGAGAGCAACCCCTTTTATGATGATACTAATGAGGCTCATGAAAAACAAGAGCCTGAGTTCATTTAGTTGAGAAATATTCTGTAGCAAGATGAGAGGCAAAAAGAAATTCCATTACATTCATGGACTTCTGAACATGTTATGACATAAGATAATTGCATTTCTTGAAAAAGTCACTTGAATTTTATCTATTACCTATAAAACCTAAGTCTATTGCTTTTAGCGTTTTGTTGTATAGTTAACTTATAGAGCTGACCTTGAAACCACAGAAATAACTACACATATAAACAGTTTTTCAGGAATTTTGAATGATTCACATTGATGCTGTTTTTCTTAATATTACTGTATTGCATATGTAAAAAGGATGAGGAACATCATAAGCTTCGGAATTATACCCTCAGCCAAAGAAATGTACAAAGGTTATTTGGGTTAGTTAACAATTATCTATTAACTTCCATAATGGGTTTTAAATTAAACGTCTTAGACCAATATGTCTTTCTTTTTTGTTTTCAAGTTAAGCACAGTTAAAGCCCATTTACTCACTGAGCAAATATTTATTGACCAAAGAAAAGTGGTTGGTGAGAAGGATCCAACAGTGAGCAAAGACAGACTCCTTTTTCTTTCCCCAGTAATAATTACTTACAGTGCCAAACAATGTGTCAATCAAAATGAATGATTTTGCAGTATTTTTCGGGTAACGAATTTAGTATTAAGATTATTCTGAGTGCTATTATACACTATCTTGGATTCTCCATGACATCTGATCTACGAACAAATCATAAGTTTAAATTTTATCCCACAATTGCTTTCTTTAAAGATTTTTGAAATGCATGGCTTGAAAATTGATAAACTATTCTTTTATTTTCATTATACAAAATGATACACAGGAAGAGATTATATATTTTTAATTTTAAAAATAGAGAACATGTTGGTAGTTTAATGAAACTTATATCTAAATTTAAAGAGCAAATTATGTAAATTATTAAAGAGTAAATTATTATCGATGTTATTGTATGCCAATATTATCATGTTATATCTCTAATTCGTATGAAGTTTTATGAAATGAATTGATTTTTGTGTCATTTCAAGAACTAGGCCCTATGACTTGACATTGCTGGGAAGTAGTGTTATCGAATTGACCAGATGCAATTGCCAGGTATTGACATTTTTGACTGAGAGCAACCCCTTTTATGATGATACTAATGAGGCTCATGAAAAACAAGAGCCTGAGTTCATTTAGTTGAGAAATATTCTGTAGCAAGATGAGAGGCAAAAAGAAATTCCATTACATTCATGGACTTCTGAACATGTTATGACATAAGATAATTGCATTTCTTGAAAAAGTCACTTGAATTTTATCTATTACCTATAAAACCTAAGTCTATTGCTTTTAGCGTTTTGTTGTATAGTTAACTTATAGAGCTGACCTTGAAACCACAGAAATAACTACACATATAAACAGTTTTTCAGGAATTTTGAATGATTCACATTGATGCTGTTTTTCTTAATATTACTGTATTGCATATGTAAAAAGGATGAGGAACATCATAAGCTTCGGAATTATACCCTCAGCCAAAGAAATGTACAAAGGTTATTTGGGTTAGTTAACAATTATCTATTAACTTCCATAATGGGTTTTAAATTAAACGTCTTAGACCAATATGTCTTTCTTTTTTGTTTTCAAGTTAAGCACAGTTAAAGCCCATTTACTCACTGAGCAAATATTTATTGACCAAAGAAAAGTGGTTGGTGAGAAGGATCCAACAGTGAGCAAAGACAGACTCCTTTTTTTCTTTCCCCAGTAATAATTACTTACAGTGCCAAAAACAATGTGTCAATAAAGAAGCATTCAAATAGTAATACATTCAGAAACAGAATTCATTGTAGGATATAGATTATGGTGTTATAAAAGTATAAAACAGAGGAGTATGACCTAAGCTTGCCCTAGGAAATCAATCCTATGCTGAAATATAAAAAATGTATAGGTACTAACAAGGTGAGTAGGGTAAGGACAGCACATGAAAAGAACCTGTGTTTGGAGTTATGAGTTGGGAGGGCATACCATTTACAAAGCTGAGAGCAGTAGGAGACACACCGAGAGAAAAGGCAGGAATCAGAACTTGCAGTAGTGAATCTACCACATGAAAGACACATGCTGTATTCAAAGAGAAATAGAAAGCTATTGAAAGTTTTCCCTGTTTTAATTTTTTTAATAGTTTTAGTAAATTTTTTAAATTGAAGGATAATAGCTTTACAGAGTTTTGTTGTTTACTGCCAAACATCAACATGAAGCAGCCATAGTATACATATGTCCCCTCCCGTTTGAAAACATCATTTTGGCCGATATACAGAGAAGCACTGGAAAGGAGTTCAAGAGGAGATCCATTATTTTCCTGCCTTTTATGTATTTAGATGTACTTATCTGTATTCCTGTTTCCTTAGAACACTATCTTCTTAATGTTGTAGAAATGAACTGTAGCATCAATGTCATATTTATCTTTGTGTAATCTAGTGATTCTAGACATGGGAAGAGTACATATGAATCTGTCATCTTACTGTCAGTATGTAAGAAAAGGATAGATAGATTCAATTACCTTTTCTAGAGCTCATATGTGGGTTTTATTCATCCCAAGTTGCCAAAGTCTACAGAACTGTATTGGTTACCAAATGCCTAAGTGTGCGATTACTTCAGAGTCGGAAGTGAAGGTCATACCGGCAGGTTTCCTGCCCTCAATTTTTACCTACATATAATACGTGTTGTCATGAGAGATGGACTGCTATGTTGATAAAGCACAAGAGTGAAACCCTTTAAAATATTTCTCGAAGTATACCCACATAACTGGGTTTGCATTCTAGCTCTCATCTCTATTATCTTTGTCTGGAGCCCAGATTCTGAGAAGCCTGCACCCTCAGATTCCATCTGTAAATCTAGGCAGACTCTCTCCAGCAATCTCATTGCATAATGCAAGGAAGAAACCCAAAACAACCCCAAAACACATAATACATATTAACTAATTGCTGGGAGACATACCTAAAGAATGGAATTTTATTTAATGTTACTGTTTTCGAAAGTAGACATTTGATTCACCCATGAGGGTGGGCATTTGGTCCTTCTACATAACACAAGGAGTGAATAAAATCAATTCAGCTACTCTCTGGGAGGGAAGACCATCCACTGTGTTTCAACAGATAAAAACTCTTCTTTTTCAGTAGGATAAAGAGTTTCTGTGTTCTTAGGGACTGGTGTTCATTCTTTCACGTGGAACCACTATATTGTGGCAGGCTATGTCTCAGATTTGGGATCTAAATTAGCTAAAATGGATAAAGTACCTGCTCTTATGCAACTTAGAGGATACTAATTACAGAAATGAGAATAAAACTGTTACTATGCTAAATTCCATAAAAAGAAGTTGCAACAGATAAAATGAGAAATTTGTTAGAGAAAGTATTGGTAAGAAAATACAGATTGAGCTATGAAAATTTAGAAAGACCAAATCATTCATATCTAAGTCATAGTAAATACAAAAGCCTGTGAGGAGGAGGAAGGATTAGGATCATATGAACCAATGTGGTTAGGGCCCCTGGACTAGTGTTCCTTGACTGAAACAATTAACATGACTGTCAACCAAGATTAGGGTAAGAGGAAGCTAGCGAGAGAAGAAATTTCATTTAAACCTTAAGCCAGCATAGTCTATTTGGTCATCTCTTTTGAATGAATAATCAAACTTTGATGTAGGGATGAAAACTATTAAATGAAAAAAGTCTTTTTTTTTTTGACTTTTTTTTGGGGGGGGGCACTTCTATTGGTCTTTCATTTATTTCTATCTTTGTTCTTTGGCCTGTGTGGGCCTCCCATTGCAGTGGCCTCTGTCCCTGCATAGCACCAGCTCAGGGCGCATGTACCCTAGAGCTCTGGCTCGGTAGTTAGACACATTGGTCCAGTCACTCCATGGCACGTGGAATATTCCCAGGCCAGGGATCGAACTGGCGCCCCTTGCACTGCAAGGTGGTGTCCTTACCCACTGGACCACCAGGGAAGCCCCGTGAAAAAAGTGTTGAGTAAGGGTATCAGTAGGGGATTGTGCCAGGGAGAAACAAGATGAGCTAGACTGAAAGAGTCTTACACCTGAGGTACAGTCACTGGGATCCATATTTAGCAGTTCTTGCCTACAGAGTGCCAGTGGCCTGGAAGAAAGACTCCTGAGGACCACCATTTCAAGTGACTGGCATGCAACTCACCCACAGAACCCAGCATAGCAGCCCTCACACAACTTACTATGGCAGTCTCTCAGTGGAATCAAAAAGTTAATAATTAATAAGAAGAACACAACTTTGCCTCAAGACATTGTGATGAAATTTCTGTTTAATCTGGGATATGATTAATATGGTAGAATTTCATGTCCTTGCTTTCTATGGCACTTAATGACCCCATAAAGAAACCTCCTCTGTACCCAAGTTATTCATAATCATTAACACAAGGTAAAGGGAAGCTCTTGTATCTGGAATCTGAGACTAAATTAAACCACAATATAAGACCCAACTCAGGGACAATGAGGAGTGACAATTCCTTGAGATGATGATCCTATGAACTGTATTCCACCAGGATCCTCTGTTCATGGGATTATCCAAGGCCAGAATAACTGCAGTAGGTTGGCATTCCCTCCTCTAGGGGATCTTCTGGACCCAGAGAGTGAGCCCACATCTCCTGTGCCTCCTGCAGTGGCAAGTGGAATGTTTACCACTGAGGAACAACCAGGTAAGCCCACGGTCAAAGCAAAGGAAACTATTTTATCTTGAAGACACTGAGTAACAAATTTTAGGAGGAAGGAAAAGAAACCATGAGAAGAAATTAATTGAAGAATACTGAGGTGAAAGATGTAACAGAAACGGAAGCTCTCTAGCTGCTTCAGAGGTGATTGGCAGCGAAGTGATAGATGATGTGCGGGCATAGTGACCTGTCTTAGAAAGGAGAACAAGTAGCTCTTCATGTGATGCAGAAGGGCGAACCGTAAGGGCAGCCGCAAACAAACACAAACACATTATGCAGGCATGTTCTCGACCCAGGGATCGAACCTGGGTCTCCTGCATGGCAGGTAGATTCTTTACAATCTGAGCCATCAGGGAAGTAACAAACACACAAACAAATAACTGCAAAAGCTCATGTTTGCCTTCGGAACAACATCAATGCACACACACATGCTCTATCACTTTAGTCGTGTCTGATTCTGTGATCCTATGGACTGCAGCCCTCCAGGCTCCTCTGTCCATGGGATTCTCCAGCCAAGAATTACTAGAGTGGGTTGCCTTTGCTTTCCTCTTGGGGATCTTCCTTACCTGGGGATCAAACTCATGTCTGCCTGTGTCTCCTGCAATGCAAGCAGATTCTTTACCCATTGAGTCACCTGGGAAGCCCCAGAACAACATAAATACTGCTTATTCTGGAATCCAAGCTCTCCGTTAACTGGTACTACATTGCCCTTTCATCTCATCATTTCACAAACCCATCTTTATGCAGGCTAAGTCACTGTATTCATTGTCATTGTCATCTGAATACAAAGCCTATTTTTCCACTTCAATGTCTCACTGAAGTGATTCCCCTAGCACAGAAGGCTCTGCCCCCCACCCCACAGCCACTCACGTCTCTCGTGCCCAGTGCCAATCTGCCTCATCTATGAAGCCTTCCTTAAAACCACATTTTAAAATTATCACTTGTTCTTCTTAAAATAAACTGTTACCTACAAAATACTAATCATGTAATACTTTTGGATATTCACATTTATGAAGACATACAGGAGACTGATTTATCTATCTTTAGTTAACAACCTGTAACATGTGACTTCATCTGGAATGTTTTATTAGTAAGTTTAAATCACTTGAATTTGGTTTACAAATAAATTTTTACTTTCTTTTCAAAACTAAGTGCACAAATGCATAGTTTTAGTTTTTACTATCAATATCACAAAGGCACAGGAAAACTGGAATTATACTTAAAAGTAATTACACGTCTTGATAAATGCTGAAACAAAATCTCTACAAAACTACTAGCACAAGGGTTTTTTTTTTATAGTTTTCAAATAATCATGAAAAACATTATATATCATTCAAAATATGGACAAAAACTCTTCCTTGTGTAAAAATTTCAATAGCATCTGCATTAAATATAAAATTATTATTTATGGGGCTTTCCTGGTGGTCCAGTGCATAAAGAGTCCACCTTGCAGTGCAAAGGGCCCTGGTTCGATCCTTGGCCCGGGAAGATCCCACGTGCCATGAAGCGGCTGGACTGGTGTGTTCAGTTATGAGCCAGCACTCTGGAGTACATGCGCCCAGAGCCACAGCCAGAGCCTCTGCAACGAGAGAGGCCACTGCAATGGGAAGCCCACACATGCCAAAGAATAAAAGATGGATGAAAATAAATACAAAAATAAACAAGAAGCATAATGCGGAAAACAACAACTATTATTTATGGAACGTAAGTTTCTGTAAGAATCAACCAAATTTAGATTCAAAGAAAGTAAAAATCCAAACAGGTCATATAAATGGTACTTTTTGTAAAGCAAAATTTGGCTTTCTGAGGCAAAAAGAAATATTTAGATGTGATTTTTCTAATAAATCAATAGAATTGGAGCTTTGTTCAGTTATATCCAATACAGTTAAACATATTACTGCAGGACAATATGTGAAGCAATCTACACATAATCATAAACAGAGTTCAGAAAGATTTCCTTCAGCATTCGTCTTAGATTGGTACTTAACACTTTAGTTAACACATTGATTTATATTCCCTTTCTGAGACTGAAACTACAAACTCAATTTATATATGATTAAGTAGCACAAGAACATATGATAATGCTCAAAATGATAATGACACTTTTGAAAATTTGGTATGTGTCAGGTACTGGGACAAACACTTCATATCACTTGTCACATTTGATCCTCACAAACACATCATGAGGTTTTGGATACTGTGGATACCTATCCTAGAATTATGTGGAAAATAAAAATTACGAAAAATAGATTATATGTATAGTGTCACAAAGCTAGAAAGTAAATTGCAATTCAGACATTCTCAATTAAGAGACTAAAAAATACAAATTTTCACATAAAAGTTCAGATGAATAAATAATAGTTCTAATTAAGTCCTGGGACCAAAAAGATGGTTTTATAGTTTTCAAATAATCATGAAAACATTATATATCATTCAAAATATGGACAAAACTTTTCCTTGTGTAAAAATTTCAATAGCATCTGCATTAAATATAAAATTATTATTTATGGGGCTTTCCTGGTGGTCCAGTGCATAAAGAGTCCACCTTGCAGTGCAAAGGGCCCTGGTTCGATCCTTGGCCCGGGAAGATCCCACGTGCCATGAAGCGGCTGGACTGGTGTGTTCAGTTATGAGCCAGCACTCTGGAGTACATGCGCCCAGAGCCACAGCCAGAGCCTCTGCAACGAGAGAGGCCACTGCAATGGGAAGCCCACACATGCCAAAGAATAAAAGATGGATGAAAATAAATACAAAAATAAACAAGAAGCATAATGCGGAAAACAACAACTATTATTTATGGAACGTAAGTTTCTGTAAGAATCAACCAAATTTAGATTCAAAGAAAGTAAAAATCCAAACAGGTCATATAAATGGTACTTTTTGTAAAGCAAAATTTGGCTTTCTGAGGCAAAAAGAAATATTTAGATGTGATTTTTCTAATAAATCAATAGAATTGGAGCTTTGTTCAGTTATATCCAATACAGTTAAACATATTACTGCAGGACAATATGTGAAGCAATCTACACATAATCATAAACAGAGTTCAGAAAGATTTCCTTCAGCATTCGTCTTAGATTGGTACTTAACACTTTAGTTAACACATTGATTTATATTCCCTTTCTGAGACTGAAACTACAAACTCAATTTATATATGATTAAGTAGCACAAGAACATATGATAATGCTCAAAATGATAATGACACTTTTGAAAATTTGGTATGTGTCAGGTACTGGGACAAACACTTCATATCACTTGTCACATTTGATCCTCACAAACACATCATGAGGTTTTGGATACTGTGGATACCTATCCTAGAATTATGTGGAAAATAAAAATTACGAAAAATAGATTATATGTATAGTGTCACAAAGCTAGAAAGTAAATTGCAATTCAGACATTCTCAATTAAGAGACTAAAAAATACAAATTTTCACATAAAAGTTCAGATGAATAAATAATAGTTCTAATTAAGTCCTGACCAGGAGTTACAGTCACTAGAAAGTTTGTGGATGGTAAGGAATGGTTTTATCAATAAAAAGAATCACCTTTCTCTCCATTACGCATTTTCAGTGGTTTAACCTGAAGACTAGGTAAGACTCTAATACTACAGTATGTAAATTTAAAAGTAAACAGATATAATGATATGAAATGGTGTATGCAGGAATTTTTGGCATGGAATTCACATACTTCCTCTATAAGAAACTGGAAAGACTGAAATCATTATTCTGAGGGAAAATGTCTCTATACCGGTCTGCTCTGAATTTTCCTATCATCCTACATCCTAAATGCAGTACAAATTTTGTATTTTGTACTGTTCTTCATTCACAATATATGAGCTGAATTTGAGTACATCATCTGCTCATGTTCTTTTGATTTTTTTGCAATAGACTTTTTAGTCTTTGCATGTATCTGAAATGCTGAAATTTCAATCTTAATCATTCTTCATCATGAAGGCTGCTATCACCAACCACTAAAAGTACTGTTTGGCTTTTTTACTTATTATCTCACAGTAATTTACTCCTGACTGCCTTGCCCCGAATCTTTGTTTTCTTTGTATATCTATCAACATCTGTCTTGTTAGATTCTCCAACAATCAGACTAAGTTCAGGATCGGGCAAACCCAGAGACAGAGTATGCCAAGCACACATGTGAAAGTGCACACACACACACACACACACTTACACATATATGCATATTTTCAGAGTAAATTATATATCAAGTACCCACTTAAGCTGGAAATACAGATAATATTTTAGTTGTTTACAGTCTGTACTATAATCTCCAATGATACTGTGTATGGTGGTCTATATGTTCAGGTTTTATGAAATCTCTCTATCTGCAAATCCATAAGTATGTACATAGACGTTCACACACAGACACACACACAAGAAGAGATGTCATTGTCTTGGAATAAATCAGAGCATTCTTGAAACTTCTTTATTTAATAACTTATTTTTAATTATATATGAAGATGTGGCATAATATTTTAGTCAAAGATAATAATTCTGTTTCAGATCTAACACATAAATAAATCTACCTTTGATTAATAAAATGAAAGCCATGCTAGTTTTCACACAACTTTATAGAAATTGTGGTGGTTGTTGTTCAGTCATATGTTGTTAGACATCTACCCCATTTAAACGCTGTACAACAAACAAAACATTAGACCTGGAAGTACAGGGAGAACAGAAAAAAAGCCTATGAAAGTTTTCAGATAAGAGATGACTTTTAAAAGTCACATTTAAAAGATTTGAAAGTCAAGTAATACATAGCTAAGCCTGGAAGAGGAACATTTTAGATAGAATTAATATGGAGAGAAAAGCTCACTGGTGTCAAAACCTAAGGCAGTCGCCTATTTTGCAGTCTATCCTCTCTTTGAACAGTATCTGTAAAATATCTTCACAAAGGTAACTCCTCCTTGTGAGTCTGTTCTCAGCTTAAGTATCACCTTATATTCAACTAGACAGTATCGCCTCACAGCCTGAGAAAGGCTTGATCTCCACACTCAGTGTAACTCATTTTCTTACTCCAAAGACCACTGCCTGCTATTTTAGATAAGATGGTGGGGGAATCTTGCTAGAAAAAGTGACATAGAAGCACGCACCTGAATGAGGCATAAGGCAATTGGAAAGGAATGTTCCATCAGAGGAAGCAGGGAGGACAAAAGCACATATTCGCTTGGTTTGCTCATGAATCACAACACACCAGCCTGACTCATGCAAGCAGAGTGAATGTGGGTAGAAGGACGTAGGACATGGGGTCAGAGGCTGGATAATAAAGAGTTTTATAAAGCATGAAAAGTAGTTTGGACTGTTACATTCTGAATATACGAAAGGCCACAGAGGGGGTTTTAATAAGAAGGAAAACATAACATTCATGTACATCTTAAAAGTCTAATTTGTGGAAAAATGTCTCTAAGGGTTTCAGCTCAGCATATGAAAGAAGAATTACATCTATGACTTATTAGTCACAAACTCTTGGCAATGATAAAGAGATTATTGGTTATAACCCGTATTTTTAATTATATATGAAGATGTGGCATAATATTTTAGTCAAAGATAATAATTCTGTTTCAGATCTAACACATAAATAAATCTACCTTTGATTAATAAAATGAAAGCCATGCTAGTTTTCACACAACTTTATAGAAATTGTGGTGGTTGTTGTTCAGTCATATGTTGTTAGACATCTACCCCATTTAAACGCTGTACAACAAACAAAACATTAGACCTGGAAGTACAGGGAGAACAGAAAAAAAGCCTATGAAAGTTTTCAGATAAGAGATGACTTTTAAAAGTCACATTTAAAAGATTTGAAAGTCAAGTAATACATAGCTAAGCCTGGAAGAGGAACATTTTAGATAGAATTAATATGGAGAGAAAAGCTCACTGGTGTCAAAACCTAAGGCAGTCGCCTATTTTGCAGTCTAGCCTCTCTTTGAACAGTATCTGTAAAATATCTTCACAAAGGTAACTCCTCCTTGTGAGTCTGTTCTCAGCTTAAGTATCACCTTATATTCAACTAGACAGTATCGCCTCACAGCCTGAGAAAGGCTTGATCTCCACACTCAGTGTAACTCATTTTCTTACTCCAAAGACCACTGCCTGCTATTTTAGATAAGATGGTGGGGGAATCTTGCTAGAAAAAGTGACATAGAAGCACGCACCTGAATGAGGCATAAGGCAATTGGAAAGGAATGTTCCATCAGAGGAAGCAGGGAGGACAAAAGCACATATTCGCTTGGTTTGCTCATGAATCACAACACACCAGCCTGACTCATGCAAGCAGAGTGAATGTGGGTAGAAGGACGTAGGACATGGGGTCAGAGGCTGGATAATAAAGAGTTTTATAAAGCATGAAAAGTAGTTTGGACTGTTACATTCTGAATATACGAAAGGCCACAGAGGGGGTTTTAATAAGAAGGAAAACATAACATTCATGTACATCTTAAAAGTCTAATTTGTGGAAAAATGTCTCTAAGGGTTTCAGCTCAGCATATGAAAGAAGAATTACATCTATGACTTATTAGTCACAAACTCTTGGCAATGATAAAGAGATTATTGGTAAACTTATTCCCTCAAATATCCCAGTCATTCAGGCTCAACCATCTAATAGACTGGGGTCTTGGATACAGCAGGAACAGTACAAGTAACATGTAGAATATTACAGTAATCTAGGTGAGAGGTCATGAAATCTGTCTTGTCAGTTCAGAGTGAGTGAAAAAACTCTTAGTGGCCCTAAGGAACGTATGACAAGAAGATTTTCTAGGGGAATGAATATACCATACTTTCAACTGTTTAGTCCTAGAGCCCAACTCTCTTTAAACTTGGTGATGTGGATACATTTTTTTAATTGGAGTACAGGTGCTTTAAAATGTGTCAGTTTCTACTGTACAACAAAGTATATCAGCTAAATATATACATATATACCCTCCCTCTTGGGTCTCCTTCCCATGACTGCCCAGTCCTACCCCTCTAGGTCATGAACTGGGTGAATCTTGAGAGCCATAATGTGTGCACTGTCCTCAATCACTTTAATCATGTCCAACTTTTTGTGAAACTATGAACTGTAACTTCCCAGGCTCATCTGTCCATGGGATTCTCCAGGCAAGAATATGGAGTTGGTTGCATGCCTTCCTCCAGGGGATCTTCCTAATCGAAGATTTGAACCCATGTTTCTTATGGCTCCTGCATTAACAGGTAGGTTCTTTTATGACTAGCACCAACTGGGAAGCCCAAGAGCCACACTGCATTAGAGCAAACCAGATCCAAACATTATCATAGTTGTCTGCATCTTTTTTCTATCACTGAATGTGTATATGGTTCCACACTAGACTTTTACAATTACTTTCACCTTATTAGACCTACCAGATACTATCAGAAAAATCCCTATATTAGACCAAAAGGTGCCTTCACACTCACATATAAAATACATTGAGAATACTACTTAATTTTAGGTAGAATAAACTGGAATTAGCAGATTGTGACTAATGTGCCTTATTCCTAGAAAACCATACCAATACCTTTGTAGCTATTCCAGAAATGAGTCTAGATGTAAAACCAGGATAAGAGATAAAATTTTATCATTTTATTATTAAATAACTCTATTTATTTATAAAGCTTTTGCTTATTTTATATGCTACCATAGAAGAATGTTGAGAAATCTGTCATTGGAGTCCCAGTGAATGTAAGAAAAATACAAGTGGATGTAATCAAGAGTCTACAGAAACATACAATGAGATTTCTTCTAGTGAAACATCTATCCAATCATGTCCACTTAGCTTTATTTAAATCTAAGGAAAATCTTCGGCACTCCATCCTCATGGCTTCCTTGGTGGCTCAGTGGTAAAAGGACATGTCTGAAACCAAATACCCCGGGTTGGGAGATTGGAGAAATGGAAAATTTTTTCTGGGAAACCCTATGTCAAGGATAGTTTCTATTACATATATGTTACCCCTCCTTCTTTTTTTTTTGGGTCTCCTTCCCAACAAAGTATATCAGCTAAATATATACATATATACCCTCCTCTTGGGTCTCCTTCCCATGACTGCCCAGTCCTACCCCTCTAGGTCATGAACTGGGTGAATCTTGAGAGCCATAATGTGTGCACTGTCCTCAATCACTTTAATCATGTCCAACTTTTTGTGAAACTATGAACTGTAACTTCCCAGGCTCATCTGTCCATGGGATTCTCCAGGCAAGAATATGGAGTTGGTTGCATGCCTTCCTCCAGGGGATCTTCCTAATCGAAGATTTGAACCCATGTTTCTTATGGCTCCTGCATTAACAGGTAGGTTCTTTTATGACTAGCACCAACTGGGAAGCCCAAGAGCCACACTGCATTAGAGCAAACCAGATCCAAACATTATC
The DNA here is from genome assembly GCA_022376925.1 of Tragulus kanchil. Lineage (NCBI taxonomy): Eukaryota > Metazoa > Chordata > Mammalia > Artiodactyla > Tragulidae > Tragulus > Tragulus kanchil. The sequence goes on from JAIOJX010000025.1 coordinate 18,074,607, forward strand.
ATAGTTGTCTGCATCTTTTTTCTATCACTGAATGTGTATATGGTTCCACACTAGACTTTTACAATTACTTTCACCTTATTAGACCTACCAGATACTATCAGAAAAATCCCTATATTAGACCAAAAGGTGCCTTCACACTCACATATAAAATACATTGAGAATACTACTTAATTTTAGGTAGAATAAACTGGAATTAGCAGATTGTGACTAATGTGCCTTATTCCTAGAAAACCATACCAATACCTTTGTAGCTATTCCAGAAATGAGTCTAGATGTAAAACCAGGATAAGAGATAAAATTTTATCATTTTATTATTAAATAACTCTATTTATTTATAAAGCTTTTTGCTTATTTTATATGCTACCATAGAAGAATGTTGAGAAATCTGTCATTGGAGTCCCAGTGAATGTAAGAAAAATACAAGTGGATGTAATCAAGAGTCTACAGAAACATACAATGAGATTTCTTCTAGTGAAACATCTATCCAATCATGTCCACTTAGCTTTATTTAAATCTAAGGAAAATCTTCGGCACTCCATCCTCATGGCTTCCCTGGTGGCTCAGTGGTAAAAGGACCTGTCTGCCAGTGCAGGAGTCTCAGGATATGGAGGTTCAATCCCTGGGTTGGGAAGATCCCTGGAGAAGGAAATGGCAACCCACTCCAATATTCTTGCCTGGGAAACCCTATGTACAGAGGAGCCTGGTGGGTGATAGTCCATTGGGTTTCAAGAGTTAGACACAGTTTAGTGACTAAATTACCACTTCCACCATCTCTACATCAACTTCGTCATTGAATAGTGCCCCTTTTAAAAGAACTCGTGATGTTGGGAAATATCCAAATAGTGTTTAGCATTGAATAAAACAAGAAACAAAATAACAGCATAAATGTTTGGTATCTAAAATATCTTTGTACCTGAAACTTCAATCATGTCATTCTTTTAAAAAATCAAAATAAGGTCTGGGAGACAGGACTCATGAAATGGTAAGAATAAGGACCTCTGAAAATCTAGTCCTCCAGACATGTATCAGAACATAGTAAAAGTTGTCAAAATTATTTTCTACATTCATGTGCCAAATACACGGCCCCAAAGATAGCCAAAACTGAAAGAAACGAAGAAATGAATTCCATAAAAATATTTAAATATTTTAAAATGCCTCTCTTAATAACTGATAGAACAAAAGGACATAAAATTCAGTAGTGATATCAAAGATTTGCCCTACATATGTAGCAAGATGGACCTTATCAAACCTATGTACAACACATACTCCCAAACTATAGAGCTCATATTCTTTTCAGGTACATTCAAAATATTTAGCAAACTGACCATACACAAGCATAAACCAATTCTTAGTCTATTTCAAAGGATGAAGTAATAGAGAGTAGGATCATATGTTAGCAAGATGGACAACTCAAACTAGAAATGAGTCTAGATGTAAAACCATAAGAGATAAAATTTTATCATTTTATTATTAAATAACTCTATTTATTTATAAAGCTTTTGCTTATTTTATATGCTACCATAGAAGAATGTTGAGAAATCTGTCATTGGAGTCCCAGTGAATGTAAGAAAAATACAAGTGGATGTAATCAAGAGTCTACAGAAACATACAATGAGATTTCTTCTAGTGAAACATCTATCCAATCATGTCCACTTAGCTTTATTTAAATCTAAGGAAAATCTTCGGCACTCCATCCTCATGGTTTCCCCTGGTGGCTCAGTGGTAAAAGGACCTGTCTGCCAGTGCAGGAGTCTCAGGATATGGAGGTTCAATCCCTGGGTTGGGAAGATCCCTGGAGAAGGAAATGGCAACCCACTCCAATATTCTTGCCTGGGAAACCCTATGTACAGAGGAGCCTGGTGGGTGATAGTCCATTGGGTTTCAAGAGTTAGACACAGTTTAGTGACTAAATTACCACTTCCACCATCTCTACATCAACTTCGTCATTGAATAGTGCCCCTTTTAAAAGAACTCGTGATGTTGGGAAATATCCAAATAGTGTTTAGCATTGAATAAAACAAGAAACAAAATAACAGCATAAATGTTTGGTATCTAAAATATCTTTGTACCTGAAACTTCAATCATGTCATTCTTTTAAAAAATCAAAATAAGGTCTGGGAGACAGGACTCATGAAATGGTAAGAATAAGGACCTCTGAAAATCTAGTCCTCCAGACATGTATCAGAACATAGTAAAAGTTGTCAAAATTATTTTCTACATTCATGTGCCAAATACACGGCCCCAAAGATAGCCAAAACTGAAAGAAACGAAGAAATGAATTCCATAAAAATATTTAAATATTTTAAAATGCCTCTCTTAATAACTGATAGAACAAAAGGACATAAAATTCAGTAGTGATATCAAAGATTTGCCCTACATATGTAGCAAGATGGACCTTATCAAACCTATGTACAACACATACTCCCAAACTATAGAGCTCATATTCTTTTCAGGTACATTCAAAATATTTAGCAAACTGACCATACACAAGCATAAACCAATTCTTAGTCTATTTCAAAGGATGAAGTAATAGAGAGTAGGATCTATGATCACAGGAATTTAGCAGAAACTCAATCACAGGAAAATAACCAGAAAACTCCCACAGTGTTTACAAACTAAGCAATGCATTCTAGGAAAGAGATAAGCTAAAGAAGAAATCACAATTGGAAGCAGATTTGGACTATGAAAATAACACATAATTAAACTTGTTAAGACACAGCTAAAACTGCTTAGGGAAAAGAAGTCACAAATTCAGATCCTGCAAAAATTAAAAAAGAAAGTGGTAGATTTAATTGGGCCCTTGTCAAAATTACTTTGAAGTCTTAGCCCTTAGTAAGTATGAATGCAACCTTATTTGGAAATCATGTCTTTGCATATGTAATCAGGCTAAGAGGAGATCATGTCAGATTGGTGTGAACCCTAATGCAGCACGACTGCTGGGCTTCTAAGAAGAAAGAGACTTGAAGATACAGATGAGAACAAGGAGGAAAGCCATGTGTCAGTGGGGACAGAGGCTGGAGTGACACAGCTATAAGCCAAGAAATTCCAAGGAATGCTAGCAGCCGCCAGAAATAAAGAGGCAAAGAAGAGGTCTCATGAGGAGGCATCAACTTCAATCAGTTGCTTCAATCAGGCACCAATCAGTTGCTACCAACAACTGATTTTAGACTCATATCTTCAGAAAGTGAAAGTGTTAGTCACTCAGCCCTGCCTGACTCTTTACGACTCCATGGACTACAGCCCACCAGGCTCCTCTGTCCGTAGAATTCCCAGGCAGGAATACTGGGGTGAGTTGTCATTCCCTTCTCCAGGGAATCTTCCCGATGTAAAGACTGAACCCAGATCTCCTGCATTGCAGGCAGATTCTTTACCATCTGAGCCACCAGGAAAGACCCACACCCTCAGAACTGTGAAAGAAAAAAAATATATTGTTTTATGCCAAAATTAGTGTTTTTTAAGACTTCTCAGATTGATACACAGAGTGAAGTTGAACCAGAAAGAGAAAAACAAAGATAGCACAGTAACACATAGGTGTAAAATCCAGAAAAATAGTATAGATGAACCTGTCTGGAAAGCAGAAATAGAGACACAGATGCAGAGAACAAACATATGGATATCAAGGAGGAAAGTGGGGATGGGATGAATTGGGAGCTTGGGATTAACACATATACACTCTTGAAGTTATGTATAAAATAGATAACTACTGAGAAGCTACTGGATAGCACAGGGAACTCTACTCAGTGCTTTGTGGTATCCTAAATGGCAAGGAAATCCCAAAAAGGGTGTGTGTGTGTGTCTGTGTGTGTGTGTGTATATATATATATATATATATATATATATGTATGTATGTATGTATAACTGATTCACATTGCTATACAGCAGAAGTTAACACAACATTGCAAGGGAACTAAATGCCAATTAAAAAAAAAAGCCTCTCAAAATTAATCAAAGATTTTCAATCATCTAATGAACTTTTTCTTTTCTTCAATTGTTGAATCTTTGTAACAGTGGACTCTGTAGACGTCAATGTGCCCTAGTACTATCTGCACTTTCTCCTCGAAAACCAACTAACTTGAAACCATAATAACTTTTAAAATTTATTTACTTATCTTTACGTATTTGGCTGTGGCAGGGTCTCAGTTGTGGCACACAGGATCTTCCATCTTCATTGTGGCATATGAGCTCTTTAGTTATAACAGGGATCGAACCAGACTCTCTGTGCTGAGAGCACAGAATCCTAGCCACTGGACCACCAGGGAAGTCCCGCAACCACAATAATTAAAAAAAAAAAAAAACAGTGGAGTGACCAAATAAGGTGGGCAGAATGGACTTGAATCTCTCCAAAAAGCACCATTATCAGTGAGCTTTCACTGTTTGACAAATGTGTCAGCTGCATAGAAACACCTCATTTGCCAGACTTGTCATTATTTGACCTGCCTTTACCTCCTTCAGTTGGAAAAGCTTTAACCCCAGGGCATTTGTCAAAAACCATAAGCAGTGATTGTTCAAATCACATTTACCTCAGATGGCAAAATAGTTGCAAAAAAAAAAAAAGGGAGGGGGGGGTAGTTGACAAAAACTACACATGAGAATCATGTGAATTAGGTGTCCTTAAGGGGTTTTCAAAGGCCCCAACACATTCCTGGGGAACCTAGGAGACCATCTTATATGCAGGGCTGTGCGCATGTCCAGGAAAGAGCTGAGGAGGCCTGAACCTCTCCATTCTAGCTGAGGCTAAGACACTGCAAAAACTAAAAGCTCAAAGGCAGAAACTGATAGAGGGTGGGAGGCAAGAGCCAACACATGCATGGAGCTCAGCAGTGAATACAAAATGAGAGATTACTGATTAGGGCTGAGTAGAGTCTCTTGGATAGAAAGGAGATCAAACCAATCAGTCCTAAAGGACATCAACCCTGAATATTCATTGGAAGGACTGAGGCTGACGCTGAAGTTCCACTCTTTTGGTTACCTGATACAAAGAGCCAACTCATGAAAAAGACCCTGATGCTGGGAAAGACTGAAGGCAGGAAGAGAAGGAACACCAGAGGATGAGATGGCTGAATGGCATCACTGACCCTGTGGACACAAGTGTGAGCAAACTCCAGGCAACAGTGAAGGACATGGGATCCCGGCATGCTACAATCCATAGGGTCGCAAAGAGCAAGACACCATTTAGCTATTGAACAACAACAAAATCATAAAGCATTACTAGAAAACAAAATAAAAAAGTCTCTACTGTAATAAAATATAAAAGTCTCTACTGTAAATCCTCTGTTTGGCGGAGGTCTGTGTTTTGATTGCAAAATATATATTATCAGGGGAAAATATCAAAAGGCAGAATTCCAGGTCAGACAACTATTACAGAAATTATTATAGAAATTTTAGTATGCATCCTTTTATCCAAAAATAATCAGAAAATTGGGTCTCTTGGTTAATTGAACATTCTGTTAATTGACATTTGTCAAATATATCATACATGGATTAACAGTGTTCAAAGAACTAGAATAAAATAACAAGCTCTTGACAACAGAAATATAACTCTAAGGCTCTTCCTAGCTATATAATTCTGACTCTCTTCAGCATACACATATGTTCATACATTACCTAAAGGATTGTCACTAATTTAAAATCAATCAATAAATAATTGTTGTTGTATAAAATTTAAGAGAAGGTAAAGCTAATAAAACTGAACTGTTAAAAAAACAAACTGTTATTTACTCAGATACAGCTTAGAGTTTTATTTTATAAATACATTTCTGAACTAAAATTAAACTAAGGTATAAAATATTGAGGTAAAAATTCTATATTTTAGTTGTTGGCTTTCTGAATTAATGGATGCATGTCCTACTATGTCTTAATATAATGATAGCTGCCTCAGCAAAAATTTTCAAAAAAAGTATTACTTTTCTCTACATCTATATGCTCTTAGGGTATAATTTTATTTCTCCTTTGGATTTAATTATCTGCTAGTAATTTTGTAGAATATAATGGAAATAAACAAGCAAGAGTTCCATATTTGTGCTATGAAAACAATTTTTATAGCAAAAGAGAAGAACACAACATTCTTTCCATTCTCTACTGATAATCACCAACTACTGACTAAGAGAGTTTTAAGAATTCTTAAAGTATTATGACTGTGAAAAATGCTTTATTAATTTGTATGTTCATGAGGAGAAACAACCCTTTTCTTATTGGACCTACCAAAAACTGTTATATTAACCAATCGATCAACTGGTAGAGGTAGAAAGATAAGATATATTAACAAACAAAGAGTCATTTGTCCTCTAACTCCAGTGAAAAAAAAACGGTATCCTAAAAACCATTACTATGCTTGAAGAAAAAAACATACATGGTACACTCTGATTAGACAAGGATTGACCAGAAGGAATAAAACTGCCTATCCATTAAATGCTGTTTATATTGTAACATCACTGAATGAATTTTGAAACCAATAAAGTTAAAATCAGCATCGATCATGCCCTTTATTTTACTAAAAAAAATGAACAGCCTTATTGAGGCATAGTTGGCATGCAGTAAGCACCATATACTTCAATTTATAATTTTATACATTTTGACATATATGTACTTATGAAAGTACCAACACAATCATGATAATGAACGCAAACAACTCAACCAAAAAATTTCTTTGATGACCCTTGGCAATTTCCTCCTCCCATATTTCCCAGCCCTCTTCTAATCCCTGACAACTTCTGATATACTTTCTGTCACTATATATATATATATTTATTTACATTTTCTAGAATTTCATAAACATATATAATCGATAGTGTGTACTTTTTTAAAGTCTAACATCTTTCTCTCCAAAAAATTATTTTGAAATTCTTCCATATTGTTACCTTTATTAAAAGTTAATTTATTTTTATTCCTGAATAGTAATTCATTGTATATACATATAACTTGTTTATCAGCTTACTTGTCACAGACACTTAAACTGCTTCCACCTTTTGGCTGCTACCCATACAATGGCTGAGAACATTCATGTGTAAGATTTTGCATGAAAATCTCTTGGGAGAGGAATGACTGAGATATGTAACAGATGTATGATTAACATCTTAAGAAATTTCCAAACTGTTTTCCAAAGGGGTTGCCCTGTCCTTATTCCTAGTAGCAATGTGTGAAAGTTCTAATTGCTCCAAATTCTCATCTACACTTAATATGATTAAATACTTTCATTTTGACATTCTAATAGGTACGCTGTGACATTTCATTATGGATTTAATTTTCACTCCTCTAATGACTAAAAATGTGTTTTCACTTGTAATTCTTTGCTAAAGTGTCTGTATAAAATTTTGTTGTTTTTTAAGAGATCCTATTTTTTTTTTTTAATTGTTGAGCTATTTCTATATTCTGGAATCTAGTTTTTTGTTAGATGTGTGATTTGCAAATAATTTCTCTAAGAGATTTGCCTTTTGATTCTCTTTAATGGTGTCTTTTATGGAGCAGAAGTTCTTCACTTTGAAAGAGTCCAATATATCTGCAATGAAAATTCCACTGATGTACACAAAATACTTATATGCAACCATACTAGCACATCAAAATGTGACATAACTTTTTTATTTATGTGAATTTTTATTCTAGATAACCATCATGATCATCTTTTGGACCATTATCATCATCAGCTTAAGCCGGCCTTCAGTCTCAAAAGAATTATTAGAAATGGGTAAAATGTTCCTGCTTCAATTGAAGCTAGTCTCCTTTTGTATTACCAATGTGAACCATATTTTCTACACCTTCACAGTTACTTCCTAGAAAAAAAATCTAAACATTTTATTTCTGAAAAAGAAGTGATAAACATATGAAAAAGCATGAACTCTCCAGAGTATCCATGTCTGGAATAGTCTAAATAACCTTCTTTATGGTAGGTGAGACCACTGTTCTCAATTCCTCACTTTCTACCTCTATCCAAACTTCTTTGCCAGGTGGCTTGCTGCACTTTCCACTGATGTGACTGAGAGTATCCTGGTCACTGCTACTGTTGGGTATGGACAAATGACTTGCTTTGGCCAATGGAATATTAGCAGATGTGACATGAACAAGGTGCGTACACGTGCTCAGCAGCTTCAGCTCCCCTCTGTGTCTTGGTAATAAGCACAATGAGAAGCAAATGCCCAAGTAGCTGCTGTTCCTTCCATCTGAAGCTCAGGATAGATCAGCAGAATGAACTGGACATTGAACTGGAAGCTTGAAGCAAACCCATTTTTAAGACAGAGCTGCTCCTGATGATTCACAGACAGACAGAAAAGATGTGTATTGCCTTAAGTCTTGAGTTACACTGCACTGTTGCAGTAATGGTTAACTACTATATTTCTATACATAAATTTGTGGACAATGAAAGGCTCCTTTTTATGAAGAGTAGCATTCATTCTTTATAAAGAAATATCATTCTTATGAATGGAAAATATTATCCCCATTTCAAGGAAAAAATTAAAACATCAAAAGGAATTCTACAAATAAATTCTTAAGCATACTTTTCAAAGAAAATAGAGAAACAGATATATTAAAGTAACAAGGACAATGATTTCAACTAGTTAGCATTTCTTGAACTTTACATTCCTAGGCAGCTGGGGATAAATGTTTTATAGAGATTAGTATCTTAAGGCTCATTAGCAATCCTATGTAAAAGGGAGGGATTATTAACAGCACTATGACATAAAGTAGGATTTCTCAATGTGTAGTCCCCATATAAACGCCATCAACAACACTTGGGGTTATGTTAGAAATGCAAATTATTAAGACCTGCCCCAGACCCACCGAATCATAACCATTGGGCATAACGCACAGGAATTGTATTTTAACACCTTCCTAGGTTGCACTAGTGCACATTCAACTTTGAGAATCACTGAAGATGGTGGAAGGAAGTAGGAGACACACAGGCTAAGTAACTCATACAAATAAGGCAACTAATTAATATTTGTTTTAGGATTTTAACAGGGCACTCCTACTTTCATTATGTGCTAGGTGCTTTGTACACATAATCTCATTTAATATTCAGCGAACCTAGAAATTAGATACTGTCATTCTACTTTTTATAGATGAGGAAACAGAGCTTCTGGGTCAATAATTAATGAGCTGTGAGCTGTTATCTATAAGCAGATCTGTCCAATTCCAAAGTCAATAACTTACTACCATACCAAAACTCATTCATAAGAATTTGAAATCAAGCAGGACATCAAGGAGCTTTTCCATGTGTAGAATATAATCTTCCAGAATTACTCCAAGACCACTACCTAGAAAATATAAGACTAATTGTACTGTCACAGTGTCAATGAGCTGTGTCTAACACAAAAAATTAAAGAATTGGAAAACCTTCAACTTATGATACAGAAGCTATTCTGAAGACAGTTTTATTGAAAGTTACTTCAAGATAAATCTATTAATGAAAAAAACACAAATAGTTAAGGTAGTTAATGTTACCCACAAATAAATTAAGAGTTTCAACTTAATCTTTCGGAAGCTTGTAAAATACTGGCCAATGGACCACTTTCTGGCAAGTAGAAAGTTTTATTTGGCCCATAGAAAGTGAGTTTTTTTGTGTTTTTTTTAAATTGTTTCTCTATTTTTGTTTTGTGGTTGATTTTTTATTTTTGTAAAAGCTTAAATTTAAGCTTAGAAATGAGGAGAGGTTAAAAAAATCCATATATACAGTGTCTTTTCAAAACTCAGTTCTGGCAACACAAGAACCAAGTTATATATGACATGACAAGCAGAGCCACCTCTCATGAAAGCACCTGCTCTTTTGTTAGCCATTTCCTATTAACAAATACCATTTGAATACGTCAAGATTGAAGGCTGGAGTCAACCATCCTTGAGTTGAATCCTCCCTTTACTATGTACTAGGTTTGTGATGGTGGGCAACCTCCATAGACTCATCAATAAAATAAAGATAACAACAACAGACATCACAGAAATTGCTGAGAGATTAATGGTTTACTGCATGGAAAATATTCAGAATATTTCCTAGTATCTATGAAGTGCTCAATAAAGGTCAGCCATCATTTTGTTTAATTTTTTATTATTATTTATTAGTTATCGTCTTGTTTTCCAATAGGAAAGACTAATTCACTATACTCAGGTTTTTCTCAAAGATAGTGCTGTTAATAGACAGGGTGTTTTCAGTAGACAATAGATGGTATGTGCAGTTATGATAATTAAAGGACTGTTGGAAAATGAGCAGGGAACAGGAGACCTCCTAGAAACAGTGGAAATACTCAATCACAGTTGGTTGAAAAACAAGGCGAGGTAACGGCTATCTGCTTCCTGAAGGAGGGAGAGGTTTGTGTGGAGAAGGAGGACTTTAAAAGAGCTGTGGTCGTTAGCTGAGGGGAGCAGGTAGTTGGAGATCGTGTAGGAGAGAACAGAGCAGGCAGAGGAAATCCTGAGGTCTCACTTCTCTCTTCATTTTTTATGACTGAACTCAACTGAAATCCAGAGGACTATGAAGCTCAATAATATATTCTATACACTTGCCTTGGGGTGGAGAGGCATCAAGGTAAGGATTAACTGTAAGAAATTCAAGTATGGGGCTTCCCTGGTGGTCCAGTGGGTAAGGACACCGCCTTGCAGTGCAAGGGGCGCAGTGCAAGGGGCGCTGGTTTGATCCCTGGCCTGGGAAGATCCCATGTGCCGCGGAGCGGCTGGACCAATGTGTCCAATTACCGAGTCGGAGCTTTGGAGCGCATACGCCCAGAGAGAGGTCACTGTGATGGGAGGCCCACACAGGCCAAAGAACAAAGATGGAAATAAATGAAAGATCAATAGAAGTGGCCAAAAACAAACAAAAAAAGAAATTTAAGTATGTAAGATTTCCCCGCATAAAGTAATGCTTGCTTAGTTGCTTCAGGTGTCTGACTCTGTGCAACTCTATGGACTGTGGCCTGCTAGGCTCCTCTGTACATGGGATTCTCCAAAATACTGGAGTGGGTTGCCTTCCTCCAGGGGAATCTCATTTGTGATGGTGGGCACCCCGAAAAAAAAACAACAACAGACATCACAGAAATTGCTGAGAGATTAATGGTTTACTGCATGGAAAATATTCAGAATATTTCCTAGTATCTATGAAGTGCTCAATAAAGGTCAGCCATCATTTTGTTTAATTTTTTATTATTATTTATTAGTTATCGTCTTGTTTTCCAATAGGAAAGACTAATTCACTATACTCAGGTTTTTCTCAAAGATAGTGCTGTTAATAGACAGGGTGTTTTCAGTAGACAATAGATGGTATGTGCAGTTATGATAATTAAAGGACTGTTGGAAAATGAGCAGGGAACAGGAGACCTCCTAGAAACAGTGGAAATACTCAATCACAGTTGGTTGAAAAACAAGGCGAGGTAACGGCTATCTGCTTCCTGAAGGAGGGAGAGGTTTGTGTGGAGAAGGAGGACTTTAAAAGAGCTGTGGTCGTTAGCTGAGGGGAGCAGGTAGTTGGAGATCGTGTAGGAGAGAACAGAGCAGGCAGAGGAAATCCTGAGGTCTCACTTCTCTCTTCATTTTTCATGACTGAACTCAACTGAAATCCAGAGGACTATGAAGCTCAATAATATATTCTATACACTTGCCTTGGGGTGGAGAGGCATCAAGGTAAGGATTAACTGTAAGAAATTCAAGTATGGGGCTTCCCTGGTGGTCCAGTGGGTAAGGACACCGCCTTGCAGTGCAAGGGGCGCAGTGCAAGGGGCGCTGGTTTGATCCCTGGCCTGGGAAGATCCCATGTGCCGCGGAGCGGCTGGACCAATGTGTCCAATTACCGAGTCGGAGCTTTGGAGCGCATACGCCCAGAGAGAGGTCACTGTGATGGGAGGCCCACACAGGCCAAAGAACAAAGATGGAAATAAATGAAAGATCAATAGAAGTGGCCAAAAACAAACAAAAAAAGAAATTTAAGTATGTAAGATTTCCCCGCATAAAGTAATGCTTGCTTAGTTGCTTCAGGTGTCTGACTCTGTGCAACTCTATGGACTGTGGCCTGCTAGGCTCCTCTGTACATGGGATTCTCCAAAATACTGGAGTGGGTTGCCTTCCTCCAGGGGAATCTTCCCAATTCCAGTATAAAATAATACCATTTTATTATTAATGCCACATTTTCTAGAGCCTCCCAGCCTCTAGAAAATCATTACAGTATGGTGTATTTTTGCTTCTTGTCCTTTTATTGTCTGGTTACCCTTAAGTGTCACACCTTCAAGTAAGTAAATGGAACTGGGGATTAAGTTAATGTTTATCCAAGATAATATAGATTTTAATTTCTATTACCTTAAAGGTAACAGGAAATCAGCTCATAGTTAATGCATCTTGAAAGTTCCAGTGTGCTTTGTATTGGTGCTTGGGCTCACACGATATAAGTAGGATGCTCTCTGATCAAAAACACCTCAGCATGTCAATCTGGATAAGGCACGCACCTGTATCTCCCCAGAAGGCACTTTGCTTGACAGAGCTACCACCTCTCCAGCATTGCTGTGTGTCGTGGTGTAAGACGATGCATTCTTTCTTATAGGAATGTCATTAAAAGACACAGGCAGAAGACGAAAGGCCTCTGAGGCTGACAGAGGGCTCCCTGTCTCTAATCAGCTGTACACCTTCCTGTGGAGTGCTCAGCAAGCCAAATCAACACACAGCAGCTTCCAATTAACATTTTGATTTCACCCTCTCCAAAACAGAGAGGCATCAAAACACAACCAGACATCTGAAGAAAATCTAACATGAGGGACAGACTGAGTAAATATAAGAAAAATAATGGACTTTGGATAAAACAAAGATATATACATAGAAAAGGAAATTAAAAAGCAATTAATAACCTCAGAGAAATAAGAGATCTCTGATCCATGAAACAAAAGAGTCCAGAAAAATTGAAATGAGAATTTCCTTCTGAGAAACAGCAGTTATTGCTGAGCTATTTTTTTTTTTTAAAGAAAAAGGGAGTATCTGTGAATTTAATAAGTCTGTGAGAATCCATCCCTTGAATCTGTCCCAGAGTTCTGGCTACTAGGTTTATGCCTTCAGGCAGCACTATACCAAATAAGGATAATGTATTGGGTTTTTGTTGTTAAGAAAGTAATTTTCAGGGAAAGGTCAAGACTTCATCTATTCTGAAAGCCACAGCTGAACCAATTGGACATACCATTTAGGCTGTTTTTTAGGTGAAAAATAGGTGTGTGCTAATGTGCATATGAAATGGCCAGTATCTATACATTTCCTCCATCTGTGTAATAAATACACATCTAATCATAATGTTGCCAGGGCAAAGGATGAATTTAGTTGTAACACTTCAAATATGTTAACATTTTCTCCCTCCCAGGTGGTGCTAGGGGTAGAGAAGTCACCTATCAATGCAGGAGACTCTAGAGACTTGGGTTTGATTTCTGGGTTGGGAAGATCCCCTGGAATAGGAAATGGCACCACATTCCAATATTCTTGTCTGGAAAATTCCATGAGCAGAGGAGCCTGGCAGGGTACAGTCCATGGGGCTGCAAAGAGTCAGACACAACTGAGGAACTGAGCACACACAGACACACGCACGAACAGGCACAGAATCACTTCTACAGAATAATAAATTGTGAAATATCTTGAACAGTCAATAAAGTGAATACAGTCCCTAGGCACCTGTGTTAAGAATTACTAGAAAAAAAAAAAGATGAGCATCTGGAAAGACCTAAGAAAGGCTCGCTTTTCACTGTTAAGTACTAGACATCAATTATATTACTGAAGAAAAGTATACAGTTATTTTGGTTATTATCAAGACTCTATAACTCCATAACCAGAACATAACATTTCCTAACTTTTTGAGAGCAAAATATAGACTTAGAAAGCTGGGTCTTACTCTCAGAAAACAAACTTTCAGAGAGAGTCAATAACTTCTTAGGATCCCATATCTTCTAACAACAGAGTCTAAATACAACCCAAATTCTATGTACTCTTAATTGCGTAGATTTATCAAATCATCAGGATACTTAAATATCACCTTCTATGTGAAAAACTCAAAGGCATTTCATCAGCAGACTTGCATTCAAATTTCTATTTCCGTACTCATGCTGTTACTTTGGGAAAAAAATATTCTATAGAGTTTTTCATTGTAAAATCAAAATCTTGATTTTTTTACTATTTTATGTTTTATTTGTTGCTTAGAATGCAATATGAAAGTTCTATGCTTTTAGTCAAGTACTATATATATTTCATTTTGATTTGCTGTTTTACAATTCATTCATTCTTCAATGATGAAGGCCTTGGGTTGAACAGGATGAATACAGAACTAAATCAGGCATAAACCAAACCCCAGTGAGCGTTCAATCTATTAGGAAAAACTGCACTTCAACTATAAATGCAGTATTAAGATCTGAGAACCACAGCAGAAGTAGACCAAAGGTTCAGCTGTACAAAAGAAAAATTCGTTGGATGTCCCTGGATAGGATGGACACACCTATCAATGCGGAATCAGAGACTTGGGTTTGATTTCTGGGTTGGGAAGATCCCCTGGAATAGGAAATGGCACCACATTCCAATATTCTTGTCTGGAAAATTCCATGAGCAGAGGAGCCTGGCAGGGTACAGTCCATGGGGCTGCAAAGAGTCAGACACAACTGAGGAACTGAGCACACAGACACACGCACGAACAGGCACAGAATCACTTCTACAGAATAATAAATTGTGAAATATCTTGAACAGTCAATAAAGTGAATACAGTCCCTAGGCACCTGTGTTAAGAATTACTAGAAAAAAAAAAAGATGAGCATCTGGAAAGACCTAAGAAAGGCTCGCTTTTCACTGTTAAGTACTAGACATCAATTATATTACTGAAGAAAAGTATACAGTTATTTTGGTTATTATCAAGACTCTATAACTCCATAACCAGAACATAACATTTCCTAACTTTTTGAGAGCAAAATATAGACTTAGAAAGCTGGGTCTTACTCTCAGAAAACAAACTTTCAGAGAGAGTCAATAACTTCTTAGGATCCCATATCTTCTAACAACAGAGTCTAAATACAACCCAAATTCTATGTACTCTTAATTGCGTAGATTTATCAAATCATCAGGATACTTAAATATCACCTTCTATGTGAAAAACTCAAAGGCATTTCATCAGCAGACTTGCATTCAAATTTCTATTTCCGTACTCATGCTGTTACTTTGGGAAAAAAATATTCTATAGAGTTTTTCATTGTAAAATCAAAATCTTGATTTTTTTACTATTTTATGTTTTATTTGTTGCTTAGAATGCAATATGAAAGTTCTATGCTTTTAGTCAAGTACTATATATATTTCATTTTGATTTGCTGTTTTACAATTCATTCATTCTTCAATGATGAAGGCCTTGGGTTGAACAGGATGAATACAGAACTAAATCAGGCATAAACCAAACCCCAGTGAGCGTTCAATCTATTAGGAAAAACTGCACTTCAACTATAAATGCAGTATTAAGATCTGAGAACCACAGCAGAAGTAGACCAAAGGTTCAGCTGTACAAAAAGAAAAATTCAATCTCTAAGATTCATAAAAAACCTCACAGAGAAGGTCACATGAAGTTATTCTTGAATGATGAGTAGGTTTGCACTGCAAAGGTACAGTGATGTGGAGACTGGTGATGGGGTTATGGTGTGCAATTGTAGTGGTAAGGAAGACTTTAAACAGGAGATTATTCTTTAAAAAACAATAATGAACTGCAAGAATTTTAATACATGGTTAGTGATATCTGAGAAGAACTTCAGTAAAAGAAGATGCTGGAAAGTCAATAGAAACAGAACTTAATGTCTTAGACAATATTGGTGTGACTGGCTATTTTGTTTTCCCTCTATACAAACATGTGTAACTGAAGCAAGTAGTAGAAAATTCATATTTTATAAATATCTAAAAATAGTGATCAATGGATTGGATGGGATAAATACTCGATTCCAGGAGACAGCTTGAATAATTATTATAATTGCCCAGACGTGAAGTTAATGCAGTGGAAGAGATGGGTGGATGGCATCTCTGAGTCAATGGACATGAGATTGAACAAGCTCTGGGAGATGGTGAAAGACAGGAAACCTGGCATGCTGCAGTCCATGGGGCGCAAAGAGTTGGACACGACCAAGCAACTGAACTGAACTGAAGTTAATGCAACCAGTTATGGGAACATAAACAGACTGAATAGGCAGACACGCATTTGGTGATAGTAGATCAGACATGATGGTCAGATGCAGGGTTTGGAAAGGAGAGAATAATGGATCCTTTTCTGTTACTGACTTTCATGAGCATACCACTTGTGATACCATTCCCTGAGGTTGGAAATAATGGCAAATTGGAGAATTTGACAAGCAGACAGTAGAAGGGTCACTTAACCAAATTCTTAAGAGAAAATAAAAATGGCTAGATGTCCATCAAAGTCAGGAAGAGAAAAGTATATGGACCGACTTGAAATATTCACCAAGTACTTTTTATATATTTTCATTTTGATTTGCTGTTTTACAATTCATTCATTCTTCAATGATGAAGGCCTTGGGTTGAACAGGATGAATACAGAACTAAATCAGGCATAAACCAAACCCCAGTGAGCGTTCAATCTATTAGGAAAAACTGCACTTCAACTATAAATGCAGTATTAAGATCTGAGAACCACAGCAGAAGTAGACCAAAGGTTCAGCTGTACAAAAAGAAAAATTCAATCTCTAAGATTCATAAAAAACCTCACAGAGAAGGTCACATGAAGTTATTCTTGAATGATGAGTAGGTTTGCACTGCAAAGGTACAGTGATGTGGAGACTGGTGATGGGGTTATGGTGTGCAATTGTAGTGGTAAGGAAGACTTTAAACAGGAGATTATTCTTTAAAAAAAACAATAATGAACTGCAAGAATTTTAATACATGGTTAGTGATATCTGAGAAGAACTTCAGTAAAAGAAGATGCTGGAAAGTCAATAGAAACAGAACTTAATGTCTTAGACAATATTGGTGTGACTGGCTATTTTGTTTTCCCTCTATACAAACATGTGTAACTGAAGCAAGTAGTAGAAAATTCATATTTTATAAATATCTAAAAATAGTGATCAATGGATTGGATGGGATAAATACTCGATTCCAGGAGACAGCTTGAATAATTATTATAATTGCCCAGACGTGAAGTTAATGCAGTGGAAGAGATGGGTGGATGGCATCTCTGAGTCAATGGACATGAGATTGAACAAGCTCTGGGAGATGGTGAAAGACAGGAAACCTGGCATGCTGCAGTCCATGGGGGCGCAAAGAGTTGGACACGACCAAGCAACTGAACTGAACTGAAGTTAATGCAACCAGTTATGGGAACATAAACAGACTGAATAGGCAGACACGCATTTGGTGATAGTAGATCAGACATGATGGTCAGATGCAGGGTTTGGAAAGGAGAGAATAATGGATCCTTTTCTGTTACTGACTTTCATGAGCATACCACTTGTGATACCATTCCCTGAGGTTGGAAATAATGGCAAATTGGAGAATTTGACAAGCAGACAGTAGAAGGGTCACTTAACCAAATTCTTAAGAGAAAATAAAAATGGCTAGATGTCCATCAAAGTCAGGAAGAGAAAAAAAAGTATATGGGAGTCCTTGACATATTCTCAGTAATTACGAAATATTCACCTAAAATTAGAAAATAAAAATGACTGATTATCTTACACAACTCTTTCAGTAAATAAACACTTTGGCTCATTTGTGTTGTTGTTGTTGAGTCACTAAGTTGTGTCCCACTCTTTGTGACCCAGTGAACTGCAGCCCAACAGATTGCTCTGTCCAATGGAATTCCCCAGGCAAGAATACTAGAGTGGGTTACCATTTCCTTGTTCAGGGGATCTTCCTGACTCAGGGATGCAACCCATGTCTCCTACACTGGCAAGTGTATTCTTTACCACTGAGCCATCAGGGAAGCCCTGACTCATTTTTATTTTACTCTAATAGATCAAAATTATTCATATGATTCACATGACTGAATGAGTAAGTAGGCAATGGAACCCCACAACATACAGGATTTATCCAGACCCATGTCAAGGATTCCCAAGTGGCACTAGTGGTAAAGAATCTGCCTGCCCATGCAGAAGACCTAAGGCAGGAGTTCAATCCCTGGGTTGGGAAGGTCCCCTGGAGGAGGGCATGGCAACTTACTCCAGTATTCTTGCCTGGAAAATCTCAGGGACAGAAGAGCCTGCAGGCTATAGTCCATGGGTAACAAAGAGTCTAACATGACTAGAGCAACTTTTAGCATGCATTCATGGTCAGTCATTCACTCAGATATTAAATCCTTCCTTGAGAATTAGCCAAGCAGGTGTCTTTAAATGTAACTCCCTCTCAGCCACTGGTTTAAGATATGTCTATGTGTATTTGATATGCTGCTCTGAATCATCTGAATGGAATCATAAAATAGTATTTAAGCTGGTATGAATTTTAGTGGGTGAATAATAAAGACACGCATTTGGTGATAGTAGATCAGACATGATGGTCAGATGCAGGGTTTGGAAAGGAGAGAATAATGGATCCTTTTCTGTTACTGACTTTCATGAGCATACCACTTGTGATACCATTCCCTGAGGTTGGAAATAATGGCAAATTGGAGAATTTGACAAGCAGACAGTAGAAGGGTCACTTAACCAAATTCTTAAGAGAAAATAAAAATGGCTAGATGTCCATCAAAGTCAGGAAGAGAAAAAAAAGTATATGGGAGTCCTTGACATATTCTCAGTAATTACGAAATATTCACCTAAAATTAGAAAATAAAAATGACTGATTATCTTACACAACTCTTTCAGTAAATAAACACTTTGGCTCATTTGTGTTGTTGTTGTTGAGTCACTAAGTTGTGTCCCACTCTTTGTGACCCAGTGAACTGCAGCCCAACAGATTGCTCTGTCCAATGGAATTCCCCAGGCAAGAATACTAGAGTGGGTTACCATTTCCTTGTTCAGGGGATCTTCCTGACTCGGGGATGCAACCCATGTCTCCTACACTGGCAAGTGTATTCTTTACCACTGAGCCATCAGGGAAGCCCTGACTCATTTTTATTTTACTCTAATAGATCAAAATTATTCATATGATTCACATGACTGAATGAGTAAGTAGGCAATGGAACCCCACAACATACAGGATTTATCCAGACCCATGTCAAGGATTCCCAAGTGGCACTAGTGGTAAAGAATCTGCCTGCCCATGCAGAAGACCTAAGGCAGGAGTTCAATCCCTGGGTTGGGAAGGCCCCCTGGAGAAGGGAATGGCTACCTACTCCAGTATTCTTGCCTGGAGAATCTCAGGGACAGAAGAGCCTGCAGGCTATAGTCCATGGGTAACAAAGAGTCTAACATGACTAGAGCAACTTTTAGCATGCATTCATGGTCAGTCATTCACTCAGATATTAAATCCTTCCTTGAGAATTAGCCAAGCAGGTGTCTTTAAATGTAACTCCCTCTCAGCCACTGGTTTAAGATATGTCTATGTGTATTTGATATGCTGCTCTGAATCATCTGAATGGAATCATAAAATAGTATTTAAGCTGGTATGAATTTTAGTGGGTGAATAATAAAGACAGTCATGCCGAATATCTGGACCAACTTTGTGTATGTGTTAGTCACTCATTTATGTCTGACTCTTTGCAACTCCATACGTTGAGGTCCACTAGGCTCCACTGTCCATGGAATTCTCCAGGCAAGAATACTGGAGTAGGTAGCCATTCCCTTCTCCAGGGGAATCTTCCTGACCCAGGGATTGAACCTGGGTCTCCTGCACAGCAGGTGGATTCTTTACCATATCAGTCACCAGGGAAGCCCCAATACCAGCTATATGTTTAGTTTAAAAGTTATTTGGACAAGACATTTAAGAGTTTTTTAAAACATGATATCTTTTGTGAACATAATAAAGAAAAATACAGGGCATATCTAAAACAGCATACCATTAAGCTATACTCACGAGTAGTATAAATTCTTTAAAGTAATAAAGAAAAATGCAAGATCTATTTATGTTGTATTTCCTAATGTCAGAAAAGAATGAAAAATATGTTATATTAAAATAATTTCCATATTAAAATATAGACTTAAATTATTACACTATCGTTCTGCATAGAACTTCAGTGTTTCAGATGTCTGGGGATTTAAATGTTACCTAGAGCTCAATTGTGATTATGATTATTCAATTGTATATTTCCAACTTTTATCATTTTACATATTAAAACAAGAATTTTCAATCATTTTAACTATAAAAGTTTTGATTTGATATCAACCTAAGAAACATCATCTTTGATTATACTTGACATGTGTAATTACTTTGATGAAAATATATGCTTGATTTAAGTTTGCATGTTGAATATTTAAAATGCAAAACTTTCCCAGTTTTTTACTGTCTTAAAATATGTCTTAGTCTGTAGTAGCAATACATGATGTATTAATCAACTACCCCTGTAATGATAGACTAAAAAGATGTTTCTCTTAAATGTGTGTTTCACTTGGACACAGCTGAAAAATATACCAAAATACTTCACAGAGCAACTTTTAGCATGCATTCATGGTCAGTCATTCACTCAGATATTAAATCCTTCCTTGAGAATTAGCCAAGCAGGTGTCTTTAAATGTAACTCCCTCTCAGCCACTGGTTTAAGATATGTCTATGTGTATTTGATATGCTGCTCTGAATCATCTGAATGGAATCATAAAATAGTATTTAAGCTGGTATGAATTTTAGTGGGTGAATAATAAAGACAGTCATGCCGAATATCTGGACCAACTTTGTGTATGTGTTAGTCACTCATTTATGTCTGACTCTTTGCAACTCCATACGTTGAGGTCCACTAGGCTCCTCTGTCCATGGAATTCTCCAGGCCAGAATACTGGAACAGGTAGCCATTCTCTTCTCCAGGGAATCTTCCTGACCCAGGGATTGAACCTGGGTCTCCTGCATTGCAGGCGGATTCTTTACCATATCAGTCACCAGGGAAGCCCCAATACCAGCTATATGTTTAGTTTAAAAGTTATTTGGACAAGACATTTAAGAGTTTTTTAAAACATGATATCTTTTGTGAACATAATAAAGAAAAATACAGGGCATATCTAAAACAGCATACCATTAAGCTATACTCACGAGTAGTACAAATTCTTTAAAGTAATAAAGAAAAATGCAAGATCTATTTATGTTGTATTTCCTAATGTCAGAAAAGAATGAAAAATATGTTATATTAAAATAATTTCCATATTAAAATATAGACTTAAATTATTACACTATCGTTCTGCATAGAACTTCAGTGTTTCAGATGTCTGGGGATTTAAATGTTACCTAGAGCTCAATTGTGATTATGATTATTCAATTGTATATTTCCAACTTTTATCATTTTACATATTAAAACAAGAATTTTCAATCATTTTAACTATAAAAGTTTTGATTTGATATCAACCTAAGAAACATCATCTTTGATTATACTTGACATGTGTAATTACTTTGATGAAAATATATGCTTGATTTAAGTTTGCATGTTGAATATTTAAAATGCAAAACTTTCCCAGTTTTTTACTGTCTTAAAATATGTCTTAGTCTGTAGTAGCAATACATGATGTATTAATCAACTACCCCTGTAATGATAGACTAAAAAGATGTTTCTCTTAAATGTGTGTTTCACTTGGACACAGCTGAAAAATATACCAAAATACTTCACATCAGTTTGCATGTAGAAATCCAAGCTAAGATAAATCATAGATATACATCTTTCTATTAAGAATGCCCTAATTCCAAATCAGATGGTTGGATGGCATCGATTTAACTGACATAAACTTGGGCAAACTCTGGGAGACTGAGGGACAGGAAACCCTGGCATGCTGCAGTCATCTGGTCATGAAGAGTCAGATACAACCTGATGACTGAACAACAACAATTCCAAATGACTTACATAATTTATTTTCTCCACACTGACAGGGAACAACAACCACCCAAGAGCCATCTGCATTTCAGCACAATCATTAAATTTTTTTATAAATCAAAATAATTTTGATTTTATCTCTGTTCAAAATTATAATTTAATGTAAAGGATTTCTTTTTCTTCCTAGATGATTACTTAGAGGAAAACTAATGCTTTTCTAATCAAGATCTGACATTCACCATGTTAAGGATTTAAAAGTAACTGTCTAGAACTGTAAATAGGAATAGAGGATTTACTATTGGCTGTGTGGATATAAATGAAGGATAACAAAGAAACATCAGCTCCCCTCAATGATCAGATAAATCCAACCTACAGCAATTTTTTGTCCTGAACTATGCTGAGAACTGAAGCTCTCTAAAGCTGTTACAGATATGCTTGCAAAATAATTTTCAGAGCATAATAATTTGACTTAAATTATTACACTATCGTTCTGCATAGAACTTCAGTGTTTCAGATGTCTGGGGATTTAAATGTTACCTAGAGCTCAATTGTGATTATGATTATTCAATTGTATATTTCCAACTTTTATCATTTTACATATTAAAACAAGAATTTTCAATCATTTTAACTATAAAAGTTTTGATTTGATATCAACCTAAGAAACATCATCTTTGATTATACTTGACATGTGTAATTACTTTGATGAAAATATATGCTTGATTTAAGTTTGCATGTTGAATATTTAAAATGCAAAACTTTCCCAGTTTTTTACTGTCTTAAAATATGTCTTAGTCTGTAGTAGCAATACATGATGTATTAATCAACTACCCCTGTAATGATAGACTAAAAAGATGTTTCTCTTAAATGTGTGTTTCACTTGGACACAGCTGAAAAATATACCAAAATACTTCACATCAGTTTGCATGTAGAAATCCAAGCTAAGATAAATCATAGATATACATCTTTCTATTAAGAATGCCCTAATTCCAAATCAGATGGTTGGATGGCATCGATTTAACTGACATAAACTTGGGCAAACTCTGGGAGACTGAGGGACAGGAAACCCTGGCATGCTGCAGTCATCTGGTCATGAAGAGTCAGATACAACCTGATGACTGAACAACAACAATTCCAAATGACTTACATAATTTATTTTCTCCACACTGACAGGGAACAACAACCACCCAAGAGCCATCTGCATTTCAGCACAATCATTAAATTTTTTTATAAATCAAAATAATTTTGATTTTATCTCTGTTCAAAATTATAATTTAATGTAAAGGATTTCTTTTTCTTCCTAGATGATTACTTAGAGGAAAACTAATGCTTTTCTAATCAAGATCTGACATTCACCATGTTAAGGATTTAAAAGTAACTGTCTAGAACTGTAAATAGGAATAGAGGATTTACTATTGGCTGTGTGGATATAAATGAAGGATAACAAAGAAACATCAGCTCCCCTCAATGATCAGATAAATCCAACCTACAGCAATTTTTTGTCCTGAACTATGCTGAGAACTGAAGCTCTCTAAAGCTGTTACAGATATGCTTGCAAAATAATTTTCAGAGCATAATAATTTGAGAAGTACCTCACACAAAACCAAGCTCGGCAAGCATCTCCTGCATTCCAACTGTGAAGCCAACCAATTTAAATCATATCTTCATTTTTTGCTGAGTAGATATTTCCTTCTTGTCTCTAAATGAGCAAAACTGTATAATTCATAGTTGTTAAACTGTTTAATAAAGGCTTTTAACAAGGAAGTTGCTTCAAACTGATAGGCCACAGATTTTGAAGAGTTGACAGTCAGGTGGATACTACCTTTTCAGTTACTTACCTGTGCTATATTTTGAGAAAATAATTGGGTAACACTTTTCCTTCCTCCAAAAAGTCTCAAGATTTTACAGTGACATACCCAGCCAGCAGTGGCTTTATCAACAGCTACGTAAAATGTGAAGATGTCACCAGGAAGTCCTGTTTCACACTTCAGAAAACTAATGCTAGTGGATGTGTGAGTGTGTGGGTTTGGAAAAATAAGCTGTGTACTGTAGAAAAATTTGTAACAGAATATAGGCAATGGGCAACTTAGTGAATCTGGGAGAAATGAACATTTTTTTGAGGAAGAAGTTTTTCTTTTTTATATCTGTTTCAGGCAAAAATGTCTTCTATTCCTAATGTGAAACGAATGCAATGGAGAATAAAAATCATTTCACAGGTGGTAGATGATCGAATGTCAATTCCAATCTTTCTGTGCCCACAGGTAGAGATTTCAGATGGAACATTAAAGTCACAAACACCATCAATACATAGAACACTATACTAAGATTCTTTAAAGAATCATTTTAAGCAAAAGGCAAAGGAAATGGTCTAACATAAATGAGAGATGAACAGCTATATTTAAATCTGTGCACATCAGACTAGTGAGTAAAGGAAAAGGGAAGAACTTAAAATGTATTTTTGATTAAAAATAACATGCTTGACAGTACTGCCTTCATTTCTGCATGAACTCCACTACAAGAGAAGTCTTATCTGAGGGAAGACTGTCAAGTGAGACACAATCTTAACTATCTTACAAGTGCATGTTTTTGGCACGGGATTTTGCCAGTTTGCAGAAAATCTCTTCCCAAACTCTGAGCTGGGATATAACTTTATGTTACTCCATCTACACTGCAAAAATGAAGTCTTCTCCATAAAATATTTCAGTTGTACTTCAGCAGGATGGCTCCTATCTCTCAAAATATCACCTTACTGAACACTGGTTTTCGTCTTCAAAGCAATTTCAAGTTTTAACCATAAATAAAAATTATTACTTAAAACTATTTTTTGAGAACAGGATGCTATAGGAAGAACCAGAGAAATCCAAGTCTGTGAGCACAGGGACCCCTGACTGTGCTAAGACCAGGAAGATCCCTAAAGTACTAAGCAACTGGGAATCCTGCTTCCTAGGATGAAGATTTTCTAGGCCACCTTGGAAAAACAATCTATCCATAACTTTCTCCTCAAAACTCTTTGGCAGGCTACCAGGTAGGAGGGAGATTCATCCTTAAGATATATTTGAGGGCTTCCTGGTGGTTCAGTGGTAAAGATCTGCCTGCCATTGTGGGAGACATGGGTTCCATCCTTGGTCCAGGAAGATCCCACATGCCATAAGCAACTAAGTCCATGCACCACAATTACTAAGTCTGTGCTCTAGAGCCCCACAGCTGCAACTACTGAGCTCATATGCTGAAACTAGTGAAGCCTGTGTGCCCAGGATCCCATGCTCAGCAACAAGAGAATCTACATCAATGAGAAGCCCATGCACCACCACAAGAGAGTAGCCCCTGCTCACCACAACTACAGAAAAGCCTGCACAGCAACAAAGACCCAGCACAGTCAAAATAAATAAATACATAAAATTATAAGAAGAAAGCAACCTTGAACCATTATGACTAGTTTCTAAAGGAAAAGGGAAATGGTCTAACATAAATGAGAGATGAACAGCTATATTTAAATCTGTGCACATCAGACTAGTGAGTAAAGGAAAAGGGAAGAACTTAAAATGTATTTTTGATTAAAAATAACATGCTTGACAGTACTGCCTTCATTTCTGCATGAACTCCACTACAAGAGAAGTCTTATCTGAGGGAAGACTGTCAAGTGAGACACAATCTTAACTATCTTACAAGTGCATGTTTTTGGCACGGGATTTTGCCAGTTTGCAGAAAATCTCTTCCCAAACTCTGAGCTGGGATATAACTTTATGTTACTCCATCTACACTGCAAAAATGAAGTCTTCTCCATAAAATATTTCAGTTGTACTTCAGCAGGATGGCTCCTATCTCTCAAAATATCACCTTACTGAACACTGGTTTTCGTCTTCAAAGCAATTTCAAGTTTTAACCATAAATAAAAATTATTACTTAAAACTATTTTTTGAGAACAGGATGCTATAGGAAGAACCAGAGAAATCCAAGTCTGTGAGCACAGGGACCCCTGACTGTGCTAAGACCAGGAAGATCCCTAAAGTACTAAGCAACTGGGAATCCTGCTTCCTAGGATGAAGATTTTCTAGGCCACCTTGGAAAAACAATCTATCCATAACTTTCTCCTCAAAACTCTTTGGCAGGCTACCAGGTAGGAGGGAGATTCATCCTTAAGATATATTTGAGGGGCTTCCCTGGTGGTTCAGTGGTAAAGATCTGCCTGCCATTGTGGGAGACATGGGTTCCATCCTTGGTCCAGGAAGATCCCACATGCCATAAGCAACTAAGTCCATGCACCACAATTACTAAGTCTGTGCTCTAGAGCCCCACAGCTGCAACTACTGAGCTCATATGCTGAAACTAGTGAAGCCTGTGTGCCCAGGATCCCATGCTCAGCAACAAGAGAATCTACATCAATGAGAAGCCCATGCACCACCACAAGAGAGTAGCCCCTGCTCACCACAACTACAGAAAAGCCTGCACAGCAACAAAGACCCAGCACAGTCAAAATAAATAAATACATAAAATTATAAGAAGAAAGCAACCTTGAACCATTATGACTAGTTTCTAAAAAGAAAAGATATATTTGAAATAATCTAATGTGGCTCCAAAAAGCAATGGTAATTTCTCAAGTGAACCTGGAGTTACAGTCAAGATGTCCTTGGCTGGAGAAGAAGCCACTGGGGCCAACAATGGATGGGAACAATTAAAAGGTAGGTTGATGAACTGCTGGAGACTGAGTATGGACTTGAATGAAAGTGATTTACTTTTTTTAGGGTTATAGTGTTCAAAGGGTTCTGATACTTTTGTGGTATTTATGTTCAAGAACTCAGTCCGGTTCTCACAGCGAAGACTGAATAAGTAATCCTTGTCATTTATACCCTACACACCATATGCATTTCCTCTAACAAAGCCCTGCATTGCTGGGCAAGACTCTATCAGACTCTATCAGAGTCTTGTTTCAGAGCCTTGAGAGAAGGTCATTCTTCCCATGGTAGCCTCTTCCTAACTTCCTGTCACATACACGGAGAGAAGAAAACTATACAAGAAGAACATAATTATGAAGTCAGAGGCCAGAGACATAGGTCACAGAAAGACTGAGATACATCAGCAAGTTGTAGATACTTCCCCAACACCTAATACCACACTGTGCTCAGTCACTTCAGTCATGTCTGATTCTTTGCAACCCTATGGACTGTAGCCCACCAGGCTCCTCTGTCCATGGGATTCCCCAAGCAAGAATACAGAGTGGATGACCATTTCCTCCTCCAGGGGGTTTTTCTGACCCAGGGATCAAAGCTGTGCCTCTATTCTCCTGGGTCTCTAGGATTGCAGATGGATTCATAACTCTTGAGTCACTGGGGAAACCCAATACTATACCAACAGGACTCAAAAATAAAAACTGGGTTATATCTGAAAAACTTACAAGACATGGACTCTCTTGGAGAAGAGTACTAAGGATGTTGGATAAGTCACCAGCAATCAAAGATGAAATAAGAGATGCTAACATGTTGAGAAAGTATACGGTTTTTGACTGACACACATTACAAATCCAATGTGGCTTGTTTGGAAGTTAACTAATTTATTGTGACTGCTATCATGGCAATATATTTTTTAAAAGAAGAAAGCAACCTTGAACCATTATGACTAGTTTCTAAAAGAAAAGATATATTTGAAATAATCTAATGTGGCTCCAAAAAGCAATGGTAATTTCTCAAGTGAACCTGGAGTTACAGTCAAGATGTCCTTGGCTGGAGAAGAAGCCACTGGGGCCAACAATGGATGGGAACAATTAAAAGGTAGGTTGATGAACTGCTGGAGACTGAGTATGGACTTGAATGAAAGTGATTTACTTTTTTTAGGGTTATAGTGTTCAAAGGGTTCTGATACTTTTGTGGTATTTATGTTCAAGAACTCAGTCCGGTTCTCACAGCGAAGACTGAATAAGTAATCCTTGTCATTTATACCCTACACACCATATGCATTTCCTCTAACAAAGCCCTGCATTGCTGGGCAAGACTCTATCAGACTCTATCAGAGTCTTGTTTCAGAGCCTTGAGAGAAGGTCATTCTTCCCATGGTAGCCTCTTCCTAACTTCCTGTCACATACACGGAGAGAAGAAAACTATACAAGAAGAACATAATTATGAAGTCAGAGGCCAGAGACATAGGTCACAGAAAGACTGAGATACATCAGCAAGTTGTAGATACTTCCCCAACACCTAATACCACACTGTGCTCAGTCACTTCAGTCATGTCTGATTCTTTGCAACCCTATGGACTGTAGCCCACAAGGTTTCTCTGTCCATGGGATTCCCAAGCAAGAATACAGAGTGGATGACCATTTCCTCCTCCAGTGGGTTTTTCTGACCCAGGGATCAAAGCTGTGCCTCTATTCTCCTGGGTCTCTAGGATTGCAGATGGATTCATAACTCTTGAGTCACTGGGGAAACCCAATACTATACCAACAGGACTCAAAAATAAAAACTGGGTTATATCTGAAAAACTTACAAGACATGGACTCTCTTGGAGAAGAGTACTAAGGATGTTGGATAAGTCACCAGCAATCAAAGATGAAATAAGAGATGCTAACATGTTGAGAAAGTATACGGTTTTTGACTGACACACATTACAAATCCAATGTGGCTTGTTTGGAAGTTAACTAATTTATTGTGACTGCTATCATGGCAATAAGATACACCTGGCTGATGGGTCCTGAAGAAATCCAGACTGTACCACAAGATTAATGTCACAGGCAAAATACAGTACAACAAAATAAGTAGCATATCCAAAGTTTTATTTTAAAAAGTTACGTCAATTAACAAAAATAAAATTTCAAAAATTTTAAAAAATTCAAAGAAAAAAATCTGTGCCCTGCTACTATCACTACTACCCTCTTGAGGTTCCTCTAGGCTCTGCAGGGAGAAGAGTCAGACAGTGTGAGACACTTTTGCCAGATCATGGAAGTGAAAGGAGACTTCGGCTCTGAGATACTGATGCAGATCTTGCACAAAGTGAGCTTTCAGTCACACGTTCTGATACCACCAGCAGCTGAGAATGGAGGTGCAAGGTCTCCTCAAGAATGCTGAGGTTGGCCATCACTACAGAGACAGGTCAGGCCAATGATCTGCTTCAAGAGCTGACGATATCCTGATGAGACTGATGAAATTCACTGTGACTTCCACGTGAGTCCTGTGAATCAACCACTTTCAGTAATTTCTTCTCTATCTTCTTCACCTAACTCTTGCACCAATGGTCAGGCAAGCCTAAAATGGCCTGTATTATGTCCTTTTTTTTCCAGAAGCCTACCATGGCTGTTGTTTTCCTGACTGAAACTGGACTTTTCAACTAAATGAAGAATATCAATATTTAAATGGTAGAAAGTTTTAAAATAATTCTTCAAGAATTTGAAAGAAAATAGCTGTAACTGATTCGTGGCTTTATCTACCTTAGGATCAGAGTTATTCATATCTCTGGGCCTGCATTTCCTCTTTCAAATGAGGGCATTGGCCAAAACACTTTCTATTTCTGTCACTCTGCAAGTCCAGAGTGTTAAGATTAATTAGGTTAGAGAGATGACAAAGACTAATAACCACACTGTAAATATTCGTGGTGTGGTGAATTTAACAGAAAGGATAATTTGTTTTGACATAATAAATCATCTTTGCCTTCTAAAGTTAACATATTTGTGGTAAAACACAATTATAAAATATAATGGACACATTCTTCTTATAACAAATCTTTGTATTTTTCATGTATATGATGAATTTTGATGATTTCATACCTTTATATTGGCAACAAATATCTAGTATGATTAAAAAATGATTAATCAGGGCTTCCCTGGTGGTCCAGTGGGTAGGGACACTGCCTTGTAGTGCAGGGGGCGTCGGTTCGATCCCTGGCCTGGGAGGATCCTGCGTGCCATGGAGTGGCTGGACCGATGTGACCAACTACTGAGCCGGAGCTCTGCAGCGGGAGAGGCCACTGCAGTGGGAGGCCCACACATGCCGGAGAATAAAGATGGATGAAAATGAATAATTAAAAAACCAATAAAAGAGGCCAAAATTAAAAAAAAATGATTAATCAAAATTCTATTTTAATCTTATATCTTGATGCCACTAAACACTAGGAAGCTTAATGCGTTATTATGTTTGGCTGCATCAGAGTTCAGCGGTTAAAGACTCTCCCTTCAAGCAGGAGACTCAAGAGACACAGTCTCAACCCTGGGGTGGGAAGATCCCTGGAGAAGGAAATGGCAACCCACTCTAGTGTTATTGTCTGGGAAATCCCATGAACAGAAGAGCCTGGCAGGCTACAGTCCATGGGATCAGAAAAGAGTTGAATCCTGAGCGACTAAGCACACACATTCGAACTATAATGTCCTATTCCACTGTCTTTTATGGGGGAAAAAAATTTTTTTTGACAAATTTAATTCTTCAAGCAATTGAAAGAATACATAGCTGTTAACTGATTCGGTAGAAAGTTTTAAAATAATTCTTCAAGAATTTGAAAGAAAATAGCTGTAACTGATTCGTGGCTTTATCTACCTTAGGATCAGAGTTATTCATATCTCTGGGCCTGCATTTCCTCTTTCAAATGAGGGCATTGGCCAAAACACTTTCTATTTCTGTCACTCTGCAAGTCCAGAGTGTTAAGATTAATTAGGTTAGAGAGATGACAAAGACTAATAACCACACTGTAAATATTCGTGGTGTGGTGAATTTAACAGAAAGGATAATTTGTTTTGACATAATAAATCATCTTTGCCTTCTAAAGTTAACATATTTGTGGTAAAACACAATTATAAAATATAATGGACACATTCTTCTTATAACAAATCTTTGTATTTTTCATGTATATGATGAATTTTGATGATTTCATACCTTTATATTGGCAACAAATATCTAGTATGATTAAAAAATGATTAATCAGGGCTTCCCTGGTGGTCCAGTGGGTAGGGACACTGCCTTGTAGTGCAGGGGGCGTCGGTTCGATCCCTGGCCTGGGAGGATCCTGCGTGCCATGGAGTGGCTGGACCGATGTGACCAACTACTGAGCCGGAGCTCTGCAGCGGGAGAGGCCACTGCAGTGGGAGGCCCACACATGCCGGAGAATAAAGATGGATGAAAATGAATAATTAAAAAACCAATAAAAGAGGCCAAAATTAAAAAAAAATGATTAATCAAAATTCTATTTTAATCTTATATCTTGATGCCACTAAACACTAGGAAGCTTAATGCGTTATTATGTTTGGCTGCATCAGAGTTCAGCGGGTAAAGAATCTCCCTTCAAGCAGGAGACTCAAGAGACACAGTCTCAACCCTGGGGTGGGA
Source organism: Tragulus kanchil (assembly GCA_022376925.1). Taxonomy (NCBI): domain Eukaryota; kingdom Metazoa; phylum Chordata; class Mammalia; order Artiodactyla; family Tragulidae; genus Tragulus; species Tragulus kanchil. The sequence continues at coordinate 18,105,750 of JAIOJX010000025.1, forward strand.
AGATCCCTGGAGAAGGAAATGGCAACCCACTCTAGTGTTATTGTCTGGGAAATCCCATGAACAGAAGAGCCTGGCAGGCTACAGTCCATGGGATCAGAAAAGAGTTGAATCCTGAGCGACTAAGCACACACACATTCGAACTATAATGTCCTATTCCACTGTCTTTTATGTGAGCTTTGACAAATTGCCACAAATATGAGGGTGTTAAAGAAACAATATATTTATTCTCTTATAGTTTCTATACATAGATCATACTGGTCTTGAACTAAAGGATAAAATATTTATGAGTTCACATAGATACAAATAATTGCTTGAATAAATAAATACACTTATTCAAGTTAGAAATGTAAAATGGATGAGGAGAGAAAGACCCTATTAGAACACCACAATGAGATTCACAGATCAATGTTACTATGAGTGGCTAAATGTTTCAGGAAATGCAGAGTATCTGTATGGTTTCAATGTAGCATATCATAATATTTATGAATTAAAAATGAGGGGGGGAGTTTACAGTGTAGAACCCTAGCAGATACCTCCTCATTCACGTGATCAAGCTTAATGTCACGGGCAGAAAGCCACAGTAATATTCTGTTTCCCCTGATATGTCCTGTTCAGTCACTAAATTATGTCCAACTCTTTGCAACTCCATGAACTGCAGCACACCAGGCTTCCCTGTCTTTCACTATCTCCCAGAGTTTGATGTGATGTAAAAGATAATTCACTTCTGTAGTATTCTTCCCTAAATTCACTACCTCAGTTGAATGAGGAAATTTTAAAATAACCAAAGTTGTAGGGTATTCTACAAAATTCTAGAGCAATCTTCAATTTTCAAGCCATGAAAGACAAGATTATGAACCATCACTAAATGGAAGTATCTAAGGAATTAAGAAAAGTGAAAAAAATGTAGGCTCTAGTTGAATCATGCAACAAGAAAAAATATATGTAAGTGGAAAGACTGGTGAAAGCAAGATAAAGTCTGTAGTTTAGTTACTAATATGACAATGTTAATCTCTTAATATTGACAAATGTGTCCTGGTTATACAAAATGTTGTTATTAGGAGAGACTGAAAAAAAGTATACAGAAATTCTCTATACTATCTCTGGTACTATTTTGTGAACTAAAATTATTCCCAAATTATAATTTAAAATTTTTAATTTGAATTGAACAGAAGAGCCTGGCAGGCTACAGTCCATGGGATCAGAAAAGAGTTGAATCCTGAGCGACTAAGCACACACACATTCGAACTATAATGTCCTATTCCACTGTCTTTTATGTGAGCTTTGACAAATTGCCACAAATATGAGGGTGTTAAAGAAACAATATATTTATTCTCTTATAGTTTCTATACATAGATCATACTGGTCTTGAACTAAAGGATAAAATATTTATGAGTTCACATAGATACAAATAATTGCTTGAATAAATAAATACACTTATTCAAGTTAGAAATGTAAAATGGATGAGGAGAGAAAGACCCTATTAGAACACCACAATGAGATTCACAGATCAATGTTACTATGAGTGGCTAAATGTTTCAGGAAATGCAGAGTATCTGTATGGTTTCAATGTAGCATATCATAATATTTATGAATTAAAAATGAGGGGGGGAGTTTACAGTGTAGAACCCTAGCAGATACCTCCTCATTCACGTGATCAAGCTTAATGTCACGGGCAGAAAGCCACAGTAATATTCTGTTTCCCCTGATATGTCCTGTTCAGTCACTAAATTATGTCCAACTCTTTGCAACTCCATGAACTGCAGCACACCAGGCTTCCCTGTCTTTCACTATCTCCCAGAGTTTGATGTGATGTAAAAGATAATTCACTTCTGTAGTATTCTTTCCTAAATTCACTACCTCAGTTGAATGAGGAAATTTTAAAATAACCAAAGTTGTAGGGTATTCTACAAAATTCTAGAGCAATCTTCAATTTTCAAGCCATGAAAGACAAGATTATGAACCATCACTAAATGGAAGTATCTAAGGAATTAAGAAAAGTGAAAAAAATGTAGGCTCTAGTTGAATCATGCAACAAGAAAAAATATATGTAAGTGGAAAGACTGGTGAAAGCAAGATAAAGTCTGTAGTTTAGTTACTAATATGACAATGTTAATCTCTTAATATTGACAAATGTGTCCTGGTTATACAAAATGTTGTTATTAGGAGAGACTGAAAAAAAGTATACAGAAATTCTCTATACTATCTCTGGTACTATTTTGTGAACTAAAATTATTCCCAAATTATAATTTAAAAATTTTTGAGTCTTTTTATATGTTTCTGAAATGTGAAAACACTATGGATATTATCTGTTCAGAAAAGTTTATGAGTTATCTTGCAAGGTAAGCTGAGGATGTATCAACATATGTTAGATACATATAGATACATAAGATTTTAATTGAAACTTCAGCTTTTTATAGAATAAATATTGATATTAAAGATTGACCCCCCCACACCATTAACCTACATTCTCACTCCCATTTATTGTTAGACCTCTTTAAAAAATGTTTTACAGCTTTATTGAGATAAAACTGATACATAACAAATTGCACATAATTAACATGCACTATTTTGATATTTGTATTCTTGGGCTTCTCTGGAGGCTCAGAGGGTAAAGAATCCACCTGTAATGAGTGAGACCTGGGTTCAATCCCTGGGTTGGGAAGATGCCCTGGAGGAGGTTATAGCAATTCTGGTATTCTTGCCTGGAGATCCCTATGGACAAGAGGAGCCGGCGGGGGGGGGGGAGTGCAGTTCATGGGACCACAAACAGTCAGACATGACTGAGTGACTGTGAACAGCATAGCACAGCACATAAGCACATAGAATTATTTTCATGATCAAGAATATAAACACGGCGGGAACCCGGAGCGAGAAGCCGCAGCGCCGCGAGAAGCGCCGCGTAGCAGGTAAGTTCAGCCACTCCAACTGGAGGGCTTGCTGAACGGAGAGGGGAAGTCACCCACGGGTTGCTGACCAGGGACCGGGCACGAGCTGGACGGGAAAGCTCACGACCGCCTTTGGGACTTAGACACGTAACCGGCAGTGCACGTGTGCCAGCAGCAGTGGAGCCTGTGCACCCCTAGAGCTGCAGCAGCAGAGGAGGAAGCCGGGGAAAGAGCAGGAATTAGAGAATACTGGCGGGTGCGCGGTAGAGCCGGGGCGCCCCGCCTCCAACACTGGACTGCGCGCACCGCTGCCTCCGCCCAACTGACTGGGATCAGCCCACCACCCCGGCCAGCACCCAGTATGGCAGCAAAGCCCTCATTTTGCTGAACACAAAAACAGAAACCACAGCAACCGGCACTGTAAGGGAAAGACCACGCCATCAAGACACCACCATCAAGAGCAGATTGGTTTCCAACAGGCAAATGAGAAGATAAAAACCAGGGACAATATTTAGCTTTTTTTTTTTTTTTTGCTTGTTTATTTGTGGTGGACTATTTTGCTTATTCAATTGATTGGTCTGGTTTGGGGTTTATTAGTTTGTTTGTTTACTCTGTTTTTGTTGTTTGTTATTTTTTGGTTTTCGTTTGTTTTGTTTTTTGTGTTTTTTGTTTGTTTTTTGGTCTCTTATTATTTTTTCTGCCCTTTTTAATTTTTAATTTCTTTTTTTGACTTTTATTTTATTTTATTTTAATTTTAATTCATGGAAACTTCTAATTGTCTTTTCTCTTTCCCACTGCTTTCTCCCTCTATGTTCTAAATATAAAACATTTTCCTATCTACCAATACCCTCTAGATAAATTATTTCCTATCTTCCTGTCTCCACTATTCTCTTCCAAATACACTAAACAATACACACATTAATCTTTGTGCCTAACCCTATAAAATCCTTCCAAGACGAATCTATTCCTTCTCATTACCTATACACTCTCCTCCTCATCACTCCCAACACATGTCCTAGTTAAAAATTGCTCTCATTGTAATTATCCAAGCCAGGACCTTGCGCTGGATCTATTTATTCAGGCACTATTTTAATTAATTCAAAGCTTCACGGGCAAGTATCATCTATGATTGTGTGATTTGCCAGAAAGATTTCCTGTGCCTTATCTCTGTAAAACTGGTCAGTTGTGGGGATTGCTGTGTTTGTATGTATATCTTACGATTATGTTAGAAAACATCTGCATGATTTTATGACTGTCATCCATCAGGGATGCACCTCTTGCTCCTCAGATGCTAGTATGTGAACTAATATCACGGAACACCATAGCAAACCAGACATAGAGCCTACACCTCCTGACCAATCATCAAACCAAGGATCCTCGGAGTGGAAGTCCTGATTCCAAGACCCCACACTATCAAAGAACATACGACACTAGAGATTATCCATCTGTAAACAAGACCCTAACACCATCCAAGTCACAAACCACTGAACCCTTCTACAAGGACAGAAACCCAAAGGAAGGAAGAATTCAACCAAGAAGTCTGGTAGAGAAAAAAGAACTGCACACACACAGACACACACAAAGAAACAAAAATTAACCTAATAATGAAACATCAGAGAAACACTGCACAAATGAAGGACCAAGCTAGAGAAACACCGCTTCAAATGACAGAGGAGGAGATAGACAAACTATCTGAAAGAGAATTCAGAAAAGCTATACTAATGAGGATGCAAAACACTGAAAACAGAATATTAGAGGAAATTAGTGCATTGAGAAAAGACATGCAAGAAATGAAAAAATAAGCAAATGGAGACAACCAACTCAATTGCTGAACTCAAAAATACTATAGAAGATCTCAACAGCAGAGTATCAGAGGCTGAAGAACGGATAAGTGAGCTGGAAGACAGAATGGTGGAAATAAGTGCTGAAGAACACAACAAAATGGAAAGAATTAAAAGAACTGAGGATAGCCTAAGAGACCTATGGGACAATCAAATGCACCAACATTAAAATTATAGGAGTTCCAGAAGAAGAAAAGGGGAAGAAAGGCTATGAAAAAATTCTTGATGAGGTTATAGTTGAAAACTTCCCCAACATGGGAAAGGAAATAGTCAACCAAGTCCAAGAAGCACTAAGAGTTCCATACAGGAGAAACCCCAGAAGAAACACACCAAGGCACATTGTAATCAAACTAACACAGACTAAATATAAAGACAGATTACTAAAAGCAGCTAGGAGCAAAGAACAAATAACATATAAAGGAAATCCCATACGTTTAACTGTGGATCTTTCAACAGAAACTCTGCAGGCCAGAAGAGAATGGCAAGACACATTTAAATGGCTAAAAGAGAATAACCTCCAACCAAGATTTCTCTACTCAGCAAGAATCTCATTCAGAATTGATGGAGAAGTCAAAAGCTTCACAGACAAGCAAAAACTAAAAGAATTCTGTACCGCAAAACCAGCCCTACAACAAGTGTTAAAGGGCCTGATATAGCCAATAAATACAAGAGTAGAAGAAGCCCTACAAATCAAACCCCAGACTTCTAAGAAGATGACAACAGGAACATTCATATCAATAATTACTTTGAACGTAAATGGATTAAATGCTCCAACCAAACGACACAGGTTGGCTGAATGGATCAAGAAACATGACCCATATATATGCTGTTTACAAGAGACCCACTTCAGACCTAGAGACACTCATAGACTGAAAGTGAAAGGCTGGAAAAAGATATTTCATGCAAATGGAAATCAAAAGAAAGCTGCAGTAGCAATCCTCATACAAGACAAAATAGATTTTAAAGTAAAGAAGATTCTAAGAGACAAGGCAGGTCACTACATCATGATTAAGGGATCTATCCAAGAGGAAGACATAACAGTCATGAATATCTACACACCCAACACAGGGGCACCTCAATACAGCTGGAAGACAGAATGGTGGAAATAAGTGCTGAAGAACACAACAAAATGGAAAGAATTAAAAGAACTGAGGATAGCCTAAGAGACCTATGGGACAATCAAATGCACCAACATTAAAATTATAGGAGTTCCAGAAGAAGAAAAGGGGAAGAAAGGCTATGAAAAAATTCTTGATGAGGTTATAGTTGAAAACTTCCCCAACATGGGAAAGGAAATAGTCAACCAAGTCCAAGAAGCACTAAGAGTTCCATACAGGAGAAACCCCAGAAGAAACACACCAAGGCACATTGTAATCAAACTAACACAGACTAAATATAAAGACAGATTACTAAAAGCAGCTAGGAGCAAAGAACAAATAACATATAAAGGAAATCCCATACGTTTAACTGTGGATCTTTCAACAGAAACTCTGCAGGCCAGAAGAGAATGGCAAGACACATTTAAATGGCTAAAAGAGAATAACCTCCAACCAAGATTTCTCTACTCAGCAAGAATCTCACTCAGAATTGATGGAGAAGTCAAAAGCTTCACAGACAAGCAAAAACTAAAAGAATTCTGTACCGCAAAACCAGCCCTACAACAAGTGTTAAAGGGCCTGATATAGCCAATAAATACAAGAGTAGAAGAAGCCCTACAAATCAAACCCCAGACTTCTAAGAAGATGACAACAGGAACATTCATATCAATAATTACTTTGAACGTAAATGGATTAAATGCTCCAACCAAACGACACAGGTTGGCTGAATGGATCAAGAAACATGACCCATATATATGCTGTTTACAAGAGACCCACTTCAGACCTAGAGACACTCATAGACTGAAAGTGAAAGGCTGGAAAAAGATATTTCATGCAAATGGAAATCAAAAGAAAGCTGCAGTAGCAATCCTCATACAAGACAAAATAGATTTTAAAGTAAAGAAGATTCTAAGAGACAAGGCAGGTCACTACATCATGATTAAGGGATCTATCCAAGAGGAAGACATAACAGTCATGAATATCTACACACCCAACACAGGGGCACCTCAATACCTAAGACAGGTACTTTTAGACATAAAAGAAGAAATCAACAATAACACAGTAAAAGTAGGAGACTTTAACACTCCTCTCACTCCAATTGACAGATCACCCAAACAGAAAAGTAATAAAGAAACACAAGCCTTAAATGCCACACTGGAAAAGATGGACCTCATCGATATCTTTAGGATGTTCCATCCAAAAGCAGAAGAATACACTTTCTTCTCAAGTGCTCAAGGAACATTCTCCAGGATAGACCACATCTTGGGCCACAAATCAAACCTCAGTCAGTTCAAGAAAACCGAAATTATATCAACCATCTTCTTGGACCACAATGCAATGAGACTAGAGATCAACTATTGGAAAAAAAAAAAAACCCTAAAAACACAAACACATGGAGATTAAACAATACATACCTAAAAACACTACTGATCATTGAGAAAATCAAAGGAGAAATTAAACAATTCCTAGAAGAAAATGACAATGAACACGACAGTGCAAAACCTATGGGATACTGCAAAAGCAGTTCTAAGAGGGAAATTTATAGCAATACAATCCCACCTCAAGAAACTAGGAATATATGAAGCAGATGACCTAACCCTCCGCTTAAAACAATTGGAGAAAGAAGAACAAAAACACCCCAAAGCCAGCAGAAGAAGAGAAATCTTAAGGATCAGAGCAGAAATAAATGAGAAAGAAACGAAAGAAACAATAATCAAGATAAATAAAACAAAAAGCTGGTTCTCTGAAAAGGTAAACAAAATTGACAAGCCACTGGCCAGACTCATTAAGAAAAAGTGAGAAAGAAGCAAGACCCATATATATGCTGTTTACAAGAGACCCACTTCAGACCTAGAGACACTCATAGACTGAAAGTGAAAGGCTGGAAAAAGATATTTCATGCAAATGGAAATCAAAAGAAAGCTGCAGTAGCAATCCTCATACAAGACAAAATAGATTTTAAAGTAAAGAAGATTCTAAGAGACAAGGCAGGTCACTACATCATGATTAAGGGATCTATCCAAGAGGAAGACATAACAGTCATGAATATCTACACACCCAACACAGGGGCACCTCAATACCTAAGACAGGTACTTTTAGACATAAAAGAAGAAATCAACAATAACACAGTAAAAGTAGGAGACTTTAACACTCCTCTCACTCCAATTGACAGATCACCCAAACAGAAAAGTAATAAAGAAACACAAGCCTTAAATGCCACACTGGAAAAGATGGACCTCATCGATATCTTTAGGATGTTCCATCCAAAAGCAGAAGAATACACTTTCTTCTCAAGTGCTCAAGGAACATTCTCCAGGATAGACCACATCTTGGGCCACAAATCAAACCTCAGTCAGTTCAAGAAAACCGAAATTATATCAACCATCTTCTTGGACCACAATGCAATGAGACTAGAGATCAACTACTGGAAAAAAAAAAAAAAAACAAAACCCTAAAAACACAAACACATGGAGATTAAACAATACATACCTAAAAACACTACTGATCATTGAGAAAATCAAAGGAGAAATTAAACAATTCCTAGAAGAAAATGACAATGAACACGACAGTGCAAAACCTATGGGATACTGCAAAAGCAGTTCTAAGAGGGAAATTTATAGCAATACAATCCCACCTCAAGAAACTAGGAATATATGAAGCAGATGACCTAACCCTCCGCTTAAAACAATTGGAGAAAGAAGAACAAAAACACCCCAAAGCCAGCAGAAGAAGAGAAATCTTAAGGATCAGAGCAGAAATAAATGAGAAAGAAACGAAAGAAACAATAATCAAGATAAATAAAACAAAAAGCTGGTTCTCTGAAAAGGTAAACAAAATTGACAAGCCACTGGCCAGACTCATTAAGAAAAAGTGAGAGAAGAACCAGATCACCAAAATCAAAAACGAAAAAAGAGAGATTACAACAGATAATGCAGAAATCCAAAGGACTCTAAGAGACTATTATGAACAACTATATGGAAACAAACTGGACAACCTGGAAGAAATGGACAGTTTCTTGGAGAAGATTAATCTCCCAAGACTGACCCAGGAAGAAACAGAAACTTTGAACAACCCAATCACAAGCTCAGAAATCGAATTTGTGATTAAAAATCTACCCAAAAATAAAAGCCCAGGGCCAGACGGCTTCACAGCCGAATTCTACCAAACATCTAAAGAAGAGCTAATGCCTGTCCTTTTAAAACTCTTCCAAAAAATTGCACAGGAAGAAAAACTTCCAAACACATTCTACGAGGCCACCATCACCCTGATACCCAAACCAGGCAAAGGACAACACAAAAAAGGAAAACTATAGGCCAATTTCACTGATGAACTTAGATGCCAAGATCCTCAACAAAATCCTAGCAAACAGAATTCAACGACACATCAAAAAACTCATACATCACGATCAAGTCGGGTTCATCCCAAGCATGCAAGGATTCTTCAACATCTGCAAATCAATCAATGTGATACACCTTATCAACAAACTGAGAAACAAAAATCACATGATCATCTCAATAGATGCAGAAAAAGCCTTCGACAAAGTACAACATCCATTTATGATAAAGACTCTTCAGAAAATGGGCATAGAAGGAACCTATCTCAACATAATAAAAGCCATCTATGAGAAGCCTACAGCAAACATTATTGTTAATGGTGAAAAACTGAAAGCATTCCCTCTAAGATCAGGAACAAGACAGGGGTGCCCACTTTCACCACTACTATTCAACATAGTCCTGGAAGACCTAGCAGCAGCAATAAGAGAAGAGAAAGAAATAAAAGGAATCTTACTTGGACAGCTACATGTAAAAAAATGAAGTTGGAACATTCCCTGACACCATACACTAAGATCAACTCAAAATGGATTAAAGACCTAAATGTAAGACCAGAAACCATCAAACTCTTAGAGGGGACTATAGGTAAAACCCTCAAGGACATCAATCAAAGCAAAATCTTCTCTGACCCACCTACTAGAATAGTGGAACTGAAAAGAAAAGTGAACACGTGGGACCTCATGAAACTTAAAAGCTTGTGTATAGCAAAAGAAATCACCAAAAAGCTCAAAAGACCCCCCACAGAATGGGAGAAAATCATAGCAAATGAAACAACAGACAAAGAATTAATCTCCAAAATCTACAAGCAACTCAGACAACTCAGCACAGGAAAAACGAACAACCCAATCAAAAAATGGGGAAAAGACCTAAAGAGACGCCTCTCCAAAGATGACATACAGATGGCCCAAAAGTACATGAAATGATGCTCAACCTCGCTTATCATTAGAGAAATGCAAATTAAAACTACAATGAGATACCACCTCACACCCGTCACAATGGCCATCAACAAACTGACAGACAATAAATGCTAGAGAGGGTGCGGAGAAAAGGGAACCCTCTTGCATTGCTGGTGGGAATGTAAACTGATACAACCTCTATGGAAGACAATATGGAGATTCCTTAAAAAACTAAAACTAGAAGCACCCTATGACCCAGCAATCTCACTATTAGGCCTATATCCTGATGAAATCAAAACTGAAAGAGGCACTTCTACCCCAATGTTCATTGCAGCTCTCTATACAATAGCCAGAACATGGAAGCAACTTAGATGTCCATCGACGAATGAATAGATCCAGAAGCTCTGGTACATATATACAATGGAATACTACTCAGCTGTTAAAAGAAATGCAGAAGACTCAGTCCTAATGAGGTGGCTAGCTCTAGAACCCATCATAAAAAGTGAAGTAAGTCAAAAAGAGAAAGACAAGTACAGTATACTAACTCATATATATGGGATCTAGTAAGATGGTCATGATGACACACGCAGTGAACTCATGGAAAAACAGAGAATAGACATAAGGACATTGTGGAGACCGAACAGTGAGAGGGAGGCAGAGAGGAAGTAACATTGAAACCTATACTGGCACGTGTGGAAAAGATAGCTATGGTCATTGTGCTAAGGGAATAGGAGTACCTACAATCACTTGGGGTCTGGAGGGGTGGGAGGGGGGGGAACTGGGTGAGGGGAGGGTCCAGGGATATGCATATGAATGATCTGGCAACATACATGTTGGTGAACAACAAAACTGTAAAATCTTTAAAATAAAGAATAAAAAAAAATAATAAAATAAAAAAGATTATAAACACATGCATCATCTCCAAACATTTCTTCATATTTCTTAGTTTTTTCTCATGCTCTACCCTCTGCCTACAACATTCAAATCCTGGTTTTTTCTGGTAGATCCCAGACCTTGAGGGCTTAACTTACAGTTCCCTCATCCAAAATGCCTTCCTTTGTCAGTCTCATACCACAACCCGATTGATGGATATCAAACTTTCACTTCACTTCCTACGTTACATCATGACTTCACATCAGTGCCAGTTCTCCCCAGATTAGAAAGTGATGCTGAAGGTGGAAGAAAATTTTTTTCACAATTGTATCCATATTCCTCAATACAGATAACCTGCTAAACAGACATTCCTCAAATTATATCATTCCATGTTTTCATACACTTTGAAGAAACATATATTATGCTTCTAACTGTTAAAACATTTTATTTCAGACAGTATTACTGGACAAATAAAACCACCGTGCCTGCTACAATTCAAGGTCTATGAAATAACATGATTGTCTTTTTTAATTAAAAGCCAATGGTGTGTGTATTTAATTATTTTGGTTAATCAAAACATTCTTAAAATGTTCCTAAAAATGTGACTGTTAGAGGAGTTCAGTGCCTCCAAAACTCTCATTATTTAGTGAAATTACTGACTTCCAAATATAGTTTGTGTGCTTATTTTGTAACCTATGACTGTTGTATTTTATAATTACATGTTCTCCATCAGTGATTAAGAACTTTACATATGAATTTATATGAGATTTAATATTATATGTTGGAACAATCATTCATGATCACAGCTATCTTAAATGAATATATCTCAGGTACTCTACTAGGTACTCCATATGTATTATCACAATTAATTTTTACCAAAAGCTTATTAGGCTTTATTACTCCCTTTTACTGATAAACCGAAAGTCAGAAAAAATAGTTGAGTTGAGTAGATATGGTTACATGGTAAAAATGTCTTAAACTCTGCACTAAATTAATTCATTTTAACTCCTACCCACCTAAACAAGTAAGCATCTTCACTTACTGCAACATCTACCAGGCTCGGGGATTTAGATTATTTGAGTTGTATCGTAAAACAGAATAGTTCTAACACTAACATATTTGTAGCCTTTACAATTTTTAATATGCTTTGACAAACATAACCATTTCTTAGTTTTTCTCATGCTCTACCCTCTGCCTACAACATTCAAATCCTGGTTTTCTGGTAGATCCCAGACCTTGAGGGCTTAACTTACAGTTCCCTCATCCAAAATGCCTTCCTTTGTCAGTCTCATACCACAACCCGATTGATGGATATCAAACTTTCACTTCACTTCCTACGTTACATCATGACTTCACATCAGTGCCAGTTCTCCCCAGATTAGAAAGTGATGCTGAAGGTGGAAGAAAATTTTTTTCACAATTGTATCCATATTCCTCAATACAGATAACCTGCTAAACAGACATTCCTCAAATTATATCATTCCATGTTTTCATACACTTTGAAGAAACATATATTATGCTTCTAACTGTTAAAACATTTTATTTCAGACAGTATTACTGGACAAATAAAACCACCGTGCCTGCTACAATTCAAGGTCTATGAAATAACATGATTGTCTTTTTTAATTAAAAGCCAATGGTGTGTGTATTTAATTATTTTGGTTAATCAAAACATTCTTAAAATGTTCCTAAAAATGTGACTGTTAGAGGAGTTCAGTGCCTCCAAAACTCTCATTATTTAGTGAAATTACTGACTTCCAAATATAGTTTGTGTGCTTATTTTGTAACCTATGACTGTTGTATTTTATAATTACATGTTCTCCATCAGTGATTAAGAACTTTACATATGAATTTATATGAGATTTAATATTATATGTTGGAACAATCATTCATGATCACAGCTATCTTAAATGAATATATCTCAGGTACTCTACTAGGTACTCCATATGTATTATCACAATTAATTTTTACCAAAAGCTTATTAGGCTTTATTACTCCCTTTTACTGATAAACCGAAAGTCAGAAAAAATAGTTGAGTTGAGTAGATATGGTTACATGGTAAAAATGTCTTAAACTCTGCACTAAATTAATTCATTTTAACTCCTACCCACCTAAACAAGTAAGCATCTTCACTTACTGCAACATCTACCAGGCTCGGGGATTTAGATTATTTGAGTTGTATCGTAAAACAGAATAGTTCTAACACTAACATATTTGTAGCCTTTACAATTTTTAATATGCTTTGACAAACATAACCACTTCACAGACTTGAGGTAGTTAAGGCAGATTTATGTCTCACTGTGTACTTAAGGTAACAAGCTGAGTGCCCTGAAATGATCAGGCAAGGACAGGACAACCCATTCTTTCTGACTCTTGGACAATGAGTATCCTCCCTCTTGCCTTCCTGTTTAATAAACAGTGCTTATTCTCGTCTCATAGCCTTTGCACTTACATTTCCCTCTGACCAGAAATTCTTTCATTTCATATGTTTTAATGGCTCACTTTGCCTCTTCATTGCAATCAGGACTTCCTACGCCCCTTCTAAAATATCTACTCATACTTTTGACTCCCTAAAATCTTACTACAGAACTTTTCTTCATAGGAGTTTGTCTATAAATTATAATTCATAAAAGAATATAACTGGACACTAGATTCTAAAACCACACCTAGTCAAATTTATCTGCTTATGAAATACTGGTAATTATAGTAATTAAATGATATTTCTTCAAAGTTATTGACTAGTATATGTAGATTTAGTTTTAATGAAGGGACAATATTAAAACACTAAATATTACTGTGAAACTCTTTCATTATCTACATCAAGATTTTGTGATTATATATTAAACACTACTCATACACTAACCAATTAATGATCTCAGTGTGATGATAAAGTACTGGCTGTTAGTGTCATTAAGAAATATAGGCACATTTAACACTATTTTTTACAATGAAAAAATAAACTTCTTATTTTTATCCTTTACCTATTAAAGAGTTAACATATATTAAAATATAAATTTCCTAGAATCTGTTATGCATATAATTCTTAAAATGTGTTGGGATGTCAATATGTCAATCTTCAAAAGTTAAATTATAATACTAATGTAAAACATTATCATAATCTAGGTCATTAACTTTGTCTATATTAATTACTTGATGGACTTTGAGCTATACATTCTTTATGGCAGACCAACAGTCGAACATTAGCTATTTCTCTTCATAATTAAATGCCTCAATAATTCTTTACTAATTTTGATATTTCTTTAAATATCTTATATTGTATCATTATTATTTATTTTTTGTTGGTTATTTTTACAGAGTTTTCTTGTTTACTGCCACACATCAATCAGAATCAGTCATAGGTATACATATGTCCCCTCCCTCTTGAACTTCCCTCCCATCTTCCTGCCCATCCCACCATCGAGGTTGTTACAGAGCCCCTGTTTGAGTTCCCTTAGACTTACAGCAGATTCCCATTAGTTATCTAGTTTACATCTGGTAAGGTAAGTTTTAATATTACTCTTTCCATACCTCTCAACCATTCCTCCCTCCCCAGCGTCCATAAGTCTGTTCTCTATGTCTGTTTCTCCATTGATGCTCTGCATATACATTTATAAGTAACATCTTTCTAGATTATAAATATATGTGTGTTAGTATACCATATTTATCTTTCTCTTTCTGACACTTCACTCTGTAAAATAGGTTCTAGGTTCATTCACCTCATTAGAACTGACTCAAATGCATTCATTTTTATGGGTGAGGAATATTCCATTGTATATATGTATCACAGCTTCTTTATCCACCCATCTGTTGATGGACATCTAGGTTGCTTCCATGTTCTAGCTATTGAAAAAACTGCAGCAATGAACAATGGGGTACATGTGTATTTTTCAAGTTTGATTTCCTCAGGGTATATGCCTAGTGGTGGGATTGCTGGGTCATATGGTGGTTCTATTTATAGTTTATTGAGGAATCTCCATATTGTCTTCCCTAGTGGCTGTATCAGTTAACATTCCTACCAACAGAGCAAGAGGGTTCCCTTTTCTCCACACTCTCTCTAGCATTTATTGTTTGTAGACATTTTGATGACAGCCATTCTGTCTGGTGCGAGGTGATATCTCATCGTAGTTTTGATTTGTTATATCATTTCTAGATTTAAGTCATCATTAGAATGTTCTTCTGGTATTTCAACCAGAAGTAAATTATATACAGCCTACTGAAGAATCACTACACTGCTCTGCTCTATCAAATGATTGTGACAAATTAATAACACCATTAAATCTTCAATGCAAAATGAATTTGGCACAGGCTGGAATTTGAGCTATACATTCTTTATGGCAGACCAACAGTCGAACATTAGCTATTTCTCTTCATAATTAAATGCCTCAATAATTCTTTACTAATTTTGATATTTCTTTAAATATCTTATATTGTATCACTATTATTTATTTTTTGTTGGTTATTTTTACAGAGTTTTCTTGTTTACTGCCACACATCAATCAGAATCAGTCATAGGTATACATATGTCCCCTCCCTCTTGAACTTCCCTCCCATCTTCCTGCCCATCCCACCATCGAGGTTGTTACAGAGCCCCTGTTTGAGTTCCCTTAGACTTACAGCAGATTCCCATTAGTTATCTAGTTTACATCTGGTAAGGTAAGTTTTAATATTACTCTTTCCATACCTCTCAACCATTCCTCCCTCCCCCCAGCGTCCATAAGTCTGTTCTCTATGTCTGTTTCTCCATTGATGCTCTGCATATACATTTATAAGTAACATCTTTCTAGATTATAAATATATGTGTGTTAGTATACCATATTTATCTTTCTCTTTCTGACACTTCACTCTGTAAAATAGGTTCTAGGTTCATTCACCTCATTAGAACTGACTCAAATGCATTCATTTTTATGGGTGAGGAATATTCCATTGTATATATGTATCACAGCTTCTTTATCCACCCATCTGTTGATGGACATCTAGGTTGCTTCCATGTTCTAGCTATTGAAAAAACTGCAGCAATGAACAATGGGGTACATGTGTATTTTTCAAGTTTGATTTCCTCAGGGTATATGCCTAGTGGTGGGATTGCTGGGTCATATGGTGGTTCTATTTATAGTTTATTGAGGAATCTCCATATTGTCTTCCCTAGTGGCTGTATCAGTTAACATTCCTACCAACAGAGCAAGAGGGTTCCCTTTTCTCCACGCTCTCTCTAGCATTTATTGTTTGTAGACATTTTGATGTCAGCCATTCTGTCTGGTGCGAGGTGATATCTCATCGTAGTTTTGATTTGTTATATCATTTCTAGATTTAAGTCATCATTAGAATGTTCTTCTGGTATTTCAACCAGAAGTAAATTATATACAGCCTACTGAAGAATCACTACACTGCTCTGCTCTATCAAATGATTGTGACAAATTAATAACACCATTAAATCTTCAATGCAAAATGAATTTGGCACAGGCTGAAAAAATATTTGAGAGTTTCATTTGATATACATTTTAATAATTCTTACTTGCATAACATTTTATAGTTGTAAAAGTTAAATAGAATAGAGCAAAAGATGTCTGCGGTATAATTTCTAATTAGAAGCAAAGTATTGCTTTAATCATTATGATTCTTAGTTTTTTGCAAAAATGTTGCTTGTAATACTTATGGTAACATAATAGACAAAGTACTTTTACAATTTCCATGTTATAATTATTCCTATTTTAACTTATTTACTATAATAGTAAAGTGGCAAAATTTAAATATGGAAACTAAATCACATTTTACAACTTTCATATCAAAAAATGATTGCTTTGGAAGGGAAAGAGGTAATAAAAGTGTTAGTTGTAAATTTGAAGAAAATAAATGCTAATGTTATTCATTTTTCTTTTATCTCCTTTGACCAAGTACTTAAACAATGTAGATTTCCATTTTGTTATTTCCACACACAGGGTGACTCCAGGTTAAGATTTGCCCAGAATATTTACAGATTATAACTGCATCCTTCATCTGAATGTTTCCTGTACTTCCATTCACTTTCAAAATTGTTTTAGTAATGACAGAAAATTCTATGGTCATTCTATACTTAGAGAAAACTATTCTGCTGCAGGAAATGTTAATTGATATAAATGATTTCAATTTTCTTAATAATGATAAAAGTTATTTGTTTACTTATAAATATATTTTATCTGTTATTATTCACTAAATTAATTATTGTAGAACACATAAACAATTATAATTGATGTACTACAAGGTCAGTATATTCAAGATTGCATCTACGCAGATATGAGTTATTTAAACACACAATATATTTTAATTTACACAGTTTTCTATTTTTAATTGTGATATATATGTGTGTGTATATATATACATATATATATATGTGTGTGTATATATATATATATATATATATATATATACACATAAGAATTTATCACTTTGAGCACCTTTAAAGGTATGGGTCAGTAATGTTAAGTTTATTCACTGCTGTGTTAATTTACATTAAATAATATATTAGTAATGAACCATCAATACACTCTGAAAATCACAATCGAACAGAACCTAAGGAAAATTATCAAACAAGTAAATGATGGCCCTTGGGTGCTACAGAGAAAATACAACCTACTGAGACAATGAAATTCAATATGCCTGGCACTGTGCCTGAAAACTGTTCAGGGAATAATAATCTATGGATTAGTACTTGGATTGGAATGGTTTGGCTGTGGTCACATCATTTGTTCTGACTCTAAATCCTGTTATTTTTATCAAATTTTTCTGTTAAAGATATGCACTACCGAAGACAGTTACACCCTCAGTTAAGTCTCTGTAAACAAATGCTTTCAGAATTGCTTTTTTATTTTGCATAATGTTTTTACTTTTATCTATTTAATAGTTAACTACATCTATTAAAATTTACATCCAGGGCTTCCCTGGTAGCTCAGTGGTTAAGAGTTTGCCTGCCAATGCAGGAGACACAGGTTCAATCCCTGATCCCGGAAGATCCCACACGTTGCAGAGCATCTAAGCTCGTTAGCCACAACGCTTGAGCTTGTGCTCTAGAGCCTTAGAGCCGCAACTATTGAACCCATGCACCACAATGATTGAAGCCCGTGGGCCCTAGAACCCAAGTTCCACAAGAGAAGTCATTGCAACAAGAAGCCTGCCTACCTCAACCAAAGAGTAGCCCTGGGCTTCCCCTGGTGGTCCAGTGGGTAGGGACACCGTCTTGCAGTGCAAGGGGCGCCGCTTCGATCCCTGGCCTGGGAAGATCCCACATGCCACGGAGCGGCTGGGCTGATGTGTCCAATTGCCGAGCCAGAGCTCTGGGGCGCATGCACCCAGAGCTGGCGCCTTGAGACGACAGAGGCCACCTCGATGGGAGGCCCACAGGAGTCAAAGAACAAAGATGGATGAAAATAGAGAAATGAAAGATATAAGTGGCCCACCCGCTCCCCCGCCCAAAATAAATAAATAAATAAATCTTTAAAAAAAAAAAAAGAAAAAGAGTAGCCCCCACTCCCTGCAACTGGAGAAGAGCCTGTGGCAGCAGTGAAAACCCAGACTAGCCAAAAATTAAAAAATAAATTAAAAAAAAAATTTACATCCGACCATCTCATCCCCTGTCGTCTACTTCTTCCCCTGCCCTCAATATTTCCCAGCATCAGAATCTTTTCCAGTGAGTTAGTTCTTCACATCAGGTGGCCAAAGTATTGAAGCTTCAGTATCAGTTCTTCCAATGAATTTCAGAGTTGATTTCCTTTAGGATTTAATGGATTTGACCTCCTGGCTATTCAAGAGACTCTTAAGAGTCTTCTCTAGCACTATAATTCAAAAGTGTCATTTCTTAGACATTCAGTCTTCTTTATGGTCCACATCTCACATCCATACATGACTATTGGGAAAATCATAGTTTTAAGTATACTATAGAACCTTTGTCAGCAAAGTGATGTCTCTACTTTTTAATATGCTCTCTAGGTTTGTCATACCTATCCTTCCAAGGAGCAAGGATCTTTTAATTTCATGTCTGCAGTCACCATCCACAGTGATGTTGGAGTCTAAGGAAATGAGTCTTTCACTACTTCCACTTTTCTCTTTCTATTTGACACGAAGTGATGGGACCAGATGCCATTAACTTAATATTTGAATGCTGAATTTTATTTATTTATTTATTTATTTTTATTTATTTATTTTTGGGGCGGGGGTCAGGTTGGGGAGGGAGGGGGTCGGGTGGGCCACTTCTATTGGTCTTTCACTTCTCCATTTTCATCCGTCTTTATTCTTTGGCTCCTGTGGGCCTCCCATCGCGGTGGCATCTGTCTCTGCAGAGCTCCGGCTCTGGGCGCATGCGCTCCAGAACTCCAGCTAGGTAGTTGGACACATCGGTCCAGGCGCTCCATGGCACGTGGGATCTTCCCAGGCCAGGGCTCGAACCGGCACCCCTTGCACTGCAAGGCGGTGTCCTTACCCACTGGACCACCAGGGGAAGCCCTGAATGCTGAATTTTAAGCCAGCTTTTTCACTTTCCTCTTTCATCCTCATCAACGGGTTCTTCAGCTCCTTTTCACTTTCTCCCACTAGAGTGGTATCATGTGCATATATGAGGTTATTGATATTTCTCCCGGCAATCTTAATTCCAGTTTGTGATTCGTCCAGCCTGGTATTTCTCATGATGTAATTCACATATAAGTTAAATAAGCAGGGTGACAATACACAGCCTTGTCATACTCCTTTCCCAAGTTTGAACCAGTCATTTGTCCCATGTCCAGTTCAAATTGCTGCTTCTTGATTCACATACAGTTTTCGCTGGAAACAAGTAAAGTGGGCTAGTATTTCAAGTCATAAAGAATTTTCCACAATTTTTCCTTAATTACATAGTCAATGGTTTTAGTGTAGTCAGTGAAGCAGATATTTTTCTGGAACTCCCTCACTTTCTCCATGATCCAACAAATGTTGACTATTTGATCTCTGCTTCCTCTGCCTCTTCCAAACCCAGTTTGTACATCTGGAAATTCTCAGTTCACATACTGCTGAAGCCTAGTTTAAAGGTTTTAGAGCATAACCTTGCTAGCATGTGAAATGAGCACAACTAAACTCATTAAGTCTAGCATAACGCTCAACTTACTACTTTAGAGTCTTTACTTGTAAAAATGGAAATAATTATACCACCTATGTTACATGGTTATTGTCAGGATTAAGTGAACTATGAATAAGGTATTTTGACCAATGTCTGGCACATAATTAGTGCTCAAAATGCATTAGACATTATTGTGACAACTTTCATTTGGAAAGTCATAGTAATCTCAGCCGCAATTAAAAAGATTCACAGTGCTCAGCCATTCTTCTCCCCAGTTCAGTAGGCATTTTATGACCATTATTTTGAACTCTTTATCAGGTAAATCACTTATTTCCATATCACTAAGGTTATTCCTGAGGCATTATATTGTTCTTCATTTAGAACATATTTCTGTTTTTTCATTTTGCTTGGCTTTCTTTGTTGTTTTCTATATAGTAGATGAAAGAACCACTTCTCCTAGTCTTGAAAGAATGCTCTCATATAGCAAATAAATATTTTCCTTCAGCCTTGCTCTTGGTCAACTCTCAACACTGGCTAACCTGCCTATTATATTTCTATCTCACAATACCAAGATCCACTAGCATCTGAAAGGTGGGAATCTCAGCATTAAGATTCAGGATGGCTGGGAAGCCAGACCCTCAGGAAGCAGATTGCAAAAATATGCAATCTTGAGGGTGCAAGAGTAAGCCTCAGTGGCCACCAGAACCAGGAGTTCAGGAGACAATCACACAAATCAGGGCTTGATTATACAAAGTTCCTTTCTGGGAGATACCAGTAAGCCGAGCTAGGCTGAAGCAGAGCACCAAGAAAGTGTCTATGGCATATGATCTTTATGAAAAACCCCACAGGCCACCAAATGTCTGCCAAACCCAAAGTTTTTTCCCCAGGCTAAAACTCCAGGACCAACAGACTTCCTTCACAGAAAGACTGGGAGTGTGCCACAGCCTGCTGTCTGTTCAGTGCACTAAGTGTGGTAGCTTTCCAACTGTCTCACCAGCTGGCATAGTCCCATGGAAGTCAGGAATGCATGACCTTCTGGCCTCCAGAGCTAGGTGATGAAGGGGTGTCTGCCCTCCAAAACAGGCACCAAACCATTTAAAGCTCTCCTCTTGGAGACACTGGCTCTCTGACATGTGGCAGACATGAACGAGAGAATAGCTTCTGCCCTCCAAGGTCTCTGGGTAGGATTACAGTCAGCCCCTGGATATATGTTTAATTAGAGATCTAGGGACTCCCCTGACCGTCTAAGGGAAGGACTCTGCACTTCCATTGCAGGTTCCATGGCACAGGTCCGATCACTGATTGAGGAACGAGGATCCCATATGCCATGGCACAGCAAAAATAACAACTAATTAATCTAAAAAAAATCAACGCGCCCCTCAGGTCACGGTCATGATGCTTAGCTCACAGTTTTTCTTCACAGAAAGACCAAGCTCCTATGTCTACTGCATCCCTCTGTGCCCTATGGGTGGTAGATGTTTAAGGGCTCTTTTTCCATTGACAATTGTTCTGGGAGACCCATAAGCATAAGCTCTACCTATCATCAGAGCCAGGTGATATAGAAGTATCCCCTGGCAGCAATCACAAAATCAGGGACCAGAGGGATCTAGCAAATAAATATTTTCCTTCAGCCTTGCTCTTGGTCAACTCTCAACACTGGCTAACCTGCCTATTATATTTCTATCTCACAATACCAAGATCCACTAGCATCTGAAAGGTGGGAATCTCAGCATTAAGATTCAGGATGGCTGGGAAGCCAGACCCTCAGGAAGCAGATTGCAAAAATATGCAATCTTGAGGGTGCAAGAGTAAGCCTCAGTGGCCACCAGAACCAGGAGTTCAGGAGACAATCACACAAATCAGGGCTTGATTATACAAAGTTCCTTTCTGGGAGATACCAGTAAGCCGAGCTAGGCTGAAGCAGAGCACCAAGAAAGTGTCTATGGCATATGATCTTTATGAAAAACCCCACAGGCCACCAAATGTCTGCCAAACCCAAAGTTTTTCCTCAGGCTAAAACTCCAGGACCAACAGACTTCCTTCACAGAAAGACTGGGAGTGTGCCACAGCCTGCTGTCTGTTCAGTGCACTAAGTGTGGTAGCTTTCCAACTGTCTCACCAGCTGGCATAGTCCCATGGAAGTCAGGAATGCATGACCTTCTGGCCTCCAGAGCTAGGTGATGAAGGGGTGTCTGCCCTCCAAAACAGGCACCAAACCATTTAAAGCTCTCCTCTTGGAGACACTGGCTCTCTGACATGTGGCAGACATGAACGAGAGAATAGCTTCTGCCCTCCAAGGTCTCTGGGTAGGATTACAGTCAGCCCCTGGATATATGTTTAATTAGAGATCTAGGGACTCCCCTGACCGTCTAAGGGAAGGACTCTGCACTTCCATTGCAGGTTCCATGGCACAGGTCCGATCACTGATTGAGGAACGAGGATCCCATATGCCATGGCACAGCAAAAATAACAACTAATTAATCTAAAAAAAATCAACGCGCCCCTCAGGTCACGGTCATGATGCTTAGCTCACAGTTTTTCTTCACAGAAAGACCAAGCTCCTATGTCTACTGCATCCCTCTGTGCCCTATGGGTGGTAGATGTTTAAGGGCTCTTTTTCCATTGACAATTGTTCTGGGAGACCCATAAGCATAAGCTCTACCTATCATCAGAGCCAGGTGATATAGAAGTATCCCCTGGCAGCAATCACAAAAATCAGGGACCAGATGGGGATCTGAGTTCCTTTCTAGGTGATTAAAATCAGCTACATAAAGAAATTTCAGAAAATTCAGTCATTTCCTGATTAAATAACATGTTATTAAACAACCAATGAGTCAAAGAATAAATCAAAAGAGAATTTAAAAAAAAAATGCTAGAGATAAAATGAAATGAAAATATAGCACACCAAAATGTACAGGATGCAGCAAAAGTAGTTCTGACAGGGGAAGTGTTAGCAAAAAATACCTATACCTGAAAAGTCTCAAACAACATCATTTTACACCTCAGGGAGACCAAAAAGAAGAATAAAAGCCTAAAGCTATTGAAAGCAAGGAAATAAAAAAGATTACAGGAGAAATAAATGAAATAAAAACTGAAAAATCAACACATAAGCTTAATGAAACTAATGGCTAGTTCTTTGAGAAGATAAAATTAACTAACTCTTAGCTACAGTACCAAGAAGAAAAAAAAAAGCAGGACTTAAAATCAAATGAAAGAAGTTATAACAGATACCACAAAATAAAAAGGACCATAAAAAACTATGTGAACAATTATATATTTACAAACTGGACTACCTGGAAGAAATGGATACATTCCTAGAAACATAGAACCTATAAAGACTTAATTATGACTAAGTAGAAAATCTGAAAATATGACTAAAAAGGGGGATTGAATCAGTAATAAAAGAACCTCTTATATGGCTTCCCTGGTGACTTGGTAGTAAAGAATCCTCCGGTAGTTTAGGAGACCTAGGTTCGATTCCTGGGTTGGGAGGACCCCGGCAGGAGGGCCTCGCAACCCACTCCAGTACTCTTGCCTAGAGAATTCCATGGACAGAGGAACCTGGCAGGCTACAGTCCACGGGGGCTGCAAAGAGTGGGACATGACTAAGTGACTAAGCACGCACCCTAGCGTCTGGAGCTGCAACTATTGAAGCCCACGCATGCTAGAGCCCATGCCCCACTCAAAGGAAGCCATCTCGATGAAAAGCCAGTGCACCACAACTGGAGAGTAGCCACTGCACAACTACAGAAAAGCCTATGTCTATGCCCTCTGTGCCCTATGGGTGGTAGATGTTTAAGGGCTTTTTCCATTGACAATTGTTCTGGGAGACCCATAAGCATAAGCTCTACCTATCATCAGAGCCAGGTGATATAGAAGTATCCTGGCAGCAATCACAAAATCAGGGACCAGATGGGGATCTGAGTTCCTTTCTAGGTGATTAAAATCAGCTACATAAAGAAATTTCAGAAAATTCAGTCATTTCCTGATTAAATAACATGTTATTAAACAACCAATGAGTCAAAGAATAAATCAAAAGAGAATTTAAAAAAAAAATGCTAGAGATAAAATGAAATGAAAATATAGCACACCAAAATGTACAGGATGCAGCAAAAGTAGTTCTGACAGGGGAAGTGTTAGCAAAAAATACCTATACCTGAAAAGTCTCAAACAACATCATTTTACACCTCAGGGAGACCAAAAAGAAGAATAAAAGCCTAAAGCTATTGAAAGCAAGGAAATAAAAAAGATTACAGGAGAAATAAATGAAATAAAAACTGAAAAATCAACACATAAGCTTAATGAAACTAATGGCTAGTTCTTTGAGAAGATAAAATTAACTAACTCTTAGCTACAGTACCAAGAAGAAAAAAAAAAAAGCAGGACTTAAAATCAAATGAAAGAAGTTATAACAGATACCACAAAATAAAAAGGACCATAAAAAACTATGTGAACAATTATATATTTACAAACTGGACTACCTGGAAGAAATGGATACATTCCTAGAAACATAGAACCTATAAAGACTTAATTATGACTAAGTAGAAAATCTGAAAATATGACTAAAAAGGGGGATTGAATCAGTAATAAAAGAACCTCTTATATGGCTTCCCTGGTGACTTGGTAGTAAAGAATCCTCCGGTAGTTTAGGAGACCTAGGTTCGATTCCTGGGTTGGGAGGACCCCGGCAGGAGGGCCTCGCAACCCACTCCAGTACTCTTGCCTAGAGAATTCCATGGACAGAGGAACCTGGCAGGCTACAGTCCACGGGGGCTGCAAAGAGTGGGACATGACTAAGTGACTAAGCACGCACCCTAGCGTCTGGAGCTGCAACTATTGAAGCCCACGCATGCTAGAGCCCATGCCCCACTCAAAGGAAGCCATCTCGATGAAAAGCCAGTGCACCACAACTGGAGAGTAGCCACTCGCCACAACTACAGAAAAGCCCACACAGCAACAAAGACCTAGAACAGCCAAAACTAAATACATATACTTATTTTTTTAAAAAAGACTCTCAACAAACAAAAATCCAGGACCAGACAGCTTCATGGGTGAATTTTACCAGTCATTTGAAAATAATTCATATCAACAATTCTTCTCAAATTTTTCCAAAAATAAAATAGAGGGAGGAATTTTTCCAAACATATTTAACAGGGCCAGGATTAATCTGACACCAAAACCAAACAAAGATGCCACAAAGAGGAAAACTACAGTAAAAATTTGCATAAAACTCTATAGGTTTTCTCTATAATAAGTTTAAAGTGATAAAATTTTACTATGTTTTAGATTTTACTTCACAAAAGACTCATACACACATGAGAGTTTTTTCCAATGAGGTAGCAAGGTAAGCATCAAGATCTCTAAAAGGAAATGGAGGCATAGAAAAATTAAATGATGTTCCAAAGGCATAATAAGACGCAGTGCATAACCTAGAACCAACCATCTTAACACCCATTCAAGGTCTCTCATCTTCTACACCGGGTTCCACAAAGGCCAAAGACTGTGTAAGTCTAGTCTAATGGTAAGGAGCAAATTGAAGAGGGGTAGTTCCTCCCTGAAATTTTGCATATGTGTGTGTGAGTGTGTATGTGTGTGTGAGTATGTGTGTACATGTTCATGTGTAGTCATATACTAGCATTGTGTATAGATAGAGCATACATTTGACAGAGTTTTACAAAAAGAGAAGACAATTTGCTAGTAACACAGATTTGTATTGAAATGCTTTTTCTGTAAAGGCCTTTACTAGGAATTATACTTGCTTTGGGCCCCAAGTCCAGTTTCTGTATTAGAGAATATACAAGAAGCACATAATAAGGCAAGACAGTGTATTAAGAACTGTAAGAAATAGCTAAGTCGGGATTCTAAAAGGATACAATTTCTTGGATGAGACATCAGGAGAAATAATTACGAATTGTGTATCTCCAGTACTTAAAAAAAAAATTCCCAGCACATAGTCAGTAATCAATCAATATTTTTTAAACATTGAATGGGTAAAGCTTATAAGAATAGCCAGATTTAAAAATGTGTTGGAAAAAACATTGAAATGGAAAATAAAAAGCATTAACTGCATCTCAATAGATTCCTTGTTCCCATATAAGATTTATAGAAAACATTTCCTGAAACTTATTATTTAGTTTTGTTTCTATCTTCATAGATTAAGCAGTATATATCTATATTGTCTTGAGGCAATCAGGTGCTTTTGAAAAAATTCTTCATTAGTCATGAGATGCAGTATTCAGTTTTATTTATAAACATACAGTCTCTGCCATCTAAACAGACCACCTTAGCACTTGTGAATTATGTGCTATTATCTCACTTGTAGTAATGCATAAGACTTTTTCAGTGATTTAGTAGAGACGGTATTTTACACGGCAAAATAGGACACAAGCGTGGGTTGTTTATAATCTGCCATCATCATCACCATCACTCACAGACGCATATGTTATGGGCCTATTTGCACATGATGTTTTGCCAGGTGCTTCTTCAAACACCTGATTTAATGAATACGCCAGCCACTACATGACAGCAGTCTTCCAAAAACAATCAAACTTAAAACCAACATTGAAATACATAGTTATGCAAGAAGAATGCTTCCCTTCAAAATTCAAGACATTATGGGAAGTCAGTGTAGACATTCAAGACTAAGTCCATAAGAAAGCAAGTGCTATTCTTGAGAGAAATACTCATCGGAGAGCTCTTCCTCTCCTAAGATGCTTTTGCATTTACTAGAAACAAATTAGAGCAGAAAGGTAACCCTTCAAAAAAATACTACATTCTCTGAACTCTTATCTACACAGAACTTTGAATTTGGCAAGAGTTCAATGCAAATCTTTCAAAAGAAGCATGTCCTTTTGTAAAGCCCTAGGATTTATTTCCAAATTTTCCTCAAACAAGTCCCTTCTTTTGCTGCCTCAGTTTTCTATTTTGGTATGTCAAATAGCAAATCTCAAAAACAGAAAGGAAAGAGCATGGCTTTTCAGAATAGCCAGATTTAAAATGTGTTGGAAAAAACATTGAAATGGAAAATAAAAAGCATTAACTGCATCTCAATAGATTCCTTGTTCCCATATAAGATTTATAGAAAACATTTCCTGAAACTTATTATTTAGTTTTGTTTCTATCTTCATAGATTAAGCAGTATATATCTATATTGTCTTGAGGCAATCAGGTGCTTTTGAAAAAATTCTTCATTAGTCATGAGATGCAGTATTCAGTTTTATTTATAAACATACAGTCTCTGCCATCTAAACAGACCACCTTAGCACTTGTGAATTATGTGCTATTATCTCACTTGTAGTAATGCATAAGACTTTTTCAGTGATTTAGTAGAGACGGTATTTTACACGGCAAAATAGGACACAAGCGTGGGTTGTTTATAATCTGCCATCATCATCACCATCACTCACAGACGCATATGTTATGGGCCTATTTGCACATGATGTTTTGCCAGGTGCTTCTTCAAACACCTGATTTAATGAATACGCCAGCCACTAGATGACAGCAGTCTTCCAAAAACAATCAAACTTAAAACCAACATTGAAATACATAGTTATGCAAGAAGAATGCTTCCCTTCAAAATTCAAGACATTATGGGAAGTCAGTGTAGACATTCAAGACTAAGTCCATAAGAAAGCAAGTGCTATTCTTGAGAGAAATACTCATCGGAGAGCTCTTCCTCTCCTAAGATGCTTTTGCATTTACTAGAAACAAATTAGAGCAGAAAGGTAACCCTTCAAAAAAATACTACATTCTCTGAACTCTTATCTACACAGAACTTTGAATTTGGCAAGAGTTCAATGCAAATCTTTCAAAAGAAGCATGTCCTTTTGTAAAGCCCTAGGATTTATTTCCAAATTTTCCTCAAACAAGTCCCTTCTTTTGCTGCCTCAGTTTTCTATTTTGGTATGTCAAATAGCAAATCTCAAAAACAGAAAGGAAAGAGCATGGCTTTTTCAGGCCACTAAATACCAGCCTCTGTTCTATTTTCCCTAAATTTAAGGGGAAAAAAAAGCATCTGGGTGGACAGTATTTTTTCTCATTCTGATAGTACCATAGTTTTGTCGGGTCAGCCATAAATGACTCTCAGACTTAATCAGACTTTTTAAAACTGTTCTTACCCAGGCTCCACCATTATCTTATTTTGTAGCTTCATTATTTTTTTTCCTGAGAATTGCACAAAGCTAAAGATGATACAACTGAAAAACAACTCTTACCAATTGTGTTTATTATCAATAAATTTTTAGTTCACAAATGTCAGTTATTCAAAATCATGACATAAATTTCCTACACAGGTGTCAAACCGATGTGCTTTGTCACCAAGGTAACCAAATGCAATAATCTTCTATATGGAGGAGACTACTTTCTTTGTGATTTCCCAATTATTCACTCTCTATGAAAGTTTGAAAGCTAACATTCCTGCATCTCTAGTTTCCAGGATTGCCAGCCCACACATAAGGCAAACAGGGTGTCTCTCATTCTACTCTTATTTATCTAAGGATTTAAAAAATGTCCTTTCTTGTTATAAGCATGGTGAGTGTGACAGACATTGTTTATCCCTAACCAGTAAAATTTGTTTCTCCTCTTTCTTCCTTACCAGTTAATCACTCCTCAGGATTCTTCAAGCTGGAGTTTTACATGAAGAGATGGACCAAGAAGAGGAATGATTTTCTGACAAAAAAAAAAAAAAGAGATGTGAAAAGCCCTTCGTTAATGTATGCCTTGAGTGTTCATTCACTGATAAAAGAAACAGAATGGTTGGACTTGCTGCACCATCTTGTGACCACCTGGAATGTGAAGACAGCTAACATTTTAAACATACGTACAAAGTGTATATAAAACACCACATAAAATACATGTTCATAAGCTAGTGAGTTTTCAAATAAAATATGAAGATAATTAAGGCAAATGTTTAATTTTGTCTTTTTCCCTCTAGAATTAGTTACACATAAACTCTGCATAAAACACTATTTTCAGAAGTCTAGTCAAGGAAACAGTTTGAACTAAATCATAACATTAGTGCTAAGACTCCATCTCCCTTTGTATTATATAGATATAAAAGTAAACTTATGTTTCCCACAACCTAAATAATGTGTTACTTTATAAAATTTTTGTATGTGGTTTCTCTTTGTGCTATATTATAGACATATCTATATATCTGGAATAAAACTTTTTCTCCAAAAGACTGTGATAGAATTATTTTAACAATGACTATAAGAAATGAATTAAGGGTTGGTTAAAACTATTTCATTAATTTAATTCATTTTATATCACAATGTTAATTTCATATCAGTTTCTGAAATATTCCCTTGCTTTCTATGGGTTTCTCACCACATTCTAATAAACAATTAGATAATTTCAAGTTCAGAAAAGTTATTCTCTGCTACCACCACCTATGCTTTCTGAAAGCTTAGAATCCAAAACAAATCTAAAAAGTATTGACATGTTTTAAGATATAATTTAAATTAAGCAATTAGTCAAAATGAATAGATTGTATACCTGCCAAAATCTTTAAATTACAAAATTGCCATTCTACAATGATATATTACTTATATTAAACAGTTACTTTCCAAATGTTCTTCACTATTGAAGAATCCTGTAAAGAAGAAACTCATCTACCAGGTTTATTGTTGGAACTAGTTACAGTGTAAACATTTTACATGTTTCTCTCCATACATTTTCAAATTATAGGAAAGCTACTGTTGGACCAGGATTAACTTGTTTAAATACACTAAACTATAATGCATGGGTTTTAAAAGGGAACTTATTCCACTGTGTTGAGAAATCCGTTTGATCTCTGATCTCAGGAAGACATTTGGACAGATGATTATAGCTGTTCAGTCGATGCATGAGCTGCATCACTGCCAAGACTTCCTCCCTCCAGTCATGGATTAGTGACCTTTGGGCAGCTGCCTTGCAAGAACGAAAAGATGCATGTGTCTCTGTCTGAAATCCTCTGTAGTCCTTCTAATTGACTGCAACCATATCTACGGGTGACAGTAGAGGAAGCTGACAGCTGCAGGCCCTGTGGTTGCAGCCAAAAGCCACTCTTGTGGCACAAAAAAAAAACTTTTTTTTTTGAAAAAATAAAAAACACTATTTTCAGAAGTCTAGTCAAGGAAACAGTTTGAACTAAATCATAACATTAGTGCTAAGACTCCATCTCCCTTTGTATTATATAGATATAAAAGTAAACTTATGTTTCCCACAACCTAAATAATGTGTTACTTTATAAAATTTTTGTATGTGGTTTCTCTTTGTGCTATATTATAGACATATCTATATATCTGGAATAAAACTTTTTCTCCAAAAGACTGTGATAGAATTATTTTAACAATGACTATAAGAAATGAATTAAGGGTTGGTTAAAACTATTTCATTAATTTAATTCATTTTATATCACAATGTTAATTTCATATCAGTTTCTGAAATATTCCCTTGCTTTCTATGGGTTTCTCACCACATTCTAATAAACAATTAGATAATTTCAAGTTCAGAAAAGTTATTCTCTGCTACCACCACCTATGCTTTCTGAAAGCTTAGAATCCAAAACAAATCTAAAAAGTATTGACATGTTTTAAGATATAATTTAAATTAAGCAATTAGTCAAAATGAATAGATTGTATACCTGCCAAAATCTTTAAATTACAAAATTGCCATTCTACAATGATATATTACTTATATTAAACAGTTACTTTCCAAATGTTCTTCACTATTGAAGAATCCTGTAAAGAAGAAACTCATCTACCAGGTTTATTGTTGGAACTAGTTACAGTGTAAACATTTTACATGTTTCTCTCCATACATTTTCAAATTATAGGAAAGCTACTGTTGGACCAGGATTAACTTGTTTAAATACACTAAACTATAATGCATGGGTTTTAAAAGGGAACTTATTCCACTGTGTTGAGAAATCCGTTTGATCTCTGATCTCAGGAAGACATTTGGACAGATGATTATAGCTGTTCAGTCGATGCATGAGCTGCATCACTGCCAAGACTTCCTCCCTCCAGTCATGGATTAGTGACCTTTGGGCAGCTGCCTATGCAAGAACGAAAAGATGCATGTGTCTCTGTCTGAAATCCTCTGTAGTCCTTCTAATTGACTGCAACCATATCTACGGGTGACAGTAGAGGAAGCTGACAGCTGCAGGCCCTGTGGTTGCAGCCAAAAAGCCACTCTTGTGGAGATCTTAGACGAGTATCCAAAGTCCTTTTACGAGCTCAGCTGGTGAAGTTACTTTAGCTCCCTTGGCATGAACACTGGCCTGAGAATAGTAAATCAGCTCTTAAAAGTATCTCATTGTCATCTGAATTGTAAATGTTCAGTGAGCTAATACTAATCCTCTTTTATAAATAGAACTGGCCCTTTAGTGCTGTTGTGGCATCAAGAAACATTTTTCTCATTTTGCTAACTCTTCCTTTCCTTTGCTTAACCCCATTTGCCCTCTACAACACAGTAAGCGGAACTCTTGGAATAGCTCAAGATTAGGTATCGTAAAAGAGGACACAGGTGAACAACCCTGTACATTAGTGTGCAGGGCTTCCAGAAGCAAAAATATATGCAGGAGCTAAACTTTAAATTGTTTTTAGAGAAAAGTAGGGAAAAGCATATCCGTTGTCAGAAATCCTAGAGCAAAGGAAGCACACTGTTAGGTAGCCCAAAAGTGCCACTACTTTTTTTTTTTTTTTTTTTTTTTAAAGATTTATTTATTTATTTATTTATTTATTTTGGGTGGGGGCCGGGTTGGGGAGGGAGGGGGGCGGGCGGGCCTCTTCTATTGGTCTTTCATTTCTCTGTTTTCATCCGTCTTTGTTCTTTGGCTCCTGCGGGCCTCCCATCGCGGTGGCTTCTGTTGTCGCAGAGCTCCGGCCCTGGGCGCATGCGCTCCAGAGCTCCGGCTCGGTGATTGGACACATCAGTCCAGCCGCTCCGCGGCACGTGGGATCTTCCCAGGCCAGGGATCGAACCGGCGCCCCTTGCACTGCAAGGCGGTGTCCTTATCCACTGGACCACCAGGGGAAGCCCAAGTGCCACTACTTTAAAGTAACATAGACTGTCAAACTTTGCTCCAAATTAACTGAAGCTGTTCATGAGGCTCCAGTTGGAGCTTAAGGAAATAATAGAAGTTCATCACTTTCAATATACTATAATTCATCAGGGCCAGCTGCCTGCAAGAACGAAAAGATGCATGTGTCTCTGTCTGAAATCCTCTGTAGTCCTTCTAATTGACTGCAACCATATCTACGGGTGACAGTAGAGGAAGCTGACAGCTGCAGGCCCTGTGGTTGCAGCCAAAAAGCCACTCTTGTGGAGATCTTAGACGAGTATCCAAAGTCCTTTTACGAGCTCAGCT
Source organism: Tragulus kanchil (assembly GCA_022376925.1). Taxonomy (NCBI): domain Eukaryota; kingdom Metazoa; phylum Chordata; class Mammalia; order Artiodactyla; family Tragulidae; genus Tragulus; species Tragulus kanchil. The sequence goes on from JAIOJX010000025.1 coordinate 18,138,084, forward strand.
GGTGAAGTTACTTTAGCTCCTTGGCATGAACACTGGCCTGAGAATAGTAAATCAGCTCTTAAAAGTATCTCATTGTCATCTGAATTGTAAATGTTCAGTGAGCTAATACTAATCCTCTTTTATAAATAGAACTGGCCCTTTAGTGCTGTTGTGGCATCAAGAAACATTTTTCTCATTTTGCTAACTCTTCCTTTCCTTTGCTTAACCCCATTTGCCCTCTACAACACAGTAAGCGGAACTCTTGGAATAGCTCAAGATTAGGTATCGTAAAAGAGGACACAGGTGAACAACCCTGTACATTAGTGTGCAGGGCTTCCAGAAGCAAAAATATATGCAGGAGCTAAACTTTAAATTGTTTTTAGAGAAAAGTAGGGAAAAGCATATCCGTTGTCAGAAATCCTAGAGCAAAGGAAGCACACTGTTAGGTAGCCCAAAAGTGCCACTACTTTTTTTTTTTTTTTTAAAGATTTATTTATTTATTTATTTATTTATTTTGGGTGGGGGCCGGGTTGGGGAGGGAGGGGGGCGGGCGGGCCTCTTCTATTGGTCTTTCATTTCTCTGTTTTCATCCGTCTTTGTTCTTTGGCTCCTGCGGGCCTCCCATCGCGGTGGCTTCTGTTGTCGCAGAGCTCCGGCCCTGGGCGCATGCGCTCCAGAGCTCCGGCTCGGTGATTGGACACATCAGTCCAGCCGCTCCGCGGCACGTGGGATCTTCCCAGGCCAGGGATCGAACCGGCGCCCCTTGCACTGCAAGGCGGTGTCCTTATCCACTGGACCACCAGGGGAAGCCCAAGTGCCACTACTTTAAAGTAACATAGACTGTCAAACTTTGCTCCAAATTAACTGAAGCTGTTCATGAGGCTCCAGTTGGAGAGCTTAAGGAAATAATAGAAGTTCATCACTTTCAATATACTATAATTCATCACTAGGAACAAACTGTTCCACTAAACTACAATGATCTAGTCCTGATTTAGGCTTGACTGAATCTATGTTTGTTTTTTTTCTTAATTTTTTTTTTTTTTTAATTATGAAAGCATGTGCTACACTCAGTTGCTTCAGTCCTGTCTGAAACTTTGTGACTTACGGACTGTAGCCCGTAAGGCTCCTCTGTCCATGGGATTCTGCAGGCAAGAATACTGTACTGGGTTGCCCTGCCCTCCTCCAGGGGATCTTCCCAACCCAGGGATCAAATCTGAATCTCTTGTGTCTCTTGTACTGGCAGGAGGATTGTTTAGCACTAGAGCCAACTGGGAAGCCCCACTCTCCTTATAATATTACAATTATTATTGGGTGTGTGTGCATGTGTAAAAATTAATCTTTTTTCTTTCTTTACAGAGTTCTGTTGTTTACTGCCACACATAAACTTGAATCACAAATTACGTTTTAAGCAGATAAATTAAGATTTTAGTTGGAGTTTCAATATCAAATTCTCAAAAATTAATAGAATGAACAGATAGAAAAGTAGAAGGATATTGTAGACCTGAAAAGCACTATGAACCAACTCAGCATAATTAAGATTTATACAGTTTTTGACTGGATCTATGATTATGCATTCTCTTTATGTCACAATACATAAAATACTCCTCCATACACAATCACAAACATTGACAAAAAAAAAAATCTGAGGACTCTATAGTCCACTTTTAACATAGACAATTACTAGAGACACAAAGCAATTTTAGCAAAGAAAGGATGCAATTAACAGAGAAGTTAATTGAATTTTTTTTTACTTGAAATATTGACATAATGCATTGTGGATTACTGCATTTTACAAACTCAGTGCTTTGAACACAGGACAGCAGAAATAGTAGATGCTTAATAATTCATTGCTAGATTTAAAAAAATGAATAAATGATATTTTTTAAGCAACAACACATTCTTTCCATTTTGGAACTTAATTGGAAAGTAAAATTGGCAAAATCAAATTAAGATGGTACAGTGAAAGTTACAAAATATAATTTATCTATCTTTCCTAGAATGCCCTTATAAGTGAATTTAATTGCTTGTTTTATCTAATTAGAAAACCTCTAAATATCCCAAAGATTATTAAGTTTCTCTCATTCATCACATTTTAATATTATCAAAGTGTTATAAATTACATGATTTAAGCATTTTACTAACATAGTTCTGTTTAGAGTAAGCAATATTTTCTCATTAAAATCTTCCTTGCAATTTTCTTAAAACTGGAAATCCCATTTTTCAGAAGGAGATCTTATTATCTGGCTTAACTTAAAATTAATATGCTTATAATATTTTCATAGGAAAATCAGAGCGAGAATGATCCATTGTTTTTAAGCAATCTTCCCCCCAACCCAAGGGATCAAATCTGAATCTCTTGTGTCTCTTGTACTGGCAGGAGGATTGTTTAGCACTAGAGCCAACTGGGAAGCCCCACTCTCCTTATAATATTACAATTATTATTGGGTGTGTGTGCATGTGTAAAAATTAATCTTTTTTCTTTCTTTACAGAGTTCTGTTGTTTACTGCCACACATAAACTTGAATCACAAATTACTTTTTAAGCAGATAAATTAAGATTTTAGTTGGAGTTTCAATATCAAATTCTCAAAAATTAATAGAATGAACAGATAGAAAAGTAGAAGGATATTGTAGACCTGAAAAGCACTATGAACCAACTCAGCATAATTAAGATTTATACAGTTTTTGACTGGATCTATGATTATGCATTCTCTTTATGTCACAATACATAAAATACTCCTCCATACACAATCACAAACATTGACAAAAAAAAAAATCTGAGGACTCTATAGTCCACTTTTAACATAGACAATTACTAGAGACACAAAGCAATTTTAGCAAAGAAAGGATGCAATTAACAGAGAAGTTAATTGAATTTTTTTTTACTTGAAATATTGACATAATGCATTGTGGATTACTGCATTTTACAAACTCAGTGCTTTGAACACAGGACAGCAGAAATAGTAGATGCTTAATAATTCATTGCTAGATTTAAAAAAATGAATAAATGATATTTTTTAAGCAACAACACATTCTTTCCATTTTGGAACTTAATTGGAAAGTAAAATTGGCAAAATCAAATTAAGATGGTACAGTGAAAGTTACAAAATATAATTTATCTATCTTTCCTAGAATGCCCTTATAAGTGAATTTAATTGCTTGTTTTATCTAATTAGAAAACCTCTAAATATCCCAAAGATTATTAAGTTTCTCTCATTCATCACATTTTAATATTATCAAAGTGTTATAAATTACATGATTTAAGCATTTTACTAACATAGTTCTGTTTAGAGTAAGCAATATTTTCTCATTAAAATCTTCCTTGCAATTTTTTCTTAAAACTGGAAATCCCATTTTTCAGAAGGAGATCTTATTATCTGGCTTAACTTAAAATTAATATGCTTATAATATTTTTTCATAGGAAAATCAGAGCGAGTCATTTTCTACACTGATCCAGGTTTACAAAAGGATAAATCTAATCTCTTAAAGCATATAATTATATACACTATCACACTAAAAAAAAAAACTGGTCTTTAAAACCAATTTTAACTTTACGTTCCCCAAACGAGTACCACAACGTTTCCAGTATTGCTCATTTTTAAGTATGCTCTTTTAAAATATTTTAAATACTGTTCACTTTAAAATACTCATTTAATTTGCCAAGCTCAAGCGGCCTCAGGAATCTTCCCCTGCTGAAGCTGAAGATCATGGATGGTACGACCAGTGTAAAAATAAGAAACAATGGCTACCAAACAAATAGGGCTGCTTGCTCTGCTCTTGGCAGCACAAATTCCCTCACATACCCAACATGCCATCTTTATGTCTAAGGCCATTCATGATGGAACAAGAAATGTCTATTGATCATAATAAGTCATGTTTAAAAACTATTTTATGGGGGCTCCAGATCTTCCAAATTGCTTAATTACTCAAATTAAAATCTCCAGAATGGTTTCCTATTATACTAGCTTATAATAACACTAAAATATAAATTAAAATGTAGAAAAGTATCCAGGTAGTAAACTGAATAAAACTCAAAAGAATAATATGCATATACAACTCATGCATTTTTTGAATCCTGACTTTAACTGAATTTCATTAATCCTACTATTTGCTTAGTGATATAACAGCAAGAGAAATTCAAAATTGAAAGTTTATATGAGAATTTTGTTATTTCTACAGTTTCTGCCAATTTAGTATTCATTTTTTAATACCACAATTATCTGTAGTCAATCCAAACAAGTGAATTATTTTTCTTAAAGGTGACATAGTGTGTATTTGTTTATAATTTCGATTTCCTCATCAGAAAGACCCAGCTTGAATCTAAGATTCCCTTAATTAACTTTGATCAATTGCTAAATCCTCTGAATCTATTACCCACTTACAGATATAGATAACAACTTTGAGTATTTGTATAATACCTTTAACTGAACAATTGTATAATACTTTTTGTTAGTAATAGATGCAATAAACCAATGATAACAGTAGTTCTACTAATTCAATGAAAAGATTTGTCTAGGATTTGATAAAGAAAAAGCAGTGCAAGGGCTTCCCTAATGGTCCAGTGTTTAAGACTACCCTTTGCAATGCAAGGGACATCAGTTTGATCCCAGGTTCTGGAAAATTTCACAGGCCACAGAGCAACTAAGTCCAAGAGCTGCAACTACTGAGTCCATGTGCTACAATTACCGAAACCCTTTTACCTAGAGCTCGTGCTCCACAACAAGAGAAGCCACCACAATGAGAAGCCCCCGAAACACAACAAAGAGTAGCTCCTGCTCACTGCAACTAGAGAAAGGCCCCATGTAGCAACAAAGACCCCACCACAGCCAAAAAATAAAAATAAATAAAAAAGAAAATCAATGCTAATGTTGAGGTCTACAGAGTATTTCATCAATCTTTCATTTGATCATTTAGGAAAGTTATAATTGAAAATGTCATTTGAAAATTATGTTGTGAAATTTGTACAACTTAAGAAACTAATCCTTCCACCAATCTACAATAACATGCAGCACTCTGGAGTACAAGTTGTTTGCAACCATAAATTTTCAATATGGATCACAAAGAAGGTTCATCACATCATTCTTTTGGAAAAGTCTTTGCCACTACTCAATGCTTTTCTACTAGAGGTGGGCAATATGGGTTTCATGGTCAATAAAGAATACACTATGTTTCATCAAGTTCCAACTTTAATAGGTATATTATAATGATTATTTTGGCTCAAAAAAGGTAATCATATTAAATCAGAAAAAACAATTCAAAATTGAAAGTTTATATGAGAATTTTGTTATTTCTACAGTTTCTGCCAATTTAGTATTCATTTTTTAATACCACAATTATCTGTAGTCAATCCAAACAAGTGAATTATTTTTCTTAAAGGTGACATAGTGTGTATTTGTTTATAATTTCGATTTCCTCATCAGAAAGACCCAGCTTGAATCTAAGATTCCCTTAATTAACTTTGATCAATTGCTAAATCCTCTGAATCTATTACCCACTTACAGATATAGATAACAACTTTGAGTATTTGTATAATACCTTTAACTGAACAATTGTATAATACTTTTTGTTAGTAATAGATGCAATAAACCAATGATAACAGTAGTTCTACTAATTCAATGAAAAGATTTGTCTAGGATTTGATAAAGAAAAAGCAGTGCAAGGGCTTCCCTAATGGTCCAGTGTTTAAGACTACCCTTTGCAATGCAAGGGACATCAGTTTGATCCCAGGTTCTGGAAAATTTCACAGGCCACAGAGCAACTAAGTCCAAGAGCTGCAACTACTGAGTCCATGTGCTACAATTACCGAAACCCTTTTACCTAGAGCTCGTGCTCCACAACAAGAGAAGCCACCACAATGAGAAGCCCCCGAAACACAACAAAGAGTAGCTCCTGCTCACTGCAACTAGAGAAAGGCCCCATGTAGCAACAAAGACCCCACCACAGCCAAAAAATAAAAATAAATAAAAAAGAAAATCAATGCTAATGTTGAGGTCTACAGAGTATTTCATCAATCTTTCATTTGATCATTTAGGAAAGTTATAATTGAAAATGTCATTTGAAAATTATGTTGTGAAATTTGTACAACTTAAGAAACTAATCCTTCCACCAATCTACAATAACATGCAGCACTCTGGAGTACAAGTTGTTTGCAACCATAAATTTTCAATATGGATCACAAAGAAGGTTCATCACATCATTCTTTTGGAAAAGTCTTTGCCACTACTCAATGCTTTTCTACTAGAGGTGGGCAATATGGGTTTCATGGTCAATAAAGAATACACTATGTTTCATCAAGTTCCAACTTTAATAGGTATATTATAATGATTATTTTGGCTCAAATGGATAAAAATCAGAGTAATCATATTAATGACCATATTAAATAGACTTTAATGACAATTAAGAACAACTTCAAATTATGAAGAGTCAAAGATAACAAAAATTTCAAATAGGACACTTGAATACATTATCCCATATGTCATAAGTCCAGTTTTAAAAAGCTCTGCAAATTGGAAGCTGCAATCAAAGTATTATTGTAGTCTTTATTTTTGATATTGCATATGGTGGTTTCATCTGTTCAACTATAAGAGAAAATATTATATTGTGAGATTATGGTTATCTTTGAATATAAAAAACAATTAAGTAGAAAGACAGGCAGGGAAGAATCTCAACCTGAGAAAATCAGAAAGAATAATAAGATGACTAAGAAGTAAGTAGATAAGAGTCCCACAATGCTATAGTACTAAAACTCAAAGTGGTAGTTGCTCAGTCATGTCCAACTCTTTGTGACCCCATGGACCACTGCCTGCCAGGCTCCTCTGTCCTTGGAACTCTCTAGGCAAGAATGCTGGAGTGGGTTACCATTTCCTTCTCCAAGGAATCTTCCCTACTCAGGAATCGAGCTCAGGCCTTCTGTATCAGCAGGTGGTTTCTTTACCACTGAGCCATGAGGGAAGCCAAGGGATCCAGCAAAATAGTTCATCACCCACAGCACACAAGCAGCAGGATCATCAGTGTGGAAATGCAGGTTTTTCCAACGAGACAAGATGAGCCCATGTGGAGAGTCTACAAAGAGTATGTTTGCTACAGTAGAGAAGTTTACCTTCAAGGCCTCAGAACTTTCCATCACAGGAAGCATACAAGCCAGTCTTCCCCCCCAGGGAGGGAGAACTTGACTAATAGTCACATGTGGTTTTCTTTACCTATAGGTGTTTTCTTGATGTGACTAGCTACTGAAAGTGCTCACTATCAAGATATATTTGTGGCTTCCCTGGTGGTCCAGTGGGTAAGGACACTGCCTTGCAGTGCAAGGGGCGCTGGTTCGATCCCTGGTCTGGGAAGATCCCACGTGCTGCGGAGCTGCTGGACCGATGTGTCCAATTACTGAGCTGGAGCTCTGGGGTGCATGTGTCCAGAGCCAGTGCTTTGCGACAAGAGAGGCCACTGTGATGGGAGGCCCACAGGGGCCAAAGAACACAGATGGATGAAAATAGATAAATGAAAGACCAATAGAAGTGGCCTGTCGGCCCCCCTCCCTCCCCACCCTCCCAAATTTTAAAAATTAAAAAAAATTACAAAAAAGATATATTTGAACAATGCTATTTTATATATTCACAAAGATGTATAAGGCCACTCTTAAAATAAATCAACTCTGAATATTCATTAGAAGGACTGATGCTGAAGCTGAAGGTCCAATACTTCGGCCACCTGATGTGAAGAACTGACTCACTGGAAAAGAATCCGACATGGAAAAGACTGAGGGCAGGAGAAGGGGGCAAAAGAGGATGAGATGCTTGGGTGGTATCATCAGCTCAATGGACATGAGTCTGAACAAACTGTGAAAGAGTGAAGGACAGGAATACCTGGCATGCTGCAGTCCGTGGGGTAGCAAAGAGTTGGAAAACTGAGTGACTGAAAAAGCAAGCCACTCAGCAATTAAGGCAGACCACTTTCAACAAAAACAACAAATGTCTGAAATAAAATTTAATGCAAACAAATCTGTCTCTATATCATATCTGTAACAGAAAAAAAAAAGGTTATTGTGACAATAAGTAATCATATGAGATTAAAATTTAGCCACAAATATATTTAACTTTGTTTCCCCTGTTAGAATAGCACGCTCTTATGGGTCAATTTTTGCATTTTAAGGTAATGATTCACCTGCTTAAATATAAGGTAATTTATAGAGTAAATAATAAAATATAAATATTTTTCATCCTCATAATACTTTAATACTTACATAACTTGATGCATCATTGTAATAATTCAATAAAAGGAAGCTCTATCTAGGCCTAGACTCAGGTAAGATTAGATAAAAGTTGACATAGCATGCATGTATGCTCAGTTGTGTCCAATTCTTTGCAATCCATAAACTGTGGCCTACCAGGCTTCACTGTCTATGTTATTTTCCAGCCAAGAATACTGGGGTTGTCACTAACTCTTCCAAGGGATCTTTCTAACCCAGGGATTGAATCTGTGCCTCTTGTGAATCCTACATTGGTACTTGGATTCTTTACGACTGTGCCACCCAGGAAGCCAAAAGTTGAGTTATGGATCAATTCTGTCCTAGTGGGTAGGGCAGGTGAAGTTACAAAATCACAGCATTTTAAATGTCATACTACAAAAAGACCTGGTATTGTGAAAACACTAACAATGATAACAAAAATAAAATTAAACAGTCCCTGTGAATATTTATATACCAAAAAAGACCAACAGCATTTGAGAGTTTTTATTCCATTTTGTCATGAATGTCCCTTTTTTTCACAAGATGAAGGCCACTCTTAAAATAAATCAACTCTGAATATTCATTAGAAGGACTGATGCTGAAGCTGAAGGTCCAATACTTCGGCCACCTGATGTGAAGAACTGACTCACTGGAAAAGAATCCGACATGGAAAAGACTGAGGGCAGGAGAAGGGGCAAAAGAGGATGAGATGCTTGGGTGGTATCATCAGCTCAATGGACATGAGTCTGAACAAACTGTGAAAGAGTGAAGGACAGGAATACCTGGCATGCTGCAGTCCGTGGGGTAGCAAAGAGTTGGAAAACTGAGTGACTGAAAAAGCAAGCCACTCAGCAATTAAGGCAGACCACTTTCAACAAAAACAACAAATGTCTGAAATAAAATTTAATGCAAACAAATCTGTCTCTATATCATATCTGTAACAGAAAAAAAAAAGGTTATTGTGACAATAAGTAATCATATGAGATTAAAATTTAGCCACAAATATATTTAACTTTGTTTCCCCTGTTAGAATAGCACGCTCTTATGGGTCAATTTTTGCATTTTAAGGTAATGATTCACCTGCTTAAATATAAGGTAATTTATAGAGTAAATAATAAAATATAAATATTTTTCATCCTCATAATACTTTAATACTTACATAACTTGATGCATCATTGTAATAATTCAATAAAAGGAAGCTCTATCTAGGCCTAGACTCAGGTAAGATTAGATAAAAGTTGACATAGCATGCATGTATGCTCAGTTGTGTCCAATTCTTTGCAATCCATAAACTGTGGCCTACCAGGCTTCACTGTCTATGTTATTTTCCAGCCAAGAATACTGGGGTTGTCACTAACTCTTCCAAGGGATCTTTCTAACCCAGGGATTGAATCTGTGCCTCTTGTGAATCCTACATTGGTACTTGGATTCTTTACGACTGTGCCACCCAGGAAGCCAAAAGTTGAGTTATGGATCAATTCTGTCCTAGTGGGTAGGGCAGGTGAAGTTACAAAAATCACAGCATTTTAAATGTCATACTACAAAAAGACCTGGTATTGTGAAAACACTAACAATGATAACAAAAATAAAATTAAACAGTCCCTGTGAATATTTATATACCAAAAAAGACCAACAGCATTTGAGAGTTTTTATTCCATTTTGTCATGAATGTCCCTTTAAGATTCATAGTCTGGCATGGGACACATACATCTGCATGTTATGATAAATACAAATACTTTATGTGCATATGTTCAGAGTGCGGGGACCACAACTGAGGTCACTCACACAACAATCTGTGGTTGTTATGAGCATAACCTTGAAATCACCCTAGGAATGGTGCTGTATCAGCATCTTATAAAAGGAAGAACAGAATAGACAAAGGAAAGGACGCTTCCAAGTTGAAGTACTACTTAAGAAACAACAATGGAGCACTAGTCAAAATGTGCCGTGGAGAATGGGAAAGCTGCAGACTTGGTGGGACCACTAAATCAGGTGTACGTCAATAAAGTCCCAGAGGGTACTTCTGTTCTGGCTTAAAGACGTTTCCAGCAAGTTGTAGCAATCACAGAAAATATTAATATTAAATTTAGGAATGATATCCCATAAAACATTTTTTGAAATAAGAAGTTTATTCAGCATAAAAAGGAATTTAAGGAATATCTAAACAGTCAACTGTGAGAAGAAATAGTGTAAATTATGCAAATGATAAAGGATTTGATGGCTAAACCTTAGGAGCTTGCAATCAGATGAAGAAATAGTAGGGGACACTTGAAAACTGGGCATCATGAAACTCTCAGTGGTCAATTAATTGTGTGTGGTGACAAACACACAGGAGTTCAGGCAGATTACCAACTTTAATATGTCATGGTTAAAAGCATGATGTACAAGATGCAATTTCAAAAAGAAAAACATCTCTAATGTCTGGGGTTGTCACTAACTCTTCCAAGGGATCTTTCTAACCCAGGGATTGAATCTGTGCCTCTTGTGAATCCTACATTGGTACTTGGATTCTTTACGACTGTGCCACCCAGGAAGCCAAAAGTTGAGTTATGGATCAATTCTGTCCTAGTGGGTAGGGCAGGTGAAGTTACAAAAATCACAGCATTTTAAATGTCATACTACAAAAAGACCTGGTATTGTGAAAACACTAACAATGATAACAAAAATAAAATTAAACAGTCCCTGTGAATATTTATATACCAAAAAAGACCAACAGCATTTGAGAGTTTTTATTCCATTTTGTCATGAATGTCCCTTTAAGATTCATAGTCTGGCATGGGACACATACATCTGCATGTTATGATAAATACAAATACTTTATGTGCATATGTTCAGAGTGCGGGGACCACAACTGAGGTCACTCACACAACAATCTGTGGTTGTTATGAGCATAACCTTGAAATCACCCCTAGGAATGGTGCTGTATCAGCATCTTATAAAAGGAAGAACAGAATAGACAAAGGAAAGGACGCTTCCAAGTTGAAGTACTACTTAAGAAACAACAATGGAGCACTAGTCAAAATGTGCCGTGGAGAATGGGAAAGCTGCAGACTTGGTGGGACCACTAAATCAGGTGTACGTCAATAAAGTCCCAGAGGGTACTTCTGTTCTGGCTTAAAGACGTTTCCAGCAAGTTGTAGCAATCACAGAAAATATTAATATTAAATTTAGGAATGATATCCCATAAAACATTTTTTGAAATAAGAAGTTTATTCAGCATAAAAAGGAATTTAAGGAATATCTAAACAGTCAACTGTGAGAAGAAATAGTGTAAATTATGCAAATGATAAAGGATTTGATGGCTAAACCTTAGGAGCTTGCAATCAGATGAAGAAATAGTAGGGGACACTTGAAAACTGGGCATCATGAAACTCTCAGTGGTCAATTAATTGTGTGTGGTGACAAACACACAGGAGTTCAGGCAGATTACCAACTTTAATATGTCATGGTTAAAAGCATGATGTACAAGATGAACAATTTTGCAAAAGAATATAGTTAGAAACATTATGAGTTAATACACAGCTGGTCATTCTTTTTCTCTGTAAGAGAATCATGTATTTCCACTCATGGTTATATCACTTACCTGGAATAGGAATATAAGGTCAATTTTATTGACTCTGAGCTTAGTCATATGAATGTGAGTAGATATGATTTTATCATGATACCATCCAAGCAAGTTTTAAATATTACTGTGAAATATGGCTTGAGGTCCAGCATTTGTACCATATGCAATGGCAACACCCAGATAGCAGTCCCAGAACTAGAAGACATGCAAATGCCAATCAAGCTTAATAGAGACACAAGCGATGTATGCCTTTCATGTAAGGAAAACTAGAAATACTAGTTTTCATAATCCAATGTGAAAATGGGGTAGTTTGTTATCACAAAATCTAACTAATAAGGAAAACACGTTTGGTTCAGTTTAACAAGGTTTGAGTTATTTACTGAGAAATTTAAAGAAAATATCTAACAGGAAGCCACTTGGGTACAGAAAGTACAGAAATACCTACAGGCAAAGGATGAAGATAAAGAAAAGTGTTACCTCAAACTGTTCTGTTCACGGTAAAGAGAATGACTAAATAATTGCATTTTTCTTGTCAATAAGTCATCTGCAACACCTCCCACTAAAGAAGATATCAGAAGACAGGACTAAATTTCCCAAAGTAAAACAAACAAACAAACAAAAACTTCAGCTGTTCCTTAAATTCCTTTTCGCTCCAAGAAAAGCAAAAGCAAAAATTCACATAATTGACATGATGTGCAGACAAGTGCTAAGTGAATGAACATTGTACAGTAATGACTTCTGGAAATCCTACTTTACATCATTAAAATTACAGTTTCCTCAGAAAAATCTTGAGATTTTTTTTACTTTGAAGAGTAATCTAACAGTGCCATCAGAAAAGTAGTTGCCTCAGTTCTATTAACAACACAGAATGTCAAGATGTTTAGTTCTAAAACATTCTTTCATTTCATTTCAATCTACTTCAGTCTTAAGCATGAGGTGGAAGACAGCAATCCTCTGAAACTCTTCTGTGTGAATTCACAATATTAAGATGTTCCAGTGTCATATGATTAAACAAGTTAAGCCCTTATTTTATCAGTAATGTGGATTAACTTTATCTATTACCACTCTTCCGACTTCCTAGAATTAATTCAACTGTAAGAGAATGAACTATTTATGGAATGATAACCTTGCAAGAAGTACAGTTCATCTCAGTTCCTGGGCTATTTATGCAAACCATGTTACTCTATTGTAAATGTCCAAGTTAATAGGCAATTTCTAGAGGGTACATGGCCTGTCACTTTTTATAAAAGTCACAAATGTGTCTGAACATATGTTATTTATAACCAAACAATTGAGGGATCAAAAAATGAAGATTAGAAGGCTTTAAGAATTTGTTATTCTTGAGCATGTTCACCAAAGAACGTATTCTTTATTTCTGTATCTCCAATGTTGAGCCAATACATGGCACATAATAATAAGCATTAAAAAAAAGACTAAAAAATGCCTTTCTCAGTCAAGGCAGTTTGATAATGTATAAAAGGATGTATATATGGCATATAAGAAGTGTTTGAAAATACATGGCAATGATTAGGAACTATTAACAACTTAATAAAATTAAGTCTGAGATGTAGGCAATTTTTGAGTCTCGCACTAGATACCCAATCAGGTATTTTCCCAAGAGTGTTTTCAGGCTTTAGTAGGTATGCAGAAAACCAAGTCATCCTCAAAAAATGAGGCAAGATGGTTCTAACAGAACATGAGCTGGAAGTCAGCTCTCTGAAATCCGAATTAGAAAGTAAACCACCAAGAAAAGATTATAACTGTTCAACATGGGTCTGATGGTTGATGTTCAGTATCTGTTTAAGTATATGCTAATTCCAGTATGTGATAATTGCATGTGCATGAGTCTTAGCAATCAGTCTAACTCTTTGAAACCCTGTGGACTGTAGCCCACCAGGCTCCCCTGTCCATGGAATTTTCAGGCAAGAATACTGGGGTGGGTTGCCATTTCCTCTTCCAGGGTATCTTTCTGACCCAGGGATCATACCCTCATTTCCTGCATCTGCTGCACTGCTGGTGGAGTCCTAACTGCTTGAGCCCTCTGGGAAGCTCCAATGTCTTTCATTTCATTTAATCTACTTCAGTCTTAAGCCTTAGTTGGGAGACAGCAATCCTCTGAAACTCTTCTGTGTGAATTCACAATATTAAGATGTTCCAGTGTCATATGATTAAACAAGTTAAGCCCTTATTTTATCAGTAATGTGGATTAACTTTATCTATTACCACTCTTCCGACTTCCTAGAATTAATTCAACTGTAAGAGAATGAACTATTTATGGAATGATAACCTTGCAAGAAGTACAGTTCATCTCAGTTCCTGGGCTATTTATGCAAACCATGTTACTCTATTGTAAATGTCCAAGTTAATAGGCAATTTCTAGAGGGTACATGGCCTGTCACTTTTTATAAAAGTCACAAATGTGTCTGAACATATGTTATTTATAACCAAACAATTGAGGGATCAAAAAATGAAGATTAGAAGGCTTTAAGAATTTGTTATTCTTGAGCATGTTCACCAAAGAACGTATTCTTTATTTCTGTATCTCCAATGTTGAGCCAATACATGGCACATAATAATAAGCATTAAAAAAAAGACTAAAAAATGCCTTTCTCAGTCAAGGCAGTTTGATAATGTATAAAAGGATGTATATATGGCATATAAGAAGTGTTTGAAAATACATGGCAATGATTAGGAACTATTAACAACTTAATAAAATTAAGTCTGAGATGTAGGCAATTTTTGAGTCTCGCACTAGATACCCAATCAGGTATTTTCCCAAGAGTGTTTTCAGGCTTTAGTAGGTATGCAGAAAACCAAGTCATCCTCAAAAAATGAGGCAAGATGGTTCTAACAGAACATGAGCTGGAAGTCAGCTCTCTGAAATCCGAATTAGAAAGTAAACCACCAAGAAAAGATTATAACTGTTCAACATGGGTCTGATGGTTGATGTTCAGTATCTGTTTAAGTATATGCTAATTCCAGTATGTGATAATTGCATGTGCATGAGTCTTAGCAATCAGTCTAACTCTTTGAAACCCTGTGGACTGTAGCCCACCAGGCTCCCCTGTCCATGGAATTTTCAGGCAAGAATACTGGGGTGGGTTGCCATTTCCTCTTCCAGGGTATCTTTCTGACCCAGGGATCATACCCTCATTTCCTGCATCTGCTGCACTGCTGGTGGAGTCCTAACTGCTTGAGCCCTCTGGGAAGCTCCATGTTTAATTATACAGATAAAAAACAATTAGCACAGAAAAATCAAGCAAGAGAATACGATTCTTGTATCTATGCTAGTGGTCTTTCTATATAAACTGTCAAATATGTCTGCCTCTCAGAACAAGAAATGCCTCAGTAAATCTTAATGATAATGGAAGTAGAACACATTTTCTGGAGAGATTTCAATAGTCGTGCATTTGGATCTTGAGGAGAAGTGGTATTTCTGTGGTTTATTTCCTCTCATGATTATCTCCAATTCTGAATATGAATACTGTGTAGATAGATATTTTATGTGATTACCAAACAGGCCAATTTTTAAAATGAATTTTAGCCTTTAAATGTAATTAAAACACTAGGCTTTAGACTTAATTTGACATAACCATTTTATGGAAATGAATATTAAAATAAATAAGTATTTGCAATATGCATAAATATAAATGTAGCCCCACTTACAACCAAAGGTCTTCACTTTAAAGATGATAAATAACACAATTTTCAGAGATTTTTTTTTTTAAAGAATTGTAGTGGAAAAGAAAAATGCCTGATTTAGGTAAAGGATATTCTTCAGAATTTTAGACTTTTATGTCTTGGGATGCTAAAAAATTAACTATAACTCTGCATAAAAGAGGAAGAAAGCTAAACTAATTGACATACTATTAATTATGTCATATGTGATATTCTATTTAATTATCATAACAGTTCTTTTAAGAAGAAACTGTTATTTGTTATAAATCTACTTCTACTTTATTCACGTAGCAGGTATTTTTTTTTCTATTTTTTTTTTGTTGGTGGGGGGGCACTTCTACTGGTCTTTCATTTTTCTGTTTTCATCCATCTTTGTTCTTTGGCCTGTGTGGGCCTCCCATCACAGTGACCTCTGTTGCTGCTGAGCACCAGCTCCGGCGCATTCACTCCAGAGCTCCAGCACCGTAGTTGGACACGTCAGTCCAGCTGCTCCATAGCACATGGGATTTTCCAGGCCAGGGAACTAACAGGCTGAGGGGATTACCCCTCCATGTTTACATTCCAGGGTATCTTTCTGACCCAGGATCATACCCTCATTTCCTGCATCTGCTGCACTGCTGGTGGAGTCCTAACTGCTTGAGCCCTCTGGGAAGCTCCATGTTTAATTATACAGATAAAAAACAATTAGCACAGAAAAATCAAGCAAGAGAATACGATTCTTGTATCTATGCTAGTGGTCTTTCTATATAAACTGTCAAATATGTCTGCCTCTCAGAACAAGAAATGCCTCAGTAAATCTTAATGATAATGGAAGTAGAACACATTTTCTGGAGAGATTTCAATAGTCGTGCATTTGGATCTTGAGGAGAAGTGGTATTTCTGTGGTTTATTTCCTCTCATGATTATCTCCAATTCTGAATATGAATACTGTGTAGATAGATATTTTATGTGATTACCAAACAGGCCAATTTTTAAAATGAATTTTAGCCTTTAAATGTAATTAAAACACTAGGCTTTAGACTTAATTTGACATAACCATTTTATGGAAATGAATATTAAAATAAATAAGTATTTGCAATATGCATAAATATAAATGTAGCCCCACTTACAACCAAAGGTCTTCACTTTAAAGATGATAAATAACACAATTTTCAGAGATTCTTTTTTTTTTTAAAGAATTGTAGTGGAAAAGAAAAATGCCTGATTTAGGTAAAGGATATTCTTCAGAATTTTAGACTTTTATGTCTTGGGATGCTAAAAAATTAACTATAACTCTGCATAAAAGAGGAAGAAAGCTAAACTAATTGACATACTATTAATTATGTCATATGTGATATTCTATTTAATTATCATAACAGTTCTTTTAAGAAGAAACTGTTATTTGTTATAAATCTACTTCTACTTTATTCACGTAGCAGGTATTTTTTTTTCTATTTTTTTTTTGTTGGTGGGGGGGCACTTCTACTGGTCTTTCATTTTTCTGTTTTCATCCATCTTTGTTCTTTGGCCTGTGTGGGCCTCCCATCACAGTGACCTCTGTTGCTGCTGAGCACCAGCTCCGGCGCATTCACTCCAGAGCTCCAGCACCGTAGTTGGACACGTCAGTCCAGCTGCTCCATAGCACATGGGATTTTCCAGGCCAGGGAACTAACAGGCACCCCTTGCACTGCAAGGTGGTGTCCTTACCCACTGGACCACCAGGGAAGCCCCATGTAGCAAGTATTTATTAACAATCTGAAGTCGACTAGGAACTATTCTAGGTAATTACAGCTCCAATAAACTTTGAAATGTTTTTTTATTTTCAAAGGTAAATCATTTAATCTTTCTATTGTCAGTTTCTCTATCCATAAAATGTAGATAATTTTATCTGCAATACTACATTAAAATAATACATATAAAATTGTTTTATAAGTTGTGAGGTGCTATTCAAATATTAGCGTAAAGTAAATATTGGTTTCATGTTTTCTATTAGCATAGGCAAATATTTATACCTACAATGGCTAAGATAAAGAATAGAGTTCACAGAAAGCATTAACCAATTGTATCTGATTGTCTCTGTCCATTTGGACTGCATTAGCAAAATACCACAGATTGGGTGACTTATAAACAACAAAAGTAGTTTTCACAGTTGGGGCTGGGAGGTCCAAGATCAAAATGCAGGAAGGTTCAGAACCTGGTAAGAGTTAGCTTTCATGTTCACAGTTGGCACTATTTTGCTGTGACCTCACATGATGGAAGGAAGCAGAATATCTTTGCAAGGGTACTAACCTCAATCATGGAGGCCCCACCCTCATGACCCAATCACTTTTCAAAGGCCCTGTTTCCTCTCAGCTCTTTGGGCAATGGGTTTTCAACAGATGAATCTGAGTAGGACACAAACATTCAAAACATACTGTCAATAATAATATAAAACACCTCAAGGAGAACAGGGCTTGGATAAAGGAAAAAAAGAATAAAGTTGTTTAGAACATACTTCTTGAATTCAAGATAGGAAAATTTTCAAAGTTAGGGTCAGATGTACATGGTCTTTTTAATGGAGATGCAAGTAAGCTTTGTAACATTAAACTATGAAAATTTAATGTAACCTGAAGTGTTGCTGTCCTTTATTTTGCAGTGATTTGTAAAAGTAGAAAATAAATCTTGGCAAATTTTGAAGTGGGGTTAGTACCTCATGGGATTTGAGCTCCAGCACCGTAGTTGGACACGTCAGTCCAGCTGCTCCATAGCACATGGGATTTTCCAGGCCAGGGAACTAACAGGCACCCTTGCACTGCAAGGTGGAGCCCTTACCCACTGGACCACCAGGGAAGCCCCATGTAGCAAGTATTTATTAACAATCTGAAGTCGACTAGGAACTATTCTAGGTAATTACAGCTCCAATAAACTTTGAAATGTTTTTTTATTTTCAAAGGTAAATCATTTAATCTTTCTATTGTCAGTTTCTCTATCCATAAAATGTAGATAATTTTATCTGCAATACTACATTAAAATAATACATATAAAATTGTTTTATAAGTTGTGAGGTGCTATTCAAATATTAGCGTAAAGTAAATATTGGTTTCATGTTTTCTATTAGCATAGGCAAATATTTATACCTACAATGGCTAAGATAAAGAATAGAGTTCACAGAAAGCATTAACCAATTGTATCTGATTGTCTCTGTCCATTTGGACTGCATTAGCAAAATACCACAGATTGGGTGACTTATAAACAACAAAAGTAGTTTTCACAGTTGGGGCTGGGAGGTCCAAGATCAAAATGCAGGAAGGTTCAGAACCTGGTAAGAGTTAGCTTTCATGTTCACAGTTGGCACTATTTTGCTGTGACCTCACATGATGGAAGGAAGCAGAATATCTTTGCAAGGGTACTAACCTCAATCATGGAGGCCCCACCCTCATGACCCAATCACTTTTCAAAGGCCCTGTTTCCTCTCAGCTCTTTGGGCAATGGGTTTTCAACAGATGAATCTGAGTAGGACACAAACATTCAAAACATACTGTCAATAATAATATAAAACACCTCAAGGAGAACAGGGCTTGGATAAAGGAAAAAAAGAATAAAGTTGTTTAGAACATACTTCTTGAATTCAAGATAGGAAAATTTTCAAAGTTAGGGTCAGATGTACATGGTCTTTTTAATGGAGATGCAAGTAAGCTTTGTAACATTAAACTATGAAAAATTTAATGTAACCTGAAGTGTTGCTGTCCTTTATTTTGCAGTGATTTGTAAAAGTAGAAAATAAATCTTGGCAATTTAGAATAAAGAATTTGAAGTCGGCAAGGCATTAGGTAGCAAGTGATGATACTAAGATAAAGCAACAGAGAGAGAAAAAATGACAGAGAGATGGAAGAAGGAGGAAGGAGTAGGGACAAATACAAAAGAAAATAATATATTAAAAAACACAACTGGGGCTTCCCTGGTGGTCCAGTGGGTAAGGACACCACCTTGCAGTGCAAGGTGTGCCAATTCGATCCCTGGCCTGGGAAGATCCCATGTGCCATGGAGCGGCTGGACTGATGTGTCCAATAACCAAGCCGGAGCTCTAGAGCGCATGCGCCCAGAGCCGGTGCTCTGCGACAACAGAGACCACTGTGATGGGAGGCCCACACAGGCCAGAGAACAAAGATGGATGAAAACAGATGAATGAAAGACCAAGAGAGGTGGCCTGCCCACCTCCCCTCCCTCCCCAACCCGCCAACACCCACCCCAAAACTGGTAGAGGCCTTAGCACCATATACACTATTCTGACTTGGTATGTAGGCAATTTCTTCAAATGAATAAATATTGATTTTCTTTGGACAATACATAAAAATACAGTATTACAATATACTATAAATACAATTAATACTGTACACCATTCAACTGAGTTTAACAACAAATATCAATGATTAAGATCACCTAAATTAACACATAAATTATTAGGTAGCCTTTTAATTAAAGTTCACATATGCTTTAAATTTTTCCATGTTATTGTAAATATCTGAGAAAATATTTAAATTTTCACACTAACAGTAAATATTGCATATTATTATCAAAACACAACAGGACTATAATAATTTTTATGTTTATAGTTCAGCCATCATGTTAAGAAGTTACTGCACTATTTGAGAACTATTATGTATCATAGAGCCAAAATTATAAGGCATTCTTCCACAATAAGAAAAACCCATAACCCATAATTGTTTTTATGGGAAAGATGGTTAAAGATGAGGGAAAAAAACATTTATAGTGAATGAATCTAAACATTAATAATTTAGGCTGCTTTGTACAGGCTTGGTATTTGTTTTGCTATTTATGTATACTTGGATTATTAAAATATTTATTTTGTACTATAAACAATTAATTATATATTAATGACTAGTTAGAAAAAGTAAAAGCCTCGTAAATTGTAGGGAATTAGAAAGGACATTAAAATTATATATTCCAGTGGTATTAAAATTTTTATAGCACCAACACTATTTATTCAGATGATATCTGATGTGAAAACCTGATTATGGCAAACATAAAGTGCTAGGTAAAATAATTTAATATGCTTTCATATATATAGGTCTGAGGCCAATTAACAGAGGCCAGGGAATATAATGAAATGTGGTTCTAGAAACATTATAAGCTATAAAGTTGCCAGATGCCATCACAGAATGGGAAAAAAAGCAAGGTATTATCTCTTTTACATAAAAATACCAGGAACTTGTGAGAGGTAAAGATATGAATTAGAGAATACCACACACAAAACTAATCTTTGGATCAAATAAATCTCTAAGAAAAAGCAATAAAGAAAGAAAACTACACCAAAGAAGACTATAAAGAAAGTTCTAAATCTATTTTGTTACATAGCGATGTTAAATAAATAAATAAATAAATCCCTTCTGAGATATAATTGGCACTCTAACACTGGTTTAGTAACAGGTGTGAGTTTGAATTTATAGTACTAACTCAAGATTTTATAATTTAAGGGGAGGGCTTCCCTGGTAGCTCAGCAAGGAGACATGCATTCGATCCCTGATCCGGGAAGATACCACCATGCTGTGGAGCAAGTCCATGATCCAAAACTATTGAACTTGTGCTCTAGAGCCTTGGAGCCGCAACTATTGAGCCCATGTGCCACAACTACAGAAGTCTGTGTGTCCTAGAGCCCGAGTTCCACCACCAAGTCACCACAACAAGAAGCCTGCTCACCTCAACTAGAGAGTAGCCTCCACTCCCTGCAACTAGAGAAGAGCCCGTGGCAGCAGTGAAAACCCAGACTAGCCAAAAAATTAACTAATTAACTAAACTAAAAAAAAAAAAATTAAGAGGAATCTGGCTTGCAGTGCTGCCAGGAACCTGGTAAGATCAAACACAGTTTCTTCTGCAAGAATAGCCATTCAATCTACCTTCAAGAATTAACACAGTGAAAGTGACAAACTCACAATTCAAAATCATAAAATGCATGAAAATCTTCCAGGAGTAAGCACCATATGTAGTAACTATCAACAGGTATCCCCAAACTTAAATATGATTGTTAAAAATGCAAAACTATTAGATTTCAAAGTTTAAATGAATAAAATAAGGAAAACCAAGTAAAAATTGGGAACCCTACAGTATTCTAAATGGATAGGCAACCTTGATATTCAGCAAAATGGAAATTTTAGAAGCAATACACAAACACACATACACATAAATTTTTCAGTAATGGTGATGTTAAATATCAGATTAGAGAGAGCTGAAGAAGGAATTACTAAAATTCAAACCAGAAACAAAGAAAGTATACAGAATGAAGCACAGAGAAACAACTATATAAAAAATACATAATATAGAGTTAGAGAAATTGAGAAAAAAATAGAAGATCCAAGTTCATTTTCAAAGAGTTTCTAAGAATGAACAAAAAAATGACTGGAGTCAGTTAATGAATGTCACCATTATTCAAAGTCATAGTCTAATAAAAAAAAAAATCTAATAAAGCAGAATAAATAAAAATAACCTCATGCCTAGTCATTTAAATATTAAGTCACAGTTAAACAATGAAGGTCATATATCAGTGACAGAAAAAAAATGTTTTATACAATTGGAAGAAGAATTAAATACCTGATTTCTCCAGAACAACAGAAGTCAAAAGAAAGTGGAATAAAAATGTTGAGAGTAGGGCTTCCGTGGTGGTCCAGTGGGTAAAGAGTCCCCCTTGCCATGCAAGGAGAATCAACCAGTTGGATCCCTGACCCAGGAAGATCCTACAGGCGGCGGAGCAACTGGACTGGTGTGTCCAGTTACAAGCCAGTGCCCTGGAGCGCTTGTGCCCAGAGCCAGCGCTCTGCAATGAGAGAGACCACTGCAATAGGAGGCCCAAACAAGCTAAAGAATAAATATAGATGAAAATAAATAAATAAAAATCCAATAAAAGAAGCCACACACACACAAAATGTTGAGAGGAAACTACTTTAAACCATAGAAACATACCTGCACTCAGCCTATTTTTCAAAATGAGGACAATAAAGATTTGTTTATATAAAAAACCACAGAGCTGCCCTAAACATAACTCATTAGAGACACTAGAGCTAAATTATTAAGCACAGTAAGACGTAAACCAGGGAGGTAGTAATCATAAATTCTCAAAGTCTTTGTTTTTTGCATAGCACGTGAAAAAATTAACCGACTATAGATTTTAAGTATACATGCTAAAAATATTAATGGTTAACTTTTAGAAGAGTTGCAAAAAATATATATTCTAACCAGGAAAAGGGAAATTTAAAGAAGGGAAGAAGACTTTCAATCAGCTCTAACATATGGGAATGGAAATGGAAATAGGTAAGTCTGAGTCAAACACATGCAGTTAAAAATAATACCTCCAGGGCTTCCTTGGTGGTCCAGTGGGTAAGGACACCGCCTTGCAGTGCAAGTGGCGCCGGTTAGTTCCCTGACCTGGGAGGATCCCACGTGCCGTGGAGTGGCTGGAGCGATGTGTCTAACTACCGAACAGGAGCTCTGGAGCGCATGCGCCCAGAGCCGGTGCTCAGCAGTGACAGAGGCCACAGTGATGGGAGGCCCACACAGGCCAAAGAACAAAGATGGATGAAAACAGACAAATGAAAGACCAATAGAGGTGCCCACTACCCCCCCTCCCCGCAAATAAAGCAGCTATGGGAAGAAATAATATTAAAAAAAAAAAACCTCCAAAAGAGTGCCACATCAGCACTATATGAAAGACTGCAATAATAAACAAGAAGGAACTGATAAACTTTAAAAATATTATAACACTGAATTAATACATTATATGTTCGTTCATATTTATTTATACATTTAACTATACATGAAAAATCTTATAAGGTATAATTAACACTATATGATTTTTTATTTATATGTGATTTAATTATTTTGCTATACATTAAAATATATACTTCACATATTATATTATTATATATTATATGTTGTATATTATATTATATATTATTAGATATGATTTTAAAGTACCAGTTCCTACATATATATATGAAAATGCTGTGAACTTCTGATGTGTGAATGTGAAGATGTCTACACAAATTCACAGCATGAAGATCATTCCTCACTTTGTAGATATTAGTGGCTTTCTCAAAGAAGTGGGTACATCTTCATTTTGCATGTGGGGATCAGATCAAGCATAACACAAGCTTCAAGACTTCTCAGGACTAGGGCCTTTCAGGAGGGAGCATAACGTTGAGTCAAAAGTACGAGTGTTACAGACTGAATGCCTTCAGTCCAGGATAAAAGGTTCCCAGTGTAGCCAATGTGCCACCATGGGGCTGGTAATACAAATTCTTGGTTTGTTCAATACATTTTTGTGGTGACTAAAATGAGATGCAAAGATCTTCAAATATCACCTTCAGACCCCATCATCTTCTGTTTTCTAGGCTTTTTTCCTTTTACTGACTTGAATGGCCAGTTAGACCATTTGTTACTATCCATAAACATCCTTACCTTGAACTACTATGTATTCTGTTTTAAGTGGAGGGCCAGGTGCATCACTTAGTATATGGTCCATTTAAAAGATTTTCTCTTGGATTTTCCCTGGGGCCCTGTGCATAAGACTCAGTGCTCCCAATGCAGGGGGTCAAGGTTCAATCCCTGGTCAGGGAGCCAGATTCTACATGCTGCACCCAAAGATCCTGAGTGCCACAACTAAGACCCAATGCAGCTACATAAATCAATAAATAATAAAAAAAATTATACTTTAATAAAATAATAAAAATTTTATAGTTCATAAAATAATAAAGTATTTTATAGTAGCAAGGTTTTCTCTTACTAGTGTCAACTCATTCAAATGTGAAGCTCAGTTATTTTCCTTTTCCTTCTTTGGTAACACTTCCCCACATTTTATAGTATCCCCCAGTATGGCCATAGGAATCAGCTGTGAGAGAGATGCTACTGCAAACACATGGATGAAATACGAGTGTGGGTCTATCTAATATTAATCATTGGGCTTCTCAGGTGGTTCAGTGGAATAGAATCTTTCTGCCAATGCAGGAGCCACCAGAGGCGAAGGTTCAAGCCCTGAGTCAAGAAGATCCCCTGAGGGAGGAAATGACACCCATTCCAGTATTCTTGCCTGGAAAATCCCATGGACAGAGGAGCCTGGTGAGCTATAGTCCACTGGGTCACAAAGGAGTAGTACATAACCTAGCAACTAAACAAAAAATATTAAAACCTAGAAATATAGCATCAGTATACATCAGTATACATGAGGAAATAAAATTAAATAGAGAAGTCATATTTGCAATCATATTTGAAGATGATAACAGTTCTCATTCAGTAAATGAGAGATCCAAATAGAGGAACAAAATTAGTGAGTTTATGAAAGATCTGAACAAATTTTAATCAACTGGAAATAATATGTATACTGATGTTGATGTTTAGTCACAAAGACATGTCCAACTCTTCTGTGAACCTGTGGACTATAGTTCACCAGGCTCCTCTGTCCATGGGATTTCCCAGGCACAAGTTTTGGAGTGGGTTTCCACTTTTCTTTCCAGGGGATAAACACTATTTCCAACAACTGCAGAAAATATACTATGCTCAAAAACACATGAAACAGTTCCCAACATAGACAGTATACCGACTCATTAAGCAATTTCCAATAAAATCCAAAACCTTTGGCCTGAATGATACAATCAATTAAGTTTGTGGGTAAATACCTAAAGCTCTGCTCTTAGTGATTACAATAGGGCTTGGCACATAAATATTCAAAAAATTCTCTCATTATCTATTCTAGAAATAGTTTGATTTTTATAACACTGAGCACAGTTACAATAGATACTTTTAAAACCTATCTGATCCTAAATTACCCATTTAAATTACATATTACAAAAATAAGATTGAAATCAGTGATAAGAACTCCTATCACAAAAACACAGATCAAAAAGAGCAAATTAATCTCACAAACGATACTATGAACATGACTATACCAAGCTGTTTGACAACTGAAGTAAAACAAACAATGTCTGGGAAAAAACAAATTAATGAAATAGGCAAAAAAGAATAAAAAAAAGAGAATTTGATTAATTCAATATGAAATACGAGTGTGGGTCTATCTAATATTAATCATTGGGCTTCTCAGGTGGTTCAGTGGAATAGAATCTTTCTGCCAATGCAGGAGCCACCAGAGGCGAAGGTTCAAGCCCTGAGTCAAGAAGATCCCTGAGGGAGGAAATGACACCCATTCCAGTATTCTTGCCTGGAAAATCCCATGGACAGAGGAGCCTGGTGAGCTATAGTCCACTGGGTCACAAAGGAGTAGTACATAACCTAGCAACTAAACAAAAAATATTAAAACCTAGAAATATAGCATCAGTATACATCAGTATACATGAGGAAATAAAATTAAATAGAGAAGTCATATTTGCAATCATATTTGAAGATGATAACAGTTCTCATTCAGTAAATGAGAGATCCAAATAGAGGAACAAAATTAGTGAGTTTATGAAAGATCTGAACAAATTTTAATCAACTGGAAATAATATGTATACTGATGTTGATGTTTAGTCACAAAGACATGTCCAACTCTTCTGTGAACCTGTGGACTATAGTTCACCAGGCTCCTCTGTCCATGGGATTTCCCAGGCACAAGTTTTGGAGTGGGTTTCCACTTTTCTTTCCAGGGGATAAACACTATTTCCAACAACTGCAGAAAATATACTATGCTCAAAAACACATGAAACAGTTCCCAACATAGACAGTATACCGACTCATTAAGCAATTTCCAATAAAATCCAAAACCTTTGGCCTGAATGATACAATCAATTAAGTTTGTGGGTAAATACCTAAAGCTCTGCTCTTAGTGATTACAATAGGGCTTGGCACATAAATATTCAAAAAATTCTCTCATTATCTATTCTAGAAATAGTTTGATTTTTATAACACTGAGCACAGTTACAATAGATACTTTTAAAACCTATCTGATCCTAAATTACCCATTTAAATTACATATTACAAAAATAAGATTGAAATCAGTGATAAGAACTCCTATCACAAAAACACAGATCAAAAAGAGCAAATTAATCTCACAAACGATACTATGAACATGACTATACCAAGCTGTTTGACAACTGAAGTAAAACAAACAATGTCTGGGAAAAAACAAATTAATGAAATAGGCAAAAAAGAATAAAAAAAAGAGAATTTGATTAATTCAATATACATTCAGAGTCACTTGAAAAATTACAGTCTAATTAGGTGAATCAAGACTGTATGGTATGGAGAAGGAGATAGCAACCCACTCCAGTATTCTTGCCTGGGAAATCCCAGGGACAGAGAAGCCTGGTAGGTTACAGTCCATGGGGTCTCAAAAGAATCAGACACAGGGCTTCCTGGTAGCTCAGTTCTGAAGAGTTCACCTGCCAATGTAGGAGACATGGGTTTGATCCCTGATCTGGGAAGATCCCACATGCTGCAGAGCAACTAAGCCTGTGAGTCACAACTATTGAGCCTATGCTCTGGAGTCTAGGAGCCACAATTATTGAGCCCACATGCCCTAGAGCCTGAGTTCCACAAGAAAAGTCACCACAACGAGAAGCCTGCTCACCTGCAACTAGAGAAGAGCCTGCAGCAGCAGTGAAAACCCAGAATAGCCAGAAATAAATACATAAAATTTAAAAAAAGGTCAGGCACAACTTAGCAGCTAAACCACCACCACCATAAAGGGAATACATGCCTAAAGATAATGTGTGAAAAGGATACTTGCCATGTACTAGCTAGTATGGCTTTTGGGTTTTTTTTGGCAGGGGTAAAGGGGAGAGTCAAAGAAGACTTGAGGTTATTTTTCCACCAACTTCCATTTTATACTTATTTATAATGACCATTATTTTTCACTAACACTGTAAAACTAGGGAAAATGAATAAATTACTAAAAGTTTTGTGTAGCCAAGAATTCATAATATGATGACTTTATTTTATATGATATATTGAATTAAAACTAATTTGACTCGCCTCCCCCCCATAAAAAAAAGACTGTATAGTATTCACATCAATAAACAGAGAGCAAACAAGTAGATCCTCACTACTATAACCAATGGATAAAGGCTCAAAACGGTTCAATGGAGGAAAGAACATACTCTCAGTAAAGGGTGCCACAGGAACAGAAATCCAAAATGCAACACATTTACCTGACCCTTAATTCACATTATAAGATTAATTCAAGATGAATTATAAGCCTAAATATGAAGGTAAACTAAAGATTCCAGAAGGAAATATTTGAGAATATATTCATGACACTGTGTTAGGCAAAGATGTCTTAAATAGAACAGGAAAAATGAAACTAGGGAAAAAAAGGCAAGAGAAAATATAAATGAAGCACAAAGAAAACAGGATGAATATCTGAAGACTCCTTAATGGGATAAAAATAAAGACAAATATAAATAGTTTTAAATAAGATAATACATAGTAAAGAGATAAAGCAAGAAAAATTGAATCATATATAACCAAATCTGACAAATTTCTGACAAGAGCAATAAAGAACCTAAGGAGAATACAGAAATACACAATATCATAAATTAAAACACAGAGTTATGGATGCTATAGATATAAAAATATGGAAAAAACTGCAAAACCTTTGTTAAAATTTTAAATAAAAAAAAGAAAAATTTATGTTAAAACAACTTGCCAAAAGTGATTCAACTAAAATAAAAACCTGAATCATATTAAGCAAACAAACAAAACCTCAATAATTATTTTTACATACACATGCAGAAGAAGGCCTAGATGGTTTTTTTACAGATGAGTAAAATTCAAGCAATTGGTCATTTTTACCAAGTATAACGGGTTTACCAGGTGGCTCAGTGCTAAAGAATCTGCCTGCCAATGCAGATGATGCAAGAGACACAGGATGGATCCGTGGGTCAGGAAGTTCCCCTGGAGGAGAAATGGCAACCCACTCCAGTATTCTTACCTGGAAAATTCCATGGACAGAGGAACCTGATGGCTACATGGGGCCACAGAATTGGACACAACTGAGCAACAGGCAAGCATATACCAAGTATAACATTTATAGTATTTATTTTTGATTGAATCTGAAGCTTGGGGTTCTGAAGCTTAACTCTTGGTTCCTATTGTCTGCTCTCCTCTGAGTTACTCTCAGAACCTGGTCCTGTGAGCAGACTATGAGACTATGGTACTTACCAGCATTTATGCAGAACACAACCCGTGCAGTGCTCCTGCCTTGGAGGCATTAAAGACCACAGTCTGAAACATGCAACTTTATTCTAACCTTTTTATATGAAAGGATACTGAAAAGTGCTTTAGGGTAAAGGCAAGAATTTAAAACGGTTCAATGGAGGAAAGAACATACTCTCAGTAAAGGGTGCCACAGGAACAGAAATCCAAAATGCAACACATTTACCTGACCCTTAATTCACATTATAAGATTAATTCAAGATGAATTATAAGCCTAAATATGAAGGTAAACTAAAGATTCCAGAAGGAAATATTTGAGAATATATTCATGACACTGTGTTAGGCAAAGATGTCTTAAATAGAACAGGAAAAATGAAACTAGGGAAAAAAAGGCAAGAGAAAATATAAATGAAGCACAAAGAAAACAGGATGAATATCTGAAGACTCCTTAATGGGATAAAAATAAAGACAAATATAAATAGTTTTAAATAAGATAATACATAGTAAAGAGATAAAGCAAGAAAAATTGAATCATATATAACCAAATCTGACAAATTTCTGACAAGAGCAATAAAGAACCTAAGGAGAATACAGAAATACACAATATCATAAATTAAAACACAGAGTTATGGATGCTATAGATATAAAAATATGGAAAAAACTGCAAAAACCTTTGTTAAAATTTTAAATAAAAAAAAGAAAAATTTATGTTAAAACAACTTGCCAAAAGTGATTCAACTAAAAATAAAAACCTGAATCATATTAAGCAAACAAAAAAAAAAACCCTCAATAATTATTTTTACATACACATGCAGAAGAAGGCCTAGATGGTTTTTTTACAGATGAGTAAAATTCAAGCAATTGGTCATTTTTACCAAGTATAACGGGTTTACCAGGTGGCTCAGTGCTAAAGAATCTGCCTGCCAATGCAGATGATGCAAGAGACACAGGATGGATCCGTGGGTCAGGAAGTTCCCCTGGAGGAGAAATGGCAACCCACTCCAGTATTCTTACCTGGAAAATTCCATGGACAGAGGAACCTGATGGCTACATGGGGCCACAGAATTGGACACAACTGAGCAACAGGCAAGCATATACCAAGTATAACATTTATAGTATTTATTTTTGATTGAATCTGAAGCTTGGGGTTCTGAAGCTTAACTCTTGGTTCCTATTGTCTGCTCTCCTCTGAGTTACTCTCAGAACCTGGTCCTGTGAGCAGACTATGAGACTATGGTACTTACCAGCATTTATGCAGAACACAACCCCGTGCAGTGCTCCTGCCTTGGAGGCATTAAAAGACCACAGTCTGAAACATGCAACTTTATTCTAACCTTTTTTATATGAAAGGATACTGAAAAGTGCTTTTTAGGGTAAAGGATTCAGAAAGAATTGGGCTGTAAATATCAATGAGGTCAAATGATTCTAAATACAGTGCTTTTTAAAAATATTGTACCAAAAATCTTGACAATTAAGGTATCTCACCCATATTTAGTTCTTGACTATTTTTGTTGAGAGAGAAGAGAAAAAAGAAAACAGAAACAGCATTTTTTTTCCAACAGAGAAAAGTTTAGGTGTTGATAAAAGAACTTTTGATCCACTCTCAACACCCTACACAGAAGAGCATCGTCTCCATTTTATAGAGAATAAATTGTGAATTTGGGCTCTAAAGTATCACTTAGAAACTTTAAACATCAGGAAAAATACTTTTTTAAAGAAAAAAAAAGGTA
This sequence comes from Tragulus kanchil, assembly GCA_022376925.1. Taxonomy (NCBI): domain Eukaryota; kingdom Metazoa; phylum Chordata; class Mammalia; order Artiodactyla; family Tragulidae; genus Tragulus; species Tragulus kanchil. Next base: position 18,168,369 of record JAIOJX010000025.1, read on the forward strand.
CAAATGCTTACTACCAGAAATGGTGTAAAATGTTTTTTAAAGTTAGGTAAATAAATATTAATAGGGTATGTTACTCTTACAAAACATTTATAAATAGAAACTTTCAGTTAACTCGTAAAAGAAGACATGTGGAAACACTTATGTGCCAAGACATAAAATGACAGAAAATAAAAGTACATGGAATTATGTATGTTCACATCTAAAGTGAGAACATATATAAAAATAATTTTAATAAGAATTCTTTCCCTTTTTTGAATGTAATACAACTATAGCTTATAATCAATTATAGATTTCTAACTTATGTTAAAAACATTTTATTTAATTATGCTCTGTATACTATAAATAATCTAAGACATATAGATCATGTGCTTTTTATAGCACTGATTTACTATATAAGAAAGATATTCATTTATCAGTATTTAAATATTTATTAATACTGCCTTAGAACAAGTAGATAGGAAAACAAATTACAACTAATATTAAATTTTTATTGTGCATTGTTAGTGATGGCTATTATGGAAATTATTTTACATAAAACTAAAACATTAAAGCATTTAATATGGAAAAATAATCTTATCTAAATATGTGACATGTTAAAGATTCTTAACAATTTGTACAAGAACTAAATGCATGTTTCCTTATTTCAAATAGTTAAAAGGCATGTATACTTGTCTTCTAACTATACTTTGATGCTGGTATTTCAATCTGCAAACTACTTTTTTAAGTATATAAAAAAAGAAATGTTTTAAAGTGTTTAATGTATTAACTTAGAAAAGCTGTCATTGTATACTATATTTAAGTTATGATCTGTTATTTAAATAACAAGCATATAAATGTCTATATACACTTGCTATTGAAAAGGTAGTCAAACTTTTAGCTTTCCTATCATTTCAAAGCTTGCTATTCTATTATAATAATAATCAGTACCACAACAGAAACAGCAGCATTTAATGGCACCGTTAACTCAAGAACCTAAAACAGCAACTACATTAATTATATTCATTATATTTAATTGAACATAATCATCTAATCTAACAATTCCTTGTACACTAATTAATAAGGCAGCATGTCTTCTGGATCAGAAATGTATAAAAATAGTCTTTCTTCTGCAGTAGATCATTTTTGGTAAAAATATGTAAGCCACAATGTAGTACACACTGAAGATACTGAATTACATTTAATTTTAATGCACCTTAATAACATATCCTTACTGATAATAATTTAAGAATGTAGTGCCACATACATATTTTTTTATGTAAACAAATATTTTCCAATAGTCCTTTAGAATTTTTACTGCTCTTGCCAGAATATGATTTTGGAGAAGTTGTTAACCTCAGTCTTTCCAACTGTCATCTCTTTTATCACACAACCTACCCAAACCCTTGTCCCCTATCAGAAGTACATGAGTTTGTGTCCTACCCAGGGAAATATTTATTTCAACATTGTCTCTACAAAGAACCTGCTAAACTAAATGTGCTTGTGTTATTATAAACCTCTCTGAGTGGAAAAATACCCCTCCTCCTCCAAGGTTCTATACCAAGTGAAACAACTTTGACAAGATGTGTGTGGTGTGTGTGTGGGGGTGTGTGTTTTCACGCACGCATGCTCAGTCACTCAGTCGAGTCAACTCTTCCTGAATCTCATGCACTGTAGCCCACCTGGCTCCTTTGTCCATGGAATTTCCTAGGCAAGAGTACAAGAAGGGATAGCCATTTCCTCCTCCGGTGGCACCCTTACAACCCACGGATCATCTCGCGTCTCTGCGTTTTGATTTCCTTATTTCAAATAGTTAAAAGGCATATCTTCTTAACTATACTTTGATGCTGGTATTTCAATCTGCAAACTACTTTTTTAAGTATATAAAAAAAGAAATGTTTTAAAGTGTTTAATGTATTAACTTAGAAAAGCTGTCATTGTATACTATATTTAAGTTATGATCTGTTATTTAAATAACAAGCATATAAATGTCTATATACACTTGCTATTGAAAAGGTAGTCAAACTTTTAGCTTTCCTATCATTTCAAAGCTTGCTATTCTATTATAATAATAATCAGTACCACAACAGAAACAGCAGCATTTAATGGCACCGTTAACTCAAGAACCTAAAACAGCAACTACATTAATTATATTCATTATATTTAATTGAACATAATCATCTAATCTAACAATTCCTTGTACACTAATTAATAAGGCAGCATGTCTTCTGGATCAGAAATGTATAAAAATAGTCTTTCTTCTGCAGTAGATCATTTTTGGTAAAAATATGTAAGCCACAATGTAGTACACACTGAAGATACTGAATTACATTTAATTTTAATGCACCTTAATAACATATCCTTACTGATAATAATTTAAGAATGTAGTGCCACATACATATTTTTTTATGTAAACAAATATTTTCCAATAGTCCTTTAGAATTTTTACTGCTCTTGCCAGAATATGATTTTGGAGAAGTTGTTAACCTCAGTCTTTCCAACTGTCATCTCTTTTATCACACAACCTACCCAAACCCTTGTCCCCTATCAGAAGTACATGAGTTTGTGTCCTACCCAGGGAAATATTTATTTCAACATTGTCTCTACAAAGAACCTGCTAAACTAAATGTGCTTGTGTTATTATAAACCTCTCTGAGTGGAAAAATACCCCTCCTCCTCCAAGGTTCTATACCAAGTGAAACAACTTTGACAAGGTGTGTGGGGTGTGTGTGTGTGGGGGGGGTGTGTGTGTTCACGCACGCATGCTCAGTCACTCAGTCGAGTCAACTCTTCCTGAATCTCATGCACTGTAGCCCACCTGGCTCCTTTGTCCATGGAATTTCCTAGGCAAGAGTACAAGAAGGGATAGCCATTTCCTCCTCCGGTGGCACCCTTACAACCCACGGATCATCTCGCGTCTCCTGCGTTAGCAAGTAGATTCTTTACCACTAGCATCACCTGGGAAGCCCTGATAGGGTCAATAATGACGCCAATATTATTATTCCCACTGCTACTTTTCTAGCCTATTCTTTCCTTCTCTGCAACAACTGTCATTTCCTTCTCAAGCACCCTCCTGTCATTTCCCCTCCTTTCTTTCCCAAATTCTTGTTCACTAGATTCTTTTTCTATTCAGCATCCACTTTACCAACACCATTTATTTGCCCATTTGGACATCTTCCTTCCATCATATATTCCCCCCATTAGTTTTTACGCTATATCTCATTCAAATTCATAGACTTAAAAACAGAAACCTATATGCCAATATCTCCCCAAAAGGATATTTATAATTTTTTCTCCCACTGTATAGACCACATATGATAAAGACAATGATTTTTAAAAAAAACACTATAAAGTAAATGCACTAAGTAATCTACAATTCTCAAGTCAATTCAATGTTTTGGTATTAATAATTTGCTTTATTAAAAAATGTTGAGGATCAGATGATTTAATTTGCTTAAGTTTTCACAACTCGTAAACAGTATGAATGAAATCATAGTCTGATTCCAAATACATGTTTTTATACAACAGCAGGTCACTTCTTTATATCCAAATGACCAAGGGATGTCTTAAATGTCCAATTTAAACCACCCAATTCTGAAAGTAATCCTATCATCTCTATTTCTCTATCTTCTCAGATAAATGCAAACCTCCTCCTCCTCCTCCTTTCTCTGTCACAGAGAAACGTGCTGCATTTCCCCAGTCATTCAAGCCTAAAATCAGTGAATCATATGGACTCTTCCATATATAATCTCTACACAATTTCTATGAACTGCATTTATCCAATATTTCCAAACACAATCTTTTCTTCTACTGAGTAGAAAACTCTTGATATTGCTTCATTTTAAGATTTTATCAGTTCTAGGCAGAAGCAGACCAAACACTAGTCTCTCTGCTTTTAAATTTTCTTCCATACAGTCCATTTTCCATAAAAAGAGGAGTGATTTTTTTTTTCCATCATAAATTAGATACGGACACTTGTCTGCTTGAAACAGTACACGGTAATTGGAATCAAAACTAAATTTCTTAAGATAGTCTATAGAGGCCTCAGTGAAGAAGTCCTTGAATACTTCTCAATTTGTACTCTCTCCCCAGCTCCCTCATTCCAGCTCTTCAGCTCTCTGTCTAATCCTCTAGAACAGCTTCAGGGCTTTCTACTTTCTTTAAGATACTCACTTCATCAGCTCTTCTTTGCCTCACAAAGGAGCTAAAAGCTCACAAATTTCATAAGTCATCCATTATAATTGAGACTTTTCCTTTAGTCATTTTTCATTAAAACGCCCTGATTAATTTTCTAAAAGCATTTGTTTTAATTCAGTAATCCTCCCTTACACTCAGTTTCATGTTCTCATGGTCATTTGTGATTTGAAAATAGTAAATGAAGAATTTTAGAAATAAATAATGTATAATTCCTAAATTGAGTATTGTTCTGAGTAGCTGGATGAAATGTCATCACTTCCTGCTCCAATTGCCCAAGTTGTGAATCATCTCTTTGTTCAGAGTGCCACACCATACAGTCACTTAATACCCAACTCCATTATCAAATGGACTGTCCTTGCACTGCCCTACTTGTGTGTAAGAATGCTTATTTTACTTAACAATGGCTCCAAAGCACAAGAGTGGTGATTCTGGGAATTTAGATACACCAAGAGCTGCTGTAAAGTTCCTCCTTTACAGTGAAAAGGTGAAAGTCCATAACTTTATAAGGAAAGAAAAAAAATAAACTAGAAAAAACTATTTAAGAAAATCATTAAAAAGCTAAGGTTGCTGAGATCTATAGCAAGAACAAGTCTTCTTAACATTGTGAAGGAGGAAAAAGCAGTCCATGCTGGTTTTGGTATCATCCCTCCAATTTAAAAAAGTTAGGATCACAGAAAATGATGAGTACTTACTTAACATGGAAAAGATTTTGATTTTGCAAACACAATCTTTTCTTCTACTGAGTAGAAAACTCTTGATATTGCTTCATTTTAAGATTTTATCAGTTCTAGGCAGAAGCAGACCAAACACTAGTCTCTCTGCTTTTAAATTTTCTTCCATACAGTCCATTTTCCATAAAAAGAGGAGTGATTTTTTTTTTCCATCATAAATTAGATACGGACACTTGTCTGCTTGAAACAGTACACGGTAATTGGAATCAAAACTAAATTTCTTAAGATAGTCTATAGAGGCCTCAGTGAAGAAGTCCTTGAATACTTCTCAATTTGTACTCTCTCCCCAGCTCCCTCATTCCAGCTCTTCAGCTCTCTGTCTAATCCTCTAGAACAGCTTCAGGGCTTTCTACTTTCTTTAAGATACTCACTTCATCAGCTCTTCTTTGCCTCACAAAGGAGCTAAAAGCTCACAAATTTCATAAGTCATCCATTATAATTGAGACTTTTCCTTTAGTCATTTTTCATTAAAACGCCCTGATTAATTTTCTAAAAGCATTTGTTTTAATTCAGTAATCCTCCCTTACACTCAGTTTCATGTTCTCATGGTCATTTGTGATTTGAAAATAGTAAATGAAGAATTTTAGAAATAAATAATGTATAATTCCTAAATTGAGTATTGTTCTGAGTAGCTGGATGAAATGTCATCACTTCCTGCTCCAATTGCCCAAGTTGTGAATCATCTCTTTGTTCAGAGTGCCACACCATACAGTCACTTAATACCCAACTCCATTATCAAATGGACTGTCCTTGCACTGCCCTACTTGTGTGTAAGAATGCTTATTTTACTTAACAATGGCTCCAAAGCACAAGAGTGGTGATTCTGGGAATTTAGATACACCAAGAGCTGCTGTAAAGTTCCTCCTTTACAGTGAAAAGGTGAAAGTCCATAACTTTATAAGGAAAGAAAAAAAATAAACTAGAAAAAACTATTTAAGAAAATCATTAAAAAGCTAAGGTTGCTGAGATCTATAGCAAGAACAAGTCTTCTTAACATTGTGAAGGAGGAAAAAGCAGTCCATGCTGGTTTTGGTATCATCCCTCCAACTTAAAAAAGTTAGGATCACAGAAAATGATGAGTACTTACTTAACATGGAAAAGATTTTGATTTTGCACAAGATACTTTGAGAGAGAGAGAAGGACCACACTCACATGAATTTTATTACAGTATATTGCTGTGGTTATTTTACTTTATCATTAGTTATTATTGCTCATCTGTTACTATTCTTACTTTAGAAATAAAATTTCATCATAAATATATATGTATAAGAGAAAACATAGTATATATATATGCTATTTGGTATTATCCTAGGATTTGGTATTATCCTAGGGTTTCAGGCATCCACTGAGGATCTTACAATATATTCCTGTGAATACGAAGGGACAAATGGTCCTTAATAGTTGATTTATTTACTTCTTTAAAACTCCTCAAAATAAAATGCAATGTTTAGGGGATCATGTAGCCTATTCATCACCTATTCTGAATGTCTAAACCAGTATGTGAAGCAATGCATTTATTGAACATATGAAAACACTTTAGTGTCATTCCAATTTTTAATTTTATTAGATCATTTAAGGTACTAATTATATCTAATTTCCACAAAGTATTCTATTGAAATATGTCTTTGACTGTAGTTACTATTTCCCCTGACATTTTCTACTTCCTCACCTATTTAACTCAAGGTTTTCATTCCAGAGAGAGTTTACACATTACTTTAATATAAGCAGTCTTAACTGGCTTAACCTGGTCTGACATAAATATTCTATATTACAAAATACAAGCACATACTGAATTTCCAAAGTATTTCTTTTACTTTGGGAATATAAAAGAAAAGTTAAAACACACCCAGGAGTTCCATTTCCAGGAATATGGCTGAGAAGTAGCTTTAGTTTTGGTCAATGGAACATGACTGGCTAGGTATTAGGACTCCCTCATTCATTGAAAAATCACTAAAAATGAATTTAAGGGATGATAAAATAGAACAGAATTTTTTGACTCAAATCCAAGTGAGAGTAAAATCCAAAGAATTGATTATTCCTGAACCTGCAGTTGCTATGACAGTATTTCCTAACCCTCGGACCTTGAGCTCCAGATTTTTCTCTTTGGGCAGCACAGCACCAGAGATCAAATGCAGGATATGTTCTACATGGACTATGGAAGGGAGATCTATCTACCACAAATGTGGAATTCTAAAGGCACCCTTTAATATAATGATACACCAAGTTAATCAGCTTCACCACTTACTGCCAGGAGCCTGCCAGGAATTGTGTTAACTTCAGCAAATCTGCAGGTGGAAAAAGCTCCACTGAAGTTGGGATCAACAGACCTAAACTGCTTATGAGTCATCATTTTAGCATATTAATTTGATATTTGTAATAAGCTAGTAAGTTAGGTTCACTGAGTAATTACAGCTATCCCTCACTTTGTAAATGGGAAATGCAGAGTAAAACAGGATAAAGTTCTCTGCTCAATGTCACAAAGCTAGCAAATGGCAGAGCTGAAACTATCCAAGGCAGCAATCTTTCTGAACTATTAAACTGCCTCCCTGTTTCATGTTGCTGCCACAAATATCACTTGAAAATTCTGATTGCCAAAGTCATAACTCAAAAGGCTGTATTCCTACACTCCAGATTTTATGGAATTAAAATGTCATGGCAAAGGTGTGTGTGAGTACTCAGTTTCTTTCAGATTCCTTTGGTGATTTTCTGCTGCTAAGTCTAAACAGTTATACATTTTATGGACAACATTTATAAATATAATGTTTTAATTAAGCTAACTGAATAAATAAAAAGTTAAAATAGTGCATATATTCTTTATATATTTTCCATTTTGTAAATATGTAAATCATATGTTATAAATGTATATGTATATGTATATATGAGAAGGTTGCAGAGTTTCTTAATGATCTCATTCTTTTTCTTTTCTGCATGCTTTTTGTTAGTCCTAAACCTATCTTAAAAGACTATACAGTGTCATGGAAACATTCCCATGTGGACATGTTCCTAAAAGAGGGAAACAGAAAGATATTTTCCTAAATGAAAAGACTAAACAATGATATCACTTCAGTTAACTAAAATGTATGTCTAAAATATAGAAGTCAAGTTAGGAGAGTATGAAACATCATGGAATTAACAGTGAAAAATAAAACGAGAAATGTTCACTGTTGATAAATTTACATAATTCTGGTCTAAAATTGTGAAACAGTGTAGGTCCAACAGGAAATAAAACACCGGAGTAGGAGTAACAGAAGAGTGAAAATCCCTACCTCTTTTGATTTATAACCACTTAACATTGTTTCCAAGGGCTTCCCAGGCAGCCCAGTGGTAAAGAATCCGCCTGCCACTGGAGGAAACACAAGAGATGTGGGTTCAGTCCCTGGGTCAGGAAGATGCCCTGCAGAAGGAAAGGACAACCCACTTCAGTATTCTTGTGTGTAAAATACCATGGACAGTGGAGCCTGGTGGGCTATAGTCCATGGTGTCTCAAAGAGTCAGACATGACTCAGCACATGCACATACACATATTGTTTCCAAACCTAAATCAACTCCTCCATCCTCAGCAGGTATTTTATTTGACCTGTCAGTAAATGTTTGACCATTTGTAAGTTAATCAAAAATCAAATAGTTGTCTCATAATCTAAAATGCCTTACTTCTTCTACAATAGACATTTAAGAACAGGGTAGAATAACCATAACATGCGAATATCTGAAAGGGATTGGTTAATCTCTCATACAATGACCTCTCTCTATGCAGTAGTTATGTGCCCTTTACTCTGACATCTCCATGAAAAAATCATGTGGCAGCAATCCAATAATTCTAAAAACACTCTCTCTGTAACTTCTCAACATATAAATGTTTTCTTTGGACCATGTGCATTCCTTTGTCCTGAGTTTGCTTATTAAGAAAAAGGCACATACTTCATTTATGTTTCTGTGTAGCTTCAAGTCCCTTTCAGTGTTAACAGACTGCCTGATAATATATTCTAGTAATAAATACAGCCTATCAAAGGAGAATTTTTTAAAATTAAATTCAATTATTTACCTTATTCACAAATGTAAACTGTTTATTCACTATGTCCCAAACACTGAGCTAATTGCCTTGGATAAACTTCACAAAGGAAAGGCAAGGTTTCTTGGGCAATTCATAGTCAAGTAAAGAATACAGACATTAAGCCTGGGACAGGACTTCCCCAGTGGTCCAGTGGAAAGCACCATTTCAATCTGTGGTAGGGAAACTAAAATCCTGCATGTCATATGGAATGGCCAACAACAGCAACAACAAAACCTGTGACAGATGCTTTGATGGGGAAGTGCAGGGTGCTATGAGAGTTAATAATATGGAGTCTCCACCAGTCCCACACTCCATGAAATGATTCCTAAAAAAGTAATATATAAGGTTCTTTTTGAATAATAAGTAACAATTAGGTGCTACTCTGGAGAAATGGAAAGTAGTTAACGGAAAAAATAAGTGAAATTCCAGCAGGTTTGTTCAAGGAAATATAAGCGAAGTTGGGTATGTGGAAAGCACAGAATAAAAGAAGAAATCAAACTTGGCAGAGGATCTTGCCCTCTGAAGGCCATATTATCATTTCAAAGTTTTATGTTAAGCATAATGGAAAGTCTTTGAATCATTTTGATTCAAGAAGGATGTGATCAGTTGGCAATTTTCAAAGATCACTTGAGTTTAATGTCATAAGTTATTTGGAAAGGAGCTACACTGGAGACTGATGACTGGCTCTGAAGCTACCATAACAGTCAAGTTAAGATATGGGTATTGGCACTGGAGGTAGATAAAACTGGAAAGGTTTCTGGACTACTCTAAAGAGTGGCCAATTGGAGGTATGGTTAATCTCTCATACAATGACCTCTCTCTATGCAGTAGTTATGTGCCCTTTACTCTGACATCTCCATGAAAAAATCATGTGGCAGCAATCCAATAATTCTAAAAACACTCTCTCTGTAACTTCTCAACATATAAATGTTTTCTTTGGACCATGTGCATTCCTTTGTCCTGAGTTTGCTTATTAAGAAAAAGGCACATACTTCATTTATGTTTCTGTGTAGCTTCAAGTCCCTTTCAGTGTTAACAGACTGCCTGATAATATATTCTAGTAATAAATACAGCCTATCAAAGGAGAATTTTTAAACTTAAATTCAATTATTTACCTTATTCACAAATGTAAACTGTTTATTCACTATGTCCCAAACACTGAGCTAATTGCCTTGGATAAACTTCACAAAGGAAAGGCAAGGTTTCTTGGGCAATTCATAGTCAAGTAAAGAATACAGACATTAAGCCTGGGACAGGACTTCCCCAGTGGTCCAGTGGAAAGCACCATTTCAATCTGTGGTAGGGAAACTAAAATCCTGCATGTCATATGGAATGGCCAACAACAGCAACAACAAAACCTGTGACAGATGCTTTGATGGGGAAGTGCAGGGTGCTATGAGAGTTAATAATATGGAGTCTCCACCAGTCCCACACTCCATGAAATGATTCCTAAAAAAGTAATATATAAGGTTCTTTTTGAATAATAAGTAACAATTAGGTGCTACTCTGGAGAAATGGAAAGTAGTTAACGGAAAAAATAAGTGAAATTCCAGCAGGTTTGTTCAAGGAAATATAAGCGAAGTTGGGTATGTGGAAAGCACAGAATAAAAGAAGAAATCAAACTTGGCAGAGGATCTTGCCCTCTGAAGGCCATATTATCATTTCAAAGTTTTATGTTAAGCATAATGGAAAGTCTTTGAATCATTTTGATTCAAGAAGGATGTGATCAGTTGGCAATTTTCAAAGATCACTTGAGTTTAATGTCATAAGTTATTTGGAAAGGAGCTACACTGGAGACTGATGACTGGCTCTGAAGCTACCATAACAGTCAAGTTAAGATATGGGTATTGGCACTGGAGGTAGATAAAACTGGAAAGGTTTCTGGACTACTCTGAAGCAAGAGTAAATCAGATTTGGTGGCCAATTGGAGGTATGGTTGAGAGGGAGATGAGAAGTCAACCAGACTGCAAATGAAGGAATTATCTTAGGAAAAGAAGTGATTACTCTTCCATTCTAAGTCAAAGATGATAGAGATGAGATGGGTGAAAATTTAGGATAATGGTTAAAGCTATTTACTATAACAAGACAAGAAAAGTGTGGACAGGAAAAAAATTAGATTCTCGGGTAACATTCAGGGACAAACTATGCACTTATAGTGGGGCTGATCTAACCAGTTGAGAGGTTTTCTCCAGTGGATTAGGTTCTGGTTTTACCAGGCCAGAAAGAATAGTTAATTTAGGTGAATGCTTGCCCAGTTGTGTCCAACTCTTTGAGATCCCATGGACTGTTAACCTGCCAGGCTCCGCTGTCTATGGCATTTTCAGGCAAGATAATACTGAAGTGGTTTGTCACTTTTTCTTCCAGGGGATCTTCACAACCCAGGGATCAGCCCCCCGCCATCTCCCATGCCTCCTGTGTCTCCTCCATGGCAGGCACATCCTTTACCACTTGAGTCACTGGGGAAGCCCAGTTAATATAGGGGCTACGGTAACTGAAGTAATCTCACCAACTGCACTGATTATGCTGGGACTGGTTTTAGCATTGCGCGTCCTGAACCCACAGAAACTCCTCAGTCCAAAGTAGACTATGATGTTTGGTCACCCTCAGTGTTAGAACAATCCATCATAAGAGAGTACAGAAAGCTAGAGGAATGAGATAGACTTGAAAACCCAACATGGTGGAGGGGAAAAATTAGTGGAGTAAATAAGTTGTTAAGAAAATAAGTTTTGTTTGAAGAAGGGTACACAAAGTTATTAATTCAACAGTCTAGCAGGTGTAGGTGCTAAATTCTAGGGTTGAGGTAACCAGGAGTTACAGGAGATAAACTGTTAGAAGTGAGAAAGACAAGGAACTGAGGAATCAGATTAATAGATTCATATGTTTTGAGTTTTTTAACCAAAAGAGTTAGCAGGATAAGACCCTAATGAGGAGCTGGAGACTGACTGGCTCTGAAGCTACCATAACAGTCAAGTTAAGATATGGGTATTGGCACTGGAGGTAGATAAAACTGGAAAGGTTTCTGGACTACTCTGAAGCAAGAGTAAATCAGATTTGGTGGCCAATTGGAGGTATGGTTGAGAGGGAGATGAGAAGTCAACCAGACTGCAAATGAAGGAATTATCTTAGGAAAAGAAGTGATTACTCTTCCATTCTAAGTCAAAGATGATAGAGATGAGATGGGTGAAAATTTAGGATAATGGTTAAAGCTATTTACTATAACAAGACAAGAAAAGTGTGGACAGGAAAAAAATTAGATTCTCGGGTAACATTCAGGGACAAACTATGCACTTATAGTGGGGCTGATCTAACCAGTTGAGAGGTTTTCTCCAGTGGATTAGGTTCTGGTTTTACCAGGCCAGAAAGAATAGTTAATTTAGGTGAATGCTTGCCCAGTTGTGTCCAACTCTTTGAGATCCCATGGACTGTTAACCTGCCAGGCTCCGCTGTCTATGGCATTTTCAGGCAAGATAATACTGAAGTGGTTTGTCACTTTTTCTTCCAGGGGATCTTCACAACCCAGGGATCAGCCCCCCGCCATCTCCCATGCCTCCTGTGTCTCCTCCATGGCAGGCACATCCTTTACCACTTGAGTCACTGGGGAAGCCCAGTTAATATAGGGGCTACGGTAACTGAAGTAATCTCACCAACTGCACTGATTATGCTGGGACTGGTTTTAGCATTGCGCGTCCTGAACCCACAGAAACTCCTCAGTCCAAAGTAGACTATGATGTTTGGTCACCCTCAGTGTTAGAACAATCCATCATAAGAGAGTACAGAAAGCTAGAGGAATGAGATAGACTTGAAAACCCAACATGGTGGAGGGGAAAAATTAGTGGAGTAAATAAGTTGTTAAGAAAATAAGTTTTGTTTGAAGAAGGGTACACAAAGTTATTAATTCAACAGTCTAGCAGGTGTAGGTGCTAAATTCTAGGGTTGAGGTAACCAGGAGTTACAGGAGATAAACTGTTAGAAGTGAGAAAGACAAGGAACTGAGGAATCAGATTAATAGATTCATATGTATTAATACTATAACCCATAAGTTATGGTTTTAAATATTGATAACCTTTTTAATAAAATGGTAGGTACTATTGGTGCATAGGGATAAAAGGAATTTTACCCTAATGACATGGGATTCCCCAGGTGGCTCAGTGTTAAAGAAATCCCCTACAAATGCAGGATACCCAGGTTTAATGTCTGGTTAGGAAGATCCCCTGCAGAAGGAAACAGCAACTCATTTCAGTATTCTTACCTGGGGAATCCCATTGACAGAGAAGTCTGATGGGCTGCAGTTCACGTGCTCACAAAGAGTTGGACACAACTTAGCACCTGAGAATGGCTAATGACATGAGTCTTAAGTGGGCAAGAATTTTCAAAAATAAGATCAACTACTGAGGAACTGAAAAGAGGCTTCACCATAGTCTTGACAGTGGTCTGAACAGCGATGTATCCAGAGTGCAAAAGAACAAACTCCACCAGGAAGACATGCAGAGAAGTATCCTAACCAGACTGTTAGGATTTTGTTAAAATATGAAATACAAGAAAGGTTAGTTGAAGAGGTAAGAGCCTGTAAGTTCTAGAGGTAAATAAAAAGGCTATCCAACTTTGTAAGCAGATCATCAATTTTTCTAAACACTTTTACCACAATTCCAAATGGACACTAAATTTTATCAGGAAGCATATAACCCTCTAAACCTCACTTTTTGTTGGTTCATTTTTCTTAGTGCTTACCCCAGTGAAAACTTTGACCAAGTATATAGTATTAACTGCAGGTGCTGAATAAGCAATGAAATTAGAGCCATATAATATAACCTATACGCCTAATGTAATTATTTTAGTGAAAATTAGCCCTGTAATTTCATTTTTTAAAAAACAAAAATCAAATTCCATGTCAACTACTATATTAAGTAATGTGTGAGAGTGTTGGTTTCTATGGTATGCTGTGGGATGTGCTAAGTTGCCTTAGTTGTGTCCAACTCTTTGCGACCTTTATGGACTGTAGCCCACCAGGCTCCTCCGTCCATGGGATTTTTTAGTCAAGAACGCTGGGGTGGGTTGCCATGCCCTGCTCCAGGGGATTTTCCTGACCCAGGGATCAAACTCTTATCTCTTCCATCTCCTGCACTGGTGGGCAGGTTCTTTACCACTAGTACCACCTTGGAAGCCCAAGCACTGCAAATTAAAAAATGTATGTTTGTCACAAGTCTGGTGGTGATGCAATTGACAGAATGATGCTAAGATACACAGGTGGGTCTGTGTACCTCTTAGCTTGGTAAACAAAGAAAGCTTAGTTACCAAACAAAGCAGCCTTCTAGACAGAGGTACCAGCTTCCTTGGAATTCAAATCTTTACAAATTCAGTCAACTGATGAAAGTAATTCTGACTCTCCTGGTGTATATTGCTTGCCTTAATCTTGGCACATTCTTAGGTGTTTGTTGTAAGGCTGAGTGCATCAAGGCCTGCCTGAGGTAACTTTCCGCTGAAATTAGAAAAACAGCATTTATCATTTTAAACATACCTAACATGTTATGGTAAAATAAATGACAGCTATGAAATGGGATATACCCTGCTTTAGTTAAACAACAAGAAATGTTTTACTTTTAAAACTGAGCGTGAGAAAATGATTCAAAGATAAACTGTGATCATGACATTTTAGTTTAAATAGTTCAGCTTCCTACTACTAATAGTTTGTTTCTAAAATTTGATATATATAATGTTGAACTTGGCTGGAGAAAGTGGTTATTGTATTGATTTAATCCAAGAAATATTTTAAAACTTAATTTCCCTTATCATTCTCTGTTATTTGCTTTGTGTCTGTTGTTTAAGTAAGTTTGGTAGGAGACTGTGTCACATTTTAGATGTGACTGTGTCACATTTTAATTGCAGACAATCACAAATGTTTGCTTATTAAAGAGCAGTACATTATAAGATCTAGGGTTTGTTAAAAAATAGCAAGCAGTAGAAATATTAACCACAATTGTCTGGGGAGATATTGAAGTTGAGAGACCAATGCAATAATATGAGAGGAAGCATGATGCCTGGACTTGGGGCTGGGAGACGTCTAAGACTAAAACTGGAAAGAAAAACAAAATTCAGGAAAAATGGAACCTGGATAAAATTAAAGAAGGCTAAGAAATGTGAATGATTCAAAGATGGTACCATGATCTCTAGCTTGTATAATTCAAACAAAGCTAACACTGTGAAACTCAGACCAAGGTGGAGAAAGTGGTTATTGTATTGATTTAATCCAAGAAATATTTTAAAACTTAATTTCCCTTATCATTCTCTGTTATTTGCTTTGTGTCTGTTGTTTAAGTAAGTTTGGTAGGAGACTGTGTCACAATTTAGATGGAATCTAGGCTCTTGGGGTCTCATTATATGGCTCTCATAGGGACTCAACTGCTCACCAGTCGATTTCCCAGATGAATCAAGAGTAAAACCTTTTGTTAAAGGAGACTCATCTTATGATGGATAATATTCATATCCTAGGATTGTTTCAAAGAATAAATAACATTTCTGAAGTGTCTAGTGTGGAATTCCTAAAACAAAGTAAAAGCTCAATAACTGGATCTTTCCTCATTTTTAGTTGAATTAACAAGAAAACAAAATACAAAAACAAACTAAATTATATTTCTAAATCTTTAAGACTATGTACTTATAGAAATATCATTAAACTTTTTAAAAAGTTTAAAGTACTAATTGTATTCTATGGAATTTTTTAAAATAACAGTTCTGTATTATTACTGAATTGTACATAGCCTCCTAACAGCCTAATCAATTACATGCACATACTAAGTTAAATAGGAGCTATTGCTTACACTTAAGATCTAAAACCCAAACAGATTGTGGCACTAATATAGTTACTACTGAGCCCAAAATTTTAACATAATTGTATAAAATTCCATAAGGATATTACATCCAATATTATGGCTCAGAAAGTAAAGAGTGTGCCTGCAATGAAGGCGGCATGAGTTTAATCCCAGGGTCAGGAAGATCTCCTGGAGAGGGGCATGGCTACCCACTCCAGTATTCTTGTCTGTAGAATTCCATGGACAGAGAAGCCTGGTGGGCTACAGTCCATAGGGTTCCAAACAGCTAGACACCACTGAACGACTAATACTTTCACTTTCATAGCTACTATTGAGTCAAAAATTTAACATAATTGTAAAAAATTCCATAAAGATACTGCATCTAATATTTCATTCTATAAATTATAATACATGCATTAATGTTATTTATGCTTGCAATGTACTTTGATTATAAGTCTAGAACTGTGCTGGCCTATACAACATGAGCAAAAAGCATACCTTTATATTCTGTATCAGCCACATTTAAAAAGTGCAAAATACTTAAACTTCAGTATGTTTTATTTATCCAATATATCACATATATTAACAATTTCAACATGAAATCAAAAATTGAGACATTTTACATGCTTTTTTCAAACTAAGCCTTCAAAATCCACTATAAATTTTATACTTAAAGCAATTAAACCATATCTAAAATCAGAAATGCCACATTTCAAATGCTCAAGGAATATTTCAAAAAATATTGCTGCTCATCATATAAAAAGTTTACATATTAATATAATTTCAACAACAATAAAAACAATCCTGATATAATATAAGAATTTTAACCTTAACTTTACCACAAATTAAGAAGAATTAATTTTGTTATCTGGAGAAGGAAATGGCAGCCTACTCCATTGTCTTGCCTGAAAAATTCCATGGAGAGAGGAGCCTGGCAGGCTGTAATCCATAGGGTCGCAAAGAGTCAGACACAACTCAGTGACTATCACTCACGCATTAATTTTGTTATCAATTTTACCTTCTGGACTGTTTCATTAAAATTATACATTAAAGATTCAAGAAACTACTCAGAACTAGATTCTTCAGGGAAAATAATCACAGGAAAAGAACATATATGAACTATTTAAAGAGTATTTAACTTAATTAAATATATAAATAAATGTGCCCCTGATCTGTCATTTCTAAGCAAGGTGGAGTCCCATATGAGAAAACAGTTTGTTTTATTGTAAATTATCTTCTTCTCTAAAAAGCTCAGCTCCCTGCATTTGGGGAGAAAATGATGGGGGGGGGAGGGCATTGTGAAAGTTCAGACATCCCTGTCTGTCATTTATTACTTTTGTGGACTTAGTCAAGGTGCCTGTACTTGTGTTAGTCACTCAGTCATATCCGACTCTTTGCCATCCCATGAACTGTAGCCCACCAGGTACCTCTATTCATGAAATTCTCCAGGCAAGAATACCGGAGTAGGTTACCACTCACTTCTCCAGGAAAACTTCCTGAACCAGGGATTGAACCCAGGTCTCCCACATGGCAGGCAGATTCCTTACCATCTGAGCCACCTGGGAAGTGACATTGAGGTGACATATTTATCCCAGTATACGAACTCCATACAACATGAGCAAAGCATAACTTTAAAGTTGCAAAATACTTAAACTTCAGTATGTTTTATTTATCCAATATATCACATATATTAACAATTTCAACATGAAATCAAAAATTGAGACATTTTACATGCTTTTTTCAAACTAAGCCTTCAAAATCCACTATAAATTTTATACTTAAAGCAATTAAACCATATCTAAAATCAGAAATGCCACATTTCAAATGCTCAAGGAATATTTCAAAAAATATTGCTGCTCATCATATAAAAAGTTTACATATTAATATAATTTCAACAACAATAAAAACAATCCTGATATAATATAAGAATTTTAACCTTAACTTTACCACAAATTAAGAAGAATTAATTTTGTTATCTGGAGAAGGAAATGGCAGCCTACTCCATTGTCTTGCCTGAAAAATTCCATGGAGAGAGGAGCCTGGCAGGCTGTAATCCATAGGGTCGCAAAGAGTCAGACACAACTCAGTGACTATCACTCACGCATTAATTTTGTTATCAATTTTACCTTCTGGACTGTTTCATTAAAATTATACATTAAAGATTCAAGAAACTACTCAGAACTAGATTCTTCAGGGAAAATAATCACAGGAAAAGAACATATATGAACTATTTAAAGAGTATTTAACTTAATTAAATATATAAATAAATGTGCCCCTGATCTGTCATTTCTAAGCAAGGTGGAGTCCCATATGAGAAAACAGTTTGTTTTATTGTAAATTATCTTCTTCTCTAAAAAGCTCAGCTCCCTGCATTTGGGGAGAAAATGATGGGGGGGGGAGGGCATTGTGAAAGTTCAGACATCCCTGTCTGTCATTTATTACTTTTGTGGACTTAGTCAAGGTGCCTGTACTTGTGTTAGTCACTCAGTCATATCCGACTCTTTGCCATCCCATGAACTGTAGCCCACCAGGTACCTCTATTCATGAAATTCTCCAGGCAAGAATACCGGAGTAGGTTACCACTCACTTCTCCAGGGAAAACTTCCTGAACCAGGGATTGAACCCAGGTCTCCCACATGGCAGGCAGATTCCTTACCATCTGAGCCACCTGGGAAGTGACATTGAGGTGATTTCATATTTACTAAATCCCAGTATACGAACTGCGACTACTAGAGTGCTTTTCCTTACACATATCTTTTTAAAATGGTATTACAGATGTGAAGCAGAAATGATCTGAGTAATAGTTCATCACTTGACTGTGTATCAAATGAAGAATGATGCTTAGTAGTCTACAGAAATTCAGAAACAATACGACTTTCTCCACTCTCCCTTAAGTAAAAGGCAATGTAGAATAAAATTTAATTCACTGTGCTTAGAGAAGTGCCAAATTCAGTTGTGTAATTCCCCGTGGCTCCATCTTCTACAGTTAAATCTAAAGAAAAGAAGGCTGTGTAGCCCCCTGCCATGACTTATAGGTAAAGTGGAGAAAGAAAAATAGGCAGCTTCCCCATTCAACATCTTTCCAGTAACAACCACGCAAAAGACTGTAGCAAGGTGTGATTCAGTAAAATCCTTATTGGCATGAAAGAGGAAGAGACCTGACCCAAGTAACTGCAGTTATGATGGGAGAAGGAACAGTCAATGTGGAATGCTAAGTTTAAGAATCCAAAAGATGTTACTATGTTCATATAGTTAGGCCCTGAAGAGCAAAGAATGAATCTAGGACAGGATATTTTAGAAGGAGCAGTTTTAAATGGAGATCAAAACAAAGAGCGTTATCTATTGCAGTATGTTAGATAGTCTATGCATGTGGCATTAAAAAACAGGGGACCAAATGCACAGTTCAATTAAGAAGTCATTTCAAAAAGAGGTATATGCCAGGTGAAAAGTCCTAACATAGATCTAAACACATGGCTCCTGTTCCAATCTCTGACATTAAGTAGCTCCAGGCACCAATCAAGTTTGTATACCTTTGTTTTTCAGTAGTTTTTGTCTAAGATTAGCAAAAGAAGTGTTAGTCACTCAGTCATATCCGACTCTTTGCCATCCCATGAACTGTAGCCCACCAGGTACCTCTATTCATGAAATTCTCCAGGCAAGAATACCGGAGTAGGTTACCACTCACTTCTCCAGGAAAACTTCCTGAACCAGGGATTGAACCCAGGTCTCCCACATGGCAGGCAGATTCCTTACCATCTGAGCCACCTGGGAAGTGACATTGAGGTGATTTCATATTTACTAAATCCCAGTATACGAACTGCGACTACTAGAGTGCTTTTCCTTACACATATCTTTTTAAAATGGTATTACAGATGTGAAGCAGAAATGATCTGAGTAATAGTTCATCACTTGACTGTGTATCAAATGAAGAATGATGCTTAGTAGTCTACAGAAATTCAGAAACAATACGACTTTCTCCACTCTCCCTTAAGTAAAAGGCAATGTAGAATAAAATTTAATTCACTGTGCTTAGAGAAGTGCCAAATTCAGTTGTGTAATTCCCCGTGGCTCCATCTTCTACAGTTAAATCTAAAGAAAAGAAGGCTGTGTAGCCCCCTGCCATGACTTATAGGTAAAGTGGAGAAAGAAAAATAGGCAGCTTCCCCATTCAACATCTTTCCAGTAACAACCACGCAAAAGACTGTAGCAAGGTGTGATCCAGTAAAATCCTTATTGGCATGAAAGAGGAAGAGACCTGACCCAAGTAACTGCAGTTATGATGGGAGAAGGAACAGTCAATGTGGAATGCTAAGTTTAAGAATCCAAAAGATGTTACTATGTTCATATAGTTAGGCCCTGAAGAGCAAAGAATGAATCTAGGACAGGATATTTTAGAAGGAGCAGTTTTAAATGGAGATCAAAACAAAGAGCGTTATCTATTGCAGTATGTTAGATAGTCTATGCATGTGGCATTAAAAAACAGGGGACCAAATGCACAGTTCAATTAAGAAGTCATTTCAAAAAGAGGTATATGCCAGGTGAAAAAGTCCTAACATAGATCTAAACACATGGCTCCTGTTCCAATCTCTGACATTAAGTAGCTCCAGGCACCAATCAAGTTTGTATACCTTTGTTTTTCAGTAGTTTTTTGTCTAAGATTAGCAAAAGAAAGAGGATGAGAGTGAATTATCTCATATAACTTTTTCAGAGGAACTGAAAAATATCATCATTGCTAAGCACAGCTCAGAGAAGCCCTTCCTCACTACAACTTCATTTACCATAATGTAGACAGCTGCTCTGATCATATCTGATTTACTGAAATTAAAAATTTTGATGCTGTTAATATGCAAAGC
The DNA here is from genome assembly GCA_022376925.1 of Tragulus kanchil. NCBI lineage: Eukaryota > Metazoa > Chordata > Mammalia > Artiodactyla > Tragulidae > Tragulus > Tragulus kanchil. Next base: position 18,188,983 of record JAIOJX010000025.1, read on the forward strand.
ATATTCTAGATTTGAAGTTATGGCATAAAAGAGTTATATGTTCTTTTAGGATCATGAAACTAATTTTCATGTTTTCTCCAAATGAAATGATGTGGTTGAACAGCAAAATTACTGAATGTTGATTACTTTAGTTTAGATTTGGGTTCTTAGTACAAGACAAATTTCCTTATAAATTACATAGCCACCCTATGGATAACACAATTAAATTATATAGTACTTTAATGTAAAATTGTAAGTTGGGAATATCTTTACTTCTACGATCTTCTTAAACTATAGAATATAACAGTATGTAGTTGACTCAACTACAAAAGGCATCAGTTCATCTTTTACAAAAAAGACTGAAGCAATCAGACACCTCACATTTAATTTTCATCTTTACTACCAGGAAACTAAAGTTTCCCTGGCATATATTCTTAGACTAACATTTATACAGATCAAGGAATTAAGATTAAATTAGAAATTAATTGAAGTAAACAGCATGCTATTCTTTAAAAACAAATACATGATTTCAAGAGTACTGGTGAATATATTAAGTGCTTTAACATCTAATGGTTTAATACTGATGTTAACATTAATGTTCAGAAAAAAATCTTTTGAGTTCCATTTATAAAGCTCTAAACTTGAGAAAAGTATTTTGCAACTATATCAAAAAGATGAGCTACATGGAATGCATAGTAACATGAATGATTAGTCCTAGCACATCATATTTTATTTCTACTGGGTACATTTGTTCAACATAAAGAGATCAAGCAGAGAAAATAAATGACAAATACTTCTTCAGACACCATTTGACCCAGCAAGTGTTAGACTCCACTGGCAAATCACGGGGGCTATAAACAATAAGAGTTAATTGCAGGCCTTCTTCTGTTTCAAAATCTCAGTTGTGCTCATCAAGAGAAAAAGAAATTTCAACGGTGACATAACATTAATATACAATTCCAATATTTTTCATCATTACTGTTGTTTGTTACAACTAAGCATGCTGCTCCATGGGGGGCAGGGAATAAGCTTTTATTTTTAAACTCAGGGCCATAGGTATCAATCTATAGGAATACATTTAGTATATAGTGATTCGATTCTCCAAACCCCCTGACTTGTAATATGAGCTGTGTAGGAGTTAAATTTAAATCCCAATTCCCAGGTCCCATTCACAGCTAATGACATGAGAACCTTTGGAGGTAAATTCTTGGCTTCAGCATTTTTCAAAAATCTAATACAACATTGTGAATCAACTATATTATATTTCAATAAATATGTGTGTGTGTGTGTGTGTGTGTGTGTGTGTGTGTGTGCTTATATGTGTGTATGTTCAGTTGCTTCAGTCGTGTCTGACTCTTTGCAACTCTGTGAACCGCAGCCTGCCAGGCTACTCGGTCCATGGGATTCTACAGGTAAGAATACTGGAGTGTGTTGCCATGACTTTTTCCAGAGGATCTTCCTGACCCAAGGACTGAATCAGTATCTCCCGTGGCCCTTGCATTGGCAGGCAGATTCTTTACCCTGAGCCACCTGGGAAGCCTGTATATACATATACATATGCATATATACATTAAAATATATATATATATACACACACACAATATATATATATACATATTAATTGAATTGTATGCTTAGTATTTATGGTATCTAAGTTACAGTCCAATAAAGCTCTTTTATAGATATATAAATAATGAAAATTTTAAAAATTAAAAAAAATAAAACCCGGGCTTCCCTGGTGGTCCAGTGGGTAAAGAACCCACCTTACAGTGCAAGGGGCACTGGTTTGATCTTTGACCCAGGAAGTTCCCACGTGCTGCAGAGCAGCTGGACCAGTATGTCCAATTACGAGATAGTGCTCTGGAGTGCATGTGTCCAGAGCTGGTGCTCTGCAACAAGAGAGGCCACTGTAATGGGAAGCCTACACACATGCCAAAGAATAAAGATGGATGAAAATTGCAGGCCTTCTTCTGTTTCAAAATCTCAGTTGTGCTCATCAAGAGAAAAAGAAATTTCAACGGTGACATAACATTAATATACAATTCCAATATTTTTCATCATTACTGTTGTTTGTTACAACTAAGCATGCTGCTCCATGGGGGGCAGGGAATAAGCTTTTATTTTTAAACTCAGGGCCATAGGTATCAATCTATAGGAATACATTTAGTATATAGTGATTCGATTCTCCAAACCCCCTGACTTGTAATATGAGCTGTGTAGGAGTTAAATTTAAATCCCAATTCCCAGGTCCCATTCACAGCTAATGACATGAGAACCTTTGGAGGTAAATTCTTGGCTTCAGCATTTTTCAAAAATCTAATACAACATTGTGAATCAACTATATTATATTTCAATAAATATGTGTGTGTGTGTGTGTGTGTGTGTGTGTGTGTGTGTGCTTATATGTGTGTATGTTCAGTTGCTTCAGTCGTGTCTGACTCTTTGCAACTCTGTGAACCGCAGCCTGCCAGGCTACTCGGTCCATGGGATTCTACAGGTAAGAATACTGGAGTGTGTTGCCATGACTTTTTCCAGAGGATCTTCCTGACCCAAGGACTGAATCAGTATCTCCCGTGGCCCTTGCATTGGCAGGCAGATTCTTTACCCTGAGCCACCTGGGAAGCCTGTATATACATATACATATGCATATATACATATATATATATATATATATACACACACATATATATATATATACATATTAATTGAATTGTATGCTTAGTATTTATGGTATCTAAGTTACAGTCCAATAAAGCTCTTTTATAGATATATAAATAATGAAAATTTTAAAAATTAAAAAAAATAAAACCCGGGCTTCCCTGGTGGTCCAGTGGGTAAAGAACCCACCTTACAGTGCAAGGGGCACTGGTTTGATCTTTGACCCAGGAAGTTCCCACGTGCTGCAGAGCAGCTGGACCAGTATGTCCAATTACGAGATAGTGCTCTGGAGTGCATGTGTCCAGAGCTGGTGCTCTGCAACAAGAGAGGCCACTGTAATGGGAAGCCTACACACATGCCAAAGAATAAAGATGGATGAAAATGAATAAATAAAAAAACAATAAAAGATGTCAAACTTAAAAAAAAAAAAAAAACTCAACCCCTGACTTAAAAAAAAAAAAAAAGAGTAAAACCTATTCACAAAGAGTTGGACATGACAGAAGCAACTTAGCACACATGCACAAATACCTCCAAACAATTCTGTGCATCCAGGTTGACAACCAATGGTTTATAATACTCTCGATCTTTCTTAAAACAGTCTAATAGAGATCACCGAGGCTATATGGACATTAAAGTGTTATCAATATTTTCTTTATTATAAAGCACTCAGCTAGATCTATTCTTTTTATCTAGATTTTTTTTTTTTTATGTGGACCACTTTTTTAGACTTCATTGACTTTTTTACAATATTGCTTCTGTTTCATGTTTTGGTTTTTGGCTGTGAGACATGTGGGATCTTAGCTCCCTAACCAGGAATTGAATCCTCACCCCCTGTATTGGAAGGTGAAGTCGTAACCACTGGACCACCAGGGAAGTCTCCTAGATCTAGGCTTAATGAAAAGTGGCAACAGTCAGCAGGAGGTGCCTACTGACTGCATGGAAAACCAAAAATTCTATGAAAGGTTTAAGAGCTGTCAACAGGCTGAGGTTTGTTATTTCAAGTTACTATGGGAGCCAGTGGTAATGTGGGTCTCCCCAACATTACCAAGGAGCAATGGCCAAGGAGACTCTCTCAGCCGAAGGTGATGGGGAGAAGCAAACAGGAAGTTTGCTGCAACACCATGGAGGGCAGCGGGGACAGTGGTAACAAAATCACTGGGGGCGTTGCCGGCTTTTTCAGAGTCCGCGGTGCATGCTACTTGCACACAGATTTGGCTGGAGTCCTGCTGACTGGTACAAACCTTCTGTCTTTTTATTTAAAATGTGAATGCACAGTATCTTGTGCAGGACACAGATGAGTTTACTTTACCAACCAGAGCTAATAAAACCTGAAGCAGATTTGAATGGGCCTTCTTTACCATTGGAGGATGTTGGATGCACTGTACTGGGGCAATGAATGGTTTAGGGCTCCGAAGTTCCCACGTGCTGCAGAGCAGCTGGACCAGTATGTCCAATTACGAGATAGTGCCACTGTGTCCAGAGCTGGTGCTCTGCAACAAGAGAGGCCACTGTAATGGGAAGCCTACACACATGCCAAAGAATAAAGATGGATGAAAATGAATAAATAAAAAAACAATAAAAGATGTCAAACTTAAAAAAAAAAAAAAAAAACTCAACCCCTGACTTAAAAAAAAAAAAAAAGAGTAAAACCTATTCACAAAGAGTTGGACATGACAGAAGCAACTTAGCACACATGCACAAATACCTCCAAACAATTCTGTGCATCCAGGTTGACAACCAATGGTTTATAATACTCTCGATCTTTCTTAAAACAGTCTAATAGAGATCACCGAGGCTATATGGACATTAAAGTGTTATCAATATTTTCTTTATTATAAAGCACTCAGCTAGATCTATTCTTTTTATCTAGATTTTTTTTTTTTTATGTGGACCACTTTTTTAGACTTCATTGACTTTTTTACAATATTGCTTCTGTTTCATGTTTTGGTTTTTGGCTGTGAGACATGTGGGATCTTAGCTCCCTAACCAGGAATTGAATCCTCACCCCCTGTATTGGAAGGTGAAGTCGTAACCACTGGACAACCAGGGAAGTCTCCTAGATCTAGGCTTAATGAAAAGTGGCAACAGTCAGCAGGAGGTGCCTACTGACTGCATGGAAAACCAAAAATTCTATGAAAGGTTTAAGAGCTGTCAACAGGCTGAGGTTTGTTATTTCAAGTTACTATGGGAGCCAGTGGTAATGTGGGTCTCCCCAACATTACCAAGGAGCAATGGTCAAGGAGACTCTCTCAGCCGAAGGTGATGGGGAGAAGCAAACAGGAAGTTTGCTGCAACACCATGGAGGGCAGCGGGGACAGTGGTAACAAAATCACTGGGGGCGTTGCCGGCTTTTTCAGAGTCCGCGGTGCATGCTACTTGCACACAGATTTGGCTGGAGTCCTGCTGACTGGTACAAACCTTCTGTCTTTTTATTTAAAATGTGAATGCACAGTATCTTGTGCAGGACACAGATGAGTTTACTTTACCAACCAGAGCTAATAAAACCTGAAGCAGATTTGAATGGGCCTTCTTTACCATTGGAGGATGTTGGATGACAGGGGCTGTACTGGGGGCAATGAATGGTTTAGGGCTAGGATTGAAGGAAGCCCAGAACATGGCCTGACCGGTCCAAACCAAGAAATGTACAGATCTTGAACATGGTGACTAGGCAAGGAGCACTTTGGGCTAACAACCCTAGGTTCTCTGGCTTTGCTCTATGGTGCGCTTGGTGTCATCACTGAGAAAACACGAGGTGCAGAAGATGACCTCAACGCAACAGCCGCTGGAACCATGATGGGTTCATTGTATAAATGTACAGGTGGTCTTCGATGGGTAGCACGAGGTGGTTTTAGCAAGACTAACACTTATGAGCCACTATGCACTGTATAATAACTGGGAGCACATGAACGGCTCTTCACTCCAACAGTCACTGAAGATTCTGCTAGCTTACAAGTGGAGGACACTTCAGTAGTCACCCAGATCAATTTATAAGTCTGCCTGGAGTCATTTATTCTTCTGTCTACAACTAATTTGAAAAATTGGAGATTCCAATTTACTTTGATGAAGACCATGGATGGCTGACCTGGACCAGCACTCCTTCCAGCCATTAAAGAGATGAAGCCAAAACACCCTTTGGTGCCTGAGTAATGTGGTTCTCATCTTCAAAGATTTCACTTCTGTTTTTGCTCCTACCCCTTCTGGAAAACCACTTAATCCCAGAATTCAGGTCATGCTTGTCAATACTGTATCAGTCTTATTTGTTCATTTAATGATTCAAGACTGTAATACTGCTCTGCATTTCCAATAAAGGGAGAAAATAGAACCAAAGTCATAACTCCAACATAAAGAAAAGTTACTATGAATCCTGAAGGCTCATCTTTCAAAGCGTCTATGAAAAGATAACTATGTGTTATCTTTCCATACAGTTTAAAGCAGTATTGAGGAAATCCTAATTATTTTATTACATGAGTAATCACAAAAACTATCTTTCTCAAAAGATGACAAAAAAATACTGAAATCTATTTATTTTTTTACCAACCAGCTATGATTTAATAAAATAGAGTTCTTCTCCTAACCAGTATACTGATTGTTAGTCAGCTCTGACAGTAGACCAAAAGCCCACCTACAAAAGTCTCAACCAAGAGCTCAAACTTCTGTTGTTTCCCTCATTTTACAGACTTGCCTGCTGAGCATACCTTGTGAAACAAGAGCAAACAAATGTGACATCTATGAAGAAAAGAGAGCTGATAAGAGAGAGATCTAATTGAGGAGAAGAAAGACATGGAAAATGGAAACCTACAAACCTTACAAAGAGAAAATAATATCATAAACCCAAATGGCGTATAGAACACTGCTAAGAATAAGATGTAACACAAAAATTAATCAAAACGCCATTTCTAGTCGAGGCTGTAATGATATATATTAACATATCTAATAGATATTTTGCCTTTCCTCCTGGGTATTCTGAATCCAACCTAGTACGAGTTAAAAAATGAATTATCTTGTAATTTTAGTCTCTCTAGTAAGCAAAAAACACCAGGAAATATGGCTTATATTTTGATGGCTGAAAATTTTAACTTCTACTTCAAGTAGAAGATATTACAATTTTGTCATGTTTCCAAGACTAAGATGTGGATAAAACACTAAAGTCACTATGTATAAGAAGAAAGAAAGGGCTGGATTGGTAAAGTGAATAATCTTGTTGTTCATGCAGTGATTTCCAATATTAGTTCTGACATGTCCTAAAATAAGATTGCTGTATTGCAGTCATTTATTTTTAACGATCCAATGCAATTCTCTGGAAATCTTTGTAAATAGACCAAGATGCAATTTTTTTCAGATGTTGATAGCAGCTTTATTCGTAATTGCCAAAACTTGGAAGCAAACAAGATATCCGTCAGTAAATGGATAAACTATGATAAATTTGATGGTATGTTTTCTGAATTATTATAGCAAATCTTAATACTAGTAAATACCTATGTGTGGAAAATGTTCACACTGTTCAAATTACTTTATATATTAATCCAATTCTTATAAAAAATAAAAATTAACATATTTTCTAACTTTATAATGACACTTAATGACTAACTTGCACTAAGTCTCAAAGCAAAGTACTATTCAGGGCATCTCAAATCATGATCACTTTATTTTTTAAAGATGATTTTCTTCTCTAACCAGTATACTGATTGTTAGTCAGCTCTGACAGTAGACCAAAAGCCCACCTACAAAAGTCTCAACCAAGAGCTCAAACTTCTGTTGTTTCCCTCATTTTACAGACTTGCCTGCTGAGCATACCTTGTGAAACAAGAGCAAACAAATGTGACATCTATGAAGAAAAGAGAGCTGATAAGAGAGAGATCTAATTGAGGAGAAGAAAGACATGGAAAATGGAAACCTACAAACCTTACAAAGAGAAAATAATATCATAAACCCAAATGGCGTATAGAACACTGCTAAGAATAAGATGTAACACAAAAATTAATCAAAACGCCATTTCTAGTCGAGGCTGTAATGATATATATTAACATATCTAATAGATATTTTGCCTTTCCTCCTGGGTATTCTGAATCCAACCTAGTACGAGTTAAAAAATGAATTATCTTGTAATTTTAGTCTCTCTAGTAAGCAAAAAACACCAGGGGAAATATGGCTTATATTTTGATGGCTGAAAATTTTAACTTCTACTTCAAGTAGAAGATATTACAATTTTGTCATGTTTCCAAGACTAAGATGTGGATAAAACACTAAAGTCACTATGTATAAGAAGAAAGAAAGGGCTGGATTGGTAAAGTGAATAATCTTGTTGTTCATGCAGTGATTTCCAATATTAGTTCTGACATGTCCTAAAATAAGATTGCTGTATTGCAGTCATTTATTTTTAACGATCCAATGCAATTCTCTGGAAATCTTTGTAAATAGACCAAGATGCAATTTTTTTCAGATGTTGATAGCAGCTTTATTCGTAATTGCCAAAACTTGGAAGCAAACAAGATATCCGTCAGTAAATGGATAAACTATGATAAATTTGATGGTATGTTTTCTGAATTATTATAGCAAATCTTAATACTAGTAAATACCTATGTGTGGAAAATGTTCACACTGTTCAAATTACTTTATATATTAATCCAATTCTTATAAAAAATAAAAATTAACATATTTTCTAACTTTATAATGACACTTAATGACTAACTTGCACTAAGTCTCAAAGCAAAGTACTATTCAGGGCATCTCAAATCATGATCACTGTAGAGTAAGTTGCAAATAGTTTAAACCTCAAAATTCCCTTTCTGCTTTGTTGCAAAAATCAAATTCAGTAAAAATAAACTCTTTTTGACATTGTTAAAGCCCATTTCCATAGTCAGAGGATACACTCTAGAAATTTGGGAAAGAAGAGGAAGAAAGTGCTGTCATTTTGCTAGCTAGCTTGTCTCCTACCAACTCTCTAACCTGATCATTAGATGTGTAGTCACTTTGCTTTAGACAGATCATAATTATCACACGGAATTTCAAAGAATTCTAAAATAACTGTAATTTGAATTTTAAACACTTAAAATAATTATGTGTCATATAGCTTTTGCGGACAGAAAGGGGTTTCATACTACTAACTCAAAAGTTGGAGGTTTCAGCCCATCCAAAGTGCCAGAAATAATTATTACACAATTTCAGGGTGAAATTAACCAAGAGCAACATATATTCTCATTGATTTGATAGAGCACTTTGAGAGAATCGAATCCAGATTTCCATTTAATGTATGAATCTCTCTTAAATTTAATATAAGAAGTGTTTATAACTAAATCAAAGTCCCTTGGCGAGAAGCTTTAGTGAAGTGGTCTGTTTCAGTCAGTGCTCATTCATTGTGATGGGGTCTTTATTTGATATGTATTTTGCAAAGCACTTTAAAATCGCAAATATCAAAGTGGTGAATGTACCAGGCATGATAATATTCAACCAAAGAACATTTTCAATATAAAATGCTGTGCTAATCCAGTACTAAATTTCTTACACTTAGAGTATATTAGACAGGTTGTGTATAGGTTCAAAATATTTAAATTAGCAGCGGTCTCTTTAGCTTTATCTTTTTTTCAATAGTAAATGTCTATATGATATTGGAAAGAACATACGTGTAGACTGAAATATACTTGTATACTATCATGTCACAGTAAGTTAAAGACTGCAATAATCACACCATAGGACTTTTGGCTTAGGGATATGTGATGTAACGTTCAAATATTTATATTAATCCAATTCTTATAAAAATAAAAATTAACATATTTTCTAACTTTATAATGACACTTAATGACTAACTTGCACTAAGTCTCAAAGCAAAGTACTATTCAGGGCATCTCAAATCATGATCACTGTAGAGTAAGTTGCAAATAGTTTAAACCTCAAAATTCCCTTTCTGCTTTGTTGCAAAAATCAAATTCAGTAAAAATAAACTCTTTTTGACATTGTTAAAGCCCATTTCCATAGTCAGAGGATACACTCTAGAAATTTGGGAAAGAAGAGGAAGAAAGTGCTGTCATTTTGCTAGCTAGCTTGTCTCCTACCAACTCTCTAACCTGATCATTAGATGTGTAGTCACTTTGCTTTAGACAGATCATAATTATCACACGGAATTTCAAAGAATTCTAAAATAACTGTAATTTGAATTTTAAACACTTAAAATAATTATGTGTCATATAGCTTTTGCGGACAGAAAGGGGTTTCATACTACTAACTCAAAAGTTGGAGGTTTCAGCCCATCCAAAGTGCCAGAAATAATTATTACACAATTTCAGGGTGAAATTAACCAAGAGCAACATATATTCTCATTGATTTGATAGAGCACTTTGAGAGAATCGAATCCAGATTTCCATTTAATGTATGAATCTCTCTTAAATTTAATATAAGAAGTGTTTATAACTAAATCAAAGTCCCTTGGCGAGAAGCTTTAGTGAAGTGGTCTGTTTCAGTCAGTGCTCATTCATTGTGATGGGGTCTTTATTTGATATGTATTTTGCAAAGCACTTTAAAATCGCAAATATCAAAGTGGTGAATGTACCAGGCATGATAATATTCAACCAAAGAACATTTTCAATATAAAATGCTGTGCTAATCCAGTACTAAATTTCTTACACTTAGAGTATATTAGACAGGTTGTGTATAGGTTCAAAATATTTAAATTAGCAGCGGTCTCTTTAGCTTTATCTTTTTTTTTTCAATAGTAAATGTCTATATGATATTGGAAAGAACATACGTGTAGACTGAAATATACTTGTATACTATCATGTCACAGTAAGTTAAAGACTGCAATAATCACACCATAGGACTTTTGGCTTTGTTGGTGACAGGTAAATAACTTGGAAGTTGTCACTCTTGCCCTAACAACAACAACGATAATGGAAAAACTGAAAAAACAATCACTTGGATACATCAGAGAATTGAAATAGTTGGCAAAACAGCACTGAGAAGTCTGGAGAAAGAGATGAACCCAGAAAGTCATAGCTGAGTTCTGGTCCCCTGGACCAAGAACTGCTGAAGACATAAACTGGTCCATATCTAATAAGGAAAGTTCCCACCAGTGAAGAGCAGAGAAATACACCCCCTTGGCTCTGGCAAGGGATGCAGCCATGCTAAGTCAATTCAGTCATGTTCAACTCTTTATGACCCCAGGGACTGTGTAACCCACCAGGCTCCTCTGTCCACGGATTCTCCAGGCAAGAATACTGGAGTGGGTTGCCATGACCTCCTGCAGGGGATCTTCCAGGCCAAGAGTTGGAACCTGTGCCTTTTATGTCTCCTGCATTGACAGGCAGACTCTGCAACTAGCACCACCTGGGAAGCCAGGCAAGGGGAGGGGAAAGGTAAATATTTTGGAATAATCCAAGTGTGTCCTCCATAACAATGATCTATACTCCAAAGGAAAAGCATGTACCAGAGCTGCATCCCAAATAGGGGAAAGCAATTTCCCCAGTCCCAGACTCCTCTCAGCTTCCTATCTCACTGTATAAACAACAGATTGGAGAACAATCCTCCTTACCTTTCACTCTTACACCAACAGGACTGCAATGTAATGACAGCTAGAAGAGCTGCAGGACACAAACTCTATGGAAGGAACAATTATTAAGAAAGGACAATAGGGGAGACAAAAGCAAGGACAGTAGTGGAATCTAAGGCCCCAGAACCTACAACTACAGAAAAACTGAAAAACAGCTCAACTTCTAGCCAGATGAACTTAAATACTCACCATGTCCAGACATTTTTCACAACGACTACTAACAAAAATTTAAAGACGAATGTTGCCAGTGCTGCTAAATCTCTTCCAGAAAACAGGGGAAAGAAAACTCCCTAACTATTCTCATGAGACTAGCATTACACTACTACTAAAGTCAGTTAAATATATTACAAGAAAGAACAACTACAGAACGATAGCATGCATGAACACAGGTATAATATATGTACAATGAAATATTAAGATAGTTTATCCAATATTGTGCAAAAAGAATTACACACAACAAAGAAATTGGAATTATTTCTGCCAAGTAAGGCTGTTCCAGCATTCAAAAATAAATCAGTATAAACTCTCACATCTACAAGCTAAGGTAAAAAATTATATAATCTTATTAATCAGTACAGTAAAATCATTTATAACAAAATATAATGCTCACCTTATGACATCAATTATATGTGGAACCAAANACAAAACAGAGGGAAATTATAAATTATTTTTATTGAATGGAAATAAAATTATAGCGTATCAGAAATGCACAGAATGTCACTAAATAAGTCCTTATGAGAAAATTTAAATTTAAATGCCTATCAGAAAAGAAGAGAGGTTTTCAAATGTCTTCAGCTTCTGTCTTAAGAATCTACAAATATAAGAGGAAATTAAGTACACAATAAGCAAGAGAAACAAAGATCAAGAAATGAATGGAGAAGAAAACATCAACAACAAAAATCCAGTAGAAAGAGTCAATGTAACCCAAGTGTTGTTCTTTAAGAAGATGGATAATATCAATTAATTTCTAGAAAACTTATCAGGAATGAGATTAAAAATGAGAGAAGTCAAAAAATCTTAACATCAAATCTAAGTAACATCACTATAGATTCTACACAGATTAAAAAATAAGAAAATATTAGCAACAATTTGTGCCATTTAACAACTTAGATTAAGTGAAAAAAATTCCTTGAAAGATATATAAAACCAAAGCTTGGCCAAAAATAAATAAATAAGATGCACAGATCTCTATTTGTTAAACAAGTTGAATTTATAGTTAAAAATCTTCCCACAAGAAAAGCTCAACTTCTAGCCAGATGAACTTAAATACTCACCATGTCCAGACATTTTTCACAACGACTACTAACAAAAATTTAAAGACGAATGTTGCCAGTGCTGCTAAATCTCTTCCAGAAAACAGGGGAAAGAAAACTCCCTAACTATTCTCATGAGACTAGCATTACACTACTACTAAAGTCAGTTAAATATATTACAAGAAAGAACAACTACAGAACGATAGCATGCATGAACACAGGTATAATATATGTACAATGAAATATTAAGATAGTTTATCCAATATTGTGCAAAAAGAATTACACACAACAAAGAAATTGGAATTATTTCTGCCAAGTAAGGCTGTTCCAGCATTCAAAAATAAATCAGTATAAACTCTCACATCTACAAGCTAAGGTAAAAAATTATATAATCTTATTAATCAGTACAGTAAAATCATTTATAACAAAATATAATGCTCACCTTATGACATCAATTATATGTGGAACCAAAAAAACAAAACAGAGGGAAATTATAAATTATTTTTATTGAATGGAAATAAAATTATAGCGTATCAGAAATGCACAGAATGTCACTAAATAAGTCCTTATGAGAAAATTTAAATTTAAATGCCTATCAGAAAAGAAGAGAGGTTTTCAAATGTCTTCAGCTTCTGTCTTAAGAATCTACAAATATAAGAGGAAATTAAGTACACAATAAGCAAGAGAAACAAAGATCAAGAAATGAATGGAGAAGAAAACATCAACAACAAAAATCCAGTAGAAAGAGTCAATGTAACCCAAGTGTTGTTCTTTAAGAAGATGGATAATATCAATTAATTTCTAGAAAACTTATCAGGAATGAGATTAAAAATGAGAGAAGTCAAAAAATCTTAACATCAAATCTAAGTAACATCACTATAGATTCTACACAGATTAAAAAATAAGAAAATATTAGCAACAATTTGTGCCATTTAACAACTTAGATTAAGTGAAAAAAATTCCTTGAAAGATATATAAAACCAAAGCTTGGCCAAAAATAAATAAATAAGATGCACAGATCTCTATTTGTTAAACAAGTTGAATTTATAGTTAAAAATCTTCCCACAAGAAAAGCTCAGGATGAGATGGTTTTACTGGAAAACTTCACCGAATATTTAAGAAAAAAATAATACCAACACAGTGTGGAACTCCGTTATAAAAATAGATCAATGGGGGGGCTTCCCCTTTCCCTGGTGGTCCAGTGGGTAAGGACACCATCTTGCAGTGCAAGGGGCGCCGGTTCGATCCCTGGCCTGGGAAGATCCCACGTGCCACGGAGCAGCTGGACTGATGTGTCCAATCACTGAGCCAGAGCTCTGGGGTGCATGCGCTCACCGTGATGGGAGGCCCGCAGGAGCCAAAGAACAAAGACGGATGAAAAATAGAGAAATGAAAGACCAATAGAAGGGCCCGCCCGCTCCCCTCCCTCCCCAACCCGACCCCCACCCAAAAAATAAATAAATAAATTAATTAAATTTATTAAATAAATAAATAAATTAAAAAAAAATAGATCAATGGAACAGAATAAGAGACCATGAATAGACTCACATAGGCAGTCAACAGATTTTTTTTTAATTGCCAAGACAATTCAAAAGAAAAAAAGTTAATCGTTTCAGCACATTTTACTGAAAAAGCTTAACTCCATACCTAGTATCATATAACAAATGTGAAATTAAAATGAGCCTTATATATAAATATAAAACCTAAAACTCAAATTTCTAAAAGAAAACATTGGAGGAAGTATTTGTGAATCTGAGTTAGGACAACATTTCTTTAATATGGCATCAAAAAGTCACTATTTGGCTTTATGAAACACATCAATGATTTCCCAAGGATCTCAGGTTATAATTTAAATATTTAACAGAATTTAAAACATCATCTCATCCTTCCCTATTTGTGGACAATCTTATATACTCTGCTGATCATTCTCTGAATTCCAGATACACAGACCTTATTTAAATTACTTGACCATCGATTTCTGTCAAGCAAGGCTTTAATATGCTTTTCTCACTGGTCAGTGTTTATCCCAAGCTATATTTGCTTGTAATCTTTTTAAACTGTCTTCCTCAGATCTCTGCTCAAATGAATTTTCATTAGGAAAGATTTTTGATATTCTGTTATCTGGTCTGAAAGCAGCTTCTTTCCCTCCCTCTTGACACTTTTAGTACATTTTGACTAGAAGCTGATCTATTTGCTTCGTGGCCATATAGTCCACTAACCTGAAAACCTTACAACGCCACAACCATATTTATTTTACTCTTCACTGTTTCCTCATTGCTATGAACAGTGCCTCACACATAGAAAGTAAACAAACAATACTGTATGTGCTACAGAGAAAATTATCACAGTTAACTTTTTTAATAACTTATACAGGAAACTGTATTATAATCTAAAATGCACAGTCTTAGAGACAGGAAGTTGGAGGATCAAATTTAGCCTTTTCTACTTCTTATTTATGACTAGACAATTTATTTAACTCTCTAGGCCCAAATTTCCCCATCCCTATAATTGGGCTCAGTAGCTTCAGTCACGCCCTATTCTTTCTGACCCGGTGGACTGTAGCCTTCCAGGTTCCTCTGCCCATGAGAGTCTCCAGGAAAGAATACTGGAGTGGGTTACCATGCACTCCTACAGAGTATCTTCCCAACCCAGCAATCCAACCAATGTCTCCTGCACTTCAGGCAGATTCTTTACCACCTGAGCCATCAGGGAAACCACCCCCACCCCACTCCTGTAATGGGTATAATTAATAACAGCTCTCCCCTGAGCATTTTGTGTGTATTAAATTAACTTATCAATATAAAACTCCCAAAAGAGAGCCTATACAATTGCATGGGGCTTCCCTGGTGGTCCAGTGGATAAGGACACTGCCATGCAGTGAAAGGGGCGCCGATTCAATCCCTGGCCTGGGAAGATCCCACGTGCCATAGAGCGGCTGGACCAAGGAGTCCAACTACCAAGCCAGAACTCTGGAGCACATGTGCCCAGAGCCAGTGCTCTGCAGCTAGAGGGGCCACTGTGATGGGACGCCCACACAGGCCAAAGTACAAAAATGGATAAAAATGAATACATGAAAGACCAATAGAAGTGGCCAAAAAAAAAAAAAATTGCATGGCCAGTACATTTTAAATATTACTCTATACTTTAATATATTTTAAAGGGAAGTTGCAGGCAATCAGTTCTTGCATAAATTTCTGAGAAGAACTGAATAAACAAAAATTGGTTTTGTCTCAACAGAATAGATTTTCAAAGGTAATATTTAGCTTAATAATTTGAACGCAGGCTTCCCCTGGTGGTCCAGTGGGTAAGGACACCACCTTGCAGTGCAAGGGGCACCGGTTCGAGCCCTGGACTGGGAAGATCCCACGTGCCGCGGAGCGGCTGGACCAATGTGTCCAATTACCGAGTCAGAGCTCTGGAGCGCATGCGTCCAGAGCCGGCGCTCTGCAACGATAGACGCCACCGCGATGGGAGACCCACAGAAGCCGAAGAACAAAGACTGATGAAAATAGAGAAATGAAAGACCAATAGAAGTGGCCCGCCCGCTCCCCTCCCTCCCCAACCCGACCCCCACCCAAAATAAATAAATAAATAAATCTTAAAAAAAAAAAAAAAAGAATTTGAATGCAGTAAGCCTGGTTTAGAAAATTATCACTCCATGTTATGACAGCATGTTTGCCTAACATCCATTTGATTATTTTAAGCTCTACTTATAAGCATTTCACTCTCCACATACATTTTCAATAATACCTAGATCAAGGGCATGATTTCTTTCACACTACTTATAGTTTTATGTAACTATATATTTAAATTTTTATATCACACTATTTGCTATCTAAAAATTTCATTAACTTTCAGTTTTACTGGAATGCTTCCAATGATTTAAACGCACTATCATGTAATAATAAAGTTATAACTAATAATATATAATAAATAATACTTAAAGAAATATGTAGATTAAAGTCCTATCATTCGTTTCACAGTTACTAAACTGTGCACATGTGCAACCATTATTCACACTGTTTTGATGGATACAATCAGACAAGTGTGTGAAGCAAAATATGGTCTATTATTTTCCTTTTCACTGAAAAGTAATAGGACTATATTTCTTAGCCTTAGGAATGGAAGCAGTGTGAAACTTCAAGGGCCAAAGGACTCTAAGAATACAACATAAAAATCATTAGTAAGGAAAAGAACTACAAAGTAGTGGTTTAATATAAATAATATATTAGATCAGAAGAGTATCAAAAGTGAAGAACATAAAGACCCCCCCAAAAAAATGACCTTTAATATCTATTTTGCAACAACAAAAATGTTTCATTTCATAGACTAATGAAACATCTCATTAAATATGCTCATAGAAAGTTTAGTTAATATGTTAATGTCATATACTTTCAGCATTTGTGATTTACATAATTCATAAAGAAAACTAGAAGGTATTAATTAAAAATAAACTTATAAGGAAATTTTAACTTCATTATATTAAAATATAAAAACCAACTTAATTTTTATTGAAGTAAACATGACCTACAAGTACAATAAATTAGTAGCATGATAGATCAAAATGGCCACCTATTTTTAGCCACATCTTCCAAAAAAGGATGGAGTATATTTCTCTTCTCCTTGATTCTGGGCTGGATTCACCACTAGAACACAACATAAGTCACCATGTAGCTTATGAGGTTGGGCCTTAATTTCTGAAGTCTCAGTAGCAACAGAAATTACTTTGTGAATTTTGTTGGGAGGTGGGAAGACAAGAGTTCCTGTAACACACATATACAGAGATTAAAACCTGGTAAAAAATTCAGCACATGTTGGCTGTTGCTGCATTGTTGAAACTGATGTAGATGTTAACCTGATCTGTATGAAATATTATTTATGAACTTTCATTCTGTTAACAGCTTGTGGTGTTCAAGAGGGAATGGAGACATCAAGAAACCATAAAATCAGAGGTAGCTTATATTTGATATATTATTTTAAAGGACGCATAATTTTAAAAATCTATTATTTTACATAGAAGCAATTTTGGACAGCAAGGTAATTTTCACATTGAGTAAACAGAGCTATAATTTATTTTTCCTAAGTTGTTTCAAAGTACATTCCTTTTTGCCCCTTTTTTCAGACATATTGAAATTGATGCATGTATTATGTGTTATTATGAAGCTTAAATACCTAAACTTAGTTGACCGTAGTTTTGCATGATGATAGAATTGATGTCATTGCTTATCTAATAACTGATTTGGCTATTTCATATACAACTGAAGTTATCTAATAACTGATATTAATTGAAGATGTGAAACTTCAAGGGCCAAAGGACTCTAAGAATACAACATAAAAATCATTAGTAAGGAAAAGAACTACAAAGTAGTGGTTTAATATAAATAATATATTAGATCAGAAGAGTATCAAAAGTGAAGAACATAAAGACCCCCCCAAAAAAATGACCTTTAATATCTATTTTGCAACAACAAAAATGTTTCATTTCATAGACTAATGAAACATCTCATTAAATATGCTCATAGAAAGTTTAGTTAATATGTTAATGTCATATACTTTCAGCATTTGTGATTTACATAATTCATAAAGAAAACTAGAAGGTATTAATTAAAAATAAACTTATAAGGAAATTTTAACTTCATTATATTAAAATATAAAAACCAACTTAATTTTTATTGAAGTAAACATGACCTACAAGTACAATAAATTAGTAGCATGATAGATCAAAATGGCCACCTATTTTTAGCCACATCTTCCAAAAAAGGATGGAGTATATTTCTCTTCTCCTTGATTCTGGGCTGGATTCACCACTAGAACACAACATAAGTCACCATGTAGCTTATGAGGTTGGGCCTTAATTTCTGAAGTCTCAGTAGCAACAGAAATTACTTTGTGAATTTTGTTGGGAGGTGGGAAGACAAGAGTTCCTGTAACACACATATACAGAGATTAAAACCTGGTAAAAAATTCAGCACATGTTGGCTGTTGCTGCATTGTTGAAACTGATGTAGATGTTAACCTGATCTGTATGAAATATTATTTATGAACTTTCATTCTGTTAACAGCTTGTGGTGTTCAAGAGGGAATGGAGACATCAAGAAACCATAAAATCAGAGGTAGCTTATATTTGATATATTATTTTAAAGGACGCATAATTTTAAAAATCTATTATTTTACATAGAAGCAATTTTGGACAGCAAGGTAATTTTCACATTGAGTAAACAGAGCTATAATTTATTTTTCCTAAGTTGTTTCAAAGTACATTCCTTTTTTGCCCCTTTTTTCAGACATATTGAAATTGATGCATGTATTATGTGTTATTATGAAGCTTAAATACCTAAACTTAGTTGACCGTAGTTTTGCATGATGATAGAATTGATGTCATTGCTTATCTAATAACTGATTTGGCTATTTCATATACAACTGAAGTTATCTCATCCCAGAAATGTGCCATACATAGGTCTCAATATTATTTCATTACACGCTCCATTTGTTCTTTATTTATCTGATTAAATTTTAGTTTCTGACAAGAACTCTCATTTATGCTAGGCATTCAGAGAAGCCTTTTCTTTATTTATATTTTTGAAATTTTGCAGTAGCACTCTCTAATTAGCTCTAAGTTTTGACTTCACATTTAGAATGGCTTTTCTTTTTCCTTAAGAGAAAATTAACATTGGATTGATACTAATAACTAGTATCTATTTGTGTTACCCAAACAACAAGTATTTTTATCTTCATGTTTGACCAACTGCACATTGTAAACCACTAATTTCACATGCAAGGAGTCAGACTCTTAATTTCCTCTGCATTTACCCTTTACAACTCAGCAGGACATGTCTCTTCTCTCAAGCCTCCATTACAGACTTTATTTATCCAATAGAGAAAGGTGGTCATTCCAACATGTTGTTATGAAAAGCTTCCACTGCTTCATACTGATATGTCTACCAAATCTCACAGGCGTCTACCTTAAATTTATCCTTAGATTTGAGTTCTCTTATGCTTGAATAGTTTATATATGCTCAAGATATTAACATAAATTCAGAGTGGTTCCAACTAAATCTTAGGAGAAACGGGGCTTCCCTGGTGGTCCACTGGGTAAAGAGTATGCCTTGCAGTGCAAGGGGCACCAGGCCTGGGAAGATCCCACGTGCTACAGAGTGGCTGGACCGGTATGTCCAATTACAAGCCAGCACTCTGGAATGCATGCACCCAGAGCAATCACAGAGGCCACTGCAATGGGAGGTCCACACAAGCTGAAGAATAAAAGGTAGATGAAAGTAAATAAACAAAAAACAAAGAGGCCAATCTTAAAACAAAAAATCTTTTAAAATAAATAAATAAATAAATAAAAATAAAAAATCTTAGGAGAAATGCAAAAGGAAAATAAGAGAAGATTGTATTTCTGAAGAAAATAAAAATCTTAACAGGATTGACTAGCATGAATATACATATTTAAAAATCATCAAGCAATTCCTAAAGCATCCATTTTATTTAGTGTAGATTAAAAAAAGCACCTCAAGCTAAGTCTACCCCATTTGCTCACTTTGCTCTCTTACTCAGAAGTGTCTTTCTCAGAAATGTGTTAATCAATATAAAAGTTTTGTTCAAAAACTCTCTTATCTAATTATTTGAGCCAAAGAAAAAAAGAGAAAAGATAGTAAAAAATAACGGTTACATAGTATTTTTCAATGATTAAACAGAAAATCCTGATAGAGGGCTTCTTTGGTGGTCCAGTGGGTAAAGAGTCTGCCTCGCAGTGCAAGGGGCACCAGTTTGATTCCTGGCCAGGGAAGATCCCACGTGTCATGGAGCAGGCTGGGTCTGTGTGTCCTATTAGGAGCCAGCGCTCTGGAGCGCAAGCGCCCAGAGCCAGTGCTCAGCAATGAGAGAGGTCACTGCAATGAGAGGCCCACACACATGCCAAAGAATAAAGATGGATGAAAATAAATGACTTACGAGCAAAAAAGAAAGAAAGAAAGAAGAAAGAAAAAGAAAAGAAAATCCTGATAGAGTCAGAAAACTTTAATGATAAAGATAGGGATAAATTAATGGGCCAATTTCAGTCAGCAAATTAATAACAAATGACTAATAAAAAATCATGCTTTAGAACTTTTGACCAAACTTCTACTTAAGTCTTTAAATTAAATTTTTTTTTTTTTACTTTTAAAAATCTTAACTGACATAAAATGGGTATGTTATTCAGAAAGTATCACTGCTATTTAGTCTAAGTTTGACTAAGTAGCATATACTGCATTTGACTCTTTTTGTGACCTCAGGGAATATAACCCACCAGGTACCTCTGTCCATTGGATTCTCCAGGCGAGAATACTGGAGTGGGTTGCCATTTTCTTCTCCAGTGGATCTTTGCCAGTCAGGCATAGAACTTGTGTCACCTGCATTTGCAGGTAGATTCTTTACCACTGAGCCACCAGGGAAGCCCCTCGGAAAGTATTAGAGGATCCTAAAGCAAGAGCAGTTCTTCAGTTGTCCAGGCTATGATGAAAGCAGAACTCACTCTTAATCCTTACCACTTATTGATAATCTCACAGTGGATATCTGTACCTAAACACAAAACTATATATGCAAGAAAGAATTATGACAAATGCAACTTAGCTGCCGAAAAAGACATGAGCTCCTTGTTCCTAAAGCATCCATTTTATTTAGTGTAGATTAAAAAAAGCACCTCAAGCTAAGTCTACCCCATTTGCTCACTTTGCTCTCTTACTCAGAAGTGTCTTTCTCAGAAATGTGTTAATCAATATAAAAGTTTTGTTCAAAAACTCTCTTATCTAATTATTTGAGCCAAAGAAAAAAAGAGAAAAGATAGTAAAAAATAACGGTTACATAGTATTTTTCAATGATTAAACAGAAAATCCTGATAGAGGGCTTCTTTGGTGGTCCAGTGGGTAAAGAGTCTGCCTCGCAGTGCAAGGGGCACCAGTTTGATTCCTGGCCAGGGAAGATCCCACGTGTCATGGAGCAGGCTGGGTCTGTGTGTCCTATTAGGAGCCAGCGCTCTGGAGCGCAAGCGCCCAGAGCCAGTGCTCAGCAATGAGAGAGGTCACTGCAATGAGAGGCCCACACACATGCCAAAGAATAAAGATGGATGAAAATAAATGACTTACGAGCAAAAAAGAAAGAAAGAAAGAAGAAAGAAAAAGAAAAGAAAATCCTGATAGAGTCAGAAAACTTTAATGATAAAGATAGGGATAAATTAATGGGCCAATTTCAGTCAGCAAATTAATAACAAATGACTAATAAAAAATCATGCTTTAGAACTTTTGACCAAACTTCTACTTAAGTCTTTAAATTAAATTTTTTTTTTTTTACTTTTAAAAATCTTAACTGACATAAAATGGGTATGTTATTCAGAAAGTATCACTGCTATTTAGTCTAAGTTTGACTAAGTAGCATATACTGCATTTGACTCTTTTTGTGACCTCAGGGAATATAACCCACCAGGTACCTCTGTCCATTGGATTCTCCAGGCGAGAATACTGGAGTGGGTTGCCATTTTCTTCTCCAGTGGATCTTTGCCAGTCAGGCATAGAACTTGTGTCACCTGCATTTGCAGGTAGATTCTTTACCACTGAGCCACCAGGGAAGCCCCTCGGAAAGTATTAGAGGATCCTAAAGCAAGAGCAGTTCTTCAGTTGTCCAGGCTATGATGAAAGCAGAACTCACTCTTAATCCTTACCACTTATTGATAATCTCACAGTGGATATCTGTACCTAAACACAAAACTATATATGCAAGAAAGAATTATGACAAATGCAACTTAGCTGCCGTAACAAAGACATGAGCTCCTTGTTCCATAGCGACACAGTCAAGGGCTATGTGAGCAAAGGGCTACATCATCATACAGGTATCATTAGATTCACCTGCCATAGGCATGTCCAGCAATACTCCAATAACAGGTGAAGTAGTACAATATAGAATAGAACTCAAGCTAGGTTCTTCAGGCATAGCTGAGTTCTATGATGAACCCAGCTGAGAGATGGTACCACGTATTGGTATAATCCAGATGGAAAACAGGTGGCTCTAAAACACAGTGGAGAAGGAAAGTCCTCTCTATGGGCAGAATTTCAAGCAATATCTTTGGCTGGCATTTCAACTGAGAGAGAGATGGCCAGAGCTATAGATCTAAGGAAGGCAGATATTCCTTCCCTCCTGTCCTTGGTGAGTAGATAATGGGGCACTGGTCCATGACTGATCACTCAGATTCTCCTGGCTCAAGGCCTAAAATATGAACTATGAGAAATTTATACAAATATACAGTGTCAAACTGGAGAGTTTGGCAACTGGTGGAGTTACGTGTCCAGGATCAGCAGCAGCAGCAGCAGCAATAAGAGTCACTTGAGGACTGAACCAGGGTGACATTCTGACCAGGCATTCTGGGTCACTGTGCTGACACTGATCTTTGTCCAAGCCTAGTCCTACAGCACTCCCTGAAATTCCATAATTTAGCAGATACTTTTCTAAAAATTGTACTATTTTATTCAGGGAACCAGAGTTATGTCTTTTTGAAATCAAGAAACCTGATAAATATGTCATCTACTTTGCAAAATAAAAATAATTCAAAAAAATTTAGTCACTGAGAAATATGTCTTATGAATTTAATGCTGAATCTATTTAGAAGAGACAAATACCTTCACTTCCAATATATGAACATTTATCTATACAGATTTATACTTCAGAGCAAGACAGACATTCTGGGATTATATTTTACTGATGTGACCAATTATAGTTCTACCACTGAGCCACCAGGGAAGCCCCTCGGAAAGTATTAGAGGATCCTAAAGCAAGAGCAGTTCTTCAGTTGTCCAGGCTATGATGAAAGCAGAACTCACTCTTAATCCTTACCACTTATTGATAATCTCACAGTGGATATCTGTACCTAAACACAAAACTATATATGCAAGAAAGAATTATGACAAATGCAACTTAGCTGCCGTAACAAAGACATGAGCTCCTTGTTCCATAGCGACACAGTCAAGGGCTATGTGAGCAAAGGGCTACATCATCATACAGGTATCATTAGATTCACCTGCCATAGGCATGTCCAGCAATACTCCAATAACAGGTGAAGTAGTACAATATAGAATAGAACTCAAGCAGGTTCTTCAGGCATAGCTGAGTTCTATGATGAACCCAGCTGAGAGATGGTACCACGTATTGGTATAATCCAGATGGAAAACAGGTGGCTCTAAAACACAGTGGAGAAGGAAAGTCCTCTCTATGGGCAGAATTTCAAGCAATATCTTTGGCTGGCATTTCAACTGAGAGAGAGATGGCCAGAGCTATAGATCTAAGGAAGGCAGATATTCCTTCCTCCTGTCCTTGGTGAGTTGATAATGGGGCACTGGTCCATGACTGATCACTCAGATTCTCCTGGCTCAAGGCCTAAAATATGAACTATGAGAAATTTATACAAATATACAGTGTCAAACTGGAGAGTTTGGCAACTGGTGGAGTTACGTGTCCAGGATCAGCAGCAGCAGCAGCAAATAAGAGTCACTTGAGGATTGAACCAGGGTGACATTCTGACCAGGCATTCTGGGTCACTGTGCTGACACTGATCTTTGTCCAAGCCTAGTCCTACAGCACTCCCTGAAATTCCATAATTTAGCAGATACTTTTCTAAAAATTGTACTATTTTATTCAGGGAACCAGAGTTATGTCTTTTTGAAATCAAGAAACCTGATAAATATGTCATCTACTTTGCAAAATAAAAATAATTCAAAAAAATTTAGTCACTGAGAAATATGTCTTATGAATTTAATGCTGAATCTATTTAGAAGAGACAAATACCTTCACTTCCAATATATGAACATTTATCTATACAGATTTATACTTCAGAGCAAGACAGACATTCTGGGATTATATTTTACTGATGTGACAGTCATAGTTAATAATAAGTCTCTATAAATTGCAATGCACTGAAATATTTGAATGATTTTTCTAATCTAATATGGAAAAACTCTGATTTGTGATTAGAAAATTTCTAAAGTGCTTAAGTTTTATAAACTAATATTTGGTAGCTGTGATTAATGTTCTATTTTAAAGCAAAATATGAAGATTTTTCAGAACCTTAATTCAGTTGAAACAGAACAGAAATTAAACTTTAATCTATACATTTTAATTGGTTTTAATATGAAAACTAACATAAGTATACTAATGTGGCAGGACTGTGAAATAAATAGCAGGTAATAAAATAAATTTTAGAATGCAAAACTGGAAAGCAAGAATAAATAATGTTTACTCAGTTTTGAATAATCTATGAACTATAATTAGTGCTTCTATTTATTCAAGTCTGACTCAAAACATAAATCAACTTAAAGCCAAGTAAGCTGCTGTTTTCTTCTTTTGTTTTTTGAAAACATATTTGCAGGGAGCAGGATTTATACTTTGCCCTTAAGTTGGAAGATGATCCTGTGGAACTTATAAACAGAAAACTTAAAACTTAGTATCATCTCCTATATAAATTATAATTAAGCCTGTGAAGTGGGCCATGGCTCCAATGTCTGTGTTCATAATACCTGAATATAAGTCCTGAAAATACTGTTCCTCATTGAGCCAAGAAAGAATCATCAAAAGGAGCAAGTGACTGAAAGGAACTGTGGTCACTACAAATGTCAATGAAGCCTGAAATATCCTTTAAAAGTCAGCTATGCTGCCAGTAATGGTGGAAAGGGCAATGCTTATGACTCACTAAGATAATCAAAATAACAGCTGAATGGGTTACTAATCAATTAATAATACAAACCAGACTATTCCAGCATTTAAATTCATCTGGACACATTCAATTTAATAAAAAACAAACCAGACTATTCCAGCATTTAATGCTGAATCTATTTAGAAGAGACAAATACCTTCACTTCCAATATATGAACATTTATCTATACAGATTTATACTTCAGAGCAAGACAGACATTCTGGGATTATATTTTACTGATGTGACAGTCATAGTTAATAATAAGTCTCTATAAATTGCAATGCACTGAAATATTTGAATGATTTTTCTAATCTAATATGGAAAAACTCTGATTTGTGATTAGAAAATTTCTAAAGTGCTTAAGTTTTATAAACTAATATTTGGTAGCTGTGATTAATGTTCTATTTTAAAGCAAAATATGAAGATTTTTCAGAACCTTAATTCAGTTGAAACAGAACAGAAATTAAACTTTAATCTATACATTTTAATTGGTTTTAATATGAAAACTAACATAAGTATACTAATGTGGCAGGACTGTGAAATAAATAGCAGGTAATAAAATAAATTTTAGAATGCAAAACTGGAAAGCAAGAATAAATAATGTTTACTCAGTTTTGAATAATCTATGAACTATAATTAGTGCTTCTATTTATTCAAGTCTGACTCAAAACATAAATCAACTTAAAGCCAAGTAAGCTGCTGTTTTCTTCTTTTGTTTTTTGAAAACATATTTGCAGGGAGCAGGATTTATACTTTGCCCTTAAGTTGGAAGATGATCCTGTGGAACTTATAAACAGAAAACTTAAAACTTAGTATCATCTCCTATATAAATTATAATTAAGCCTGTGAAGTGGGCCATGGCTCCAATGTCTGTGTTCATAATACCTGAATATAAGTCCTGAAAATACTGTTCCTCATTGAGCCAAGAAAGAATCATCAAAAGGAGCAAGTGACTGAAAGGAACTGTGGTCACTACAAATGTCAATGAAGCCTGAAATATCCTTTAAAAGTCAGCTATGCTGCCAGTAATGGTGGAAAGGGCAATGCTTATGACTCACTAAGATAATCAAAATAACAGCTGAATGGGTTACTAATCAATTAATAATACAAACCAGACTATTCCAGCATTTAAATTCATCTGGACACATTCAACTTAAAAGACCATGTTCCACATATGAAAAGATATAACATTTATATTACAAAAAACATATTTGTTTTTCTACCATTTTAAAAGAGAAAATAAAAATGCTCTAGAGTCATGCTCTGAACCTCACTCTGAACTTAAAACATGAAGGGAAAACGCATTAGAAATAATAAAGAACATTCTCCTTTTCCAATCTTCAGGCACACATTTAATCAAAATAATGTAACTGATGGATGTCCTCCACAGAAATATGTAGAGGTGATGGACCATGCCCAAGTTGTTCATAAGGCACTTAATAAATGAGAGCAACACAGAGACAGAGACAGAATAATCAAGCATTTTAAGAGGGAGAAGCTATGGGTTTTTCCAGGTAGTCATAGAAGTGTCAGACTTATATTTTAGATGGTTTGATACATAAATATGTAATAATGTCTTGGTATCTCTAAAGAGAGAATGCAACTTGCAAACTGTCTTACATCAGAATTTATGTACTAATTTTGTCTCATTCAGAATCTAAATTAAAACAAGTCTTTACTCTGATTACATACTGATGCAAATTAGTTTCCCAGGGTTATGATAAAATACATACTTTGATAACATTAACTCCTAGATAAGGATACTCAAAATGGAGCCCACCCTAGTGGTCAAACCCAGGTCACAAATTAAATGAGGTCTGTCGGCACTCTCGGGAAACAGCAGTAAGGAAATCCAACAAAGAGCAATCTCAGTCCTCCAACACTGCTTTAGTCAGCTTACCTTATGCAAGAAAGCAGGACCCCCTCAGCCATATAAGGGGGCTTCCCTGGTGGCTCAGTGGGTAAAAAAAAACAATCTGCAATGAAGGAGACATCAGTGCATTTCTTGGGTCAAGAAGAACTGCTGGGGAAGGCATGGCAACCCCCTCCAGTATTCTTGCTTAGAGAATTCAATGAACAGAGGAGCCTGGCAGGCTATAGTCCATTAAGTCGCAAAGTCTGAAACTACTGAAGCAATTTAGCACGCACACTCACATGCATACACACACACACAGAGCATTATAAGGGAATCCCTGACCTCCTAGCCACTCATGCTTCCCTGTTGTTACTTCTAGCACTCTGGAAAATTCTCTCTTGCCCCAATCCCTGAGGCAAAACATTCCATTCCTTGTGAGACACTGTACTGCCCCAATCCATGAATTGTTTTCCCTTGAATAAAAGACATCAAACTTATTAAACTGATTTACTTTTATCATTTGATAGTTTATACTACTCCATAGGTACATCCATACTGACGTCACCTAACATACCACTTCAATGAGTGAAATTTTCAGTTCATAATTAAAATGACAATAAGGAAACAGTTTTTGAAGGTCTATCCTAAATATCCACTGAACTATATAAAAAGAAAAAGAGGCAAAGATTTACTTTTTTGAAAAATAAGACGGTCATTATGATGAGTTACCCTTAATTAAAATCTCTAAGAATTCCATTAGAAAATCTAATACCTTTTTTATATCCAAAACGGATCAGTTTCTTAAACACAAAAGAAAATAGAAAGATACATTATCATTCCCTCAATGCCTGCCTACCAAGTAGAAACTCTTACACCATAGCAACCACACTCTAAAAGCTGGCAGTGTTCCATTACTGTAGATGGTCAGTGTTTGAGAAAGAAACTGTCTGTCCCTTACAAATGACCTTTAATTTTCCATGTCATGAAGATATATAACTTCTCTGAAACGTCAAATATTTTAAGTAAAAACAGAATTTCAGGATTGGCTGTGTATTGTTTTCATATTGTTGCTATTAAGTACCATGGCTGCCTTATAAGCATACAGAAGTAAAGTAAAACATAAAGTCCTGTTTCCATTCTTGACATCCCTGATTCTTTTTCTAAAGCACCATGAGAAGAGTTCATTTTTGAGTCTTTATTTTTGGACCATCTAATGAAATTCTTCTACAATATCTGACATGTACCCTTGTTGCTAAGCTGTGTCTGACTCTGTGACCCCATGGACTGCAGCATGCTAAGCTTCCCTGTCCTTCAATGTCTCCTAGAGCTTGTTCAAATCATGTCCATTGAGTCAGTGATACTATCAAACCATCTTATCCTCTGCCACCCTCTTCTCCTTGTGCCTTCAATCTTTCCTGGCATCAGTGTCTTTTCCAATGAGTTGGCTCCACATCATGTGGTCAAAGTAATAGAGCTTTGGTTTGGCATCAGTCCTTCCAATGAATATTCAGGGTCGATTTCCTTTAAGACTGACTGGTTTGATCTCCTTGCTGTCCAAGGGACTCTGAAGTGTCTTCTCCATCACCACAATTGGAAAGCATCAATGCTTCGGTGCTCAGCCTTCTTTATAGTCCAGTTCTCACATCCATACAAGACTACTGGGAAAACCATAGTTTGACTCTAGAAACCTTTGTCAGCAAAGTCATGTTTCTGCTTTTTTAATGTCTGTCAGACTGTCTAGGTCTATCATAGCTTTTCTGCCAAGGAGGAAATATAGAGTTTACTTAGTCTCTAACTCAGCACTACATTTGCTTTTTCTTCATTGAACAGTACATACTTTATAATTATGTAGATTCTTTGTGTTATTCCCTATCTTCCTTTGTCTCTTTTTCTCTTTCCCTCATCTCTACTTCCCCACTCTCTTCCTCTCTCCTCCCAGGATTTTCAATTATACCTATTCCCTGCTGTAATCTCTGGAAAAATAGGAACATAACTGTCTGCCTTGCTTCTCTAAATTCAGGGCTTGGCACACTTTAGCAACAAATACTTCAGTGTACTTATGTAATGACTTCTTTTACAGTGTTCATTGTGCCTGCTAGGAACAATCCCTAGTGTCTTATCACAAATAACAAATAAAAACACATTCAGTGGCCCCTCATAACAACCTAGTGAGGTGGTATCATTTTAGCCCCATTTTACAGTTGAGGAAAGTGAAGCACACAGAAGTAAAGTTACTCGTGGCAGAGACAGGATTATAAACCCTGGGCACCTGGCTAGAAGGAACCTGCTCTTAATTACTACTCTATGTAGAGTAAATTAATGGAGGGCTGCTTTCATTTTCTTGAAAACAAGTTGAACTTTCTGGAATTACTTTGACAGAATCTTCTTTCATGTCAGAAGGAGTCTCTGTTTCACATTTACTTAAGTTAAAGACTTACTCAATTTAAAAACTCCCCTCTTCATGACAAAGACAAAAAGAGAGAGCGAGAGAGGCTGCCCTCTATTCTGCTTTCACATGATATTATTATCTTTCGAGAAAATATTGGCTAATTTAAAACAGAAACACATAAAGGCAGCCATCTTCTTGACTTGAGAATTAAAAACACCTTTTGTTTTCATTTAGCTGAAGAGAACACAACACAGCAGCTAAACTTAAATATATTCAAAGGAAGCTTCAACTACATTATTAAGAATTTTACTGATTCTCATTAAACCTTCTGACTATAACAGTATATCTTGAAAAATTCCACTAGCCAGTGAAATATTTTTCATTCATAGTTGAGTGATCTGTCTTTTGAATAATAGTAAAAACAGCTTCCACTTATTTTAGAATGTCAGAAAACAGCACAGTTGACAATATTAATAGAGTAAAAAATCTATGTTCACAGGAGCTTTCCCATCAAATATGACAACTTTCCAAATTACTCATCAATGCTAACCTACGTACAAGCTTAGTGCAAGTCAACAGTGAGTGTAAAAGTCTTAGAATTTCAATTGTATTAATACTTACCACTGTACAAATCTTGGAACTGAATAGAGAAAATAAATGGAAAACTACTTCCTGTAAACATCTAAGAATGAAAGGCATATTTATACTAAATTCAGAAAAGGAAGACTTATATCACATATTTATGTAATCATCAAACAAATATGATGGGGATTTATTCTGATTTATCCTCAAATGAAAAGAATTGTTAATAAGGGGATGTAATAATGGAACAATCCCTAGTGTCTTATCACAAATAACAAATAAAAAAAATTCAGTGGCCCCTCATAACAACCTAGTGAGGTGGTATCATTTTAGCCCCATTTTACAGTTGAGGAAAGTGAAGCACACAGAAGTAAAGTTACTCGTGGCAGAGACAGGATTATAAACCCTGGGCACCTGGCTAGAAGGAACCTGCTCTTAATTACTACTCTATGTAGAGTAAATTAATGGAGGGCTGCTTTCATTTTCTTGAAAACAAGTTGAACTTTCTGGAATTACTTTGACAGAATCTTCTTTCATGTCAGAAGGAGTCTCTGTTTCACATTTACTTAAGTTAAAGACTTACTCAATTTAAAAACTCCCCTCTTCATGACAAAGACAAAAGAGAGGCGAGAGAGGCTGCCCTCTATTCTGCTTTCACATGATATTATTATCTTTCGAGAAAATATTGGCTAATTTAAAACAGAAACACATAAAGGCAGCCATCTTCTTGACTTGAGAATTAAAAACACCTTTTGTTTTCATTTAGCTGAAGAGAACACAACACAGCAGCTAAACTTAAATATATTCAAAGGAAGCTTCAACTACATTATTAAGAATTTTACTGATTCTCATTAAACCTTCTGACTATAACAGTATATCTTGAAAAATTCCACTAGCCAGTGAAATATTTTTCATTCATAGTTGAGTGATCTGTCTTTTGAATAATAGTAAAAACAGCTTCCACTTATTTTAGAATGTCAGAAAACAGCACAGTTGACAATATTAATAGAGTAAAAAATCTATGTTCACAGGAGCTTTCCCATCAAATATGACAACTTTCCAAATTACTCATCAATGCTAACCTACGTACAAGCTTAGTGCAAGTCAACAGTGAGTGTAAAAGTCTTAGAATTTCAATTGTATTAATACTTACCACTGTACAAATCTTGGAACTGAATAGAGAAAATAAATGGAAAACTACTTCCTGTAAACATCTAAGAATGAAAGGCATATTTATACTAAATTCAGAAAAGGAAGACTTATATCACATATTTATGTAATCATCAAACAAATATGATGGGGATTTATTCTGATTTATCCTCAAATGAAAAGAATTGTTAATAAGGATGTCAAATAAATGTATATGGCAAAATAAAATGATAAAGATGGCATTTACAAGTAGGAGTATTAACTTCTTTCTAAATTCAAATTTTAATGTCTGAAATCTAGGACTAGAAACTAAGGAATATTTCTATGAGCTAATCTATCACCCAAATGTATTACAGCTGTTCAGCATATTTCTGGATGAAAGACGAAAGTAGTTCTTAAAATTTGAATAATATTTTGAGCAATGTATATGGATATATTCTGAAGATAGATGTTAGAAGTTAATTTATTATTACGGTTAACATTTAATGAACACTTACAATGGGCTAGGCACTCTTTTGTCATTTTATATAAATTATTCAATTGTTAATCAAAATCAAACTATGACAAGGTTCCATTTCTAATTCATTTTTTCAGATGTGAAAATCCAGACTCAGAAAAAGTAAGAATTTGCTCAAACTGGCAAATATAGAGCCAAGATTAAAACATAGATATTAGACCCCCACGTTCTTAAGCCCCAACACAAAGGAACCCTTTTACATTAAAGATTTTACACCATTGGATTTTTATGTTGGACAAAATTATCCAAACATATTCCCAGTCTGCAAATCCATCCAGTTTTATAGTAAACTGTACATTTATCTTGAATAACCCTTTCTAAAATATTTATTAAAAGAAAAACCCAGCACAAGTCTCCTTTCATTATATAATAAAGACTAATCTTTATGCTGTAGGAGTTCTTATGTTTACATGAAAATATTAATAGAGTAAAATCTATGTTCACAGGAGCTTTCCCATCAAATATGACAACTTTCCAAATTACTCATCAATGCTAACCTACGTACAAGCTTAGTGCAAGTCAACAGTGAGTGTAAAAGTCTTAGAATTTCAATTGTATTAATACTTACCACTGTACAAATCTTGGAACTGAATAGAGAAAATAAATGGAAAACTACTTCCTGTAAACATCTAAGAATGAAAGGCATATTTATACTAAATTCAGAAAAGGAAGACTTATATCACATATTTATGTAATCATCAAACAAATATGATGGGGATTTATTCTGATTTATCCTCAAATGAAAAGAATTGTTAATAAGGATGTCAAATAAATGTATATGGCAAAATAAAATGATAAAGATGGCATTTACAAGTAGGAGTATTAACTTCTTTCTAAATTCAAATTTTAATGTCTGAAATCTAGGACTAGAAACTAAGGAATATTTCTATGAGCTAATCTATCACCCAAATGTATTACAGCTGTTCAGCATATTTCTGGATGAAAGACGAAAGTAGTTCTTAAAATTTGAATAATATTTTGAGCAATGTATATGGATATATTCTGAAGATAGATGTTAGAAGTTAATTTATTATTATGGTTAACATTTAATGAACACTTACAATGGGCTAGGCACTCTTTTGTCATTTTATATAAATTATTCAATTGTTAATCAAAATCAAACTATGACAAGGTTCCATTTCTAATTCATTTTTTCAGATGTGAAAATCCAGAATCAGAAAAAGTAAGAATTTGCTCAAACTGGCAAATATAGAGCCAAGATTAAAACATAGATATTAGACCCCCACGTTCTTAAGCCCCAACACAAAGGAACCCTTTTACATTAAAGATTTTACACCATTGGATTTTTATGTTGGACAAAATTATCCAAACATATTCCCAGTCTGCAAATCCATCCAGTTTTATAGTAAACTGTACATTTATCTTGAATAACCCTTTCTAAAATATTTATTAAAAGAAAAACCCAGCACAAGTCTCCTTTCATTATATAATAAAGACTAATTTTTATGTTGTAGGAGATCTTATGTTTTACATGCTACTATACCTAAAGAAGTTGAGCAGGATCTGTCAAAATATATTTTGAGTTTTCTGTTACACAGCTGACAATAACCACGGGATAAACCACAGAAAAAGAAGTACAAAAAAAAAAAATCTTAAAACTGCTAGGACATACAGGTCCTCTTCTTTTTTTTTTTTTTTTAAGATTTATTTATTTATTTATTTTGGGCGGGGGTTGGGTTGGGAGGGGAGGGGAGTGGGCGGGCCACTTCTATTGGTCTTTCATTTCTCTATTTTCATCAGTCTTTGTTCTTTGGCTCCTGTCGGCCTCCCATCGCGATGGCGTCTATCGTCACAGAGCACCGGCTCTGGGCGCTTGCGCTCCCGAGCTCCGGCTCAGTATTTGGACACATCAGTCCAGCCGCTCCGCGGCACGTGGGATCTTCCCAGTTCAGGGCTCGAACTGGCACCCCTTGCACTGCACGGCTGTGTCCTTATCCACTGGACCACCAGGGGAAGCCCCAGGTTCACTTCTCACTGCCTCCTGTGAAGTACATCCCTAAGACATTTGAGAATCATTCTGGACTCCTATTTTCTGCTACTATATTAGTTATTTTATTATGCATATTAATTAAGAAAATTCTAGATTTCCTCTTGTTACAAACAGAATGTATTGCCAGCAGAGGGAAATGGTAATTTTCATAGCTGCATGATAGTTGTGCTACAGACCCACAAGATCTCTAGCCAGATCAACATGACAAGGTTCCATTTCTAATTCATTTTTTCAGATGTGAAAATCCAGACTCAGAAAAGTAAGAATTTGCTCAAACTGGCAAATATAGAGCCAAGATTAAAACATAGATATTAGACCCCCACGTTCTTAAGCCCCAACACAAAGGAACCCTTTTACATTAAAGATTTTACACCATTGGATTTTTATGTTGGACAAAATTATCCAAACATATTCCCAGTCTGCAAATCCATCCAGTTTTATAGTAAACTGTACATTTATCTTGAATAACCCTTTCTAAAATATTTATTAAAAGAAAAACCCAGCACAAGTCTCCTTTCATTATATAATAAAGACTAATTTTTATGTTGTAGGAGATCTTATGTTTTACATGCTACTATACCTAAAGAAGTTGAGCAGGATCTGTCAAAATATATTTTGAGTTTTCTGTTACACAGCTGACAATAACCACGGGATAAACCACAGAAAAAGAAGTACAAAAAAAAAAAATCTTAAAACTGCTAGGACATACAGGTCCTCTTCTTTTTTTTTTTTTTTTAAGATTTATTTATTTATTTATTTTGGGCGGGGGTCGGGTTGGGGAGGGAGGAGAGCGGGCGGGCCACTTCTATTGGTCTTTCATTTCTCTATTTTCATCAGTCTTTGTTCTTTGGCTCCTGTCGGCCTCCCATCGCGATGGCGTCTATCGTCACAGAGCACCGGCTCTGGGCGCTTGCGCTCCCGAGCTCCGGCTCAGTATTTGGACACATCAGTCCAGCCGCTCCGCGGCACGTGGGATCTTCCCAGTTCAGGGCTCGAACTGGCACCCCTTGCACTGCACGGCTGTGTCCTTATCCACTGGACCACCAGGGGAAGCCCCAGGTTCACTTCTCACTGCCTCCTGTGAAGTACATCCCTAAGACATTTGAGAATCATTCTGGACTCCTATTTTCTGCTACTATATTAGTTATTTTATTATGCATATTAATTAAGAAAATTCTAGATTTCCTCTTGTTACAAACAGAATGTATTGCCAGCAGAGGGAAATGGTAATTTTCATAGCTGCATGATAGTTGTGCTACAGACCCACAAGATCTCTAGCCAGAGGGAAATAAAAAAGTAAATAACTACCACTTAGTGAGCAGCATGTGTGCTCAGTCACTCGGTCATGTCCAACTCTTTGTGACCCCGTGGACTGTAGCCTGCCAGACTCTTCTGTACACAGAGTTTTCCTGGATGGAAAAAATTACTGGAGTGGGTCGCCATATCCTCCTCCAGTGGATCTTTCCAACCCAGGGATCAAACCTGTGTCTCCTGCGTTGACAGGTGGATTCTCTACAGCATAGCCACTGGGAAGCCATCACATTTTATATTCCACATGTAAGTGATATCACATGATATTTGTCTTTCTCTTTCTGGCTCCACTTATTATCATCAATACTATCATAATACACAGAGGTCTATCCATGTTCCTGAAAAGGATATTTTGTTCTTTTTGTGACTGAGCAATACTCTATCTTATACTACATACCACATCATCTTCATTCATCTGCTGATGGACATTTAGGCTGATACCATGACCTGGATATTGTAAATAATGCTGCTATGAAAACTGAGGTGCACGTGTCTTTTTAAGTTATAGATATATTTCTTCAGCTATATGCTCAGGAATGGGACTGCGGCATCATATAGCAACACTATGTTTAGTTTTTTTAAGGAATTTCCATCCTGTTGTTCATAGTGGCTGTACCAATTTATATTCCTACTAGCAGAGCAGGAGAGTTCCCTTTTCTCCACATGCTCATGAGATTTATTATTTGTAGGCTTATTAATGACAGCCATTCTGACTGGTATGAGATGATACCTTATTGTAGTTTTGATTTGCATTTGTCTAATAATTAGCTATGTTGAGCATCTTTTCATGTATCTGTTGGCCATCTATGGACTTACCAGGTGGCACAATGGTAAAGAATCCACCTGTCAATGCAGGATACACGGGTTTGATCCCTGCATCAGGGAAGATCCCCTGGAAGAGGAAACAGCAACCCACTCCAGAATTCTTACCTGGAGAATATCCATGGATAGAAGAGCATGGCCAGCTACAGTCCACAGGGTCACAAAGAGTCAGACATGACTGAGAGACTAAGCACCTACTTGTAGACTAACTTTATGTCTTCTTTGTAAAATATATATTGAGGTTGTTTGCAAATTTTTGACTGGGTTGTTGTTTTGATATTGATCTGTACAAGCTATTTGTGTATTTTAGAAATCAAACTCTTGTTGGTCGCACATTTGCAAATATTTTCTCCCATTCTGGAGGCTGTCTTTCTGTTTTGTGTATGGCTTCCTTTGCCATGCAGAAGTTTATGTCTGATTAGATCTCATTTGCTTATTTTTGCTTTATTCTATTGCCTTGGGTAACTGACTGAAGAAAGCCTTGGTATAAATTATCTCAGAAAATGTTCTGCCTATGTTCTCTTCTAGAAACTTAAAAGTACCCTGTCTTCTTTACAGTATGGAGATACCTTAAAAAACTAAAAATAGATGCACCTTATGACCCAGCAATTCCAATATTAAGCATATATCCTGATGAAACCAAAATTGAAAGAGACACCTGTACCCCTACGTTCATTGCAGCACTCTATACACTAGCTAGAACATGGAAGCAACCTAGATATCCATCAACAAATGAATGGATAAAGAAACTATGGTACATATATACAATGGAATACTTCTCAGCCATAAAAAGAAATGCAGAAGAATCAGTCCTAACGAGGTGGATAAATCTAGAGCCTATTATACAAAGTGAAGTAAGTCAAAAAGAAAAGGACAAATACAGTAATACTAACGCATATATATGGAATCTAGTAAGATGGTACCGATAAATGCACACGCAGAACGGCAGTGGAGAAACAGACTTAGAGAACAGACCTATGGTCATTGGAAGGGGAGGGAAGATTGAACCAGCAGTACGGAAAGAGCAACAAGGAAACCTACACTATCATATATAACAGAGATAACCACTGTGATTAAGCTGAAAGACTAAAGGAACCTACATGGGGACTAAGCATCAACCTGGGGGAGTGGGAAGGGGAAAACGGAGGGCAGGCTCAGGGAAGAAGGGTCAGGGATATATCTATGACTGTTTGGGGATTATGTATACCTGTAAACAAGAAAACTCTGTAGAAACATATAACAATAACTTTGCTGTACACCTGAAGCTAATGCAACATTGTAAAACAAATATACCCCCCCCCCAAAAAAAAGTATCCTATCTTCTTTAAACCATTTTGAGTTTATTTTTATATGTGGTGTGAGGGTGCGTTCAAACTTCACTGGTTTGCACGGGACTGTCCAGCTTCCCCGAAACCACTTGCTGAAGAGACTGTCTTCTCTCCACCATATGTTTTTGCCTCCTTTGACAAAGATTAATTGACCACAGATGCATCACTTTATTTCTAGGCTCTCTATTCTGTTCCATTGATCCATATGTCCGTTGTACCATATCATGCTGTTTGGATTACTGGAGCTTTGTAATATTGTCTGAAGTCTAGGAGAGTTATGCCTCCAGTTTTGTTATTTTTCCTCACTACTGCTTTGGCAATTCTGCTTTTACCATTCCAGATGAATTTAAAAATTGTTTTAATTCTGTGAAAAGTGTTATGGGTAATTTGATAGAGAGCACATCAAATATGTGTAGATTGCTTTGAGTAGTATGCTCATTTTAACAGTATAACCTCTTCCAATGAGAAACGATGGGATATTATTCCATTTCTTTGAATCATCTTTAATTTCCCTTAATTATCTTTTTCAGACTATCTTAAGTTTATAACGATTCAACTATATACTGGTCATTATTCTTGATACTAAAAGCTATGACACATAGGCATTCATAACAACATCATGAGTTGTGTGTGCACAGTGTGTGTCTTGGGGACTGAGCTGCAAAGATAAAACCTAATAAGTAAAACAACCATGTTTAATACATACATGGTTAGGTACCATATTGGTAGATAAAGCAGTGTTTTTTTATCCTATGTCAGACTTTTTCCTTTATTCCTGATTCCCCTTCAAGAAAGCAGAAAGGTTCGTGCTTCATATATTTAGGATAGGTACATCACTGGAAGGAAAGAGCCTGCCAGAATTTTAACATTTGGGAAATAGAACCTACCACATAGAGAACAGGATTTCCTGTTAAGCTAGAAAGCAAAACAGTGGTGGTAAAATAAGAGCTTCCCTGGTGGTCCAGTGGGTAAACAATCTGCCTTGCAGTGCAAGGAGCACCGGTTTGATCCCTGACCTGGGAAGATTCCACATGTCGAGAAACGGCTCGGCCGGTGTGTCCAATTAGGAGCCAGTGCTCTGGAGTACACATGCCCAGAGCCAGTGCTCTGCAATTGGAGAGGCCACTGTGATGGGAGGTCCACACATGCCACAGAATAAATAATGATGGATGAAAAATGAACAATGACTTAGAGGCAAAAAAACTGTCTAAAAGTAATGGTAAAATAAGTTCTGAAAGGAAATTAAGTTTTCACTTAACACTTTACACATCTTGGATTGTAGACTATAATTAATACTTGCCTGATTATAAAATAATAAAAGTATGTGTGAAGTACTTAAGAAAGACAAAGGCGTGATTAATATGTCACACAAAAAAAGTGACATTTGAGAAACTTGAAACACGAGCAAAAGCTTCCTCAGCAGTGGAAGTAACACGTGCAGACTTCGAGATAGCGCTAATACCATGGTCTGATCCAGGTTCCATCAGTAATCCATTAGTGTCTGAATGGAACATAAAAATTTACAAGCAACTGATTTTAAGAGATGTGGAGTAGACAGATAAATATAAAATGCACCCAATAAGCAGGGTAATATTCCCCAGTCACAGTGGTTCTCCAACTATGGTTAAAGAACTCCTAGTGATTCCAACAATTTCTCTGGGGGCCCACAAGGTCAAAACTATTTTTCTAACAATAATAAGGCCTTATTTGCCTTTTTGCACTTTTTCTCTCACAGGAAACTTCCAGGGGCTACAAAACAGATGAGATGATAAAAGATTGAAGACAAAAATTGAGATGAAAATCCAACTTTCTTCTGTTAAGCCAGACATTAAAATTTGCAATGTCACCCCCAACTTCTGTTTTGAAATTATTTTTCATAACAATATCACATTTATATTAACATGCAATTAAATAAACATTAAAAGGCTTTACAGATATATTTTAAATTCTAACATGGCAAATACTATTACATAAGGACCCCCAAACCAGAACATTTTGTTGTTTGTTTCAATAATTTTCAATACTATAAAAAGGCTTGAGACTAAAACCTGTGAGTATCTGTTCTTAACCCTTATACAGGCTAAGAGTACAGGCTTTATATTTCTTAATACTAAAACAACTATTATGATAAAATAGAAACTATGACTGATCAACATAGTGATTACCCACAACTGCAGAGTTGGTATTAGGAAAGGATGCCAAAGCATCCTTTGTGAATAGTGAAGATGGGTATGGAAGTGGTTGCTAAAGATTGAAAATGGAACTGAAGGGTATTATAAATAATACATTTTTAATAATAAGGACGGAAAACTTACACAACTCAACATCTGTAAGTTAACTAGTACTTTGTGCACCAATTTTAGGCTGAATATCTTAACAGCAAAAAGGGAGTATTTAGTATCCAAAGTGGAAATTTTCCGGGTAAATTAAGATGATCAAAAATTTTAGACTCAGTGTGAGGAGAAGGTGGGATGATTTGAGGGAAGAGCATTGAAACATACACATTACCATATGCAAAATAGATGACCAGTGTGAGTTTGATGTATGACGCAGGGCAACCAAAGCCAGTGCTCTGTGCCAACCGAGAGGGAAGGAGTGAGGAGAGAGGTGGAAAAGGGGTACAGTCTGGAGAAATGGAATAATTAGGTATCCATATGAAATAAATAAAAATGGACCATACCAACACACTAGGCAAATAAAATAACACCAGATAGATTATAGACTTACATGTTAAGACAAAACAAAACAATGAAAACTCTGCAAAGCCTGAAGAAAGGATAATCTAGGAGAGTCTCTTTATAACCTTGGGAAATATCTAAAATAAAACACAAAAGCACTAACCATAAAGCAAAAACAAAACAAAAATACAAAAAAAAAAACCTCATCCACTTCCACGTAAGTTTCAAAAATTGGCAAAATCAAACCATATATATTGTTTCGAGTTGAATACACAGATTTCAAAATTCTGAAAGCAAGAAACTTCTTCCCATTTTACGAATGAATTTCAAGAACTGAAGACTAAGTAAATGCAAAGAACTCTCTGGTATTTAAAAAAAGGAGAAGAGGAAAAAAAAAGAATATGTGGACATCAATGGCTCCACGATCATAGCTACATTATAATGTACCTAGGATTATTTGTGAGGGCAATAACTACTATAATTAATTTCTACCATATTTTTACAATACACTATAACAAAAAATGTTGATATTTTCTGAAACAAGTACCAAAATATAATCGAGTAATGCTGTCTTTTTCCTCTTCACACAAAAACTACCACAAAGCTTCCTACACTCATCTTTCAC
Organism: Tragulus kanchil; assembly: GCA_022376925.1. Lineage (NCBI taxonomy): Eukaryota > Metazoa > Chordata > Mammalia > Artiodactyla > Tragulidae > Tragulus > Tragulus kanchil. The sequence goes on from JAIOJX010000025.1 coordinate 18,229,391, forward strand.
AAGCAAATCGAAATGATAACTGGGATTTGAAATGAATACACATGGCAAGATACTTCACAGATACAGTTAGTATCATCTCAAAACTTTTTAAAGATTCCTATCAGTGATGCAGATTTGATGGCTCTGTCAAACCTGAAAGATTATGACTTTCACAGCAATATCATACAGAGTAGAACAGAAAATAGCAACAAAAGAATAATCTGTCTTGGTGTCCTTAAAGAGATCCAAGGTTCTGGATCACCTAATACTTAAAATATTTCAAGAATTTCCTTTATTGAAAGTATATGCTAAAGTGAAGGCTACTTGGAATTATGTGTTCTATTCATCAAACATTTTGAGTATCACTTAAGCAGTTCTGTGTATTCATTAGGACAGTACTACCATTATTGTGATCTGTTATGTCCATACTTACCATAGTATAGACACTCAAGTGTCTTCTTGGAGAAATAAAGCCTGTGGTTTGTCACTGTTAAGACAGCAACTTGATGAAGTCATTACCACTCGGTAATGCTTGATTCATGATGGCAATGAGATGGATTATATCAAGAGAGGGCTTGCTTTCTCCTGCCTTTTCCATCAACCTCAGGGTTACAAGCGTATCAGTAGACAGGCAAGCAAGGCAGAGTGTGTGGTGCTCTTAGTAGTAAAACACCTGTCTTTCCTTCTGACACCCATAACCACAAGCCATGGGCCACAAGTTTAGTTATGGAATCTTTATATGAATCTTTTCTTTCCTTATCCTCAGATTCATTACTCACTGTCTGTAAGGGTAACAATGTGCCTTCTTCACCATTCAAAAGTTTACATTTATGACATAAGGACTGGATGTTGATTTGAATATGAGAAAATTTACTTCTTAAAAATAAAAGAAAAACTACCTTGAAAGTAACATGCAAATGCATTTTGAATCTTTCTTTAGTTGAAAAAAAAAGTGAAATGTATTTTTCTTTCCTTGTCTAGTCTTAGTCAGATCATATACAGAATAAATATAGCAAAGAAAGAGAATTACTAAAAATGATGCTTTTTTGTCAGCTAAGAAAATCAACAGTCTCTGAGGGTTTCGCTCCTCTCTCTCCTAGGTTGCTTCTGTCAAATTTTATAATAAAATGTATCACTAAAGTGAAAAAAACATACATTCTATAAGAAAAGAAACACCTAAATTTTATGTGGTACTTTGAGAATTACTTAGCTTGTATAATTTCTTTGACATTTAAGGAAAATAAATACACTGAAACCTTGCTCTGAGATGAGATGATTCATAACTGCACATATTTTGACTTACTTCAATTTTAGAATTTGTTCAAGGGAATTTAGTAACCAAAAGGATCCATGAACCACAAGGAACAAAGGTTTTGATACCAAGGACACTAGGTTAGGAAGACTGTTTTGCACTATTTTCTCTTCAATATTTAAACTATTTGGAATTATGTGTTCTATTCATCAAACATTTTGAGTATCACTTAAGCAGTTCTGTGTATTCATTAGGACAGTACTACCATTATTGTGATCTGTTATGTCCATACTTACCATAGTATAGACACTCAAGTGTCTTCTTGGAGAAATAAAGCCTGTGGTTTGTCACTGTTAAGACAGCAACTTGATGAAGTCATTACCACTCGGTAATGCTTGATTCATGATGGCAATGAGATGGATTATATCAAGAGAGGGCTTGCTTTCTCCTGCCTTTTCCATCAACCTCAGGGTTACAAGCGTATCAGTAGACAGGCAAGCAAGGCAGAGTGTGTGGTGCTCTTAGTAGTAAAACACCTGTCTTTCCTTCTGACACCCATAACCACAAGCCATGGGCCACAAGTTTAGTTATGGAATCTTTATATGAATCTTTTCTTTCCTTATCCTCAGATTCATTACTCACTGTCTGTAAGGGTAACAATGTGCCTTCTTCACCATTCAAAAGTTTACATTTATGACATAAGGACTGGATGTTGATTTGAATATGAGAAAATTTACTTCTTAAAAATAAAAGAAAAACTACCTTGAAAGTAACATGCAAATGCATTTTGAATCTTTCTTTAGTTGAAAAAAAAAGTGAAATGTATTTTTCTTTCCTTGTCTAGTCTTAGTCAGATCATATACAGAATAAATATAGCAAAGAAAGAGAATTACTAAAAATGATGCTTTTTTGTCAGCTAAGAAAATCAACAGTCTCTGAGGGTTTCGCTCCTCTCTCTCCTAGGTTGCTTCTGTCAAATTTTATAATAAAATGTATCACTAAAGTGAAAAAAACATACATTCTATAAGAAAAGAAACACCTAAATTTTATGTGGTACTTTGAGAATTACTTAGCTTGTATAATTTCTTTGACATTTAAGGAAAATAAATACACTGAAACCTTGCTCTGAGATGAGATGATTCATAACTGCACATATTTTGACTTACTTCAATTTTAGAATTTGTTCAAGGGAATTTAGTAACCAAAAGGATCCATGAACCACAAGGAACAAAGGTTTTGATACCAAGGACACTAGGTTAGGAAGACTGTTTTGCACTATTTTCTCTTCAATATTTAAGCTATTTGGACACCTTCATTTTCCTGTATTTTCATATAATCTTTCCACTTTATTTTCCTCTTAAAGACATTTCTGTTTCATTTTTGCCTTCATGTCACATAGGGAGAATTTTTTTAAAAATCTGAAAAACCTGGATTAGGGCTCAAAAAATAGTTTATAATTTTTTTAGTAAAAAAACATACTGCTTTAAAGCATGACTTTGATATGCAATTGATTCTTCTGTCCTTATAAAATACATGCTAGCTTATAAAACTCGCTGAACAAGAGTTCATCCAAAAACTGACCTCTAATTTTGGCATTATGTTAGTAATACCATGCTTAGAATAATGAACATTTTACTGTTGGTTCAACTATATATATTTTAGTACACTATTTAGCCACATTTTTCTTTGGAGTTTAAAAGTCTACTTAGGCTGGCCATAAAGAGTGTCATTAGTCTGAGAATGGCAGAAAGGATTCAAGATACAAAATTTAGGACACTCCAAACATATTTCACCTGTGGGCAAAATTGTTTCCGAATATTTTCCATGATAAATACATGTAGCCTTTAATGAAAGACTGTTTTAAACTGACAGTATATATTCATCCATGTGTGCACTTTCTCCCCTCAGGAAAAAAAGACCTGAAAGAGTGATTTATTACACTATATCTTCAACTGTAATAAATAGCCTATAACATACTCTAAGATATTCAATTTGCTTTAGGACACATTACAATTAAGGCATAAAGATTAATCTAATCAGGCCAGACAGAATTCACATTCAAACAGAACTCACCAGAATATGGAAACACAGAATGCATTTTAAAGGCTTTGGGAGATTGCTCTTTATATTTTTTAAACAATGATTTATATTTAGTTAAGATAACTAATTATGAACATACTAAAAAGAAATAATTATCTGGTACATTGAAATGATATCTGTAAAAGAAAGCGTTATTGATATAACAAGAAACTATGATGTCCAAAATTATACAGTTAAACTGATAATTTTATATACACATACACTTTTATGAATATATAATTAAATATACAATATATAGTATTGTATATCTCTATAAGTATATGTATTTTGTCTTTCATAATATATTTTATATAAACAATTTATTTTATGCAAAATAGCTGGAGCTTTGATGTTCAAAATTATTAAATAAAGCTACACCTTAGGTACTTACTATACATTGAAAATATTGTAAGTATAATAAAATTTTACTACTAGCCTATTAAACTTGAAGAATGTGTCATATATCTGCATTCCATAAAGGAATGAAATCTTCTTAGCCCTTCCTTTCCAAAGATGAGTTTAAGACTTCTAATAGCTTAAAGATGCTCTAGAAAATGTATTATTATGCCACATTCTATGAAAATTCTTAGAGCAACTCCTCAGGATTTCATTGGGAGAATAAAGCTATAGTGCAGTTAAAATCAATGACTGCATACTATTTAGGACTATACACAAAGAAATGTGGGCCTTCTGTGAATACATTCTGAACATAAAAGCAGCATGAGGAATTAATGACAAAAGAATGTGCATATATAACCAATCTTTACATGCACATATTACGTATCATGTTTATAATGTTAAAAATTCTTTATGGTATTAGGAAACTCAAATTTAAAATATATTTAGGGGTAGAAATTTTTGCAGATATGTTTATGAATGATCAGGTAGACTCTGTAGTGTAATGAGAACAACAAATGGTCCATTTGGAACAGCAAAATCGACACACTTTTGAAGAAAATCAATATGTATGTATATATGTACGTATATATGCATATATGTGTGTATATACGTATGTGTATATATGTGTATATATATATATATACACACACACACATTAAAATTCTTAAAAAGTTCTAGCATGGGTGCATGCATGCATAGCCAGTCATGTCCTACTCTTTGTAACTCCATGTATTGTAGCGCACCAGGGTCCTCTGTCCATGGAATTTTACAGTCAAGAATACTAGATTGGGGCTTCCCTGGTGGTCTAGTGGGTAAGGACACCGCCTTGCAGTGCAGGGGGCACCGGTTTGTTCCCTGGCCTGGGAAGATCCCGCGTGCCGTGGAGCGGCTGGACCAATGTGTCCAACTACCGAGCGGAAGCTCTGGAGCGCATGCGCCCAGAGTCAGTGCTCTGCAGCTAGAGCGGCCACTGTGATGGGAGGCTCACGCAAGCCAAAGAACAAAGATGAATGAAAGATCAACAGAAGTGGCCAAAAAAATTAAAAGAATACTAGAGTGGGTTGCCCTCTCCTTCTCCAGAGGATTGGGGTCTCCTGCGTTTCCTGCATTAGCAGGTGAATTCTTCACCACTGTGCCACCTGGAAAGCTCCTAAAAGCTTCCAGAGGTCCTCCCTGTTCAGATTTCATTACTTAGAAACTCTCTTCTAAACAGAATAACAGTAATAGCCAAGAGACCAATGTTCTATTTGCTATTTTACCATTATACCACTGTCACTTGAAACAAATCAATTAACCTGTCTAAATTCCAGGTACCTCCTTTTTAACATCAGAAATTAGTTTAGATGATTCCTATGGTTGCCTCACACTCTAACAGTCTATGATGCTGATTACATTCTGGCTTGAGACCAAAAATCTTTAGTGCAAGATAAGAGACACCGCTTAATGACGCTGTGACCTTTATGAATGATATTTCCACAAAATGTAAGAAGGGCAAAAGCTTGAAAGCAGTAGAATGAAAGGCTTATACTTCTCCAGGGAGCTAAATAGTTCATCTCCTCACTTTATTCAGGACTCTGTTGAAATGTTCCGTGATCAAAAAGGCCTTTTTTTTTGCTCCCTAAAACACCCCATGCAACCAGACATTAAATTAAAACAATTTATAACATTGAGTATGTATATGTATATGTATTTGTATGTGGGAGCATATACCTATATATACAGAGAACTTCCCCAGTGGCTCAGATTGTAAAGAATCTATCTGCAATGTGGTAGACCTGGGTTTGATCCCTGGGTTAGGAAGATCCCCTGGAGAAGGGAATGGCAAACCACTCCAGTATTCTGGCCTGGAGAATTCCACGGACAGAGGAGCCTGTCGAGCTACAGTCCGTGGAGTCGTAAAGAGCTGGACACAACTGACCTACCAACACACACACACAGAGACATTTGTATGTACATTAAATATATAGTTTGAAAAATAACGTTAAGATCTAAGATGTTATCAACTAATCCATTTTGTTCCTCTTTCCTGTAAAAAGCCACCTGGGACAAGCTGCCATATGCTTTTGGTTTTTGTCTGTGTTTTTAATGGAGGAATGTATTTTTTATTTTAGGTTCACATCTCCACAGTGAAATCGTTTCTATCACAACACAAGGAAGACTTCTCCCATAATGGCAACTGTTTTTATATGGTTGGCAGGTTTCAATGAGTCTGAGCATGAATAAAACCCAGCTACTCCACTGGATGAAAAGCTCATGAACCTCTACTTTCAAAGATGAAGTAGAAAATAACTGTCAAATATAAGAAAGCCAAAGAGTGATTTAGTATTTCAGCAACACAGAAGTCTTGACCCTTATTTGCACTATTAAAATCTTCATATAACAAAGTCATATAATAGGACAGTCAGAATTTAGAAGCAAATAAAGTTTCTTGGCAAGCTAAGGATTTTTGCCATCTGTATCTCTAAGCAGAAGGAAACATACCCTGTGTGCAGGCTCTGTAATAAGCATACAAAAGTCAAAGGTGCATCTGTATATCGCAAGCAAAATAGAAAATGAAAAGAAATGCCTGCAGGGCTCATGTTCTGAATATAACTCTCTATATTTTGAGAAATTCCACTCTCAATGGACTTCTAATGATTACAACAGCAGGAGATAGAGCCAAAGAGACTCTAAGTAAATTGAAAAGCACGATTTTAAGAGAAACCCCCCAACATCCAGTAGAATAATATAGATTTACCCAGATTTCAATCTATATCCACTAGTAAGACATATATTGGGACAATAGCAGCATGATAGAATATAATTCATCAGAGAGACTGACACATAATGGTCACCTTTTCTATTTGTCGTCTTCTGAAAGAGATGTGATTATAATTATGAAGCACAAAAATTATTTTAAAGAAGTATATGTACACTAGGATTGCAAATCTAGAAGCTACTAAAAATCTTCAAAATGAGAAATAATACTAAAATGTGACCATAGGTAGGAAAATGTACAGAAGACAGCTTACTACTTACCAGGTTAATACAAGTCTGACAAACTCAATCTTATTTTGAATAATTAAGTTTTCATTAAAATTCAGTTTTATATGGATATTATAGTTTATAGAATTAATTAAACCATAAATTGATCATAGTCTTAGTTAGCAAGTAAATGGGAATTAGAAAATCTCACAACTGTGAGCATATTTATCTGAAGGTACCATATTAGTCTAAATCTTGTGTTTTCTTCAAAATTTATCATTATTATCATTTTCATCTTTTTGTGAATAACAGTGTATCACTGGACAAAAGATCTATGTTCCCACTTATTTCCAACACTTCCTTTGCCCATCTCATAACCTGAAAGATGAAGTTTTCCTCATTAGTGTGGATCTAGTACAAAGGTTTGGAATCTAAGACTGTTTTTAAAGAATTTTAAGTGCAATAATACTATGAAACTATTTTCAATATTTTTGGTAATTAAGAGTATTTAAGTGAAAACTCCCATGGAATATGCATGAGCACCTATGAAATTATCAGATAACTAAAATTTTAGTCAGCACTATGAGCTATTAAATATGTGAGAGCATGGGAACTCATGTGAACAGCTGATAAGAGCATAGAGCATATATGGTTATATATATATAGGCTACAATGTATGTATAACACATATGCATCAAAAGTAAAATGAACAACTAACTTGTAAGGAAAATGAATTAACTACAACCAGTCAGTGATATATATGATTCCTATTATTTAGTCACTAAATTACATCCAACTCTTTTGGGATCCCATGAACTGTAGCCCACCAGGCTCCTCTGTCCATGGGATTTCCCAGGAAAGACTGGTTGTCGGGGGCGGGGGGGGGGTGGGGTGGGGTGCCATTTTCTTCCCCCAGGATCTTCCTTACCCAAGAATAGAATTTGTATCTCCCACACTGGGAGTCAAAGTCTTTACCACTGAGCAACTCTGCCTGCCAATGCATATGATTCTTTGATGTTAATTAAAGGAAGCATAACACAAAACAAGATATATAATTGTCCCATTTACATACAATTCAAAAATATATAAAACTGTATTATTTCACTACATGAGCAAAATTTTAAAGAAAAATGAGGAAGTGATCCCCATAAAATTCACGTAATCCTAGTGAACAGGGTTGGGGAAAGGATTACTCAAGAAATACAGGACATTTTCAGAGTGCTGAGAATGTTCTACATCTCCACAGAGGGGTGGCTACTCAGGTGATCACTTTAATAATTATGTTGTACATTATGGATTACATATTTTTCCTATACTTGTTATATATCACAATTTTAAAATGTTTTTAAAAATTCAACTTTGACCACTGTCATTGGTTAAATTGTGATTCCCCAAAACATATGTCCACCCAGAACCCTATAATGTGATCTTATTTGGAATATGGGGTTTTGTAAATGTAATTAAAATAAAGATCTTGAGATGAGATCACTCTAGATTAGGGTGGGTCCTAAATCCAATGAGAAATGTCTTTATCAGGAACGAAAAAAAAAAAAGGAAAAGAGACACAAACACAGGAAAAAAGACAATATTTTTGGTAATTAAGAGTATTTAAGTGAAAACTCCCATGGAATATGCATGAGCACCTATGAAATTATCAGATAACTAAAATTTTAGTCAGCACTATGAGCTATTAAATATGTGAGAGCATGGGAACTCATGTGAACAGCTGATAAGAGCATAGAGCATATATGGTTATATATATATAGGCTACAATGTATGTATAACACATATGCATCAAAAGTAAAATGAACAACTAACTTGTAAGGAAAATGAATTAACTACAACCAGTCAGTGATATATATGATTCCTATTATTTAGTCACTAAATTACATCCAACTCTTTTGGGATCCCATGAACTGTAGCCCACCAGGCTCCTCTGTCCATGGGATTTCCCAGGAAAGACTGGTTGTCGGGGCGGGGGTGGGGTGGGGGGGGGTGCCATTTTCTTCCCCCAGGATCTTCCTTACCCAAGAATAGAATTTGTATCTCCCACACTGGGAGTCAAAGTCTTTACCACTGAGCAACTCTGCCTGCCAATGCATATGATTCTTTGATGTTAATTAAAGGAAGCATAACACAAAACAAGATATATAATTGTCTCATTTACATACAATTCAAAAATATATAAAACTGTATTATTTCACTACATGAGCAAAATTTTAAAGAAAAATGAGGAAGTGATCCCCATAAAATTCACGTAATCCTAGTGAACAGGGTTGGGGAAAGGATTACTCAAGAAATACAGGACATTTTCAGAGTGCTGAGAATGTTCTACATCTCCACAGAGGGGTGGCTACTCAGGTGATCACTTTAATAATTATGTTGTACATTATGGATTACATATTTTTCCTATACTTGTTATATATCACAATTTTAAAATGTTTTTAAAAATTCAACTTTGACCACTGTCATTGGTTAAATTGTGATTCCCCAAAACATATGTCCACCCAGAACCCTATAATGTGATCTTATTTGGAATATGGGGTTTTGTAAATGTAATTAAAATAAAGATCTTGAGATGAGATCACTCTAGATTAGGGTGGGTCCTAAATCCAATGAGAAATGTCTTTATCAGGAACGAAAAAAAAAAAAGGAAAAGAGACACAAACACAGGGAAGAGGCCATGCAAAGATGGAGTTGGTAACTCAAGTTATGCTGGCAAAAGCCAAGGACAACTGTGAGCCACCAGAAGCTAGAGGTGGGAAGGATTCGTTCCTACAGCCCCTCAAAGGAGCCAAAACCTTGACTTTGGACTTCTGGCCTCCACAACAGTAAGAGAACACATTTTTGTTGTTTTAAGCTAGTAAGTTCGTGGTAATTTGTTACAGCAGTCCTATGAAATGAATACATGCATTCTGCCGACAATACTATAGAGTGTGCTCTTTGTATCTGAGGCTGTGGCACTGACCTTGGTTACTATTCTGAATCAAGCACTTACAAACCATGGACAACTCATAGTACCTTTTACCTCTGGTTTTCTCATGTGCAGAATGAGAAAAACATTATCAACTTGAAAATGCTGCAGTAAAGGGAAAATTAAGTAATTTAAAAACCTTGATAAACTGTTCCATATGAAGGTTCCCAATAATTACACACATTTATACCCTCCCCTCACAATGAGCCACAAATAATGAACTGTTCTTATGGTAATGCTGCTGTGTGAGGAGATGAACGTGTTAGATCATTGTAGTGATTCTATAAATTTAAATGAAATTAACCTTCCTTGGACTCATTTCAGGAATGCCAAGCGATTGGTCCCAACAGAGGCTTAATTTCATGAAGTAAAGGTGCTTTTCTAGTCTAGTTTACACTTCTGGTCTCTGTTAGTTATTTTTATTGGGGCTTACTCTGCTAGTATACATAGGGCTTCCCTGCTGGCTCAGGGGTAAGGACTCTGCCTGCCAATGCAGAGAACATAAATTCAATCCCTAGGCCAGGAACATTTGCCAGAGAAGGAAATGGCAACCCACTCCAGTATTCTTGCCTGGGAAATTCCATGGACAGAGAAGCCTGGTGGGCTACAGTACATGGGACTGCAAAGAGCTTGACACAACTTAGCGACTAAACAACAAGAACAAAGTATACATCACTATTTCACTGTCAGTCAATGAGAAATGATACTAGAGAAACAGAAATAATCCCAATACATCTAAAGAATGAGCCTCTTAAGACACTCTGGGGGCTTCCCCTGGTGGTCCAGTGGGTAAGAACACTGCCTGGGGCACCGGTTCGATCCCTGGCCTGGGAAGATCCCACGTGCCGCGGAGCGGCTGGACAGATGTGTCCAATCACCAAGCCGGAGCTCTGGAGCACATGCGCCCAGAGCCAGTGCTCTGCAACGACAGACGCCACCGCGATGGGAGGCCCACACGGGCCAAAGAACAAAGACGGATGAAAATAGAGAAATGAAAGACCAATAGAAGTGGCCCGCCCGCTCCCCTCCCTCCCCAACCCCCGCCCAAAATAAATAAATAAATAAATAAATAAATAAATAAATAATAAAAAAAGACACTCTGGACCATGAAAAATCCATCTAAATGAAAATTTTGGAGAGGAACAAACTGCTGATCTTTCCCTAAAAAGAAACCATACTTTTTAATTTCTATTGTGTACACTTATTTGTACCCTCCCTCACAATGACCCAAAAAAAAACTAAACTGTTCCATATGAAGGTTCCCAATAATTACACACATTTATACCCTCTCACAATGAGCCACAAATAATGAACTGTTCTTATGGTAATGCTGCTGTGTGAGGAGATGAACGTGTTAGATCATTGTAGTGATTCTATAAATTTAAATGAAATTAACCTTCCTTGGACTCATTTCAGGAATGCCAAGCGATTGGTCCCAACAGAGGCTTAATTTCATGAAGTAAAGGTGCTTTTCTAGTCTAGTTTACACTTCTGGTCTCTGTTAGTTATTTTTATTGGGGCTTACTCTGCTAGTATACATAGGGCTTCCCTGCTGGCTCAGGGGTAAGGACTCTGCCTGCCAATGCAGAGAACATAAATTCAATCCCTAGGCCAGGAACATTTGCCAGAGAAGGAAATGGCAACCCACTCCAGTATTCTTGCCTGGGAAATTCCATGGACAGAGAAGCCTGGTGGGCTACAGTACATGGGACTGCAAAGAGCTTGACACAACTTAGCGACTAAACAACAAGAACAAAGTATACATCACTATTTCACTGTCAGTCAATGAGAAATGATACTAGAGAAACAGAAATAATCCCAATACATCTAAAGAATGAGCCTCTTAAGACACTCTGGGGGCTTCCCCTGGTGGTCCAGTGGGTAAGAACACTGCCTGGGGCACCGGTTCGATCCCTGGCCTGGGAAGATCCCACGTGCCGCGGAGCGGCTGGACAGATGTGTCCAATCACCAAGCCGGAGCTCTGGAGCACATGCGCCCAGAGCCAGTGCTCTGCAACGACAGACGCCACCGCGATGGGAGGCCCACACGGGCCAAAGAACAAAGACGGATGAAAATAGAGAAATGAAAGACCAATAGAAGTGGCCCGCCCGCTCCCCTCCCTCCCCAACCCCCGCCCAAAATAAATAAATAAATAAATAAATAAATAAATAATAAAAAAAGACACTCTGGACCATGAAAAATCCATCTAAATGAAAATTTTGGAGAGGAACAAACTGCTGATCTTTCCCTAAAAAGAAACCATACTTTTTAATTTCTATTCTGTACACTTATTTGTACCACTGGTTTAATAACACGGTTCTAAGAGAATAAAACCATCTGACAATATAATTATCAACTACACAGACGTCCATGGTATATTCATATAAACAAAACTAACTCCAATAAAACATTATAATATGCATTATAAATGAATTTTTACTTAAAATTATAAATGATCAGACACCAAATAAAACTAAAAAGAATGAAATTTAAAGTCTCCCCCTTTTAAACTGTATTTACAGTTCAATGAAGATTAGTAATATTCATTTTACTTTAGTGTGATAATCAGCTTCTGTTTCAGAAATACGATAAGAAATATGGACCTTTGGGTTCTAATGCAGTTTCCTGGTATAACTGTTTTCAAATCTGTTACCATTAAAAAGTTTTTCTCCACTGAAGCCTTACAAATGTACTGTCTTTTCTGACTAAAATCATCTATTAACCTTCACGGAGCTCCTTGACTTCTTTTTTTTTTTTAAAGAAAATGTAGTAAATTCGATGGGGATTAAGAGTTGGGATCCTTCATAAATAAGAAGATAGTAAGGTAGGTTGTGGTTATGAGTTGACATAGGGGCTTTGAGTAAAATTCTTAGCTCTAGTATTTAGCAACTCTGTGACTCAATTCAAGTTATTTAATCTTTCAGGCCTAACTTTATTCACTTAAAAAATAAGATGGCAATAACACCTACAGCAAATAGTGCATATAAAAGCATTCAGTTCAGCATCAAATATTAGTTGGTCATCAATCTTATCGTATCTTCCATTTTTTTAAACTCACCTCTTTCTGAATTCACTTTAGTGTTCTCTCCCATCAAACCTAAACTTTTGGACTACTATCCTATCACTCTCACCTTTCATGCAAGCTTCTTATAGGATTTGTCTCTGTTTCTCTATAGAGCTTCTCTATCCGCCTAGAGTTTCTCTATCCGCCATTCATTGCTCAATCCACAAAAATATGACTTAAAAGTAAGGTTTTTTTTAATATACATACTGTGATTCACACATATCCATATTTCCAAATGCAACCTATATGCCAATGGCTTAATTTAGGACTGTTAGATGCATACTCTGTCCTCCATTCCCTTAGTTTTACTTAAATATAGTAATTCATTTTTAGTCTGCCACCATACCGCACAAAGTGAAGGACCACAAATTGGAATACCTTTTGGTAAAAGAGATGAAAACAGAATGTGTTGGAAGTTGACTAGGTCTCCTTTCAAGGGAGGAGCTTTGCTATCCCCTTCGCTTCATTTATGTTTTTCTTGAGACACCACTGTGAAGAATCATCTACATAAGAAATTCTGGACCCTGGGAGATGAATGCCACATCCTGGGATGGCAAAGTGGAGATGGGGAAGGAGCCCCTATGACCTTTTTTAGAACTCACCTCAACTTCAGCTGCCTTCCATCATGCTCTTCCAGAAGAGTGAAAAAATTTTCTTATTTTAAGTGAGAGGGGAATACCGCTGTACTGTGTAGTTAAGCTAATCCAATCAATTCTATATATTTAAACCAGACTGCTGTGATGGGCTCTGGTCTATATACAGGTTGCTATTTAATATTTCAAAAGAACCTTAAGGTTAATATATGTGAAACCGAATTCAACATTCGTCACATTTCTTGCTTATATTTTATACCTCAATTAACCATGCCAAGACCTGTCCACTTATTCAAAATATGCATAGTCAAAAGTGGAATTCCCCAGGGCCATTCAAATAAGAAGATAGTAAGGTAGGTTGTGGTTATGAGTTGACATAGGGGCTTTGAGTAAAATTCTTAGCTCTAGTATTTAGCAACTCTGTGACTCAATTCAAGTTATTTAATCTTTCAGGCCTAACTTTATTCACTTAAAAATAAGATGGCAATAACACCTACAGCAAATAGTGCATATAAAAGCATTCAGTTCAGCATCAAATATTAGTTGGTCATCAATCTTATCGTATCTTCCATTTTTTTAAACTCACCTCTTTCTGAATTCACTTTAGTGTTCTCTCCCATCAAACCTAAACTTTTGGACTACTATCCTATCACTCTCACCTTTCATGCAAGCTTCTTATAGGATTTGTCTCTGTTTCTCTATAGAGCTTCTCTATCCGCCTAGAGTTTCTCTATCCGCCATTCATTGCTCAATCCACAAAAATATGACTTAAAAGTAAGGTTTTTTTTAATATACATACTGTGATTCACACATATCCATATTTCCAAATGCAACCTATATGCCAATGGCTTAATTTAGGACTGTTAGATGCATACTCTGTCCTCCATTCCCTTAGTTTTACTTAAATATAGTAATTCATTTTTAGTCTGCCACCATACCGCACAAAGTGAAGGACCACAAATTGGAATACCTTTTGGTAAAAGAGATGAAAACAGAATGTGTTGGAAGTTGACTAGGTCTCCTTTCAAGGGAGGAGCTTTGCTATCCCCTTCGCTTCATTTATGTTTTTCTTGAGACACCACTGTGAAGAATCATCTACATAAGAAATTCTGGACCCTGGGAGATGAATGCCACATCCTGGGATGGCAAAGTGGAGATGGGGAAGGAGCCCCTATGACCTTTTTTAGAACTCACCTCAACTTCAGCTGCCTTCCATCATGCTCTTCCAGAAGAGTGAAAAAATTTTCTTATTTTAAGTGAGAGGGGAATACTGCTGTACTGTGTAGTTAAGCTAATCCAATCAATTCTATATATTTAAACCAGACTGCTGTGATGGGCTCTGGTCTATATACAGGTTGCTATTTAATATTTCAAAAGAACCTTAAGGTTAATATATGTGAAACCGAATTCAACATTCGTCACATTTCTTGCTTATATTTTATACCTCAATTAACCATGCCAAGACCTGTCCACTTATTCAAAATATGCATAGTCAAAAGTGGAATTCCCCAGGGCCATTTTTCTGCAAGAGATGAAAAGATTCCGATTTATGAAAAGCAGTCCAGGTTAGACACTGATATTTAAGAATCCCCAATTTAAGACTCTCCCTAACAAGAGGAATGTGCTACATTCTCATGTTGACCCTTACACACTGAGCATACAATTAACTCTTTTATTCTAAAACATTAACATTTTCATTCTGCATTTGTAACTGAGTAGATGAGCATCACATATAAATAATCCTCTCAATGAAGAAGAGTAAACAAAATCAATAAGGAGAAAAGCAAAGGGAACTGGGGATGATGGGATAACGATAAAAGAAAATTCTCAACTGATAGCCACTGCAGAAAGGAATAGGATGCTGAAGCTGGAAGTGAAAACAAAGAAAGAACCTAGGTTACCTGATTTACATAATGTATTTGGTACTGAGAGAATTTTCTGGCACTTCTGGAGAATGTGAAGTGATAAGGATATACATAATAAAATAAGAGATTAACTCCAGATAAATAGTTTCACAAGAAAGCAATTCAGGGCTTCTCTGGTAGCTCAGTGGTGAAGAGTTCACCTGACAATGCAGGAGACACAGGTTTGATACCTGATCCTGGAAGATCCCACATGCTGCAGAGCAACTACGCCTGGGAGCCACAACTATTGAGCCTGTGCTCTAGAGCCTCTGAGCCTCAGCTACTGAGTCCATGTGCTGCAAGTACTGAAGCCCATGTGCTCAAGAGCCTGAGCTACACAACAGGTGAAGTCCCTGCAACAAGAAACCCTCTCACCTCAACTAGAGAGTAGCCCCCAGTCTCTCCAACTAGAAAAGAGCCTGCAGCTGCAGCGAAAACCCAGAATAGCCATAAATAAATGAATAAATAAATTTTTTAAAAAGAAAGCAATTCATAATACATATATTTAGCTCAGAAATAAACTTACATACTTGTGATAATGTAAAGATTGAATAATGCTATAGCCAAAAGTTATGATGAAACACTAACAAAGCAACGGAGATAGAGGAAATGTGTTTTTATACATATAAGCAGAATTGTTAAAAAAAGCTTCTACTCTGGGACACTAATGGATACATATAGTATAAAACTGAGAAGTCAACAAATAGAAATGTCAATAAGCCATTTAGATATACAGGCACAAAAACCAAAAAAAATAAATAAATAACCCCCAAAGTTCAGACAATAGAAGCAGAAGAATTCAATTTTTTGTACATTGTACTACTTGTGAAGACAATAAAGAATCTGCCTATATGGCAGGTGACCCAGGTTCGATCCCTGGGTCCAGAAGATGCCTTGGAGAAGGGAATGGCAAACCACTCCAATATTCTTGCCTGGAGAATACCATGGACAGAGGAGCCTGTAAGGCTACAGTCCATGGAATCATAAACAGCTGGACACAACTGAGCAACTAACACACACACAAAACATGCTAATTCATTATATTGAAAAACATGCTAATTCATTATATCGAAAAAATTAAAAAATAGTTATTTTTAAGAAACTATAATAACTTGAAATGTGTTATCTAAAACAGACAACTATTTCTTAGGAAGATAATGCTGAAATTAATAAGTGAGATGAAACTGTCATATCAAAGTGATAGAAAAATGTTTTGAACATTTTCAACTATTTTTAAAATTTTGAAAACTGCATGATCTCGAAATATGTATACTTTTCCTCCCTTTTTTTATGCTATTTACTTATTTAACATGCCTTTTTCCACTATGTCAAAAAAGTTCAATGTTAGATTCACATTTTCAGAAATTCTAAATTAATCAAGTGTGAATTACTGTATGATAAATGCTAGGGAGCAAAATTCCAAGTGCTGGCATAAATTCTGCTTTTGAACCAATCTCAACTGTAAAGGAGCAAAACTGAAAATAATCTCCATAAATGACCAATATTTTACAACAAAAACAAAAAATCACTGTAAGACAAAAAAAAAGTCCTAACTGTCTTGGTTGAGGTACGAAATGCAAAAACAAAATGTTCCCTCACTCTATCCCTTATGCATTATCAAGAGATTTCAGCTCTGTAATTTATATCCCTCCTATCATGTGTTAATTTTAAAAGTGGTTACTCTGCTTTTTTTTACTAAAGGGAAAAGGAAATGAAAACCTTTTTCAGGACTTGCCTAGTACAATGTATTTGCAAAGGTGAAACCTTAAAGTGAAATGGAATGGGCACAGGAAATCAAATGAATTTAAGGATGTAAAAGGTTATTCATTTTTGCAAAAAATCAAAGCAGCCTCTGATGGCATCTAATTAATGAATAAAAGTCTTGTTTCTTTTACAACAGACCTTTAAACTGGAGTTGTTGAGCTGAAATGGCAGCTGTGTTTCCCTTATTCCATAAAAGAACTGGGAACTTACATCTGGCTTGCACGCACTTCTCCACTGGCAACTCCCCTCTGCTTTGTCTCTCCTCAGAAAGTTTAATCTAATTTAGAGTATTCAAAGGAGAAAGAATTAAGTTCTTTTCTAAAAGTAATTAAAAGCATGATGCCTTTTATTCACTTGCTTCTAAATTAGGACTGCCCTTTCAAAGAAATATTAAGCTGAAACAGATAAAGTTCATCTTAGTAAATACTACAATTATCCAGGGAAGGAAGGATCTATAGGTGTGCCAAGCTCTCCTACCTGTGGTTTAGCAATATCCACACGAAAAGAAGATTAAGCAGCTCTCAACCTGCATTTGAACTGTTCAGTAGATGTCAGCATATTAAATTCGTTACTCTTAAAGATCAACGAGATATATTTTCATATTTGAATACTTTCTTATCAGAAAAATATATCCAGTGCCTTCCTGGTAACAAAATAGGATTGATATTGATCCTAGATTTGACCACAGATTTACAGGCTTCCACAAAATATAGCTTAGGAGAAAATACATACCGTGGAATTTTTTCGTGACTCATTTTGGAGAAAACTAAACCAAATAAAATGGAGAGAAATGTAAAAAGTGAAAAACGCTCTCATTTAATTAACTAAGGGCAAGCTCCCTTAGGCTTTTCACAACTAAAGATTCTTCTGAGAAAACAAGTACACTGATAGGTACCTTTGTGCTTCTTAATTTCTTTCATCTCTCCAGAAAGGTATTTTATGAAATTTCACAATCATTCTATAGAAGGTAAGATATAATATTGAAAAAACTAAAACACAGTTTCAACTCTATGGTATGAAATTAAGTTAGAAACTACACAGCCACAGGTAAGTATGTATAAGGTAATTCTCGATATGTTATATTTTATAGTAAGGTAGAACTCATTGTATGTAGGTGGAAGAGTGATTTATACATCAATATTTGAATGTGCACAAGGATTAGAAATGCATTCAGTAATTGCATTGCATCTTTACAAAGCATAAGAAATTCTTTACAGAAAGAACACAGGGTGTTGCAGCAAACCAGTGAGACAAAAATGGAACAATTTTTAAAAAGATTAAATAAAACATATAATGGTATAACTGCTCCACCCATGTCTAAAAATAAGATCATCCCTACAGCATAATTTTCTTTCCAAAAGAACATTAAAAATTTCACAAACTACTTAAATACATAAATGTGAACAATTATTATCAATAATGTAATTTGTTAATAACTTTACAAAAAGGATCATGGTGTTGACATAATTCTGAACTGTATTAAAATGTATGCCTGATTAGGAGGAATATAGGCAACATATAGTGGTTTTTCTTTGTCATCATTATGACTATCATATGGGTTTCACCTAACTGAATTAATCCCATTTCTGTTTCTCTGATTCCAAATCTAGTGACATTTCTCTATATGTTTTCACAACCATCCATTTCTCCTTTCTTATATACAGCTGTAACTTAGAAAGAACTAGTCTCAAGTTAGGCATTGAGACTACCCATATCACAGTCCCAATTTTCACATGAAAACATCTTGATCCAGGACTTTATAAATATTCAGCACAATGTCTGAAATATAAAGGTGTTCATTCCATATTAATATTTTTTCATAAGTGAATAAATAAATGTGTGAAGTTAGTAAACAAACAAATAAGTTTGGGAGATAGGCATACTGATAAAATCAAACAAGGAAATCTCAGCAGGTAAACAAACATCCAGAGCAGTACATGAATGAGCATTTTATACTCACAGATTTTGCAGGGACAGAAGACATGACGGGCTCCAAGACCACTGCTTGTCCGCTTATATACCTGAATGAATTGAGAGAAACCTTATGATGAGTGTACAGGTGCACATGCCACACTATCGGCAGATGATCCACTCTAGAAGAGTCTATCATATTGACATTTAGCATGCTGACGCATTTTTCATTACAATTTGAAGGCAAGTCATATTTTTGCAAAGGTCAATGGAGGCAGGCACTTAAATTAGTCAAATTTAACAGTTTCTTATCATCGGTTTCTCAGGAAATGTACTTGCTCAAATGATCGTCACTAAACATTTCTTTGCTTTTAATTTCCTGTTATTACTATTCATTTCCCATGAAAGAGAAGGGTTTTGTTGAGGCATCTAAGAAATTCTTCTAAAGTCTCCTGCTGGGGACTTAATATCGAAACCCAAGTTTTCCCTCCATCAACACATTCTTAAATACTACCTTGTGTTTCTGGTGGAGGAAAAAAAAAAGCAAATATCAAAAATTCAAACCTATTCTACATCCCATGTAAACATCCCTTTATTTTTAAAACCATCTTGTCATTAAATGACAGAGTTGTTTTAGTGGTTCTCCCACTAATTTAGTGTTAGGGGCAAATTGCCTAGTGGGAAAACATTCAATTTAGTGGGTAATGAGAAATCTACTTTAAAACAACTCCTAAAGGAAACCTTAAGAAAGAACATCTGAAGTTGTGTTTGTTTTTTCTTCTCATGGCAAAACACCCATATTCACTCACTACGAATCCACTCCACTTCTACATTCTACCACCGTCACAAATGTCAGGGGGAAAGACCTTAATTTTATATTAAGAGATCCTCTTAACCGTTCTACTTTTCCTCTTCTCCATGGCACTTCTTACCTTACAACATCCTAGAGTTATTTACTCATTACACAAACACACACATACATAAGGTTGAGAACATCTGTCTATTGTTTTCATAATGTATCCCCTTCATTTTTCCATGTGCACTTCTTAACCTTACATTAGCATCTGGAGTGGGTTGATTTTCTCTTCTCTAGGTAAACAAACATCCAGAGCAGTACATGAATGAGCATTTTATACTCACAGATTTTGCAGGGACAGAAGACATGACGGGCTCCAAGACCACTGCTTGTCCGCTTATATACCTGAATGAATTGAGAGAAACCTTATGATGAGTGTACAGGTGCACATGCCACACTATCGGCAGATGATCCACTCTAGAAGAGTCTATCATATTGACATTTAGCATGCTGACGCATTTTTCATTACAATTTGAAGGCAAGTCATATTTTTGCAAAGGTCAATGGAGGCAGGCACTTAAATTAGTCAAATTTAACAGTTTCTTATCATCGGTTTCTCAGGAAATGTACTTGCTCAAATGATCGTCACTAAACATTTCTTTGCTTTTAATTTCCTGTTATTACTATTCATTTCCCATGAAAGAGAAGGGTTTTGTTGAGGCATCTAAGAAATTCTTCTAAAGTCTCCTGCTGGGGACTTAATATCGAAACCCAAGTTTTCCCTCCATCAACACATTCTTAAATACTACCTTGTGTTTCTGGTGGAGGAAAAAAAAAAAGCAACTATCAAAAAATTCAAACCTATTCTACATCCCATGTAAACATCCCTTTATTTTTAAAACCATCTTGTCATTAAATGACAGAGTTGTTTTAGTGGTTCTCCCACTAATTTAGTGTTAGGGGCAAATTGCCTAGTGGGAAAACATTCAATTTAGTGGGTAATGAGAAATCTACTTTAAAACAACTCCTAAAGGAAACCTTAAGAAAGAACATCTGAAGTTGTGTTTGTTTTTTCTTCTCATGGCAAAACACCCATATTCACTCACTACGAATCCACTCTACTTCACTTCTACATTCTACCACCGTCACAAATGTCAGGGGGAAAGACCTTAATTTTATATTAAGAGATCCTCTTAACCCGTTCTACTTTTCCTCTTCTCCATGGCACTTCTTACCTTACAACATCCTAGAGTTATTTACTCATTACACAAACACACACATACATAAGGTTGAGAACATCTGTCTATTGTTTTCATAATGTATTTCAAGCACCTTAATACATGATGGTGGTGGTCAGTTGCTAAGTCGTGTCCAACTCTTTGGAACCCCATGGACTGTAGTCCACCAGGTTCCTCTATTCATGGAGATTCTCCAGGCAAAAATACTGGAGTGGGTTGCCATTTCCTTCTCTAGGCGGTCTTCCTGACCCAGGGATCAACCCCGTGTTTCCTGCATTGGCAGGCAAATTCTTTACTGCTAAGCCACCAGGGGAGCCCCTAGCACATAGTTGGTGCTCTCTCTCTATTTCTTGAATGAATATATGAATTGAGTAACCAAAATTTCTTGCCATTTTTCATTTCAAATTCAAGTTACATGGCACATTACATGTTATTAGTTCGGAAGGACTCTATAATTAATAAATTTGAGTTCATGAAAGTAAAAGGTCTAAAATCTGGATTATTACACAACTCTATGCAAGCACAGCCTAAAGAAATTATCTTTGTTTTTTCCTTAGGCTCTAAGCCAAATAAGCAAAATAAGTCAGCTGTACTCATATTGCAATACCCACATCTTAATGACATTTATTTTTTATTAAACTTAAGCATCAATAGTGGGAAGCATTGAGATCTCAACCATAACTTTTTATAGGGAGACATATTCAGCACGACTAGGTTAGCTGTAATCATATTTGTTTCAAGTGAAAGCTACTCATACTTAACTTGCTATTTCACATAGAAGCTACCCAGGAGAGTAAATTATTCAGAAGTAGGGAGGATAAAACCTGGAGCCCACTGCATTTGTCCAACGCAAAAAGGAGACCATGGGTTAGTTTCCTACTTTAGCAGATGTTCATAGGTTCACTTTATTTTAAAAATGATCTTAGCTCAATATATTTAGTCAACGTCTCCTTGGGTTTCTTATTTTTTAAAATTCCAAATGCCCAACAATGTTCAGACTTCAGAATGCTTGAGAACTTACAACTCATCAAAAAACAATAAATTTCATTGGGAAGTATTTTGAAAATACTCAAGTTCAGAGAATTTATTGTACTGACCATGCAAAAGGGCAGGAAAAAGAATCTGAAGAAATAGTTCCTGAATTTCTTTGTCTGCTTATTTCATACTGGAATTCATCTTGCTTATACATCAGCTTGAGAGAACCAAATGATTCTAAAACAACTGGCCAGCCATAATGTAAGCATTTGCAAGCAATCACATCTACTTGAAAATTATAAGCTACACATGGGCCAATAATTGCAAAGTAATTGAGTGCATTAGGATGAATAAACAAAATTATGGTGGCAAAGAGGACAAAGCCAACAAACAAATAAGAAATACTGGAGGAAAAATAAATCTAAAGTTAGGGTTGCTTAATTCTCCATGGTAGTGGCGTGTAATGTCAGCCCTATGCTGATAATTACTGTCTTGACACTGGGTAGGTGTCAATATACCCAGCTCTCAATTCTCAGTTCTCCACACCTGAAGAATTTGAATTAGATAAAAGGATTTTAGTTTAAAAGGGAAAGGGGTATGGTATTTCACAGAGTGCAACAAGTAAATCAAAATAACAGGAAAACTGCGAGATACCAAGACAGACCTGCTTGCCTCCCAGACTCTCACTTCCCCGGTTCCTGGCCTCTCCCTTCCAACCTTACACCATGTGTCGGTGGGTAAGTTTCAGGAAACCCTGGATGCACTATGTGAAAGTCTCTAGAAGGAATGGTTTCAATGGATTGCTGTAATGCCTACCTTTCTTATGCTCGATGAAGTACCACAGTATGGCTACTGACCATCAATTTAAGCTTATACTGTTTTGTTACATCATTTATAACTGTATTATTGTTCTCATGAATACAATGCATTCAGAGTGGATAGCAGGCATAAAGAATAGTAATTGCTCAAAGACAGGTATCACACCTCAGGATAGTAAATCAAAAAAGTATCGCATTTTTACATCTTAGAAATCAAATCATATTTGTCTATAATGTGTACAACAGAAAATGGTAGAGACAATAAAAATTTTTCTATCTTTGGTATGATATAACTTTAAAAATCATTTCAGCTTCAAAATTCTGATTTTAAAACTAAATCAATTGTTAGGAAAATACTATATTCTAGTGTATCTTTATTTGATAATATTAAAAAGGAACAGGCTTCTTAACAATGTTTCAGAATAAACCTGATATTTAAAACACTTCTTTCATCAAAGGGAGCTTATCTGATGCTCCTATACTGACAACAAAAAAGAAGGAGGAGTTTAAAATGGGGTTAAAAATGATGAAAAGCTAAAATATAAAATTGCTAATCAATTGAAACATCTTCTATACACCTGGAGTAAAACGTGGAATTTGGCTGTGTATACTGCCACCTATAATTCACTGAAATATAACACATTTCTCTCAGATAAAAGAAGGAAATGTACAAATGCTCCTGAACACATTAAAAAACCTGCAGCAACTCTGTGATCATCAGCAACTTAAGATAGCAAAACCATATTAAAATGAAAAGCCCTATTTATATTCTTAAATTACAGTCTTTATTTTTTCTTTTAGGGTGTTTCCATGTAGTGGCGTGTAATGTCAGCCCTATGCTGATAATTACTGTCTTGACACTGGGTAGGTGTCAATATACCCAGCTCTCAATTCTCAGTTCTCCACACCTGAAGAATTTGAATTAGATAAAAGGATTTTAGTTTAAAAGGGAAAGGGGTATGGTATTTCACAGAGTGCAACAAGTAAATCAAAATAACAGGAAAACTGCGAGATACCAAGACAGACCTGCTTGCCTCCCAGACTCTCACTTCCCCGGTTCCTGGCCTCTCCCTTCCAACCTTACACCATGTGTCGGTGGGTAAGTTTCAGGAAACCCTGGATGCACTATGTGAAAGTCTCTAGAAGGAATGGTTTCAATGGATTGCTGTAATGCCTACCTTTCTTATGCTCGATGAAGTACCACAGTATGGCTACTGACCATCAATTTAAGCTTATACTGTTTTGTTACATCATTTATAACTGTATTATTGTTCTCATGAATACAATGCATTCAGAGTGGATAGCAGGCATAAAGAATAGTAATTGCTCAAAGACAGGTATCACACCTCAGGATAGTAAATCAAAAAAGTATCGCATTTTTACATCTTAGAAATCAAATCATATTTGTCTATAATGTGTACAACAGAAAATGGTAGAGACAATAAAAATTTTTCTATCTTTGGTATGATATAACTTTAAAAATCATTTCAGCTTCAAAATTCTGATTTTAAAACTAAATCAATTGTTAGGAAAATACTATATTCTAGTGTATCTTTATTTGATAATATTAAAAAGGAACAGGCTTCTTAACAATGTTTCAGAATAAACCTGATATTTAAAACACTTCTTTCATCAAAGGGAGCTTATCTGATGCTCCTATACTGACAACAAAAAAGAAGGAGGAGTTTAAAATGGGGTTAAAAATGATGAAAAGCTAAAATATAAAATTGCTAATCAATTGAAACATCTTCTATACACCTGGAGTAAAACGTGGAATTTGGCTGTGTATACTGCCACCTATAATTCACTGAAATATAACACATTTCTCTCAGATAAAAGAAGGAAATGTACAAATGCTCCTGAACACATTAAAAAACCTGCAGCAACTCTGTGATCATCAGCAACTTAAGATAGCAAAACCATATTAAAATGATGTCCTTAAATGCCACAGTCTTTATTTTTTTCTTTTATTCTTAATGATTAAAGCTGAAATAAAACTCTTAACAGCAATATCATTTCTACCTTTGCATCTAAAACTCATCTTCATATGTTGATAAAATTTAAGAGCATAGAAATAAAAAAGGTGTTCCCATCACAGTCTCTGAAATACGAATCAGATCTCATACTCCCATGTCTGCATGTCCTTAAAAACATTACATAAGTTAAGAGAATGCCAGCTAAACCCAAACAACTCACTTCAAAGAGGAGGAAAAGGAGCAGGTTTTTAAAGGGGCCCTCATTTTAAAATTGTAAATAAATGTTCCCATCTCAACAGAGCTTATGCCAGATATGCTACTGAAAAGAATCAAAATAAAAAACAATATTTTTTTTTAACTTTTGTCTCTTTTATTGGTTTTCTATTTATTTATTCTCATCCATCTTTATTCTTTGGCCTGTGTGGGCCTTGCATCGCATTGGTCTCTCTCTTGCAGAGCACTGGCTCTGGGCACATGAGCTCCAGAGCACTGGCTCTAATTGGACAGATCCGTGGCACATGGGATCTTCCCAGGCCAGGGATAGAACCAGTGCCGCTTGAACTTCAAGGCAGACTCTTTAACCTCTGGACCACCAGGGGAGCCCAAAGAACAATATGTTTTTTAAATAAATAATTCATGTGTTTAGGCTACTCATTTCCTGCTTTGCCATGAAATAAACAGAATTCTAAAACTATTTCAATTCTATTTACTGAAGAAATACAGATAAATTGATAAGGGACAATATACTAAAATACAATTAAATGAAGAAACAAAAAGTTACAAAAAAATTAAAATGTTAATTTCAGGAAAAAGCAACCACAAAACAACCAGTAGACTTAAGTTTTTACCAATCAGAAGAAACTATACACCTGGAGTAAAACGTGGAATTTGGCTGTGTATACTGCCACCTATAATTCACTGAAATATAACACATTTCTCTCAGATAAAAGAAGGAAATGTACAAATGCTCCTGAACACATTAAAAAACCTGCAGCAACTCTGTGATCATCAGCAACTTAAGATAGCAAAACCATATTAAAATGATGTCCTTAAATGCCACAGTCTTTATTTTTTTCTTTTATTCTTAATGATTAAAGCTGAAATAAAACTCTTAACAGCAATATCATTTCTACCTTTGCATCTAAAACTCATCTTCATATGTTGATAAAATTTAAGAGCATAGAAATAAAAAAGGTGTTCCCATCACAGTCTCTGAAATACGAATCAGATCTCATACTCCCATGTCTGCATGTCCTTAAAAACATTACATAAGTTAAGAGAATGCCAGCTAAACCCAAACAACTCACTTCAAAGAGGAGGAAAAGGAGCAGGTTTTTAAAGGGGCCCTCATTTTAAAATTGTAAATAAATGTTCCCATCTCAACAGAGCTTATGCCAGATATGCTACTGAAAAGAATCAAAATAAAAAACAATATTTTTTTTTAACTTTTGTCTCTTTTATTGGTTTTCTATTTATTTATTCTCATCCATCTTTATTCTTTGGCCTGTGTGGGCCTTGCATCGCATTGGTCTCTCTCTTGCAGAGCACTGGCTCTGGGCACATGAGCTCCAGAGCACTGGCTCTAATTGGACAGATCCGCGGCACATGGGATCTTCCCAGGCCAGGGATAGAACCAGTGCCGCTTGAACTTCAAGGCAGACTCTTTAACCTCTGGACCACCAGGGGAGCCCAAAGAACAATATGTTTTTTAAATAAATAATTCATGTGTTTAGGCTACTCATTTCCTGCTTTGCCATGAAATAAACAGAATTCTAAAACTATTTCAATTCTATTTACTGAAGAAATACAGATAAATTGATAAGGGACAATATACTAAAATACAATTAAATGAAGAAACAAAAAGTTACAAAAAAATTAAAATGTTAATTTCAGGAAAAAGCAACCACAAAACAACCAGTAGACTTAAGTTTTTACCAATCAGAAGAAACTGGCAAAACTGTCTATCTATGTTAGAAATGCTCTCAGCATTCCTAAAGGATCCTTCACTTGGAATCTGAAAAACAGGTCACTATTTAAGGACTCTCCAACTGAAGGAGGTCTTCCCAGGTAGCCCAGTGGTAAAGAATCCACCTGCCAATGCAGGAGACACAAGAGATGTGGGCTTGGGTCCCCTGCATTGGGAAGATCCCCTAGAGAAGGAAATGGCAACCCACCACTGTATTCTCGCCTGGAAAATTCCATGGACAAAGGAGCCTGGCAGACTACAGTCCCTGGGGTCACAAAGAGTCAGGACACGACTAAGAGACTGAACAAACAACTGAGAAAAGCTTCTTCGAGTTTCTAGAACCTCAATGTCAAAAAACTGGAATTTTATTTTTTTTTAATCCTGCTAGTGAACAATATATTGAAACATCCTAAGGACTCTAATTCCTTCTCTTTCCAGTGTCAAAAGGAACTCACCGTGCTGTGACGGAGATGTACAAAACTGAAACCTGTATTTTCCCTTCCAAAATCTGCATTTACTGTCACTGCCAGCAGATTCAGTTGACAGAGGCTCCTGAGGAGCAGCTTCCAGGATCGGTCGAATGCTCTGCCCTAGAAGCACTTCCTGTTTCTGCTGAGTCCTTTAATCTGTCTGTGTTTTTTGTTTGTTTTTCCTGCTTTCTGGAGTAGACCTGAACAACACGACATTAAGCAGTTTTAAGATACTTGGTGGGATGTAAATATTCGCTATGTGATGGAATTCCAATCCTAAATGGAAAACGAGGTACGAAAAGGAGAATCTCATCAACGTACCCTCAGGAAAACAGAATGCAAATACTGAGTGATTTTAAGAGCCTATTTACACAGCACGGAAACGTTATCTCCTGACCAATGAACAGCCGCCATCCATCCTACTCAAGCCAATAAACGTGCAGCTTGGACTCCCACGGCACTCCGGCTTTGGCGCTCCTTGGCTGGTAAATGTTTCCTGCTGTGGATCCTCAACAGCCGCACCTGTGGAGTGCCGCCATTTGCGTTTCCGAATTGTAATGCTTCAGATCTTCTGGAACGAATTTGGTAATTAAAGCTTGACTCAGTTTCTCTCATTATTTAGGCTGACAGATGCTAACACAGATCTGGTAATTCTATAATGCGCAAATCCATCCGGGGCTCATTTCTGTATATTGTGTAAGATGAAAAACTAAACTTTTCCTTTCATTACAGGCATGGAACTTTTCCACTGTAAATCAAGCAAACATATAGCATCCTCAAACTTTGAGGCTATCCTGTTTCACTGATATGTTTATGGATTTTCTTATATGGGAAAATACAGTTTTATCTACTATGCCTTTTTGTATCCTAATGTGTGTGTACTTTACAAAGAAACCCTCTCACTCTGGTCAGCTAATCCTGGTTTTATTAGCCTGTGAAAAACCTGTCAGATTACTCTTAATCCTCCATGTATAAAATAATTATGATCTAATTACAGAATTATTTCTAAAATCCATAACATCTAAACCACAAACAATACAGGTCTGTTATGAAAAAGGAAGCAGGGAAATAAAAAAAGAAAAAATACATATACTATGGCAATCAACAGCTCTTTTCAGAACTGACATTGCTTAATTTCAGAAGACTGAAGAAAAGAGAAGCTAAAAACAAGACAGTGTCCCCCTCTGGCTTAAAATTCAGGACATTGCTTTGAATCTACCAAGTCAATCAACCTTTCTTTTTAACTTAACCCTGAAACACTTCTAAATTATAATGTCTCCTGATTTTACCTAAGGCAGCAAATGTCTTCCCATCTCCGCCATATTTACTTTTAACATCTAACATTCTAATCCCAGAGGACTGCTTCTTAGTTTGCCATTCTGACCTTATAAAAGGAATAAAACAATTCAGAATACTGGCCACTGTACTTACTCTACTCATAGTTATACAGTCAGCATAGTAAATACAAACTAAGATGAAGACTAGAAAACAAAGACCATTTTAAGCTGACATAGTTTTTGAGTAGTAGCAGTTTTGAGAGAAAAGGAATGAAATACATGAGTTGTAAATGGGAGATCAAGTATTTTGAACATACCTGTACAGTAGATGGTCCATTTTAATTTGGGTTTCTTTGAAATAACCAACTTAAAAGGTCGTTCTCAAATACTGATTATTAAAAATATCAGCCTGTAGAACTGGAAATATCAGCCTGTGGAACATCTTAGATATATTTTGAAGATGAGTAACAGTGGAAAGTTAAAAGGTCAAGCATTCCTTCTTTCAGTCAGCACATCTTTATTAAGCATTGGCTATGTAGACAACAAATCTATCAAAAGTGGGACCCTTTAGCTGGTTGTCTGTTAGGCTCCTTGGGTTTAAGCAATACTTCTCTCCCTTATTCTCTCAGCAGAAGGAAATTTTAAAAATAATAATGTTCTTGTTAAATTAGATACTCGGCTAGGTAGTCTAAACAGACAAGATTTTTAAAGTATTTTGAGAAAAGCAGCCATCATCAGTATTGAATTAGAAGCAGCAGGCAGGATTCTCAAATATATATGCTAATGAACAAGCAATAATATTAGGTTTTATCATAATTCTAAGGTTGAGCACTGGCTAATAGCCCAAACCATACCAAAAGCATTACTCAGGTGTGAATGCTAAATGAGGATCTCGCCCTTCTCTGCTGACCTTAAATCTAGCCAAACCCTTGCAGGTGGGGATGAGGAGGAACAAATTCAATGGAATAAACTTGAAGCTGCCTTGATATCATAGATGTAACTGGGTTCAAAGTCAGAATGTTGGCCTGTAATTGAAAAGCTCAATTTCCTGTTTTTATGATCTCCATAGAATAGTGTTTTGCGATCGCTATTTTCATTTCTTTACTATGCAAGTCCCTCTCACCTGCTTCGGATATTCTTTTCTGCTCATCTGTATAGTACTGTTGCCTTTAAAAATCATGACATAAACTGCTCTTTTCTAGAAATCTTAGCTTAATTTTTTTTTTTAAATCTAACTTTTTTTTTTTTGCCTCTAAGTCATCATTTATTTTTCATTCATCTTTATTCTTTGGCATGTGGGCCTCCCATCGCAGTGGCCTCTCTCTCACTGCAGAGCACTGGCTCTGGGTGCATGAGCTCCAGAGCACTGGCTTGTAATTGGACACAGAAGTCCAGTCCTTCTTCGGCATGTGGGATCTTTCCAGGCCAGGGGTCAAACTGGTGCCCCTTGTACTGCAAGGCGGACTTTCTACCCAGTGGACCACCAGGGAAGACCCAGCTTAAATGTTTTTATTCAGTTCTTTACTGCCCATGCAGTCCACATTCATAGTCACTGATGTTTAATGTATTTTCCATGTTTAGTGACTTTATCTAAATATTTTTTAATGTATTCTTCATTTATCAAATTGAGGATAAATCCTGGAGAAATATATCCATGATTTACATTTATCTTCTATTCTTTAAGTATCCCTACACCTCTGCTGCTATCACAACAGCACCCAGGCATGTTTCCATTTCCAAAAGTATAAGGAGTTACTAGGGAGAATACCAGTAATAGCAGTGCTAGAAGGAAATACAGCCAAAAGGAGAATGATGAAGAGAAAGTCAAATACAATGGAGGCCTGAGGATCGAAATTGGGCATTCTAATAAATTCATTCTATTTGAGGTGATTTTTACCAATTTGTTTTTAATTTGGAGAACTTCATTGGCATGGATATAGTAGAAGGTATTAAGGAAATGCAGGGAAAATAATATATCAAATAAGAGTTCTTTATCCTAAAATGTTGATAATTATAGAAATAAAATAATATCTTATAATGAAACATCATTTTTAATCAAAATGATTTTTTTAATCTACACATAAGTTTTATCATATAGAAAATTTACACTTATCTAGAAGAAAATAAAACTGTTAAAATAAAACAACATGATTATGAAGAAAAGCTCATTGATTTTTATATTTTGATGCTTCATTAAAATTTAGTTTGGTCTTCTTCATTTATTATTTGCATACTGTTTAAAATTATAATCTATGAAATAAGGACAATGTAAAATTGTCCTCAAAGGAAACACTTTAGTTTGTGTTTCATGAAGGAAATAAAACCAGTAAGAAAATCAGTACTAATTGTTCTCAATAAATATCTTATTAAAGGACTATCTCAAGAGTTTTACATATATCATTTCAATTTAAGCCTCACAATAAATCAACAAGGTCAATATATTGTCATATTTTAGCAGATGTTTAGAAGGTTTAATACACTTTTGACAGTATTTCAAAGGAATTAAGTGATTTTGACCAAGTTGCAAAAGCAAGGATTCGAGCCCTATTTGGTTTAATTCTTCATAATTTACTATATCATCACCCAGCACAGTTGAGTGTCTTCAGAAATATGTATATAGAGAACCTACCTTTGGGGCCTACATTACACATATTCTGAATTACTGAGCATACTTCCTGAAAAAATATATTTTTCTTCTGCCAGTACTTATTACCAAAATAATAATACATATTTGACTTACGGTAAGTAAGATTTCATAGTCATTTTCCTTTGGTGATTTCTTCCCATATTTCAAACTGTTTTTAAATCATTTCCTTTGATTTCCTGCTGACACAAGATTGTGAAATAAATTTAATTATTTAATGTTCAGAAATCTCAAATTAAGACAATATTTTTAGAGCAGCATTGAAGAAATTAGTATAAAAATGATGGTTGAAAGTTTCCCTTTTAAAGATTAGTTCAGAAATGCATACAAGAAAGAAAAAAAACCTCTAATATTTGCACTGTGTAAAATGGGTATACATTTTAGTTCTTCCAGTAAAGAACCCGCCTGCCAACGCAGGAGACATAAGAGACATGGGTTCAATCCCTGGGTCAGGAAGATGCCCTGCAGAAGGAAATGGCAACCCCCTCCAGTATTCTTGCCTGGAGAATCCCATGGACAGAGAAGCCTGTCTAGCTATGGTCCATGGGGTCACAAAAGAGTGGGGCACAACTGAAGCAACTTATCACAGCCCAGCAGCTTTTCAACAGACTCTCTTAAACTAAGTGAACAAGCCAATACTTCTTGGACCATTGATCTACGTAGGTTTAGAAATGGATAAAGCAGAGGTAGCCTCCTTTTGGATATGTTTGTTGTTGTATCAGTTTCCATCTTCATTCATTAAAATCTATAATCCCCATGCCAGACACTTCAATGTGAGAAAGAGATGGATGCTTTGCAACCTCACTTATAAGAAAATGTATTCAAGTTTTGGTTTCCTAGTAAAACCTCAAAAAAAAAAATCTTCCCAGATACATTTATGAACTCCTCATTGGCTCAACTCAATGAGGTACTAGCCATTTTGACTGACATAAAATCAGTACTTCTGCTGCACAAAATCTGGATGAACTTCATCTTTAATCTCTAAATTAATTCATTTTTTTGTCTTACCTCCTAAGTAAATCCAATCAGTTAGACCAGAGAAATATCATAGTGGAGCCCCAACCTGAGAAAAGCAGGAGCCCTGGATTTGAATTTTGTATTAATTTGGTGAGGTACTTCAATTCTGAACATCCTGAGTATCCTTTATCTATAGTGTTGGGATGATATTATCTGCAGACTTGGGGGAAAATATACAACTTATCTAAGAATGCTTGACATAGACTGGCTATTTAAAAACCATGAGTTTTTAAACCATGAGTCACTTTTACCTAAAAGCAAACAAACAAACACAAGAAATTGGAATCACATAAAGCATTTTACAATATAGCATTGCCAAGCCTATTTAAATAACACATCATAGAAATCAAGTTTCTCATAGAAAGAATTATAGTAACCAGCCAAACTGAGGAAGATACTTTTTATACAAAATGAAATGTCTCTTCTACTATTTGTTCGGTTTACTATTGTAATTCTAATTACCAATGTAATTCTCACTCTAAGTTTGATATTCTCTCTGTGCTGCCTGTCTCCAATAATGTTTTCAAATCCTTTAGAAAATAATGCGACGACTTGTAACCCTAATCACAATTTGAGTAATCTCATTCTGTATTCATAAAACCAAGGGGCTTCCCCTTAAGAAAACAATTTATACTTGCAAGACAAACACTAGTATTTTGCTGACTGTATTAGTGTCAGAAGAGAAGCAAACTCACTGGGGAAGAAAAAAGAGAATTCTAGACATCTTTTCCTCTTACTCATGTAGACTTAATCAGGGCTTGCAATTAATATTTGAAATTGTTCTATATTGACCTTAATGTTTAAAGCTTCATTTGTACCTCTGGGCACCATAAGTAAAACCCACATATCATCCCTGTTAGCAAAGCAGCTGGCTTTTTAAATATGATATTTTATAGTCTCATTTACAATCCAAATCACATCATTGATTTCAGTAATCTTTAGTAAGAGTAATTATTAATGTTGTCAAAAGCATAGGCTGGGATTCAATATTTTTCTTTTCCATTTTTTTTAATAAACCTGGCTAATTAAGATTAAGCCTAATAATGTGACTCTGGAGGCCTCTGGGTAATTAGAAGTTTCCTATGGTTGAGTATGTCACACAGAAAAGATAATGTCTTCACTTAAAATTCTACACATACCCAAAAATACTTATGTGAGTCACAAATGGTTAAAAAAAATGCTAGGAATAGTCACTCATCATAACACAGAAGAAACTAATTTTTTTCAGACAGACACCCCACAAAATTCTATCTACTTGAGTATTTTTCTATAATTTAAGACAGCCATAGATCTAGCTTGTCTACTAATGCCCCCAAAACTAAAGCACCTGATGTTTTTACTAACTCAGTAGTGTCTTTAACACACTAAGGAAAATAATAAAAAGAAAAAGAAGAAGAAACCAGTATGAAGAAGATGATACATTTTGAAGAAATCAGATTTTTCAATATCCAAAGCAAGTTTTGGTAAAAGAATAAGATGAGGTAATGCATTTTGATTTTCAAAAAAAGAGGTCATGATGTAATTCAGATTTCATTCCATATAAGATCTCTTTATTTACATTCTTAAAGAAGGTGTGAAGCAGAACATAAGTTGCCAAAGGACTATCTATTTTTCACTAAAAGACACAATATATGAAGGCTCTGACAAGAGTATGAGTGAAGTATTTCCATACTCTAGAAACATATATATTTATATATTTAGAACCAGTATCAAACACCATTGCCTAACTTAAAAATACTCCTGGACTTCTTGCTAATCAATACCTCTTCTAGAAAGGATAAGAGTATAGCATCTGAACTATAACAGTATTATTAGAAAACGTTATTGTGAACATTAGGATGTATAATTCATGTTGCTTTCATTTGCTCAGACCATTGTAAAAATCCATAAATCATTTTCTTGTTCATGTATTGCTTAAGTGCAATTTGTCATTTTGCATTAAAGGGCTGCTTCAACTCATCAGTGCTTTTAATTCACTGTTTAGAGTTTAACAAAATGCTGGCCCTGTCTGAAAACTGAAAAGACACTGAAATGTGAAGCCACACCAATATTAAAAAGGTTAAGCAAAATGGAGAAAAACGTTTCTACACTGAATATCAAGTAACCTTTAACAGGTAGTATTCTCAGTACCCAAAACATGGGTTGGCTTGTTCTCTGTTGGGTTGAAAGCATGAGAACACAGTAACTGAAAATTTACTTGAATGCTTATAATATATAGCATGTAAATGCTATAAATCTTTTCCAGCAATTCTAATCAACACTCAATCTCCTGTAGATGAACAAAAAAAGAACAGTGTGGCACTGGCTCCAAAGTCTTGCCTTCGCACCTCAAGTTAGGTTACACCACTACAAATAAACCAATTTCATGGTTACCCATAAGATACCGTACAGTCCAGGTCCTTTGCGTTTGCTTTCTGTACCGTGCTTGGTAGGAATGACAAGTGCAAGAAACCACTCAGCTCATCCCTGGCAGGGGTCTAGCATTTGAAAGACTCTTTATTGACAATTTAAATTTTTTTCTTCCATTTAAATTAAAAAAAAAAAAATCTCAACGCTCTGGGCACACTGCAATAACAAGAGGATTTAGAAACAAATTCCTTTCAAGTCAAGTTAAATCACTGCAAACACTGATTCATCCAAATGCTAGTTAACAAACTTGTTTCCCTCCCGCCTTTTCCAGAAAAGGGTAGGGAACAAAGCAACCCTGTTAGTTAGTTTCAAAGTTTGTAACTACTGTGTACATAAAAGGTGACTGTGAGATTCTTAGTGCTCACCCTCTCCTCCTCCTCCTTAGAGGACAATGAAATTAAAAGGACTGCGTTATCACTCACACACCAAAGACAA
This sequence comes from Tragulus kanchil, assembly GCA_022376925.1. Classification (NCBI taxonomy): domain Eukaryota; kingdom Metazoa; phylum Chordata; class Mammalia; order Artiodactyla; family Tragulidae; genus Tragulus; species Tragulus kanchil. Next base: position 18,264,296 of record JAIOJX010000025.1, read on the forward strand.
CTTTCATGATTTTGATAACCTCCTCCTAATAATAGCTACTTTCCCCATCTGCTTTAGGATACAATTTGTTTGGCCCAGATGGTTGGCGCTCCTGGAGGGGTCGTGAGGAGGGGGGATATGTTAGGGATTGCTTCTCCCTGTTGATTTTTGGTATTGGCGGGAGGGGGGAGAAAGGCGATGTCCTGCACTTCAGAGAGTGCACTTCAACCCCACCACCGGGGCTCTTATTTATGTAATCAGGGCCTCACTAAATTCTGGGGTCCGCTGAGTGAAAAAGGAGAGGGGGAAATCTGGATTGACACAGCAAGGAAGAAAGTACATGGGTTTCATTTAAAACGATTTTTAAAAGGCAGATTTAAAGTGTTATTTCCTGTATGACGGGGTGGGGCTGTTTCAGCGTTAAGAAGGCTGAGAAGGCTGCTAACGTCCATGTCTGAATCTTGGCCTGGGACAACACGCTCTCGCAATTACCCTTGGCTGGAGCGACTTGAGAGAGAAGCGGCCGGCCGGGCTCCTGTTCGTTCTCCTAGGAGTTAGACCCCGCCGTCACCCCGCCGATACCAGGGCGCCTCGGGGACTAGAAGTTTGAGAGGCGAGAGCTCCAAAGGACCCCGGCCGACGTTGCCGGCACGGAGGCTAGCCTCTGCGACCCAAGAAATCCTGCAGAGCCCCCAACAGGCCAGCCCAGCCGAACAAGAGCTCCAAAGCAAAATTCTCTGGCTTGTCCTGTGCCACTTTCGCCGCTAGGAGACGCCTGTAACCCACGTTTGTGGAGAGAGTTCCTGTTTCAAACACAACTGCTACCGAAAAGGGAAAAAAAAAAAAAATGCAGCTCAAGTGTTACAGTGGATGTAGTGATTATTTACAGGCAAATCTGGCCATCTCTCCACATTCTCATCTCCACCCCTGGAAGCTCTCTGGCTCTCAGCAAAAGTCCAAAGTCTGCTTAAACTTCATTTACATTTTGAGAACACAAACCCTCTCCCGCAAACAATTTCTGGATCTGCATTGTCATTCAGCCACATGTCTCTCACACGCAAACACGCGCACACACACAAGTGTTTTCGTACGTACAAATGAAATATTAGGAAATTACCGTCATTTTAAAAATGCTCCAGGATGTTGATGCGTCAGCTTGAAGACCTCAAAACATTTCATTTCAATCCTGCACAAAAATCAGGGAGGAGGAGGGGGGAAAGTACGGATGCAATGCCATTAATAATATTCAGATACACTATAATATCCTTTTCATTGATCCACAGGTCCTTTTAAAAACTGACGCTCCCTTCTCAGCCGCAGACGTGATGCTGAAATCATTTTAACTGCAGCGGTTTTTGCTTGGCTTTGGCCATTCGTCAATTTACTGCAGCTAGAAAAGGATTAGCCATTTTTGCTGGCATCCTTTCCTTCTAACCGCTCAAAGGCTGGACCCATCTCCATGAAAGAGCCAATGGAGGGCGGGGGGAGGGGTGGTCTAGGGCAGCAGACACGCACTCGCGGGACTCGCAGAGGCAAGCCTCAGTCTACAATCCCGGCCAAAGCCACTCGCCCTCCTTAATTCCCTGCCAGGAGGGAATGGCAACGTACCTCAGGGTCAGGTAAATGACTCTCCTTTTCCCGCAGGTTGTGGCGGTGTTACTCCCAGGTCATTCATTACCAGGAAGCCCCAAGGGACATTCCTATCTTGTGGTATAGGATGGAAACTGACCAAGAACTGCTTTGGTTGAATAAACAACCGCCTTCAGCCCATTAATTAATATACATTTGTTTAATCTTTTGGAGAATTAATATTCAATCCACTCTCTAGCATTGAAGAGTTCGCGCTGTATTTTAACTTCACGAGAACTGGGTGCGTTTACGCGCAGCTTTGCCCCCGCGCCTCAGGAGTGAGCAGTCGGAGCTCCTCAAGCGCATCCTTCGGGGGGCTCCGGAGAGGGTGTGGGGGATGCTCCGTTGGGGTTTACACAGAACCGGACCAGGAGGATGGATGCGAGCACCGTGGATGTGCAAGCGCGTTCGCAGATACCCACAGCGGCACACACACTGGAGCCTCGCGTGTGCACGGCCCCAGCCCACGCACCGACCCTCACCCGCGCCCCCATATGCAGCGGCCCCGCGGTCCTCATCGAGAGGTCTTGCTCCAGGCTGGGCAAGAATCGGTGCTCCGGTCTAACACAGGGAGGATAGGGCGGAGGGGGGAGATCTCCAATTGTCAGAAAAGGCAGAAAAAAGCCTGTGCGCGCCGCCGCCGCGTCGCACTTGGCAGGGGGGAGGCGTAGTGATACCCGAGGCGCCTTGCAGCGAACGGCGGAGCTCCGTGCCCGAGGCCAGCGAGTCCGCGCTAGGCTGGCGGGCTGGAAAGCAGAGCTCAAATGAAACTCCTCGGTCGTTGATCAAAGCGCTCACAGCTCAAACCAGGACCCCAAGCGAATTAATCTTTGGGTAGGATACTGAGGATGTACGTTTAGGAAAGGAAGAGGCAAGTCTAACGCGTCTGCACATCTATACGAGCCGCCAGCCCTCATCCCTGGGTTTGCATCCCCTGGCTCTTTCAGGACCTACCCCTCCCTCCAGCTGCCTCGCAGCAGACACGCACTCGCGGGACTCGCAGAGGCAAGCCTCAGTCTACAATCCCGGCCAAAGCCACTCGCCCTCCTTAATTCCCTGCCAGGAGGGAATGGCAACGTACCTCAGGGTCAGGTAAATGACTCTCCTTTTCCCGCAGGTTGTGGCGGTGTTACTCCCAGGTCATTCATTACCAGGAAGCCCCAAGGGACATTCCTATCTTGTGGTATAGGATGGAAACTGACCAAGAACTGCTTTGGTTGAATAAACAACCGCCTTCAGCCCATTAATTAATATACATTTGTTTAATCTTTTGGAGAATTAATATTCAATCCACTCTCTAGCATTGAAGAGTTCGCGCTGTATTTTAACTTCACGAGAACTGGGTGCGTTTACGCGCAGCTTTGCCCCCGCGCCTCAGGAGTGAGCAGTCGGAGCTCCTCAAGCGCATCCTTCGGGGGGCTCCGGAGAGGGTGTGGGGGATGCTCCGTTGGGGTTTACACAGAACCGGACCAGGAGGATGGATGCGAGCACCGTGGATGTGCAAGCGCGTTCGCAGATACCCACAGCGGCACACACACTGGAGCCTCGCGTGTGCACGGCCCCACCCCACGCACCGACCCTCACCCGCGCCCCCATATGCAGCGGCCCCGCGGTCCTCATCGAGAGGTCTTGCTCCAGGCTGGGCAAGAATCGGTGCTCCGGTCTAACACAGGGAGGATAGGGCGGAGGGGGGAGATCTCCAATTGTCAGAAAAGGCAGAAAAAAGCCTGTGCGCGCCGCCGCCGCGTCGCACTTGGCAGGGGGGAGGCGTAGTGATACCCGAGGCGCCTTGCAGCGAACGGCGGAGCTCCGTGCCCGAGGCCAGCGAGTCCGCGCTAGGCTGGCGGGCTGGAAAGCAGAGCTCAAATGAAACTCCTCGGTCGTTGATCAAAGCGCTCACAGCTCAAACCAGGACCCCAAGCGAATTAATCTTTGGGTAGGATACTGAGGATGTACGTTTAGGAAAGGAAGAGGCAAGTCTAACGCGTCTGCACATCTATACGAGCCGCCAGCCCTCATCCCTGGGTTTGCATCCCCTGGCTCTTTCAGGACCTACCTCCGCTCCACACTCCAGCTGCCTCACCTCTTTTCCCCACGGGTCCTTCACAGCGTCACACTTAGTTTGAAACAGTTCATATCGTATCTATTTTTAAATATTCTGCCAATCTCCGCCAGGATCCCTTAACTAGGTAACCCCTGCCAATTAGTGGCCCCTCTGCAACTTTTTCCTATTTTTCTCGGTGACTTATTTCCATGATCAGTAGGAAGGAAAATACCTTAAAGGAAAAAGAATGTTAGCGTCATTGGAAACCCCGCTCCTAGGAGAGGATACCGCTGCTGCTATTATGTTTTCTCATTTGCTGATGCAAACAGGGGAACCTCTCTATTCCCTCTCCATTACCTGCGGCTGGGGACTGGGAACTTTCCGCAGCAGAGTCCCCAGCTAGCGCCTCGGGACCTGCCGGGCTGTTCTCGCTCTCACACTCACACTCACCCCGGCAGCTCAGGCGCGGGTTCTGTCCCGCCCGGCCCGGTTACTGCGTGACGCGCCTGCTTGACTGCCGGTTTGGCCAATTAGCGGTGACTCGGTGGGTGGTGCTCTTCAGCGATTGGTTGGCAGAATGGGGGCGCTGCGCAAAAACAGAGAAGCGGAGCGCTCGGAGCTCAGAAACTGCCAGCAGAGATCACAGGCTCTAGGGCTCAGGCAGGAGGAGGAGCGAAGGACTGGAAAGCAGAGACAGGTTAGAGGGAAGAAGAGGCTTGGAAGGAAACAGCAGAAAAGAAACTACTCATCACACTTACTGAAAGGCAAAAGACGGCGGAGATGAGGACAGAGAGAGGCAAGACTATGAAAGCCAAAATATACAAATAGAGCGAAAGAGGCAAAAAAAAAAAAAAAAAATGCCAAGAAGAAGATCCATCCGGAGAGATGAAGAGAATGAAAGTTTTATGCTGCAGAGCCGTTCTATGCTTTTCCGGCACAAAATTCTCTCGCTGTTTTTAAGCCCTTTCGCATTTGCCAGCCGTTGACATTAAGAGGCATGTTCAGCGGTGCCAACAGCATCTCCTCTTCCTGCTCCTCTTCCTCTTCGTCTTCCTCCTCCTCCTTCTCCTTTTCCTCTTCCTCCTCCTCCTTCTCCTCCCATCAGCAAGAAGACAACCCGAGGACAGTCTTGAAATATCGAAATTTCCTCCTTGGGATTTGCCAGCGCCGCGTTGCGCCAAGACTGTCGGAATAAAGGACGCTGACTATTGTATTATTATTTTATTAACTGGTCAGTGGGAAGATTACAGATGAGGAAAGGGGACGCCTGTCACCCTTCCTGCGCTAAGATTAAAAAATGAGGCCGAATTGGGGAAAATCCTAAAATGAAGCAACAGGAATAAGATTTGTAAGGACAGAAAGCCACAAGAGCCCCCCACATAGCGCACTTTTATTTGTATTTTTTATTTGAGATTTTTTTTTCGTGGTGGTGGGGGAGGTGACTGGGTGGCTGACTGGCTGCGGGAAGCTGCTTCCATTCCCTTTGGAGATGATTGTGCTATTATTCTTTGCCTTGCTCTGGATGGTGGAAGGAGTCTTTTCCCAGCTTCATTACACGGTACAGGAGGAGCAGGAACATGGCACTTTCGTGGGGAATATCGCTGAAGATCTGGGCTTGGACATTACAAAACTTTCGGCTCGCGGGTTTCAAACGGCGCCCAACTCGCGGACCCCTTACTTGGACCTCAACCTGGAGACCGGGGTGCTATACGTGAATGAGAAGATTGACCGCGAGCAGATCTGCAAGCAAAGCCCCTCCTGCGTCCTGCACCTGGAGGTCTTCCTGGAGAACCCCTTGGAGCTGTTCCGGGTGGAGATCGAGGTGCTGGACATCAATGACAACCCCCCCTCCTTCCCGGAGCCGGACCTGACCGTAGAGATCTCCGAGAGCGCCACGCCGGGCACCCGCTTCCCCTTGGAGAGCGCATTCGACCCGGACGTGGGCACCAACTCCTTGCGCGACTATGAGATCACCCCCAACAGCTACTTCTCCCTGGACGTGCAGACCCAGGGAGATGGCAACCGATTCGCCGAGCTGGTGCTGGAGAAGCCGCTGGACCGAGAGCAGCAAGCGGTGCACCGCTACGTGCTGACCGCGGTGGACGGGGGAGGAGGGGGAGGAGGAGAAGGAGGAGGAGGCGGCGGGGGCGGGAGCCTGCTCCCCCAGCAGCAGCGTACCGGCACGGCCCTACTCACCATCCGAGTACTGGACTCCAACGACAATGTGCCCGCCTTCGACCAACCCGTCTACACTGTGTCCCTACCAGAGAACTCGCCTCCGGGCACGCTCGTGATCCAGCTTAATGCCACAGACCCAGACGAGGGCCAGAATGGCGAGGTCGTGTACTCCTTCAGCAGCCACATTTCGCCCCGGGCGCGTGAGCTCTTCGGACTCTCTCCTCGCACTGGCCGGCTGGAGGTGAGCGGCGAGCTGGACTACGAAGAGAGCCCGGTGTACCAAGTGTACGTACAAGCCAAGGACCTGGGCCCCAACGCCGTGCCTGCGCACTGCAAGGTGATAGTGAGGGTGCTGGATGCTAACGACAACGCGCCAGAGATCAGCTTCAGCACCGTGAAGGAGGCGGTGAGCGAGGGCGCGGCGCCCGGCACAGTGGTGGCCTTGTTCAGCGTGACCGACCGTGACTCGGAGGAGAATGGGCAGGTGCAGTGCGAGTTGCTGGGCGATGTGCCCTTCCGCCTCAAGTCTTCCTTCAAGAACTATTATACCATCGTGACCGAGGCCCCTCTGGACCGAGAGGCTGGGGACTCCTATACCCTGACCGTAGTGGCTCGGGACCGGGGCGAGCCCGCGCTCTCCACCAGTAAGTCCATCCAGGTGCAAGTGTCAGATGTGAACGACAACGCGCCGCGGTTCAGCCAGCCGGTCTACGACGTGTATGTGACCGAAAACAACGTGCCAGGCGCCTACATCTACGCGGTGAGCGCCACCGACCGGGATGACATCAATGACAACCCCCCCTCCTTCCCGGAGCCGGACCTGACCGTAGAGATCTCCGAGAGCGCCACGCCGGGCACCCGCTTCCCCTTGGAGAGCGCATTCGACCCGGACGTGGGCACCAACTCCTTGCGCGACTATGAGATCACCCCCAACAGCTACTTCTCCCTGGACGTGCAGACCCAGGGAGATGGCAACCGATTCGCCGAGCTGGTGCTGGAGAAGCCGCTGGACCGAGAGCAGCAAGCGGTGCACCGCTACGTGCTGACCGCGGTGGACGGGGGAGGAGGGGGAGGAGGAGAAGGAGGAGGAGGCGGCGGGGGCGGGAGCCTGCTCCCCCAGCAGCAGCGTACCGGCACGGCCCTACTCACCATCCGAGTACTGGACTCCAACGACAATGTGCCCGCCTTCGACCAACCCGTCTACACTGTGTCCCTACCAGAGAACTCGCCTCCGGGCACGCTCGTGATCCAGCTTAATGCCACAGACCCAGACGAGGGCCAGAATGGCGAGGTCGTGTACTCCTTCAGCAGCCACATTTCGCCCCGGGCGCGTGAGCTCTTCGGACTCTCTCCTCGCACTGGCCGGCTGGAGGTGAGCGGCGAGCTGGACTACGAAGAGAGCCCGGTGTACCAAGTGTACGTACAAGCCAAGGACCTGGGCCCCAACGCCGTGCCTGCGCACTGCAAGGTGATAGTGAGGGTGCTGGATGCTAACGACAACGCGCCAGAGATCAGCTTCAGCACCGTGAAGGAGGCGGTGAGCGAGGGCGCGGCGCCCGGCACAGTGGTGGCCTTGTTCAGCGTGACCGACCGTGACTCGGAGGAGAATGGGCAGGTGCAGTGCGAGTTGCTGGGCGATGTGCCCTTCCGCCTCAAGTCTTCCTTCAAGAACTATTATACCATCGTGACCGAGGCCCCTCTGGACCGAGAGGCTGGGGACTCCTATACCCTGACCGTAGTGGCTCGGGACCGGGGCGAGCCCGCGCTCTCCACCAGTAAGTCCATCCAGGTGCAAGTGTCAGATGTGAACGACAACGCGCCGCGGTTCAGCCAGCCGGTCTACGACGTGTATGTGACCGAAAACAACGTGCCAGGCGCCTACATCTACGCGGTGAGCGCCACCGACCGGGATGAGGGCGCCAACGCCCAGCTAGCCTACTCTATCCTCGAGTGCCAGATCCAGGGCATGAGCGTCTTCACTTACGTGTCCATCAACTCCGAGAACGGCTACCTGTACGCCCTGCGCTCCTTCGACTATGAGCAGCTCAAGGACTTCAGCTTCCAGGTGGAAGCGCGGGACGCCGGCAGCCCCCAGGCTCTGGCTGGCAACGCCACTGTCAACATCCTCATCGTGGATCAAAACGACAACGCCCCTGCCATCGTAGCACCCCTTCCAGGGCGCAACGGGACTCCGGCGCGCGAGGTGCTGCCCCGCTCGGCGGAGCCCGGTTACCTGCTGACCCGCGTGGCCGCGGTGGACGCGGACGACGGCGAGAACGCCCGGCTCACCTACAGCATTGTGCGGGGTAACGAAATGAACCTCTTCCGCATGGATTGGCGCACCGGGGAGCTCCGCACGGCGCGCCGGGTGCCGGCCAAGCGCGACCCCCAGCGGCCTTACGAGCTGGTGATCGAGGTGCGCGACCACGGGCAGCCTCCCCTCTCCTCCACCGCCACCTTGGTGGTGCAGCTGGTGGATGGCGCTGTCGAGCCCCAGGGCGGGGGCGGGGGCGGGGGGTCCGGAGAGCACCAGCGCCCCAGCCGCTCCGGCGGCGGGGAGACCTCGCTGGACCTCACGCTCATCCTCATCATCGCGCTGGGCTCGGTGTCCTTCATCTTCCTGTTGGCCATGATCGTGCTTGCAGTGCGTTGCCAAAAAGAGAAAAAGCTGAATATCTACACATGTCTGGCCAGCGACTGCTGCCTCTGCTGCTGCTGCTGTGGCGGCGGGGGCTCGACCTGCTGCGGCCGCCAAGCCCGGGCGCGCAAGAAGAAACTTAGCAAGTCGGACATCATGCTGGTCCAAAGCTCCAACGTACCCAGTAACCCGGCTCAAGTGCCGGTGGAAGAGTCCGGGGGCTTTGGCTCCCACCACCACAACCAGAATTACTGCTACCAGGTCTGCCTGACCCCGGAGTCCGCCAAGACCGACCTGATGTTCCTTAAGCCCTGCAGCCCTTCGCGTAGTACGGACACTGAGCACAATCCCTGCGGGGCCATCGTCACCGGCTACACCGACCAGCAGCCCGACATCATCTCCAACGGAAGCATTTTGTCCAACGAGGTAAGGCTGAAGCGAAAGGACCACCATCTCTCATCTCCTCCATCTGAAAGCCTCCTCTAGCCCAGCCCTTGTATCTCTGGTGCACCGTGTATTTATTTTTAGGATATTAGCTTATTTGTATCTTTGTGGGGGAAGGAATGGAGAGCCACCTCCCCCACCCCTTCGTGTGTAACTTAACCTTCGTGTTGTCCCTAATTTCCTGTGCTCCACCTTTCCACGCTTATCTTCATTCCGCTCCTCTGGTGCTTTGCCACCTTGGAGCTTCCCTCTTCCCTCTGGCATCTTTACTTTAAAATCCTAGCCCAGCTCTGGGGGGGGGCTCCCCCACCGGCGCGCCGGGGTGCAAGCCACCCCAGCGGCTTACGACCGGGGCTCCGCACGGCGCGCCGGGTGCCGGCCAAGCGCGACCCCCAGCGGCCTTACGAGCTGGTGATCGAGGTGCGCGACCACGGGCAGCCTCCCCTCTCCTCCACCGCCACCTTGGTGGTGCAGCTGGTGGATGGCGCTGTCGAGCCCCAGGGCGGGGGCGGGGGCGGGGGCGGGGGGTCCGGAGAGCACCAGCGCCCCAGCCGCTCCGGCGGCGGGGAGACCTCGCTGGACCTCACGCTCATCCTCATCATCGCGCTGGGCTCGGTGTCCTTCATCTTCCTGTTGGCCATGATCGTGCTTGCAGTGCGTTGCCAAAAAGAGAAAAAGCTGAATATCTACACATGTCTGGCCAGCGACTGCTGCCTCTGCTGCTGCTGCTGTGGCGGCGGGGGCTCGACCTGCTGCGGCCGCCAAGCCCGGGCGCGCAAGAAGAAACTTAGCAAGTCGGACATCATGCTGGTCCAAAGCTCCAACGTACCCAGTAACCCGGCTCAAGTGCCGGTGGAAGAGTCCGGGGGCTTTGGCTCCCACCACCACAACCAGAATTACTGCTACCAGGTCTGCCTGACCCCGGAGTCCGCCAAGACCGACCTGATGTTCCTTAAGCCCTGCAGCCCTTCGCGTAGTACGGACACTGAGCACAATCCCTGCGGGGCCATCGTCACCGGCTACACCGACCAGCAGCCCGACATCATCTCCAACGGAAGCATTTTGTCCAACGAGGTAAGGCTGAAGCGAAAGGACCACCATCTCTCATCTCCTCCATCTGAAAGCCTCCTCTAGCCCAGCCCTTGTATCTCTGGTGCACCGTGTATTTATTTTTAGGATATTAGCTTATTTGTATCTTTGTGGGGGAAGGAATGGAGAGCCACCTCCCCCACCCCTTCGTGTGTAACTTAACCTTCGTGTTGTCCCTAATTTCCTGTGCTCCACCTTTCCACGCTTATCTTCATTCCGCTCCTCTGGTGCTTTGCCACCTTGGAGCTTCCCTCTTCCCTCTGGCATCTTTACTTTAAAATCCTAGCCCAGCTCTGAGTCTTTTCCGTTTTAGAAATCTGGGGATAAAGGAGAAACCGCCCGGGGTGGGGGAGGGAAACGCAGGGCGGGACTTTCTGGCACTGGCAAAGATCTTTTTTTCTCTTTGCATTTGTCCCAGGCGTAATAAAGTTAATTGTTTTGCTTTGTTTATCGATGCCTTCAGTCGTGTGTAAAAGTAAGCTATAGATTGTTTAACTTTGCACAGTTGTCTAAACTCGAATGCATGTTTTAGTGAATGAGTTATCAGATCCTTGTCCTCTGAACTCGGGTTGAAAAAAGGCCTTCAGTTCTACTCTGGACGGCATTTTCAGACGCTCTTGAAGCCGAACGCCCACACAGTGTGAATTTGAATGAAGTTGCTTTGGCACAGACCCCTGTAAGCTTAAACTAAAGAAGGCTTAAACAATTGTTGTCTTAAATATATCTTTTAGCTAATAATCTTCTTGCCACCGTTTCTGATAAATCACTGCTGTTGGCTTCCTTCATCAAAGAATTCGGCTTGTCAATTCCGATTTCCTTTTATGAGATGGAGAAGTGACAGAGTTGAAAGGAGGGAGGGATGGGGAGAGAACAGAGTGGATTTCTGTAAAAGAAAGTTTGGACCGGAAAAGGTGTGTATGTGGGGAGGTGGGGGGGGAGGTGGGGAGGAGAATGCAGAGGGTGTTTGGAGGGGGAAAGGAATTGGAGCCAGGAGGGAAGGGAGGATTATGAACTTCTTTTTTGGCAGGTTATTTTATTTTGAGTCTTAGATATTATTCATTGACTTTCATGAATATTGCCCCGACATCATCTCCAACGGAAGCATTTTGTCCAACGAGGTAAGGCTGAAAAGGACCACCATCTCTCATCTCCTCCATCTGAAAGCCTCCTCTAGCCCAGCCCTTGTATCTCTGGTGCACCGTGTATTTATTTTTAGGATATTAGCTTATTTGTATCTTTGTGGGGGAAGGAATGGAGAGCCACCTCCCCCACCCCTTCGTGTGTAACTTAACCTTCGTGTTGTCCCTAATTTCCTGTGCTCCACCTTTCCACGCTTATCTTCATTCCGCTCCTCTGGTGCTTTGCCACCTTGGAGCTTCCCTCTTCCCTCTGGCATCTTTACTTTAAAATCCTAGCCCAGCTCTGAGTCTTTTCCGTTTTAGAAATCTGGGGATAAAGGAGAAACCGCCCGGGGTGGGGAGGAAACGCAGGGCAGGACTTTCTGGCACTGGCAAAGATCTTTTTTTCTCTTTGCATTTGTCCCAGGCGTAATAAAGTTAATTGTTTTGCTTTGTTTATCGATGCCTTCAGTCGTGTGTAAAAGTAAGCTATAGATTGTTTAACTTTGCACAGTTGTCTAAACTCGAATGCATGTTTTAGTGAATGAGTTATCAGATCCTTGTCCTCTGAACTCGGGTTGAAAAAAGGCCTTCAGTTCTACTCTGGACGGCATTTTCAGACGCTCTTGAAGCCGAACGCCCACACAGTGTGAATTTGAATGAAGTTGCTTTGGCACAGACCCCTGTAAGCTTAAACTAAAGAAGGCTTAAACAATTGTTGTCTTAAATATATCTTTTAGCTAATAATCTTCTTGCCACCGTTTCTGATAAATCACTGCTGTTGGCTTCCTTCATCAAAGAATTCGGCTTGTCAATTCCGATTTCCTTTTATAAGATGGAGAAGTGACAGAGTTGAAAGGAGGGAGGGATGGGGAGAGAACAGAGTGGATTTCTGTAAAAGAAAGTTTGGACCGGAAAAGGTGTGTATGTGGGGAGGTGGGGGGGGGGGTGGGGAGGAGAATGCAGAGGGTGTTTGGAGGGGGAAAGGAATTGGAGCCAGGAGGGAAGGGAGGATTATGAACTTCTTTTTTGGCAGGTTATTTTATTTTGAGTCTTAGATATTATTCATTGACTTTCATGAATATTTGTACAGTTCATTTGTATCTTAAGCACATTTTGAAAATAAACAACAAAATAATTCCATAAAATATCCAAACTTTTTGCTTATTGAGAGTGCTGTTTTTCTGTGTCAACCAGTATGCACCTAAACACTTTTTTAGGCCACTGAAAGAAAGACTGCAGTATATATCTAGGTTGATTCTATTGGAGACAATAGTTTATAAGCCCCAGCTATGAGGTCAATTGCATTCTCTCCCTAAGATACACACACACACACACACACACACACACACACACACGCATTTAAATTTTGCCTTTTATTTCTGCATTTTTTTAAACCTTTACTGAAAATCTAGTTTGAAGTGTTTCTCCATATCTTCCTGCCTTTACTAATAGCACTAGTTTTTACAATAACTAGTCTGAGGTTTTAGGACAACTTAGAAATTCATAAAGATGTACACAATCACTTAAGTTAGAATTAATTTCTAACCTTAAAAATCAGACTGTTAGTTAAACCCATGGCATTCAAATGCTCTTGATTTATTTATTTTTTTTCTAGACTAAACACCAGCGAGCAGAGCTCAGCTATCTAGTTGACCGACCTCGCAGAGTTAACAGGTATGGACTTTTTTTTTCCCCCTAGCTTGATGTATAGACAGATTGCAGTCTATTAAACGTAGGAATTAGGTACATTATTCCATGTCAAAATAGAAAATGATAAAGTATTTCCAATTAGGATAGGACATAAATACTGATTATATTTGGGTTTCTAGACAATAAATTAAAATATGTATTGGTATATTTAATTTATATACAACTACTAAGTAATTTGAACATTTTGTCAATTTATGCTCCTACACTGCTTCTGATGATCTTCCTAACTGTTCCGGTATACACATATATACATATATATCTTCTATAAAAATAATACAAATATATGCTCAGCTCCAATCATAGAGCGATGACTAAATTTTACATGCCTTTAGGGCTGAAACTGACTGCTGATATTCAAGTTGGAGACTTAGGCTTAAGGTAATAAAAACTAGATTAGTATATCCCCTGTGACCATGTGGTGGCAGAAGAATTTTTTTTAAATATTAATTGGAGCCGGGGGGGTTTCAGGTTATTTTATTTTGAGTCTTAGATATTATTCATTGACTTTCATGAATATTTGTACAGTTCATTTGTATCTTAAGCACATTTTGAAAATAAACAACAAAATAATTCCATAAAATATCCAAACTTTTTGCTTATTGAGAGTGCTGTTTTTCTGTGTCAACCAGTATGCACCTAAACACTTTTTTAGGCCACTGAAAGAAAGACTGCAGTATATATCTAGGTTGATTCTATTGGAGACAATAGTTTATAAGCCCCAGCTATGAGGTCAATTGCATTCTCTCCCTAAGATACACACACACACACACACACACACACACACACACACGCATTTAAATTTTGCCTTTTATTTCTGCATTTTTTTAAACCTTTACTGAAAATCTAGTTTGAAGTGTTTCTCCATATCTTCCTGCCTTTACTAATAGCACTAGTTTTTACAATAACTAGTCTGAGGTTTTAGGACAACTTAGAAATTCATAAAGATGTACACAATCACTTAAGTTAGAATTAATTTCTAACCTTAAAAATCAGACTGTTAGTTAAACCCATGGCATTCAAATGCTCTTGATTTATTTATTTTTTTTCTAGACTAAACACCAGCGAGCAGAGCTCAGCTATCTAGTTGACCGACCTCGCAGAGTTAACAGGTATGGACTTTTTTTTTCCCCCTAGCTTGATGTATAGACAGATTGCAGTCTATTAAACGTAGGAATTAGGTACATTATTCCATGTCAAAATAGAAAATGATAAAGTATTTCCAATTAGGATAGGACATAAATACTGATTATATTTGGGTTTCTAGACAATAAATTAAAATATGTATTGGTATATTTAATTTATATACAACTACTAAGTAATTTGAACATTTTGTCAATTTATGCTCCTACACTGCTTCTGATGATCTTCCTAACTGTTCCGGTATACACATATATACATATATATCTTCTATAAAAATAATACAAATATATGCTCAGCTCCAATCATAGAGCGATGACTAAATTTTACATGCCTTTAGGGCTGAAACTGACTGCTGATATTCAAGTTGGAGACTTAGGCTTAAGGTAATAAAAACTAGATTTAAGTCAGAAAAAAAAAGAGCTCTAAGCATCTGCAGCACCATTGGTGACCATGTGGTGGCAGAAGAATGTTTTCTGTGTTTCTTCACTTTTTTTATTCTAATATTCACATTTTTATACTTCTAGTTCTGCATTCCAGGAAGCCGACATAGTAAGCTCTAAGGACAGTGGTCATGGAGACAGTGAGCAGGGAGATAGTGATCACGATGCCACCAACCGCGGCCAGTCAGCTGGTAAGTGTCATCAAAGGGCGATGCTTTTATAGTGTTTTTTTTTTTTTTTCAATACATCCTGAAAGGATAATGTTCTAGGTAGTTCTTAGTGTTAGTATATCTACAGAAAAATTGTGCCATCCTATGCTGACAATTGTATACTTAAGGGCTTGTAGAGTCTAATGTTCCTTTAGAGAATGAAAGTTAGAAATTCGTTGTGGAATACATTAGACTATGCAACATTTCTTTTTTTATGTCATTTTGTCTTCTGGGAATTATATTGCATACCAAAGACATAGACTTCTCACCTGGTCCAGTCCCCAATCTTCAGTCAATTAAGGTATTATTAGACTTGTTTATGGATGAGGTAACAGAAGATGAATGAAATTGGTTGACCTGGATAAGGTCACAAGAGGATAAGTGGATGACTGGGGACTAAGATCCAAATTTTTCTATTTCCAGAGCAATGCATTTTACATGCCACTGAATATTGAATGAGAGAAGAGATAGTGATTAAAAGGCATGAATAGGTTGAAAGCAGGAACTCAATCCTGAGTTCTTAGGCTTCAGGCATTAGTAAACATTTGATAATGTATATTTCCTGAAACATCTTAGGTTTCCTCATATTTTCAACAGAATCCATGTTCAGAAGTTGACCTCTGGTCTATTTGTATGTGGGCTTAAAGGTACTCACTGATAGGGGTTGTGATGTGTTACATATTTTTTACTTTGTTTTACTTTATTTTTTTTTTTTGCTGTATAAATGTACCCTCTGAGTTTTACAAGATCCTGATAACTCTAGTTACTAATAATTAAAGAAAACACTGAAAATAAATAAAATATGTACCTTAAAATAATGAAGGAAAAGGAAATGGCAATCCACTCCAGTATTCTTGCCTGGAGAATATCATAGACAGAGGAGCTGGGTAGGCTACATACAATCCATGATGTTGCAAGAGCTGGACACAACTTAGAGACTAAACCACAAACTAATAAAAACAGTGCACAAGGTTTGACTTTCCTTCCTACTTCATTTGTATTTCAGCTATGAACGATGCTTTTTGAATTTTTTTAAAATTTTTCTATGAACTGAATTTTGCGCTTATGCAACACATAAAGCAGTGCAAAGGCAAGCTCACTTGTGTAGCTTCTAGAAACGCCTATCATTGGACTGTATGGCGATCCAGCTTCATTCACTTGAGCTTTATTTTGGTTAGTGATTAAGGGTGATAGGGTTCTCATTTTCAGGGTGACGTTGATCCTCAAGAGCACCCATTCCTTAACACACTCTGTGGACCTCTGAACGGTGCTGAGGCAGTGTGTCAAAGGGCAGTATCCGCCCCACCGTCGCCTGGCAGCAGTGGTGGCTGCAAGCCTCTCACTTGGCTAATGTGTGCTGTGTCTGAGGCTGCCTTGGCCTTGGGAAATGCAGGCAGGAGGATGGGGGGAGAAAAGGCTGCTCAAGGGTCTCTTTATATTGCTGCAAGTCATTAATATGCAGACCTAATGAGACTTGAGAACTGCCAAGAATCCCCGGAGGTCCCTGCCCCTTGCGGGCCTTCACGCTAAGTGAACAGAGCATCTATTTAGTGTCTGGGAACCTGACAACAAACCAGATCTTGCCAGAAGTTTATATTTGAGTACAAAGTCCCTTTCATTTTTGGCCTATATATGACATATGATTTATTGTTATCCTTTCAAAGGTGTACGTTTAAAATTGTTCATTCCTATTCTTTTTTCAGAATCCATGTTCAGAAGTTGACCTCTGGTCTATTTGTATGTGGGCTTAAAGGTACTCACTGATAGGGGTTGTGATGTGTTACATATTTTTTACTTTGTTTTACTTTATTTTTTTTTTTGCTGTATAAATGTACCCTCTGAGTTTTACAAGATCCTAATAACTCTAGTTACTAATAATTAAAGAAAACACTGAAAATAAATAAAATATGTACCTTAAAATAATGAAGGAAAAGGAAATGGCAACCCACTCCAGTATTCTTGCCTGGAGAATATCATAGACAGAGGAGCTGGGTAGGCTACATACAATCCATGATGTTGCAAGAGCTGGACACAACTTAGAGACTAAACCACAAACTAATAAAAACAGTGCACAAGGTTTGACTTTCCTTCCTACTTCATTTGTATTTCAGCTATGAACGATGCTTTTTGAATTTTTTTAAAATTTTTCTATGAACTGAATTTTGCGCTTATGCAACACATAAAGCAGTGCAAAGGCAAGCTCACTTGTGTAGCTTCTAGAAACGCCTATCATTGGACTGTATGGCGATCCAGCTTCATTCACTTGAGCTTTATTTTGGTTAGTGATTAAGGGTGATAGGGTTCTCATTTTCAGGGTGACGTTGATCCTCAAGAGCACCCATTCCTTAACACACTCTGTGGACCTCTGAACGGTGCTGAGGCAGTGTGTCAAAGGGCAGTATCCGCCCCACCGTCGCCTGGCAGCAGTGGTGGCTGCAAGCCTCTCACTTGGCTAATGTGTGCTGTGTCTGAGGCTGCCTTGGCCTTGGGAAATGCAGGCAGGAGGATGGGGGGAGAAAAGGCTGCTCAAGGGTCTCTTTATATTGCTGCAAGTCATTAATATGCAGACCTAATGAGACTTGAGAACTGCCAAGAATCCCCGGAGGTCCCTGCCCCTTGCGGGCCTTCACGCTAAGTGAACAGAGCATCTATTTAGTGTCTGGGAACCTGACAACAAACCAGATCTTGCCAGAAGTTTATATTTGAGTACAAAGTCCCTTTCATTTTTGGCCTATATATGACATATGATTTATTGTTATCCTTTCAAAGGTGTACGTTTAAAATTGTTCATTCCTATTCTTTTTTCAGAGTTTCTGATGTCATAGTCAGGCTTTTAAAACTTTGGAAACAAAATGTTTTTTAAAAAAAAATATCCGCTGCTGCATGTCTTTTTGGGTGCATTTTATTCCTTTCCCACTCCCCGCTACTTTATTGTCGTTGTTTTTTTTTATCCTGTAGTACGCCAGTCTCAATGAACATTTCAGTTCGTTTAGTTCCTCAGACATAATGAGCCATAATAACCTAACTGGAGAAAGAGAAACGAGTAAACATCTTCAAAAAGTGCTAAATTTGGAAGATAGATGGGAATAGACTCTTATCAATAAAAGAACCTTCCCAGTGGCTCTTTTATTTCACAAGCACTTGGTGTTGCCATTTTGAGTCTTATTTTCAAGTTATTAGAGATGTCACAGCATTAAAAAAAATGTTGCATGCGGAATTGTGTTTGGGAAACATTTAAATGCAGGTAGTTTTCATTTTTCTTATCAAAATAGTGAATGCTTTTTTATGCATTTAGTTTTTTGACATGTAAAAGCAATACAGAGTTAACAATTGGTGGGTCTATTCATTAGCAGTTTGTAGGGCTACCACGCATACCAGGCACAGGGATAACTCTTTTTGAAATGTAATACCACACTTGTATTAAGAAGTAATTACACCTTCGTGTGCTGAATTGAAGTCCGATTTAATATGTCTACTTTTCTTATAAAAATGATTTTGAAGTGTTTACCTTGTAAAGTATATAGCCCTGATTGCAGAGAATTAAGATGCCTTTATGTAATGACTTTTTCTAGTCTATTCCTGTTTGTGTACTATAAACTTCACACCAAGTCATTAGAGTAGTTCCTAAAGGTTAACCCTATTTCTGACCAATAAATATATCTGTTTTATTTGCTCGTACAACCAGATATTAATGATCTTCCAATTTTGTGATATTTCTAGAATATCAGGTTTAGGATATGAAAAATTGTGCTAATAAGCAAATCCCACTCAGTCTTAGGTTTTAAAGGGGCAAGTTAGACTATCAAGGGAAAATAACACTGAAAAGATACAGATTCTGAATTCTCTAGTTTGCACCTCATTTCACATTATACTATATACAGTGTTTAGCTTAGTGCTTCACTTGTTTAAACTTAAGTTTTTCTTTCTTCCCACTTTCATATTCCATGTTATCATTTGTTTGTATTTATTTGGATATGCCTTCTGTTTATTCTACTATGAACAGTTTTCTTTTTTGTTTTTTCTCCTCCCCCCGCCCTCGTCCTCTTGCATTTCTCCTCTCTAAGCCATTTGCAGTCAGCAATCTTGTTCATAGAAGGGCTTTAAACACGGAGGCAGCTGCACAGAGTCACATAAGCTTTTTTCAGTTTTCCACTGCACCTGGCTCCATGTGTGAAATTCTTCGACTTGACCACTGCTCTGTGGCACTTCCTTTCTCTAGCCTTGTCAAGGTGCTTTCCGTTTTTTTCAGTGCAGTATTGATGTATTGGTTAGATATGGCAGAACTCCAAGGAGATGTGGTAAAGGCTTGCATAAACCATCACAAGAGGAGAAACTGATTAATCACAGCTTAAACAGCGTGGTCTATTTAGCAGTTTGTAGGGCATAAACATTTAAATGCAGGTAGTTTTCATTTTTCTTATCAAAATAGTGAATGCTTTTTATGCATTTAGTTTTTGACATGTAAAACAATACAGAGTTAACAATTGGTGGGTCTATTCATTAGCAGTTTGTAGGGCTACCACGCATACCAGGCACAGGGATAACTCTTTTTGAAATGTAATACCACACTTGTATTAAGAAGTAATTACACCTTCGTGTGCTGAATTGAAGTCCGATTTAATATGTCTACTTTTCTTATAAAAATGATTTTGAAGTGTTTACCTTGTAAAGTATATAGCCCTGATTGCAGAGAATTAAGATGCCTTTATGTAATGACTTTTTCTAGTCTATTCCTGTTTGTGTACTATAAACTTCACACCAAGTCATTAGAGTAGTTCCTAAAGGTTAACCCTATTTCTGACCAATAAATATATCTGTTTTATTTGCTCGTACAACCAGATATTAATGATCTTCCAATTTTGTGATATTTCTAGAATATCAGGTTTAGGATATGAAAAATTGTGCTAATAAGCAAATCCCACTCAGTCTTAGGTTTTAAAGGGGCAAGTTAGACTATCAAGGGAAAATAACACTGAAAAGATACAGATTCTGAATTCTCTAGTTTGCACCTCATTTCACATTATACTATATACAGTGTTTAGCTTAGTGCTTCACTTGTTTAAACTTAAGTTTTTCTTTCTTCCCACTTTCATATTCCATGTTATCATTTGTTTGTATTTATTTGGATATGCCTTCTGTTTATTCTACTATGAACAGTTTTCTTTTTTGTTTTTTCTCCTCCCCCCGCCCTCGTCCTCTTGCATTTCTCCTCTCTAAGCCATTTGCAGTCAGCAATCTTGTTCATAGAAGGGCTTTAAACACGGAGGCAGCTGCACAGAGTCACATAAGCTTTTTTCAGTTTTCCACTGCACCTGGCTCCATGTGTGAAATTCTTCGACTTGACCACTGCTCTGTGGCACTTCCTTTCTCTAGCCTTGTCAAGGTGCTTTCCGTTTTTTTCAGTGCAGTATTGATGTATTGGTTAGATATGGCAGAACTCCAAGGAGATGTGGTAAAGGCTTGCATAAACCATCACAAGAGGAGAAACTGATTAATCACAGCTTAAACAGCAAAAAAAAAACCGGAAAATGAACTTAAGATCAGTATATTTTCAATTTTATAATACCATTGGATTAAAAGATAGATTTGTTTTGTCTAATTTAAATACTGATACAACAGTGTTAGATGTAAATTCTTAAACATTTTCCTATTTTGGAGGTAGATCTAAGGGGATTTATTTAGTTGTGAGAATTTTTTTCCCTTTTATTAAGTACTTATACATACTAAGATTAAATTTGAATTTATTTTTAATCAATGTGCCTTCTTAAAATGTTTATTGAATAAGAAAATCCTGATAATATTACTTGTTACAGTTTACCTGAAAATTTTCCAATTTTTCTTCTTGTAAATTTTTTATTTATAAGGGAGCTTAGCTTTTAAGTGTCTTTATATCTTAACTAATTATTATGAGGATTATATGTGAGAGATGCTCAAAACTTGGCTATAAATGTAAAAAGTGACTTGTATTATCAGTATTTTCATATTAGTAGATAAGCATGTATCATAAAATGTATCAAACCATTGTATTACTACTGTATTATCAATAAGAGAATTTTTAACTTATCTTAAAATTACAAATTTCCCTTTCTTAGCTCTAATAAAAATTTAGATACTGACAGTTAGCTTCTTAAAGTGAATTTATACCATAGTCTGAATAAGCAAAACCTTTTTGCTAAGGTTTCTGGTGAAATTATTAGCCACAACTAGTTAACTGCTGTATCTATGAAAATGGAAAATAAAACAATATCTTCCCACTTTCATATTCCATGTTATCATTTGTTTGTATTTATTTGGATATGCCTTCTGTTTATTCTACTATGAACAGTTTTCTTTTCGTTTTCTCCTCCCCCCGCCCTCGTCCTCTTGCATTTCTCCTCTCTAAGCCATTTGCAGTCAGCAATCTTGTTCATAGAAGGGCTTTAAACACGGAGGCAGCTGCACAGAGTCACATAAGCTTTTTTCAGTTTTCCACTGCACCTGGCTCCATGTGTGAAATTCTTCGACTTGACCACTGCTCTGTGGCACTTCCTTTCTCTAGCCTTGTCAAGGTGCTTTCCGTTTTTTTCAGTGCAGTATTGATGTATTGGTTAGATATGGCAGAACTCCAAGGAGATGTGGTAAAGGCTTGCATAAACCATCACAAGAGGAGAAACTGATTAATCACAGCTTAAACAGCAAAAAAAAAACCGGAAAATGAACTTAAGATCAGTATATTTTCAATTTTATAATACCATTGGATTAAAAGATAGATTTGTTTTGTCTAATTTAAATACTGATACAACAGTGTTAGATGTAAATTCTTAAACATTTTCCTATTTTGGAGGTAGATCTAAGGGGATTTATTTAGTTGTGAGAATTTTTTTCCCTTTTATTAAGTACTTATACATACTAAGATTAAATTTGAATTTATTTTTAATCAATGTGCCTTCTTAAAATGTTTATTGAATAAGAAAATCCTGATAATATTACTTGTTACAGTTTACCTGAAAATTTTCCAATTTTTCTTCTTGTAAATTTTTTATTTATAAGGGAGCTTAGCTTTTAAGTGTCTTTATATCTTAACTAATTATTATGAGGATTATATGTGAGAGATGCTCAAAACTTGGCTATAAATGTAAAAAGTGACTTGTATTATCAGTATTTTCATATTAGTAGATAAGCATGTATCATAAAATGTATCAAACCATTGTATTACTACTGTATTATCAATAAGAGAATTTTTAACTTATCTTAAAATTACAAATTTCCCTTTCTTAGCTCTAATAAAAATTTAGATACTGACAGTTAGCTTCTTAAAGTGAATTTATACCATAGTCTGAATAAGCAAAACCTTTTTGCTAAGGTTTCTGGTGAAATTATTAGCCACAACTAGTTAACTCAGAGACGTTTACATTAAAAACTGCTATGAGACAAATATTAAGTGAAAATGGATAAAAATATAAACATATTGAAAGATGTTAGGCAGGAAGAAAATTTTTATGTGCATGTTTTGATTTTTTCATGGGCAAATATGTTGTGAAATTTATGGTCCCAAACCAAATTTTCCTAAAAACTACAGCAATTTTGGTGGTTATTGTTAATATTTCTAATTTCTCCAATGTTAAATAATTAAAAGAAGATGAAATTTTCTCAAAAAGTTGTATGTTGATTTTTTAAACTAATTTATAATACTCTGAGGAAAATGCACAATTTTTGAAGGCTTTAGTGCATGAGAAAGAAATGTCCATGTAATTTTATGATATTGCATTTATCAGAAAACAACATAAATTGAATATAATTTTTGAAACAAGTTTGTTCTCAGTGGTAATATCACTGCCTCTGAGAATAAAGAATCAAGTTACTTGCTAGTTTAAAAAGATGTCTTTTAAAATTTATCTAAATATATCTCTGTATAACAGGCAGTCTATCACTTCAGCTGTCGTGCCTTGTAGAACAGACCATTTCTGAGAAGTGGAAAGAAATAAATAACTAGGATAAGAAATTTCAAGCAAAATATATATGTTGAAATGTTTCTTAGGAATGACCAAAACTTCAAACCACAGGCTTGGCCTGTAGTTTTCTGCTATGCAAGTCCCATGCATTCTAAAGTAAGGGCATTGAATGAGGAAAAAAAAAAAAAAATGAAGTTATTTTCCGTTGGGCCTTCAATCTGAGCTGTTAAAAATTTCCAAGAACAGTGTGAGAGTTATGCATTTTAAAATGTCCCGTGTAGTGAAATACCTGACATTCCTGTCCTTTTTTCAATCCTTTGCCACCACAAACTTAAATATTTCTGTTTGTCTGGTTATTAAGGTAGTACATATTTAATGGGACTAGTGATATACTAAGAAAAGATAGTCATTTTCATCTTTCAATGGCTCTATAATGTGAGGACCAGTAATGGGCAAAATTTGTTTCGTTTCAAACTATACATTTAAGACAAATGGAAAAAAAGCATTTTCGATGAATGTTTCTAAAACTTATTTGAAATTGGTTGATATACTACTTATATGATTTTAAGAAATTGTTTCCATGTCTGATATTTTCCACATGAGAAATTAGTACACTCTTTTTATCGGTAAAACTAGTGAAACATATTGATGTACAAGTTGTGCCATCATCCCCTCCCTTGTGGTTATATAGAGTTGTGTTATCACTACGGGGAGCCCACTTTAGAAGGAGTAGCTCATAAATTTATTAGAAACATTGTTTACGTGTTGTTTCCCTTTCAGGAAAGTAACAGTGTTCATTCAAAGAAAACTTTCCCGTAGTCCTCACTTTTCTTGTCATGTACATGATACATATTTTTTGTAAAGGTTCTCAAGACATGAGAACTTTATTTCATCATCTCAGGGAATTTTTAACTAGTGTCTAATAAGTCAAAGGAGGCAGAAAACCCTGCACTTCAAGAGAAGCAAATGAGCACAATTGAATATCAGCTACCCATAAAAACAAGTTCTCATAAAAGTATCTTCTAACATGCTCGAACGTCTTAATGATAATGCTGAGACAAGATGATTAAAATTTTTCTGTGTGGTTATCATGTTCAAAATTATAAGAATCCTTGGCTGCAGTGCTCAGAAAGTGAAATACTGTTAATGGTCTCATGAGGTATATTTGAAAGGGTTTTTATCAGCTATGTGATGAAAAACTGTTTTAATTCCAAATTTTTCTCTTTATCGAGATCCAATAATATAATTCTATCTTCATATTTGAATGTTTTTCATCAAGTTCAATTTAATATGATATAAATTTTATTTTTAAATAAGTAATTGCTCATAATTGACATTGAGTGCTGCTTCCATCTATCAAAAAGCCCTATTAATCCTTATCATATTATAAATTGGGAGTGTTTAGAGTACTTGTTGGCATGAATTCAAATCATAGTGAATCGAAATATAGATCTCTGGTTCTGTAGCTTCTACCTACCTGGTATGTCAGTTGCATCAGGGACATCCTCCTTCCCCTTCCTCTTTTTTTTATTTTTTTTTATTTTTATGCTTTTCTACTTATAGGAACAGGATAATTTAACTTCCCTGGTGTCTAGAGAAAAATTGACCTGTTTCACATGCTGATCTTAGTCTGATTTCTTATCCCAGCTTCAGCTCACGTTTAAGTTCCTCAACAATTCACTGATCGGTAATTTACTTCCAGGCTTATGCATGACAGTTACCAACAGAAAGTTATAATTGAAGTCAGACTTAGCATTATACATTGCTGTCACTGCTGCTATTTAGCTGCTAAGTCCTTTCAGATTCTGAGACCCCATGGACTGTAGCTCATCAGGCTCCTCTGACCGGGGATTTCCCAGGCAAAAATACTAGAGTGGGTTGCCATTTCCTTCTCCAGGGAATCTTTTCCATCCAGAGATCAAACCCATGTCTCCCTACTTCTCCTGCTTGGCAGGCAGATTCTTTACTGCTGAGCCACCTGGGAAGCCCCAGCATTATACATGGTTTAATTTAAAATGAAAAAGTCATTATAACATGAGATTACTATTGGATAATTAATATCTGATAAGTTTGGTGTTATTTCTTTAAACATAATTTACATAATTAACAGTTCTTAACTCCAGAATACTTGAGGATAATCTTGAGGCTTAATAATTGTGAAAAATTGATTTCTTTGTAGTATATAGAGAGTTGTTAATATAAGCACACCAAAAAATGAATTAGTATGTGTCAGGAATTTACAAACTAAAACTTGCTCAAGAATTCAAATCACTCATAATATTTATAGAAGAAACAATCAAGTGTGTCCATTACATAAATATTACTCTTTTGGTTAAAAAAATTATCCATACTTTTTCCACATCAGGCGCTTCATGCATTTGAGAATCTCTGATGTGCAGAACAATCACTCTTTGGTTTTCAAATTGATCCTATCTTAAAACATATTTAATAAGTGTATTACTCTGTTTAGAAATGCATTACAATGTGATTTTTGTTTATGTGCCTACTTTTTTATGTAGTGCTTGTTGTCAAAATGAATAACAGTGTCCTATAGTGTCCCCGTGATATAGAGACTGAGTGAGCATTCTTGAGCCATATGTATCATTTTTAATATTCTTGTCAGCGTAAGGAGACAGTGAAACTTGGAAGATGTCGTTTGAAATTTTCGTATTCTAGGATCAGTAAGCAAACATTTCTGTGTTGTCTGGGACAAGTGTTTTCCAATATAGAACAAATAATAAGGTATTTGTCAATAGTGTCTTCAGCTGACTCACCTTGCACTTGGTTACCTTGGTTTCACTAATTACAGTCATTTGTCCCGGGCTTGTCTAAGGTAGTAAATGATAAGCAGTCTGTAGTAATATGGACTATCAGAGTGCCACTGAAAAATAACTTCAGTTTCTGAGACCCCATGGACTGTAGCTCATCAGGCTCCTCTGACCGGGGATTTCCCAGGCAAAAATACTAGAGTGGGTTGCCATTTCCTTCTCCAGGGAATCTTTTCCATCCAGAGATCAAACCCATGTCTCCCTACTTCTCCTGCTTGGCAGGCAGATTCTTTACTGCTGAGCCACCTGGGAAGCCCCAGCATTATACATGGTTTAATTTAAAATGAAAAAGTCATTATAACATGAGATTACTATTGGATAATTAATATCTGATAAGTTTGGTGTTATTTCTTTAAACATAATTTACATAATTAACAGTTCTTAACTCCAGAATACTTGAGGATAATCTTGAGGCTTAATAATTGTGAAAAATTGATTTCTTTGTAGTATATAGAGAGTTGTTAATATAAGCACACCAAAAAATGAATTAGTATGTGTCAGGAATTTACAAACTAAAACTTGCTCAAGAATTCAAATCACTCATAATATTTATAGAAGAAACAATCAAGTGTGTCCATTACATAAATATTACTCTTTTGGTTAAAAAAATTATCCATACTTTTTCCACATCAGGCGCTTCATGCATTTGAGAATCTCTGATGTGCAGAACAATCACTCTTTGGTTTTTTCAAATTGATCCTATCTTAAAACATATTTAATAAGTGTATTACTCTGTTTAGAAATGCATTACAATGTGATTTTTGTTTATGTGCCTACTTTTTTATGTAGTGCTTGTTGTCAAAATGAATAACAGTGTCCTATAGTGTCCCCGTGATATAGAGACTGAGTGAGCATTCTTGAGCCATATGTATCATTTTTAATATTCTTGTCAGCGTAAGGAGACAGTGAAACTTGGAAGATGTCGTTTGAAATTTTCGTATTCTAGGATCAGTAAGCAAACATTTCTGTGTTGTCTGGGACAAGTGTTTTCCAATATAGAACAAATAATAAGGTATTTGTCAATAGTGTCTTCAGCTGACTCACCTTGCACTTGGTTACCTTGGTTTCACTAATTACAGTCATTTGTCCTGGGCTTGTCTAAGGTAGTAAATGATAAGCAGTCTGTAGTAATATGGACTATCAGAGTGCCACTGAAAAATAACTCTTTAGCAGTCCTTTTCTAGGAACCTAAGAAAGCATGCTCTTGACCACTCATGAAATCTTGTTTAATTCTTGTATCGTTAGGTATGCTATGTTTCTGTTAAATTTTCCGTTTTATTTCATGTCTAAATTTCATAATCTAAATATCATCACTCATGCTTCCCATAATTCTTCCATTTTTGTCTCTAACGAAAATATGACTTGTCATCGTTAGAGTTTATGCGTAATGAAGGCTTTCTGCTTGGGCTTTTTTCTGTCTTATGCACGTCACCAGAGATTTGTAAAAAATATTCATTCTCACTGTTTTCTAGTTATTTAAATAATTTAAAGTCAACATTTCCCCCCAATATCCTGAGAAGTTTAGAAACATTCAACTCAGAGTCCTCTTTGCCAAGAGTACTACTACCTTTGCAAAAATCATATAAAGCCACTTTTGGCTTCTGTCAGGTTAACACAAGGAAAATCTGTTGATACCTTTACCCATTATACACTATCCTGCCGGTAGGTTTTCATTTCTAAGACATTTCATTTCATTTCATTTCATTTCTAAGACAGATGTTTTTCATTTCTAAGGCATACCCACTGGAGGAGGGCATGGCAACCCCCTCCAGTATCCTTGCCTGGAGAATCCCATGGACAGAGGAGCCTGGTGGACTAGAGTCCCTGGGGTCACAATGAATCAGACACAACTGATGAGGACAGAGCACACACACAAGCAGCTGGCCGTGTTGGTGAAGCCTCCATATGTAGGTTCTCTGTTTTCTGCTCACAGGTATGGATCTCTTCTCCAACTGCACCGAGGAATGTAAAGCACTTGGCCACTCAGATCGGTGCTGGATGCCTTCTTTTGTCCCTTCTGATGGACGCCAGGCTGCTGATTATCGTAGCAATCTGCATGTTCCTGGCATGGACTCTGTTCCAGACACTGAAGTGTTTGAGACTCCAGAAGCCCAGCCTGGATCAGAGAGGTCCTTCTCCACCTTCGGCAAAGAGAAGGCCCTTCACAGCACCCTGGAGAGGAAGGAGCTGGATGGACTGCTGTCTAATACACGAGCGCCTTACAAACCACCATATTTGAGTAAGTATTACATAAAAGGCTGTATCAAAGTTTTCCCTTTCAGGAAATAAAGTTGAACCTGCCATTTTTCTTAGTAAAAATAGAATTCAGGTTGTTTGCAGAAACAGAGATAAAAGTGACTCTGAGATGCAGAAAGCACTTTACAATAGAAAAACGAACATACTTAACAGGAAGACAGGTTCCTGGGTTAGGACATAAATCAAACCTAACTTCTGATGTTGCTGAAAATATTTTTCAAATGATCTTCATATTTCCTTTGAATATTGTTCACCTGTTTTCTTGATTTCTTGTTTTGAAGAACTTATTTAAGGTGGAAAAACATCTCTTGACACAAGTCACAGAGAAATTTTGTTTTTTTACCAAAACCAACATTATCACTTAATCATCCTTTTCCCATAATGGCATTAAACATGTTAGGCTCAGTTCAGAAATCATTGCAGCCATCAGTTTGATAATTCTAGGTGGTTTAGTAATATGTTGGCATAGATTCAAATCACTTATCAAAATCAGAGGAACTACATGATGAAAGCATAACAGTACAGCAATATTATTCATTTATTTAAAATAATAGGTTCTTCTAACATTGAGACACTGATCCTTGTACTCAGCTTTCTCAATATTGTGGATTATTTTATAAAACCAGCTGAAAGATAAAAAGTGCTTTAGTCTTCTTTAGTGTATTTTCTTTGAAGGTCCTACTAAGGAAAGTAGTCCATTTATTCTCTGCTATAAAGAAATCTTTTCTCTTTAGTTAGTGGTTAAATACCACTGATGACTGAATATTTTGATCAAACTAATATTTGATAAGAATGGACATTATAGAAATTCAATCAAAATATGATTTTTATCTTGTACAACAAATGCAATGTACATGGCATTTTCTTACTTTCATCTTCTAGTGCAAAACATAAAAATAATGGAATCATACATTATAAACAAAATGAGACACTGGAGATGTATCATTTCTTTTATGACTTATGAAGTGGGATGAAAAAATATTTAGAAGAAAAACCTAGAAGAATTTAGCCCACTTCAGATAAATATAAAAGTCATGGATTGAATACAGGGAGGATAAATATGTAACAATTACTTGGGATATTGATAATAAGAATTAGTCATTATCTTATGATTAAAACTGTGAATCCGCCGTTGGATACATGTACTCTGAGGGAAACAATAGTTAAATGATGTTTTTGAAGGATTGCATTCAGCTTTTCAAATTATCTAGGACGACCATTACCTGGCATGATATAGAATATTAGCATTTCAGAATGAAATAAAATTATGTTTCTTTTTAAATTATTGATATTTGTTTTGCTTAATTTTTTAAAGTTATAAAATATGAGGTCACAAATACTTATGAAAAGTGTTACAATGTCTAACAAAATAGCTAGGATGTAATCCAAATTACATCCTAGCTATTTTGTAAAAGTCCTGTTAAAGTCCTGTTGTTTAACTCACATGTCCATACACACTAGTGGTTTAAAGTAGCTTAAAATCAAATTTTAATAAATAAAGACTAGGAATCACTCTTTGTCCCTCAAACCAAAAAAATTATCACTTAATCATCCTTTTCCCATAATGGCATTAAACATGTTAGGCTCAGTTCAGAAATCATTGCAGCCATCAGTTTGATAATTCTAGGTGGTTTAGTAATATGTTGGCATAGATTCAAATCACTTATCAAAATCAGAGGAACTACATGATGAAAGCATAACAGTACAGCAATATTATTCATTTATTTAAAATAATAGGTTCTTCTAACATTGAGACACTGATCCTTGTACTCAGCTTTCTCAATATTGTGGATTATTTTATAAAACCAGCTGAAAGATAAAAAGTGCTTTAGTCTTCTTTAGTGTATTTTCTTTGAAGGTCCTACTAAGGAAAGTAGTCCATTTATTCTCTGCTATAAAGAAATCTTTTCTCTTTAGTTAGTGGTTAAATACCACTGATGACTGAATATTTTGATCAAACTAATATTTGATAAGAATGGACATTATAGAAATTCAATCAAAATATGATTTTTATCTTGTACAACAAATGCAATATACATGGCATTTTCTTACTTTCATCTTCTAGTGCAAAACATAAAAATAATGGAATCATACATTATAAACAAAAATGAGACACTGGAGATGTATCATTTCTTTTATGACTTATGAAGTGGGATGAAAAAATATTTAGAAGAAAAACCTAGAAGAATTTAGCCCACTTCAGATAAATATAAAAGTCATGGATTGAATACAGGGAGGATAAATATGTAACAATTACTTGGGATATTGATAATAAGAATTAGTCATTATCTTATGATTAAAACTGTGAATCCGCCGTTGGATACATGTACTCTGAGGGAAACAATAGTTAAATGATGTTTTTGAAGGATTGCATTCAGCTTTTCAAATTATCTAGGACGACCATTACCTGGCATGATATAGAATATTAGCATTTCAGAATGAAATAAAATTATGTTTCTTTTTAAATTATTGATATTTGTTTTGCTTAATTTTTTAAAGTTATAAAATATGAGGTCACAAATACTTATGAAAAGTGTTACAATGTCTAACAAAATAGCTAGGATGTAATCCAAATTACATCCTAGCTATTTTGTAAAAGTCCTGTTAAAGTCCTGTTGTTTAACTCACATGTCCATACACACTAGTGGTTTAAAGTAGCTTAAAATCAAATTTTAATAAATAAAGACTAGGAATCACTCTTTGTCCCTCAAACTGAACTCTGGCTTTAAAATTTTACTTATCAAAACCCAAAGTTTTCCAAATTTTAAATAACATTCTCACTAGCGTTTCACTTATAATAAGAATATACACTATAGAAACACATTACCAATAATTTCAGGGTAAAAATTCAGAGTGCATATGATTCAAAGTAATTCAAATTTATATTTATGAATAAATTTATGAATATTTTCTTTTAGCATATATTGACTGGCAATTCTCTATATAATACTCTGAGAAATCAACTCATTTTCTTTAACTGTTAGTGAATACCAACATTGATGAAGTTTCACTTACATTACAGAATGAAACTTCTGAAATCTATAAATGTTTTTTCTCTACTGACTAGTTTTCCTTTTTCATTTTAAGAATCATAGTAATAAATTTGCTGATAATTTTAGTGGTGTATATGTTATAATGCCAATGTTTCTACTTTTTAAGAGTCTAGTATTTTCACATAGACCTAGTATAGTATTTCACATAGTATTCACACATATGTTATCAGTTATGTGTGCTTCTAGAAGTTAAAGAGTGCATGTATTATTTTACCAAGAAAATTAGTATTAGTTTGTATCTTATTGAGACATGTATTATAATCAATTAAATTTGAATAGCAATTTCTGCCTTCTGTTTTAGCCAGCTCAGCTCACACTGCTCAAAATTTAGGGTTTGAGGTAAAGTGCGACTGGGGTGAAAAAACAGCAGAAAGTTATCTATTTTGCTCTTTTTATTTATATTCTCCCCATACGACAAATATCTTTAATCATGTCTGATTTTTTTTTAACTTACAAGGTTTGATGTCATTTTAGACTTACATAGTTGTCTTTAAAATTAGCTTGTGGCTCTGACTTACAGGCCTAGTCAATTTTATGGTTACTCTGAGTATACAAACTAAATCAAAACTGTCCAGTCCCTGCTTTGCTCCCAGATTCACATAATGATAGTTGTATTATCCAAAATGGAAATATTCTCTTCTTCTAAGTTAAAAAGCACTTCCCTTATGTAACTAAAGAAGCTAAAAATTAGCACTTTTTTTTACAAAAAGAGTGTTTAAGTAATTCTCGAGAAAGTAATTTTACTTTTGCTAAACTTACATTTAGTTTTTAATATTAGAAAGGTAATTAATATTTAAAAGGTAGCTGTATATTTAGTTATTTTTGTAAAGTCCCACCAGAAAAAGCATAATGAGGCTACCATTGTCATTGATAAAATGATGACAGGGAAATGGTGATACACTTAATGATACAAATTAGACTGTTGTCTGCATCCTGGAACTTTGCATTTCTATACCTCTCATTGCTAAAGTTAAAATTAAAAATTGGAGGAAAAGCAACTTTTACACAAACGTGTATATATATCCACGTTTAAAAAATGTACTTTGTGTTTCTAAAAGAATGCCTATATTCAATTTTATTTCATCCGTTTTAATGTATAAGAAAAGATCCATGAAGAAGTGTATATAATGCGCTTAATAGAATGGAACGTTTTTGTTTAATCAGGAGTGGTTTTGAACATATCTGGTAATATTTGACTAATTAGTCATGAGCTCTTTAGGAGCTTGCCTTCTCTTATTTTCGTTATGTTGTAGATTTATAATACTCCAGCAAAGATTAAAGGGATACAGTGAAAGACTGAGGAAATAAATTTAAATGTAGAATATGATCATGCAGTATTCATATTTACTGTAAAATATTAATAAATTTTAACTTAGCTTCACATTTTATTTTTATTAGAATAATAAATAATATTAAACTATCACTTAAGCTTTCAGTAAAAGTCAGTAATTATTTTCAACAGTTGGTACAATGAAATGAAAATATTCTCTGGAGTTTAAAATTATAGACATTATACAAATTTGTTCAACGTTTCAAGTGACACAGTAAGTTGTACATAAAACAATCTAGATTGTCCAAGCAAATAAGGAACATAAAAATAATTTAAGTTCAAGGCTATAACTGGTAAAAATTATATTATTAACGTAATTTAGAAAATCCCAATAGTTAAAGCAATGTTTAATATTATTCTTGTAATCATTCTTGTGATTTTAGTTTCACATTTTGCACATTGTCTCTTCATATTTTTTTTCTGTCTAGAAACAAGCATACCTTTCAGTTTAAATCACCCTAAATGATGCAGTACTAATAGTGTACGGATCTCTTATTTGGAAACGTATTGATTTCTTTTCAAATTCATAATCATTCCCTAAGAATTGAAGATCATTATAAGATAAATGAGCAGTGAAGTCTAACCTAAAATGTATTTGTGAAATCTCTTATTTGTTTAAAGAATCATATCAATTATATTGAATAAAGTGAATAACACCAACATTGACATTATGATTTTTAAATCTTTGAAATTTTCTACAATTCTAGAACTTTAGGAAACCATCTATTGAAAAGTGTTGCAATTTATTCTGTTTTCATATCAGACAACATTTAGAGTGGTCCAGGCATGAGAAATAATCACTCTAGCTGTCTCCTGACCTAACTTTGTTTTTGCCTCCTTTTGAGCCCTTTTGAAATTTCAGCTATATTCAATTTTATTTCATCCGTTTTAATGTATAAGAAAAGATCCATGAAGAAGTGTATATAATGCGCTTAATAGAATGGAACGTTTTTGTTTAATCAGGAGTGGTTTTGAACATATCTGGTAATATTTGACTAATTAGTCATGAGCTCTTTAGGAGCTTGCCTTCTCTTATTTTCATTATGTTGTAGATTTATAATACTCCAGCAAAGATTAAAGGGATACAGTGAAAGACTGAGGAAATAAATTTAAATGTAGAATATGATCATGCAGTATTCATATTTACTGTAAAATATTAATAAATTTTAACTTAGCTTCACATTTTATTTTTATTAGAATAATAAATAATATTAAACTATCACTTAAGCTTTCAGTAAAAGTCAGTAATTATTTTCAACAGTTGGTACAATGAAATGAAAATATTCTCTGGAGTTTAAAATTATAGACATTATACAAATTTGTTCAACGTTTCAAGTGACACAGTAAGTTGTACATAAAACAATCTAGATTGTCCAAGCAAATAAGGAACATAAAAATAATTTAAGTTCAAGGCTATAACTGGTAAAAATTATATTATTAACGTAATTTAGAAAATCCCAATAGTTAAAGCAATGTTTAATATTATTCTTGTAATCATTCTTGTGATTTTAGTTTCACATTTTGCACATTGTCTCTTCATATTTTTTTTCTGTCTAGAAACAAGCATACCTTTCAGTTTAAATCACCCTAAATGATGCAGTACTAATAGTGTACGGATCTCTTATTTGGAAACGTATTGATTTCTTTTCAAATTCATAATCATTCCCTAAGAATTGAAGATCATTATAAGATAAATGAGCAGTGAAGTCTAACCTAAAATGTATTTGTGAAATCTCTTATTTGTTTAAAGAATCATATCAATTATATTGAATAAAGTGAATAAAACCAACATTGACATTATGATTTTTTAAATCTTTGAAATTTTCTACAATTCTAGAACTTTAGGAAACCATCTATTGAAAAGTGTTGCAATTTATTCTGTTTTCATATCAGACAACATTTAGAGTGGTCCAGGCATGAGAAATAATCACTCTAGCTGTCTCCTGACCTAACTTTGTTTTTGCCTCCTTTTGAGCCCTTTTGAAATTTCAGCTCACAGATATCATAAGTCAAGAAAAGATGTCAGAATTTTGAAACATTGCATTTAAAATATTGCCGACACTTTACCTAGCTTTCTCATTGGTAACCCTCATTTTAGGAAAATCCTTTTGGGCATCTACATTACTTTGACCTAGAACTTCCAAGTTTTTAGTTGTTTGAAATTGTAGAGCATGTTTTGTTGAATCACACATCTTCCAGTCCCTTCATTATCTTAGTCTGCCCTCTGAGTATTAAAGTCAATACAATGTGAGAACATATATAAGAGTCCAAAATACAATGACTTTTACTACCCGTACACATTACCCTTATAGTTACATATCACTATACAGTATTTTCAATGGGATTTGTAGACTCCTCCAATGTCATCAGCATAGCATCGCTTTACCAAATATGGAATTCCACAAAAAGTATTTTTATATGTGGCCTTTTTAACATGTTTGCCTTTTAGGTCCATACATTACTAAATGAATGGACATGTTTTTCAGTCTTTTCTCCTTGTTTTAAATGGATATGTTTGTTTCTGTTCACTTTTTCTTCAAGTTGTGCTACTTTAAAAAAAAATACCGTTTCTGAGATTTTTGTTCTCTCACTTGTTTTCATAAGAATACCTCTAGATTTGTGAGCCTTACTAATTTTCTAACTTTTTTCACTTATTACTTTGTGACAAATCTCTGGTCTTCGAATCACACCAATCTTTCTGTTTTTCCATGAAACTCTTTTATTCTGTAATCATAAATTAATCTCTCATAATCAAAATAGTTTGCTGACCTCAGCTCTGTGAGCGAGAAATAAATGACAACTCAGGATTAGACAAAAGCTGACCCCAGTTCATATTCTCTATATATCTACTGTTAGAATTAAATGTTTGCTGTACTTTACAATATTTCACTTCTTTGAAAAATGGTAATCTACTGACATTTCACATCATCATTCTGGTAAACTGATGCAGTAGCTGACTAGAAGCTTCCTGTACTACAGATAAGAGAGATTGTTTCTTCTCTTTAATTTTTGAATAATGGTCTCCCTCAGTTACTATGATTTAAAGTGAAAGCTGTAAAAATCTTCTGAGGTACAGATATGAAACATAACAGTCCATTTTGTATCTATACATCTGGCAATCTCCGTGGTCAACTTGTGTTTTACTTATGTAATACCAGTGCTTCTCTGTGAGTTATCACATGTCGTTTAAAATATGTGCTTTTGTGTCAGTAGAAACTAGTTAACAGCCATTACTTCTTGGCATATTTTGACTTTTCCAAGTTTTTAGTTGTTTGAAATTGTAGAGCATATTTTGTTGAATCACACATCTTCCAGTCCCTTCATTATCTTAGTCTGCCCTCTGAGTATTAAAGTCAATACAATGTGAGAACATATATAAGAGTCCAAAATACAATGACTTTTACTACCCGTACACATTACCCTTATAGTTACATATCACTATACAGTATTTTCAATGGGATTTGTAGACTCCTCCAATGTCATCAGCATAGCATCGCTTTACCAAATATGGAATTCCACAAAAAGTATTTTTATATGTGGCCTTTTTAACATGTTTGCCTTTTAGGTCCATACATTACTAAATGAATGGACATGTTTTTCAGTATTTTCTCCTTGTTTTAAATGGATATGTTTGTTTCTGTTCACTTTTTCTTCAAGTTGTGCTACTTTAAAAAAAAATACCGTTTCTGAGATTTTTGTTCTCTCACTTGTTTTCATAAGAATACCTCTAGATTTGTGAGCCTTACTAATTTTCTAACTTTTTTCACTTATTACTTTGTGACAAATCTCTGGTCTTCGAATCACACCAATCTTTCTGTTTTTCCATGAAACTCTTTTATTCTGTAATCATAAATTAATCTCTCATAATCAAAATAGTTTGCTGACCTCAGCTCTGTGAGCGAGAAATAAATGACAACTCAGGATTAGACAAAAGCTGACCCCAGTTCATATTCTCTATATATCTACTGTTAGAATTAAATGTTTGCTGTACTTTACAATATTTCACTTCTTTGAAAAATGGTAATCTACTGACATTTCACATCATCATTCTGGTAAACTGATGCAGTAGCTGACTCGAAGCTTCCTGTACTACAGATAAGAAAATTGTTTCTTCTCTTTAATTTTTGAATAATGGTCTCCCTCAGTTACTATGATTTAAAGTGAAAGCTGTAAAAATCTTCTGAGGTACAGATATGAAACATAACAGTCCATTTTGTGTCTATACATCTGGCAATCTCCATGGTCAACTTGTGTTTTACTTATGTAATACCAGTGCTTCTCTGTGAGTTATCACATGTCGTTTAAAATATGTGCTTTTGTGTCAGTAGAAACTAGTTAACAGCCATTACTTCTTGGCATATTTTGACTCCTCATACAAGTATGCAT
Organism: Tragulus kanchil; assembly: GCA_022376925.1. NCBI lineage: Eukaryota > Metazoa > Chordata > Mammalia > Artiodactyla > Tragulidae > Tragulus > Tragulus kanchil. The sequence goes on from JAIOJX010000025.1 coordinate 18,300,701, forward strand.
ATTATAAGTGCAAAATAATTATGTGATGGAAAATGAACTAATGGATGAATTACATTTAAGTAAACAAATTTTCCTTCATGTTGTCATCATATTTTAAAATGTGTCTACACACAATTTTTGATATCTCTAGGCATAACAAACTCTCCGGTGGCTTGGCAGTAATAATCTGCCTGCCAATGCAGAAAACTCAGGTTCAGTCCCTGGGTAGGGAAGATGCCCTGGATAAGGAAATGGCAAGCCACTCCTGTATTCTTGTCTGGGAGATCCCAGGAACAGAGGAGCCTGGCGGGCTACAGCCCATGGGATCACCAAAGGGTCACTCACAACCTAGCAATGAAGAACAGACAAACTCTCTTCTTCCACTTAAAAAAAAACACTAGTTTTAAATTAATTATACTTCTCTCTAAATAGTGTTTATAAGCTTTTATGAGGGAAGACAGAGTTTGAACTCATTTAAAATATTAAAATACACCTAGCAAAGTGTGTTGAGAAATACATATTTTTTAATACTTTTAAGATTTTAAACTTCTTTTGATTTATTCAAAGAATTTACTTTGTATTCTAAGGAGGAATTAAGTTTCTTTCTAGTTTCATAACTGTCTTAGAATTTTAATTGTTCCACTTTCTTCCTAGATCTATAAAATAATATTTTACATGTTTTATTTACTAGCAGCTTTCATAGATAGCTCTTATCCTTCACATTTTCGTAAAACTAGTATATATACATTTCTTTGCTCTATACTTTTCTTCTTACTCAGTTCTTATGTAGGAGTTATTTATTTGCGTGTTATTAACTACATTTTTTAGCTCATAGATACAAGATTAAATAAGAAACTAAGGTTCTATAGAAAAGACAACTGATAAAAGTAATTTATATCTTTGTTCAATGTTTTTACACTGCTTAGTAAGTGATTCTTCATCTACTTAAAACAGTTTATTTCATGTACACTCTGCATTTTATTGAATTGATATTTAGCATATTAATGTTATTTATATACCTCATTTTATATTACAGATCATTTTCATCCTCTTTCTTATTTTATACATTGGAAGTAAATCCATATAAGCATTTGTCCACCATGTGAGCCTAACAAAGGAAGATTATCAATTAAAATATAAGTAGAATTATCAATGAAAAGGAATATCTACTTGGGAATTTTTTCCTGCCTCATCATACTGAAGATCATGGGTCAAAATTTAAATGCATTAAATTATAAAGATATTGTACATAAGTCTGGAATTTACAGATTCAATTGCGCATAAATATTATTAAACATTTTTCAATACTCAATGTGCCAGACTTTTTTTGAGTGAGTCTGTGTCTTCTGAAAATTTTTTAATAGGAGTTAGATAGCATCATTTAAAAATATAGCTTGGAAACTGTTTTGCACTGTAAGGTTCATTGTTCAAGATTAGATAATACTACTGAATCAAGACTAAACTCAGCATAATATGGGTCCATTTAATGTTTCCAAATTCCAATAAAAACTTTGCAAGTTTTATACTAAAGTCCAGTAAGTCTCCTAATTATTGCATTTGTTATTTCTAATTACCCTCATCCGTTTAACAAGGACAATTTTAGTTTTAAATTAATTATACTTCTCTCTAAATAGTGTTTATAAGCTTTTATGAGGAAGACAGAGTTTGAACTCATTTAAAATATTAAAATACACCTAGCAAAGTGTGTTGAGAAATACATATTTTTTAATACTTTTAAGATTTTAAACTTCTTTTGATTTATTCAAAGAATTTACTTTGTATTCTAAGGAGGAATTAAGTTTCTTTCTAGTTTCATAACTGTCTTAGAATTTTAATTGTTCCACTTTCTTCCTAGATCTATAAAATAATATTTTACATGTTTTATTTACTAGCAGCTTTCATAGATAGCTCTTATCCTTCACATTTTCGTAAAACTAGTATATATACATTTCTTTGCTCTATACTTTTCTTCTTACTCAGTTCTTATGTAGGAGTTATTTATTTGCGTGTTATTAACTACATTTTTTAGCTCATAGATACAAGATTAAATAAGAAACTAAGGTTCTATAGAAAAGACAACTGATAAAAGTAATTTATATCTTTGTTCAATGTTTTTACACTGCTTAGTAAGTGATTCTTCATCTACTTAAAACAGTTTATTTCATGTACACTCTGCATTTTATTGAATTGATATTTAGCATATTAATGTTATTTATATACCTCATTTTATATTACAGATCATTTTCATCCTCTTTCTTATTTTATACATTGGAAGTAAATCCATATAAGCATTTGTCCACCATGTGAGCCTAACAAAGGAAGATTATCAATTAAAATATAAGTAGAATTATCAATGAAAAGGAATATCTACTTGGGAATTTTTTCCTGCCTCATCATACTGAAGATCATGGGTCAAAATTTAAATGCATTAAATTATAAAGATATTGTACATAAGTCTGGAATTTACAGATTCAATTGCGCATAAATATTATTAAACATTTTTCAATACTCAATGTGCCAGACTTTTTTTGAGTGAGTCTGTGTCTTCTGAAAATTTTTTAATAGGAGTTAGATAGCATCATTTAAAAATATAGCTTGGAAACTGTTTTGCACTGTAAGGTTCATTGTTCAAGATTAGATAATACTACTGAATCAAGACTAAACTCAGCATAATATGGGTCCATTTAATGTTTCCAAATTCCAATAAAAACTTTGCAAGTTTTATACTAAAGTCCAGTAAGTCTCCCTAATTATTGCATTTGTTATTTCTAATTACCCTCATCCGTTTAGATGCAGACAATATAAAAGATTTGAAAGATTGAGCCCCAAAATATAAGTATATTCAAAGTGACATGCATAAAAACAAACTGTAAGCTAGAAAATATACAGATAAGAGTCAGGGTTTTATTTCTTATTCTTAAATTGATACAATATACACTGCGATGTTTATATGTTATATCTAGATATTTAACCATATTCTTTCTCCTGGAAATTGGTTTCATATAACTATAGGGATCGAGAAGACTATGCCTGAACTTTATTTCAATAAAAATTTTATAACATATAATTTAAAGTGTTATCCAAATTATCAAGGATAGCTTTTAAGTCATTGAGTTCAGCAAGTTAGGATAAATATATTTTCTGTGTTCTATTTTCATGATTCTGTTGTATGGGTACAGTTATGCATATATGCATCCCATAGAGAAACATTGCATTTTTCATTGAGTTTAATTTTTAATATATCTACCAATTACCAGAGTAAGTATAGACAGGGATTATGCTTAACATAAGAGTAAATTTATTTAACTACTTAATGGCTACTTCATTATCAGAAGCTGTTAACATAATAACTTGGTGCTTTTTGAGAAACAGATAAGTGATACAATCAAGTTTGATTGCTGCTTTGTTTTTTAAAGTACTGATTGTACTTTTTGAGGACCAGTTCATATTATATAATGTCACAAAATTAACCATGTAGAGGAAATAATGGCATAAGGAAGACATGATTTTTACTCCTTGTAAAAATGCTATAAGCAGCAGGGCTTTTTTTGTTTTAATGTTGATGCCAGCCAGAATCCTACACTAGATTCTAATATTACTTATGTTGGATGCTTAATTGTATACTTTACACAAAGTAGAAAATTGACAGTAATTTGTCATCAAACATTCCAAGGTTCAAATACACATCAATATCTATTTCAGCTGAAAATTGGATACTTTATTATTCTATAAAAAGCCTATTGTAAATGTTTTTGTCAAAAATTCTAAAACAATTGTTTTGAAAAATAAGAAAAACTTAAGCCTAGAAGTTTACATAAATAAAGTCAATATCAAATGTATATTTCCTGGGTTAAATTTTTAATCACCTTTTTTAAAGAAATAGGGTAGGAAGCTTCTCTTATACTTAACTATACACTGTTGGGCTTTATCGCAAAGGGTAACATATGGTGGAAAGTTTTGAGTCAAAAATGGCAATGGTAGATAAAGCATATGTAGTACATTGTCTTGATGATGTACACCTGATGATGTATTTAAGACAGAATACTTCACATGTGGGTTGAATTGAAATGATGATTGGAGTAAGTCTTTAGATATGAAAGTTAACATTATAGTTTGATAGTTGCTACTGTTTTATTCTTAGAAAATGTGTAAAAAATCTTGAAACTGACCTATAAAATTATTATACCTTTCACTTTTAACAAGTTTAGTGCCAGAACTAATCCCCTTGCTAGTCATTAGTGTGGCTTTAAGGTTTACTTGCTAGAATTATTCATTCAATGATTGCATTGGAGGTCTGAATCTAGATCTGGGGTAATGTATCTTTGTTCTTGACTTATCTCAGTTTTTTGATAAGAACTGTGGTAATAGAGAATGATATTATGTATAACTCATCCATCTTACTAAGTCAGATTTTTTAAAAATATTTTTAAAATGAGGAATAATTTCAAGCTTATTCAAAACAGAAACTAGTTTCCAGCTTAAACAATTACCAATTCTTGGCCAAATTTGTTTCATCCAAAAGCTAATATGCTTTTTCTTCATTCAGATTTTTTAAAACAAATGCAGAAACCCTACTGTTTTATTTATATTTTAGCATGTTTATTAAAGATAAAGTTTAACATAATCACAAAGATACTATTCTTCCTTACAAATTTTCTTGCTATTGTCCGTCCATTGTCTGGTTATTGTTCAAATTTCCATAATTTTCTTATAAATATTATTTACATTTGTAATTAATTTGATTAATAATTAAAGTCAAGTTTGTCGATAGCAACCCATTTTTATTTTAAAACTTTTGACTAGTATGTAATATGTCTTATCAGATAGACAGCACACATACAACGTGCATATAGAAAGTACAAAAATCACAAATGTGTAACTCAAGAAGTTTTCAGAAAAGGAGCAAACCCATGTCCTCAGTGACCACATTAACTGAGTACTGTGTCTAGTAAACAAAACATTACAAGCATCTCAAAAACTCCACTATTTTGTCCCTTTTCAGTTACTACCATCCAAGAGATTACCACTGTCCTGAGCTCTAATTAGAGATTAATTTTTTTCATTTTTACAGCTTCATATAGCTTGAATAAATGAAATAGTACAATGTATTTCAGTTTAATTAAAACAGAATAACCAGTGATTCTCTCTGATAGCATAGAGAAAAGCAAATCTCATAGCTAAAATATCTGGATGGGTAAGCTAAAAAGACAATTTAGGATGTGTTCTCCTTGGATATGATTACTCTTACTGTCTTTGGAGTTCTTACCATGTTTAATATTTCTGAAGTGCTTGATATACCTCATTAATTCTTCTTCTTGATTGAAACATGATCTTCTGTAAGCTTAGTGGTGTTTCATAGAAACAAATACTTAAATAGGGTGATTTGAATACCAGATTATAATAACAGAGTAGGAAAATGGAAATGTCTCTGTTTCACATTTATTTGAGCCTAGGTTACAAGATTGTGAGACTAAGATGCTTAACGGAGACTCTGAATAAAGTAAAGAGATTAACATTTTAGAAAATAGCGTATCTGAACAGAGTCCAAATGAATTGAGGGACTGAACTGAGAAGAAAAGGGAGCAAAACAAATGTTAAGTGTTGAAACAAATACTACGCAGATAAGATAGTGATCAGTTAATCTGTCTTTATTGAGAGCAAAAAAGAAAAGATAGATCTGTATCAGATCCAGAGAGATATAAATTACATGTGATGGTAAATATCCTGACCCTTTGGTGTTTGCTCCTCAGAGATATGGAAACACATTACTGAGAAAGCTTTACAAACTACAAACCTATGCAGATGCCAACTGTGATTTGATAGAATAGCACTTTCTAGTCCTGCGATGTATTTCTGCAGAGTGCTTTTCTAACACTGGAACTCTTTCAAAAGGACTAAGTCGGGGTGAGGCTCAATTTTACTGACAGCACACATACAACGTGCATATAGAAAGTACAAAAATCACAAATGTGTAACTCAAGAAGTTTTCAGAAAAGGAGCAAACCCATGTCCTCAGTGACCACATTAACTGAGTACTGTGTCTAGTAAACAAAACATTACAAGCATCTCAAAAACTCCACTATTTTGTCCCTTTTCAGTTACTACCATCCAAGAGATTACCACTGTCCTGAGCTCTAATTAGAGATTAATTTTTTTCATTTTTACAGCTTCATATAGCTTGAATAAATGAAATAGTACAATGTATTTCAGTTTAATTAAAACAGAATAACCAGTGATTCTCTCTGATAGCATAGAGAAAAGCAAATCTCATAGCTAAAATATCTGGATGGGTAAGCTAAAAAGACAATTTAGGATGTGTTCTCCTTGGATATGATTACTCTTACTGTCTTTGGAGTTCTTACCATGTTTAATATTTCTGAAGTGCTTGATATACCTCATTAATTCTTCTTCTTGATTGAAACATGATCTTCTGTAAGCTTAGTGGTGTTTCATAGAAACAAATACTTAAATAGGGTGATTTGAATACCAGATTATAATAGCAGAGTAGGAAAATGGAAATGTCTCTGTTTCACATTTATTTGAGCCTAGGTTACAAGATTGTGAGACTAAGATGCTTAACGGAGACTCTGAATAAAGTAAAGAGATTAACATTTTAGAAAATAGCGTATCTGAACAGAGTCCAAATGAATTGAGGGACTGAACTGAGAAGAAAAGGGGAGCAAAACAAATGTTAAGTGTTGAAACAAATACTACGCAGATAAGATAGTGATCAGTTAATCTGTCTTTATTGAGAGCAAAAAAGAAAAGATAGATCTGTATCAGATCCAGAGAGATATAAATTACATGTGATGGTAAATATCCTGACCCTTTGGTGTTTGCTCCTCAGAGATATGGAAACACATTACTGAGAAAGCTTTACAAACTACAAACCTATGCAGATGCCAACTGTGATTTGATAGAATAGCACTTTCTAGTCCTGCGATGTATTTCTGCAGAGTGCTTTTCTAACACTGGAACTCTTTCAAAAGGACTAAGTCGGGGTGAGGCTCAATTTTACTGGGGAACAAAAGAAAGGCAATTGAGAAAGCCAGGGTTTTTATATATTTCCTTCCTGTGCCTATATAGATGACTCCATATCTTTTGTACTTTGGAATTTTGGAAGGGAAATTTTTGATTTCTTAAATCCTTTTTTCCCCTCTCACACACTGAATTGCAATGAATGATTCAGTTTCTGTCCAGGAACAGAAATTAAGAAATTACAATTATAGAAGGAAACTTGGGAAAATAGTGCAAAAGCGGGAAGTGTCTCATATATTCTGTATATGTGCAATAAATACCATTGAGTATGTCTATGAAAATATTTATTACAACTTAAAGATTTAAGACTTCATATTACATATAATAATTTATAAAAGTAACACATGAGTATGGATTTTAAATATCTATGTTTAAATGTTTTAAATATCTTATTTCATCAAATGTTGAATCTTTTCTTCACTGCATTGACCTATTTCTCTTATAATAATAATTTTCCACTTTTGGTATCATATTATCCTTGCTGAATTTTGAGGAAAACCCTTGGTATCAGTTACCATGAAATGACTTACAAATGAGACAGCCATCATTAGTGAATCAAGGTCAAGTTTCCTACTTCCTTTAAGCCTAGTAGTGACATATATTTTCTAAATTATTTTGGAAGATATAGCAAACAGGCAATATATGAGCATTATCTCTTGAGTTGAAATTTTGGAGAGTAAGTTAAAATATAGTATTAGCTTGGAAATGTGGAGGCATGAATTAACCACACTTAAGAAAAGAAAAATAAAGGGAAATTGTGTTAGCTAAACATTAATGCTAAATTTAATAATAGTAGTAGCTAACACTGAGTGCCTATTTAATATAAGCATGAGAAGATATCGCAAGATACAATTTCACAAATACACCAGTGTTACAAGATGATAGTTATTCTTATCAATCAAGGGTTATGAAAGAAGCTTCATGAATTTCAGTCTATAGTAAACAATTTTAGAATTATTTTACAATATTTTATGATTATATAAATTCACTCAATTTTATATTGGTAAAAGGGTCTTGATATTAGACAATGTAGTAATGCCTTTTGTTACTAAACTGGAGCAATTTTTAACTCCTCTGAACCTGAATTAAGCTAAGGATTTGAGAAATCTTCATTTGAAGATCATATTAAGAAATGATGTGAAGATAATTATTTCTCAAATTATAACAACAAAATATTGATTTTATTGAAATATTACTGGAAATGGTGTACATTTTTTAATGTAGACTTACTTTATAATTGGTTTTAGGAAAATACTTGATGTTGAATAATTTTATTTCCATCTCATATTTAAAACTGAACTCAAAATCCAGAAACACCATCCTGGAGAACTTAAATTATTTGGTTTGTAGAAATTCATCATAGGTATTGTGAATTCTAAGTGTTTAGAAGAAATGTGCTAGTATATCTAAGGGCTTAATATGGGGGAAATTACCTTTGTTTTAAATGAAAAGTATTTAACGGAGTTTACAAAGGGCATACTATATTGTTTTCAGTTTAAATCTGTCTTCCACAAAATCTTTTAAGCTTTTTCACATTTCAACTATTTTCTAATTCTGAGGGGTAGACATCCATAGGTCCTCTTGTTTGTAATACTGTTCTTTAATGCCATGGTCATTTGAAACTTTAAAAAAATTTTAAACAGCTGTTTTAAAAAGATCTTCCCACGCAGCGTGACCCAAATTCAAGGAAAACATATTTTATTATTGAAGACCTGCTATTTGTAGGCATGGTGGTCTTCAGTTTTGTCTGCCCTAGATGTAAATTATATAAATGTTCTCAAAACCCACCATGTAGGGAAATGATTATGGCTCATAAACTTGTCAGAGACTGATGTGAAAATAAGATCAATATTGTAATTTAAAATACAGACGTAAAAACTGAATGAATTGAAGTACTCCTGGAAGATATCCAGGGGAAAATACTATGAGAACTCTGGCTGAGAAGATATAAAGGGCATCCGGTCAACTTCATTACTCGTGATCACAGCCTCAGGCATCCATAAGGATACTATACCTCATACACAGATCAGAAAACTCAGGTTGGGGTATCTCAGCAGTGTCATCTGCTCTGAGCCATGCTAGAAATGTGCAAAACTGTTTTTAATTATTGATATCCCTACACTCCATACCTCACAATATCTTATACAAACCTCCTTTGAAATAGGTTTGAAAAAAGTGAATAATCCAATCTCAGGTATATTACAGTACAAATGAAAGGTTTTCCTCTTCCTTTATGATGCATATAAACTACAGCTGCTCACCTGGTTGGACTGTGGAGTCCTTGTTTAGTTATTAAGTCATGTCCCACTCTTTTGCGACCCCATGGACTGTAATTCATCAGACTTCTCTGTCCATGAGATTTCTCAGGCTAGAATACTGGAGTGTGTTTCCTTCTCTAGGGGATCTTCCTGACCCAGAAATAGAACCTATGTCTCCTGTACTAGCAGGTGGATTCTTTACCACTGAGCTGCCAGGGAAGCCTGTGGTGTCCTTAGTAAATAGCTAAAAAGTACTATGGTCTTAATATTTTCAGGAAGTTTTCCTAAGCTGTACTAATTTTACTCATTTTGACTTTAGGGTAGCTTGGAACATTTCATTTCACAAGACATCATTTTCTGATTTTGTTTTCAAAGTATGCTGCTATTTCCTACGGACCCAGAATCGAAAGAGTGGGTCCTTGTATTAGAGAAGTGAGGTGTAGTTAAGAACTCTATCTGCAGAGCAAGGCTGCCAGGGTTCAGAGACTGATCCAGCCAGTTACTAGCTGGGTGCCCTCTGTAATTTCTTTAACCTCCCCATAACTCATTTTCCTCATCTGTGACACAGATCCTCAAAAGCTCATTGTGGAGATTAAATTATTTAACATATTAAAGGCCCTGAGTGCCTGCCCCCAAGGAAGCACTCAGTAAGTGTTCAAGGCAACCATATATTCAGTTAAAATTGGAACAATGACATCAGGCTGAGTATGGAGAAAATTTAAATTCTGGGTTTAAATAGAAGTAATTATGCTTTCTTTTACTCTCAGAGAAAAATCAGGCTCCAAATGTTCTTTTCATGATATATCACTATTTTACATCTGCAGTATATATTATTTCACATAATACATAGGCTTTAAAAGTACAGTGTGACTGGTTTTCTTTTTCATCTGTAAATCCAGTGAAATGCATAGACGAGAACCAAAGACATAATGCCCATCAAATACTAAACTTTGTTTCATTATGGTGTTAGTCACAAAGCAGGATTATAACTTTTAACATTTTGCATTCTCACTATTTTATTAACTTGTGCATTACTAGTGAATGAAGTAATTGATTAGGTATAATAAATGGTAAAAATAACCTGACAAAGAATATGCTTTTTTGAAACATAGATATTTATTTCATATAGAGAGCAGCAGATTATATTTGATGGTTATAGAAAAGTAGAAAACATATTTCTTTAAGTCAAAAAACTTTTAAAGTGATACAAACAGTTGGCCGTATTCATTTTGACTTAATCTACATTTTGACAATTGTACTAACCCTTTCTAGTAAATTTTGGCCTTAGGCAAGCTATTGCTATTCCAAAGAGTTCTGATAGCTTGGTGTGAGAGATACAAATGCCCTAAAATTCTCACACAAAGTAAATGTAAAGAGTCTGTTAGTGTGGAATATTTCTTAGAGTCTATTTCTCTAAGATATATCAAAGATATCTATGTCTGCCATAAATCAGTCTTTATACACAGGAGCCCAAAAGTTTTGCTGCCTCCTCTTTCTCCTTTAAAATCCAATATACTATCTGATAAACCTGATTCTCTATCAGCCTTATAGTTTTACGTTTGTACTTTTGTCTTTCAAAGTCAGAAAACAATTAGCAAATGGTGTCACAAGCCCTTTTGAGAAATGCTTGAGAAACTCCCCAAACCTTACTGTTTGATTATGGCTTATTCACTGTACTCTCCAGTGTAACTCTCATGATTTTATGATTTTCTATGTTTTCTGTTTTCTGTCTTCCACATGAGTTTTGAATGAAAGTGAAACTGTTAGTTGCTCAGTGGTGTCTGACTCTTTGCAACCCCATGGATTGTAGCCCTCCAGACTCCTTGTGTCCATGGAATCCAATAGGCAAGAATACTGGAGTGGGTAGCCATTCCCTTTCCCAGGGAATTTTCCCAACTCAGGGATCAAAGCCAGGTCTCTTGCACGGCAGGCCGACTGGTTACCATCTGAGCCACCAGGGAAGCCCACAGCTATCATTATTTTCTCCAGAAAGCAAAGGCCTAACCGCTAAGCTCCTGTCCCCAGTTGCATGCATCGTATGTGCTTATTTCTTTTTATGTTTGTTTCCTGTGGAAACAAGATTTTCTCATCTTTTAGATCATAATGAAATTTTCCTGCATGTATAGTGCTGTTTCCCAACTATGGAAAAAATGGCATCTTAAGATAGATTTAATGTTTTTCACTTAACTTACTTGTGAATATATTACACTGTCAACTGTATTAAGCATTGTCTGGTTTTCAATGATTCCATGGTGTTCTAAGTTTATCTCACTAGTAGATGAATAAGATACTTCAATAGAATAAAATGGCTTTGGTTTTCTTTGAGAAAGATCCCTGAGACCAGAGGTCCCCCACCTCCAGTATCTAAGGCCTGGTGATTTGAGGAGGAGCTGAGGTAATAATAACAGAAATAAAGTACACAATAAATGTCCATCACCCTCTCCACTCCAGCCTGTAGACAAATTGTCTTCCACAAAACTAAAATGTTAGAGATTGCTGCCTTAGAGTGTAAAGAAGGAAGCATTTACAGAATTCTACTTTGGGGCCAATATTGAGCACTGTGATTTTTAGCAAAAACAGTACAGACTTTGATGAAGAAAAGTATGGAATTAGAGAGCAAATAAATATGAAATGAATGTTCTATGTTTCTAAATCTATAAAATAAATCCAGGGAGAATATTGCAAGTTTAGTTTTGAAAGTCATGTTTTGAATAGATTCAGACATGATTTAAATTATAATACCAATAGTAATAGTAACAATTATTAAGAACTTGATATGTTCCTGTCATTATTCTAAGAACTTCTCAGATGTTAAAGCATTTAAACCCTTAAAATAGTCAAATAAAACAGATATTCTGACTATTCCACGAAGAAATTAGTTGCTCAGTGGTGTCTGACTCTTTGCAACCCCATGGATTGTAGCCCTCCAGACTCCTTGTGTCCATGGAATCCAATAGGCAAGAATACTGGAGTGGGTAGCCATTCCCTTTCCCAGGGAATTTTCCCAACTCAGGGATCAAAGCCAGGTCTCTTGCACGGCAGGCCGACTGGTTACCATCTGAGCCACCAGGGAAGCCCACAGATATCATTATTTTCTCCAGAAAGCAAAGGCCTAACCGCTAAGCTCCTGTCCCCAGTTGCATGCATCGTATGTGCTTATTTCTTTTTATGTTTGTTTCCTGTGGAAACAAGATTTTCTCATCTTTTAGATCATAATGAAATTTTCCTGCATGTATAGTGCTGTTTCCCAACTATGGAAAAAATGGCATCTTAAGATAGATTTAATGTTTTTCACTTAACTTACTTGTGAATATATTACACTGTCAACTGTATTAAGCATTGTCTGGTTTTCAATGATTCCATGGTGTTCTAAGTTTATCTCACTAGTAGATGAATAAGATACTTCAATAGAATAAAATGGCTTTGGTTTTCTTTGAGAAAGATCCCTGAGACCAGAGGTCCCCCACCTCCAGTATCTAAGGCCTGGTGATTTGAGGAGGAGCTGAGGTAATAATAACAGAAATAAAGTACACAATAAATGTCCATCACCCTCTCCACTCCAGCCTGTAGACAAATTGTCTTCCACAAAACTAAAATGTTAGAGATTGCTGCCTTAGAGTGTAAAGAAGGAAGCATTTACAGAATTCTACTTTGGGGCCAATATTGAGCACTGTGATTTTTAGCAAAAACAGTACAGACTTTGATGAAGAAAAGTATGGAATTAGAGAGCAAATAAATATGAAATGAATGTTCTATGTTTCTAAATCTATAAAATAAATCCAGGGAGAATATTGCAAGTTTAGTTTTGAAAGTCATGTTTTGAATAGATTCAGACATGATTTAAATTATAATACCAATAGTAATAGTAACAATTATTAAGAACTTGATATGTTCCTGTCATTATTCTAAGAACTTCTCAGATGTTAAAGCATTTAAACCCTTAAAATAGTCAAATAAAACAGATATTCTGACTATTCCCACGGTATAGATTATACTTCGAAAAAGAGATATTGGGGAACCAGCCCATGGTGTCTGTTGATGTCTTATTCTAGAATAAACATTTGTAACCAATTTACTATTGAATCCTAGGCTTAAGAAATTGGACACTAAAATAAAGTCAGTATGGATTTCTCATATGGGGTTTAATGTTTGGTATTGTTTTGTTAGCAGAGTGTTACTGCAGAAGATAACATCCCCAAACTCAAAACTATGAAACAGTATAAAAAGAAGATGTTTTCCTTTTCAAATTAATATACTTAGACATGAAAAGTAGACACTGGGAAAGATGATCGCTGAAAATACTAGTAGATACAACAGAACTTAGTTTTGTACAGGGGTGATTTGATCAAATGTATGTGACCTTTAAGATGGCGCAGTGGTCAAGAATCCACCTGCCAGTGTAGGAGATGTGGGTTTGATTTTGGGGTCGGGAAGATCCCCTGGAGAAGGGCATGGCAACCCACTCCAGTATTCTTGCCTTGGAAATCCCTTGAACAGAGGAATCTGGTGGGCTACCATCCGTAAGGTAGAAAAGAGTCAGATATGACTTAGCAACTAAATGACAATAGCAACAACAATGTGTCCTTTAGTCACTTTAAATATATTACCAAGATTAAAATTGTCTCCGTGTTTTAACGATTTCTGTGACTTGCAGACCGGATGCTTCTAGAATGACACTTCCTTGTGAGTGTCTCTCTGTGAGAGATGTTAAAGAACGAAACATTTCCATAATTCTACTTTGGTGCCAATATTGAGCACTGTGATTTTTAGCAAAAACAGTACAGACTTTGATGAAGAAAAGTATGGAATTAGAGAGCAAATAAATATGAAATGAATGTTCTATGTTTCTAAATCTATAAAATAAATCCAGGGAGAATATTGCAAGTTTAGTTTTGAAAGTCATGTTTTGAATAGATTCAGACATGATTTAAATTATAATACCAATAGTAATAGTAACAATTATTAAGAACTTGATATGTTCCTGTCATTATTCTAAGAACTTCTCAGATGTTAAAGCATTTAAACCCTTAAAATAGTCAAATAAAACAGATATTCTGACTATTCCCACGGTATAGATTATACTTCGAAAAAGAGATATTGGGGAACCAGCCCATGGTGTCTGTTGATGTCTTATTCTAGAATAAACATTTGTAACCAATTTACTATTGAATCCTAGGCTTAAGAAATTGGACACTAAAATAAAGTCAGTATGGATTTCTCATATGGGGTTTAATGTTTGGTATTGTTTTGTTAGCAGAGTGTTACTGCAGAAGATAACATCCCCAAACTCAAAACTATGAAACAGTATAAAAAGAAGATGTTTTCCTTTTCAAATTAATATACTTAGACATGAAAAGTAGACACTGGGAAAGATGATCGCTGAAAATACTAGTAGATACAACAGAACTTAGTTTTGTACAGGGGTGATTTGATCAAATGTATGTGACCTTTAAGATGGCGCAGTGGTCAAGAATCCACCTGCCAGTGTAGGAGATGTGGGTTTGATTTTGGGGTCGGGAAGATCCCCTGGAGAAGGGCATGGCAACCCACTCCAGTATTCTTGCCTTGGAAATCCCTTGAACAGAGGAATCTGGTGGGCTACCATCCGTAAGGTAGAAAAGAGTCAGATATGACTTAGCAACTAAATGACAATAGCAACAACAATGTGTCCTTTAGTCACTTTAAATATATTACCAAGATTAAAATTGTCTCCGTGTTTTAACGATTTCTGTGACTTGCAGACCGGATGCTTCTAGAATGACACTTCCTTGTGAGTGTCTCTCTGTGGCAAAAATAAACCCTGAAGCGGTATTTTATGTAAACTATATTCAGAAAAATCTTATGTAAATCTTAAAAAGTGCATTTACTGTTAGTCTGTATCCTAATATGCCTAATTTTTCTTTGTTAAAATTTCTGAGGAAAAATTGTCCCATGCTTTTCCACAGGTGCCTAGGTTTTATTGCTGCTGACGGAGCCAGAGGCTCGAAGTTGTCGAGATAGAATGAGTTCGTCGAGCAGCTCATATCATTTGCTTTTTTTCTGTCACAATTATGCTTAGAATTGAGTTAACAGCCACAAAACATCCAGACAGTCATTTTGACTGCAGACCATTTTGTCACTTTGGGAAGATTTAAGGTGATGGAATGTAAATTATTTCCAGATGTGTGAAGTATAAACCCTGGATCCTCGCCTGGGCTCTGTGAGAAGACACAGACATACACTACTTTCCTTTGCATTCCCCAAACCCAGGTGTTTCTTTCTAATTCACCAAAATTAATGAAAACCCTTTTCATTGTCAAATGATTAGAGACTGTATTTATATCCATAAACATTTGATTTAATATTCTCCTCTTTAAAAATTTTGAGAGGCTTTCCGTTTTAGCTTTGTAATTCACATTTTTATTAGGTTTAACAGTTTTTTGTTTAAGCCCTGCATTTTTTGTTTTATGCCATTCAGTGATTGTTGGCTTCTCCACACACCATTTGTCCCAGTCCTTGCATTTTGAGATTCCATTCCTTTTCTGGAATGCTCCCTTATCTACAAATTCAAGCCCTACCTCATCTACTCATCAATCAAGATTCAACTTCTTTTACCTTTAATGGGAAGGCGTCCCAGATGAAGAGGTATATACTCTCTTCTTGTAACTTCTTATAGATTTTATATGTAATTGATGTCTTAAAAAAATCCTATAAAATAATTGTTAGCCTATTGGGCAGATAGATCTTTTAAATAAGAATCCATGTGTATTCATTTTACATTCTCAAATTCCAGGACTTTTGTTTGGAGCAAAGTAAATACCTGTAAAGGCTTATTAGACTACATCAATGAGTCAATAAGTGAAACATCCTGAAACAAAGGAAGTGATTTTTTTTCTCCTTAATATTTAGACATCTCCCCAATTTATAAAAATTAATATAATTATAATAATCTCTGGATAGCAAAAGAAACAACTTCCCAAAACCTAACCCTTTCCACTCTTAACATACACTGACCTGGATTTAATCATCTTCCAGCCTTCTGTAGTTTTCATGTTCTTTTATTCTAGCCTTACTGCTTGAGCCAGAGGCTCAAGTTGTCGAGATAGAATGAGTTCGTCGAGCAGCTCATATCATTTGCTTTTTCTGTCACAATTATGCTTAGAATTGAGTTAACAGCCACAAAACATCCAGACAGTCATTTTGACTGCAGACCATTTGTCACTTTGGGAAGATTTAAGGTGATGGAATGTAAATTATTTCCAGATGTGTGAAGTATAAACCCTGGATCCTCGCCTGGGCTCTGTGAGAAGACACAGACATACACTACTTTCCTTTGCATTCCCCAAACCCAGGTGTTTCTTTCTAATTCACCAAAATTAATGAAAACCCTTTTCATTGTCAAATGATTAGAGACTGTATTTATATCCATAAACATTTGATTTAATATTCTCCTCTTTAAAAATTTTGAGAGGCTTTCCGTTTTAGCTTTGTAATTCACATTTTTATTAGGTTTAACAGTTTTTTGTTTAAGCCCTGCATTTTTTGTTTTATGCCATTCAGTGATTGTTGGCTTCTCCACACACCATTTGTCCCAGTCCTTGCATTTTGAGATTCCATTCCTTTTCTGGAATGCTCCCTTATCTACAAATTCAAGCCCTACCTCATCTACTCATCAATCAAGATTCAACTTCTTTTACCTTTAATGGGAAGGCGTCCCAGATGAAGAGGTATATACTCTCTTCTTGTAACTTCTTATAGATTTTATATGTAATTGATGTCTTAAAAATATCCTATAAAATAATTGTTAGCCTATTGGGCAGATAGATCTTTTAAATAAGAATCCATGTGTATTCATTTTACATTCTCAAATTCCAGGACTTTTGTTTGGAGCAAAGTAAATACCTGTAAAGGCTTATTAGACTACATCAATGAGTCAATAAGTGAAACATCCTGAAACAAAGGAAGTGATTTTTTTTCTCCTTAATATTTAGACATCTCCCCAATTTATAAAAATTAATATAATTATAATAATCTCTGGATAGCAAAAGAAACAACTTCCCAAAACCTAACCCTTTCCACTCTTAACATACACTGACCTGGATTTAATCATCTTCCAGCCTTCTGTAGTTTTCATGTTCTTTTATTCTAGCCTTACATATATGAATATTATATAGATTACCTCTTTTATTCTTTTCTGAATGATTGCCTTCTCTGTAATAACTCCTCAATTTGCCAACTGCCAATTTCACCAGGCTGTTTTTTCTACTGTCTATTGCATATAATTCACAAATATATATATATATATGAACATTAAGTAAAAATAGGTATTCTTGTCCATTAACATAAAGCAAGACCCACTACAGATACATGAGTATGAGCAGGAGACTGTTGATAATTCAGGATGACTAGGGCTAGGGGCAAGTTTTCTGGCTTTCCTTTAGGTTTCTGGGGGTTTTGTGTAAGTTTTTAGGTTTTTGGTATTTTTTGCTAATCATCATATCGTGTAAGTTACTTTCAAATTTTTCTCTATGGTATTGTGGCAGCTAAAGAGTATCTCAGATGCTTGTTTGTAAACAAGGATACACAATTTCTATTGTGCTCTGTGACAACTTTATTATGAGACATGTAGGTAGGGTCATAGTTTAGTTATATTTTCTTAATGATATAGATATGTTACATATAAATATGCATTATTAATACTGTTTATCTCTTACTGGCCTTAACAAAGGTTAATTATTTAAAACTCAAACCCTTTCCTGGATTTATTGTGATACTTTTCATAGACAGTAAATGTATAACATGACTTTAACTATTATTTACTTTATTAGGTGGTTAAATATTTGCAGTGATTAGGATAAACTCTAATGAAACACAGAGCTTAAAGTTATGGAATGTAACATAGTTGTTTAAGGATTTAAATTTTGTCATTTAATTAGAACATAACTAAACTGATTTTTAATGTTTAACAAGCATGATAATGATCTTATTTTAGAGATTTAGCATTTTTGTCATGTTTTTAAAGCAGAGCTTGATTCACTGTTATCAGTTTTCAAATTTCTAATTATCTGATTCTAGATTAAATTGAAAGGCCAAGAGGGAGGTAGTTAATGAGTTTCTAGAATAGAGCTGAAATGAGAATGTATATTTAGGTTTAAATTTTAGAACAAATAATTTAAAATTATGCCTCTTATGGAAAGAATAAAGAAGGTTTTATCAAATATACTATAGCTATCTCATGGAAAAACTATTTGACTCAAAATCAAGGTTAAAACTTAATCATGATAAAAAATATTTAAATGATGAGATTGTGTTCATGTATGATTATGGATAACTGATTTTTTATATTTTGTACTTATCACCTTTTGAATTCTGACATTTTAATTTTAAAATTACTTTAGATGGAAATATATAAAAATTAATATAGGAAATACAATGCTATGAAATACTTAGAAAATATAGTATAATATTTGTCTAGAAAACATAGCATAACTTTTCCTAAGTGATAACTAGTATCATCCGTGGCATCATGTAACTGATGCTTTGAGGTTAGGTTGCCAGATTAATAAATAAAATGTACAACACCCAAATATTGAATGTGTACTTTCAAATTTTCTCTATGGTAGTGCAGCTAAAGAGTATCTCAGATGCTTGTTTGTAAACAAGGATACACAATTTCTATTGTGCTCTGTGACAACTTTATTATGAGACATGTAGGTAGGGTCATAGTTTAGTTATATTTTCTTAATGATATAGATATGTTACATATAAATATGCATTATTAATACTGTTTATCTCTTACTGGCCTTAACAAAGGTTAATTATTTAAAACTCAAACCCTTTCCTGGATTTATTGTGATACTTTTCATAGACAGTAAATGTATAACATGACTTTAACTATTATTTACTTTATTAGGTGGTTAAATATTTGCAGTGATTAGGATAAACTCTAATGAAACACAGAGCTTAAAGTTATGGAATGTAACATAGTTGTTTAAGGATTTAAATTTTGTCATTTAATTAGAACATAACTAAACTGATTTTTAATGTTTAACAAGCATGATAATGATCTTATTTTAGAGATTTAGCATTTTTGTCATGTTTTTAAAGCAGAGCTTGATTCACTGTTATCAGTTTTCAAATTTCTAATTATCTGATTCTAGATTAAATTGAAAGGCCAAGAGGGAGGTAGTTAATGAGTTTCTAGAATAGAGCTGAAATGAGAATGTATATTTAGGTTTAAATTTTAGAACAAATAATTTAAAATTATGCCTCTTATGGAAAGAATAAAGAAGGTTTTATCAAATATACTATAGCTATCTCATGGAAAAACTATTTGACTCAAAA
The DNA here is from genome assembly GCA_022376925.1 of Tragulus kanchil. Lineage (NCBI taxonomy): Eukaryota > Metazoa > Chordata > Mammalia > Artiodactyla > Tragulidae > Tragulus > Tragulus kanchil. The sequence continues at coordinate 18,320,299 of JAIOJX010000025.1, forward strand.
TCAAGGTTAAAACTTAATCATGATAAAAAATATTTAAATGATGAGATTGTGTTCATGTATGATTATGGATAACTGATTTTTTATATTTTGTACTTATCACCTTTTGAATTCTGACATTTTAATTTTAAAATTACTTTAGATGGAAATATATAAAAATTAATATAGGAAATACAATGCTATGAAATACTTAGAAAATATAGTATAATATTTGTCTAGAAAACATAGCATAACTTTTCCTAAGTGATAACTAGTATCATCCGTGGCATCATGTAACTGATGCTTTGAGGTTAGGGTTGCCAGATTAATAAATAAAAATGTACAACACCCAAATATTGAATGGGGTATATAAACAATTATTCATTGTTTTCTGAAATTCAGACATAACTGGACAGTCTGTATTTATCTGGCAGCATGACTCAAGAAGTTATTGATACTTATATGATTGGGTTCCTAACTTGTTTAGTGTGAGGGTATTTTTCTAGATTCAGAAAATGAGTGGTTAGCTTTCACTTTTCAATGTGTCAACATTTCAATCCCCTCTTGAGTCTCCAATGCCTGTTATTAATTTGCTGTTGCTCTGACATAGAAGTAACTGAATGATGTTAGGGGAAATCAAGAATATTAAATAAATAGCCATACTTCTACACACAGTTTTTAAGTCATGTGTGCTATGTCTCTATTTTTTTTTCTAATAATTTCATAAAAATAATGCTACTAGTATCACATTTTATTTACCAGCCCAGAAGGTTTTCCATTTATTTTCATGACTTAGCTACCTAAAATGTTAAATTATTTTGAAATTGTAACCCTTATTTAAGTAGGCTACTAGTGGTTAATAAGTTAGATACATGGCTATATATTTTTTAAATGAATATCTTATGTATTTATTCTTAAGTTTTCCCATCTTTCGTACCTGGAATTTTTTCTTGTTTTGCACATAAAAGACAAAGTTGTGCATGTCACTAGTGGTTTGTTTCATACTGTGATATTGTTTGTTTCAAATAAGCCTAGAGCATCCCTATATTCAGAAGAGTAACTAGTGCCATGCAGGGATTTTCCAAACCTTTACTTGGAAAATTAATGCTATTTCAACCTCACAGGGAGTAACTAATTTGATCTCCTTATAATGTTGTTTCAAAGGATACTACTCGAAATGTCAGTAAATATTATCAGTTCCATAATTCTCAAAGCAAAAAAAAAACACTGAACCATTTATTCTTTAAAGAAGTATATGGGTATCTTGTTAGCATTAAGATACACATGATGATGGTATTCATCTAAGTTAAATGAAAGACCTTTTGTCATTATTAAAATTAATATAGGAAATACAATGCTATGAAATACTTAGAAAATATAGTATAATATTTGTCTAGAAAACATAGCATAACTTTTCCTAAGTGATAACTAGTATCATCCGTGGCATCATGTAACTGATGCTTTGAGGTTAGGGTTGCCAGATTAATAAATAAAAATGTACAACACCCAAATATTGAATGGGGTATATAAACAATTATTCATTGTTTTCTGAAATTCAGACATAACTGGACAGTCTGTATTTATCTGGCAGCATGACTCAAGAAGTTATTGATACTTATATGATTGGGTTCCTAACTTGTTTAGTGTGAGGGTATTTTCTAGATTCAGAAAATGAGTGGTTAGCTTTCACTTTTCAATGTGTCAACATTTCAATCCCCTCTTGAGTCCCCAATGCCTGTTATTAATTTGCTGTTGCTCTGACATAGAAGTAACTGAATGATGTTAGGGGAAATCAAGAATATTAAATAAATAGCCATACTTCTACACACAGTTTTTAAGTCATGTGTGCTATGTCTCTATTTTTTTTTCTAATAATTTCATAAAAATAATGCTACTAGTATCACATTTTATTTACCAGCCCAGAAGGTTTTCCATTTATTTTCATGACTTAGCTACCTAAAATGTTAAATTATTTTGAAATTGTAACCCTTATTTAAGTAGGCTACTAGTGGTTAATAAGTTAGATACATGGCTATATATTTTTTAAATGAATATCTTATGTATTTATTCTTAAGTTTTCCCATCTTTCGTACCTGGAATTTTTTCTTGTTTTGCACATAAAAGACAAAGTTGTGCATGTCACTAGTGGTTTGTTTCATACTGTGATATTGTTTGTTTCAAATAAGCCTAGAGCATCCCTATATTCAGAAGAGTAACTAGTGCCATGCAGGGATTTTCCAAACCTTTACTTGGAAAATTAATGCTATTTCAACCTCACAGGGAGTAACTAATTTGATCTCCTTATAATGTTGTTTCAAAGGATACTACTCGAAATGTCAGTAAATATTATCAGTTCCATAATTCTCAAAGCAAAAAAAAAACACTGAACCATTTATTCTTTAAAGAAGTATATGGGTATCTTGTTAGCATTAAGATACACATGATGATGGTATTCATCTAAGTTAAATGAAAGACCTTTTGTCATTATTAAAAAGATAATTAAGCAGATTGTCTTTACAAGAAATTTCAACGGTATTTCCTTATTGCCATGTAAAGAATGTAATTTTCAAAAGCCATGGGATAAATCACAGTTTCCTTATCTTAGTACATTATGATAAAGTAATCCAGAAGATTTTAGTTATAAGCATGGAAAGCAATATATGTTACAGTTTCACTTCCTAAGTGTATACCAATGTCGCGTCAGAAATTTAAAGACAATTATTCAGTTTCCAGATTTGATTTTAAGATAAAATTGAGGCAAGGAGATTTGTCAAAGAGATGGTCTTGTGGTTAGCGTTGTGTCCTATCATTTTTTCCTCCTCAGGAGAAATTTGTTAAGCTTACAAGACATAATTTTTGACATTTCTAGATAAGTTTGAAATTGATCCATTCAATCTATAAAATGCTATGCAAGTACACTGTCATGTTAAATTTTTCTAAGCATATATTTTAATATCAATGTTTAATATTTCAGCATTTAAAAAGATATTTAGAATATTGACGGTTTTTCTGTCGAGATGATTACCATGTGTTGTTAGAAATCTTGCTCAAATCAATTCAGATAATCATGATAATCAAAGTAGATTGTTTAATTAAAGGAGCTAATGTGCCACACTGGTTTTTCTTGTAGATTTAAACACACTCTTAATTAATATGATTAATTAGATACAAAGGTTTTTTTTTAATTTTGGCCTGTTTTATTTATTTATTTGTTTTTCATCCGTCTTTATTCTTTGGCCTGTGTGGGCGTCCTATTGTAGTGGCCTCTCTCGTTGCAGAGCACCAGCTCTGGGTGCATGCACTCCAGAGAGCTGGCTGGTAATTGAACACACTGGTTCAGCAGCTCTGCGGCTTATGGAATCTTCCTAGGTCAGGTATAGAAATGGTGCCCCTTGTACTGCAAGGCAACTTTTCACCCACTGGACCACCAGAGAAGCCCAGATACAAAGATTTTTAAACCAAACAAAATTGAGTTGCTATAATTACAACTACTAAGTTAGAAGTATTAATGGTCATTGACAAGGTTGCTTTAACCCACAGAATAGATATTTCTTGATAAACCAGTTTTAAATGTACTATTGTCTGGGTTGGCTTCCCAGGTAGCTCATTGGTAAAGAATCTACCTGCCAAGCAGGAGATATGGGCTTGAGTCCTTAGTCAGGAAGATCTGGGTCACCACTCCAGTACTCTTGCCTGGGAAATACCATGGATAGAGGAGCCTGGTGAGCTACAGTCCATGGTGTTGCAAAGAATAGCACAACTTAGCGACTAAACAGCAACAGCATCGCTTTAGTAAGAAGGTAGTTTTAAAGTACACAATCACAAGCATATAGAACTTTCTAAAACCCTATGGATCCCTTATCAAGAAGAAATTCATGATGTTCAGGAGACTCACTTCCTCAAACAAAGCTCTGTGATGGTAATGGAATTCTGTTACACTTCTGGACTCTACTTATAGCCAAATAGAAGCCCCTGTTTCAAAGGTTATTCTTTTAATTAACAACATCTTCTTTAAAAATAAGCTCCAAGCAATACTAAATTCTGAAATCTTCACAAGTAGTTAATTTAGGACTTTGCACAGTGCATGAACTCTGTTGATTTCAGTGGTAACTTCCAGTTTACAAAATTAATTCCCTTTTTGCACAACCCATACTTCGTGAACAAATGATGTCTAATTCATTTTATTTTGTAACTTCAAATTGATATACAGTCTCCATCATAGCTGAAAAATAGCAGTATTGGTAATTAGATTCTTAAGTAAGTCAGTAACTCTTTAGGGGTGTCAGAGTTGCTAGACCTGGGGTGTCTATAAAGAGAATATTATGCTCACTGTTTGTCTCTTATCTTCAAAATTATTCATTTTGCTCATTTATTAATATTCATTTCTAATCCACAAAGCTACACTTGCTGATTTCTTATCATTTAAAATACCCATGGATAGATCTTTTAATCTAATAGATATTTAGTAATTGCATAGTATGTTGTAAGCATTGCATGCATATGTAGGCTAAACTAAGAACTAACAGTTGGGTGTACAACGTATTTCTTATGTAAGTGGTCTGAAGGTTTTTTGAATCATTTATTTCAGTTTCCTTTCTCGAAGATGAATCAAGTTTACATGTGGAAATCACCTCCTTCAAATGAACTCTTTCTTTCTAGATATATTCTATAATCTCTTAACTCTGTCAAACTAGAATAAAGAGGCATATTGTTTGATGAAAGAAAAAAAAATTAACATGAGGATGGTGTGAACATTTTGAAATAAATATAAGAACTCAAGTATACTTTGAGCTACTATAATTAGAAAGACAATCTCTATTATACCCACAGAAGGCTTTTGGTTTTATAATTCATAAAACATAGTATGCAATGGTTTTAATTATATATATTTAATTTAAAATTGTTTTCAAGTTTTGAAAGGAGGAAATCATATAATATGAACGATATACAACTATATTAATAAATAGAAGCAGATAAAAGGGTGTTCACATGGGAAGATAAAGGATAAAGCAGTGACTTTTAATAGTTAATGCAGCTATGCTCATTTCAGAACTTCAGGGTTAAAGATAAAAAATTCTTTAGAGACATTTGTAAAGAGAATCTTCAAAATGATTTGAGAATGAAACAGAGGAAAGTTAAAAGAACTGATTATTCAGCTGGACAGATCTCTAATGGGGGCTTGCTCTTAAATGCTCTTTCAGTTTATGATATGCTTTCACACAGGGAACAGAGAGCAGGTGTTTCTGACTCCTACAAGGGGTAATGGGCTTAAACTCTTGTATGCTAGCTTGACTTTATACATAAAGATGTCTAATTCATTTTATTTTGTAACTTCAAATTGATATACAGTCTCCATCATAGCTGAAAAATAGCAGTATTGGTAATTAGATTCTTAAGTAAGTCAGTAACTCTTTAGGGTGTCAGAGTTGCTAGACCTGGGGTGTCTATAAAGAGAATATTATGCTCACTGTTTGTCTCTTATCTTCAAAATTATTCATTTTGCTCATTTATTAATATTCATTTCTAATCCACAAAGCTACACTTGCTGATTTCTTATCATTTAAAATACCCATGGATAGATCTTTTAATCTAATAGATATTTAGTAATTGCATAGTATGTTGTAAGCATTGCATGCATATGTAGGCTAAACTAAGAACTAACAGTTGGGTGTACAACATATTTCTTATGTAAGTGGTCTGAAGGTTTTTTGAATCATTTATTTCAGTTTCCTTTCTCGAAGATGAATCAAGTTTACATGTGGAAATCACCTCCTTCAAATGAACTCTTTCTTTCTAGATATATTCTATAATCTCTTAACTCTGTCAAACTAGAATAAAGAGGCATATTGTTTGATGAAAGAAAAAAAAATTAACATGAGGATGGTGTGAACATTTTGAAATAAATATAAGAACTCAAGTATACTTTGAGCTACTATAATTAGAAAGACAATCTCTATTATACCCACAGAAGGCTTTTGGTTTTATAATTCATAAAACATAGTATGCAATGGTTTTAATTATATATATTTAATTTAAAATTGTTTTCAAGTTTTGAAAGGAGGAAATCATATAATATGAACGATATACAACTATATTAATAAATAGAAGCAGATAAAAGGATGTTCACATGGGAAGATAAAGGATAAAGCAGTGACTTTTAATAGTTAATGCAGCTATGCTCATTTCAGAACTTCAGGGTTAAAGATAAAAAATTCTTTAGAGACATTTTTGAAGATAATCTTCAAAATGATTTGAGAATGAAACAGAGGAAAGTTAAAAGAACTGATTATTCAGCTGGACAGATCTCTAATGGGGGCTTGCTCTTAAATGCTCTTTCAGTTTATGATATGCTTTCACACAGGGAACAGAGAGCAGGTGTTTCTGACTCCTACAAGGGGTAATGGGCTTAAACTCTTATATGCTAGATTGACTTTATACATAAAGAAGTGTCCTGAACGTGAGTCTCATGAAGCATTTGAATGACCTTCCAAGTCGCTTACTGATCTCAGCTTCTAAAAGTTTTTCACTGTAGTGGAGACTCTCAGTCATGTAAGATATTTGAAAGCTGTTCTTTCTTTCAGTAGCAGAAATAGATTAGATCACTTCATAAGCTTTATTTATTGCTTTAGCTTCTGTGATCTACACTGTCATAAACTGTAAAGGGTATAATGCTTCTTGCTACGCAAGTAGAGTTATGTGACTTATTCAAATGATTAAATTGTCACTTGAATATAGGATACAAAATTTATTTTTCACCAGACTATTATTAAACTGTACTATGTTGAATAGAATGAAAATCACTAGTGATGTTTTTCAATTATTTTTGCAACAGATATATTTACAGTCATTCTTCTTGTCTTTAAAATTTTTAAATGTCAAACAGTTTAATATCACACTTTATAAATTACTAAAGGGAATATCACAATGCTCCAATATAAGGAAACATTTGCATCATGGAACTTTCATTAAAATTGTACACATATGCTGAGAATACCCATATATACATGTTAAATACACATATATATGCTAAATTATACGAAGGTATATATTTGAATCTCTTCTCCATTAATAGTAATTTTCATCTGTAGTTAAGATTGTAAGAAAAATGTCTTAAATGTAACATTTCTATGACTCACTATGAAGAATAAATGCAGTGAATGAATAGAGGTAAAAAGGAACGCTAATCCTTTTTCTTTTAAAATATTTAATTCATATCAAGTGATCAAATTCCCACATATGCTAATGAAGAGCTTAGGAAAAAGGCATTTGTGAAATGAAAAGAAAAAGCAGAAATTACCCATCTATACTTTGATAATTCCAAAACATGTGTAGAATATATTAGAAAACACAGAGATTCAATAAGTTTGACACATACTCTTTAGCCTGAAATATTTCAACAAATGCATATAGTTAATACTGTGGAAAAAAAACTCTTGAAGCAAAAAGGTGTTTCTGACTCCTACAAGGGGGAATGGGCGTAAACTCTTGTATGCTAGATTGACTTTATACATAAAGAAGTGTCCTGAACGTGAGTCTCATGAAGCATTTGAATGACCTTCCAAGTCGCTTACTGATCTCAGCTTCTAAAAGTTTTTCACTGTAGTGGAGACTCTCAGTCATGTAAGATATTTGAAAGCTGTTCTTTCTTTCAGTAGCAGAAATAGATTAGATCACTTCATAAGCTTTATTTATTGCTTTAGCTTCTGTGATCTACACTGTCATAAACTGTAAAGGGTATAATGCTTCTTGCTACGCAAGTAGAGTTATGTGACTTATTCAAATGATTAAATTGTCACTTGAATATAGGATACAAAATTTATTTTTCACCAGACTATTATTAAACTGTACTATGTTGAATAGAATGAAAATCACTAGTGATGTTTTTCAATTATTTTTGCAACAGATATATTTACAGTCATTCTTCTTGTCTTTAAAATTTTTAAATGTCAAACAGTTTAATATCACACTTTATAAATTACTAAAGGGAATATCACAATGCTCCAATATAAGGAAACATTTGCATCATGGAACTTTCATTAAAATTGTACACATATGCTGAGAATACCCATATATACATGTTAAATACACATATATATGCTAAATTATACGAAGGTGTATATTTGAATCTCTTCTCCATTAATAGTAATTTTCATCTGTAGTTAAGATTGTAAGAAAAATGTCTTAAATGTAACATTTCTATGACTCACTATGAAGAATAAATGCAGTGAATGAATAGAGGTAAAAAGGAACGCTAATCCTTTTTCTTTTAAAATATTTAATTCATATCAAGTGATCAAATTCCCACATATGCTAATGAAGAGCTTAGGAAAAAGGCATTTGTGAAATGAAAAGAAAAAGCAGAAATTACCCATCTATACTTTGATAATTCCAAAACATGTGTAGAATATATTAGAAAACACAGAGATTCAATAAGTTTGACACATACTCTTTAGCCTGAAATATTTCAACAAATGCATATAGTTAATACTGTGGAACAACCCTGGTACAGACTCTAAAATGCAAAAAGATTGATATTTCTTTTCTATTGTGTGCTACTTGTGCAACATTAACCCAATCGGCACCCAAAGAATGATTCATCAGTATTCAAACCTCTTTAAAGTGTTGAAACAAAATGTACTTGACTGTAACTTCAGTAATCATAAAACATGTTATTTTCTCTACTTTGTCTAGGAATGCTTTTGAAGTAGAGGAAATCTTCCCTCTCTGTTCTAGTTCTGCTAATTCTGATGATTCTGCTCATCAGCCTCAGTCCTTATACTTGTCTTATTCAGATTTGCGGTCCTGAATTAACAGTTACATGGGAAAAAGTAAATTTAATGAAAAGTGGTTTATATTATTCAGAGAACTACTGAAGTAGATGCACATTAAATTAAAGCAGCACACTGTAACTCTAAGCAGTAATAAAATACACTTTTTAAGCTTATTTTTATATTTCAGATATTGAATAAAATGTAGGCTAAACTTGTGTTCTTATAACTGTGAACCATTTTCATAACAATTTCTTTGTGTACTCTAATTAAATCAAATGAACATATAATATCTATGCAAATAGCTTTTTTCATAAGAAATCTTTTAACCTATTAGAAATATTTTACTGATTTAAACATGCGTTAGTTTCACTCATTTTTGCATTTATATTAAGATGTTGATTTTCAGTATGTTCATTTTTTTTCACATAATGCATTTAGTTTATAGGTTGAAATGGGTCATTCCTGAGTTTCAAACTAGTAGAATGATGGTTCTTTAAATGAATAATTTCTGATTTATACTGTTTAAGAAAATACTTCAACCTGTAAGTAATATCGCCAACTTATTTTGAAAAAAAGTTGCATATTAAGATTATTTGGGTTTAATTCATTCAGTAAAATCAAATTCCCCAAAATATTTAATTCATATCAAGTGATCAAATTCACATATGCTAATGAAGAGCTTAGGAAAAAGGCATTTGTGAAATGAAAAGAAAAAGCAGAAATTACCCATCTATACTTTGATAATTCCAAAACATGTGTAGAATATATTAGAAAACACAGAGATTCAATAAGTTTGACACATACTCTTTAGCCTGAAATATTTCAACAAATGCATATAGTTAATACTGTGGAACAACCCTGGTACAGACTCTAAAATGCAAAAAGATTGATATTTCTTTTCTATTGTGTGCTACTTGTGCAACATTAACCCAATCGGCACCCAAAGAATGATTCATCAGTATTCAAACCTCTTTAAAGTGTTGAAACAAAATGTACTTGACTGTAACTTCAGTAATCATAAAACATGTTATTTTCTCTACTTTGTCTAGGAATGCTTTTGAAGTAGAGGAAATCTTCCCTCTCTGTTCTAGTTCTGCTAATTCTGATGATTCTGCTCATCAGCCTCAGTCCTTATACTTGTCTTATTCAGATTTGCGGTCCTGAATTAACAGTTACATGGGAAAAAGTAAATTTAATGAAAAGTGGTTTATATTATTCAGAGAACTACTGAAGTAGATGCACATTAAGTTAAAGCAGCACACTGTAACTCTAAGCAGTAATAAAATACACCTTTTAAGCTTATTTTTATATTTCAGATATTGAATAAAATGTAGGCTAAACTTGTGTTCTTATAACTGTGAACCATTTTCATAACAATTTCTTTGTGTACTCTAATTAAATCAAATGAACATATAATATCTATGCAAATAGCTTTTTTCATAAGAAATCTTTTAACCTATTAGAAATATTTTACTGATTTAAACATGCGTTAGTTTCACTCATTTTTGCATTTATATTAAGATGTTGATTTTCAGTATGTTCATTTTTTTTCACATAATGCATTTAGTTTATAGGTTGAAATGGGTCATTCCTGAGTTTCAAACTAGTAGAATGATGGTTCTTTACATGAATAATTTCTGATTTATACTGTTTAAGAAAATACTTCAACCTGTAAGTAATATCGCCAACTTATTTTGAAAAAAAGTTGCATTATTTGTAAGATGGTGGTATTTTCTGGGTTATCCAGAAAAGCACAAGACTATGTCTTATGTAATTATTTACAGTGCTCCCTTCAAGTTGGACAATTGTTCAGTTTAGACATTGTTATTTGATCACAATAATTATTTGTTCTAATTCATTTTATAAGCCCAAGTTTTTATGATGGCTAAATATTTTAATTTCCTGGAGAATTTTAAATCCTGATTGATATAGACAAAATAAAATATCATTCATATTTGTCGAGTTTATCATGAAGCAGAGAATTTGAACATAAAGGCATAGGAAAATAGGATTTGATTCTTTCAAAAGGGCAAAGTTTTTATTTGCTCTAGAATACTATGTGGAGTATTATTACCAGGTAAATTATAATAGCTACCATGTGGTCCCCTATCGCCTCCCACTCATTTTATAATTCATGATATTATATGACATTATAAACTATGTTTTGATTATTTTCAATACTGCTTACTACACAGAATAAATATATATATTCATTTTAATTTCTGTTAGTAGTGGTGCCTGATTTTTACAATTTTATTTGATGTGTCTTTTCAAAAAGTGAACTAATGAAGAAATGCTTGATGGTCTGCTCAAGAACTGAGTTGTGAGGAAAAATAATTGAGATAATCAGTGAAAATAAATTAAGAATAATATATAACTTGAAAATCTGCTTGAAATGAGTAGAAATACTGTAAAGGAAGAGGAAAATTGAATTGATCAACTTGTGTACTCTAATTAAATCAAATGAACATATAATATCTATGCAAATAGCTTTTTCATAAGAAATCTTTTAACCTATTAGAAATATTTTACTGATTTAAACATGCGTTAGTTTCACTCATTTTTGCATTTATATTAAGATGTTGATTTTCAGTATGTTCATTTTTTTTCACATAATGCATTTAGTTTATAGGTTGAAATGGGTCATTCCTGAGTTTCAAACTAGTAGAATGATGGTTCTTTACATGAATAATTTCTGATTTATACTGTTTAAGAAAATACTTCAACCTGTAAGTAATATCGCCAACTTATTTTGAAAAAAAGTTGCATTATTTGTAAGATGGTGGTATTTTCTGGGTTATCCAGAAAAGCACAAGACTATGTCTTATGTAATTATTTACAGTGCTCCCTTCAAGTTGGACAATTGTTCAGTTTAGGCATTGTTATTTGATCACAATAATTATTTGTTCTAATTCATTTTATAAGCCCAAGTTTTTATGATGGCTAAATATTTTAATTTCCTGGAGAATTTTAAATCCTGATTGATATAGACAAAATAAAATATCATTCATATTTGTCGAGTTTATCATGAAGCAGAGAATTTGAACATAAAGGCATAGGAAAATAGGATTTGATTCTTTCAAAAGGGCAAAGTTTTTATTTGCTCTAGAATACTATGTGGAGTATTATTACCAGGTAAATTATAATAGCTACCATGTGGTCCCCTATCGCCTCCCACTCATTTTATAATTCATGATATTATATGACATTATAAACTATGTTTTGATTATTTTCAATACTGCTTACTACACAGAATAAATATATATATTCATTTTAATTTCTGTTAGTAGTGGTGCCTGATTTTTACAATTTTATTTGATGTGTCTTTTCAAAAAGTGAACTAATGAAGAAATGCTTGATGGTCTGCTCAAGAACTGAGTTGTGAGGAAAAATAATTGAGATAATCAGTGAAAATAAATTAAGAATAATATATAACTTGAAAATCTGCTTGAAATGAGTAGAAATACTGTAGGAGAGGAATTGAATTGATCAACTTGTTCTTACACTTGTAAAATTCAGCAAAACAATGTATCTGTTCACCACATTGAAACAATTCACTTATGCTATTAGGCTTAGTTATTACTTTTTCTAGTGAGAAACACATTTATGTGTTTTTTAAATCGCTATTCAACTATTTGATATTTAGCACATTTTTATTATACATCTCTTATGTGCCTTGAGATGCAGGTTCTGTTCTCATTGTGCTCAAGGTCAAATATTACAAAGATTATAAATAATATCCTTTATTTTTACAAATAAATAAAATAATTAAAATCATAAATCTGAATGATTGAATATGGATATTCTGCTTCATAACACATTTAGTAATATCTTTTTGTCCCCTTTGCCTGGTCCCACTTTAGGTGAAAACTGATTCTTTTAAGGGGATAAATGTGCCTTCAAGAGTTATCGGCCATAGAAAGATTTGGTTTTCAAATAATTGTAAAAAATTTTAAACCCTTTAAAATGTGAGGCATACCTTCATTTTTAACTATATAAACAGTTCCTGGTGCAGTTTTTTCTTATTATATGTAGAATTAGGATATGTAATTTAGACCTTACTAAATGAAATAAATAACCCGTTAATTCATAGATATTCTAAAGATTTAGTCTAGAAATGTTAGGACTACAAATTTTTCCTCTATTCTGACTGTGTATAGATAGTGAAGTAGGGATTGTCTTGTACGTAATCTTAAAAAGTTAATCACATAATTGGGGGCTGGTATTTAAAGCTCACATTTCCCATGCAAAACCGATTTGTATAAATGTCAGCCAAACTTTTGACCATGTGGTCCCCTATCGCCTCCCACTCATTTTATAATTCATGATATTATATGACATTATAAACTATGTTTTGATTATTTTCAATACTGCTTACTACACAGAATAAATATATATATTCATTTTAATTTCTTATAGTAGTGGTGCCTGATTTTACAATTTTATTTGATGTGTCTTTTCAAAAAGTGAACTAATGAAGAAATGCTTGATGGTCTGCTCAAGAACTGAGTTGTGAGGAAAAATAATTGAGATAATCAGTGAAAATAAATTAAGAATAATATATAACTTGAAAATCTGCTTGAAATGAGTAGAAATACTGTAGGAGAGGAATTGAATTGATCAACTTGTTCTTACACTTGTAAAATTCAGCAAAACAATGTATCTGTTCACCACATTGAAACAATTCACTTATGCTATTAGGCTTAGTTATTACTTTTTCTAGTGAGAAACACATTTATGTGTTTTTTAAATCGCTATTCAACTATTTGATATTTAGCACATTTTTATTATACATCTCTTATGTGCCTTGAGATGCAGGTTCTGTTCTCATTGTGCTCAAGGTCAAATATTACAAAGATTATAAATAATATCCTTTATTTTTACAAATAAATAAAATAATTAAAATCATAAATCTGAATGATTGAATATGGATATTCTGCTTCATAACACATTTAGTAATATCTTTTTGTCCCCTTTGCCTGGTCCCACTTTAGGTGAAAACTGATTCTTTTAAGGGGATAAATGTGCCTTCAAGAGTTATCGGCCATAGAAAGATTTGGTTTTCAAATAATTGTAAAAATTTAACCTTGAAAATGTGAGGCATACCTTCATTTTTAACTATATAAACAGTTCCTGGTGCAGTTTTTTCTTATTATATGTAGAATTAGGATATGTAATTTAGACCTTACTAAATGAAATAAATAACCCGTTAATTCATAGATATTCTAAAGATTTAGTCTAGAAATGTTAGGACTACAAATTTTTCCTCTATTCTGACTGTGTATAGATAGTGAAGTAGGGATTGTCTTGTACGTAATCTTAAAAAGTTAATCACATAATTGGGGGCTGGTATTTAAAGCTCACATTTCCCATGCAAAACCGATTTGTATAAATGCCAAAACTGTCATTTTCAGACAGTCAAACAACAGAATGGCTACATCACTATGAGAAGCCAAAGCGACAGGGAAATATGTTGCCATTACAGAGGTCTTTTACAGGGATACGACTTGTTTCCTACTGTATCTGTTTCTTTTACAATAATGTGCAATTCTAAACACTGAAAGCCATTCTAGTTTTCTTAGAGTATTTTTCTTTTCTTTTTCACAGCACGGAAAAGGATATGCTAGTCAATTCTACAGGATTTACCTGAAGCAGCATGATTTGCACAAAGTCGACCAACAAAAGCATCAACTTTTCAACTTCATTTATCTTGGCCATTCAGTTAGTTGTGTGTAACTGAGTATTAGATTGCCGGCGGAGTCATCATGGCCAATTATAGGACCTAATTGCTCTCAGCGGGCCTGAGAAATGAGTTGAAACGTGCAGAACTGTAGAAACTTTAGGCAACTGATTTTGCCTCTCCGATCAGTGTGTGCCTGTTTACAGCACTATATATCTTTCTCTCTCCAAATGTCACTGAGCCCTTTAGATGTTTATATTCACCAAGAGAAGCCAGTCATAAAGATAAAGGAAATTTGTGCATTATAAATGCAATATCACTGTTTTAAACTTGACTGTTTTATATTATTTTTGTGTGATCAAGTGTTCCCCAAACTATTCCAACTTTACACGAGATTGTGATTATGTTCCTTTCACCTTTTTTATTCTAACACTTGACTGATTCTTTTAATTCCAAGAGTTATCGGCCATAGAAAGATTTGGTTTTCAAATAATTGTAAAATTTAACCTTGAAAATGTGAGGCATACCTTCATTTTTAACTATATAAACAGTTCCTGGTGCAGTTTTTTCTTATTATATGTAGAATTAGGATATGTAATTTAGACCTTACTAAATGAAATAAATAACCCGTTAATTCATAGATATTCTAAAGATTTAGTCTAGAAATGTTAGGACTACAAATTTTTCCTCTATTCTGACTGTGTATAGATAGTGAAGTAGGGATTGTCTTGTACGTAATCTTAAAAAGTTAATCACATAATTGGGGGCTGGTATTTAAAGCTCACATTTCCCATGCAAAACCGATTTGTATAAATGCCAAAACTGTCATTTTCAGACAGTCAAACAACAGAATGGCTACATCACTATGAGAAGCCAAAGCGACAGGGAAATATGTTGCCATTACAGAGGTCTTTTACAGGGATACGACTTGTTTCCTACTGTATCTGTTTCTTTTACAATAATGTGCAATTCTAAACACTGAAAGCCATTCTAGTTTTCTTAGAGTATTTTTCTTTTCTTTTTCACAGCACGGAAAAGGATATGCTAGTCAATTCTACAGGATTTACCTGAAGCAGCATGATTTGCACAAAGTCGACCAACAAAAGCATCAACTTTTCAACTTCATTTATCTTGGCCATTCAGTTAGTTGTGTGTAACTGAGTATTAGATTGCCGGGAGTCATCATGGCCACTTATAGGACCTAATTGCTCTCAGCGGGCCTGAGAAATGAGTTGAAACGTGCAGAACTGTAGAAACTTTAGGCAACTGATTTTGCCTCTCCGATCAGTGTGTGCCTGTTTACAGCACTATATATCTTTCTCTCTCCAAATGTCACTGAGCCCTTTAGATGTTTATATTCACCAAGAGAAGCCAGTCATAAAGATAAAGGAAATTTGTGCATTATAAATGCAATATCACTGTTTTAAACTTGACTGTTTTATATTATTTTTGTGTGATCAAGTGTTCCCCAAACTATTCCAACTTTACAAGAGAGATTGTGATTATGTTCCTTTCACCTGTGGGCTTTAAAATTGTTGTATTCTGAAGACCCACAAAATATCAAAGACATTCTGTAGTTTATACACCGTGTTGCAAAGTGTTTACTGTACTATTTCAAAGCTTCTAAATAAATATAAAATATATATATTATATTATATAATTTTCCTAAAATGTGGTACAACTCAGTTGGTTTTTAAATGGATTCATACAGTTCACTTCATATAATAAAGTAAGAGGTAATTCAGGGTCCCAAAGATAAATGTACTAAGATAAAAATAATCATTAATAGTTTCCTCCCAGTTTTCATATCATATACAACCCTGTTTTTCCTTGTTTAAAAGAAAACGAAGCTCTAAGCTACAAAATTTTGTCAAGAACTCGTACTGAATTTTCAATGCCAAAGATATAGCTGTCGATGTTATCAGAAGAGCACTGAACATGTACTATCAAAATACCTAACAATCTAGATTATTTCGATCCTATTTCTATGGCTTTGAATTTAGAATCATTTAAAACTTTTATAAAGAATCTATAAATTCACCTGTATTTGTTGTTAGATAAAAAAACACTGGGTGTCTGTACATTTTGTGGTGTAAAATATGTAGTTGAAAATTACTATTTTAAATGAAATCCTCAATCATACGACTCACACAGAATTTTGTTTTACATAGTTTTACATAGTTTTGTGACTTCTAATAACATACACACATAAAATCTATACCTCTATATCAATATATAGAGATACATGAATATCTGAAGTGGTAAAGAATAACTATAGGATATAAAGGATCTCTAAATTTATATTAAGTTAAATAAATTCGGAGATAGAAACATGGTAGATTACTATTTCAGTATTATCCTACATATGAGAATTTTATAGCTTAAATGTAGTCAGTGTTTTATTAAAGGGAAAATTTTTCATTTTCAGCCTTGAAAAGTGAAGTTTGCCTTTTACATTTATGTCATCAAGGTTAATTATTAAATTCAGTAATATGGATTTTCCTTTCTTTTACATATATTCCTTTTATGAAATTGTTGTTTATTGCTTGTTATAGTACAATTAAAAAAGGGAAAAGTCAAAGGATGTGAGATAATCTTCTAAGCAAAAACAGGAATTGTCAGTTTCCTTCTAAAAATTCCTTCAAAATTATATCTAAATATTTGCTCAATCCAAATGAAAGACTGATTCGGAAAGATTTCCCTTAATTTTAACTGATCTCATGCCCAATGATAGTTTGAACCAGGCTGCTATTAAATAACAGTTTAAACAGGTAACAAATGTCTTCCACCTAATTTTATGTCATTTAAATGGGAATATTTTCCTAGATTTAACAATAACATTCATATATATATTTACACATATATGTATATATATATTCCTATCTCCTTGCTCTGTATATTTGAGTGATATCTTGGTATCACTTATTTGTCTTCTCAAACTTGATATTAGTATGTCTTAATCCCAATCAATTTATATAACAAAATAATGTATATAATGTTCCAGTCTTTTGGGGACCTTTTAAAAATATATTAAGCCAATTCATCACATACAACACAAAAAGCACACACATTCACTAGATTCAGCAGTAAAATTTCTCAAAATTTTGGCATTACTACATTAATATTTTGAATAATAGACTATTTTAGTAAGAAATTATATGTTTTTATATAATTTAATTGGAAAAAAGTCTGTTAGTTGCAATTTCTTTTTAAACAAGAAACTTACTTTCTTGTTGGATCACTCTACTTTAATTAAAATCTTTACTCACCGTTTTACAATTACTGGGGGAGCCCACATCCATCTGTCTTATTACATGCATTGAAAATAAGGTTATATTCACTTCCCATATAACAGCTATATTCATTCATCTGACAAATTTTATTTAATTATTTAGCCCTCTATATCATTATATATAATTTCCCTTGAACCAACGTCTCATATCATATATTTGTCTATTCTGTTTTCTCATTATAGTAACCACTTGTACAAATCTGCAATTTCGTTCATAAATTTTATGATCAATCTCAAAAACAACACATTTTTGTCTAATCTGTGGTACAAATAGAATGATTTTAACAAAAATATTAAATGTTTGCTTATTAATCTATTCATTGCATCCAGAATAATTCCAAAGTTACAACAGAGTAACCATATGACTTTATTTAATTGGCCAAAATGTTATCTACTGGTAAGAGGACTTTAAGATGGAAAGATAATCTTCTAAGCAAAAACAGGAATTGTCAGTTTCCTTCTAAAAATTCCTTCAAAATTATATCTAAATATTTGCTCAATCCAAATGAAAGACTGATTCGGAAAGATTTCCCTTAATTTTAACTGATCTCATGCCCAATGATAGTTTGAACCAGGCTGCTATTAAATAACAGTTTAAACAGGTAACAAATGTCTTCCACCTAATTTTATGTCATTTAAATGGGAATATTTTCCTAGATTTAACAATAACATTCATATATATATTTACACATATATGTATATATATATTCCTATCTCCTTGCTCTGTATATTTGAGTGATATCTTGGTATCACTTATTTGTCTTCTCAAACTTGATATTAGTATGTCTTAATCCCAATCAATTTATATAACAAAATAATGTATATAATGTTCCAGTCTTTTGGGGACCTTTTAAAAATATATTAAGCCAATTCATCACATACAACACAAAAAGCACACACATTCACTAGATTCAGCAGTAAAATTTCTCAAAATTTTGGCATTACTACATTAATATTTTGAATAATAGACTATTTTAGTAAGAAATTATATGTTTTTATATAATTTAATTGGAAAAAAGTCTGTTAGTTGCAATTTCTTTTTAAACAAGAAACTTACTTTCTTGTTGGATCACTCTACTTTAATTAAAATCTTTACTCACCGTTTTACAATTACTGGGGGAGCCCACATCCATCTGTCTTATTACATGCATTGAAAATAAGGTTATATTCACTTCCCATATAACAGCTATATTCATTCATCTGACAAATTTTATTTAATTATTTAGCCCTCTATATCATTATATATAATTTCCCTTGAACCAACGTCTCATATCATATATTTGTCTATTCTGTTTTCTCATTATAGTAACCACTTGTACAAATCTGCAATTTCGTTCATAAATTTTATGATCAATCTCAAAAAACAACACATTTTTTGTCTAATCTGTGGTACAAATAGAATGATTTTAACAAAAATATTAAATGTTTGCTTATTAATCTATTCATTGCATCCAGAATAATTCCAAAGTTACAACAGAGTAACCATATGACTTTATTTAATTGGCCAAAATGTTATCTACTGGTAAGAGGACTTTAAGATGGAAAGATTTAACCACACAATAGTGAAGATTTCCAAATAAACATTTACTAGGTTTCTATGAAAAGGAAATTTAGCATAAGTTTTCTATTTAATCTAGTCATCTAATATTCAATCTCCCTTAATTTTATACATATTAATGAAAAATAACATCCAAATTATTAGACGATATTTCATCAATGAATTATTTCAGAAAAGAATAATCATGACATTTACTCCTTGTTAACATGGTTAGTTTTAGAGTAGTAAAAAGTTGATATTTTCCTGTGGAAATGGTGTCTTGATGTTTCAAAGGTATGTCAAATGACAATTTTTAGAAATATTTCATCCGTATGTAAAATTCTAATTTGTAACTTGTGAACATAATCTTTTGAACTCATTTTGAATCAAATATTTAAATATCACATCAGAATTACTTTACAGATATAAAATGTCTGTATCATTACAAGTGTATCATCTTCTTGGTAAATACTAAGGAAATATGTACATTTTATTTCATGAAGATATTAAATGCAATGCCTTTATCAAACATTGCAAATGAAGTGCTATAGTAGAAGACTTAAATATTTTAATTACTTTTCTCCTGTCTTATTTCTTAATAGTGTTATAATTTGCTGTCAGATCTTTTGTAATGTAGAAATCCTCCTGCATAGCCTATAAGAGGAGGAAAGAAAATCCTCAGAGTTTTTGACATAAACTTAATAGCTGTGCATTAATTGTACCGTTTTATCTTCCACAAGTTATTTACTAGAGTAAAGTTCATCTTTAATATAATTATTCAGTCAGAATGTTGTGAGTGTTAAACAAGATAAAGAAAATTATTCCTCTCACTGACTGAAAATAGTAGTGTTGTCATTGCATGTTTTTTCCTCCCTTTATATTTCTGTGTGTGTTTGGTTTAAAAAATGATACAGAATTTTGTCTAATCTGTGGTACAAATAGAATGATTTTAACAAAAATATTAAATGTTTGCTTATTAATCTATTCATTGCATCCAGAATAATTCCAAAGTTACAACAGAGTAACCATATGACTTTATTTAATTGGCCAAAATGTTATCTACTGGTAAGAGGACTTTAAGATGGAAAGATTTAACCACACAATAGTGAAGATTTCCAAATAAACATTTACTAGGTTTCTATGAAAAGGAAATTTAGCATAAGTTTTCTATTTAATCTAGTCATCTAATATTCAATCTCCCTTAATTTTATACATATTAATGAAAAATAACATCCAAATTATTAGACGATATTTCATCAATGAATTATTTCAGAAAAGAATAATCATGACATTTACTCCTTGTTAACATGGTTAGTTTTAGAGTAGTAAAAAGTTGATATTTTCCTGTGGAAATGGTGTCTTGATGTTTCAAAGGTATGTCAAATGACAATTTTTAGAAATATTTCATCCGTATGTAAAATTCTAATTTGTAACTTGTGAACATAATCTTTTGAACTCATTTTGAATCAAATATTTAAATATCACATCAGAATTACTTTACAGATATAAAATGTCTGTATCATTACAAGTGTATCATCTTCTTGGTAAATACTAAGGAAATATGTACATTTTATTTCATGAAGATATTAAATGCAATGCCTTTATCAAACATTGCAAATGAAGTGCTATAGTAGAAGACTTAAATATTTTAATTACTTTTCTCCTGTCTTATTTCTTAATAGTGTTATAATTTGCTGTCAGATCTTTTGTAATGTAGAAATCCTCCTGCATAGCCTATAAGAGGAGGAAAGAAAATCCTCACAGTTTTTGACATAAACTTAATAGCTGTGCATTAATTGTACCGTTTTATCTTCCACAAGTTATTTACTAGAGTAAAGTTCATCTTTAATATAATTATTCAGTCAGAATGTTGTGAGTGTTAAACAAGATAAAGAAAATTATTCCTCTCACTGACTGAAAATAGTAGTGTTGTCATTGCATGTTTTTTTCCTCCCCTTTATATTTCTGTGTGTGTTTAATACCCAAGGAGTTCAAAAATACCGAAAACATTGATACACTTGGTAATTTTTCTGAAAATCTTATATTTTTCATATTGCAATTTCTTGGGTTATCTTTTTCAACTCTAATTTTGTAGTGGTAAAGGCTTTGCACTTAACATTCTTTTTATGTTCCTTTTTAACAAGGAAAAACAGAAGATGACAGAATCCCATATTTTTTATGCCATGGAGTAGTAAAATTATTTTATATATTGTTAGCATTGCAAGAAAATATCCCTGGGCTAGGTCAAACAAAACAACAAAACCCTAACACAGTAATTTGTGAAACTACTGTTCGGTAGAGTATTTTTTGTTTTTTTTTTTCTTCTAAAACTCGGCATAGGTTTTAGATCATAGAATTCTATGAGAGAATGCGGGTAGGTGGGTTGTTGTTGTTTGTTGTTTAGTCGCTAAGTCTTGTCAGACACTGCGACTCCAGGATGTATTCCGCCTGGCTCCTCTGTGCATGGGATTTCCCAGGCAAGAATAATGGAATGGGTTGCCGTTTTCTTCTCCAGGGGATTTTCCTGACCCAGGGATCAAATCGGTGTCTTCTGAATTGTCAAGCGGGTTCTTTACCATTGAGCCACCAGGGAAGTCTGTGGGTAGATAGGTGCCGCCAGAGTATTGTAGGCAATAATAATATGACTAAAATTCTAATACCATTAGTATGCATGCATGTATTTCTAACCACTGCTATTTTTTAAGTATTTGTAAAATTAGAAAAATGGCTTTTATTTCTTGAAAACTTGTCACACGCTTAGTTGGAAGTTTTACACTCCAGATGTTTTTGAGTTGCATGAAAATAATGCATTATAAATGCAAAAAAAAAATTCAGGAGACTCAAAAATTTCTGAATGATAGAACTTAGACTTCTAATATATCCATACATGTTTGAGCTGAAAGCAAGCAGGAAATTTCAGCTCTAAACACATTTTTGAGACAGTTATCTGTGAGTGAAAACAGGGTATTATAACAAAAGATGAATTTAAATCTTAACTATAGTGTTTGTTACTGTGAATGCTATAATAATACATAAGTAAAATGAGTGTAAATGTAATATATTATTTTATACTGCTGTATACATATGGAATAAATAAAACTAGGATACATATTATGCCATTTTTCCATGCATGGATCTTCCACTTACGCCTGTGGGAGCTTTGAATAAAAATCAGTGGCAAAATGTGGCCCGAAGTTTAAAAACAACTAATGCTGATTTAGTAATTCTAGTCTTAATATAACAGGTCTAAGGGGACATCTGTTCAAAACCAAGTCTCATTTGAAGCAACATATGCTAGATTTAAAGTATTTCATGATATTTATAGTTTTGAAAGTAGGCATTTAGCTCCATATGATTTTCACGATACCCACCATAAATATCTTACATATGCATCTTTCACCTAATATTATGCTTTCATTTCATTTTTTAAGTTGTAGTAATTCAAAAGTGACAAGGATTAATACAAATATTATATGTAGGATATGAGTGTGCCTTCAAGCAATAAAAGAAAAAATATATATATCTGAAATTTTAGAGGCAAAACTATTTCGTATTTAAAGTCAATGGAAATATTAAAAAATCATATGGGTATCACTGCCCAAGGTGAAAATATGAAGTCAGGTATAGGCTTTTTTATAATGTGAAAAGAATCTGAATGAATCTTATAGAAATTTGCATTCTTTGATAGCTAAAAATATAATAGAAAAAATGTGTGCTTCTTAATCCCATGTGTGGTTTGCATAACTTATTTGCTTAAACTCAAGCTATACATATCTGGACAGAAGTTCATGTTATGAAACAATAAAGGAGGAGACTAGCTATCTGAACATCTAATAAAGCCAACCCTATGATGGAAAAGAAGTCAAGAAAATATACAGGAATGATCTGAAATGTTAAGGGTTATAAATACGAGTGTCTTTGGTTCCTCTCAAGGCCTCTGTCTCCTAACTCTCATTGTTATCTTTGGGAATCATATCATGGACTCTTCTCTCTAACCCCAGTTGTGAATTTTAGAGGTAAATTTTATTAGATTCTCAACATATACCAAGGTTTGACAATGAAGGGATGTAACATGGCAATATGTCTTCGAGAAAATTCTATTAATAATTTGCTTTGGGAGTCAAAAAAACAAGAAGAGACTATTAAATAATAAAGTGATCAAGTAATTAAGCAATTACATTTGTGGTCAAAACCCAACATTGTGTTGTGAGAACAATTCAATATACTAAGTGATAGCATAAAATCAAAAATAAGTAAATAGGATATGAAAAGAGTAGCATAGGAAAGTATCAAAACTCATCATCTGTGAAAAAATCCAACAGTTCTTTGTGAAACATTTTTTTCAGAAACGTGTGAAATAGGTCACAATGTGAACTGTATTTCTTACTGTGAACATTGCCCTAAATGTTAGAAAAGCTCTGCACCATATGATCTCTATTTCTAATCTAAACTTATTTAATGCTGTGAAAAGACAGGCAAGATCTTTTCGAAAAGTTACTTCTCATCTGAATCTAAGCTTCTACCTTTATGAAATATGGAGAAATATGCTTAGTTGTAGAAGTTTTGTGAGAATTAGGTGAATTAATGTATGCTAACACACAATTAGTGGCATATTTTATTATTAATACTGTTTTTCATTACTTTATTCTTGGTTACCTACAGTATAAAATACAATCTGAGAGTGGAAATGCCTCCCTTCTTGAAATTCCAGACAGCTTCAGAGTTGTATTTAAGCAGTACAAACCACAAGATGAAAATAGACCTGGTTTTGGTACCCACTCATCAGCTCAGTTCACATGTGCCTCCTTATTTCTTGGTGGTATGGAGTTCAGGAAATCAAAAAATCACAGCTGCTGAGTTCTAGTCATCTCTCTTAACCCCTTTTAGCAAATCTCAAGTAGCCCTGTATCCATACTAATGAGAAGCATATATATGTATGATTGCCCTGATCTCAGGTGGCCTTGGCCTACTATGGCTTGGAGAGGAGCTTGGGTTCTCTGCTGAGATGGAGGCCAGGTCACAGCTGTAACAGAGCCAGATCCTAGCCACGAGTGCAGGGGTCAGTGACAACAGCCCTGGCCCTATGGATTTGCAGAAAAGAATTTCCACACAGACTGAAAGTAGTGAAGAAAGTAAAGTATTTATTAAGAGGAAAAGAGTACAGTACACATGGTTACTGGTTGGACACATGGGTGGACTCAGAGGGAGGGTCCCTGAAGCCACGCCCTTGTGGTAGTTTGAATTACTTGTATGGGGCATTTCTTCCAGTTTCCTTTGACCAGCCATTTTGATTTGCCTGGTTCACAGTCCATATTTGGTGTATCTCAGGACCCTCTTGTATGTGTGCATGCATCTGTTAGCCAAGGTGCGTTTAACTGAAAAGGCCTGTGTGAGAGCATCCTTAGCATCAGCCCCTTTGGCCTCCAAGGAGCCATTCTATGCATGTGTGGTCAGGAAGGTCTGACTTCCAAAAAGAAATATATGATCAAGGCAGGGCTCAGTGTCCTCCCTCAATTGTCCTGCTATTCTCCTCTTTGAGCTTTCCACAGGAAATGAATCTCCAATCATTTTAGAAAAGCTCTGCACCATATGATCTCTATTTCTAATCTAAACTTATTTAATGCTGTGAAAAGACAGGCAAGATCTTTTGAAAAGTTACTTCTCATCTGAATCTAAGCTTCTACCTTTATGAAATATGGAGAAATATGCTTAGTTGTAGAAGTTTTGTGAGAATTAGGTGAATTAATGTATGCTAACACACAATTAGTGGCATATTTTATTATTAATACTGTTTTTCATTACTTTATTCTTGGTTACCTACAGTATAAAATACAATCTGAGAGTGGAAATGCCTCCCTTCTTGAAATTCCAGACAGCTTCAGAGTTGTATTTAAGCAGTACAAACCACAAGATGAAAATAGACCTGGTTTTGGTACCCACTCATCAGCTCAGTTCACATGTGCCTCCTTATTTCTTGGTGGTATGGAGTTCAGGAAATCAAAAAATCACAGCTGCTGAGTTCTAGTCATCTCTCTTAACCCCTTTTAGCAAATCTCAAGTAGCCCTGTATCCATACTAATGAGAAGCATATATATGTATGATTGCCCTGATCTCAGGTGGCCTTGGCCTACTATGGCTTGGAGAGGAGCTTGGGTTCTCTGCTGAGATGGAGGCCAGGTCACAGCTGTAACAGAGCCAGATCCTAGCCACGAGTGCAGGGGTCAGTGACAACAGCCCTGGCCCTATGGATTTGCAGAAAAGAATTTCCACACAGACTGAAAGTAGTGAAGAAAGTAAAGTATTTATTAAGAAGAAAAGAGTATAGTACACATGGTTACTGGTTGGACACATGGGTAGACTCAGAGGGAGGGTCCCTGAAGCCACGCCCTTGTGGTAGTTTGAATTACTTGTATGGGGCATTTCTTCCAGTTTCCTTTGACCAGCCATTTTGATTTGCCTGGTTCACAGTCCATATTTGGTGTATCTCAGGACCCTCTTGTATGTGTGCATGCATCTGTTAGCCAAGGTGCGTTTAACTGAAAAGGCCTGTGTGAGAGCATCCTTAGCATCAGCCCCTTTGGCCTCCAAGGAGCCATTCTATGCATGTGTGGTCAGGAAGGTCTGACTTCCAAAAAGAGAAATATATGATCAAGGCAGGGCTCAGTGTCCTCCCTCAATTGTCCTGCTATTCTCCTCTTTGAGCTTTGATCCACAGGAAATGAATCTCCAGTCATTTTAATCTGTGGGGGCAGGGGTCATTTATCTCCTTCCTCAGCACTAGGCCATATAGATCTGTTTTTTTTTTTGACCTGACACCAATGTGCTTTCTGAATATCTTTCTATTTCTATGCAAATAAATGTGATTTGGAATTAACTGCATATCTGAAAGAATCACATTTTTTTTGCATATGACTTAAGTTATGAAATAAATGTGCGCAGTATTCACTCTCTACTCAGTGGAAATTGGATTTCTTTGTAATCATTCTAATTGTAGACTTCTTGAAGTTGTCCTTTAGCTAGGCAGCCTCTGTTCTCCAGAGCTGTCCTTTGGCTCTTCAAGAAGTTCAAACATTTTTATTTTTTCTCTTTAATTGTTTGGAAGTTTTATGTCTTCATCATGAAAAATAGGATTTAAATTTATCATCTAAAATAAGGCAATTCTTATTCAACTTGTGTAAGTTAATGTTTCTAAGGGAGCACTTATATTTTAAAGAATATTTATTAATCCATGTAAAAATCCCTATTGAGACTATTGTGTAGATCATTATACTTTGTCTTATTTTCTCTTATGTGTTTTGAGAGCAGTTGATAATCAATGGGCAATACCCCAAGGAATCCACTTAGGAGTAAGGAACATTTAGTTAACATTGCCATCATCTAATCTGAAGCAAAATTCCCATCTCCTCCCATTCCTTTTTTTTTTTTTTCAATTTTTCCCCCATCATGCCTTTTTAATTTTTTTAATATTTATTTTCATCCATCTTTTATTATTATTATTATTATTCTTTGGCATGTGTGGGCCTCCCATTGCAGTGGGCCCCCTTTCAGAGCACCAGCTGATAATCGGACATTGCAGATGGTTCACAGTCCATATTTGGTGTATCTCAGGACCCTCTTGTATGTGTGCATGCATCTGTTAGCCAAGGTGCGTTTAACTGAAAAGGCCTGTGTGAGAGCATCCTTAGCATCAGCCCCTTTGGCCTCCAAGGAGCCATTCTATGCATGTGTGGTCAGGAAGGTCTGACTTCCAAAAAGAGAAATATATGATCAAGGCAGGGCTCAGTGTCCTCCCTCAATTGTCCTGCTATTCTCCTCTTTGAGCTTTGATCCACAGGAAATGAATCTCCAATCATTTTAATCTATGGGGGCAGGGGTCATTTATCTCCTTCCTCAGCACTAGGCCATATAGATCTGTTTTTTTTTTTGACCTGACACCAATGTGCTTTCTGAATATCTTTCTATTTCTATGCAAATAAATGTGATTTGGAATTAACTGCATATCTGAAAGAATCACATTTTTTTTGCATATGACTTAAGTTATGAAATAAATGTGGGCAGTATTCACTATCTACTCAGTGGAAATTGGATTTCTTTGTAATCATTCTAATTGTAGACTTCTTGAAGTTGTCCTTTAGCTAGGCAGCCTCTGTTCTCCAGAGCTCTCCTTTGGCTCTTCAAGAAGTTCAAACATTTTTATTTTTTCTCTTTAATTGTTTGGAAGTTTTATGTCTTCATCATGAAAAATAGGATTTAAATTTATCATCTAAAATAAGGCAATTCTTATTCAACTTGTGTAAGTTAATGTTTCTAAGGGAGCACTTATATTTTAAAGAATATTTATTAATCCATGTAAAAATCCCTATTGAGACTATTGTGTAGATCATTATACTTTGTCTTATTTTCTCTTATGTGTTTTGAGAGCAGTTGGTAATCAATGGGCAATACCCCAAGGAATCCACTTAGGAGTAAGGAACATTTAGTTAACATTGCCATCATCTAATCTGAAGCAAAATTCCCATCTCCTCCCATTCCTTTTTTTTTTTTTTCAATTTTTCCCCCATCATGCCTTTTTAATTTTTTTAATATTTATTTTCATCCATCTTTTATTATTATTATTATTATTCTTTGGCATGTGTGGGCCTCCCATTGCAGTGGGCTCTCTCATTGCAGAGCACCAGCTGATAATCGGACATATCGGTCCAGCCGCTCCACAGCACGTGGAATCTTCCTCAGCCAGGGATTGAACCAGTGCCCCTTGCACTGCAAGGCAGATTCTCTACCCACTGGACCACCAGGGAAGCCCCCCTCCCATTCCTTATCAGTGTGAGTAACTCTCTCTTAATCATGACAAAGGAAAGAATATAATCATTTTGACAGGTGAATTGCATAAACCTGAAACTCTGAATTTTATTCTGAGAGTGTGAGACGTCTGTCATTCTCAGTTGTGTTTCCTAATGAACAGTAGAGTGAATGGCTATTTTCAAAATTTTTTGGCAATTATTTCTCTCAAAATTGATATCTGTGTGTGTGTATGTGTGTGTGTGAGATAGGTAGAGATATTGACACCAAAGAAACTCATATGGATGAATACATGAAAAGACAGAATTGTATTATAGAGAAACAAATTCAATGCCCTTCTATTAATTAGTATTTATAATATCAAAATGCCTGGTTGGAAGGTAATGATACTTGATCATCAACAAGCTGACTTGGGCTTTTCCACCCTTGGACAACCAATGATCAGTATTTTTTTGATATTTGTGGAAACCATCCTTATTTATTACTGGGCTTCCTAGACCAAAACAAAACAACACAATAGTTACAATAAAATATAGTGAGTAGAGCTGAATTAAGGAGAGAAAATGAGAAATGAGAGAGAGAAAAAGAAAGAGAATACAATCATCTTCCTTCATTTTCTGGTAAGTTTTTTTTTCTTTTTTTAATATTTATTTATTTATTTATTTATTTTGGGGGGGAGTGGGAAGGGAGGAGAGCGGGCGGGCCACTTCTATTGGTCTCTCATTTATCTATTTTCATCCGTCATTGTTCTTTGGCCCATGTGGACCTACCATCGCGGTGGCCTCTGTTGTCGCAGAGCACCGACTCTGGGCACATGCGCTCCAGAGACCCAGCTCGGTAATAGGACACATCAGTCCAGCAGCTCCGCGGCACGTGGGATCTTCCCAGGCCAGGAATCGAACCGGCGCCCCTTGAACTGCAAGGCAGTGTCCTTACCCACTGGATCACCAGGGAAGCCCCTCTGGTAATTTTTAAGAGACTGAGAAGCAGTTCTGATTTCTCAAGTCCATGTTGTCATATACATATGTAAATTGAAATAAGCAGAAAAGCAAATAAAATAAATGATCGTTGAGGAATTCTAGTTAAAATATGAGAAAAAATAAAATAAAATGATAAAATAGGCCCAGGAAGAAGTAAAAAAGAGAAGAAATATATACACTTTATTTAAAAATGGTAATGCTAAACAATTTCATTGAGATGCCTCCTTTGTTTCCATTGTTTCTTTGACAAAGATGTATAAATTCACATGCCAGTGTTTGCAAATATTGCTCAATTCAAAGGTGTATCAATGACCCTAAGATAATGTACTTATAATTATGGAAACCAGAAAAAGGGCAAAGTTGGTTGTATCATTAACAAATCTCATGGAATGATGTGGTACTGGTGTAGCATAACATAAAACTATACAACAAGTTTGTAGCACTGTGATTATTGGTTCACGATATTACTGCTGAGATGGGAAGCAAGTTTTCAACTGCAAATCATTTATGTGGAATGAACAAGATATACGAATTAAGTGTATTTAAAGTTTAGAGCTTAGCACAGAGTTTGAGTTTAAGATGTAACATTTCTCTTAACTCTCTTAGTAGAAGAAACTACTCGAGTGTTAGAGGTAGCAACATGTTAAAGATGAAAATAAGTGCTGCAAATAACTAAGCATTATCAATTTCGATTCAATAAGGTAACTCATAGCTCTACGGGGAGGTGGAAAGGAGAGATTCAGTGTTGTAAATCTCCAGCAAGGCAAAAAATGAGCACAGTTAACTTTACACTGAACTAGTGAAAACGGAGGTGTAAGGACAAAATTGAGAGACATAGCAAATGACAGATTGAACTTGCTCTTGGATTAGATGGTCAGCTGACTGATGAGGGAGAAGGAGAAGTTATCAACTGAAATTTTTTTGTTTGCCTGAGTGGATCTTCCTGCCTTTAAATAAAACAACAGAAAAGAAAGAAAAAGGTTTGTGGGGAAGATAAGCTTATTTGTAGAAGAGTCTGCTAACTTTCGTTTTTATCATTCAGGCTTTATTAAGTTTGTTATCCAAACGGGACCTGATCTGCCTTCTGTATTAAAATTCTGAGAGAATTTTAGACTTTTATCTTTTTGTCAAATGAAAGTCTCTCTGCTGTTCTCTCCTTCATACTTTGTACTTTTCATACTCCTTCATACTTTGAAGTACTTTTGATTATTATTAGTATTTAAATAATACCTTCTGAGTTAATTTTTTCATTAATTATGTTTATTTGGAAATCATTCTATAAATAAGTTAATGTCAATTATAAATAATTTTAAAGGTACATTTTTCACATGGAACTGTGGATAGTGTATTGCCACAAATGAGCCTGATCAATTTTAAAAGGATACAAATTAAATCAAACCTTCCAGCTGTTTTTTTTTTTTTTTAATTTATTTATTTCTTTATTTTTGGGTGGGGGTCGGGCTGGGGAGGGAGGGGAGCAGGCAGGCCACTTCTATTGGTCTTTCATTTCTCTATTTTCATCCGTCTTTGTTCTTTGGCTCCTGTGGGCCTCCCATCGCAGTGGCGTCTATTGTTGCAGAGCACCGGCTCTGGACGCATGCGCTCCAGAGCTCCGGCTAGGTAATTGGACACATCAGTCCAGCTGCTCCGCGGCACGTGGGATCCGCGGCACATGGGATCTTCCCAGGCCAGGGATCGAACCGGAGCCCCTTGCACTGCAAGGTGGTGTCCTTACCCACTGTGTGTGTGACAATACATGCCACTACCTAACAAAGAAGAAATAAAAATAAATAAAAGACACAATAAGTATAAAAAATGTATCTTTTATCTCTGTTTTTAGCAACTATTTTTTTAAAAGTCAGACTTTCAGGTGGCTTGGGGGTACAGAATCTGGCTGCCAATGCAAGAGACACAGGAGATAACGGGTTTGATCCCTGGATTGGTAAGATCCCCTAGAGGAAGAAATTGCAACCCACTCCAATATTCTTGCCTGGAGAATCCCCATGGACAGAGGAGCCTGGCAGACTACAGCCTATGAGGTCACAAAGAAACAGAACTGAGTGACTGAGTAGGCATGCACACATCCTACCTATAAAGATGAGACCAGTATGGACCAACTGATGGGAGAACTTAACCATTTATTTATCCTAACTTTTCTTACCCAAACCCTTTCTCTTGACATGGATTTCACAGTCTTGGCCAGGATGTGCCTCCACTATCTGTGTCTTATTTTAACTTGAAATCCTAGGAGTAACTATACTTAAAAATATACAAATAATTTATAGCATCTAGAATTTCATTTTATATTTTAAAATTTTAATGCTCTCCCTACCACGTGCTCATCTGTAAGTATGATTCTCATGTATAAGATACCATGAAACTGGGACTAGGAAACTAAGACAGTTCTGACTGTCCTTTTAGGATTTATATTTAGAATGTTGCTTTAATATATGCATTTCTATTCGCCTTAACAACATGTTAGTTGGCAGTGAATAAGCAAAACTAAAGTCAAACAAATATGAGAACATCTCCCAGAGAAATCCTATCTAACAAACTGCTGCTTTACCAAGAATAGGTCTGAATAACCTGATTTTGTAAAATCACCATCAACCCACCTAATAAGTTCACTAAACTTACTTCAACTAATTTAGCCAAATACTGAAAAATAAGTAAGGTAGGAAAAGGGTAGTTTAATCATCAACTGTCATCAAAGTACAATTGAGGGGAGACTTTTGCGAGAGTAGAAGCAGCACTTCATGGCAAATGGAAGGGGAAAAAGTGGAAGCAGTGACAGATTTCCTCTTCTTGGGCTCCAAAATCACTGCAGATGGTTACTGTAGCCATGAAATGAGAAGACACTGCATCTTGACAGGAAAGCTATGACAGAAATGTTGAAGAGCAAAACATCACTTTGCTCCATCTTCAAGGGCTCATAGGCTTTTTAGCAACTATTTTTTTAAAAGTCAGACTTTCAGGTGGCTTGGGGGTACAGAATCTGGCTGCCAATGCAAGAGACACAGGAGATAACGGGTTTGATCCCTGGATTGGTAAGATCCCCTAGAGGAAGAAATTGCAACCCACTCCAATATTCTTGCCTGGAGAATCCCCATGGACAGAGGAGCCTGGCAGACTACAGCCTATGAGGTCACAAAGAAACAGAACTGAGTGACTGAGTAGGCATGCACACATCCTACCTATAAAGATGAGACCAGTATGGACCAACTGATGGGAGAACTTAACCATTTATTTATCCTAACTTTTCTTACCCAAACCCTTTCTCTTGACATGGATTTCACAGTCTTGGCCAGGATGTGCCTCCACTATCTGTGTCTTATTTTAACTTGAAATCCTAGGAGTAACTATACTTAAAATATACAAATAATTTATAGCATCTAGAATTTCATTTTATATTTTAAAATTTTAATGCTCTCCCTACCACATGCTCATCTGTAAGTATGATTCTCATGTATAAGATACCATGAAACTGGGACTAGGAAACTAAGACAGTTCTGACTGTCCTTTTAGGATTTATATTTAGAATGTTGCTTTAATATATGCATTTCTATTCGCCTTAACAACATGTTAGTTGGCAGTGAATAAGCAAAACTAAAGTCAAACAAATATGAGAACATCTCCCAGAGAAATCCTATCTAACAAACTGCTGCTTTACCAAGAATAGGTCTGAATAACCTGATTTTGTAAAATCACCATCAACCCACCTAATAAGTTCACTAAACTTACTTCAACTAATTTAGCCAAATACTGAAAAATAAGTAAGGTAGGAAAAGGGTAGTTTAATCATCAACTGTCATCAAAGTACAATTGAGGGGAGACTTTTGCGAGAGTAGAAGCAGCACTTCATGGCAAATGGAAGGGGAAAAAGTGGAAGCAGTGACAGATTTCCTCTTCTTGGGCTCCAAAATCACTGCAGATGGTTACTGTAGCCATGAAATGAGAAGACACTGCATCTTGACAGGAAAGCTATGACAAACCTAGACAGTGTGTTGAAGAGCAAAAACATCACTTTGCTCACCAAGGTCCATGTAGTCAAGGCTATGATCTTTGCAGTAGGCATGTTTGGATGTGGCACTTGGTCCATTAAGGCTGAGCACCAAGGAACTGATGCTTTCAAAGTGTGGTGCTGGAGAAGACTCTTGAGATTCCCTTGGACAGCAAGGAGATCAAACCAGTCAGTCTTAAAGGAAATCAACCCTGAATATTCATTGGAAGAACTGATGCTGAAGCTGAAGCTCCAATTCTTTGGTTACCTGATGCGAAGAGCTGACTCACTGGAAAAGATCTTGATGCTGGGAAAAACAGAAGGCAGAAGGAGGAGGGGATGAAAGAGGATTAGATGATTGGATGGCATCGACTCAATGGACATGAATTTGAGAAAACTCCAGGAGATAGTAAAGGACAGGGAAGCCTGGCATGTTTCAGTTCATGGGGTCCGTAAGAATCAGATATGACTTTATAGCTGAGCAACAATTCACCCTATTGATGAGGGAGAGATTTCCACTCTAGGGTTATAGAAGGGCTATAACATGGCATCTGAAATTGAACAGATAGATGAAATTGACAACAATCTATTAGTCACATATTCTCAAAGCTTGAGAGAGAAGGTCACCATACAAAAGACAGAAACTCAGTGGTATTACACTCAGATACCTGAGGCTATGAGAAGGCATCCTTTTGGTATTAAAAGGGAGCGTTCTTCCTGCTGGAGGGAGTGATAGACTTGTTTGAATTCAATGAGGCTGGCAAGGAAAATGAAAACTACTAATGAGGAGAATTCTCTGACTAAGGGATCTTGTCTTTGGTTGAAGAATAAGGAAGGTGGGTTTCTGTCATTTAAGGCACTCCTGGTAATGTCAGATGTCAAGGAAGCACATAACACTGGGCCTTAATTTTAGTTCTTAGGCCATAATTAACTCTTCGATGCTTTGGCATCAGTTTTTATATTGATGATTAGCTGAGATTTCTAGGGAGTAGAACTGCCTCTTTACAGGAAAGCTATGACAAACCTAGACAGTGTGTTGAAGAGCAAAAACATCACTTTGCTCACCAAGGTCCATGTAGTCAAGGCTATGATCTTTGCAGTAGGCATGTTTGGATGTGGCACTTGGTCCATTAAGGCTGAGCACCAAGGAACTGATGCTTTCAAAGTGTGGTGCTGGAGAAGACTCTTGAGATTCCCTTGGACAGCAAGGAGATCAAACCAGTCAGTCTTAAAGGAAATCAACCCTGAATATTCATTGGAAGAACTGATGCTGAAGCTGAAGCTCCAATTCTTTGGTTACCTGATGCGAAGAGCTGACTCACTGGAAAAGATCTTGATGCTGGGAAAAACAGAAGGCAGAAGGAGGAGGGGATGAAAGAGGATTAGATGATTGGATGGCATCGACTCAATGGACATGAATTTGAGAAAACTCCAGGAGATAGTAAAGGACAGGGAAGCCTGGCATGTTTCAGTTCATGGGGTCCCTAAGAATCAGATATGACTTTACAGCTGAGCAACAATTCACCCTATTGATGAGGGAGAGATTTCCACTCTAGGGTTATAGAAGGGCTATAACATGGCATCTGAAATTGAACAGATAGATGAAATTGACAACAATCTATTAGTCACATATTCTCAAAGCTTGAGAGAGAAGGTCACCATACAAAAGACAGAAACTCAGTGGTATTACACTCAGATACCTGAGGTTATGAGAAGGCATCCTTTTGGTATTAAAAGGGAGCGTTCTTCCTGCTGGAGGGAGTGATAGACTTGTTTGAATTCAATGAGGCTGGCAAGGAAAATGAAAACTACTAATGAGGAGAATTCTCTGACTAAGGGATCTTGTCTTTGGTTGAAGAATAAGGAAGGTGGGTTTCTGTCATTTAAGGCACTCCTGGTAATGTCAGATGTCAAGGAAGCACATAACACTGGGCCTTAATTTTAGTTCTTAGGCCATAATTAACTCTTCGATGCTTTGGCATCAGTTTTTATATTGATGATTAGCTGAGATTTCTAGGGAGTAGAACTGCCTCTTTAAGATGTGAAGTAGCCACTTGAGGAGGAAGCAGACCACATAGTGAGGTGGTTTTCAAAACATGAATTTTAGAAGTGTCCCTCTTTGGCCAATTAGGGAAACTAAGGACTGCTCTGTGGCATTGTATGGAGAATGCTTGTCCCAAGGGGATATGGCGTCACACTGACCCATACCTGGGGAAAAGGCAGGAGTCCATGTGCTTTCTTTGCAGGGGTGGTGCATTTTATCTCTCAGTTAAACTGGCTATCTGAGGTTTAGAGGGGACATGAACATCCATTGAATGACTTTTTCAAAAGCTCAACACTGTCTCTTTTGAGAAGTGAAATGAATCCCTTGGCCATTATTTATGATCACTGGAATTTTGAAGGTGATAAAGTGTTCTGATGAAGCCCTGAATTAGGGGTTTAGTACAGATTGTGATATCTTTACCTTTATTTATAGTTTTAGAGGCAAGAAAGTTTCAGAGTCCTTTACCTTTAAGGGAGCAATTTAAAAAAAAATTGTTTATTTATGGTTGCATTGGGTCTTCCTTGCTACATGTAGGCTAGAGTGTAGACTCAAAAGTTGTGGTGCATGAGCTTAGTGGCTCCAGGCTGTAGAAAGGAGGCCATGGTCACTGTGCAGAGCTGAAGAATGGCCAGCTTGGAGTTAGAGCTTAGAAGAAGGCCTTTTTTTTTTTTTTAATTTTGGCCTCTTTTATTGGTTTTTTATTTATTTATTTTTCATCCGTCTTTATCCTTTGGCCTGTGTAGGTCTCCCATTGCAGTGGCCTCTCTCGTTGCAGAGCACCAGCTCTGGGCACATGTGCTCCAGAGCGCTGGCTCATAGTTGGACACCCTGGTCCAGTTGCTCCATGGCACATGGAATCTTCCTGGGCCAGGAATTGAACCGGTGCCCCTTGCTCTGCAAGGTGGACTCTACCCACTGGACCACCAGAGAAGCCCTAGAACAAGGTCTTTTGAGAGACTATTTTCTGAATAGCTTATCACGTGTCCAGCAGTCTCTACTCTAATGGCATATAGTGCTAGGCCAAAGGCGCAGTTTCCTGCATAAGAATTTCATAAGCAATTTATGGCTTTTGTTCATGATCCAGAGACTCCAGGAGCTGTGAAAAGAGGTTGCTAAAATCTCTACAGTGAAGGACAGGTTCTAGACCTTTGCGTGTGAGGGTTCCTCAATAAAGCTGGGCTGATTTGCAAGTAACTGCATACATGGGCTTGAGTAAAATTGGTAGATAAGGAATACATTGCCTCCCAAGCTCCTGAAGACCTAAAACATGTTGGATTGTCATAAACACTGTAGGTGCTGAGAAGGATCAATTGCTGTTTTAGAGGCAAAATGAGGCAGCCCTCAGTTTAGCAAAGAATTTTCAGGGATTTAACAGAAGTTCTAGGGCCTGCCACTATGGAGAGGGCAATGGCCTATCCCCTTTTCATGAGCTCCTTTGTGAGAATTTGGATGCCCTAAACATATGTGAAATGAACCTCCTCAGATCTCATCAATGAAATACAATACCTGTGCTCCTGGAGAAGGCTGAGTGCAATTCCTGTCTCAGCAGCAAAGACTCTGTGTGACAGCAAGGCTGCTGAGGTCCCATGGATAGTCTTATGAAGGTGTATTGTGAAAGCCTGACCAGCTTCAGTACACGGAGGTCACAAAGAGTCAGACATGACTGAGTAACTAAGCACACACACACATTCAATATTGAGTATGGGGATCTTATGGGATTGAACCACAACATTAAGAATATGGTAATCTACAATGAAATGTTATTTTTAAAAAGGGAGGGGTATAGTTCATTTAAATGTTGTGTTTATTTCCACTGTACAACCAAGCAAATCAGCCATATATATACATATATTTCCTCTTCCTTGGACCTCCTTCCCATCCCACTCCTCATCCCATCCACATAGGTCACTACAGAGCACTCAGCTGAGCTCCCTGGTTTATGCACCAGGTTCCCACTAGCTATCTATCTTTGCACATAGTAGTGTATGCATGTTAATCTCAGTCTCCTAATTCATCTCACCATCCTTCCCCACTGACACACCTGTTCTTGTGTCTCTATTCAGGCCCTGCAAATACATTCATCTGCACCATTTTTCTAGATTCCACAGAAAAATGGATAAAGATGTGGTACATGTCCACAATGAGATGCTATTAATTCCTGCCAGGTTTAAGAACAGGCCAAAATTGAACTTGGGAATGGGGTCCGTGGGGTCCATTTGGTCCCATTTTTCCAGGCCAATATTAATGCCAAAGACTTTCTTTAATTCCAGCGTGTTACTCACTGGGTCATACTATCCACATCCACTGTAGAATTGTGCTAAAATTAAGGCAACAGGTGCTACAACCATGAGAAATTTAGTAAAGTTAATGGTTTGGTAATTTAAGTGGAGCTTATCAAGTTGTCCTCTATTCTATCTCCAGGAATTCCTCTAAAATGCGAAGTGCTACTGTATTTAAATTTAGTGGGGTTTCCAGTATAACTCCCAGTGTTAAGTTCCAGTTAATTCCCAGTGCTGATTAAATCCACTAAGTTTTGCCATTTGGTACACTACAACAGATGTTAGCCAATTCAGAACTTAAATTAAGACACACAAAGGCCAATCAGTGCTGCTCATATATTTTTGTTGTATATATTCAACTAGTAAATTTTGAATTTCCAAGGTCAAATTGTGTGCTTTTAATTTTTTTTTCTCCTTTCAATTCCTTTTTTTCTTTTTTACTTCCTTCCTCCTCCCTTCCTTTCCTCTTTTTTTTTTTTTTTTTCCTTTGACTCTGGATTCATTTGGTGGTCATGAAGGTGGAGAATCATTTGTTTGTTCTTATTTATATATTTTTTAGTTCCAGAAACCCTCAAATTTCTGTCATCAGCATTGTGGCCTCCCTCAAGGCAGTACAGAATTTAAAGATCCTCTTAGCTTTGCCATAGGGGTGTCATGGGTGTTTTTTTCCATATCATCTCAAGAATTAGGATGTTTGTTGCAATAGAGAAGGAGCCAACAGAGTGGCCCAGTGGAAGGCTTCTGGGCCTCAAACCCAGACGTCAATTGTTTAGAATCAGCCTTGGCTATATCCCTATAAGCTTCCTTCTGATTTGTTTTCCTTTTCCTTCTGTACAATTTTCTCAGTATATTTTGGATTTATAGACATGTGAAGTAGTCATGACTTTGAATGTCTTCCTCTATCTGACCACCCTTGGGGCAGACCTTCTGGACTGTTGAGGGGGAAAGAGTTTGGAAGCTGAGCTGCCCACTTGTAGACCTCCATCTCCTCCTCCAGAGAGTGTCAGGCAATGTCCCCAGAGTCAGTGTGTACTTACAGTAAGGGCATTTTGTTTACAGTGTTGATTGTCTACAAAGGCCTACTGGTAATAAGCAAGTACTGTGAAAAGCCCAGGCACATCACCTGGGTTTTTTTTATTATTATTACAGCAGTTGTATCACTGCCTCCATTGTCTTGGGGAAGGACTGGTACACAATACTCCTTCCACTTAATCTCATATTATTTTTTTTCTATCAGTGTCTGAGCCATGAGTTGTCACAAATATGTATGTACCCTTGGGGGATCGGGAGAATATATGTGACAGCAGTAAGGGAAATAGTAACAGAGGTAGCTCCCTCACCTGAATGATTCTTGCTAGATGATTTGAGTGCCAAGCTTAATTCTCCATAGATGATGATCTTCTTCCACAAAATTCATGATGAACCACCACTGGGTTCCTCCTGAGGTGTACAATCACAAATAATATCCATAGGGCTGTCCCAAGCATCTAGTGATGGTTACTAAGTTAAATGTAGTGACCAGAGAGCTGTAGCTTATCCTTAGTAAGGGGTACTCAAGCACAAACTGACCAGATCAAGTGCTGTGTTGCCTCTTTGGCTATGTGAGAGCCAAAAACAGACTGAATCTGAGGAGAACCATCTCAGCTATAGTCCATCAACAATTTGCCTTTTGAAGATAAGAGGATTTTAAGGTGGGAGGAGAGGGTAACAATAGACAAAGACAATATACTGCCCAACAGGCCAAAATACAAGTCCACACCAACAGTGATTGGTGGTTGGGTCCCAGGTAGCCGTCTCTCCCTATATCATGAAGCCACGCATGAGTTGACTGTCCTTGGTAATGGTTAGACCATTCTGTCAAAGGTCGTGCTTACCTCCTATTCATCCTCTTGGTGAGGGA
This sequence comes from Tragulus kanchil, assembly GCA_022376925.1. Taxonomy (NCBI): domain Eukaryota; kingdom Metazoa; phylum Chordata; class Mammalia; order Artiodactyla; family Tragulidae; genus Tragulus; species Tragulus kanchil. The sequence goes on from JAIOJX010000025.1 coordinate 18,359,557, forward strand.
AGGATTCCCACCCTTGTGTTAGAGGGATGAAGGCGATCAGAGTTAAGCTTAGTTTCTTTGAAAGGTTTTCCATATTGTCTTCCAAAGAAGAACATTTTCATAAATAAACTTTTCATGAAACCAGTTTCTTCAACATCTGTGGAAACTTATGGAAGGACCTTTGTCATCAAGCTCTGACATTTCATAGTATCATGCCATTTGATGTGTAATCATTTTCAACCGTGTTGCAGGTACTTAGAAACTCAGTTTTTAAATTCAAGTATTTTAGTTTGGGGAAATTTTTCTGAATTATTCCTTTCATCATTTTTTTACCCTATTGTTCATCTTTTTTGATACCTTGTTTTTTATGTTGAAACTCTTTCACTGACATATATTTTATTCACTTTTTCTTCCCTATTTTCTATATTTAAAAAATCTACTTTCTGGGAGATTTTCTCACATTTATCTTTCAATGTTCCATTGAGCTTGTTATTTAATTATTTTAAATCTAAGAGTTTTTTGTCTTCTGAATATTTTTCTTTAAAGGTATTTTGAACTCTTTCATTATGCAATATTTTCTCCTATTCATCTAAAGATATTGATGATGGTTTTTATTGCATTATGTTTTCTCCAAATAGTGTTTATACATTATATTTTCTCCAAATAGTGCTTCCAGGAATACTGTAGAGATTTTGTGCAAATGTCTTGTGGTACTTGGCTGTCTGCTTAGAATTAAGAACAGTTCTCAAAAATGCTGACAGCAAATTCTGTGCTTTTTTGGATGCATCTTTGTCTGTAGGGTAATCTGGTTCGACCATTTAATTAAGGAGTCTCAATATCAATATGTTAGGTATATTTTTCTCCTTGGGTTAAGCACCAATATAAGTATCGTGAGGACTTATGACTGGAGATGTAAGCTTTAGCAGTTACGTTCTGAAAGCTAATTGAGAAAAGATGCAAGATTCAGTTTTCTTGATACAGTGATCCCACATTAAACTGGACCTACTGCCTTCCAATTTAGGAATCTCTGTTTTAACTACCTTAAGGAATAAACCATTCTGTCAAAGGTCGTGCTTACCTCCTATTCATCCTCTTGGTGAGGGAAGGATTCCCACCCTTGTGTTAGAGGGATGAAGGTGATCAGAGTTAAGCTTAGTTTCTTTGAAAGGTTTTCCATATTGTCTTCCAAAGAAGAACATTTTCATAAATAAACTTTTCATGAAACCAGTTTCTTCAACATCTGTGGAAACTTATGGAAGGACCTTTGTCATCAAGCTCTGACATTTCATAGTATCATGCCATTTGATGTGTAATCATTTTCAACCGTGTTGCAGGTACTTAGAAACTCAGTTTTTAAATTCAAGTATTTTAGTTTGGGGAAATTTTTCTGAATTATTCCTTTCATCATTTTTTTACCCTATTGTTCATCTTTTTTGATACCTTGTTTTTTATGTTGAAACTCTTTCACTGACATATATTTTATTCACTTTTTCTTCCCTATTTTCTATATTTAAAAAATCTACTTTCTGGGAGATTTTCTCACATTTATCTTTCAATGTTCCATTGAGCTTGTTATTTAATTATTTTAAATCTAAGAGTTTTTTGTCTTCTGAATATTTTTCTTTAAAGGTATTTTGAACTCTTTCATTATGCAATATTTTCTCCTATTCATCTAAAGATACTGATGATGGTTTTTATTGCATTATGTTTTCTCCAAATAGTGTTTATATATTATATTTTCTCCAAATAGTGCTTCCAGGAATACTGTAGAGATTTTGTGCAAATGTCTTGTGGTACTTGGCTGTCTGCTTAGAATTAAGAACAGTTCTCAAAAATGCTGACAGCAAATTCTGTGCTTTTTTGGATGCATCTTTGTCTGTAGGGTAATCTGGTTCGACCATTTAATTAAGGAGTCTCAATATCAATATGTTAGGTATATTTTTCTCCTTGGGTTAAGCACCAATATAAGTATCGTGAGGACTTATGACTGGAGATGTAAGCTTTAGCAGTTATGTTCTGAAAGCTAATTGAGAAAAGATGCAAGATTCAGTTTTCTTGATACAGTGATCCCACATTAAACTGGACCTACTGCCTTCCAATTTAGGAATCTCTGTTTTAACTACCTTAAGGAATAAATATCCTGTCTTCTAACCAGAGGGAATAACTGATCACCTGTGTGTGCAGTGTCGATGAGGGCGACTTGGAAGTCTAATTACTTTTTAGATATTTTTGATCCTTCTTTTTATTATTGTATTCATTCTGTCTTCAGAAATAATTTGTTCTATCAATTCCTGAGCGTGTAGAATTTTCTGTGGGAAAAATTAGCTTTCTTCTTCACACTCTAAATTTCCAGTTAAAGATTAAATATTTTCAAAACCACTGTTTCAATTATAATTTATTGATCTACTTCCAAACTTCTAAAATAGTCACAGTTATTTTTCTTCCTTATTTATTTTTTTATTTCTTCTTTTAGGTTTTACTTTAAAAATTTTTTATTTTAGTGAAGTTTTAGGAAGAGTGAAAGTCAGTGCATGGATTCACTGTTTCTCTCTCTCTTTAAATGGAAGCTTAAAGTGAGCTTTAGGTTCATGAGCCAAACTTTATGAGTATGACAAGGAATGTCATGAAGATTCATTAGATAACTGGGATTCTTGCTGGTATATTTTTGGTTGGTACTAAGGCTGTATGGAAGGCACTGATATGTTTGGCATTGGATCACATATGGGAATTGATAATCTAAATTTAAAATCTAAATAATTCATTTCTCTCATTATAAATCAATAAATGAGATCACAAAGTATAACATATAATCCTATTTCCCCCAAAAGCAACTATTATAATGATTTACTTTTCACTTTGACTAGTAACAACATTATCCTTGAGATTGAGTAGATTTATAGTTCAATAATGTCAATATCAAATATGTGATATTCATTGTTACATTTGATATAGATTAGGATAGTGAGAATAGTGATTATTAATATAATTGTCTTGAAGGCTATCATTACATATGAAAATTCAATTTAAAGCCTGATAGAGCTTTTCTGTCATTACTTTGGTTTATGCAGCACATTACTCTAATTTGAATAGTGTCTGAAATTAGTGTCCAAATAGTATCAGGCAACTTGCAAGCTTCAGTACTTGAGGTCAATTTAATTACACTGTGCATGACAGAAACTAGGCCATTTGGGTATTGCCTTTGCCACCAGCAATTGACACCTGAGTGTTAATGAGCTGGTAATTAAGAGCTGGCACATACAGACACATTTTACTGTTTGGGACTAGGATAACCATATGCTACATAACTTCGGTGCTAAGTATTTTGTTAGCTCCAGAATTTACACAATTATGTTTGTGCGGGTTTTTTTTTATCTCAATTTTTCATGGTAGAAAAGGGCAAGGACAGTTATTTTAAAGATTTAAAGGAGTTGTACTCTTCATTTTCAAGTTATGAAACTTTCTGCAACTAGTAGGATTACAATTAGAGAGCAAGTATTTGGAACAAAATAAACTTGCAAAATTAACATAATAGCAATTGCTTTCAGTTTAAAATACATTTTCAGGACTTACATTTTGGAAATTTTTTGGTGATATAAAAATTACCCAAAGCAACTTTATGTGAGTGTATCTCTGAGGGGTAGGCAGCCTCTGGAATGGCCCTTAATGATTTCTACCTCCTGGTAATCACACACTTGGGTAGCACCCTTCCCTAAAGGTAGGTGGGTAAGAGCAACCCAATTCTAAGAAATAGAATGTGCTAGAGTGAGGGGATGTCACTTCTGACAGTTATAAAAAGGTGATGGCTTCCATCTTGGGAACTTTCTTGTGTCCTCTCTCACTCTCCTTTGCATTGCTTATGGAGATGTCATAAAGTCAGCTCTGTGAGATCCAGATGGCAAGAGATTGAGGCCTACCAACCACCATGTGCGTAAGCTTGGCAGTGAACCTACTCCTTTGAGTGAGTTCATCTTCAAAGGAGATCATGACTCCTGCCAAGAGCTTGGTTGTGGATTTCAAGAGAGACTATAGCTAGAGGCATCCAGCTAAGCCTCACTGAAGACTTTTGAATCCCACCAATTGTGTGGCACACACACACACACACACACACAATTATGAGATAATAATATGTTTCAGGTATATTTTTATGGAGCATAGATAACTAATACAAAGTATAAGTTAGAATCCTATTGTCTGCTACAGAATGATATGTATTGACTTTTCTGGGGCAATGCGGCCATTTTCGCACATGATTTGTATAATGTATTTTTACCCCTTCATTGCTTTCCTCCTCAATTTTTAGGTCTCAATTCCTCTTCTCCCTACCCGCAAAAAGTCCCCATCAGTTTCTGGATTAATCTTCTATTGGCTTAAAAAAACAAACCTCTTCTTATCAGATTAAAAATGACACATTTTACTGTTTGGGACTAGGATAACCATATGCTACATAACTTCGGTGCTAAGTATTTTGTTAGCTCCAGAATTTACACAATTATGTTTGTCGGGTTTTTTTATCTCAATTTTTCATGGTAGAAAAGGGCAAGGACAGTTATTTTAAAGATTTAAAGGAGTTGTACTCTTCATTTTCAAGTTATGAAACTTTCTGCAACTAGTAGGATTACAATTAGAGAGCAAGTATTTGGAACAAAATAAACTTGCAAAATTAACATAATAGCAATTGCTTTCAGTTTAAAATACATTTTCAGGACTTACATTTTGGAAATTTTTTGGTGATATAAAAATTACCCAAAGCAACTTTATGTGAGTGTATCTCTGAGGGGTAGGCAGCCTCTGGAATGGCCCTTAATGATTTCTACCTCCTGGTAATCACACACTTGGGTAGCACCCTTCCCTAAAGGTAGGTGGGTAAGAGCAACCCAATTCTAAGAAATAGAATGTGCTAGAGTGAGGGGATGTCACTTCTGACAGTTATAAAAAGGTGATGGCTTCCATCTTGGGAACTTTCTTGTGTCCTCTCTCACTCTCCTTTGCATTGCTTATGGAGATGTCATAAAGTCAGCTCTGTGAGATCCAGATGGCAAGAGATTGAGGCCTACCAACCACCATGTGCGTAAGCTTGGCAGTGAACCTACTCCTTTGAGTGAGTTCATCTTCAAAGGAGATCATGACTCCTGCCAAGAGCTTGGTTGTGGATTTCAAGAGAGACTATAGCTAGAGGCATCCAGCTAAGCCTCACTGAAGACTTTTGAATCCCACCAATTGTGTGGCACACACACACACACACACACACAATTATGAGATAATAATATGTTTCAGGTATATTTTTATGGAGCATAGATAACTAATACAAAGTATAAGTTAGAATCCTATTGTCTGCTACAGAATGATATGTATTGACTTTTCTGGGGCAATGCGGCCATTTTCGCACATGATTTGTATAATGTATTTTTACCCCTTCATTGCTTTCCTCCTCAATTTTTAGGTCTCAATTCCTCTTCTCCCTACCTCGCAAAAAAGTCCCCATCAGTTTCTGGATTAATCTTCTATTGGCTTAAAAAAAAAAACAAACCTCTTCTTATCAGATTAAAAAATGTATTAACATTAGTGAATTTTGGTTGTGGGAATTACTTCTAATTTTCTTCTTTGAAAGAGTTTGTATTTCCATCCAACCCTCTGTAGGACATATAGCCTTTTATATGCAGATTGGTATAATTACGCTTTGAAATAGCTTTGAATTCCCTGTAGCTGAAACTGAGAACATGAAAGGCCAAATGTTATATCGAACTGAAGGCTATAAAAGTACACATACATCAGTCCAAAATGAGATATAGAAATGAACAGCTCTTTACACAGTGATGTCAGTTTTTGACAGATTATTGAAGGATCTTTATAACTGCCGCAACTGCCTTGGGTAGGATGAAAACTCTGCTTGGGGATAGGCTTACTGGTTTGTGTTTTTTATTCTTTCAGTACCAAAAGGGGAGTCGATGTTAAGTGAAACAAGAGAAATACTCTCTAACAAAAGCTTTAGCTCTCTTCTCCGAAGATGACACCTGGCCCCAAATGGTAAAACACCGTGTGATCTGATGACGGAATCGCATACCGGATCTGTCACGCCAGAGATGGCAACCCTAGTTGAGGAGGTTACATTTGAAGAAGTCGAGAGAAAACCCACGTGGTAATCTTCACCTCCAGAGAGATCCAAGTGACAGACAAGGGCCTCTTCTGCACAGAAGGAGAGTTTATTGTGCTAGTGACAGATGCGTCAAGAGATTTAAAGCACCCGCATTCTTTCTTATCACCAGCAGGAAAATAAAAGAAGCACAGTGGATTTTTGTATGTTTAAAACCTTGAAACTGACACTGTGTTTATTTTAAAACACCCAGCTTTATACTGAGAGTATATCCTGTGAACATTTAATACTCTAACTACTACAAGTTAAGTGAAAGCATCTCTTAGAATTGCTCTTTTATTTTATTGTTGTTAACTAAATCGAAAGTACCCAAAGACCAGTTTGAAAATTGGTAACTTTAAAGAAATTTTTAAAATTAATTTTTATTTTATTTTATTTTTGGCTATTCTGGGTTTTCACTGCTACAGGCTCTTCTCTGGTTGCAGGGAGTGGGGGCTACTCTCTGAGGTGAGCAGGCTTCTTGTTGCCCTGACTTCTCTTGTGAAACTTGGCTCCAGGGCACATGGGCTTCAATAGTTGGGGCTCCGAGGCTCTAGAGCACAGGTCCAATAGTTGTGGCTCACCAGCTTAGTTGCTCCACAGCATGTGGGATCTTCCTGGATCAGGGATCAAACCTGTGTCTCCTGCATTGGCAGGCAGATTCTTTCCCACTGAGCTACTAGGGAAGCCCAGAATTGCTCTTTTGCATCAACCGTGAATGAAGAATTTTTTTTTCCTATTTGAAAGGCATATTTTCTCCTGAAATTATCTGTAAACAAAAGAATAGAATATCTCTCTCATCTGGCTTTGTCAGTAGAAAAGAATTTGTCTTAAAATTGAAGATAAAAATGCCCTAACATTCTGGTGTTTCTAGAACGTACAGATATTATGTATAATTGAAATCATAGCAAGAGGGGCATAAAACTTTTTTTTCCCAATATATATGGGTCAGATGGGAAAGAATTTTCCTTCAATGAAGGAGACCCAGGTTCGATCTCTGGGTCAGGAAGATCCCCTGAAGAAGGTCATGGAAACCCATTCCAGTATTCTTGTCCAGAGAATTCCATGGACAGAGGAGCCTGATAGGCTGCAGTCCATGCGGTCACAAAGAGTCAGACACAACTGAGTCACTAACACTCACACACACTCTGAGATTAATACGGATTCCACCAGAAGTGAGCAGGTTGATGCATGCAATATTTGTGTATTCAGATTAGTCTAGGAAATATTACTGCATTTGGCACTGTGCAAAGCAAACCACTTACTAATATGCAAAAATAAAAGAAGCACAGTGGATTTTGTATGTTTAAAACCTTGAAACTGACACTGTGTTTATTTTAAAACACCCAGCTTTATACTGAGAGTATATCCTGTGAACATTTAATACTCTAACTACTACAAGTTAAGTGAAAGCATCTCTTAGAATTGCTCTTTTATTTTATTGTTGTTAACTAAATCGAAAGTACCCAAAGACCAGTTTGAAAATTGGTAACTTTAAAGAAATTTTTAAAATTAATTTTTATTTTATTTTATTTTTGGCTATTCTGGGTTTTCACTGCTACAGGCTCTTCTCTGGTTGCAGGGAGTGGGGGCTACTCTCTGAGGTGAGCAGGCTTCTTGTTGCCCTGACTTCTCTTGTGAAACTTGGCTCCAGGGCACATGGGCTTCAATAGTTGGGGCTCCGAGGCTCTAGAGCACAGGTCCAATAGTTGTGGCTCACCAGCTTAGTTGCTCCACAGCATGTGGGATCTTCCTGGATCAGGGATCAAACCTGTGTCTCCTGCATTGGCAGGCAGATTCTTTCCCACTGAGCTACTAGGGAAGCCCAGAATTGCTCTTTTGCATCAACCGTGAATGAAGAATTTTTTTTCCTATTTGAAAGGCATATTTTCTCCTGAAATTATCTGTAAACAAAAGAATAGAATATCTCTCTCATCTGGCTTTGTCAGTAGAAAAGAATTTGTCTTAAAATTGAAGATAAAAATGCCCTAACATTCTGGTGTTTCTAGAACGTACAGATATTATGTATAATTGAAATCATAGCAAGAGGGGCATAAAACTTTTTTTTCCCAATATATATGGGTCAGATGGGAAAGAATTTTCCTTCAATGAAGGAGACCCAGGTTCGATCTCTGGGTCAGGAAGATCCCCTGAAGAAGGTCATGGAAACCCATTCCAGTATTCTTGTCCAGAGAATTCCATGGACAGAGGAGCCTGATAGGCTGCAGTCCATGCGGTCACAAAGAGTCAGACACAACTGAGTCACTAACACTCACACACACTCTGAGATTAATACGGATTCCACCAGAAGTGAGCAGGTTGATGCATGCAATATTTGTGTATTCAGATTAGTCTAGGAAATATTACTGCATTTGGCACTGTGCAAAGCAAACCACTTACTAATTTGCAAAATATGTATAAAAGGAAATGATGATAAATCAAGTAGTTGGTGAGAAAAATATAATTGTTAATCAGTTCTGACATTGCAATTAAAATAATCTAAATACTTCTTTTCTGAAACAATCAGCATGGATTTGAGAACAATTAAAGTCTTTAAATATATAACTCAATGTAGACAATAGGTTAGTACCACTCTCAATTAACTTTGATACTGCAGGAAACATAATATAGAGACAATGTGTAGAAGACAGAATGATGCCTCTGAAATTATTCCAAACTGGGTTTTATTCTAGTTCTACCACTTAAAAGGATGTGATCGTCATAAAGTTTTGCAGTTAATTTGGAGACTGAAATCAGTTCTCATATCTAAATTAGAGCCGTGAATTGAATTTTAGTTAGAAATTCAATTGTTATGGAAGATAAAACAATATCCATTTTATAGGGATACTCTTTTATGATCTGAGAAGGGGAATGTACTCATACCATAAATTCATATTCAATTCCCTATTCAGTGGAGGTTCTGGGTAGAAATAAAAAACACACAACACCATCCTCCCAACAACATTCTGAACAGGGAATAATAGCTTCTAATTTACACTGCAGGTGTGACAAGAAACCTTATCCTGACAAAGATGATAAAAATGCATCTCTACTATGAATTTTTATACAATTCCAAATGGCAGTGCAAATCAGGATAAGCATAGAAGACTTAACTTATAATCAAAACTAAGATAGTCCTAAAGTTCCAGTGAAAGCTAATGAGTGTTTCATCAGTATTGTGCTTGTTATCACAACACTTAGATGGAAAGGATATTTTAATCCATTTACAGATGATGAAACTCTGAGAAGCATATAAGCTTAACTATTATAGGGCTAGTGAGTGTAGGAGCTGGGAGATAACTTCTGCCTTAAAGACCCCTGCTCTTGGCTATCTTAAATATGGGAATAAATAAAATAAAATCAAGCAATTTAGCAAAGAATGTTTCATTAGAAATGTAAAATGCAGATCAACTATATTCTGAATTTTAAAGAGAAATTATTTTTAGATACATAAATTCGTCTCACATTTAAAGCACAAAGCGTTGTGGTTTAAGCAAAGCTTATGGTCCAAGTATCAGAAATAATATAAAGGCTTTAAGATTTAAATGATAGGTTATATAGCTTTTCTTACATCTTCAAGCTGTAACAGTATGCTTCACAGTACACTGAGTGTGTGTGTGTGTGTGTGTGCTCGCGCGTATGTCTTTGTAGAAAGAGATAGAGATTGGTCACAACTTTAAAAATAAAATATTATAGAATAGTGTCCAATAGAGCACATTGGAGCAAAATAGGATTTAGAGATCTTATTGTTTAAAACTGCTAAAACATGTTCCATGAACCCTTAACTAGATTGAAGGTGGGAGGAAAAGCAATATAGACATTTTCATTTTCAAATGAACACTCAGCCTACTATTCCTAACAACTGACTATGAAAATCTCTATTTCTTTTCCTACAAAATGAGCATTTCAAAAGGAGAGTTTCAAGGCATAAATCTCAGGAAATGTTTATTTATCTTTTCATGTATTTTGTGAAACAGGAAAATCAAATCCTGAGGAATGTGAATTAAAGTCATGTAGCAACTCAGTTGTAGAAATGAACCATCCACAGGCAGAGCATGTTATGTACATGTCAAACTCAGGTTATAAAATTAGATGTTCTGGGTTATAATTCATTTTATAATACTTTAAATCTGTGTGACTTTTGAAAAAATCACTTAACCAGTCTGTGCTTTGATTTTCTTCTTTGTGATTTGCATCTATTGATTTAAGTTTTTGCATGGGTTGTTGGCATATTCTATGCTTATGAAATTTATATTACTGAACATAATGTGTGATAAATGTAAGATCCATACTACTTATTATTGTAATATGTAGTATATATTTAGATAGATTATAGAAGTGAGAAGAAACATTACAAAGCATTTTATGCTACAGCTTTGATATATCTCTTTTTTCTGAAGTTTGTAAACAGAGCTCTAAGATCTAATTTCTGGTACTGTTGAAAGATAAATATAAATAAAATCAAGCAATTTAGCAAAGAATGTTTCATTAGAAATGTAAAATGCAGATCAACTATATTCTGAATTTTAAAGAGAAATTATTTTTAGATACATAAATTCGTCTCACATTTAAAGCACAAAGCGTTGTGGTTTAAGCAAAGCTTATGGTCCAAGTATCAGAAATAATATAAAGGCTTTAAGATTTAAATGATAGGTTATATAGCTTTTCTTACATCTTCAAGCTGTAACAGTATGCTTCACAGTACACTGAGTGTGTGTGTGTGTGTGTGTGCTCGCGCGTATGTCTTTGTAGAAAGAGATAGAGATTGGTCACAACTTTAAAAATAAAATATTATAGAATAGTGTCCAATAGAGCACATTGGAGCAAAATAGGATTTAGAGATCTTATTGTTTAAAACTGCTAAAACATGTTCCATGAACCCTTAACTAGATTGAAGGTGGGAGGAAAAGCAATATAGACATTTTCATTTTCAAATGAACACTCAGCCTACTATTCCTAACAACTGACTATGAAAATCTCTATTTCTTTTCCTACAAAATGAGCATTTCAAAAGGAGAGTTTCAAGGCATAAATCTCAGGAAATGTTTATTTATCTTTTCATGTATTTTGTGAAACAGGAAAATCAAATCCTGAGGAATGTGAATTAAAGTCATGTAGCAACTCAGTTGTAGAAATGAACCATCCACAGGCAGAGCATGTTATGTACATGTCAAACTCAGGTTATAAAATTAGATGTTCTGGGTTATAATTCATTTTATAATACTTTAAATCTGTGTGACTTTTGAAAAAATCACTTAACCAGTCTGTGCTTTGATTTTCTTCTTTGTGATTTGCATCTATTGATTTAAGTTTTTGCATGGGTTGTTGGCATATTCTATGCTTATGAAATTTATATTACTGAACATAATGTGTGATAAATGTAAGATCCATATTACTTATTATTGTAATATGTAGTATATATTTAGATAGATTATAGAAGTGAGAAGAAACATTACAAAGCATTTTATGCTACAGCTTTGATATATCTCTTTTTTCTGAAGTTTGTAAACAGAGCTCTAAGATCTAATTCTGTACTGTGAGGAATAAACAGACTGTCCTTTGGCATTTCTACCTTAAGCAAGTAAATCTTAGGGCACAACCTTAAAAGAACTGCATGTCTGACACATTAGCAATGATTAAAATGGTGGCATGGGCTTTGAAATACACATATGTGGGGTCTAATTTTCTCCAAGTCACTCATTAAGTCATTGGTAATGGGGCAAACACTGACCATTGGAAGGTTAACCAAGTCCCTCTGTAAATAGCAATTTATAATAACATTTGAAAAACATATATCTTGGTTATGATGATCATAGTTGTAACAATGATTTTTTTTTTCTAGAAGTCAAAATGATTCAGATGACTTATCATGGACTTTATGATGTTAATAGTGTTTGAATTTTCTATTGGATGACTTTTTGGAGAAGAATACTGAAAAGAAGGAGATGGATTGTTAAGTCTACATGAAGCTAATTCAAATGGTTTATCAGTTTAAGAATATTTAAGAATAAAAGAGAATCCCAAATGACCATAATTATGACAATGGTGAAACACTTTAGAATCTGTTTTTTGCACATGGTTTACTTTTTTGCACACATTTTACATGTTAATGGATGAATGCTATATTTGAAATTCATTCAACCATACCTTAAATATTCATAGAGCAGAGCATTAGCTGAGTGTTCTGTTTGTAACAACACTGACTTTCATAAAATTGTTTTCTATTGTCAATATACACAATGTCAACCACTTGTAGAATACGTTGGTTTTATGTGGTAGGGAACCTGGGAATGCCTTTGAGAGATTATGTCTTTAAAAAAAGTGCCATGTTTTAAAAGTCCATCTTAAGTAAGGAATTATTTATAAGTTGAGGACTGTTGAACAGAAAAGTTCTTAAACCATATCTTTTGAATAGCATCAATGAAAATAAAATTAAATGCTTTCTACTTCCCCTTCTGCATATGCAGATAAAACACTTTTTATTGATATGACTGTTATAGAAAATTGCTTAGGGGTGGTAATTTCTTTTCCATAGAAACACAATGAATACAGGCATAGAATTTATTTTTATTTCACATATTGATATGTTTGAACTCTCCTGATTTCTAAAATCAGAAAGTAGAATAAACATTTTTTTAAAAAAAGATTTATTTATTTATTATTGGTGGGGGGTGGGGTGGGGAGGGAGGGGAGCAGGTGGGCCACTTCTATTGGTCTTTCATTTGTCCATTTTCATCCATCTTTTTTCTTTGGCCCGTGTGGTCCTCCCATCGTGGTGGCCTCTACTGTCACAGAGCACTGGCTCTGGGCGCATGCGCCCCAGAGCTCCAGCTCAGTAATTGGACACATCGGTCCAGCCGCTCCGCGGCATGTGGGATCTTCCCAGGCCAGGGATCGAACCGGTGCCCCTTGCACTGCAAGGCAGTGTCCTTACCCACTGGACCACCAGGGAAGCCCCTAAACATGTTTTTAAGAAGTTGTGTTTAGAATATATACACCCACATACTATATTTAAATGGAATATATGTTGGGTATATGTATATATATGCACAAACATAAATACAGAGACTCCTGTGTTACATTTATATATGTTTATACACATAAATAATTCATAGATGTTTCACTAAATTATCTAAAAGTATCACAGGAATGATTTGAAAATACAATGCTCTTTGTTTAAAAACATATTATTACTAATTGATTTGCACGTAATCAAGGCCAATAGGATCTCTTTAAGACTCTGATAAATTGTATTCATTATTTATTCTTAAGTAAAATGGAATTAAAAAACACCTTGAGGGAGAGAGAGGAATTAATGTAAACATTGGAAGGAAGGAATTTTTTTCTCTTTCTAATAAGAAGTCTTTCTAACATGATTTACCTGATTAATACTTGATGTGTACAATTATCAGTAATAGCACATCATGTAACTATTTTTTTCAAATTTGAATAGTTCATACAGGAATAAGGATGCATACAGTCCCAACTCAAAAGACAAGGGATATAAAAATGAACATAAAATTAGATTTAGGAAAAGATGTTTGTTCTGAGAGACGTTTTTCAGTAAATTCATGGTTTGTTGAATTTCATCAAATCATTATCACACAGACTAAATACTTCTTTGCAATCTCGTTGCATTCTATTTTCTGTTTGTTTCCTTTTCAAATGTTAAATTATAACTACTTTTCTCAAGCCTAAAATCCAGGCCCACCTAATTCACACCTTTCAGTGAATGATCTTGCTTTCTAGTTCAGAGAAATAGTTTTGGCATCATAAAAGACCTTCTTCATCTAAGAGTCTCATAAACATCATCAGCACTCATCCTCAAATATTAAAAGGAAGATATATGTTACTGTTTATATTAATCAAGAATGTTTTGGGGTTTCCCTGGTGGTTCAGTGTATAAGGACACCGCCTTGCAGTGCAAGGGGCACCGGTTCGATCCCTGTCCTGGGAAGATCCCACGTGCCGCGGAGCGGCTGGACCGATGTGTCCAATTACCGAGCCGGTACTCTGCGACAACAGAGGCCACCGCGATGGGAGACCCACATGGGCCAAAAAACAAAGATGGATGAAAATGGACAAATGAAAGACCAATAGAAGTGGCCCACCTGCTCCCCCCCCTCCCCCCCCCACCCCCACCAAAAAAAAAAAAAAGAATGTTTTGATTGCAAGCCACAGAATGTCAACCCATGTTGCCTTAAGAGAAAAGGACCACTTTGGCTCAGATAACTGAAAGGTCTGTTCAGAGATGCACATGTGAAAACAAATTCTCTATTTTCAAGGTGATGTAGTCACCAATGTGTTTAATGCCATTCCTTCCTGTCTGCTTCCTTTAAAATCATTCTCCCTTAATCATCTCTTTACCTTCCTCTCCAATGTTTTTCCCTCAGTATATATACACGTTCAAACTTTTCTAACTTAAAACTATACCCTTCCAGATCTAGATTCATCTAGGTGTGTGTCAATACACTAAATTTGCTTGAATATACTCAACTACCAGGTATACCTTTATCTCAAATCCTCGTGTTTTGAAGATCAAACCTTCGAGCTTAACATATCTGAAAATTAAAGTCCCTCTTTAGACCCTACAGAATTTGTCCTGGGTGTTACTGATTTATGCCTCCCACAGAAGTGATTAAGGTACTCTCTAAACCCAGCTGCATTCATAATTCCGTCTCTGAGTACCTGTGGCTTCTTACTCTTCTGCTAACTCTCTAAAAGCCTTTCAAGCTTCACTTCCAACTCATATGAGCCAAAGCCTCCTCTTACTGGAGGCTATTAGCAGGAACATGAAGCTACTGTTTCAACATAGTATTATTTCCTTAAGCTTGGAGTTTAGAGGCACTTGCGTTGGGGAAGAGTGCTGTGATAGGAAGACAGACACCAAAATCCTAAAAAAAGGATTTTGGATATTTAGCTCACCATTTCAGCTACTGCTGTTTCACTTGTATCTGTTTTATATTTGAGCCACTCAATTATATGTTAAAATAGCGTAAACTCCATTTGAACTGGGAAAGAATATTTGAACACCGTTACTTTTTACTGATTTATTTTTGGCTGTGCGGGGTCTTCGTTGCCTCTTGGTCTTTCTTTAGTTGCAGCGAGCAGGGGCTTTTCTCTAGTTTCAGTGAACGGGCTTCTCATTGTGGTGACTTCTCTTGTTGGGAACAAAAGCGATATCTGGATAACTCTCCTAGTCAAGTCTTCATAGCGTGGCAGAATTGCCTTCTATGAAATGTGAGTTCTTTGAATAATTCACATATCTTATAAAGAAAATCGTACATGTATATAACAGCTATCAAAATGTTCACTATTTTTTATGGTACACTTTAACATAAAATATTTGTGGTTGGTTTTTTTGTTTTTGGGCAGAATTTGCATTTTTCAATTTAGATGTACGTATTTCCTCTGATATTCCTCCATTTTTTACTATAATGCTATTTCTTTTCTAAATATAGTTATTTAATTTAATCACAGAGGGGAAAATTGCCTTCAAGCAGGAAATTCCTCTGGCACGTCTTTTTTTCTTTAAAACTGAGGAGAAACTTGAACAGACACAACAGCTTTAGTTGGAGAAGCATAAGGGTTAGCAAATCCCCATTGTGCTCAGTTGATTTAAAAGTTTGCAGGGGGAAGACAAAGAGTAGCAACATCTCTTGAATGCCACAGAAAAAACAAGATTTCACACTAAAGGGACTTTCTGTTATTCACTCCTTGAGATTTCTTACACGTGTGCTTAATGTTTAGCTTTGCCATTTCTCAAACTTCGTAACATTTCTTCTTGATCTTGTAAGGCATCCATAACCCAGCAGGATGCGGCTCAGATCTGGATTATGTAAACTGTCAATAATACATCATGTGATGTTCAGTCCTCTGTCTCAGAAAAATGTATATAGCCATGCCTTGATTTCTTACTGACAGAACAATTCTCAGAATTTTCTGAGATACTTTTCCCTAGTTATAATCCTATATTTGTCTTTAGTAAAATTTTCCAATTCTTTCTTAGCGTGACTGATTAACTTTTCATTGACAAATGCCACCTCACACAAGTATCCTACTCACTGTGTGATGTGCTCTTCTAGTAACTTTAATATATGTACGATGACCTCAACACTAGAATTTATAAGGAAGTGGCAGCAACTGTTTCAGGGTTTATCTCTCATTTGACATTGTTCTTCATCTTCATCTCCCGGTGCAATCTTTTCAGAAGAGTCACTGTCTCTTCACCTGCTTTAGCTTCACCTGTAAAGAATCTGCCGGCAATGAAGGAGACCTGGGTTTAACTCTGGGTCAGGAAGATCCCCTAGAGAAGGGAATGGCAACCCACTCCAGTATTCTTGCCTGGAGAATCCCAGGGACAGAGGCTATATATAGTTCATAGCATTACAAAGAGATAGAAAGGACTGAGCAACAAACCCGTTCATTTTCGCCTGCCTTGGTCTGGGTTTTCTCTCATCCTCTTTCTTGTCTTAGTAACTTCTTTTCAAACAGTTTCTCTTTTGTTCAAGAGCTCCAAGTATAGCCATTCCTTGACGAAGCCGTCCATTAGGGCCCACAGATGTTTTTTAGTGAGAACAGATCACCCTGGACTCCAGGTTCCTTCCCCCACTGCATGAAAATGAGTTGCAGGTGGTCTCTGGGCTGCAGTTTCATGTCCTCCACGAGGAGGTGGACTGGTGTTACACACATAGACAAGGGCTTCTGGCTCCTTCTGGCAAGTAGCTGTTTGCACAGGTGCAACATCTCTTGAATGCCACAGAAAAAACAAGATTTCACACTAAAGGGACTTTCTGTTATTCACTCCTTGAGATTTCTTACACGTGTGCTTAATGTTTAGCTTTGCCATTTCTCAAACTTCGTAACATTTCTTCTTGATCTTGTAAGGCATCCATAACCCAGCAGGATGCGGCTCAGATCTGGATTATGTAAACTGTCAATAATACATCATGTGATGTTCAGTCCTCTGTCTCAGAAAAATGTATATAGCCATGCCTTGATTTCTTACTGACAGAACAATTCTCAGAATTTTCTGAGATACTCTTCCCTAGTTATAATCCTATATTTGTCTTTAGTAAAATTTTCCAATTCTTTCTTAGCGTGACTGATTAACTTTTCATTGACAAATGCCACCTCACACAAGTATCCTACTCACTGTGTGATGTGCTCTTCTAGTAACTTTAATATATGTACGATGACCTCAACACTAGAATTTATAAGGAAGTGGCAGCAACTGTTTCAGGGTTTATCTCTCATTTGACATTGTTCTTCATCTTCATCTCCCGGTGCAATCTTTTCAGAAGAGTCACTGTCTCTTCACCTGCTTTAGCTTCACCTGTAAAGAATCTGCCGGCAATGAAGGAGACCTGGGTTTAACTCTGGGTCAGGAAGATCCCCTAGAGAAGGGAATGGCAACCCACTCCAGTATTCTTGCCTGGAGAATCCCAGGGACAGAGGCTATATATAGTTCATAGCATTACAAAGAGATAGAAAGGACTGAGCAACAAACCCGTTCATTTTCGCCTGCCTTGGTCTGGGTTTTCTCTCATCCTCTTTCTTGTCTTAGTAACTTCTTTTCAAACAGTTTCTCTTTTGTTCAAGAGCTCCAAGTATAGCCATTCCTTGACGAAGCCGTCCATTAGGGCCCACAGATGTTTTTTAGTGAGAACAGATCACCCTGGACTCCAGGTTCCTTCCCCCACTGCATGAAAATGAGTTGCAGGTGGTCTCTGGGCTGCAGTTTCATGTCCTCCACGAGGAGGTGGACTGGTGTTACACACATAGACAAGGGCTTCTGGCTCCTTCTGGCAAGTAGCTGTTTGCACAGGTGCAACACATTGCTAGTGCCTCGATTATGAGAGGCTGAAGTCGAGCTCTGAAGGCGTGGAGGGGCGTGCCCCGTTCAAGTCGCAGCCAGAGGAGCTCCATACCTCCGGCTCGCCTCAGTGGCTCCTTCCCCTGATCTCTGTAGAGCTCCACTTGCCCCGCCAGCGCTGCCGCCATGTTCTGCGAGTCTGCACAAAGGTTGATAGAGCTCCGACCTGTAACTGAGGAATAAAGCGTCAGAATCTTTAGGACGAAGGTAAGGATGAGGTCAACGCCCCCAGATTACAGTAAATTGCGGTAGATAATAAGGGGAAATTGTAAAAGTTAGCCAGGAATTCCTTCAGTTCTCAGGAATTTCCTTGTCATTTACTTTTGGTCAAAAGTATTTCATCAATTGGCTTCCCTTGGTGGCTCAGAGGGTAAAGAATTGGCCTCCAATGGGGGAGACCCAGGTTTCACCTATAAGTGCTTAGTTTATATCTGTTGACTGGAAAAAGAAAAAGCACAACGTAGAAGCTGAGAGTTATGTTTTATTGAGGCTTCCCAGGCGGCTCAGTGGTAAAGAATCTGCCTGCCAAAGGTTGGAAAGATCCCCTGGAGGAGGAAATGGCGAAGAACCCCAGTATTCTTGCCTGGGAAATCCCAAAAGACAGAGGAGCCTGGCAGGCTACTGTCCATGGAGTCCTAAAGAGTCTGATGCAACGGAGCACACCTGCCTATTTTATTCAGTGAACATTCTTAGGACTTCAGGCCTTGGAGACAGCAACCCAACTCTGATGGACTGCTCCAAAGACAAAGGAAGGAGGGAGGGATATTTACAATTTTTTGTAACAGAGCCAGGTGGTTGGAACATCAAAAGGTTATTAATTAAAGAAAACCTAGTATCTCAAGGCATTTAGCACTTTTCTGTGTATGGGAAGTGTAGAAGTCTGGGCTCACTGAATTCATTCTTTTGATATGCACCTCAGCTATCTGGAGTTGGTATCCTGTGTTTTCTTATCTGGAGTTTCCTCAGGGTGCACCATAGTGGGTGGCTTCAGGGCAAAGCCTGCTAAACGATGGAGGCTAGTTTTTTTCCTTCCTGAGTTACCATACAACAGGTGTATTGTGATGGTTGATGGCTATAATATTCTTTGCTTACAGATATGGCAGCAATGGTTTAGTTCTCATAGCTCATCCATAGTTGAATTCTCAGTAATCAAATGATACTGACAGTTGAGCATTGATTATCTCCCAATCGCTGAATTACACAATTTGTATTCCATTCTTACAACATTATTGGTTAATTTACCATTAGAAAGAAAAAGTCTCTCTAGTTAGGTTAAACAGAAAGGAATTACAGATTTATTAAATATCTCAAACAATGCTGGGCAGGGTTAAGGAAAGAGAGGTCACTGATATAACACTTGTCAAAGTTTTGCAGTAGGACTGAATTTCTAAGGGAAATGTTTCTATGTTCAATAAGTGTTATCAACGCTATACTGCCATAGTCAGGAAATGGCCTCCACAAGGAAACCACCGTAAAAACTTTAGTAAGCAAAAAGCTCTCTAAACTAGTGACTTTTGTGTAAACAAACACATCCTTTTGTGTTTGTGCTTATAAGATACGTGTTAGTATAAGGCCACTGAAGAAGACCCTCTCCTCTGTACAGAAAGGGATCCTAGATTTTCTAAAGTCTTTGGGAATATATTCTTGAGCATATTCTGAGTTTTGCTGTGAGTTCCATAGTAAACAAACCTTATTTGAATTTGAAATTAAATTTAAAATGAAGCATGATGTAACCTAGTAAGTTTATTATTAAAATATACGGGCACCAAATGTGGACTATTTTCTCCCATCAAAGTAAGTTGAACATCATTGGTAATTGATCGATATATGTAAAATCTAAAAAAGTACTGCTAATGATGATATATTTTTTATTCTTTAATATTTAACTATGCTTTTTCAGAGATAGTTTTTTTGTGAAAGTGTATTTCATTTCATGTGCTTGTATATTGCAAATAATTTAAACCATCAGTTTTATTTTACTCATAGACAAGAAACAGTACAACTTTATCTTTTATTATTTACTATAAGAATATTCTCTGCCATCTAGTGAGTTGTAGACCAAATAACAAGTTCAACTCAGTCGTGTCTGACTCTTTGCAACCCATGAACTGCTGCACCCCAGGCTTCCCTGTCGTTTTCCATCTCCAGGAGCTTGCTCAAACTCATGTCCGTTGACTCAATGATGCCGTCCAGCCATCTCGTCCTCTGTTGTCCCTTTCTGCCTCCTATTTTTCCCAGTGTCAGGGTCTTTTCCAGTGAGTTGTCTCTTCAGGTAGCCAGCGTATTGAAGCTTTAGCTTCAGCAACAGTCCTCCAATGAAAATTCAGGGTTGATTTCATTTAGGATTGACTGGTTTGATCTCCACATGCTAAAAATCTCTTATTCAAATCTGCTCTGATATTATGTTTGTCCTTTTATATTCACCACATTTCTTTATGTTTTCAGACAGTGTGTCAGGCTACATGTTCTTGGCAAGTAACATGATGGTATATATATTACAAGGGCAACTTAAGTGATTTCACTTCTAATATGAACAAGGATTTGAGAGAGAAACAGCTGCCACATTGATTAATAACTTGATGTATTCCCAAGTTAATATTCTTTAGTGGAAATCATTAGAAATTTACTAAAGATATTCAAAAGGGGAAACAGAACAGAATTTTTAATATTATGTAGTGTCTCTGTTTTCTTTTAAAAACATGATTATATATTCACTAACCATATTTCTTTTATAAATAACTCTATTCTGCCTTCCAGGCTCTATGTCTCTGTTCGCTCCTTTCCTTCAAAGTCCAGTGTTCTCTTTTTGTTCTCTGTTCGTTAATATGTTTATTATTAAAATATACGGGCACCAAATGTGGACTATTTTCTCCCATCAAAGTAAGTTGAACATCATTGGTAATTGATCGATATACGTAAAATCTAAAAAAGTACTGCTAATGATGATATATTTTTTATTCTTTAATATTTAACTATGCTTTTTCAGAGATAGTTTTTTGTGAAAGTGTATTTCATTTCATGTGCTTGTATATTGCAAATAATTTAAACCATCAGTTTTATTTTACTCATAGACAAGAAACAGTACAACTTTATCTTTTATTATTTACTATAAGAATATTCTCTGCCATCTAGTGAGTTGTAGACCAAACAGCAAGTTCAACTCAGTCGTGTCTGACTCTTTGCAACCCATGAACTGCTGCACCCTAGGCTTCCCTGTCCTTTTCCATCTCCAGGAGCTTGCTCAAAGTCATGTCCATTGACTCAATGATGCCGTCCAGCCATCTCGTCCTCTGTTGTCCCTTTCTGCCTCCTATTTTTCCCAGTGTCAGGGTCTTTTCCAGTGAGTTGTCTCTTCAGGTAGCCAGCGTATTGAAGCTTTAGCTTCAGCAACAGTCCTCCAATGAAAATTCAGGGTTGATTTCATTTAGGATTGACTGGTTTGATCTCCACATGCTAAAAATCTCTTATTCAAATCTGCTCTGATATTATGTTTGTCCTTTTATATTCACCACATTTCTTTATGTTTTCAGACAGTGTGTCAGGCTACATGTTCTTGGCAAGTAACATGATGGTATATATATTACAAGGGCAACTTAAGTGATTTCACTTCTAATATGAACAAGGATTTGAGAGAGAAACAGCTGCCACATTGATTAATAACTTGATGTATTCCCAAGTTAATATTCTTTAGTGGAAATCATTAGAAATTTACTAAAGATATTCAAAAGGGGAAACAGAACAGAATTTTTAATATTATGTAGTGTCTCTGTTTTCTTTTAAAAACATGATTATATATTCACTAACCATATTTCTTTTATAAATAACTCTATTCTGCCTTCCAGGCTCTATGTCTCTGTTCGCTCCTTTCCTTCAAAGTCCAGTGTTCTCTGTGTGAGTATCGCTTTCCTAGATCTGCATAATGAGGATGCAGATTTAGTTTGTGATCTGTCTTCAGTTGTAATTAACTCTGTAGTAGGTTTCAGGATGGCAAGGGTCTTCTTTTAGAGCAATATTATTTTGCTTGTAAAATTGTAAGAAAGTTCTAAAGGTTTAAGGTTGGTACT
Source organism: Tragulus kanchil (assembly GCA_022376925.1). Lineage (NCBI taxonomy): Eukaryota > Metazoa > Chordata > Mammalia > Artiodactyla > Tragulidae > Tragulus > Tragulus kanchil. Next base: position 18,381,605 of record JAIOJX010000025.1, read on the forward strand.
TAAAAAAATAATGAGTTATATAATGCACAGCTGTAAAAATCTATCCATTTATGTCGTATAAGTAAAAATGGAAATAAGTAGAGTCAGCTGGATACACTCCTGCCTCACAACATACACAGAAGTCAGTTGATTTCACAATTTACAATATCACACAGTGTCTTTGTGATTTTGGAGTAGATAGGATTTCTTAGACATAACTAATGAGAAGTGGAAATAATCATTTGTACCTTTTTAAAAATAATAATGTTCATCTTCATGAGACACTAAACCTAAGGTCACAAAACACCGCACAGAAGGAAGATGATTTCACAGTACATTTATCCAAATGAAGGACTTTTATCCAAAATAAAGAACTCTTACAAACTGTTAGTAAAAAGACATAAATTCTGTGGATCAAAGGTTGCAACAGACACTTAGAAGAAAAAAATCCAAATAATTGCAGTAAACACATGAAAAAGTGCTCAGCAAATTGATTATCAGACATTGTAGAATTCTGTTTTTAATAGCATAACAAAAGAGACAAATTTAAAATATTGTGTACACATTCAGTTAATGGTTATCTTTGTTCTGTAACACCTGAGAGGAAATCAAGAGGTGATTCTGGACTGCTGGGGGTAATTCCATTGCTTGATCTGGTTGCTGGTTATCAGATGTGTTTAATTTATAAGCCACTCTGTGATTAAGATAGGTGCATTTTTCTATATTCAGTTGAAATTATAGCCAAAAGTTAAACTGGAAAGAACACAATTATTCAATAGACACGCACAAATAAGAAAGCTATTTTTAGAATGTTGTGGGGATAAACTGCACGTCATGCCCACACTAGTAGTCACCAAGAAAACAAAGCAAACAAAACACCTGTGATAGAGCCCAATCATCTGTACGCAAAATAGCATAAAGCATGGAGGTACACATCCAGCTGTTACCACGTTCTTCTAAATGAGAAATAGCCCTCATGTTTTCTCTCATATTGAAAGAATGATGCATGCCACTGCTCCCAACTCCATAACACTCACTATTGTCATTTTTGATTTTTTAAATGATTGAAAATGTAAAGAAATGGAGGGGTTGTTCCTGATGGAGTTATGTGACTGACAAGTTATCTTTCGTTTAGTTTGTACTAGGTAGTCATCTGCAGCTTGGCTGTTGATTTAAGTTCTGGGCTGTGTGTGTAATCTTCTCTGGTATCTGTGTGTGCTGGAAACAATACATTTTCTGATTTCCTAAACAAAATTGCACTTGTCTCTACTATCACTTTTACCAGAGTGGATAGATGTCCACCTCATATGGACACTTCCTCTTTTGCTGCTGCTCTTCTTTTGACAAAAGCAATATGATGTGTTTGTTTACTCAGATCAGTAGAATAACATTTATACATAACAGAAACTTTGCTGTTGCTCTAAGAGTACATAGATCTCAATTACTAAATCCAGCATGCACTTGTATTTTGTTTGGTAACTTGATATTTTGGTGACATTTAAAATATTTTCTTACCAGATACTTATTTTTAAAATTGTATTCTGAAGAATTATTTTTTGTGTGATTTTCCTAGGTCTTTATAACTTCTCCATCTCATTTTCAAAAAATCTTCTCTGATTCACCACTAGGTTTTCCCAAATTTCTCATCTTACTTTATCTTACCCTACATTCTCTGGCTGAAAGGTATCTATACACTTTCATGTTTTTAACTGACACCTATATTTTTGTATTTTCAGGACTGGCAGTTTATCTTAGTTCCCAATCCAGGATTAACTGCTGCCTGGTGATCATGATTACATATGGTACCTTACTGTTTGATAGGCACTTTAATCAAGATGAATAAAATTGTTTTTATTGCTATGCCAGAAGTTTTCCTCCTTCTGAAATACTTGTGTAAAATTAACTTTTTCTTATAATTTATCACTAAAACAGATTCTCCTGAATCTCCTCTATCCCTGGAATTATTCAGGCAAGGATACCGGAGTGGGTAGCCATTCCCTTCGCCAAGGTATCTTCCCATCCTGGGGGTTGAACCTGGGTCTCCTGCACTGCGGGAAGATTCTTTATGGTCTGAGTCACCAGAGAAGCTCCCAAACAGATTGTAGACCCAAATCTCTTTAATATGTCTATTTTCTTCCATCATGATCAATTTAATCTAATTAAAGCTTCCTTCACTATTTCACATAACTCACTGAAAATTCATATATTTTCTTAAACAGGCATCAAAAAAGGAGGTTGTTCCTGATGGAGTTATGTGACTGACAAGTTATCTTTCGTTTAGTTTGTACTAGGTAGTCATCTGCAGCTTGGCTGTTGATTTAAGTTCTGGGCTGTGTGTGTAATCTCCTCTGGTATCTGTGTGTGCTGGAAACAATACATTTTCTGATTTCCTAAACAAAATTGCACTTGTCTCTACTATCACTTTTACCAGAGTGGATAGATGTCCACCTCATATGGACCCTTCCTCTTTTGACAAAAGCAATATGATGTGTTTGTTTACTCAGATCAGTAGAATAACATTTATACGTAACAGAAACTTTGCTGTTGCTCTAAGAGTACATAGATCTCAATTACTAAATCCAGCATGCACTTGTATTTTGTTTGGTAACTTGATATTTTGGTGACATTTAAAATATTTTCTTACCAGATACTTATTTTTAAAATTGTATTCTGAAGAATTATTTTTTGTGTGATTTTCCTAGGTCTTTATAACTTCTCCATCTCATTTTCAAAAAATCTTCTCTGATTCACCACTAGGTTTTCCCAAATTTCTCATCTTACTTTATCTTACCCTACATTCTCTGGCTGAAAGGTATCTATATACTTTCATGTTTTTAACTGATACCTGTATTTTCAGGACTGGCAGTTTATCTTAGTTCCCAGTCCAGGATTAACTGCTGCCTGGTGATCATGATTACATATGGTACCTTACTGTTTGATAGGCACTTTAATCAAGATGAATAAAATTGTTTTTATTGCTATGCCAGAAGTTTTCCTCCTTCTGAAATACTTGTATAAAATTAACTTTTTCTTATAATTTATCACTAAAACAGATTCTCCTGAGTCTCCTCTATCCCTGGAATTATTCAGGCAAGGATACCGGAGTGGGTAGCCATTCCCTTCGCCAAGGTATCTTCCCATCCCGGGGGTTGAACCTGGGTCTCCTGCACTGCGGGAAGATTCTTTATGGTCTGAGTCACCAGAGAAGCTCCCAAAAAGATTGTAGACCCAAATCTCTTTAATATGTCTATTTTCTTCCATCATGATCAATTTAATCTAATTAAAGCTTCCTTCACTATTTCACATAACTCACTGCAATACTTTTTTATTTTTTTAACTGGTTACCATACCTCATTTCTTTCCCTTCTGATAAATCAGGCATCAAACTTGTCTTTGAAGATAACTGCCATATAATCACCACATAGTTTTTACTTAGTTTAATCAGAGGTTCCCTGTATTATTGGAGAAGGAAATGGCAACTTTCCTCAGTGTTCTTGCCTGGAGAATTCCATGGATAGAGGAGTCTGGCAGGCTACATACCGTCCATTGAGTGACAAAGAGTTGGGCACAAATGAATGACTAACACACAACACTCCCTGTGTTTTAGGAGGTGAAGAATAAACTACCTCCATGTGAAAGCATGCCGTTCAGCCTTTTCATGTACTACTTCCTACCAGACACCATGTTCTACTAGGGGAGAATTGTTTGCCATCTCTTCATGTCTCTGTCTCTTATCCCATACTCATTCTTCTTGCCTGAAATACTTTTCTTCTGTATACACTGTAAAAATTTCTACTCTTATCTTCTGTTTTCAGGCAGTTACTACTTCCTCTGTCTTCTCCCTGATAGGATTAAGTGTACAGAAGGATAATGCCTCTGCCTGATGGAGATGGCATTTCGCCCAGAATTGGAGATAGATAATAAATAAGTGAACACATATATAAGAAAACTACATGTGAATATGCATGTTTGGAAGTAAAAAAAGGTTGATACACTCAGGCATAACTGGTTGGGGGAGAAATTTTAAAGAATAAGTCTTATGTTTGAGTGTGGAACTTTAATTGGGACTCTGTTGTAATGACATTTAAATACAGTTTTTTTTTGTTTTTTTTTTTTATATCTCATTGAAGAATTCTAGGAATAGATTGTTTGCTACAGAGTTTTAGCAGTGATGAAACCATGGCTTAATTATCGTTAGCTTCTTAGCTTTCTACTGTAAGCTTGTTGCCTCATGATCATCTGATGGCTGCTGATCTCCATTCTTCCACCACTGTTCAAAGGAGAGCTACCTCTTGTGGAATAGTTATATCTATTGTCTCTTTTGGGAGGAGCAATGGGCTTCCTGGAAAGAATACAACACATACTTGCTTACATTGTATTGGCAACAACTGGGAAATAAGTATGCACTAATAGGAAAGGAGTTTAAGAAACTATAGACTGTTATTGTTATATTTGGCTTGGAACAAACATCTCTTCCCCTATACAAAATTTTAAGCAAGAAGTCATGAAAGAACCATACTGAGTAGGCAACTGTTAGTGAATGCCATACATTCTAAGGTTGAGAGCTACCTGGTTATGTCAAGCATCCCAGGCAGAGGGAACCTCCAGGGGAAAATCTTTTGTGTATCTGAGAAATAAAGTTAGGTTACTGTGACCTGATAGAACTGAGAAAGATGGAGTATGGTAGGTGATGGATTCAGAGATACAAGGTCTAGATAACATCTATTTCCTGCATGGGATCCTCAGTTACTCAAGCTGAGGACCTGCTTTTTATGTATTTCTTTATGTATTTATTCTAACTAAGCACCTTGCAGAGTTCTAAGCTAATAGTAAGTTTTTTTTTTTTTTAATGAGTGAATTTAGGGTAACACTTTATATAAATGTATCAAAGAGCTCTGTGAGTTCCTTTTTTATAAATAGCTAAAACTGTATTCACAGGAACATATGTTAATAGGTCAAAATCTTAAGACTGGTAGTCTTCATTTTTACCATAGATTTCTCTAAAGTTAGTCGTATTTGAAAACACGAAGACCTACTTTTAATTGTCAGTTGCTTCAATGTCATAATTTCTGCCTATATATGCTGTTTGGTGAAAGAAGTTATGTGAAAAAAATACACTTGTATGTTGGTCTCAGTTATCAAAATAATTTCAGAAATTCTGTTTACTTTTGACTGTAGAGCTGTGATCATATTTGATATTTAACAGCTGTGGAAAGTTCACAAATACCTATGTTCAGTAGTATTTGATTAAGAAATAATAGATTCTGATTTTTAAAATTGGGCATTGAAATTTAAGTAAATGGTCTATTTAATCAAATATTGAATTGAGTGTATGATACCTTAGCCCTGTTTTAGGTGGTATGTAGTTTTTCTCATAAGACCCAAAAAGAAATGATTGAAATTAATTTTTTCAAAAGTAAATTGCAATTAGTATTATACCTCACACCGAGTAGGGCAAGTGGTTTTTTTTTTGTAATTCTTCTTCTGAATTCTTTTTGACTACAAAGTTCAAGGTTCAATGAGGAAACTATTAGTAGTAATTTTTCTTACAGTCATAATAAGCAGCTGTTCGTGGAAAAGTTGATAATACACTACAGTTGATTTATATTCAATAACATAGTATGTGTTATAACATTTAGAAAGTTTTTTGTGATTTATTTTTCAAGATATATGAAACCACTCAATAGTTTCCATTTTCTGTTTCACTTCAAGACCAATATATATGTATGTATATATATATATATATATATATATATATATATATAGTGTTTTTGGTTTAATATTTTTCCCATCTAATACTAATTAAAATGTCTGGCAAATTTTGTGTAATTAATAAATGTTTATAAAGCATGGAGTTATTTTCAAGGTTCCCATGGACCTTATACTGAATTAGTTTGAAAGTCTAATTTTTGTTTCCTGTGTCTCCCATCTGGTCTTCTAACATTATCGTTCTATGATCTGTTTCCAAAATAATGCTGGAAGTAGAGTGTTGATTTCTTCTTTACTAAAATATATTTTCATTATTTTTGAAGTAATGAAAACATTTCTATTTTTGTTGAGTTAGCTGACAACACCTTTTTCCATTACTTTATTTTTAGCTGGCTAAGTTTAAACTTGACTGTGTGCCTTTTAAAATTCAAAGTGAAATAATCAGACCATTTTACTTCCATTTGCAATGAACTGAAAGATTAGTTACTTCAACTAGAGGACAATATAATCAATAATGGCTAAATTTATTCCCAAGATGACCATCCTTGAAGATATCCTTTCCCTTCTTGGAAGCAGAGTAAAGTCCATCATAAATTTGGCCAGGAAAAAGACCCTCGATTCATTTTAAGTATCTATCACTCTCCTAGAGTCCATTTTTATGGAAGAGAGGTAAAATAATAAATCACAAGCCATTAGTCATGAAAGGTCAATCATATCTTCCTAAAATATTCTACTCTATCATTTAAGGTCTAGATAGATTTTATACGCAGCCAAGATGACTATTTTTTGTCATTTTGATTCTAATGGTATCACCAAAAAAATGCATGATAAAACTTGGACTTATCAGGATAATTAGATGTATATTATTTTCCTGGATTAAAAAAATAATTCAGCAGGCCTATATTTTTTGTTAGTCTACTATAGTTTCAGTCTTCATATGCTCCCAGAGCATATAAGTCACAGTACCTAGTAAATATGAAATAATTATTCTAATCTTTTAGTACTTCCAGGTTCAGAATCAATTGAAGATGAAAAGTGAGAGTTTATTGTACTCACTATGATCATTTTAGGAAATGAAACTGTATCAAAAACTGAAATGTGGGGAAAATTTAAAAGTAATGTAGTATTACTCTCTTATTACTGGAAGCAAAGCCTTTTTAGTCTTTGTGAAAAGTCATAGTCAGGTTGTCTGCAAACAGATACATGCATATTTATTTTTTTCTGACTGTAAAACCTGCAAAATACTTCAGTAAGGCATTATTTTTCTCAGACAATGCTGTTCCTTTCAATATCATAACATATACCTCTGTAACTTCTCCTTACCCCTTCCTTTCACAAACATTCAAGTATGTATTTCTGTCTGTTATTCATACACTTGTTCTATTGTCCCAAATTAGAGTACAGCATTTTCCAGTGAAATATTGTTCTAGTCTTAACTTCTTAACTCCCAACGGTGTGTTCCACAGGAGGTGTTTCATGAAAGAGCCCTTCATATAAGTGAGAACAGCTTGGAGAACTACATTAAATTATCTTTTCTACAGACTGAAGATCTCTATTTTCTCTAATCTTCTGTTGCTGTGACAAGTTTTCAATTATTTAAACTATTGTTAAAACCTTCCCCAAATAGTTGTCTCTTAAATTACATTGTTCAAACGTCTATGTACTCTTAGCAAAATCCTGACCATTGCTCATGATAACAGAAAAACTATTGAATGACTTTCCTTTATTTTGCATTAGTATATAACAATGTATTTAACTGTTATGGTTTTTAATTAATAATCATGTCATCTGTCATTACTGATTCTCCTCTACTCAAAATTCTCTCCTCTCTTGGGTTTCATGACACCGCATCCCATTATTTTCACATACATATCTCTGTCTATGGTCACTCTTTCTCCTCTGTTTGTGTACTTTCTTTCTTGGGTCCTACTTCTAGTGTTTGTCTCTTTTTATTCTTGCTGTATTTTCATAGTCACATTCATGTCATAAACTATCATCAATACCACTGTGGGTTATGGGTTACATATCAACCTTTCTCCAAATCCTCCCATCCTACTAGATATTCCTGTGTGGAGATCCCAGACTCACTTTCATCTTTCCCTCACTCAGCACATCTGGGTGAATGAATGTTGCTATCTGTCTCCAAATCTCAAAAGTCTGAAACTTAGAAGCCCTTCTTTAGTCAAAGTATCACTGTCTTAGTTCAGTGAGTTCACTTAGTTTATTCAACTGACTTCCTTATCCTTTTTCCTATCTTTAATGTCCTGCACTCTTCTCATATCCCTACTCCTGACCTTTTCAGTTATCTTTAAATATTGCCACAGTATTGTCTATAATATCACAATCAGATAGTACACTGTTTCTCTTGCCTGGACTATCCTTTATCACTCTTTGTTACTACTTTTATGTAAGATATAACAAAGCAGGGAGTCTCTAGAACATCCTCATTCATGTTTGCATTTGTATGATTGCCACATTATTGAGTGTAAAGTGCTGGTTGTAATTTCTCTAGTATGACTGGCTTCCATCACTGGACTACAAGGCGAAGCATTATACTCCCATTCTGTGCCTTGCTAAGTTGCTTCAGTCATATCCAACTCTGTGCAACCCTGTGGGGTCCGCCAGGCTCCTCAGTCCATGGGATCCTCCAGGTAAGAATCCTGGAGTGAGTTGTCAGTTCCTTCCCTAGGGCTCCTTTCCCACCCAAGGATTGAGCCTAGTTTTTTCCTAGTGTCACCCTTTGAAAACCTAGTAAAGTGCATGGGGCAGGGTGAAGACTCAATAAGTATTGTCTCTTAAATTACATTGTTCAAACGTCTATGTACTCTTAGCAAAATCCTGACCATTGCTCATGATAACAGAAAAACTATTGAATGACTTTCCTTTATTTTGCATTAGTATATAACAATGTATTTAACTGTTATGGTTTTTAATTAATAATCATGTCATCTGTCATTACTGATTCTCCTCTACTCAAAATTCTCTCCTCTCTTGGGTTTCATGACACCGCATCCCATTATTTTCACATACATATCTCTGTCTATGGTCACTCTTTCTCCTCTGTTTGTGTACTTTCTTTCTTGGGTCCTACTTCTAGTGTTTGTCTCTTTTTATTCTTGCTGTATTTTCATAGTCACATTCATGTCATAAACTATCATCAATACCACTGTGGGTTATGGGTTACATATCAACCTTTCTCCAAATCCTCCCATCCTACTAGATATTCCTGTGTGGAGATCCCAGACTCACTTTCATCTTTCCCTCACTCAGCACATCTGGGTGAATGAATGTTGCTATCTGTCTCCAAATCTCAAAAGTCTGAAACTTAGAAGCCCTTCTTTAGTCAAAGTATCACTGTCTTAGTTCAGTGAGTTCACTTAGTTTATTCAACTGACTTCCTTATCCTTTTTCCTATCTTTAATGTCCTGCACTCTTCTCATATCCCTACTCCTGACCTTTTCAGTTATCTTTAAATATTGCCACAGTATTGTCTATAATATCACAATCAGATAGTACACTGTTTCTCTTGCCTGGACTATCCTTTATCACTCTTTGTTACTACTTTTATGTAAGATATAACAAAGCAGGGAGTCTCTAGAACATCCTCATTCATGTTTGCATTTGTATGATTGCCACATTATTGAGTGTAAAGTGCTGGTTGTAATTTCTCTAGTATGACTGGCTTCCATCACTGGACTACAAGGCGAAGCATTATACTCCCATTCTGTGCCTTGCTAAGTTGCTTCAGTCATATCCAACTCTGTGCAACCCTGTGGGGTCCGCCAGGCTCCTCAGTCCATGGGATCCTCCAGGTAAGAATCCTGGAGTGAGTTGTCAGTTCCTTCCCTAGGGCTCCTTTCCCACCCAAGGATTGAGCCTATGCCTCTTAAATCTCCTGTGTTACCAATAGTGTCACCCTTTTGAAAACCTAGTAAAGTGCATGGGGCAGGGTGAAGACTCAATAATTAGTCATCAGAAAACAATGAATAAATGCATGAACTTAAAAAAGAATACATATGTTCTTCAAAGGCAGAGATTATCATGAAAATTGCTATCAAAGACATTTCAGGTGTACTATTAGCAGCTTAAATTTTCATAGTCATTCCAGAGATTTTTATATTGTAGGCAAGAATGCTATTTTAGTTGACATGAAATAATTCAATTTAATTATTTAAGGAGTATTTTCAGTATGTGAAATGCTCAGATTTCCTATTTATAACATCATTTCTCCTCATATGGAATAAACTTGGAAGATGCTTAATAAACGAACTAATTAGATGAGATGACTACATGAAGAGTAAAAAGTAAGAGGTAGATTATTCTTTCATTCCTTTACTTAGCCAGTATTCACTGAATGTATACAGTGGGTCAGACACTGTTAAGCTGGAGATGCACAGCAGAGACAATACACTCCCTCTAAGTTTCCCTATATCTCCAGATGTGTAAAGAATCTGCCTGCCAATGGGGAAGCCACGTGAGACCTGGGTTCGATTCCTGGGTCAGTAAGGTTCTCTATAGAGTAGAAAATGGCAACCCACCCCAGTATTCTTGCCTTGAGAATTCCATGGACAGAGAAGCCTGGCGGGCTATACTCACAAAGAGTTGGACACAACTGAGCAGGCACAGATGGTCTATTCAATTTCCTACTCAAAATTTCCACTCAGATGTGGAGTGTGCAACTAAATGTAGTATGTCCAAAACCAAGGTCTCAAAAATTCTCCCAACTTCTATTGCTATCTAAGTCTTATCTCAGTTAATGAAGCTGCCCATTATCCACATAGTTTCCCAGGTTAAATATCTGCAAGTGTGCTGTGTGACGGCCTGGAGGAGTGGGGTGGGGGGATATACATTTGACTAATCTGGGATCATACATATCTGTAAACAACAAAACTTTGTAAAAGTAAAACAGAAAAAAATTTTTTAATAAATATCTGCAAGTCATTCTTCATTGGTTTTTCTTCATATGTCAAGTCCAATATAACAGTCATTTTATCAGCTCTGTATTCAAAGTATATCTATTTTTGTTGCATTCTTTGCCACTCTAAATCACTCCTAGACTTCTACAGTAGTCTATTAACTTTCCTCCTACTTCCGTTTTTGTTCATTAAATATTGCCCTTGTACAAAGACTAGGAGCCCCTTAGAAATTTAATTTGAATCATACCACGACCTTCCTAACCTCTTTTTTTTTTTTAATAGTCCAATTCCATTGGTTTCTCCTTGCATCCAAATCAAAATCAAAATGAACATAATATGGCCTATGCTTTCCTCCTGACTGCATTTTCTAACACTCTCTTTCACGGAGCACCAACTACAGTGATCTTTAAACATCAAGCTTTGCCATTGTTGCCTGCTCTACTCTTTCCATGAGTGTTTCCATTACTAGCTTCTTTTTGTCAATTAAATCTTAGTTAAAAATTCACTTCTGAGAAGCCTTTCTTTATTTCACTAAAATTCTAATGTACTATTCACACATTGATCTTCCCAGGTGACTCAGTGATCAAGAATCTGCCTGCCAAGCAGGAGATGTAGGTTTGATACCTAGGTCAAGAAAATCCCCTGGGGAAGGAAATGGCAACCCACTCCAGTATTCTTGCCCAGGAAGTCCCATGGACAGAGGAGCCTGGTGGGCTATATAGTTCATGGGGTCTCAACAGTGTTGAACATGACTAAGTGAAGTGTATGCACACACTCTCACACACACACACTCACAAGTTCCTTTCTAGACTGTTTCTTTAAACTTTTTTTTCATAACACATCAGAGAGTCCACACTGTTTGTTTCCCTGCTTGGTCTCCATATCCAACCAGTGATATAGATAAGCACTGTGCAAGAAGAGATTCTCAGTCTTACTCATGTTCTGTTTTCAACATGCAGAATAACACCCTCTTGTAAAATTTCAATTTTGTAAAAGATTCCCCTAAATCTTAGAGAAGACACATTGATGTTCATGCTCTAAAATATATGGTGGGGCTTCCCTGGTGGTCCAGTGAGTAAGGACATCGCCTTGCAGTGCAAGGGGCGCCGGTTCGATCACTGGCCTGGGAAGATCCCACGTGCCGCGGAGTGGCTGGACCCATGTGTCCAATTACCGAGCCGGAGCTCTGGAGCACATGCGCCCAGAGCTGGTGCTCTGCGACAAGAGAGGCCACTGCGATGGGAGGCCCACACGGACCAAAGAACAAAGATGGATGAAAATAGACAAATGAAAGACCAATAGAAGTAGCCCGCCTGCTCCCCTCCCTCCCCACCCCACCCCCCAAAAAATAAATCTTTAAAAAAAAAAAAAAATATATATATATATATATATATGGTGTCCACTTGATTTTTTTTTTTAAATTTTGACTGTACTGGGTCTTCACGGTGGCATGTGGGCTCTGGTGCACCCATGCATGCTCAGTAATTGTGGGACACTGGCTTGGGTGTGGTGTGTGGATAGAATCAGGGATAGAATTTAGGCCCCCTGCATTGGGATCATGGAGTCTTATCTACTGGAAGTCTCTCTTTTGATATTCTTCAATTTCAGATCTGAAGTGCCTCTCCTACTGAAAGTGTGCAGTTCAGACTGACAGCAATTTTGATTCTCCACAAAATTAGTTCAGTTGCCTATATAGAATTACATTTGGTTAGATACATCACATATATTTGTGTATTTATTTTCATATAGCAGTGATTCTCAAGTATTTGATCAGCAAGTCTTAAATACTCTTGAAAAACAACTGAGAAAACCATTGAGGTTTTGTTTATATGGGTTTTATCTTCAATATTTTCTGTATTAATAAAAATAGAACAAGGGAATTTCCTGGTTGTCAAGTGGTTAGGACTTTATGCTTTCACTGTCAGGGCACAGGTATAATTGCTGTAAGATCCGTAAGACACGGAGTGGCCAAAAAGAGAAAAAAAGAGAGATAAAAATTTAAATATTTCTGTTGTAATTTACTAAAAAAAATGTTACTATAAATGATATGCTTTTATACTTATATTTCTAAACAAAAGAATATTGACAAGAATCTTATTTCACAACTTTGTAAATCTCTTTAATGTCTAGATATTATAAGACAAATGGATTCTTATAAGTGCTTCCACATTCAGTCTCTTGCTCTATACTTGTGTAATTAAAAACCATGAAGTAGAATATCTGGGGAAGGCAGATCTGTAGCTGGAAAGATGGAGGTGTGTTTTAAGTCTTTTCAGATGATGTGGATATTTTTATTTGATGCTACACTAAAGCTTGATGAATTGTTTCTAAATTAGTGGTAATCTATGAGCTAAGTCAAAAAACATTTTCAAACTCTCTATTATTATGAAAAGTGTTTAGATATAGTCAGCCCTATGAAAAGGTCTCAGGGACCCTGGTGTTCCTTAACCATACGTTCAGAACCACAGGCATATAAAATCGTCTAATTTGAGAGTTAGGTTTTATTAGGTACAAAAATGATATCAAGTGCTCTGGAAGATAAGAGACAGCCAGTTTCAAGGCCATGACATTATAACTAGGAAAATGTTAGGTCAGGAGCTGAAACAGGGAGAGAGCTGGTTACCACATCTGTATGCTAACTGGATAGAATCTTTCCCTGCATTGGGATCATGGAGTCTTATCTACTGGAAGTCTCTCTTTTGATATTCTTCAATATCAGATCTGAAGTGCCTCTCCTACTGAAAGTGTGCAGTTCAGGCTGACAGCAATTTTGATTCTCCACAAAATTAGTTCAGTTGCCTATATAGAATTACATTTTGTTAGATACATCACATATATTTGCGTATTTATTTGCATATAGCAGTGATTCTCAAGCATTTGATCAGCAAGTCTTAAATACTCTTGAAAAACAACTGAGAAAACCATTGAGGTTTTGTTTATATGGGTTTTATCTTCAATATTTTCTGTATTAATAAAAATAGAACAAGGGAATTTCCTGGTTGTCAAGTGGTTAGGACTTTATGCTTTCACTGTCAGGGCACAGGTATAATCGCTGTAAGACACGGAGTGGCCAAAAAGAGAAAAAAAAAAGAGATAAAAATTTAAATATTTCTGTTGTAATTTACTAAAAAAAATGTTACTATAAATGATATGCTTTTATACTTATATTTCTAAACAAAAGAATATTGACAAGAATCTTATTTCACAACTTTGTAGATCTCTTTAATGTCTAGATATTATAAGACAAATGGATTCTTATAAGTGCTTCCACATTCAGTCTCTTGCTCTATACTTGTGTAATTAAAAACCATGAAGTAGAATATCTGGGGAAGGCACACAGATCTATAGCTGGAAAGATGGAGGTGTGTTTTAAGTCTTTTCAGATGATGTGGATATTTTTATTTGATGCTACACTAAAGCTTGATGAATTGTTTCTAAATTAGTGGTAATCTATGAGCTAAGTCAAAAAACATTTTCAAACTCTCTATTATTATGAAAAGTGTTTAGATATAGTCAGCCCTATGAAAAGGTCTCAGGGACCATGGTGTTCCTTAACCATACTTTCAGAACCACAGGCATATAAAATCGTGTAATTTGAGAGTTAGGTTTTATTAGGTACAAAAATGATATTAAGTGTTCTGGAAGGTAAGAGGCAGCCAGTTTCAAGGCCATGACATTATAACTAGGAAAATGTTAGGTCAGGAGCTGAAACAGTGGAGGTTGTAGAGAGCTGGTTACCACAGGGTGTAGATTGTGTTGGATTTAAGGAAGAAGAGATCTTCGAGCTCCCAAATTCTGACATTTTAGATAGTGATTCCCTTATTGGAGGCATGGTTGCAGCTTTCAGTTAAAGGATGCTTAATTTTCGAAACTGCTTCTTATATGTTGTTTTTTCCTAGATCTCTGACCATTTTGATCACACTTTTCTGGAGGAACTCTAATTTGATAATGCTGTTGTAAAATGTGGTACTCAAAAATAAAAAATCCAAAAATTAGTTTATCAGTACAGTGTATATGTTACATAAATACTGTGGCGAAATTTGAATTCTTCTGTGATTTGGAATGAATTATCAATTGTACCCTGAAATAAATTATTTAATCCATTGCTAACTCAGTTTTCTCATTAGTAAGATAAGATTTTAGAGATGATCTTTCTGGTATCTTTATGTAATTCTATGATATTATGCCATAGGGCCTGTATTATACATTATTAAATATTACTGATATTTTAATGATTTTTTATATATTACTAGAAATTTTTCATTAATTAGTTTAACATTTATTTAAATTATAATAAATATCACTTGCTTTCAGCAAAATGCATTAAGTAGGTTATTATATTCCAGGTATTATTCACATAAAATTGACTCAAAAATATCTATAAATGAAATCAAAAGCTAATACATTCAATAATTCATTAACATTCTCTCTCTAAAAAAATCATTCATTCTATTACTCTTCAAGATGATTATTTATTTCAGTTTAGTTTCAGTGACCTAAAGTAAAAATAGAATATATGTCTTTAAGAAATTGTTAACATACAAGCATTAAAAAAAATCTTTTGGTAGATCAATTTCTTCTTTAGAACTAGTAGGACAGTTATCATGGTTCTGTTTAAGTACTTTGAGTGATACATAGCTTATGAGGCCCTCATTGAATTGTTGTTCTTCATTAGTTGTGTTTTTAAAGATCTTTGCTTCATTCTTTGAGTGTATGCATATAAAATCGTCTAATTTGAGAGTTAGGTTTTATTAGGTACAAAAATGATATCAAGTGCTCTGGAAGATAAGAGACAGCCAGTTTCAAGGCCATGACATTATAACTAGGAAAATGTTAGGTCAGGAGCTGAAACAGTGGAGGTTATAGAGAGCTGGTTTCCACAGGGTGTGGATTGTGTTGGATTTAAGGAAGAAGAGATCTTCGAGCTCCCAAATTCTGACATTTTAGATAGTGATTCCTTATTGGAGGCATGGTTGCAGCTTTCAGTTAAAGGATGCTTAATTTTCGAAACTGCTTCTTACATGTTGTTTTTTCCTAGATCTCTGACCATTTTGATCACACTTTTCTGGAGGAACTCTAATTTGATAATGCTGTTGTAAAATGTGGTACTCAAAAATAAAAAATCCAAAAGTTAGTTTATCAGTACAGTGCATATGTTACATAAATACTGTGGCGAAATTTGAATTCTTCTGTGATTTGGAATAAATTATCAATTGTACCCTGAAATAAATTATTTAATCTATTGCTAACTCAGTTTTCTCATTAGTAAGATAAGATTTTAGAGATGATCTTTCTGGTATCTTTATGTAATTCTATGATATTATGCCATAGGGCCTGTATTATACATTATTAAATATTACTGATATTTTAATGATTTTTTATATATTACTAGAAATTTTTCATTAATTAGTTTAACATTTATTTAAATTACAATAAATATCACTTGCTTTCAGCAAAATGCATTAAGTAGGTTATTATATTCCAGGTATTATTCACATAAAATAGACTCAAAAATATCTATAAATGAAATCAAAAGCGAATACATTCAATAATTCATTAACATTCTCTCTCTAAAAAAATCATTCATTCTATTACTCTTCAAGATGATTATTTATTTCAGTTTAGTTTCAATGACCTAAAGTAAAAATAGAATATATGTCTTTAAGAAATTGTTAACATACAAGCATTAAAAAAAATCTTTTGGTAGATCAATTTCTTCTTTAGAACTAGTAGGACAGTTATCATGGTTCTGTTTAAGTACTTTGAGTGATACATAGCTTATGAGGCCCTCATTGAATTGTTGTTCTTCATTAGTTGTGTTTTTAAAGATCTTTGCTTCAATTTCTGTCCAGTTGTAACTTCTGCCTGCTACTCCTAATGCGACCTTTGGAACTACAGTGTCTCCTCTTCTAACGAGAAGTTCCTCAGTTCCCTGACCAGGGAATAAACCTGTGCCCCCTCCATTGACAGTCCAGAGTCTTAACCAGGGATGTGCCTTCCAAAGTGTCTGCAATTTTACAAGATAGTGATCTAAATTTCTGAAAGAGCAGACTACTTTATGAAGCTAATTTATACATCTAGGGCTTCTCCAGTATAACATGTTAAAATAATTTTGTTTTGAGAAACTTCTATTAGAAACAACTTTAGTGGGAAAATAAAATTTCAGATACTGCTTCACTAATACTGAAGGGGAAAATGTACTTCCTTTATTGTATAACCTTTAGAGTAGTCACTGATTTTACATATTATACAACAGGGAGAAGAACTTATCTGTAATACTTTGGTTATTACTACTATCAATCCAATTTGTAGTGATTGGCACAAACCGTTTGTAATTGCCATATACTAGCAAAATGCTTTTTTATCTTACATGAAGTTAGAGATGTTTAAAACTTTCACTTTTAAACTGATTTTCTTCAAGTTTTTGTCTCTTTTTTGGATGTAACTTACCATTTCTTATTTAATAGGAATTGTCTTCCATCTCTATGGTTCTGTCATTTCAAGAGTGTTCTACAAATAGATTCATATAGTATTTAGCTTTTGGGGATGGATTTTTTTTTTCCTACCCAGAATCAGTCTCTGAAGATTCATCCATATTGTTGCATGTTATCAGTAGTTCATTTCCTGATTATTTCTGAGTAACATTCCATGGTATGGAAGTACCACAGTTTGTTTGGCCATTCACCCATTGAAGAGCATCTGAGTTGTTTCTGTTTTCTGGCAATATGAATATAGTTACTATAAACATTCATGTGCAGGCTTTTATGTGAACACATATCTATAAATGAAATCAAAAGCTAATACATTCAATAATTCATTAACATTCTCTCTCTAAAAAAATCATTCATTCTATTACTCTTCAAGATGATTATTTATTTCAGTTTAGTTTCAGTGACCTAAAGTAAAAATAGAATATATGTCTTTAAGAAATTGTTAACATACAAGCATTAAAAAAAATCTTTTGGTAGATCAATTTCTTCTTTAGAACTAGTAGGACAGTTATCATGGTTCTGTTTAAGTACTTTGAGTGATACATAGCTTATGAGGCCCTCATTGAATTGTTGTTCTTCATTAGTTGTGTTTTTAAAGATCTTTGCTTCAATTTCTGTCCAGTTGTAACTTCTGCCTGCTACTCCTAATGCGACCTTTGGAACTACAGTGTCTCCTAACAAGAAGTTCCTCAGTTCCCTGACCAGGGAATAAACCTGTGCCCCCTCCATTGACAGTCCAGAGTCTTAACCAGGGATGTGCCTTCCAAAGTGTCTGTAATTTTACAAGATAATGATCTAAATTTCTGAAAGAGCAGACTACTTTATGAAGCTAATTTATACATCTAGGGCTTCTCCAGTATAACATGTTAAAATAATTTTGTTTTGAGAGCCTTCTATTAGAAACAACTTAAGTGGGAAAATAAATTTTCAGATACTGCTTCACTAATACTGAAGGGGAAAATTTACTTCCTTTATTGTACAACCTTTAGAGTAGTCACTGATTTTACATATTATACAACAGGGAGAAGAACTTATCTGTTAATACTTTGGTTATTACTACTATCAATCCAATTTGTAGTGATTGGCACAAACCGTTTGTAATTGCCATATACTAGCAAAATGCTTTTTTATCTTACATGAAGTTAGAGATGTTTAAAACTTTCACTTTTAAACTGATTTTCTTCAAGTTTTTGTCTCTTTTTTGGATGTAACTTACCATTTCTTATTTAATAGGAATTGTCTTCCATCTCTATGGTTCTGTCATTTCAAGAGTGTTCTACAAATAGATTCATATAGTATTTAGCTTTTGGGGATGGATTTTTTTTTTTCCTACCCAGAATCAGTCTCTGAAGATTCATCCATATTGTTGCATGTTATCAGTAGTTCATTTCCTGATTATTTCTGAGTAACATTCCATGGTATGGAAGTACCACAGTTTGTTTGGCCATTCACCCATTGAAGAGCATCTGAGTTGCTTCTGTTTTCTGGCAATATGAATATAGTTACTATAAACATTCATGTGCAGGCTTTTATGTGAACACACATTTTTATATTTTCTGGGCTAAAACCCCCAAGAGTGTAATTCTTTAACTGTATAGTAATTGCATTTTCAACTTTTAAAGAAACTACTAAACTCTTTTTAAAAAGAAGCTCCAATACTTTGGCCACCTGTTATGAAGAACTGACTCATTGGAAAAGCCCCTTATGCTGGGAAAACCTGAGGGCAAAAGGAGAAGAGGGCAACAGAGGATGAGATGGTTGGATGGCATCACTGGCTCAATGGACATGAGTCTAAACAAGCTCCAGGAGATGGTGAAGGACAGGGAAGCCCAGCATGCTGCAGTTCATGGGGTTGCAAACAGTTGGAAATGACTTAGCAATGAACAACAACGATATGATTTTATATTCTAGGCAGCCAACTATGAGTGACTGAATTTCATTTTTATCCATGCTGGCATTTGTTATCATATGTTTTAATAATACTGGTAGGTGTATAGAGATACATCCTTGGGGGTTTAATTCCCATATTCTTAATACCTAATGATATTTGGATATTTTTCCATGTACTTACTTGGCATCCATATATCCTCTTCAGTGAAATTTCTCCTCATGTCTTCTGCCCATTGAGTTTTAAAATTTATTTCGACTGTTAAGTTTTCAGTCCTTTGTATAATGTAGATACAAGTGTTTTGGCAATTACGTGGTTTACAAATATTTTCTCCCAATCTTTAACTCAACTTTCTTTTTCTACTTCCTTTGAGGTCACATTTAGCAATTTTTGTTTTTATGATTAGTGCCTTCTGTGTTAACAAAGTCTTGTTCATAGTCCTAAATCCTAAAGATATATATATATATATACACACATATATATATAAAATACTATATTAACATATGTGTATATGCATATATATACATGTATATATATGTGTAAGTACTACATTATACACACACACATATGTTCTTGGTAATAAGTTAATTTGAATTGTTGGCCATAGAACCAAAGATATTGCTTTATTTTCACAAGAAATTACAAACTGCATATGTGTGTGTATCAGAAGTTGGTGAAACAGTTCAATCTGAAAGGATTACCACAGGCACTGAAAGTCAGAGCAGCAGAACAACACAATAAATGGAGATGAGTTTATGACTGGCTGTAGGGCCTAATGATACCGAAGCAGTAGAAGTACTATGCTCAGTGCTTTGACAAACACATACTGACCCATGTGAGTCAATTGACTATGCCCTCCTACAAGAGAAAGGAGGGAGATAGATCCTTCAATTCACAAAGAAATGTGGACTATTTACATTTGTTTAATTAAACAGAGTACCTTCCCCTTCCTGGCTAGTACATGTGATTTATCCTAGTAGAAGAGGGGTGTGTTTGTGTGTGTGTGAGTTGCTTAGTCATGTCCAACTCTTTGTGACCCCATAGACTGGAGCCCCCCAGACTCCTCTGTTCATCGACTTTTCCAGGCAAGAATACTGGAGTGGGTTGCCATTTCCTTCTCCAGGGAATCTTCCTGACCTAGGGATTGGACCCAGGTCTCTTGCATTGTGGGCAGACTCTTTACTGTCTGAGCTCTAAGGAAAGCCCAAAAAAAGAGATAGGTGTACAAAATATAAGAAAGATAAATAATGATAAAACTGGAAAAGTGGTAGTACAAACAGATTGAATCAATGGAGAGAGTGATGTGGATTTCAGTAAGGAGCTTCAGGCATGCCTGAAGCTTATGTCTTTTCCAGTTAAATTGACTTCTCTTCCAAGTGAGTGAAGGTGAGCACTCACAGAATGTGCTGGAGTTTAAGGACTAATGAAGGTTATCTAAATGCAAGGTGCTGATCTGTCCATTGCTCTGTCTGTATAGCTTCTTCTGTACAGAAAGTTTTTAAAAAGTCCTTATATTAGGATAACTTCTCACCATTCATTGTTTTTTACTGGTTTTCTACAATCAAGTGCTGTCATTCCTGTGGCAAAATTGCCATCAAGAAAATAAGACAGAAGGACACTCTAAATAGTGACTGGCATGGCAAGGGGGATCACATTTTAGATTGAAGTGTAGAAGAAAAGCTTCTCATAGGGAGTGTCACTGGATCTAAAACACAGTACAATTCATTCAGGGCACAACAATCAAGTGGAAAATTCCAGGGAGATTAAAACATAAATAGAAAGAACCTAGGGTTGGCAGAGAAGAAAGATGGTCACAGTGCGTGAAGTGTAATGTAGAGGAAGAAGTAGGAGAGGAGGAAAGAAAGGGACCAGATCATGAAGCAAACTTTAAACCACCATAAGAATTTAGGATTTTAATTTGCATGCCATGGTAAGGCTTTGGGTTTTATGTAGTGTAATGGTATCACTCAAGTGGCTGGGTAGAAAAAGTATTGTAGGGGTGTTGTAGAATTTGGAATGGATTCTCTCAATACTGTGTTACATCTGCTATTTATCTGCTGTGGGGGGAAGCTAAGTTTATTTTTTTACAGACTCTTTTCAAAGTAAGGTTCTGGATAGCCAGACAATTTACATGGAAGGAGGAAGTGAGGTGGACACTAATGCCTGTGGCTCCTGGATTTGGCAGATTCAACAAGTTGTGAGCTTTCTGAAAAAAGCCCCAAACTTGAGATTGCCTGGATTTCAAGAAAAAAAGCAGGAGAGAAAATTCTTGATCTGTCACCAAATACCTGAATCTGAGCTTCAGTTCCTGTTCCGCGGTTTGCTGGTATCAGAAATTTCCATGAGTCAGTACTAATTTCAGAACTTGAGAAGCAAAACTGCACTCATGACATCAGTGATCAGTCTCTGAAAGGTTTGGTACCACTTTGTGAATGTATATGACAGGCATAATCTGATTTGTCTGCCTTTCTAAAAAAGAGGTGACCAAATTTTTGCTGTTCAATCACTACGTCATGTTTGACTCTAGGCAGCCCCATGGACTACAACATGCCAGGCTGCTGTGTCTTTCACTATCTCCCAGAATTTGCTCAAATTCATGTCCACTGAGTTGGTGATGCCATCCAACCATCGCATCCTCTGCCGCCCTCTTCTCCTTTTGCCTTCAAGATTTCCCAGCATCAGGGTCTTTTCCAATGAATGATTCATCATATTAAATTGTTTTTTCCTTAGGATGATTCATTCTTTCCATTTTTTTGTGTTCTTCAGCACTTATTTCCACCATTCTGTCTTCCAGCTCACTTATCCGTTCTTCAGCCTCTGATACTCTACTGTTGAGACCTTCTATAGTATTTTTGAGTTCAGCAATTGAGTTGGTTGTCTCCATTTGCTTATTTTTCATTTCTTGCATGTCTCTTCTCAATGCACTAACTTCCTCTAATATTCTGTTTTCAGTGTTTTGCATCCTCATTAGTATAGCTTTTCTGAATTCTCTTTCAGATAGTCTGTCTATCTCCTCCTCTGTCATTTGAAGCGGTGTTTCTCTAGCTTGGTCCTTCATTTGTGCAGTGTTTCTCTGACGTTTCATTATTAGGTTAATTTTTGTTTCTTTGTGTGTGTTTGTGTGTGTGGAGTTCTTTTTCCCCCACCAGGCTTATTGGTTGAATTCTCCCTTCCTTTGGGTTTCTGTCCTTGTAGAAGGGTTCAGTGGTTTGTGACTTGGATGGTGTTAGGTCTTGTTTACAGGTGAATAATCTCTAGTGTCATATGTTCTTTGATAGTGTGGGGTCTTGGAATCAGGGCTTCCACTCCGAGGATCCTTGGTTTGATGATTGGTCAGGGGGTGTAGGCTCTATGTCTGGTTTGCTATGGTGTTCCGTGATATTAGTTCACATACTAGCATCTGCGATGCGGCGCTTCTCGCGGGGCCACGGCATCTCACAGCACCGCTGCTTCTCGCTCTGGGTTCCGGCGGTTTCTCTGAAAGTGACTTTCTTGATGGACTATGTATTCGGGGAGAAAAATCAGCTTTAAGGAAGTAAATGTATTCTGACTTTTTAAAAAATGTGTACTAAGGTATGAGGAGGGTAGACCCATTTTATTTTCAATAGAGCGACACAGCATTCACTCAGCATGAGTGAAAATTAAGAAACTGAATAAATATCGCAGGCTTTCATTTAGATAATAAAAGGCAATAATAGCAAACATCAGTGTCAAAAACTACTGACATGAAAGACTCAGATTTGATCACTGGGTTAGGTAGATTCCCCTGAAGGAGGGTATGGCAACCCACTCCAGGATTCTTGCCTGGAGAATCCTGTGGACAGAGAGGCCTGTTGGGCTATGGTCTATAGGGTCACAAAGAGTTGTACACTACTGAAGGGACTTTGCATGTATGCACACACGTACATACTATTTTAAAGGCATAGATTTGATAGGTAAAAGTCATTAGAAATCTTATTAAACAGCTAACATAATTGTAAATGATATTCTGAATGTATACTTAAGTTTATCTCATAGTCATGTATTTAATTGTGTGGTGGAATGAATGAACTTTTACATTTCAATGTTCAAGTTGTTCAGTGACTATTTTTAATTTGTTTTTTTCTTCTTCTTATAATTCGTCACATCTCTGAGCTCTTTTTTCAAATCAGCGAAGTTTTATGTGTCCGATTTAGTGGATGCTGAAGTTTTGAGCTTATTTCCAGTATTAGTAAGTGATAAGAAATTAAAATATATTTGTGAGCATCAGACATTATTTCTTACTGATAGTTTCAGATGGTTTCATGTAATGTTCTAATTTAGTGTCTTTCAAAAAAAGATTTTATTAGAAATGCAATTTACATTGCAGCCTAGTACCTATAAATACTTACATAGAGACATAGAAATAAACCTAATCAAAACACAAGTTTTATAAAGCACTTCTTGGATCCTGTAGATGGAATTTACACATCTGGGATTTATTGGTGCATTTTCTGTTTTATAACCTTTTAAGCTGAGGAAAAATGAGATAATGTATATCAAATCCACAGTTTGAAAACATGAATTTAATAAATGCCTCATACAAGAACACTATTAAGCAAGATGGGCTTGTAAATTGTGTTCGTACTGCTCTTATCAACTATTCTTCATTCAAAGCATGGATAAATGGCTAATTCTTTGGAAGAAAGATGTTTCTTCATAAAACATATTGTTGCTTTTCTAAATAGAATAGCATTTGGGGGCCTTAATTAATGAGTGGGCAGTGGGTAATTAATACATGTTAGTGGACTTTAGTGAGGTTCATTTTTAAACAATAAGCAAAGATTCTTAAAAAATATTTTTTCCCTTTAGAATAATAACAATAATAAAATGTCTTTTGGATCAATTTACAGAAAATAGAAGCAAATTCAGTGTCATTACTTTAGAATTCTATGCTTATCTGCAAATAGGAGCCCTTTTTTCCTATCATAGGTACCTTATTTAGCCTATTACACATTTATTGCCTTTGATCACATTAAAAATATCTAACTGTACCTCAACTGACAAAAATTTGCACGAATTTATGTTTAACATTGGGCTTCCCAGGTGACTCAGTCATTAAGAATCTGCCTACCAAGCAGGAGATGTGGGTTCAATCCCTGGCTTGGGAAGATCCCCTGCAGAAGGAAATGGCAGTCCACTCCATTATTCTTGCCTGGAGAATCCCCTTGCCTACAGACAGAGGAGCCTAGTATGATAGTTAGTCTATGGGGTCACAGTGAGTTGGACATGACTTAACAACTACACAGCAGCAGCATGTTTAACATTAAGGATAGTCTCCCAAATGAGTTAGAAAAAAAATAGTTTTGAAAATGTTTGAATCGTTTTATCAGTATTAAAGTATATTATCTTCCAAAGAATTTGTGAGCCATCATATTGACTTAAATACCACATGCTGACATACACTATACTCATTATATATATGTTTAACACACATCAGAACAAATGTTTCTTTTGATTTGTAGCTTTTTCTTTACCTTATTTACCTAACGGCTATATCTGTGCCTGGGATAGAGTATGCACTCAACAAATAGTCTTAATTAAGTGAACAGTGTTGTAATAGTATATAATCATATTCTAATAATTTATGACATGTATTAAATGTTATATTGACCAAAAGGAAATAGCCTTGCAAGAAAGTAAAAACTTCAAGAAAGGAACAGTGTTATTTTAATGAGTTATTGATGAATTGCTCCAGGATAGCAGAAAAGCATTTATATACTGTAGCTAGTTTAAAGACAGGTGACCTTTTAAGAGATTAGTTAACCTTTCTGAAATTTTGGAGAGTTACTGTTTTGAAAGCTAAAGGTCAGAGTAGAACTCAAAATGCAGTTATTGTCTCCTCTGTTTGTTGCTATGCCTCTTAATTTCAAATAAATTAATTCAAAATGTGGAGTCATCAGAGGTAGGCCTAGTTTTAAATGAAAGTATGGCATTGGTTCAGGTATTTTTCAGGTACTAGAAATGAATAGTCCAAACACGAGAACTCAGTATCCTAACTTGTGAATTTCACCTTTTATTTCATTTTATGTCAAAAGTTAATAAGATAAAATGTGTTTGATTAAAAAAGATGCATCTAGTTACTGTTTTCGATCATGAGGCATATGGGAGCTCCCCTGAGAGGAGATGACCACATGTCCCCTGCCTTGGGAGTGCAGAGTCTTAACCATTGGACCTCCAGGGGAGTCCTACGGTTTCTCCTTAAGAAATATTCATCTCTTCTTTCACCCTGCCAAATCTTTTTTTTCCTGGATTCAGTCATCATAATTCTTTTCCTGTAAGACCCTGAAGTCATAAACCCAGTGTTTATATGTTTCCTTAGATGTGTTAACACCAAAAGGAAAATTGGGTGGAGTGTTTAGAAAACAGTAGTATAAAATAGCACTGCTATGCCAAGCTTGCAAATACTTGAAATATTTCGGGAAAGAATATAAAAGTATTTTCACATTTATAAATTTTGGATAGTCTCCCAAATGAGTTAGAAAAAATAGTTTTGAAAATGTTTGAATCGTTTTATCAGTATTAAAGTATATTATCTTCCAAAGAATTTGTGAGCCATCATATTGACTTAAATACCACATGCTGACATACACTATACTCATTATATATATGTTTAACACACATCAGAACAAATGTTTCTTTTGATTTGTAGCTTTTTCTTTACCTTATTTACCTAACGGCTATATCTGTGCCTGGGATAGAGTATGCACTCAACAAATAGTCTTAATTAAGTGAACAGTGTTGTAATAGTATATAATCATATTCTAATAATTTATGACATGTATTAAATGTTATATTGACCAAAAGGAAATAGCCTTGCAAGAAAGTAAAAACTTCAAGAAAGGAACAGTGTTATTTTAATGAGTTATTGATGAATTGCTCCAGGATAGCAGAAAAGCATTTATATACTGTAGCTAGTTTAAAGACAGGTGACCTTTTAAGAGATTAGTTAACCTTTCTGAAATTTTGGAGAGTTACTGTTTTGAAAGCTAAAGGTCAGAGTAGAACTCAAAATGCAGTTATTGTCTCCTCTGTTTGTTGCTATGCCTCTTAATTTCAAATAAATTAATTCAAAATGTGGAGTCATCAGAGGTAGGCCTAGTTTTAAATGAAAGTATGGCATTGGTTCAGGTATTTTTCAGGTACTAGAAATGAATAGTCCAAACACGAGAACTCAGTATCCTAACTTGTGAATTTCACCTTTTATTTCATTTTATGTCAAAAGTTAATAAGATAAAATGTGTTTGATTAAAAAAAAAAAGATGCATCTAGTTACTGTTTTCGATCATGAGGCATATGGGAGCTCCCCTGAGAGGAGATGACCACATGTCCCCTGCCTTGGGAGTGCAGAGTCTTAACCATTGGACCTCCAGGGGAGTCCTACGGTTTCTCCTTAAGAAATATTCATCTCCTCTTTCACCCTGCCAAATCTTTTTTTTCCTGGATTCAGTCATCATAATTCTTTTCCTGTAAGACCCTGAAGTCATAAACCCAGTGTTTATATGTTTCCTTAGATGTGTTAACACCAAAAGGAAAATTGGGTGGAGTGTTTAGAAAACAGTAGTATAAAATAGCACTGCTATGCCAAGCTTGCAAATATTTGAAATATTTCGGGAAAGAATATAAAAGTATTTTCACATTTATAAATTTTGGTCAGGTTGTGATAAGAAAAGGATCATTAACCTGACCTATATGCTCTCTTTCTTCTTTGTAGCTTCCTATATCCATATTTTAAAATGCATGCAGGTTGCTTTTTGACCTATTCATTTCCAAGGAAAACACCCTCTAGTTTGGAAATGAAGAAAATGTGTTTTTCTGCTAGATTTGGTGATATTTACAAAGAGGTCAAGCCAAATGTATATTACCTGAACATATAACTTAGTTTCTGATGTTTTATTCATACTCAACTGTGGAACAAATATAGATAGTACATTTCACAGACTTAAGAAAGTGTAAAAAAAATCAAAGGGTAAACACCCCAGTGTAACAATTATAGTCCTACTTGAATGAGCTACCATTATTTTGAATATGGCAATAAACATACTAATAGAGCTTTCACCTATTCAAAAATATGTCCATACTTTTATAATAAATTGCATTTTATATGATAATTATATGGATTAATTCTCATCATTTCAACATCAGTGTAGTCTTAAAAATGAATGAAACCTTGATTTATGTTGAATTATCTGGACGTTCATTAAATAGGCACAGAGAGGAAAGAAGAAAACTGAAGTTAGGTTAAGGATATTTTCAATAAATAAGAGTTTTTTTCAGTGTAATTCAGTATTTACTTTCTTACTGCCTCATGTGAAAGTCTCTTTGAGTGGTGAAATAGTATTAGAAACATGGGCACAATCCTAACTGGTACACAGGTCTGTAAGAAGGCCACATTTAGGGCAACTGTCTAATACATCTGTCATGTCAGGAGGTAGCTCCTGATTTGGTAAAGAGGTTCTTTCATCCAACAAATGTAATCTTTCTGAGTGTGGACATTTTGTGCTTTTGCACTGAGATGATTAGACTGTCTGAAATTACCTCACATTCTAGGCAGCTGAAAGGAGGGATGGACAAAGATACAATGGCAAGTTGGTTGACTGTGTATCTTTAATTCTTCATATGTTCTTTAAAAAAAAAAAAACTGGCAGAACATGCCTTTATTTATTTTTTTATTTTTATTTTTTGGGGGTGGCAGGAAGGCCACTTCTATTGGTCTTTCATTCATCCATTTTCATCCATCTTTGTTGTCACAGAGCACCCACTCTGGGTGCATGCACTCCAGAGCTCCGGCTCGGTAGTTGGACACATCACTCTAGTCTCTCCGAGGCACGTGGGATCTTCCCAGGCCACGGATCGAACTGGCGCCCCTTGCACTGAAAGGCAGTATCCTTATCCACTGGACCACCAGGGAAGCCCTTCATATGTTCTTAATGTGAAAAGTGCTTAGTTTTAGTTTCTATTTTTGAATATTCGTAATTATTTGCCATGTTTTAATATTTTGTGATTTTCTTAGGAATCTTCTGAAGACCAGAAAAAAATATTTTAATAATACTGTTAGTATTTGAATAAAATTCCTTGTATCTTACAATTATCTGTGTAGGTTCTTTGGCTCCTATTATAAATTCGGATCCTCTTATAAATTTCAAGTACATTGTGCTTAGTCACTCTGTTGTGTCTGTCTCTTTGCCACCCCATTAACTGTAGCCCACCAGGCTCCTCTGTCCATAGAATTCTACTGGCAAGGATACTGGAATGGGTTGCCATTTCCTACTCTAGGTCAAATACATTATGGGTTCTTACATTCTTTTTTTTGTGTGTTGTAATTTTTCTCCATCTTCAGAATTGGCACAGAGAGGAAAGAAGAAAACGGAAGTTAGGTTAAGGATATTTTCAATAAATAAGAGTTTTTTTCAGTGTAATTCAGTATTTACTTTCTTACTGCCTCATGTGAAAGTCTCTTTGAGTGGTGAAATAGTATTAGAAACATGGGCACAATCCTAACTGGTACACAGGTCTGTAAGAAGGCCACATTTAGGGCAACTGTCTAATACATCTGTCATGTCAGGAGGTAGCTCCTGATTTGGTAAAGAGGCTCTTTCATCCAACAAATGTAATCTTTCTGAGTGTGGACATTTTGTGCTTTTGCACTGAGATGATTAGACTGTCTGAAATTACCTCACATTCTAGGCAGCTGAAAGGAGGGATGGACAAAGATACAATGGCAAGTTGGTTGACTGTGTATCTTTAATTCTTCATATGTTCTTTAAAAAAAAAAACTGGCAGACCATGCCTTTATTTATTTTTTTATTTTTATTTTTTGGGGGTGGCGGGAAGGCCACTTCTATTGGTCTTTCATTCATCCATTTTCATCCATCATTGTTGTCACAGAGCACCCACTCTGGGTGCATGCACTCCAGAGCTCCGGCTCGGTAGTTGGACACATCACTCTAGTCTCTCCGAGGCACGTGGGATCTTCCCAGGCCACGGATCGAACTGGCGCCCCTTGCACTGAAAGACAGTATCCTTATCCACTGGACCACCAGGGAAGCCCTTCATATGTTCTTAATGTGAAAAGTGCTTAGTTTTAGTTTCTATTTTTGAATATTCGTAATTATTTGCCATGTTTTAATATTTTGTGATTTTCTTAGGAATCTTCTGAAGACCAGAAAAAAATATTTTAATAATACTGTTAGTATTTGAATAAAATTCCTTGTATCTTACAATTATCTGTGTAGGTTCTTTGGCTCCTATTATAAATTCGGATCCTCTTATAAATTTCAAGTACATTGTGCTTAGTCACTCTGTTGTGTCTGTCTCTTTGCCACCCCATTAACTGTAGCCCACCAGGCTCCTCTGTCCATAGAATTCTACTGGCAAGGATACTGGAATGGGTTGCCATTTCCTACTCTAGGTCAAATACATTATGGGTTCTTACATTCTTTTTTTTGTGTGTTGTAATTTTTTGATGTCCTCATCTTCAGAATTATTTCATCACTCATTGGTTATTCTAAAGCATGCTAAAAAGACTCATATGACGAGATGTTATAATAATGTCACAGGTTATTTTTCCAATGCTCTGGGCATTGCATGATTATTTCAAGAAGGTACAAAGGAAACTGATAGCCTGCTTTTAGCTTTCACTAACAGAGCTGAGAATTCAGTTTCTCATTTCCATCCATAATGGCAAAAAGAATAAAACTGGTGAGGTTTGATGGTTTGTAACTGATAGAAGATAAATACAAGGAGACATATAATCATGTAGAACTATACTGTCCAATATGGTAGTCACTAATAGCCACTTGTGGCTAGGGACCCCCTGAAATGTGATCAAATTAGGATATTTATTATGTGTAAACTACACACCATGTCTTAAAATTTACATAAGGAAAAAAAGCACAATATCTCATAATTTATATTTATCTCATGTTGGAATGATAATATTTTGGATGTAGGAAATTATTTTATTAAAATAGTTTGGGGGAGGGATAAATTGTGAGATTGGGTTGACATATAGACACTACTGTATATAAACTAGGTGGCTTTCCTGGTGGCTCAGCAGTAAGGAATCTTACCTGCCTGCCAATACAGAAGAAGCAGATTTGATCCCTGATTTTAGAAGCTTCCCTGGAGAAGGAAATGGCAGCCCACAGGAAACCCTTAGAGCCTTCCAATATTCTTGCCTGGGAAATCCCAAGGACAGAGGGGCTTGGCGGCTACAACCCACAAAGAGTAGGGAACAGTTGAAGTGACTTAGTATGCACACGTCCTAGACTCTAGCAGTCGTAGTGAAATTGACCCTATAAATGCAAACTCAGACTATGAAATTTCAGACTACAATGTACTAGTTCAATTTTCTCAAGCTCCGTTTGTAAAATACATGTTTCTTGGTAAATAATTGGCTCCTATTTCGGATCCTCTTATAAATTTCAAGTACATTGTGCTTAGTCACTCTGTTGTGTCTGTCTCTTTGCCACCCCATTAACTGTAGCCCACCAGGCTCCTCTGTCCATAGAATTCTACTGGCAAGGATACTGGAATGGGTTGCCATTTCCTACTCTAGGTCAAATACATTATGGGTTCTTACATTCTTTTTTTTGTGTGTTGTAATTTTTTGCTGTCCTCATCTTCAGAATTATTTCATCACTCATTGGTTATTCTAAAGCATGCTAAAAAGACTCATATGACGAGATGTTATAATAATGTCACAGGTTATTTTTCCAATGCTCTGGGCATTGCATGATTATTTCAAGAAGGTACAAAGGAAACTGATAGCCTGCTTTTAGCTTTCACTAACAGAGCTGAGAATTCAGTTTCTCATTTCCATCCATAATGGCAAAAAGAATAAAACTTGTGAGGTTTGATGGTTTGTAACTGATAGAAGATAAATACAAGGAGACATATAATCATGTAGAACTATACTGTCCAATATGGTAGTCACTAATAGCCACATGTGGCTAGGGAACCCCTGAAATGTGATCAAATTAGGATATTTATTATGTATAAACTACACACCATGTCTTAAAATTTACATAAGGAAAAAAAGCACAGTATCTCATAATTTATATTTATCTCATGTTGGAATGATAATATTTTGGATGTAGGAAATTATTTTATTAAAATAGTTTGGGGAGGGATAAATTGTGAGATTGGGTTGACATATAGACACTACTGTATATAAACTAGGTGGCTTTCCTGGTGGCTCAGCAGTAAGGAATCTTACCTGCCTGCCAATACAGAAGAAGCAGATTTGATCCCTGATTTTAGAAGCTTCCCTGGAGAAGGAAATGGCAGCCCACAGGAAACCCTTAGAGCCTTCCAATATTCTTGCCTGGGAAATCCCAAGGACAGAGGGGCTTGGTGGCTACAACCCACAAAGAGTAGGGAACTGTTGAAGTGACTTAGTGTGCACACGTCCTAGACTCTAGCAGTCGTAGTGAAATTGACCCTATAAATGCAATCTCAGACTATGAAATTTCAGACTACAATGTACTAGTTCAATTTTCTCAAGCTCCGTTTGTAAAATACATGTTTCTTGGTAAATAAAATACATATGACATCCCATCTGGGTAGTCATTCAAAAGAAAGGGCATCCATACCATACATTTCTAAAAAGAATTGGACTATCTTCTTTTGCTACAAGGAAGAATGGCACTGTCCTTTCAGCCTTGATGATATTGTGTTGCAAAATATACCAGAGACACAGAGGTTTACAGTACTTATATTTCTAACTTTTTAAAACATTTATTTTCTTCAAGTATAGTTGATTTACAATGTTGTGTATTATATTTTATTAAAATTCCTAATAGAGAATTTTATTTTATTTTATTTTTTACTAACCCTTCATGCTTACTCTACATTATTCATAAAATGAGTTTTTAAAAACTCACAGGTCCTTTGCAGCCTGGTGGTAACTGGTGACAACTGCTTACTAGTATACTGAGGGTTAAGAATTTTTTTCCAGACAATGTCCTTCAACAATTCACATATTTCACTATCCAGAACTTAGTCACATCTCCTGGTAAAGTAGTTACCAGGAATTGCAGTGTTCATTTTGAATGAATACTATGTGCTTCACTAAAACACTTAAGAGATTTTTGTTTCTAAAGCAGTAGGAGACGGGGAGATGTTGGGGTAGTCTCTGCCAAAGGGCCTGTTCACATTTGTTTCTCCAATTTTGGTTTAGAACATTTGACAAAAATCCCTAAATACTTACGCTTCATAGGCATGATTTAAATGGCACCAGGATCTAAAATTTGATACTATTCACTTCGATGGAAAAGAAAAATTACTTATGATGAATATTTGTTATGCACTTCTAAGCCTACTCTCAAGAATACCTGTTGTTTGTTGTTGGAATGAAGAGATTCTTAAATTTTCTAGTTAAAGTATCCTAATCTGTTGTTATTTTAAGCAGTTTTTTTTCTTTTCATTTTTGTTTCTTTATAGCCACTCTCTTCTCCCTCCCACTGTTCTGATCCAGAAAGCATTTGAGTGTGAAAGTTTCTGTAACCCCTGGGTGGAGGAGGGACTTCATAACATAATACAGAGCTCTTTTCTTTGACCTTGAGTTGGACTCAGCTGCAAGATTGTTGGCTTGAGTGGTCTCCAAATTGCTTGTACTTGTATCTGTCAAGATGACCACTGATGAAAATTTCCATTCTCTTGTTGGGTGAGTGCCCAGTGCTTCTCCTGCCAAACCCAGTTTTAATCACAGAGTTGGCAGACTCTTTTTGAGTTTCAGCCATGTCCTCCACCTGCAGTCTGGGTTAGGATGTCCATCTATTATCATCCATTAGGATACGGTCTCTCCTTGCATGACACACCTTGATAACAATTCAGCCTTGAGGTATGCTGGAAATGTGACGTGCATTTTCATGATGAATACAACTTGTTAAAAAAAAATCTGGAGTACTAATCTGGTCCTCTCTTAGTCTGCCAGCTCATGCTATCAGTTTTAGTTTGTTTAACACTTTCTAGCTTAATTTGGGAATGCCTGCTTAGTGGACTCCTCACAAAATTCCACAAGTGGATCAGGGTACAATTTCTTGACCTTCTATCCAAATTGCATAGCATCTCACTTTCTAAGATTTTGTCTTGGGGGGATCAGAACAGGAACACATTTGTCTGATAATATGAATTCCCTACAACTATCCTTCTGTCCTCTTTCCTTCCTGCTTGGAACAGGCATGCTCTATTTTACTTTTCCTTTACGTCTGATGGGGATATCTTCTGTGCCATCAGAGCTTTCTCCTTCCCAGGTTGAAGTCATGTCTCTCATTCCTTGAAATTAAAAAATAAAATCACTGAGCAGGTAGGTGGTAAAGATCACTTGAGAATGTTTTAATGCCACTACAAAATTACTTATAACTGATGAATAAAATGACAAGTAAGAAACAAAAAGTAAGGTTTTTTTTTTTTTTTGGAGGGTCCACAGCTAAGGCAATTGTTAGATGTTCTTTGGTATACAAAAAGTTGAAGACATAATGCCTAACCGCAAGTCTCAAGTACATGGCCAAATGGTCATAGAACGGATAAATATACAACTCTGAGATGGTGTCTGCATGTCAGGTGAGTTCCATAGGAGCTCAGTAGTAGAGCCAATGATTTCTGAATGACACAGATAAGGCAGCCCCTGGGTGGAGGAGGGACTTCATAACATAATACAGAGCTCTTTTCTTTGACCTTGAGTTGGACTCAGCTGCAAGATTGTTGGCTTGAGTGGTCTCCAAATTGCTTGTACTTGTATCTGTCAAGATGACCACTGATGAAAATTTCCATTCTCTTGTTGGGTGAGTGCCCAGTGCTTCTCCTGCCAAACCCAGTTTTAATCACAGAGTTGGCAGACTCTTTTTGAGTTTCAGCCATGTCCTCCACCTGCAGTCTGGGTTAGGATGTCCATCTATTATCATCCATTAGGATACGGTCTCTCCTTGCATGACACACCTTGATAACAATTCAGCCTTGAGGTATGCTGGAAATGTGACGTGCATTTTCATGATGAATACAACTTGTTAAAAAAAAATCTGGAGTACTAATCTGGTCCTCTCTTAGCCTGCCAGCTCATGCTATCAGTTTTAGTTTGTTTAACACTTTCTAGCTTAATTTGGGAATGCCTGCTTAGTGGACTCCTCACAAAATTCCAGAAGTGGATCAGGGTACAATTTCTTGACCTTCTATCCAAATTGCATAGCATCTCACTTTCTAAGATTTTGTCTTGGGGGGATCAGAACAGGAACACATTTGTCTGATAATATGAATTCCCTACAACTATCCTTCTGTCCTCTTTCCTTCCTGCTTGGAACAGGCATGCTCTATTTTACTTTTCCTTTACGTCTGATGGGGATATCTTCTGTGCCATCAGAGCTTTCTCCTTCCCAGGTTGAAGTCATGTCTCTCATTCCTTGAAATTAAAAAATAAAATCACTGAGCAGGCAGGTGGTAAAACATTAGCTATAAAACTAATAAGATCACTTGAGAATGTTTTAATGCCACTACAAAATTACTTATAATTGATGAATAAAATGACAAGTAAGAAACAAAAAGTAAGGTTTTTTTTTTTTTTGGAGGGTCCACAGCTAAGGCAATTGTTAGATGTTCTTTGGTATACAAAAAGTTGAAGACATAATGCCTAACCGCAAGTCTCAAGTACATGGCCAAATGGTCATAGAACGGATAAATATACAACTCTGAGATGGTGTCTGCATGTCAGGTGAGTTCCATAGGAGCTCAGTAGTAGAGCCAATGATTTCTGAATGACACAGATAAGGCAGCACAAAAATGTTGAATGATATTCAAGGGGTCATTAATAAGTGCCTATTTACTTTAGAGTAGAATTTGAGTTTCTTTGGATAAGACTGTGTTGCAATTGATAATCACTATTCATTCTATTAACGATTATATTAGTTACCTACCTTTCATCAGGAATGTATAAGAAAATGGTATGTAAGTGACCTCACTTGGTCCTGATG
The DNA here is from genome assembly GCA_022376925.1 of Tragulus kanchil. Taxonomy (NCBI): domain Eukaryota; kingdom Metazoa; phylum Chordata; class Mammalia; order Artiodactyla; family Tragulidae; genus Tragulus; species Tragulus kanchil. The sequence goes on from JAIOJX010000025.1 coordinate 18,416,574, forward strand.
GTTTTTGAGGATGGGTGCCATTTTTGCAATGACGGAAAAGAATACTGATACAGCAGGCATATGAAGGAAAGACTGAAGTAAGGAGAGGCCTGGGGAAGACTCTTGGGAATATCTAAGCATCAGGTAATAAGACCTAGAATTAGAGTAGTCCACAGGATAACAGCAGTGTATTTGAGAAGTATGTGTACGCTCTAGTAGCTAAAGTGTAAAGAATGATGGACAACAGTGTCGGTCATAGCTGTGACTGAAACTCACATGTTTCCGGGTTATGGGACCCTGCGGGATTTCTTTGATCTGTCTTTGTCTTCTTACTTCAAAAATGAGAACAACAAATAACTGATTCACAAGTCCATTATCATAGCTAAAAAATATTTAATGAGAAAATTTAAGTATAACATCTAGAAAATTATAGAGGCTTAAAAAGCTTTATGTATTGATAATAAGTGATTCAGTGAAAACAAAAAGGAAATGAATCTTTGGATCTAAACTGAAAGCACTATGAGAATATTGATATGATCATGAGTCATGAAGAATAAATCAGCTTTTGAGATGGAAGTGGGCAAAATGGTAGCCTGAATATCCGTCTGTCTGCTCTGGGCTAACTTCCAGACCAGAATGGGTTTGTGAGATATTATTCCCTGACGTCACTAGTGGTAAAGAATAAACCTGTCAAAGCAGGAGACACAAGAGATGTGGGTAAGATCTCTGGATTGGGAAGACCCCTTGGAGGAGGAAATGGCAACCTATTTCAGTATTCTTACCTGAAAAATTCCAGGAGTTGGGCATGCTACAGTCCATGGGGTCACAAAAAGTTGGATGTAGCTTAGCAACTGAGCTCACAGGCCCTGGCACAACCATTTATTTGCTTTCACACCCCCCAGAACAGGGATGAACATGGCCTTCTAATCTTTGATTGAGTGTAGCTCCTCTGTGAATACCAGAAAGTAAATTTGCCAAAGCATAATTGTTTTTTCTGTTTTTTTTAAAAGGACAGTACAAATAGTTTTTGAATTGGGTTACCTACCTTTCATCAGGAATGTATAAGAAAATGGTATGTAAGTGACCTCACTTGGTCCTGATGGTTTTTGAGGATGGGTGCCATTTTTGCAATGACGGAAAAGAATACTGATACAGCAGGCATATGAAGGAAAGACTGAAGTAAGGAGAGGCCTGGGGAAGACTCTTGGGAATATCTAAGCATCAGGTAATAAGACCTAGAATTAGAGTAGTCCACAGGATAGCAGCAGTGTATTTGAGAAGTATGTGTACGCTCTAGTAGCTAAAGTGTAAAGAATGATGGACAACAGTGTCGGTCATAGCTGTGACTGAAACTCACATGTTTCCGGGTTATGGGACCCTGCGGGATTTCTTTGATCTGTCTTTGTCTTCTTACTTCAAAAATGAGAACAACAAATAACTGATTCACAAGTCCATTATCATGGTTAAAAAATATTTAATGAGAAAATTTAAGTATAACATCTAGAAAATTATAGAGGCTTAAAAGGCTTTATGTATTGATAATAAGTGATTCAGTGAAAACAAAAAGGAAATGAATCTTTGGATCTAAACTGAAAGCACTATGAGAATATTGATATGATCATGAGTCATGAAGAATAAATCAGCTTTTGAGATGGAAGTGGGCAAAATGGTAGCCTGAATATCCGTCTGTCTGCTCTGGGCTAACTTCCAGACCAGAATGAGTTTGTGAGATATTATTCCCTGATGTCACTAGTGGTAAAGAATCCACCTGTCAAAGCAGGAGACACACGAGATGTGGGTAAGATCCCTGGATTGGGAAGACCCCTTGGAGGAGGAAATGGCAACCTATTTCAGTATTCTTACCTGAAAAATTCCAGGAGTTGGGCATGCTACAGTCCATGGGGTCACAAAAAGTTGGACATAGCTTAGCAACTGAGCTCACAGACCCTGGCACAACCATTTATTTGCTTTCACATTCCCCTAGAACAGGGATGAACATGGCCTTCTAATCTTTGATTGAGTGTAGCTCCTCTGTGAATACCAGAAAGTAAATTTGCCAAAGCATAATTGTTTTCTGTCAGGACAGTACAAAGAGAACAAGAAGGAAGTAGCTTTTATAAAAAATCTTTAAATGGATGTATTGACTAATTCTAGTTAATTTTAGATCACTTTGCAGAGAAATAGCCTTGGTTCTTCCCTTCATATATTTTGACATTGTTACATACCTTTAGAAAATTTCCCTCAGAAAAATGTCAACTTATCTTTTTGCCTCCTTCAGTTCCCATATCATCCAGAACATCTTGTAAAAGGTTATCCGTAGTTTTTCTGACAAAAACAGCACCTTTTGAGTCTGGAAAACTTTCTCAAACTTGGGGTTTAAAAGGGAGATTTCACCTTATAACCCTCTGCTGTCTTGGTTGTAAGGAGAAGAAGTTTGGAAGCCAAGGTAGTCATTTTCTCTCCCGTAACCACAGTTGCTTAGCCCAGGCCTGAACATCTGACTCAAACTAGGTGAATCTGCACTTTCCTAGGATGGCAACCTGTACTTCCTTCCTGCTCCTAGTAATAGGAGGAGCTAGAGGTTTTGATAGTCTTGGTTTGTGCCATGTGGAAGAAGGTAGCTTATATCAAAAAGAAGGAATGGTTAGAAATGACAAAGGAGGGTACTAAGTGCCAAAGGGCATGGGGAACCCGGAAAGAGACATGGGAGAGAAAGAAGAACACAGTGGTGGAGAGGGGTGGGAGGGAGAGAGGGAGAGAAGGATTAAGGTGGTTCTCTGAAACTCCCTTTTTTGGCTCAAGAACATATCAGATTTTTACCCCACTTGTAGTTGAATAAAAATGTTTTCATACCTATATCTCAGTTTTCTGTAATTTATACTGATATCCCTTGGTGTCCATGATGAATTTTAAATCACTGTTAAGCTAATATCTTTGCGAGAGACTTACGTAAATTTTTTTTTTTCAAATTAAATTCACTTTAGTCACAAAGAATTACTAGGCTCTGATATCAAATACAGACTGAATATTTGTCATGTGAATAAAAAATTATTCACCTCAAATCACTGACCTGGGATCTGCATTGACAGCAAGTTGAAATACGGATAATGCAGGAATTTTTCTCTCTCCTTATATAAATCACAGTGTTTCTTAATATTTTCTAAGTAGCTTTTCCATACTTTGTGTATTAGGTTCTAACTTCTGAATTTCATATTAGCAAGATAATTTAACTTATATGTTTATACAGACTATCATCACCTTATCTCTGAGATTTTCAATTAAGTAGTGTTCTGTAATAACGAATCATGCAGTGGAGTAAATTAGTAGCCTAGAGATGAATCTCATTGAGTTAGTAAAGATACTGAACGAATGAACAAATATATTACATGTTTTAATATTTTGTCAGCTCTTGTTCAATTAAATTCCTGATGATAGCACTTGAAATAACAAAGTTTTAAAATGTTAAAAAGTTGTGACTAAGGAGAAGATATCAAAAAGCTTGTTTCTACTCAAATTGTAATTTTATCACCTGGGATATGTTTTTCTTCCAGTGAGTAGCACATCATGATTTTAACAACAATAGAAAAGAAGAAAATGTAAATAGCTTCCTATTACTTTCACATATTGAAAAATGTTATTGGTGATCATTCCTAGCATGCTATATTGGGAACGATGAAAATATGTTTCTTTTACGAAAGGCAATACTATTGTTATTAGAAATGAGTTAATTCTTACAAATGAAGCATAGGTTGATAGTTAAGTACTTTTTATTGGATTAAAATGTCAGTTTCTTTTTACTTTAGTCATTTTTTTAATGTTGATTTTTATTTCTTTGGCTGCAGCAGGCTCCCTTTCCTCCTTTCTTCACTTCCTTCTTACCTCCCTTTTCCCATTCCTTTTTTCCCCTTTCACAGTTGGTATTGAAAGCTCACTCTGTGCTTAAGACTCTGTGAGGAGAAGGGAACAAGTAAATAAGAAACCACAGAACAGAGCAAATTCTCTTAAAGGAGCAGAGATTTGGTTGTTAGGTTGCATAAATTCACATATGACATGTTCAAAATTGACCACACTGGAAGTCAGAAAACATGATTTTTCAAATTAAATTCACTTTAGTCACAAAGAATTACTAGGCTCTGATATCAAATACAGACTGAATATTTGTCATGTGAATAAAAATTATTCACCTCAAATCACTGACCTGGGATCTGCATTGACAGCAAGTTGAAATACGGATAATGCAGGAATTTTTCTCTCTCCTTATATAGATCACAGTGTTTCTTAATATTTTCTAAGTAGCTTTTCCATACTTTGTGTATTAGGTTCTAACTTCTGAATTTCATATTAGCAAGATAATTTAACTTATATGTTTATACAGACTATCATCACCTTATCTCTGAGATTTTCAATTAAGTAGTGTTCTGTAATAATGAATCATGCAGTGGAGTAAATTAGTAGCCTAGAGATGAATCTCATTGAGTTAGTAAAGATACTGAACGAATGAACAAATATATTACATGTTTTAATATTTTGTCAGCTCTTGTTCAATTAAATTCCTGATGATAGCACTTGAAATAACAAAGTTTTAAAATGTTAAAAAGTTGTGACTAAGGAGAAGATATCAAAAAGCTTGTTTCTACTCAAATTGTAATTTTATCACCTGGGATATGTTTTTCTTCCAGTGAGTAGCACATCATGATTTTAACAACAATAGAAAAGAAGAAAATGTAAATAGCTGCCTATTACTTTCACATATTGAAAAATGTTATTGGTGGTCATTCCTAGCATGCTATATTGGGAACGATGAAAATATGTTTCTTTTACGAAAGGCAATACTATTGTTATTAGAAATGAGTTAATTCTTACAAATGAAGCATAGGTTGATAGTTAAGTACTTTTTATTGGATTAAAATGTCAGTTTCTTTTTACTTTAGTCATTTTTTTAATGTTGATTTTTATTTCTTTGGCTGCAGCAGGCTCCCTTTCCTCCTTTCTTCACTTCCTTCTTACCTCCCTTTTCCCATTCCTTTTTTCCCCTTTCACAGTTGGTATTGAAAGCTCACTCTGTGCTTAAGACTCTGTGAGGAGAAGGGAACAAGTAAATAAGAAACCACAGAACAGAGCAAATTCTCTTAAAGGAGCAGAGATTTGGTTGGTAGGTTGCATAAATTCACATATGACATGTTCAAAATTGACCACACTGGAAGTCAGAAAACATGATCCAAAGAAGGCTAATTTAACTGATGATTGGTGTATATCAAAGGAGGAAAGTGAGTGTGAGGGAAACTATTTCCTGGAAAGAAATAGCCTTCTCAAAGGTAAAGAGGTGAACATCATGAATGTGACATTTTAATGGTACTGAAAATAATTTTAAAATATACTTAGCATGTTACACTGTTTCTTTACTATGTGCAACTTGTAAATCAAGAGTTTTTGAGTTAAATCAGAATAATGAAAGATTAAATAAGAGATTGGTATAAGTTTGGCGATTAGGTGAACGATGGGTTGAATGCTGGGTTTAACATAACTACCAAATTCAGGGAGAAAAATTTGAGGTTGCTTCTGTAAGGTAGGTGAGATTGTGGCTGGAATATGACAGAAACAGACTGAAAATATTAAATAACATTCAAAGAAATTGGGGAGGTAAAATTGATAGAAATTAATAACTGCATTAGGAGTTAAGAGCCTGGAGACAGTGATTCCAATGTTTATACCTTAAGGAACAGTGACTTCTGCTGTCTTAAGTTTTGAAGGTAAAATGATCCATACACATATATAGGGACATGACAGGAGATATGTAATAATCTTTAGATAGAAGATAAATATTTTATAGGGCATAGAGATAATTGAACACCCTGTGTATGTCTGGAGAGGCAGTATATAGAGGCTAAGACCAGATGGGAATAGCAGTGTTCTCAGTAAATATTTTATCACATATTTTTTGTTTCTTTCTGTACATGACAAGCTCATGTTGGCCAGATTATAGAGTTAAGTTCAAAGTTTAGTGCTTATTCGTCTGTGTCAATAAGCAACTGGGATACAAAAGCATATTAAGGTACTAGTGGAAAAAACAGGATAATCGTACTAGGCTCTTGAGCTGAAGTTATGTCACTGAACAAGTGTCAACCACGACACCTAGATGACGTTGATTTTATTTTTGGCTTCAGCAGGCTCCCTTTCCTCCTTTCTTCACTTCCTTCTTACCTCCTTTTCCCATTCCTTTTTTCCCCTTTCACAGTTGGTATTGAAAGCTCACTCTGTGCTTAAGACTCTGTGAGGAGAAGGGAACAAGTAAATAAGAAACCACAGAACAGAGCAAATTCTCTTAAAGGAGCAGAGATTTGGTTGGTAGGTTGCATAAATTCACATATGACATGTTCAAAATTGACCACACTGGAAGTCAGAAAACATGATCCAAAGAAGGCTAATTTAACTGATGATTGGTGTATATCAAAGGAGGAAAGTGAGTGTGAGGGAAACTATTTCCTGGAAAGAATAGCCTTCTCAACGGTAAAGAGGTGAACATCATGAATGTGACATTTTAATGGTACTGAAAATAATTTTAAAATATAATTAGCATGTTACACTGTTTCTTTACTATGTGCAACTTGTAAATCAAGAGTTTTTGAGTTAAATCAGAATAATGAAAGATTAAATAAGAGATTGGTATAATAAGTTTGGCGATTAGGTGAACAATGGGTTGAATGCTGGGTTTAACATAACTACCAAATTCAGGGAGAAAAATTTGAGGTTGCTTCTGTAAGGTAGGTGAGATTGTGGCTGGAATATGACAGAAACAGACTGAAAATATTAAATAACATTCAAAGAAATTGGGGAGGTAAAATTGATAGAAATTAATAACTGCATTAGGAGTTAAGAGCCTGGAGACAGTGATTCCAATGTTTATACCTTAAGGAACAGTGACTTCTGCTGTCTTAAGTTTTGAAGGTAAAATGATCCATACACATGTATAGGGACATGACAGGAGATATGTAATAATCTTTAGATAGAAGATAAATATTTTATAGGGCATAGAGATAATTGAACACCCTGTGTATGTCTGGAGAGGCAGTATATAGAGGCTAAGACCAGATGGGAATAGCAGTGTTCTCAGTAAATATTTTATCACATATTTTTTGTTTCTTTCTGTACATGACAAGCTCATGTTGGCCAGATTATAGAGTTAAGTTCAAAGTTTAGTGCTTATTCATCTGTGTCAATAAGCAACTGGGATACAAAAGCATATTAAGGTACTAGTGGAAAAAACAGGATAATCGTACTAGGCTCTTGAGCTGAAGTTATGTCACTGAACAAGTGTCAACCACTACACTCTTGTCCTAGAACAGAGTAAAATCAGTGTGTACAAAGAAAAAAATATGATCAGATATTAGAGTTGGGAGAAGCCACACAGGGAAATCAATCAACCTCTTCTCCCCACTCCCAGAATCCCTACAGAATTCTGACAGCGAACTGGTTTGCATATTGTTTCTTGAGAACACGGTCCACTATATTCAAGACTTCCTTCTGAATATAAAGGTGGAACTCCACCTGAAAACAAAGTGAATACAATTTGCTAAAATTTGCTTTTGATGAGCTCATGTTGACTACTGAGTCACATAAGGAAGTACTAAAATTACTAGGAAACAAGGAAGAGATTATAAATGCCCAAAACTTAAAATGGACTTTCCTTCAGAATGCAAACATGGTTACAGTAATAGTTAGGATACATAATGCAGTGCTAAACTTCACATTTGCTTTTAGCTTAGTATATATAGAATATTTAGAATGTTGTATTTAATATGGAATCTAGAATATTCAATCTTATATAACCCCACATAATAATTTAGAAGTCTACAATATGCCTAAGTCTGTATTAATATATGTACATTTAAAAGTATTTATAAATCAGAAACTTTCAGTAAACTATTCTGATATGTAATATAAAATAATACCATTGGGCAATAGGCAAGGAAATTTGCTTAAAAGTTACTAAAAATTTAGCAATAAAATATGCCTTCATTAAAAGGAAGTTTCCTTGGCCATTAGATTATATCGTCGTGAGTCTCCATAAATAATGTTAGTATTTTTACAATTTATACAGTATTTTAAAAATGCTTTCAACCTATTTCCTGCTGGCTATTTATTATATTTCATGAATATCTGGCTCTTTCAGGCTGAGGATGTACAACTAAAGTATTAAAACCATAAGTTTATACATTGAGTATTTTTTTTTTACTATCTTGGCCATGAACATGAATGAAAGTTTACAAATCTTATATATTAATATTAAAGTCATAAATTGTGTGAAAAGCCAAGTAATTATCACAAACATATATATTTTAATTTGTTCACAGTTTGAAGTTTAATTAAATATACAATATAACTTACTGGTTACTATATGCAAAGTTATACAAGAAAATAAAGAAATGTTTTAAAAATTTTCACAAGCTTAACATTAGCCTTCTTACCTCACTGGTATCAATAGTTAAGCTTCTCTTCATTTCATATTTCTAGATTATACAGACAATAGAGTGCACTGGTTGGAAGTTGGGGTGAAAAAAATATCTGTGTTTAATCAGAACTCTAGTACATCATTTAAGTGATTATAGGAAGGGTAAAGAAATTTTACTCAGTCCTGTAGGATGTTCAGATATTAAAAAATTTAAACCCAAATAATTTTTCCCATTTTGAAAGAGAGTTGTACTTCATGGCCACTGTGATAATGACTATGGTCATGTCCTTAACTAGCATTTAAAAGTTGATCAGTTATTGTATAATAATTAACTCATGGCATATATACATTTATTGAATAAGTTGATTATATTTCTATGTTACATATACTTCATATTAATTCAATAAGAATTAGAATAATGTATCTAATAACTGACTGTCCTGCTTTTGTCTTTCATATGGCTGGAATCATGCTAATACAGTGGTTTTAAGTTTTCAGCTTTAATATATTCAGAATTTACAGAATTCTTATCTAACAAATATCTATTTCCTGGTCTAATTGAGTCTACCTAATTTAACCTTATGAAATATATTTTATTTTCTCATTCCCATTTTGCACAAAGAAAGTAAAGACCAGAAATTTTTAAGTATCTTGCCCAAGGCCACAGAACTATAAAATGGACTCCACACATAGTTCTTTTAAATTTCTATCCAGTACTATTTCCATAATTCTTATGTCTTGGTAATTAACTTTTGTGAAAGTCATATTAGACTGCTAAATTATTAAGTTACTGTAAATGATAATATTATCACATGAAAAAATACTAGTTAATAAATTCTTTCCCTAGTAAAGACCCAATTTTTCTTTTAATGATCCTGGAGTGTTAAGTTTCAAGGGTTGTTTTCATGAAATCATTAGTAAATTAAATTTTTGTTTTTGCATTATAGAGATAAAACTGCCAAGTCAGGCCCATGTATTGTGTGTTGTTTGTTCAGTCACTAAGTTGTGTCTGACTCTTTCTGACCCCATGGACTGCAGTATGCCAGGCTTTCCTGTCCTTTGCCATCTCCTGGAGTTAACTCAAACTTATGACCATTGAATCAGTGATGCCATCTAACTATCTCATCCTCTGTAATCCCCTTCTCCTTTCAATAATCTTTCTCAGCATCAGGAGAAGGATATTTTCTAAGGAGACAGCTCTTCATATCAGGTGGCCAAAGTATTGGAGCTTCAGCGTCAGTCTTTCCACTGAATATTCAGGGTTGATTTCCTTTAGGATTGACTGGTTTGATCTTGCTGTCCATGAGACTCTCAAGAGTATCCTCCAGCACTCTAATTTAAAAAGTATCATTCTATCAATTTTAGGTGGCTTGCATTTCTCTTCAAATTACACTTTTTAATGTAATACTTATATGTTGGTCAAAATTCATCCTTCTCTAGCCTCTGTGAATTCTTAAACACACAGTGGGAGGGTTGAGATTATTTCCTAGCTGTGATGGTTAATTTCATGTTAATTTGACTGGGCTAAGGTATGCTCAGGTAGCTACTAAAACATTATTTCCGGATGTGTTTGTGAAGGTATTTCCAGAAGAGATTAACATTTGAGTTGGTAGCCTGAAAAAACAATAACACTCTTACCAATGCAGATTGACATCATCCAGTTTTTTGAAGGCATGACTAGAACAGAAAGCTAGAATATTGGGCACGTTTTCCCCATTTTCCCTCTGGTTGAGTCGAGGCACCCACCTTATCCTGACCTTGAACATTTAAGTTTCAGGCCTCTGAGTCAGACTGAATTATAAAATGGACTCCACACATAGTTCTTTTAAATTTCTATCCAGTACTATTTCCATAATTCTTATGTCTTGGTAATTAACTTTTGTGAAAGTCATATTAGACTGCTAAATTATTAATTTACTGTAAATGATAATATTTTCACATGAAAAAATACTAGTTAATAAATTCTTTCCCTAGTAAAGACCCAGTTTTTCTTTTAATGATCCTGGAGTGTTAAGTTTCAAGGGTTGTTTTCATGAAATCATTAGTAAATTAAATTTTTGTTTTTGCATTATAGAGATAAAACTGCCAAGTCAGGCCCATGTATTGTGTGTTGTTTGTTCAGTCACTAAGTTGTGTCTGACTCTTTCTGACCCCATGGGCTGCAGTATGCCAGGCTTTCCTGTCCTTTGCCATCTCCTGGAGTTAATTCAAACTTATGACCATTGAATCAGTGATGCCATCTAACTATCTCATCCTCTGTAATCCCCTTCTCCTTTCAATAATCTTTCTCAGCATCAGGAGAAGGATATTTTCTAAGGAGACAGCTCTTCATATCAGGTGGCCAAAGTATTGGAGCTTCAGCGTCAGTCTTTCCACTGAATATTCAGGGTTGATTTCCTTTAGGATTGACTGGTTTGATCTCCTTGCTGTCCATGAGACTCTCAAGAGTCTCCTCCAGCACTCTAATTTAAAAAGTATCATTCTATCAATTTTACGTGGCTTGCATTTCTCTTCAAATTACACTTTTTAATGTAATACTTATATGTTGGTCAAAATTCATCCTTCTCTAGCCTCTGTGAATTCTTAAACACACAGTGGGAGGGTTGAGATTATTTCCTAGCTGTGATGGTTAATTTCATGTTAATTTGACTGGGCTAAGGTATGCTCAGGTAGCTACTAAAACATTATTTCCGGATGTGTTTGTGAAGGTATTTCCAGAAGAGATTAACATTTGAGTTGGTAGCCTGAAAAAACAATAACACTCTTACCAATGCAGATTGACATCATCCAGTTTTTTGAAGGCATGACTAGAACAGAAAGCTAGAATATTGGGCACGTTTTCCCCATTTTCCCTCTGGTTGAGTCGAGGCACCCACCTTATCCTGACCTTGAACATTTAAGTTTCAGGCCTCTGAGTCAGACTGAATTATAACAATGGCTTTCCTGGGTCTACAGTTTGCAGGTGGTAAATCATGGAAGGTTTCAGCCTCCATAATTGCATGAGTCAATTTCTATAATAAATTCCTCCCTGTCTCTCTCTGTCTCTGTCTCTCTCTCTTTTTTTATGTATCTCCTTTTTGTTCTGTTTCTGTGGAGAACCCTGGCTAATACACCAGCTCCTATGATTGTTCTGTGATTTAAACTTTTTTCATTGTTTCTAGAATTATTTATTGATGTTTCTTAATACTTGATTAGGTTGTTCACCTCTTTAAATTAGATTTTTCTAAAAATACCTCCTTCACCCTTTTCTCACAGCTTTTATTCTATTTTTGGATTTAAGACACTTAAAATCGTTCAATTGGATAAAAGAGATTAACAGTTTATTTAAATAAAACAAAGTCTAGAAAGCTTTAAAAAATATTTTATATCCCACTTGTGGAAAATGTAAACTTTTCTTAATATATATTAAAACAAGGCTCAAAAATTTAAGTGCTCTTCTTTTCTCTAATTGTGCAATGTTGTATAAATTTTAGTAATTCATTGTTAAATGTTGTGAGCAAAAAGGCATCAAATAAAATGTTTTGAAATAATTTTTAATTTCACATTTTAAATATTTTGTATAGTTTCATTAATCGAATCAGTGACTTTTTAAATTATGAAATTTATATGGACATTATACAGAAATCACTATCTCATATACACATGTATATTACCTTGACACGATTCTTTATCTGAATATCCCAAATTGACATTATGAGAAATTATGTTAAAACTGCTAATTCATCAGAAGTTAAATTCATTACCTTTTTAAAATTCCATCTTGTACTCATTGAAATTTATCTGTATCACGTCTTCAGATCAAACACACTCCCTAGAAATCTAGATAAGAAAAAGATTAAACAAGTAACAGTGAAAAGCCTCATTAGTGTATTTCACCTTTATCATCAAACATAAGTAAGAGAAGTGATCAAAGCGTTTTAAATGGCCAGAAGTGGTGGAAGAGTTTGTGGGCATTATCTTTTATCTAAAATAGTTCTTGTCTGAATTTTTTCTAAAGATCAGTTTTTGACCTTGTTTGGAAGAGGTTCAAATATTTTAGATTTGAAAGAAAATTATAGAATATTTTAAAAACTTTATTTCATGCATACATACTTCATAATTTGAAGTATATTGAAGAACTTCAAAAGTGGGAGAAATCAATTCTACAAAAGTATTAATAATCTAAACCTCACTGCAAAATTAGTCATGATTATATTTATACAGTTATTTTTTATGTTAACACCATATTTTTAATGTTTATTCAAAGGAGAATAGTTTATATTTTAAAATGGAAAGGTAGATCTATTATAGTGTATACTTGAAATATATAAAGATTCAAAGTAAAATGTAAGAAATTATGCCCAAATTTGAATATGGGGTTATTTGAAAGACTAGATAATTTAAAATCAAAGAATCTTTTATGATATTAATCACTAACAGTTATTGATTATTGATAAAAGGTGCTTTTGTTTATGTAAATTAATTCATACAATTATCATAGTTTTAGTACTTCTCACACTTATAAATGAGAAAATTAAGGAAATTAAAGGCAAAGTATAGTTATGCTTCAAGATAACTATTCATGGCCAGGATTTAAACATGTATTGTTTATACTGGTGTAGAAATTTTAATCACTACATTGTGAGGTGGCTACCTCATATTTAACTTGATTTAGAAAAGAGAAATACCATACCAGTTACAAAGAATAAACTGATTCATAAAATTTACTTGTAATCTGTGATTGGCTAAAAAAAGTCTGTTTCTTTTCAGAGACAGCTTTGAGCATAGATACACAAATTACAATTACATGCATTACTCTTGCAGTGATACATGTATATAAATATACATTTTGTCCATTTGTTTCTATCAGGTTTGTGTTCATATATGTGTACACAGTGGGTCCTCACTAACTGTGGTTTCTGTGTCTGGGTGTCAATCAACCATGAACCACAAATAGGAAAAAAATTCCAGAAAGTTCCAAAAAACAAAAGTTGTATATGCCATGCCCTAGCAACTGTTTACATAGTTTACATTGAATTTGCAACTTTTTTAAAAATTGGGATATATTTGTTTTACAATGTTGCATTAGCTTCAGGTGTACAGCAAAGTTATTGTTACACGTTTTTACAGTTTTCTTGTTGTACAGCAAGTTATTTACAACAGCTTTATTTCATGCATACATACTTCATAATTTGAAGTATATTGAAGAACTTCAAAAGTGGGAGAAATCAATTCTACAAAAGTATTAATAATCTAAACCTCACTGCAAAATTAGTCATGATTATATTTATATAGTTGTTATTTTTTATGTTAACACCATATTTTTAATGTTTATTCAAAGGAGAATAGTTTATATTTTAAAATGGAAAAGTAGATCTATTATAGTGTATACTTGAAATATATAAAGATTCAAAGTAAAATGAAAGAAATTATGCCCAAATTTGAATATGGGGTTATTTGAAAGACTAGATAATTTAAAATCAAAGAATCTTTTATGATATTAATCACTAACAGTTATTGATTATTGATAAAAGGTGCTTTTGTTTATGTAAATTAATTTATACAATTATCATAGTTTTAGTACTTCTCACACTAATAAATGAGAAAATTAAGGAAATTAAAGGCAAAGTATAGTTATGCTTCAAGATAACTATTCATGGCCAGGATTTAAACATGTATTGTTTATACTGGTGTAGAAATTTTAATCACTACATTGTGAGGTGGCTACCTCATATTTAACTTGATTTAGAAAAGAGAAATACCATACCAGTTACAAAGAATAAACTGATTCATAAAATTTACTTGTAATCTGTGATTGGCTAAAAAAAGTCTGTTTCTTTTCAGAGACAGCTTTGAGCATAGATACACAAATTACAATTACATGCATTACTCTTGCAGTGATACATGTATATAAATATACATTTTGTCCATTTGTTTCTATCAGGTTTGTGTTCATATATGTGTACACAGTGGGTCCTCACTAACTGTGGTTTCTGTGTCTGGGTGTCAATCAACCATGAACCACAATTAGTCAGGAAAAAAATTTCAGAAAGTTCCAAAAAACAAAAGTTGTATATGCCATGCCCTAGCAACTGTTTACATAGTTTACATTGAATTTGCAACTTTTTTAAAAATTGGGGTATATTTGTTTTACAATGTTGCATTAGCTTCAGGTGTACAGCAAAGTTATTGTTACACGTTTTTACAGTTTCCTTGTTTACAGGTATGTATTATCCCCAAACAGCCATAGGTATATCCCTGACCCCTTTCCCCTGAGCCTTCATTCCCTTTTCCCCCTTGCAAAACCCCCACCCAGGTTGATGCTTAGTCCCCATGTAGGTTCCCTTGGTCTTTCAGCTTAATCACAGTGGTTATCTCTATTACATATGATAGTGTAGGTTTCCTTGTTGCTCTTTCCATAGCTCTCGTCCGATCTCCCTCCCCCCAGTGACCATAGGTCTGCTTTCTTTTTCTTTTTCTTTTTTATTTATTTATCTTTTTGGAGGGTGGGTGGGGAGGGAGGGGGATAGGCAGGCCACTTCCACTGGTCTTTTATTTCTCCATTTTCATCCGTCTTTGTTCTTTGGCTCCTGTGGGCCTCCCATCGCGGTGGCCACTGTCGTCGCAGAGCGCCGGCTTTGGGGGCATGCACCCCAGAGCTCTGGCTCAGTAATTGGACACATCAGTCCATCCGCTCTGCGGCACGTGGGATCTTCCCAGGCCAGGGATTGAACTGGTGCCCCTTGCACTGCAAGGTGGTGTCTTTACGCACTGGACCACCAGGGGAAGCCCAGGTCTGCTTTCTTAAGTCTGTTTCTCCATTCCTGCTTTGCATGTGCATTTATCGGTACCATCTTACTAGATTCCATATATGTGCATTAGTATACTGTGTTTGTCCTTTTCTTTTTAACTTAGTTCACTTCATATAATAGGTTCTAGGTTCATCCATCTCGTTAAGACTGATTGTTCTGCATTTCTTTTTACAGCTGAGAAGTATTCCATTGTATATATGTACCATAGTTTCTTTATCCATTCATTTGTTGACGGACATCTAGGTTGCTATATGTGTACACAGTGGGTCCTCACTAACTGTGGTTTCTGTGTCTGGGTGTCAATCAACCATGAACCACAATTAGTCAGGAAAAAAATTTCAGAAAGTTCCAAAAAACAAAAGTTGTATATGCCATGCCCTAGCAACTGTTTACATAGTTTACATTGAATTTGCAACTTTTTTAAAAATTGGGATATATTTGTTTTACAATGTTGCATTAGCTTCAGGTGTACAGCAAAGTTATTGTTACACGTTTTTACAGTTTTCTTGTTTACAGGTATATATTATCCCCAAACAGCCATAGGTATATCCCTGACCCCTTTCCCCTGAGCCTTCATTCCCTTTTCCCCCTTGCAGAACCCCCACCCAGGTTGATGTTTAGTCCCCATGTAGGTTCCCTTGGTCTTTCAGCTTAATCACAGTGGTTATCTCTATTACATATGATAGTGTAGGTTTCCTTGTTGCTCTTTTCATAGCTCTCGTCCGATCTCCCTCCCCCCAGTGACCATAGGTCTGCTTTCTTTTTCTTTTTCTTTTTTATTTATTTATCTTTTTGGAAGGTGGGTGGGGAGGGAGGGGGATAGGCAGGCCACTTCCACTGGTCTTTTATTTCTCCATTTTCATCCGTCTTTGTTCTTTGGCTCCTGTGGGCCTCCCATCGCGGTGGCCACTGTCGTCGCAGAGCGCCGGCTTTGGGGGCATGCGCCCCAGAGCTCCGGCTCGGTGATTGGACACATCAGTCCAGCCGCTCTGTGGCACGTGGGATCTTCCCAGGCCAGGGATTGAACCGGCGCCCCTTGCACTGCAAGGTGGTGTCTTTACGCACTGGACCACCAGGGGAAGCCCAGGTCTGCTTTCTTAAGTCTGTTTCTCCATTGCTGCTTTGCGTGTGCATTTATCGGTACCATCTTACTAGATTCCATATATGTGCATTAGTATACTGTATTTGTCCTTTTCTTTTTAACTTAGTTCACTTCATATAATAGGTTCTAGATTCATCCATCTCGTTAAGACTGATTGTTCTGCATTTCTTTTTACAGCTGAGAAGTATTCCATTGTATATATGTACCATAGTTTCTTTATCCATTCATTTGTTGACGGACATCTAGGTTGCTTTCATGTTCTAGCTATTGCATAGAGAGTTGCAATGAACATAGGGGTACAGGTGTCTCTTTCAATTTTGATTTCATCAGGATATATGCCTAAGAGTGGGATTCCTGGGTCATATGGTGCTTCTATTTTTAGGTTTTTATGGTTATCTCTGTGCTGTCTTCAATAGTGGTTGTATCAATTTATATTCCTACCAACAATGCAGCCTCCCCAGCATTTATTATCTGTAGACATTTTTTTAAACCCTTATTTTGCTTTTAACTTTTACAGAGCTTTGTTGTTTACAGATATGTATGTTCCCAGATTAGTCATATGTATATTCCCCGCTTCCCACCCCTCCCAACCATCACACAGCACCCCTGAAGGATCTCCTTTTCTCACAGAGCAATGACTAGAGCTATTTTCTTCACTTATGATAGTACAGGCCTTCATGCTACTTCCTTTACATCTCCTACCTTCTGTTCCTTCCCCACAATGTCCATATGTCCACTGTCCATGTCTGTCTTTCTGTTGCTTCACTGCGTGTACCATCATCACCATCCTACTAGATTCCATATATATGTGTTGATATACTGTATTTGTCCTTCTCTATCTGTAGATTTTTGATTGTTTGTTTTTGTCTTTATTGGTTTAATTTTTATATCTGTAGATTTTTTAATGGTGGCCATTCTGACGGGTGTGAGGTGATATCTCATTGCAGTTTTGATTTGCATTTCTCTAACAATAAGTGACATTGAGAATCTTTTCATGTGTCTTTTGGCCATCCGTATGCCTTCTTTGGAGAGATGTCTCTTTAGGTCTTTTTCCCATTTTTTGATTGGGTTGTGTTTTTCTTTTCTTTTTTTTTTTTTTGGTGTTGAATTGTCTGAGTTGCTTGTATATGTTAGAAGTTAGTTCTTTGTTGGTTATTTCATTTTCTATTATTTTCTCCCATTCTGTGGGTTGTCTGTTTACCTTGTTTGTCATTTCTTATGCTGTGGAAAAGCTTTTAAGTTTCATTAGGTCCCACATGTTTACTTTTGTTTTTATTTCCAATATTCTAGAGGGCAGGTCATAGAAGATCTTTCTTTGATTTATGTTATTGAGTGTTTTGCCTATATTCTCCTCTAAGAGTTTGATGGTTTCTGGTCTTACATTTAGGTCTTTAATCCATTTTGAGTTGATCTTTGTGTATGGTGTTAGGGAATGTTCCAATTTCATTTTTCTGCATGTAACTGTCCAGTTTTCCCAGCGCCACTTGAAGAGGCTGTTTCTGTTCCATTGTGTCTTTTCACCTCCTTTGTCAAAAGCAGGTTCCCAGAGGTGCATGGGTTTATCTATGGGTTTTCTATCTTGTACCATTGGTCTATATTTCTGTTTTTGTGCCAGTACCATTCTGTCTTGATGACTGTTGCTTTGTAGTATAGTCTGAAGTTAGGAAGGCTTATCCCTCCAGCTCCATTCTTCTTTCTCAGGATTACTTTGGCTATTCAGGGTCTTTTGTGTTTCCATATGAACTGTGTTATTCTTTGGTCTAGTTCTGTGAAGAATGTCATTGGTAATTTGATTGGGATTGCATTGCATCTGTAGATGATATTTGGTAGTCTGGTCATTTTCACAATATTGATTCTTCTGACCCAGGAACATGGAATATCTTTCCATCTGTTGATGTTGTCTTTGATTTCTTTCATTAGTGTCTTGTAGTTTTCTATGTACAGCTCTTTTGTCTCTTTAGGTAGGTTTATCCCTAAGTATTTTATCCTTTTGGTTGCAATGGTGAATGGGATTGCATCCTTGATTTCTCTTTCTGATTTTTCATTGTTTGTATATAGGAATGCCAGTGATTTCTGTGTATTGATTTTGTATTCTGCAACTTTGCTGAAATCATTGATTAGCTCTAGTGGTTTTGTAATAGTGTCTTTGGGATTTTCTATTATTTTCTCCCATTCTGTGGGTTGTCTGTTTACCTTGTTTGTCATTTCTTATGCTGTGGAAAAGCTTTTAAGTTTCATTAGGTCCCACATGTTTACTTTTGTTTTTATTTCCAATATTCTAGAGGGTGGGTCATAGAAGATCTTGCTTTGATTTATGTTATTGAGTGTTTTGCCTATATTCTCCCCTAAGAGTTTGATGGTTTCTGGTCTTACATTTAGGTCTTTAATCCATTTTGAGTTGATCTTTGTGTAGGGTGTCATGGAGTGTTCCAATTTCATTTTTCTGCATGTAATTGTCCAGTTTTCCCAGCACCACTTGTTGAAGAGGCTGTTTCTGTTCCATTGTATCTTTTCACCTCCTTTGTTAAAAGCAGGTTCCCAGAGGTGCATGGGTTTATCTATGGGTTTTCTATCTTGTACCATTGGTCTATATTTCTGTTTTTGTGCCAGTACCATTCTGTCTTGATGACTGTTGCTTTGTAGTATAGTCTGAAGTTAGGAAGGCTGATCCCTCCAGCTCCATTCTTCTTTATCAGGATTACTTTGGCTATTCAGGGTCTTTTGTGTTTCCATATGAACTGTGTTATTCTTTGGTCTAGTTCTGTGAAGAATGTCATTGGTAATTTGATTGGGATTGCATTGCATCTGTAGATGATATTTGGTAGTCTGGTCATTTTCACAATATTGATTCTTCCGACCCAGGAACATGGAATATCTTTCCATCTGTTGATGTTGTCTTTGATTTCTTTCATTAGTGTCTTGTAGTTTTCTATGTACAGCTCTTTTGTCTCTTTAGGTAGGTTTATCCCTAAGTATTTTATCCTTTTGGTTGCAATGGTGAATGGGATTGCATCCTTGATTTCTCTTTCTGATTTTTCATTGTTTGTATATAGGAATGCCAGTGATTTCTGTGTATTGATTTTGTATTCTGCAACTTTGCTGAAATCATTGATTAGCTCTAGTGGTTTTGTAATAGTGTCTTTGGGATTTTCTATATATAGTATCATGCTGTCTGCAAATAGAGTTTGACTTCTTCTTTTCCAATCTGAATTCCTTTTATTTCTTTTTCTTCTCTTATTGCTGTTGCTAGAACTTCCAGGACTATGTTGAATAATAGTGGTAAAAGTGGACACCCCTCTCTTGTTCCTGATCTTGGAATGCTTTCAGTCTTTCACCATTGAGAATAATGTTCACTGTGGGCTTCTTATATATGGCTTTCACTATGTTAAGGTAGGTTCCTTCTATGCCCACTTTTTGAAGGGTTTTTAATCATAAATGAATGTGAATTTGTGACTATTTGTTATAGCATTTGCATTATATTAGATATTAAGTAACCTACAGATGATTCAAAGTATATGGCAGGATATGTGTAGAATATATGCAAATAATTATGCCACTTTACACAAGGGACTTAAGTATCTGTGGATTTTGGTATCCTGGAGGGTCCTAGAACCAATCCCCACAGACACCAAGGGATAACTGTATATATATCTATATGTGTGTGTATGCATATGTACATTTTTAAATGAATTAAGCATTGTAATTATTTTGGGCATCTAGAGAGTTTTTCGAGATAGTTTGTCAACTGGAAAAAAGAAAGATTCCTGGCCAGAAATAATATAGCTAAAGTAAATGCACCACCTGCCAGTGCAGGAGACACAGGTGACAGAGTTCCATCCCTGGGTCAGATAGCCCCCCCTGGATGAGGCAATGGTAACCCATTCCAGTATTCTGGTACGAAAAATCCCATAGACAGAGAAGCCTGACAGTCTACAGTCCATGGGGTTACAAAGAATTGGACTATTGATTCTTCCGACCCAGGAACATGGAATATCTTTCCATCTGTTGATGTTGTCTTTGATTTCTTTCATTAGTGTCTTGTAGTTTTCTATGTACAGCTCTTTTGTCTCTTTAGGTAGGTTTATCCCTAAGTATTTTATCCTTTTGGTTGCAATGGTGAATGGGATTGCATCCTTGATTTCTCTTTCTGATTTTTCATTGTTTGTATATAGGAATGCCAGTGATTTCTGTGTATTGATTTTGTATTCTGCAACTTTGCTGAAATCATTGATTAGCTCTAGTGGTTTTGTAATAGTGTCTTTGGGATTTTCTATATATAGTATCATGCTGTCTGCAAATAGAATTTGACTTCTTCTTTTCCAATCTGGATTCCTTTTATTTCTTTTTCTTCTCTTATTGCTGTTGCTAGAACTTCCAGGACTATGTTAATAATAGTGGTAAAAGTGGACACCCCTCTCTTGTTCCTGATCTTAGAGGGAATGCTTTCAGTCTTTCACCATTGAGAATAATGTTCACTGTGGGCTTCTTATATATGGTTTTCACTATGTTAAGGTAGGTTCCTTCTATGCCCACTTTTTGAAGGGTTTTTAATCATAAATGAATGTGAATTTGTGACTATTTGTTATAGCATTTACATTATATTAGATATTGTTAAGTAACCTACAGATGATTCAAAGTATATGGCAGGATATGTGTAGAATATATGCAAATAATTATGCCACTTTACACAAGGGCCTTAAGTATCTGTGGATTTTGGTATCCTGGAGGGTCCTAGAACCAATCCCCACAGACACCGAGGGATAACTGTATATATATCTATGTGTGTGTGTGTGCATATGTACATTTTTAAATGAATTAAGCATTGTAATTATTTTGGGCATCTAGAGAATTTTCCGAGATAGTTTGTCAACTGGAAAAAAGAAAGATTCCTGGCCAGAAATAATACAGCTAAAATAAATGCACCACCTGCCAGTGCAGGAGACACAGGTGACAGAGTTCCATCCCTGGGTTAGATAGCCCCCCTGGATGAGGCAATGGTAACCCATTCCAGTATTCTGGTACGAAAAATCCCATAGACAGAGAAGCCTGACAGTCTACAGTCCATGGGGTTACAAAGAATTGGACATGACTGAGTGACTGAGCACACATGCACCTCTAAATACACGGTTACAAGCTGAACTCCAAAATCAGTTTCCGAGTTAAAGACCACTGTCCTCCAGACCAGGAAGTTAAAAGGAAAACAAACAAAAGATATGTGCTTTAAGAAATTTACAGCCTATAATAATACTAATAAATAAAATTTGTATAAAAAATTTACAATCTAAGAGGAGATATGAACACTTGGGAGTATAATTGATATTTTTAGTAGTATGACAATGTGGATGAAAACATTATTTCCTTGAGCTTAGAATTTAAGTCCTGAATTTTTCTAATTCTAATGAATCTTAACCTTGACTACATTTTGAAATGCAGGAAATGGTTTTCAAAAGCCCATATATTCTGGAACTGCTTATATATACTGATTCAGAATTTCTTGGAATTAGTTATTTGCATGTTTCAAAAATTCTACAGATTGGAGAAACTTTATTTTTGAAATTTCTATTATAAGTAAATTATCTCCATTTTGTTTTTTGGAAAATATTTTATTCTCATTTTTCAATAATTGGGCATAAAATTCTGGATTGACATCTATTTTCATTTAGTTCTTTAAAGGTATTATTTAACTCTAGTATGACTTCCTTCTGCTGTTTTGATTAGAAAATCCACTTCCTGCCTCCAACTGATTTTATTGAAATATATTAAATACTCCTTGAATATTTAAGTATATTATTAATATCTTGAAGTATATTTAACAGAAAGATATTACGAGTTTATAGCTCCATGAATTCACAAATTTTGCACAACTGCCACCAACTCCCATCCATCAGTAAGCAAGGCAATACCAAAACTCCAGAACTGCTCAGTTTCCTTAACATAATTAACCTTCTTCCTCTAATTGGTGCATTATTATTCAGTCTTCTACTAAACTTTGTTTTTGCTTGTTTTTACGTTTATCTTTTAATGGTGCTTATTATTCTATCAAAAAATTAGCTTGACCACCTGCCAGTGCAGGAGACACAGGTGACAGAGTTCCATCCCTGGGTCAGATAGCCCCCCTGGATGAGGCAATGGTAACCCATTCCAGTATTCTGGTACGAAAAATCCCATAGACAGAGAAGCCTGACAGTCTACAGTCCATGGGGTTACAAAGAATTGGACATGACTGAGTGACTGAGCACACATGCACCTCTAAATACACGGTTACAAGCTGAACTCCAAAATCAGTTTCCGAGTTAAAGACCACTGTCCTCCAGACCAGGAAGTTAAAAGGAAAACAAACAAAAGATATGTGCTTTAAGAAATTTACAGCCTATAATAATACTAATAAATAAAATTTGTATAAAAAATTTACAATCTAAGAGGAGATATGAACACTTGGGAGTATAATTGATATTTTTAGTAGTATGACAATGTGGATGAAAACATTATTTCCTTGAGCTTAGAATTTAAGTCCTGAATTTTTCTAATTCTAATGAATCTTAACCTTGACTACATTTTGAAATGCAGGAAATGGTTTTCAAAAGCCCAAATATTCTGGAACTGCTTATATATACTGATTCAGAATTTCTTGGAACTAGTTATTTGCATGTTTCAAAAATTCTACAGATTGGAGAAACTTTATTTTTGAAATTTCTATTATAAGTAAATTATCTCCATTTTGTTTTTTGGAAAATATTTTATTCTCATTTTTCAATAATTTATTTGGGCATAAAATTCTGGATTGACATCTATTTTCATTTAGTTCTTTAAAGGTATTATTTAACTCTATTATGACTTCCTTCTGCTGTTTTGATTAGAAAACCCACTTCATGCCTCCAACTGATTTTATTGAAATATATTAAATACTCCTTGAATATTTAAGTATATTATTAATATCTTGAAGTATGTTTAACAGAAAGATATTACGAGTTTATAGCTCCATGAATTCACAAATTTTGCACGACTGCCACCAACTCCCATCCATCAGTAAGCAAGGCAATACCAAAACTTCAGAACTGCTCAGTTTCCTTAACATAATTAACCTTCTTCCTCTAATTGGTGCATTATTATTCAGTCTTCTACTAAACTTTGTTTTTGCTTGTTTTTACGTTTATCTAAGTGGGATTATAAAGTATGATCTCTTTTTTTTTTTTTGCTCGGCATTGTGTCTATGAAATTTGTACATATT
The DNA here is from genome assembly GCA_022376925.1 of Tragulus kanchil. Lineage (NCBI taxonomy): Eukaryota > Metazoa > Chordata > Mammalia > Artiodactyla > Tragulidae > Tragulus > Tragulus kanchil. The sequence goes on from JAIOJX010000025.1 coordinate 18,440,123, forward strand.
GATTCATGTGTACAGTTGGTTCATTCTCACTGCTATATAGTATGACATTGGATGACTGTATTAAACTGTATCTCTCCCCTCTGCTTGTGGTGACATTTGAATTCAGAGGAGCAGTTATGAATATTCTAACAAGTGTTTAACTTTTGTTTATTTGGTGAACATGTGTATGTAGTGGTTAGGATAATACCAGAAAGGTGAATTTACTGGGCTACAGGCTAGGCATATTCTGCCTGAGTAGATACTTTAAAAGTACTTCCTACAGAAATTGTATCAATTTACAACTCTCACCAGTAATTTATATGGGTACTAGTTGCTTTGTATGGCACAAACACTTGATACTTTGCACAATTTTCATTTTAGCCATTTTGTGATGGTGAATTGTCTCATGTATGGTTTTCATTTGATTCTCCAATGACTAACGTAATTGTCTTGTGCTTACTGTCCATCTAGTTATCTTTGGTCACTAAGTGTACCATAAGGCTTTTGTCCATTTATTTTTATCAGGTTTGTTTCTTTTTCTTGTGTTCTGCATATTCTTGATACAAGTCCTTTAATAGATAACTGAATAGCTAATTATAATACTAATTTTTTAAGACATTCTTCCTTTTTTTATTCTTCAGGCTAGTTGCTGTGTGTCTAGGTAAACACTCCAGTTAGCATTTTAAATTTAGTGACATAAAGCAACTACTTCATGAAATTTACAGGGATTATGTAGATCAGGAATCCATGGAGGGCACAGCAGGGTTCGCTTCTCTCTGCTCTGAAATGGTTGTGGCCTCAGTAGGGAAAACTTCAACAGCTGGGGCCTGGCATCATCAGGGGGCCTCTTCCCTTAAAGACCAGGTACCTTGGCTCTGGTGATGCTAAGGCTGGGCTGCTGAGTGCAGCACCTACATGTGGCCTCCCAGTGTGGCTTGAGCTGGAGTATCTCACAGCACTGGGCTGAGTTCCAAGAGGGAGATTCATGAGAGGACACTTGCCAAGAGTAAGCATCTGAAAAGAGGAAGGAGTCCCATGGCTTTTTCTGACCAAATTGTCCCAGTCAAACAGCATCTTCATCTTCACATTGATTGGTTTACCAACAAATTCCAAGACAACCTCAGACCCAAGGGGGGAAAGGAATTCAGTTTCTCCTCTTGGTGAGAGAGAGGTAGGGTCGCACTATAGGAAAATGTTTGGAGTACAGGACTGCAGCAGTCATCATTGTAAAAGTACAATCTCTTATGATAAGGAACTTTTAGAATGTGTTCTGTTTGGGATACATTGTGCTTTCAAATAAGAAAGTTTTTATCATTTTATTTTTATCAATTCTGGGTCATTCTTGGTTATTATATATATATATACTTATATATATATATATGTATGTATGTATGTATACACACACAGTTATTTAAATAAATAAAAAACATTCTCATTTATTATATATAGATCTAGATATAGCCTGTCCTTCATTTTCTCCTCTTTTATTCTTTTTAAAATGCAATAAGGGAAATTTAGGAGCCTCTCATTTTATCATCCGTTATTTTTATCACCTCTTATTTCAGCTTCTCGTAAAAGTGTGCTGCAAATCTGAGTGATTTCTTTGCATCTGCATCCAGCAGCATCAATTATCTTGTCATCCAAATCTCAGTGACTGACTAAGTCCTGGGTTCTTATTGCTAATGATTGTATTTGTCAAGTCTAGAAAGCTCATTTGATTCATTATCAAATATACTTGGACCTGTTCGATTTCATCTTATTCCTAAGTCATAGGCATGAGCCTTTTTAACATTTATATGTACCTATTTGTATTTAATATCTAATTACTTAACACCCTGATGGCTTAGATGGTAAAGAGTCTGCCTGCAATGCAAGAGGCCTGGGTTTGATCCCAGGGTCAAGAAGATCCCCTAGAGAAGGGAGTGGCAACCCACTCCAGTATTTGAGAATTCCATGCACAGAGGAGCCTGGTGGGCTACAGTTTATGAGGTTGCAAAGGGTTGGACACGACTGAGCAACTAAACACATTCACACACATGTTAATTCTTTGAGCAGATTAATTGTGCTATGTGTTGTTTCTACTGATTTTCCCTCATAGCTGCTTTCTTGTGTATTTGATGATTTAGGATTATGAGCCTTACAAACAGGATGCTATCTGTAGAAATCCTGTGAGGTTTGCTTTAATATAGTGTCTTCAGAGGAAAGTTGCATTGTCAGATGAATTGCTGTTAGGTCTCTCAGTTGTGGCAGAGTTTTTGCAACCCTATGAAATGTAACATGCCAGGCTTCTCTGTCCTTCACCAGCACTGAGAGTTTGCTCAAACTCATGTCCATTATGTCAGTGATGCTATTGAAACATCTCACCCTCTGCCACCCCTTATCCTCCTGCCTTCAATATTTCCCAGTTTTAGGGTCTTTCCCAATGAGTAGGCTCTTCACATCAGGTGGCCAAAGTATTGGAGCTTCAGCTTCAGCATCATTCCTCCAAATGAATATTCAGGGTTGATTTTCAGTAGGATTGACTGGTTTGATCTCCTTGCAGTCCACGACAGTCTTCTCCAGCATCCCAGTTCGAAAGCATTAATTTTTCAGTGGGGAGCCTTTATGCTTCAGCTCTCACACCCATATATGACTACTGGTCGCTTTGACTATAAGGACCTTTGTCGGCAAAGTGATGTCCCTCCTTTTTAATATGCTGTCTAGGTTTGTCATAACTTCTTCCAAGGAACAAACATCTTTTAGATTCATGGCTGCAGTCATCATCCACAGTGATTTTGGAGCCCAAGAAAGAAAGTCTTTCACTGTTACCATTTTCCCCTCATCTATTTGCTATATAGTGAAGAGTCAGCATGACATGATTTTAGGTTTTTGAATATTGAGTTTTAAGCAGTATTTTCACTCTCCTTTTTTGCCTTCATCAAGAGGCTCTTTAGTTTCTTTTTGCTTTCTGCCATTAGACTGGTATTATCTGCATATTTGAGGTTGTTGATATTTCTCCCGGCAATCTTGATTCCAGCTTGTGATTCATCCAGCCTAGTATTTCACATGATGTACTCTGCCTAGAAGTTAAACAAGGAGGGTGACATTATACAACCTTCACATACTCCTTTCCCAATTTGGAACCAGTCCATTATTCCATGTCTAGCTCTAACTGTTGCTTCTTGACCTGCATAAGGGTTCTAAGGAGGCAAATAAGCTTGCCTAGTATTTCCATCTCTTTAAGAATTTTCCAATTACTAGAGATCTCTTCAAGAAACTTATGGAACATTTCATGCAAAGATAGGCACAATAAAGGACAGAAACAGTATAGCCTAAGAGATGCAGAAGATATTAGGAAGGGGTAGCAAGAATACACAGAAGAACTGTACAAAAAAAGGTCTTACTGATCTGGATAACCATGATGGTGTGGTCACTCACCTAGAGCCAGACATCCTGGAGTATGAAGTCAAGTGGCCCTTAGGAAGTATTAGTAGGAACAAAGCTAGTGGACGTGATGGAATTCCAGTGGAGTTATTTCTGGAGTATGAAGTCAACGTCGGCAAATTTGGAAACCTTATCCTCCTGCCTTCAATATTTCCCATTTTAGGGTCTTTCCCAATGAGTAGGCTCTTCACATCAGGTGGCCAAAGTACTGGAGCTTCAGCTTCAGCATCATTCCTCCAAATGAATATTCAGGGTTGATTTTCAGTAGGATTGACTGGTTTGATCTCCTTGCAGTCCACGACACTCTCCTTGCAATCCACGACAGTCTTCTCCAGCATCCCAGTTCGAAAGCATTAATTTTTCAGTGGGGAGCCTTTATGCTTCAACTCTCACACCCATACATGACTACTGGTCGCTTTGACTAAAGGGACCTTTGTCGGCAAAGTGATGTCTCTCCTTTTTAATATGCTGTCTAGGTTTGTCATAACTTCTTCCAAGGAACAAACATCTTTTAGATTCATGGCTGCAGTCATCATCCACAGTGATTTTGGAGCCCAAGAAAGAAAGTCTTTCACTGTTACCATTTTCCCCCCATCTATTTGCTATATAGTGAAGAGTCAGCATGACATGATTTTAGGTTTTTGAATATTGAGTTTTAAGGAGTATTTTCACTCTCCTTTTTTGCCTTCATCAAGAGGCTCTTTAGTTTCTTTTTGCTTTCTGCCATTAGACTGGTATTATCTGCGTATTTGAGGTTGTTGATATTTCTCCCGGCAATCTTGATTCCAGCTTGTGATTCATCCAGCCTAGTATTTCACATGATGTACTCTGCCTAGAAGTTAAACAAGGAGGGTGACATTATACAACCTTCACATACTCCTTTCCCAATTTGGAACCAGTCCATTATTCCATGTCTAGCTCTAACTGTTGCTTCTTGACCTGCATAAGGGTTCTAAGGAGGCAAATAAGCTTGCCTGGTATATCCATCTCTTTAAGAATTTTCCAATTACTAGAGATCTGTTCAAGAAACTTATGGAACATTTCATGCAAAGATAGGCACAATAAAGGACAGAAACAGTATAGCCTAAGAGATGCAGAAGATATTAGGAAGAGGTAGCAAGAATACACAGAAGAACTGTACAAAAAAGGTCTTACTGATCTGGATAACCACGATGGTGTGGTCACTCACCTAGAGCCAGACATCCTGGAGTATGAAGTCAAGTGGCCCTTAGGAAGTATTAGTAGGAACAAAGCTAGTGGACGTGATGGAATTCCAGTGGAGTTATTTCATGTCCTAAGAGATAATGTTAAAGTGCAGCACTGAATATGCCGGCAAATTTGGAAAATTCAGCAGTGGTCACAGGCCTGAAAAAGTCAGTTTTCATTCTATTCCCAAAGAAGGACTATGCCAAAGAGTGTTCAAACTACAGCACAATTGCACTCATTTCACATGTCAGCAAGGTGTAATGCTCAAAATCCTTCAAACTAGAACCTACAGATATACAAGCTGGATTTAGAAAAGGTTTGAACCAGAGATCAAATTGTTAACATTTGTTGGATCATAGAAAAAGGGAGGGAATTCCAGAAAAACATCTACTTCTGCTTCATTGATTAGGCTGAACCTTTTGCCTGTGTGAATCAGGCAAGTTGAAATGTCACTATCTTAATGCCATTTTAGGTTAATATCCTAGTTTGGGATTTCCTGTAATATACTGAGACTTTAAAATCAAACTCCAAAGCTCCATAGGAAGTTAAAGTAGTTAGATTTTTTTTTTATTATTTTGGCCTCTTTTAATTAATTAATTAATTAATTAATTTTCATTCATCTTTATTCTTTGGCCTGTGTAGGCCTTGCATTGCAGTGGCCCCTCTCCTTGCAGAGCACCGGCTCTGGGCTCATGCGCTCCAGAGTGCTGGCTTGCTGGCTTGTAATTGGATACACCTGTCCAGCCACTCTGCAGCACGTGGGATCCTCCTGGGCCAGGGATGGAACTGGTGCCCCTTGCACTGCAGGGCAGACTCCTTACCCACTGGACTATCAGGGACGCCCTGGTAGTTAGATTTTTAAATTTTTCATGGGCTTTATTTTTTCCCATTCTGTGCTAGTGCAAACAGAAGAGTTTCTAGTCATAGCCCTTTAAAAGTGGGTGTATTTTTCTTATTATTGTTACAGCTAATATGTTCATTTTGGAACATTTCATGCAAAGATGGGCTTGATAAAGGACAGAAATGGTATAGACCTAACAGAAGCAGAAGATATTAAGAAGGGGTGGCAAGAATACACAGAAGAACTGTACAAAAAAAGGTCTTACTGATCTGGATAACCATGATGGTGTGGTCACTCACCTAGAGCCAGACATCCTGGAGTATGAAGTCAAGTGGCCCTTAGGAAGTATTAGTAGGGACAAAGCTAGTGGACGTGATGGAATTCCAGCGGAGTTATTTCATGTCCTAAGAGATGATGTTAAAGTGCAGCACTAAATATGCCGGCAAATTTGGAACACTCAGCAGTGGTCACAGGCCTGAAAAAGTCAGTTTTCATTCTATTCCCAAAGAAGGACTATGCCAAAGAGTGTTCAAACTACAACACAATTGCACTCATTTCATATATCAGCAAGATGTAATGCTCAAAATCCTTCAAACTAGAACCTACAGATATACAAGCTGGATTTAGAAAAGGCTTGAACCAGAGATCAAATTGTTAACATTTGTTGGATCATAGAAAAAGGGAGGGAATTCCAGAAAAACATCTACTTCTGCTTCATTGATTAGGCTGAACCTTTTGCCTGTGTGGATCAGGCAAGTTGAAATGTCACTATCTCAATGCCATTTTAGGTTAATATCCTAGTTTGGGATTTCCTGTAATATACTGAGACTTTAAAATCAAACTCCAAAGCTCCATAGGAAGTTAAAGTAGTTAGATTTTTTTTTATTATTTTGGCCTCTTTTAATTAATTAATTAATTAACTAATTAATTAATTTTCATTCATCTTTATTCTTTGGCCTGTGTGGGCCTTGCATTGCAGTGGCCCCTCTCCTTGCAGAGCGCCGGCTCTGGGCTCATGCGCTCCAGAGTGCTGGCTTGCTGGCTTGTAATTGGATACACCTGTCCAGCCACTCTGCAGCACGTGGGATCCTCCTGGGCCAGGGATGGAACTGGTGCCCCTTGCACTGCAGGGCAGACTCCTTACCCACTGGACTATCAGGGACGCCCTAAATTTTTCATGGGCTGTATTTTTTCCCATCCTGTGCTAGTGCAAACAGAAGAGTTTCTAGTCATAGCCCTTTAAAAGTGGGTGTATTTTTCTTATTATTGTTACAGCTAATATGTTCATTTTGCATTTGTCTGAGTTTTAATCCCTCAATTTTGGGTAAACATAAGATATTGTTTCCAGTTCTTGGACAAATATGTAAATTGCAAGCATCTTTGTTCTGGTATCAGGAAATTCTTCCAAGATAGCTGTAGTTCATTATACTTACCACTATGTTCTGTACTATCCTCTCTACTTGGGGGCCCAAAGATATTAATATTTCAAAAAAATCTTATGAATTCTGGTATTTTTACAAAGTTTATTTTTCAACCAAGATATTTTGAGTTAGGATACTTTTCAAGATGTCAGTTTATCACCATTATCTATATGGAATATGAAAACTGCATGACTTTATAAATATTATTCAAGTCTCGGTATAGCAAGATTTCCTTTGAAAATTAATCCTGTATATGGCATTTAATCATTAATGAAAGCATTTTGAGATTGAAAAATCTTAATATTTGAGCATGTTTTGAATTTTCAGAGGACTATTTGAATATACTCCAACAGGATTCATTTTGTAGTTAATTATAGGTTATAAGATGGCATTCACCTATAATAGTTCTCATGGCTCTTATGTAACTAGTATAGGTGATTTTGTGTTGTTACATGGGTTAGCCTTCAGCAGAACCTATTACATTATTTCTAGTGATGATAGCTTGTATTGTAATACCCTAGCCTTGACCCTTTCATAAAAGATTTATAAATATTGCCTAGTGAGCAGTCTCCACATTTGGGTTTCTGGGAATCAGCCAAGGGTATTTTTAATGGGGGAGAGCAGCTTCAAGAAATCTTTCACCCTCTCTCTTTAACAAACACATTGACCTTTAGAACCTGGGGCAGGCAGTACTAATCCTTTTGGTCTGACATTTCTTAGGAATTCACTAGAATTTCTTCTTTCTGGAAAGTTTTAGCAGATAAAATTAGCAGAAGTGCTGAATTTGTATTTTGTATGTATATACAGAAGCCATAAACGTATAAATACCTATAATAAATGGTAACATTTTGCTTCTCCTATTAGGAGATAGTTCCCTTTTTCTGTGTACTGCTAACATGCAGAATTAGGAAAAATAAGTGAAAATTATGGAGTATACTTTCACATATTTTATAACAGTTGTTTTGTAAAAGATGTCTTTGCATTTATCCAGGGATAGACCTGAAATCAGTTCCATTCTGAGTCAGGGCTGAACAGCATAATATGTGGTGGATCAGTTACCTATTATAAAAATCACCGTAATAATTGCAGGTTAAAACAATAAGCTTGAATGGTTTGCCCTCTCTCAATCCTACAGTTCAAAAAGTAAATACTGTTCTGAAGTTTAGGTTTATCCTACTTTAAATATTATTTAAATGGACTCTTTTATGTCATTTCATATGTCTTACACCATCTAAATTGTTCTGAGATTTTACCATGATTTATAAGGAATACTAGTTTATTAATTATAAATTTCTAAATGATAGTGAATATGGGTAGTGAATGTGTACAATTCATTTATCAATCCTAGTGCTAATGGGTATTTGGACTTGTGGATACATATATAGATAGCTAGATGCAAAAATTTACAGTATGTTTGGCTTAATATATTCTACTAGTCTTCCAAAGGCACTGTGTTCGCTGCTCAGTCATGTCTGATGCTTTGTGACCCCATGGCCTGTGGTCTGCCAGGATCCTCTGTCTCTGGGATTCTCCAGGCAAGAATACTGGAGTGGGTAGCTGTCCTCTTCTTAAAAAGTTCTCCACATGGTGTTGGGAATCAGCCCTAGCCTTGACCCTTTCATAAAAGATTTATAAATATTGCCTAGTGAGCAGTCTCCACATTTGGGTTTCTGGGAATCAGTCAAGGGTATTTTTAATGGGGGAGACCAGCTTCAAGAAATCTTTCACCCTCTCTCTTTAACAAACACATTGACCTTTAGAACCTGGGGCAGGCAGTACTAATCCTTTTGGTCTGACATTTCTTAGGAATTCACTAGAATTTCTTCTTTCTGGAAAGTTTTAGCAGATAAAATTAGCAGAAGTGCTGAATTTGTATTTTGTATGTATATACAGAAGCCAAAAAGGTATAAATACCTATAATAAATGGTAACATTTTGCTTCTCCTATTAGGATATAGTTCCCTTTTTCTGTGTACTGCTAACATGCAGAATTAGGAAAAATAAGTGAAAATTATGGAGTATACGTTCACATATTTCATAACAGTTGTTTTGTAAAAGATGTCTTTGCATTTATCCAGGGATAGACCTGAAATCAGTTCCATTCTGAGTCAGGGCTGAACAGCATAATATGTGGTGGATCAGTTACCTATTATAAAAATCACTGTAATAATTGCAGGTTAAAACAATAAGCTTGAATGGTTTGCCCTCTCTCAATCCTACAGTTCAAAAAGTAAATACTGTTCTGAATTTTAGGTTTATCCTACTTTAAATATTATTTAAATGGACTCTTTTATGTCATTTCATATGTCTTACACCATCTAAATTGTTCTGAGATTTTGCCATGATTTATAAGGAATACTAGTTTATTAATTATAAATTTCTAAATGGTAGTGAATATGGGTAGTGAATGTGTACAATTCATTCATCAATCCTAGTGCTAATGGGTATTTGGACTTGTGGATATATATATAGATAGCTAGATGCAAAAATTTACAGTATGTTTGGCTTAATATATTCTACTAGTCTTCCAAAGGCACTGTGTTCGCTGCTCAGTCATGTCTGATGCTTTGTGACCCCATGGCCTGTGGTCTGCCAGGATCCTCTGTCTATGGGATTCTCCAGGCAAGAATACTGGAGTGGGTAGCTATTCTCTTCTTCAGGGGATCTTTCTGACCCAGGGATCAAACCTGGGGTGTCCTGCATTGCAGACAGATTTTTTACCATCTGAACTACCAGGGAGCCCCCACCAATCTTCCACAGGGGTTCTTAAATTATACTCCTGTTGATGATGTGTGGGTTCCCTTTGCTCTATGCCTTCAGCAAAACTTGCAGCCTTTTATGTTGCTCCTTTTATGTTTTTTATTTTTGTTTGGCTATTATTGTGTGTGTGTATACAAGTGTGGATTTGTATACTCATTGTGGTTTCAATTTGCATTTCTCTGACATAGTTTAATCCTCTTCTCAAAGGGTTACCCACCATTTAGATATGTTTTCTGAAGTGCTTAATTCCTTTGCCTATTTATCTTCTAATTTATGCACTTATTTAATATTTATATATTCTTATTGATTGGTAGGATTTTGATATTTTGTGGATACAAGTTCTTTTTTTTATTATTGAAGTACTTCTTTCATTCTATAACTTTTCTTCTATGACCTGAATGGTGACTTTTTTTTTTTTGCAAAAATTGTTACTATATCGTAATTTTTAAATAGTTTGTTTTATAGGTAGTACTTTATGTATCATGGTTAAGAAACATTGTTAAAACTCAAGCAATGAATACAATCACCTATATTTTCCTCTAAAACCTTTCTCAAGTTTGAATTTAGATCTATGAATGACCTATCTGAATTTCAGTATATACTTTACTATATAGGTCAGAGAAAACGTTTTTCCATAAAGTTCACAGTTGATTATTGTAGATAATTTCTTGTTTGCCATGATTTATAAGGAATACTAGTTTATTAATTATAAATTTCTAAATGGTAGTGAATATGGGTAGTGAATGTGTACAATTCATTCATCAATCCTAGTGCTAATGGGTATTTGGACTTGTGGATATATATATAGATAGCTAGATGCAAAAATTTACAGTATGTTTGGCTTAATATATTCTACTAGTCTTCCAAAGGCATTGTGTTCGCTGCTCAGTTATGTCTGATGCTTTGTGACCCCATGGCCTGTGGTCTGCCAGGATCCTCTGTCTATGGGATTCTCCAGGCAAGAATACTGGAGTGGGTAGCTGTTCTCTTCTTCAGGGAATCTTTCTGACCCAGGGATCAAACCTGGGGTGTCCTGCATTGCAGACAGATTTTTTACCATCTGAACTACCAGGGAGGCCCCACCAATCTTCCACAGGGTTCTTAAATTATACTCCTGTTGATGATGTGTGGGTTCCCTTTGCTCTATGCCTTCAGCAAAACTTGCAGCCTTTTATGTTGCTCCTTTTATGTTTTTATTTTTGTTTGGCTATTATTGTGTGTCTGTATACAAGTGTGGATTTGTATACTCATTGTGGTTTAAATTTGCATTTCTCTGACATAGTTTAATCCTCTTCTCAAAGGGTTACCCACCATTTAGATATGTTTTCTGAAGTGCTTAATTCCTTTGCCTATTTATCTTCTAATTTATGCACTTATTTAATATTTATATATTCTTATTGATTGGTAGGATTTTGAGATTTTGTGGATACAAGTTCTTTTTTTTTTATTATTGAAGTACTTCTTTCATTCTATAACTTTTCTTTTATGACCTGAATGGTGACTTTTTTTTTTTTTTTTTGCAAAAATTGTTACTATATCGTAATTTTTAAATAGTTTGTTTTATAGGTAGTGCTTTATGTATCATGGTTAAGAAACATTGTTAAAACTCAAGCAATGAATACAATCACCTATATTTTCCTCTAAAACCTTTCTCAAGTTTGAATTTAGATCTATGAATGACCTATCTGAATTTCAGTATATACTTTACTATATAGGTCAGAGAAAATGTTTTTCCATAAAGTTCACAGTTGATTATTGAAGATAATTTCTTGTTTGCCTTTATTCATGGAGGATAATTATCTCAGGGTTCCCAAGTGGACATTTGAAATCCTTTTTTTTTTTTTTTTCCGGGGGAGGGAGGGCGGGTTAGGGAGGGACGGCCACTTCTATTGGTCTTTCATTTATCTATTTTCATCCATCTTTGTCCTCTGGCACGTGTGGGCCTCCTATCGCAGTGGCCTCTGTTGTCCCACAGCACCGGCTCTGGGAGCATGCACTCCAGAGCTCCAGTTCCATAATTGGACACATTGGTCCAGCCGCTCCGTGGCACGTGGGATCTTCCCAGGCCAGGGATCAAACCGGCGCCCCTTGCACTGCAAGGCGATGTCCTTATTCACTGGACCACCAGGGAAGCCCGACGTTTGAAATCTTTACCAGACTATCCTTTTTCAGGAATGGGAGGAAGAGACTGGTTGGGTGTATTAATATAATCACGAGCAAAAAGCTGAAGTGTGTACTAAAACAGTAATAGACCATAGGCACTTTCTCAGTAATACTGAAATATTATGGATACACAAATCATTAGAGCAATATGAATAAGGAGCATGTTCTTAAAAATGTTAATTACTGCGTAGTCATATTTCATTATTTAGCATTGTATATAGCATATCTTGTACTATTAAAGTTTAAAATGCTTTTACATTCCAATTTTGTCTTCTCTGCTAAGTTTAACTTTCTTTAAAAATGTGTTGAGGAATATTCTTTTTTTTTTTTTTTAGGAATATTCTTTTGAATAATCTAACTAGATATAAGTTTTTATACATATAAACAATATAGGTAAATAGTGGTTGATCTTCAAAAACGAATAGTATTTTGGTAATTTTGCTATAATAAAAATATAAGCTAATGTTTACTTTTGACAGAAGTAAAAACTAAATTCTCAAGATGAAATGATTGACAGAGGCTTTGTTTCTGTTTAGAAACAATGTCTGGATGATTGCATAATATCTAACATATGTGTGTGATATATTTTCTTTTGAAAGCAAAATGACATATTTGAACATGACTTTGTGTGTACATGTGTATATACACAGAGAAACATATTCATCTTTACTTACATATGGGAAGTACTTCTATGGGAATTAGTTGATAAGTATGATAACTTGTACTCTGTTAATGTCAGTATTCCTTTCTTTTTGATACAATATCACATTTAGAAAAATAAAATCAAAATTTACACAATGATTTTAAGTTATTAAGTAAAATACAAAATAAGCCAGTGTAGGTATAAATGAATTTTAAATTAAGTATTTTAGAGCAGATTTCTCTATCTGTCTCTTTAAAAGCACTCATTTTTCAAATGAGGAAAATTTCCAAGTGAAAAATAATAAAAGTCTTATCTGAAATAGAATTTATCATTGGTAGACATACTATTGGATTTCAGCCTTTTATGTAAATAGTTGCTTATTTGTAGTGTACCAGGAGTCAAAATTTACCCTAACTTTTTTTTGTGCCTCAGTTGGATCCTAGATTTCTCTGGATCACATTGTTACTTATTCTGTTGTTTTGTGGTAACCTAACAAATATAAAGGCACCTAGCAAGTACTAAAATAGTTAGCAGTATTATTATACATATTATAATTGAAATGTATACAAATATATCTATAGAAATCAAAATGTCGCAATAACTTTATGTAAATGTAATTATATAAATATACAACTGAATGGAAATAGTACAGGAACTTTACTCCCATAATTTATGCAATATAATTTCTTTAGAAGTTATCTAGAAACTTCGGACGACTCTGTTTTATTTTTCATTCAGTTTTTGTATTTGTGAATGAAGGGAAGCACTGATGTTACCTCATGGATTATTTGCAAATTGTCAGTCTAACTAACCATTCCTTCAGGAAGGCATGGATATAAATCTGTTTGAGAAGTGCAATGAAACATGGTACAACAATGTGGTACAAACCCCCAAATTATATTTGGCAAACACCATAGCCAAATCCAGAAATAGAACTATCTGAAAGATCAAAGATAACAATCGGTGTTCTGTTGCCTGGGTCATACACAAAGATTTTTCAGTTAATTTAAGGTTGTGTGTAGTGATTTCTAAAGGGAAGAATCAGAGCTTAGTTATTTTCATTTTAACACTTTGGCTTTCTTGTGTATGCTATTGTATGAGAGGGAGAAATCGCTTTTAAATGATGTTCTAATTGATGCTCATTTACATTACAGATTCAAAAGTAATATTTTTCATGACTAAGGTCAAGGGAAAAAACCTAAGCTCTGCAATATAAAAATAAAATCAAAATTTGCACAGTGCTTTTAAGTTATTAAGCAAAATACAAAATAAGCCAGTGTAGGTATACATGAATTTTAAATTAAGTATTTTAGAGCAGATTTCTCTGTCTCTTTAAAAGCACTCATTTTTCAAATGAGGAAAATTTCAAGTGAGAAATAATAAAAGTCTTATCTGAAATAGAATTTATCATTGGTAGACATACTATTGGATTTCAGCCTTTTATGTAAATAGTTGCTTATTTGTAGTGTACCAGAAGTCAAAATTTACCCTAACTTTTTTTGTGCCTCAGTTGGATCCTAGATTTCTCTGGATCACATTGTTACTTACTCTGTTGTTTTGTGGTAACCTAACAAATATAAAGGCACCTAGCAAGTACTAAAATAGTTAGCAGTATTATTATACATATTATAATTGAAATGTATACAAATATATCTATAGAAATCAAAATGTTGCAATAACTTTATGTAAATGTAATTATATAAATATACAACTGAATGGAAATAGTACAGGAACTTTACTCCCATAATTTATGCAATATAATTTCTTTAGAAGTTATCTAGAAACTTCGGAAGCCTCTGTTTTATTTTTCATTCAGTTTTTGTATTTGTGAATGAAGGGAAGCACTGATGTTACCTCATGGATTATTTGCAAATTGTCAGTCTAACTAACCATTGCTTCAGGAAGGCATGGATATAAATCTATTTGAGAAGTGCAATGAAACATGGTACAACAATGTGGTACAAACCCCCAAATTATATTTGGCAAACACCATAGCCAAATCCAGAAATAGAACTATCTGAAAGATCAAAGGTAACAATTGGTGTTCTGTTGCCTGGGTCATACACAAAGATTTTTCAGTTAATTTAAGGTTGTGTGTAGTGATTTCTAAAGGGAAGAATCAGAGCTTAGTTATTTTCATTTTAACACTTTGGCTTTCTTGTGTATGCTATTGTATGAGAGGGAGAAATCGCTTTTAAATGATGTTCTAATTGATGCTCATTTACATTACAGATTCAAAAGTAATATTTTTCATGACTAAGGTCAAGGGAAAAAACCTAAGCTCTGCAATATATTTTAGTATAATAGTTTATCTGGTGAATATTCTTAATGTTTATAAAGGGTAATTTACCTGTCAATCCAGTACTACACTGGCATACAAATTAGTGCCTGTAGAGAAAATATTTAAGTGTAGAAACAGCAGGAGAACTGAAGAAAAGTAGGCAGTCTCCAGAAATGGTGCCATTGCTTTTTCTCATTAAATGGAAACAGTTATTCAGAGTCAAAAGATGCCATAATATATAATATTCCTGTTTCCTGAAATATTTGCTAAAATATTTATAGAGCATGGGTGTTGATTTCACTATATGGTAGAGAAGTACATCCCAATTAAAATAATAGTTTAAAATAATATTTTTTAACTCACAAGCATGACTGAATTTTCTGTTAATGACTTACCTTGTTTGGACCAATACTGGCTCCAAAATATAAGCACAGTGCAATTTGTCCATTTATTCCTTTATTTTTTCCCAGTTCTTTAACAAGGTGCTACTCTTGTCTATGCTGATGTTGTAAACATGAAAGTGAAAGTGAACGTTGCCCAGTCAGTGTCCAACTGTTTGCCACCCCATGGACTGTAGCCTGCAAGGCTCCGCTGTCCTTGGAATTCTCCAAGCAAGAAAACTGCAGTGGCTTGCCATTTCCTTCTCCAGGGGATCTTTCCATCCCAGGGATTAAGCCCAGGTCTCCAGCATTGCAGGCAGATTCTTTACCAGATAAGCCACATTATCCTGAAGCCACCTGAAGTGTTGCCTAGCTATCACACAAATAGAAAATCGTTAATTGGGAGATCATTAGTTGTAGGCCCCATCTAATAGTCCAAAGTATTGCCTTTTCACTCAGTCATAATTATTAAATAGCTCTAAAAACACCTGGTAAAGTTTAAGTAAGATTTGATTAATTAAGAGGAAAATTCTAATTTGAATACATTTACTTATTTCTCTTGCTATGGTTGAAAATTCTAGCAAAGATATTTAAAATTATATATATATATATATATATATTTAGGAAGAAGAATTCACTCATAATATTTTATGCCATTAGCACTTGGAGGAAGACTTACTTTTACATATTATCTAATGAAGTAATGAAAATGTAAATAAAAGACTGACATCTAGATATCTAGTGGCCAAAATGTCAAAGTATGGTTTATTTTTGATCTTAATATTCAGATAAAATATATTTATGGTATATGCAATCTCTCCTTTACAACATACAGTCCAAATCACTGAAGAGAGATTTTCCCTAACTATGCAATCCCTATGAATTCTTTATAACAATCTTTGACTTGTTAGTTTTGGCTACAGCATCTGTGTTTTCTCAGGTCAGCACATAAAGAATGCATTGCACCCTTAATGCCTCTAAAGAGACCTTCTTTTCCCATTGGATAATCACTAGCATTTTGGAAGGTTGAGTAGACACTCATTCAACATGCCATACTGAGCATTTTGGGAATTTACTTGCAGCTGAAACAATTAAGTGGTACCATGGAGAGATGTGACAATGGAAGCAATCAGTCTCTCAAGTCTATAATGCATTCTTTGTACACAGATTACAAGTCAGGGCACCAGAGAACACTAGTGCTAACACACAGGGCACCTGCCACTACAAACACACGAAAGGATGAGGAAATGTTTCAACACGATCTAGTAAATGGATGGTACAGCTATTTCATCAAGTTTAGATCTAATTGCTTTAACCCTTGTCACACTAATGGCAACGCTGTTCCCGCTGATCCAGAAACAATGCTGCCATGTCCATTAGGGCAGTCCTTCCATCTACAGTGAAACACTATCTGGGTGCTTTTATAAGAGGGGCGTGCAAAGTGCAGCCAGTTAGAAAACACGTGGGGATCTTTCTCCATTGTTAGACATACTGGAAGCACTAATAAGCTTTGAAAAATTAGGTCTTTCCCAAAGTAAGTTGCCTTTTCACTCAGTCATAATTATTAAATAGCTCTAAAACACCTGGTAAAGTTTAAGTAAGATTTGATTAATTAAGAGGAAAATTCTAATTTGAATACATTTACTTATTTCTCTTGCTATGGTTGAAAATTCTAGCAAAGATATTTAAAATTATATATATATATATATATATATTTTAGAAGAAGAAATAACTCATAATATTTTATGCCATTAGCACTTGGAGGAAGACTTACTTTTACATATTCTCTAATGAAGTAATGAAAATGTAAATAAAAGACTGACATCTAGATATCTAGTGGCCAAAATGTCAAAGTATGGTTTATTTTTGATCTTAATATTCAGATAAAATATATTTATGGTATATGCAATCTCTCCTTTACAACATACAGTCCAAATCACTGAAGAGAGATTTTCCCTAACTATGTAATCCCTATGAATTCTTTATAACAATCTTTGACTTGTTAGTTTTGGCTACAACATCTGTGTTTTCTCAGGTCAGCACATAAAGAATGCATTGCACCCTTAATGCCTCTAAAGAGACCTTCTTTTCCCATTGGATAATCACTAGCATTTTGGAAGGTTGAGTAGACACTCATTCAACATGCCATACTGAGCATTTTGGGAATTTACTTGCAGCTGAAACAATTAAGTGGTACCATGGAGAGATGTGACAATGGAAGCAATCAGTCTCTCAAGTCTATAATGCATTCTTTGTACACAGGTTACAAGTCAGGGCACCAGAGAACACTAGTGCTAACACACAGGGCACCTGCCACTACAAACACACGAAAGGATGAGGGAATGTTTCAACACGATCTAGTAAATGGATGGTACAGCTATTTCATCAAGTTTAGATCTAATTGCTTTAACCCTTGTCACACTAATGGCAACGCTGTTCCCGCTGATCCAGAAACAATGCTGCCATGTCCATTAGGGCAGTCCTTCCATCTACAGTGAAACACTATCTGGGTGCTTTTATAAGAGGGGCGTGCAAAGTGCAGCCAGTTAGAAAACACGTGGGGATCTTTCTTTCCATTGTTAGACATACTGGAAGCACTAATAAGCTTTGAAACTCAATGAAATGCACAGAACATATATCAAATCAGGAAGGTAGCAAATAGGTCAAAGGAAACGACACTCATGCAGCCTTCTTTGGGAAAATATTTATGACTTTATTTTTGTTCGCTAATGGCTACAGCTTTCTCTCCATGGTCCATTTTATCCAGCCATAAAAGGCACTTGACAAAAGTATCAACTTAAGGAAACTCTCATTAAGTTTATGATTTAATAATAGTCAATTTTGTATCAAAATGAGCATAGGATTATAATTCTTCCCTTACTCATTTTGCTCATTTATTTGCTAATCGAACTAAGCATATATACATTCACCATGCACTTTTTCTATGCTAGGCAATGTGATGAGCACTGCATTTTTAACCAGGGTTCACACAGCCATCATTGTTCTGCCTTCATAATTAATTAGAAATTTTTGTCAACTTTTTTCTCAAAATTTGGAGCAGAACTTGACATAAACACATCCTTTCTTTGGCAGGTGTGTGTAGAAATGCAGGGCACCATTTTTGTTCTGAAAATAAGATCATATGTTACTGGTGACCAGAAGTACATAACACTGTAGATGAGTCTCTGCTATTTTTGCTGTTGGGGATACTGTCCACAGAATGGAAATCATGTGAAGAGATATGTTCCTAATCTTTAAATATACAGAGTCATCAAATTTCCCTCCCTCTAAATGCTCATGAGGTAATTTTACAAATTTGTTAAAGTATGGTTGAATTTATATTATTAGTAATTTTAGACGTTAAGTTAGCAATAAAACAGATAATTGTCCAGAAAACCAACAGGACTTCCCTAGTGGTGTAGTGATTAATGATCTGCCTGCCAATCCTGGGGACACTGGTTCAATCCCTGGCCCGGGAAGATTCCACACGCCTCAGAGTAACAAAGCCCATGGGCCACAACTACTGAAGCCCAAGGGCTAGAGCCTGTGCTCCTCAACAAGAGAAGCCTCCACAATGAGAAACCTGTACACGGCAACGAAGAGTAGCCCCTACTTGCTGCGACCAGAGAAAGCTCACACACAACAACAAAGACCCAGTGCAGCAAAAAATAAATAAATACATAAAACTGATAAAATGGTCATAAGGAGCCATATTGCTATGGATTAAGTTAAAAATTAATTTGTATTCTGAAAAAGAAGGATCACAGTAGCCATAACGTGTAAGTGTATATATATCTTTATATACAATTACATACTCAATGGTCATGGGATGATATTTTCTGCAATAGAACAATTTTTATATTTGTATTTAAATAGGGCATTATATAAGAGAAGGAAATGGGAACTCACTCCAGTATTCTTGCCTTGAAGAATCCCACGGACAGAGCTGATTCACCATGGCTTCTTTTTGTGGAGCATCTCCTTTGCATCTCTGGCTTATGGATATTCTGTTCCTACATCCCAGCCAGCAATAATACCTTGTCTGTCGTCCCTCTTTGCATCTCTGGCAGATTTTTAACCAGGGTTCACACAGCCATCATTGTTCTGCCTTCATAATTAATTAGAAATTTTTGTCAACTTTTTTCTCAAAATTTGGAGCAGAACTTGACATAAACACATCCTTTCTTTGGCAGGTGTGTGTAGAAATGCAGGGCACCATTTTTGTTCTGAAAATAAGATCATATGTTACTGGTGACCAGAAGTACATAACACTGTAGATGAGTCTCTGCTATTTTTGCTGTTGGGGATACTGTCCACAGAATGGAAATCATGTGAAGAGATATGTTCCTAATCTTTAAATATACAGAGTCATCAAATTTCCCTCCCTCTAAATGCTCATGAGGTAATTTTACAAATTTGTTAAAGTATGGTTGAATTTATATTATTAGTAATTTTAGACGTTAAGTTAGCAATAAAACAGATAATTGTCCAGAAAACCAACAGGACTTCCCTAGTGGTGTAGTGATTAATGATCTGCCTGCCAATCCTGGGGACACTGGTTCAATCCCTGGCCCAGGAAGATTCCACACGCCTCAGAGTAACAAAGCCCATGGGCCACAACTACTGAAGCCCAAGGGCTTAGAGCCTGTGCTCCTCAACAAGAGAAGCCTCCACAATGAGAAACCTGTACACGGCAACGAAGAGTAGCCCCTACTTGCTGCGACCAGAGAAAGCTCACACACAACAACAAAGACCCAGTGCAGCAAAAAATAAATAAATACATAAAACTGATAAAATGGTCATAAGGAACCATATTGCTATGGATTAAGTTAAAAATTAATTTGTATTCTGAAAAAGAAGGATCTCAGTAGCCATAACGTGTAAGTGTATATATATCTTTATATACAATTACATACTCAATGGTCATGGGATGATATTTTCTGCAATAGAACAATTTTCATATTTGTATTTAAATAGGGCATTATATAAGAGAAGGAAATGGGAACCCACTCCAGTATTCTTGCCTTGGAGAATCCCACGGACAGAGCTGATTCACCATGGCCTCTTTTTGTGGAGCATCTCCTTTGCATCTCTGGCTTATGGATATTCTGTTCCTACATCCCAGCCAGCAATAATACCTTGTCTGTCGTCACCATTCAACACATGAGATCAGTTTATTTGAACATTTTCTAATTCTAGCCCATCCTCTCTCAGACTGGGGAGGGACTAGTGTGAATTCTGACTATCCTTTCCAGTCCGTCTCCTTTCCTTCCTTGATTAGATAGAGCCTGATATCTCTCACTCAGGCAAGTATATCTGCCTAGCCTTACACTTACGCTTTTCTTCATTACCCTATTTCATCCGCATTTAAAAAGTCCTCATGACACAGATGGTTTCAAAGATTTTTGTTCTTGTGTATGGAGAGTGGGTCATGAAGATCCCCTGGAGGAGGCCATGGCAGCCCACTCCAGTCTTCTTGCCTGGAGGATTCCGTGGACAGAGGAGCCTGGTGGGCTACCGTCCATAGCATTGCATAGAGTCTGGCACGACTGAAGCAACTGAGCACAACCTTTGTTTATATCACTCCTGCTTAACTAATATGACCTGTCAGTGGTGACCTGAAAAGGAGTTCCATCTCTGTCAGAAACTTTGTCTGGCTTTCTTATATTGGTTATTTTCAGCTGAATCCTACTTATATTCTATGACTGACTGATTCTAGAACAACTGAGGAAATCACATGAAAGTTCTAGGCAATACGATCCTGGAGTTCAGAAGGATGAAAACTTTCTCCTAGTTGACAGCTTTCTGGTGGAGTTAACTTGAGGTGGCATCTTGAGAGATAGGATTTGAATCTGTGTAACTGGAGACTTTGACCACCTGATGGGAAGAGCTGACTCATTGGAAAAGACCCTGATGCTGAGAAAGATTGAAGGCAAAAGGAGAAGAAGGTAAGAGAGGATGAGATGGTTGGATGGCAGCACCAATTCAATGGACATAAACTTGGGCAAACTCAGAGATGAAGGACAGGGAAACCTGGTATGCTGCAAACCATGGGGTTACAAAGAGTCAGACATGGATTGTTGCTTGAACAACAACATACTAGAAACTTCTTCATGTATAAAAGCAAACATATCTATATCATCTCTATCTATAGATAGATAGAGATATATCTGCACTTCCCTGGTGGCTCAGTGGTAAAGAATCGGCCTGCAGTACAGGAGACCCAGTTTCGATCCCTGGATTGAGAAGAACCCCTGGAGGAGGATATGGCAACTCATTTCAGTATTCTTGCCTGGAGAATTCCATAGACAGAGGAGCCTGGCGGGTTATAGTCCTGGGTTTGCACAGAGTCAGACACGACTGAAGTGACTCAGCAGCAGCAGCAGCAGCAGAGATATATCTATATATAAACATGTGGTGATATCACCTCTCACTGCAAAAAAACTTTAAATAGAGTTTGAAAAGGCACCTCTGTGGAGCAGCGGAGACGATATTCTTGATAATAAATGGATATGAACTCTATAGATTTACTCCATGCACTTGAGCATATAGTGTCAACAGATGTGTAGCCATTAGTCATAATTGTGGGGAATAGAGTATGTTTTCTTACAATACTCATTTCTTCCAATTTGCCTAAGCCCTTCTGGTTCAAGTATAAAACAAGTAGGGAAACCTAAGTCAATGGTTTTGAAACTCTGGTATGCAAAATATATATTTGGAGCCTTTATGAAAAATTCTCAGGCCCTTTCTCCAGAGTTCTGGTCTGGTCTCAGTTCTTAAGCACATGGTAAATATAGCATGCCCTACTGGATGCTCTGGACTCTGGTCTGCCATGACTGCTGTGGAAGCTCAGTCCTCTACTGCCTGTCCCCAAGTATTTTTCACCTCACATGGATACCTCTGCTTTCCCATGGTCAGAAAAACGTGGGAGCTCTTAATAAATCTTTTCACATCAGACTCATTTTATTCTGGGAAAGAGATAACAATAGTAGAGAAATAATAATAGATCCATCTTCTCTTTAACATTTGTTTATCACTGAGTGAAGCTTTTGGTATTTATCTTGTATATTTATGATAATTTGGGAAAGCTGACTATAAAGCAAATTGAAGGCAAAAGGAGAAGAGGGTAAGAGAGGATGAGATGGTTGGATGGCAGCACCAATTCAATGGACATAAACTTGGGCAAACTCAGAGATGAAGGACAGGGAAACCTGGTATGCTGCAAACCATGGGGTTACAAAGAGTCAGACATGGCTTGTTGCTTGAACAACAACATACTAGAAACTTCTTCATGTATAAAAGCAAACATATCTATATCATCTGTATCTATAGATAGATAGAGATATATCTGTGCTTCCCTGATGACTCAGTGGTAAAGAATCGGCCTGCAGTACAGGAGACCCAGTTTCGATCCCTGGGTTGAGAAGAACCCCTGGAGGAGGATATGGCAACTCATTTCAGTATTCTTGCCTGGAGAATTCCATAGACAGAGGAGCCTGGCGGGTTATAGTCCTGGGTTTGCACAGAGTCAGACACGACTGAAGTGACTCAGCAGCAGCAGCAGCAGAGATATATCTATATATAAACATGTGGTGATATCACCTCTCACTGCAAAAAAAACTTTAAATAGAGTTTGAAAAGGCACCTCTGTGGAGCAGCGGAGAAGATATTCTTGATAATAAATGGATATGAACTCTATAGATTTACTCCATGCACTTGAGCATATAGTGTCAACAGATGTGTAGCCATTAGTCATAATTGTGGGGAATAGAGTATGTTTTCTTACAATGCTCATTTCTTCCAATTTGCCTAAGACCTTCTGGTTCAAGTATAAAACAAGTAGGGAAACCTAAGTCAATGGTTTTGAAACTCTGGTATGCAAAATATATATTTTGAGCCTTTATGAAAAATTCTCAGGCCCTTTCTCCAGAGTTCTGGTCTGGTCTCAGTTCTTAAGCACATGGTAAATATAGCATGCCCTACTGGATGCTCTGGACTCTGGTCTGCCATGACTGCTGTGGAAGCTCAGTCCTCTACTGCCTGTTCCCAAATATTTTTCACCTCACATGGATACCTCTGCTTTCCCATGGTCAGGAAAACATGGGAGCTCTTAGTAAATCTTTTCATATCAGACTCATTTTATTCTGGGAAAGAGACAACAATAGTAGAGAAATAATAATAGATCCATCTTCTCTTTAACATTTGTTTATAACTGAGTGAAGCTTTTGGTATTTATCTTGTATATTTATGATAATTTGGGAAAACTATAAGGAATGAAATATAATTCCTAGATTTAAGGTTTCATTTTGTTTTTGATTACTACCAATTTTTAATTCCAGTAGGAATTATAATAGATTAAGGATGGTAGAACCAGGTCCTACCAACCTTGATAGCATTTATTAGAAGAAAACTGAGATCCATATGCCATACAAGAGGATTTTCCTAAAACCAAGGTGTAGAACTGTGCCTCTGAAGTTATGTTTATATTATATAAAATGTAATTTTACAATCATAATAACTCATTCTGAGGGAGAAAATAAAATCGGTTTTATTCCTGATTTACTATGGCTGCTGGATTATAGTATAGCTTTTTAGTTTTTTGACTAAAATTTGTGTATGGAATTTCCAAAATATTTTGGAAGCATTGCAGTCTTCAAGGGGAAAGTCAGAGGATTATGAATTTGGGGGGAAGTGTATTGATACATATGGCTGTCTTCTCAAGTATACTTTCTTTATAGTCCTTGTTCTTTAGTTAGTAAACACAGGACTATGTTTCTGAAAAAGCTTTTAAGGCAGTTTCATGACAGTTTCATGCTTTTCAATGAATAAAACACGAAGTTTGGCTTTTACATGCTATGAATGATGTGCTCATTTGTGAACGTGGCCCATGGCTACCTTTTACTGAAAGGCATGTTATTTAAGGAGTCAGAGTTACCTTCCCAGGGGGAAAAAAAAAAATTTCTAAACTCCAGTGCACTGTTTCTTTTAAAGAAAACACTTTTACTAGTGCCTGAAATAACGTCTTAGGATTTATAAGAACTTATAAAAAATATATGACTTTTGAGCAGCAATTGAATCAGACTTCTCTTTTGTCCTTGAGGAGTTTTTTCCTACCTTAATACAGTAGTGGTGATCTTAAAAAAATATGGTAAAAATTGAGTGCTTTCCTTGCTGCAAGTCGTATATTCCGTTATTTTGACTTTTCATCCCTTTATAACATTCCAGAATGGAAATCTTTCTAGAGCACAAGATTTTTCATTTCTCTGAAAAATGATTACAGCTCAAAGGAAGTCAGGGAAATCTACATTTCAAAATTTATTTTGGAAGTTTACAAAATAAAAAAGTGAGCAAATCTTAAACAAAGTCTTTCATTTTCCTGGGAAGTTAAAAGTTAAACCAAATCAGTGATGATTTTTGTGAGACATATTTAACACTTTCCATATGCTGTTGACATGATTAAATAATTCATTTGAGGTTGGGGAAAATACCTATCTTGTCATAAATATTTTGAAATAAGATAAATAGAGAAGACAGTTGTGGGGGGTCTATCACCTGATCATGTAGCTATACTCTGAAATGTTTCTGACAGATAGATAAACCAGCATATTACAGAACTTATTCAGTTTCCCATTGAATGATCTATGAGCAAAAACAAACTAAAGAACCCCAAAAATATAACCCCAAAAATATAACCCTGCAAAGTCTAACAATGAAACTAACGATAAAGCTGTTGCTAAAATAGGAGAGAAGTTGTCAAATAATGCAAAATTTACTGTGTTGAGAATTCTGTTCAGTGGTTGAAACTTACTGTGCTAAATGAAACAGAACAGAAACCTGCCAGCCCTAGGAAAGTTGAAAGATTCTTGTAATCTTGCTCAGTGTCTCATACCAGAGTTTCTGTGCATCCAAATTCATGTTATCCCTTTACAGCAAATATATATTGTCTTCTGAAGTAGGCAGAACATTTCTGGACTATTTGAGAAGCCCTCATACATTTTGATGGAAAGAACATTGGGTGAGGTCTTCATAATTAAGCTCTAGTAATGTTGGGGGAAAAAAGTGTTTTGGCAACTGACATGTTAGATGTTGTAAATTTTTGTTTATCTCTTACTGTATACACAATGAAAACAGGTAATGAGGTATAGAAGCAGGTTCTTGATCATCCAAGATAGGTGAAATTGCTCTATGACTCATAAACACAAGAAATAGACTAAAAAGTGTAAATCAACTTGTTCCCAGCTCTAAACATGACAAGACATTTGCTTGTGTTTGTTCTGTACCTTTATTCACTCTCATATGAAAAAAGAGCACTCAAGGAAAAATCCATGCCTGTTTTCTGTTAGTAAACACTGGGTCTGAAAATTTTTCTCTTGGTGAAAAGAAGGCAATCATTACAGTGAAGAAACATTTTCTTCCAGCATCAAAAGAGAAGATAAGGAAATATGAAGTACTTAGAAACAAAGAAACAGAAGACATGTAATATACATAGAAACCAAGTTATACAAATAACAATACACTGAGTTGAAAGTGAACCTTTGGAGTCAGAGGGAGAAGGACTAAACTGATATTCATGATATAGTTAGAAAGAATAAAAGTAATTCAGGGAAATTATGTTAGTCACGAGGCAGAAAAAATTGACAATCTCAAAGAATATGAGTGAAAAAATTTAAAATCTAAGATGTAGTGAACTTGTATACATTGAAGTTAAGTAACAGACTGTATAAAGTCACATCAAATCTAAGACTGTGTAAAGTATAAGGAAAAGATGAAAGAAACAAATGTTATGTGCTCAGCCCTGTCCTAACAACTTTACATGATCTAATCTCACAAAACTATGTGAGGTAGTTACTGATGTCATTATATTCACTTTATAGATTGAAGTATTTAAAGACTCCAAAGAGGGTGCTAGTACATAAAGATATTTGTGAACTTAGGGTTTTAACCCAGGTCAAGTATCTCTTCAAGAACACTCTGTTGGTCAAGATTCATTTCTGTATTTTAAAATCTTTTAGATGAACAAAGTATAGGACCATCACAGTATAGGTCTGAAAAGTGTGCTATAAAATCAATACAATGTAAAAGTATGAAAATTATATCTTAAATTTTCTGACATTTTTTTTCATGTATTATTTTTACCCAAGTGCATACACCTGTGTATATTATGTGCACATGTGTGGGTATATGAATATATGTGAATATATATGGGTATATGAATATATATGAATATATATGCATGCATGTATGTGTGTGTGTGTGAGTGAGAGAGAGAGAGAACAAGAGAGAATAAGAGAGGGGGAGGGGTTGGGCTTCCCTTGTGACTCAGACAGTAAAAAATCTACCTGCAATGCAGGAGACCCAGGATTTGCCCCTGGGTTGGGAAGATTGCCTAGAGAAGGGAATAGTAACCACTCGGTATTCTTGCCTGGAGAAGTCCATGGACAGAGGAGCCTGATGGGCTGTAGCTCATGGAGTTGCAAAGAGTTCGACATGATAGAATGACTAACACTTCCACTTAGGAAAAGTTTCCGTATATATCTCTATGCATCCGTGAGAGGCCCCTGTCACACTCACAAAATAGAGACTGAGTAACAAAAGGTAATTGTTATGTGAAGGTGGAAAGCAACTCTCTTATAAAACCTAAGGAAAATAGATCACTGAGAGTATTCATTAAAAAAAAAACAACAACACTGAATCACTCATCAAACTTGTGAGTTACGTTCCTGATTAAATAGAATGTTTTTGAATACATGCTTTCTTTTCAATTTATTTTTGCTATAAACCAAGTTATACAAATAACAATACACTGAGTTGAAAGTGAACCTTTGGAGTCAGAGGAGAAGGACTAATTTCAGATATAGTTAGAAAGAATAAAAGTAATTCAGGGAAATTATGTTAGTCACGAGGCAGAAAAAATTGACAATCTCAAAGAATATGAGTGAAGAAATTTAAAATCTAAGATGTAGTGAACTTGTATACATTGAAGTTAAGTAACAGACTGTATAAAGTCACATCAAATATAAGACTGTGTAAAGTATAAGGAAAAGATGAAAGAAACAAATGTTATGTGCTCAGCCCTGTCCTAACAACTTTACATGATCTAATCTCACAAAACTATATGAGGTAGTTACTGATGTCATTATATTCACTTTATAGATTGAAGTATTTAAAGACTCCAAAGAGGGTGCTAGTACATAAAGAAATTTGTGAACTTAGGGTTTTAACCCAGGTCAAGTATCTCTTCAAGAACACTCTGTTGGTCAAGATTCATTTCTGTATTTTAAAATCTTTTAAATGAACAAAGTATAGGACCGTCACAGTATAGGTCTGAAAAGTGTGCTATAAAATCAATACAATGTAAAAGTATGAAAATTATCTTAAATTTTCTGACTTTTTTTTCATGTATTATTTTTACCCAAGTGCATACACCTGTGTATATTATGTGTACATGTGTGGGTATATGAATATATATGGATATATGAATATATATGAATATATATGCATGCATGTGTGTGTGTGTGAGTGAGAGAGAGAGAACAAGAGAGAATAAGAGAGGGGGAGGGGTTGGGCTTCCCTTGTGACTCAGACAGTAAAAAATCTACCTGCAATGCAGGAGACCCAGGATTTGCCCCTGGGTTGGGAAGATTGCCTAGAGAAGGGAATAGTAACCACTCGGTATTCTTGCCTGGAGAAGTCCATGGACAGAGGAGCCTGATGGGCTGTAGCTCATGGGGTTGCAAAGAGTTCGACACGACAGAGTGACTAACACTTCCACTTAGGAAAAGTTTCCGTATATATCTCTATGCATCCATGAGAGGCCCCTGTCACACTCACAAAATAGAGACTGAGTAAAAAAAGGTAATTGTTATGTAAAGGTGGATAGCAACCCTCTTATAAAACCTAAGGAAAATAGATCACTGAGAATATTCATTTAAAAAAAAAACAACAACACTGAATCACTCATCAAACTTGTGAGTTACGTTCCTGATTAAATAGAATGTTCTTGAATACATGCTTTCTTTTCTATTAGATGTTTTGGGATCTCTATAAAGTTGTTGTTGCCTTAATCATTCTTGATATTTTAAAATATTTCAGCTGTTTAAGAACAAATATGTTTACACAAGGAAAATTATAGGTTAGTGGGCTTTGTGTATATATGAGTTTTACTGAAGAACCACATTTAACAATAGTAATAACTGAAATGGCACACTTTTGCTTTTAAATTTCAGGAGATTTGGGTTCACTGGGGCTCAGTTTCCTCTTCTGTAAAGAAATGTGATATTGACTCCCCAATGTAATAGTTGTAAAGATAATATATGTAGCTGTTTACCTATGTTAAAGATACTCTACTATTATAGCAGACATAGATGAAACAAATGCTTCTTACATATCAGATTTGAAGTGGTTTATATATCAAATACTTACAGTAATCTTATGAAATATTTTCTAGTACTATCTGTATTTTACAGATCAGAAAACTGAGAAGCTTAGTAACTTGTCTAAGGTCACTTATTTAATTAAGCTGAAATCTGAATTCTGTTGATCACTTCATTATAAGGCATGCCCAAATGTGTTTCTTAAAGATGCAGATGGTGAGATGCTGTGCAACTGTAAAGGACAAAGAAGATGCTTCCCTGTCCAGTTCACCCTAACTCACTGAGAACCTGGTGGGAACAGCAGAGGGCCAGTGTGGACGAGGAGGAAGATTCATGAACAAATGACCAGGTAATTCATGTGTGATGAGAACAGTAACTGGACTGAAAAATTAATTACTAAGGTGGAGAAGTCCATGGACAGAGGAGCCTGATGGGCTGTAGCTCATGGGGTTGCAAAGAGTTCGACATGATAGAATGACTAACACTTCCACTTAGGAAAAGTTTCCGTATATATCTCTATGCATCCGTGAGAGGCCCCTGTCACACTCACAAAATAGAGACTGAGTAACAAAAGGTAATTGTTATGTGAAGGTGGAAAGCAACTCTCTTATAAAACCTAAGGAAAATAGATCACTGAGAGTATTCATTAAAAAAAAAACAACAACACTGAATCACTCATCAAACTTGTGAGTTACGTTCCTGATTAAATAGAATGTTTTTGAATACATGCTTTCTTTTCTATTAGATGTTCTGGGATCTCTATAAAGTTGTTGTTGCCTTAATCATTCTTGATATTTTAAAATATTTCAGCTGTTTAAGAACAAATATGTTTACACAAGGAAAATTATAGGTTAGTGGGCTTTGTGTATATATGAGTTTTACTGAAGAACCACATTTAACAATAGTAATAACTGAAACGGCACACTTTTGCTTTTAAATTTCAGGAGATTTGGGTTCAATGGGGCTCAGTTTCCTCTTCTGTAAAGAAATGTGATATTGACTCCCCAATATAATAGTTGTAAAGATAATATATGTAGCTGTTTACCTATGTTAAAGATACTCTACTATTATAGTAGACATAGATGAAACAAATGCTTCTTACATATCAGATTTGAAGTGGTTTATATATCAAATACTTACAGTAATCTTATGAAATATTTTCTAGTACTATCTGTATTTTACAGATCAGAAAACTGAGAAGCTTAGTAACTTGTCTAAGGTCACTTATTTAATTAAGCTGAAATCTGAATTCTGTTGATCACTTCATTATAAGGCATGCCCAAATGTGTTTCTTAAAGATGCAGATGGTGAGATGCTGTGCAACTGTAAAGGACAAAGAAGATGCTTCCCTGTCCAGTTCACCCTAACTCACTGAGAACCTGGTGGGAACAGCAGAGGGCCAGTGTGGACGAGGAGGAAGATTCATGAACAAATGACCAGGTAAGCTCCCTTCACAACAACCCTCATTCAGGTGTGATGAGAACAGTAACTGGACTGAAATAAATACTACTTTGAATTGACTGTATTTAGTGTGTATCGATTATAACTGCTTATTTGAGTTTGAGATTAGTAGTTATCTGGTACTATTTTTGCTAACAGACCATCAGAACATTTTGTGATGTTCATTAGTGGATTCACTGGAGGTAAGAAAATGAATATAGAGACACATTCCTTCTTACCAATTAAAAATTATTTATTCATTTATTTTTATTGAAGTATAGTTGATTTAAAATATTGTGTTAGTTCCAGGTATACAGCAAAGTGATTCAGTGAAATATATACATTTGTGTGTGTGTGTGTGTGTGTGTGTGTGTGTGTGTGCATAGGTTTCCCTGGTGGCTTAGCTGGTAAAGACTCCTCCTGCCAATACAGGAGACTCAAGAGACACAGGTTCAATCCCTGGGTTGGGAAGATCCCTTGGAAAAGGAAATGGTAACCCAGTCCTGTATTCTTGCCTGGGAAATTCCATGAACAGGGGAGCCTGGCAGGCTATAGTCTATAGGGTCACATAGAGTTGGACATGGCTGAGCATGCATGCACTTTCAGATTATTTTCCATCACAGGTTACTACAGGATATTGAGTATAGTTCCCTGTGCTATACAGTAAATCCTTGTTGTATAGCTATATTATATACAGTGGTTTTTAATCTGATAATCTCATACTGCTAATTTAGCCCTCTCCACTCCCTTTCCCTTTTGGTAACCATGAGTTTGTTTTGTCAGTACATTCCTTTTGAAAATACTAAGCCTCATTAGTATTGCTTTGCCTTAATTCTGTATAATAGTGTTAAGAATTGGAGTTATACGTTGTCCAATTTTGTGTTTCCTTTTGTAGGAATAAGCACTGTATCTGTGATAAATAAATATAACATTTCTTTCAGATTTTCTGGTGAATGGATTCCATTTCCACAATGTTTCATTCAAGCAATTATTGAATTACAGAGAGTCATGCCCAAATGTGTTTCTTAAAGATGCAGATGGTGAGATGCTGTGCAACTGTAAAGGACAAAGAAGATGCTTCCCTGTCCAGTTCACCCTAACTCACTGAGAACCTGGTGGGAACAGCAGAGGGCCAGTGTGGACGAGGAGGAAGATTCATGAACAAATGACCAGGTAAGCTCCCTTCACAACAACCCTCATTCAGGTGTGATGAGAACAGTAACTGGACTGAAATAAATATTACTTTGAATTGACTGTATTTAGTATGTATCGATTATAACTGCTTATTTGAGTTTGAGATTAGTAGTTATCTGGTACTATTTTTGCTAACAGACCATCAGAACATTTTGTGATGTTCATTAGTGGATTCACTGGAGGTAAGAAAATGAATATAGAGACACATTCCTTCTTACCAATTAAAAATTATTTATTCATTTATTTTTATTGAAGTATAGTTGATTTAAAATATTGTGTTAGTTCCAGGTATACAGCAAAGTGATTCAGTGAAATATATACATTTGTGTGTGTGTGTGTGTGTGTGTGTGTGTGTGTGCGCATAGGTTTCCCTGGTGGCTTAGCTGGTAAAGACTCCTCCTGCCAATACAGGAGACTCAAGAGACACAGGTTCAATCCCTGGGTTGGGAAGATCCCTTGGAAAAGGAAATGGCAACCCAGTCCTGTATTCTTGCCTGGGAAATTCCATGAACAGGGGAGCCTGGCAGGCTATAGTCTATAGGGTCACATAGAGTTGGACATGGCTGAGCATGCATGCACTTTCAGATTATTTTCCATCACAGGTTACTACAGGATATTGAGTATAGTTCCCTGTGCTATACAGTAAATCCTTGTTGTATAGCTATATTATATACAGTGGTTTTTATCTGTTAATCTCATACTGCTAATTTAGCCCTCTCCACTCCCTTTCCCTTTTGGTAACCATGAGTTTGTTTTGTCAGTACATTCCTTTTGAAAATACTAAGCCTCATTAGTATTGCTTTGCCTTAATTCTGTATAATAGTGTTAAGAATTGGAGTTATACGTTGTCCAATTTTGTGTTTCCTTTTGTAGGAATAAGCACCGTATCTGTGATAAATAAATATAACATTTCTTTCAGATTTTCTGGTGAATGGATTCCATTTCCACAATGTTTCATTCAAGCAATTATTGAATTACAGAGAGTCATGTGATCTTCCCTTTGCTTTGTCACATCCCTCTCAGACACTGTAAATGTTTCCCTGATGGTTCCTCCATAGCAACACCTTTTGTCTTTTAAATAGCATCAACAATTGGTATTCTGACCCGTCATACCATCTGTGAAGTCAACTGATCATTTATTGTAAGATGATTTTAGCTTATCTGAAGATAGCAGACCAATGAAATGTAAACCACAAGAGGACAGGAACCTTGTCTTGTTTTCTATATTCTTTACTGCCTGGAAAAATGCCTGACTTATAGTATGTGATCAATAAATATTTATTTGATTGATTTAAATCCTGTTAGGCTCCCTTGTGCATGTAGGCATTATGGCAAATCGTACATTGCATTTCACTGTATGTTTGGGTGAGAAAAGTTTTCTGCTACAAAGCACTTGATAAACTTCTTAATGGCTGTAGAATCTTCAGGAACATTGAAAGAGATTCTATCAGTATCCCTGGATAGAGAATCCCACAAATCTCACAGAAGAGAAACTGAGCCTGAACAACAATTGAGATTCCTATAAATGATATGGCAGAAACAGGGTAGGAGAAGTAAATCATATTTTGTTAGGAGAAATTTGCCACAAGTGGAGACAATTGGCAGAGCATATCAGAGTGTGCGCTGTGTCCTATATTTCAGACTGTGATGACAAGTATAAATGAGGCAGTATCTAAGGGTCCCTGATAACCACTTACCCATCTTATCCACTTTCTGTCCATTTATCCTCCATTACCCAACTATGCACTGGGTTTTACTAAATGAGTATAGTTCTGTGCTATACAGTAAATCCTTGTTGTATAGCTATATTATATACAGTGGTTTTTAATCTGATAATCTCATACTGCTAATTTAGCCTCTCCACTCCCTTTCCCTTTGGTAACCATGAGTTTGTTTTGTCAGTACATTCCTTTTGAAAATACTAAGCCTCATTAGTATTGCTTTGCCTTAATTCTGTATAATAGTGTTAAGAATTGGAGTTATACGTTGTCCAATTTTGTGTTTCCTTTTGTAGGAATAAGCACCGTATCTGTGATAAATAAATATAACATTTCTTTAAGATTTTCTGGTGAATGGATTCCATTTCCACAATGTTTCATTCAAGCGATTATTGAATTACAGAGAGTCATGTGATCTTCCCTTTGCTTTGTCACATCCCTCTCAGACACTGTAAATGTTTCCCTGATGGTTCCTCCATAGCAACACCTTTTGTCTTTTAAATAGCATCAACAATTGGTATTCTGACCCGTCATACCATCTGTGAAGTCAACTGATCATTTATTGTAAGATGATTTTAGCTTATCTGAAGATAGCAGACCAATGAAATGTAAACCACAAGAGGACAGGAACCTTGTCTTGTTTCCTATAATCTTTACTGCCTGGAAAAATGCCTGACTTATAGTATGTGATCAATAAATATTTATTTGATTGATTTAAATCCTGTTAGGCTCCCTTGTGCATGTAGGCATTATGCCAAATCGTACATTGCAGTTCACTGTATGTTTGGGTGAGAAAAGTTTTCTGCTACAAAGCACTGGATAAACTTCTTAATGGCTGTAGAATCTTCAGGAACATTGAAAGAGATTCCATCAGTATCCCTGGATAGAGAATCCCACAAATCTCACAGAAGAGAAACTGAGCCTGAACAACAATTGAGATTCCTATAAATGATATGGCAGAAACAGGGTAGGAGAAGTAAATCATATTTTGTTAGGAGAAATTTGCCACAAGTGGAGACAATTGGCAGAGCATATCAGAGTGTGCGCTGTGTCCTATATTTCAGACTGTGATGACAAGTATAAATGAGGCAGTATCTAAGGGTCCCTGATACCACTTACCCATCTTACCCACTTTCTGTCCATTTATCCTCCATTAATCACCAACTTCCTAATCCTATGTGCCCTGGGTAAAGGAGAACTGAATTCTTTCGTCAGAGATGGAGTCAGTAGGGACCTAGAGCCCTGCTGTGGAGAATTCTACAAGAGAGAATAGGTGAGAACTATCCTTCTGCTGGCCAGAGTAGTGGAGAAAACAGCAACCTATTTAAGAAGTCTAGGAAAGGTGGTCAGGAGTGCAGGCAGCAGCCTGGGGACCATAGAGGTCAGAAGACCAGTGAGAGTTGTTTCTGGAATGGACACACAGAGAAGCAGAAAAACAGCCATTAAAAAAAGACAACGACAGAGCAGAGGCACAGTAGCTATGTGGACAGCAAGAGACTCTCTGACCATATCTATATAATTACCTACATACACTGTTCTATGATCACCTAAAAGGAAATGTTAGAAAACAAGACACTTAGAGTTTAGAGTACTGATACTCAGTAGAGATGGGTGCAGACAGTGTCAGGTTAAGGCATTCTTTCTATGTGACCACTGGTGTCTAAAGGGATGCATTTGTTCCTCTTTATAATTAATGCCAGCGCAACTTGTGTGCTACTTACAACCCAAGTACAAAGGTATCCGTTGTTTTCAGTGGTAAAAATGTTTAACTAAACTACAGTACTTGATGATATGGCAATTTGATCAATTTTATCAACTTGCATTAGCATATTAAGGATTGGAATAAAATAATAAAGTTATACCTGCATGTAGGCATTATGCCAAATCGTACATTGCAGTTCACTGTATGTTTGGGTGAGAAAAGTTTTCTGCTACAAAGCACTTGATAAACTTCTTAATGGCTGTAGAATCTTCAGGAACATTGAAAGAGATTCTATCAGTATCCCTGGATAGAGAATCCCACAAATCTCACAGAAGAGAAACTGAGCCTGAACAACAATTGAGATTCCTATAAATGATATGGCAGAAACAGGGTAGGAGAAGTAAATCATATTTTGTTAGGAGAAATTTGCCACAAGTGGAGACAATTGGCAGAGCATATCAGAGTGTGCGCTGTGTCCTATATTTCAGACTGTGATGACAAGTATAAATGAGGCAGTATCTAAGGGTCCCTGATACCACTTACCCATCTTACCCACTTTCTGTCCATTTATCCTCCATTAATCACCAACTTCCTAATCCTATGTGCCCTGGGTAAAGGAGAACTGAATTCTTTCGTCAGAGATGGAGTCAGTAGGGACCTAGAGCCCTGCTGTGGAGAATTCTACAAGAGAGAATAGGTGAGAACTATCCTTCTGCTGGCCAGAGTAGTGGAGAAAAACAGCAACCTATTTAAGAAGTCTAGGAAAGGTGGTCAGGAGTGCAGGCAGCAGCCTGGGGACCATAGAGGTCAGAAGACCAGTGAGAGTTGTTTCTGGAATGGACACACAGAGAAGCAGAAAAACAGCCATTAAAAAAAGACAACGACAGAGCAGAGGCACAGTAGCTATGTGGACAGCAAGAGACTCTCTGACCATATCTATATAATTACCTACATACACTGTTCTATGATCACCTAAAAGGAAATGTTAGAAAACAAGACACTTAGAGTTTAGAGTACTGATACTCAGTAGAGATGGGTGCAGACAGTGTCAGGTTAAGGCATTCTTTCTATGTGACCACTGGTGTCTAAAGGGATGCATTTGTTCCTCTTTATAATTAATGCCAGCGCAACTTGTGTGCTACTTACAACCCAAGCACAAAGGTATTCGTTGTTTTCAGTGGTAAAAATGTTTAACTAAACTACAGTACTTGATGATATGGCAATTTTTGATCAATATTTGATCAACTTGCATTAGCATATTAAGGATGGTTAGCTGCTTATAATAAAATAATAAAGTTATACCTGTCACAGAAAGGAACATGACATTAACAGATCAGTAAAAATAAGGTTTTACAAAGCAGAGGCTAATCATTCGAAAGACATATGACTACTTGATAATGTGACTCATAGCTGATTTCCTCCCATCTGGCAACTTCCCAAACTCCAGAGCAGCAGCTGTTTTGTTGAAATAGCCTATGAGTCAAATAAATTATTTATTTATTTATTTTTTGGCTCTGGAGTCCTACTTCCCTGACCAGGAATTGAAAACTGGACCTTGGCAGGGAAAGTTCAGAGTCCTAACCACTGGACAACCTGAAAATTCCCAATTTTAAGACTTCCTGTTAAAATTAAAAGAAAGCCAAAATATAAAATACAGCTGGCACTTTGTATATGTAGATTCCTCATCTGTGGATTCAGCCAACATTGGATCAAAAGTAATCAAAAATTCCAGAAAGTTCTAAAAGCCAATCTTGAATTTGCTTCATGTTGATAATTATATAGGATTTACATTGTAATTGCAACTATTTACATTGCATTTATATTATTTTGAAGTTATAAGAAATACAGAGATGTTGTTGCCAGTGGGGAGGTAAGTGGGAGAGGGTTGGACTGGGAGTTCAGGATTAGCAGATGTAAAAAGTTGTCCTCTGTAGCACAGGGAACTATATTCAATATCCTGTGATAAACCATAATGGAAAAGAAGATGAAAATATGTGTTCATATATGTATAACAGAGTCACTTTGCTGTACTGCAGTAATTAACATTAATATTCAACTATATTTCAATAAAAGTAGATTTAAAAAGAAATATGGAGATGATTCAAAGTGAAAAAGAGGGTGTGTTTAGGTTATATGCAAATATTACACCATTTTATATAATGGACTTCTGGAGCATCCTCAGATTTTTGACCTCTGTTAGAGGTTTGTCATTCTCAGATAGTAAGAGGTGACTATCTTCAACATTAATACTTACACAATATTATAAATTTAAGTATAGAGACAATCTGAATGAGTAAGCATGTGTGTGTATTTATTATTATGTGTACATTTGCATACTTTTATAATAGTGTTTATTGGGTGCCTGTTTTTGCCAAACACTGATCTTATTGCTTAAAAGATATCAGTGAATATAACACCTATCATTATGGAGCTCATATCTTCATGGACGTAAGCTCCACCCATGCCTTGAATAAGTAGAGTGTGTATTATATTAGAAACTAGCAAATGCTATGGAATGTAAAATGGAGCAGCAAAAACAAAATTATGAGCACAGGGCTAATAGTTGTGAGGCTGCAATTTTTAAATAGAGCAGAAGAAGGGGACCTCATTAGCTGGTGACATTTGAAGAATTATTTCAAAAAGATAAAGGAATGAGACATATGGATAGACTGGGTGAAAGTGCTCCAAGGCAAAAGAAAAGGCCCATTCAAAGGCAATGAAGTGCTTGATTATTTACTGGATGTTTTGGAGGAAGGGCCAAAGTGTCACAAGCAAGTAGGCCCTGGAGAGTGTAGTGCGAGTTAAGATAGATGTGAAGGGTTATAACTTCCCCCGCTATGAAAATATTGAAAGGACATAAGTATGTGTGCTATGAAGAACAGAAATTCTCCCTGAGAATGTTCAGAGTTTTCTTTAATACTTTTATGTTAGATGGCATCCTTTTTTAGGTTAAGGAGCACTTTTAACTTATTGGTTACTAAGAGTATCTTTGTTACCAGCCAAAATGTCTCCTTGTAACTTTTAACACTGGATGTAATTTTCCAGCATCAAAATTACACATCAGAAATATACATCTCTTTCTTAGGTTGGCCCTTCATATACATGATGACATTTATCACGTTTTTTGTTTTCCATAAGCATGCTTCTTAAACTACATTATCTTTAACTCATCCAAATATTCTGTATGGGGCAAATGTTTCCGACCTTCACGGAGAGAAATCAGCTCCTCCAGAAGATTTATGTTTTATTTTAAATCAGGAATCAGAAACCTAACACCAACAGCTTAAATATTGTCATAGTGGTGGAGAATGAAATGTGACATCTTTTTTCCTGAAAGCCTTCGTTTCATTAGTATTCAGTATAATGAGTGTTTTATTAATATTGTTAGCCATAATAACTTATTGTCTGTATATGAGAGCTGATCTCTTGTGGACATATAAATTGCTGAGGAGGCAGATTTCTGCAGTTGTTACCTCCATTTCAAAATTTTTGCCACTCAGAGCAGGACCATTTGTTCATACAAAGTATATATATTTTTTCTATTTATCCTATTGTAGTATTTTTAGTAGTGTTTGTGGGATTCAATATGTTACTTAGCTATTTAGAATTTTTACCATTAACACAATAGATACAGCCACCATGGAGAAATGTGTGAACATTTCTCAAAAAACTAAAAAGATTCAGTCGTTCCACCCATTCTGGCCATTCTGTCTGGTGTGGGGTAGTATCTTATTGTGGTTTTGATTTGCATTTCTCTAGTAGCATGATCTCTAGTAGATGATGTTGAGCATATATTCATGTGTTTCTTGATCATCTGTGTGTCTTTGGAGAGAGGTCTATTTAGGTCTTCTGCCCAGTTTTGGAAAGACTTGTATTTTTTTTTGAGCATTTTGATCTCTATAGAATTTAGGAGGAAGGGCCAAAGTGTCACAAGCAAGTAGGCCCTGGAGAGTGTAGTGCGAGTTAAGATAGATGTGAAGGGTTATAACTTCCCCCGCTATGAAAATATTGAAAGGACATAAGTATGTGTGCTATGAAGAACAGAAATTCTCCCTGAGAATGTTCAGAGTTTTCTTTAATACTTTTATGTTAGATGGCATCCTTTTTTAGGTTAAGGAGCACTTTTAACTTATTGGTTACTAAGAGTATCTTTGTTACCAGCCAAAATGTCTCCTTGTAACTTTTAACACTGGATGTAATTTTCCAGCATCAAAATTACACATCAGAAATACACACCTCTTTCTTAGGTTGGCCCTTCATATACATGATGACATTTATCACATTTTTTGTTTTCCATAAGCATGCTTCTTAAACTACATTATCTTTAACTCATCCAAATATTCTGTATGGGGCAAATGTTTCCGACCTTCACGGAGAGAAATCAGCTCCTCTAGAAGATTTATGTTTTATTTTAAATCAGGAATCAGAAACCTAACACCAACAGCTTAAATATTGTCATAGTGGTGGAGAATGAAATGTGACATCTTTTTTCCTGAAAGCCTTCGTTTCATTAGTATTCAGTATAATGAGTGTTTTATTAATATTGTTAGCCATAATAACTTATTGTCTGTATATGAGAGCTGATCTCTTGTGGACATATAAATTGCTGATGAGGCAGATTTCTGTAGTTGTTACCTGCATTTCAAAATTTTTGCCACTCAGAGCAGGACCATTTGTTCATACAAAGTATATATATTTTTTCTATTTATCCTATTGTAGTATTTTTAGTAGTGTTTGTGGGATTCAATATGTTACTTAGCTATTTAGAATTTTTACCATTAACACAATAGATACAGCCACCATGGAGAAATGTGTGAACATTTCTCAAAAAACTAAAAAGATTCAGTCGTTCCACCCATTCTGGCCATTCTGTCTGGTGTGGGGTAGTATCTTATTGTGGTTTTGATTTGCATTTCTCTAGTAGCATGATCTCTAGTAGATGATGTTGAGCATATATTCATGTGTTTCTTGATCATCTGTGTGTCTTTGGAGAGAGGTCTATTTAGGTCTTCTGCCCAGTTTTGGAAAGACTTGTATGTTTGTTTTTTATATTGAGCATGTCTTTTAAAGAGCTAACACAGTATAGATTACAAAATAAGTAGAATTCAACTACCAAACATTTTTCCTTGTCAGCGAACTATGGCAATTTTATTAAGGGCTTTCCAATGTTTAAGTCATGGATTTATCAGCATAAAAAAATGAAATTTCATTGTCTTGTTTGGTAGAAATGTAACACATCCAAGAAATTATGTACCCATTGTATTACTTAAAACTCATTGGCAGCTACTAAATTAAAGAGGTATACTCATAAAAAAATAAAGGAAACAAGATTGTTATACGTTCTTTTTTTTCTATTTTATTTTACTTTTTTATTTTTACAGAGTTTTGTTGTTAACAGATATGTATAATCCCAGATTAGTTATATGTATATACCTGGCCCCCATCACTCCTCCACGCCCCTCCCAGTCCCCACTATCTCACTCCTCCAAGCCATCACACACACCCTTGCAGGATCCCCTATTCCCACAGTGCAATGACAATAGCTATCTTTTTCACATATGATAGTATAGGTTTCCATGTTATTCTTTCTATGCCTCCTTCCTGCTGTTCATTCCCCACAATGTCCATATGTCTGTTCTCTATGTCTGTTTTTCCATTGCTTCATTGTGTATGTTACCATTACCTTCTTACTAGATTCCACATATATGTGTTAGTATACTGTACTTGTCTTTCTCTTTTTGACTTACTTCACTGTGTATAGTAGGTTCTAGATCCATCCACCTCATTAGGGCTGATTCTTCTGCATTTCTACTTATAGCTGAGAAGTACTCCACTGTATATATGTACCAGACTTTTTTTTTTTCCCACTGTATAGCACAGGGATTTATATTTAACATTCTATGATAAACCATAATGGAAAAGAATATAAAAAACAACATATATATAAGAATATAAAACAACAATATATATACATAACTGAATCACTTTTCTGTATAGCAGAAATTAACACAACATTGTAAATCAACTATACTTTAAAAAATAAATTTTTTGTTCCATACAAATTATATTTATTGTTATTTTTTTGTAAAGTTTTATTGTTTATTGCCACACATTGACCCAAATATGCCATAGGTATACATATGTCCCCCACTCCCAAACTTCCCCCCATCCCACCCCTCCAGGTTGCCGCAGAGCCCCTGTTTGAGATCCCCTAGTCCCACAACATATTCCCCTCCCTCACACTAAGGTCTGTAAGACTGTTCTCCAGGTCTGCCTCTCCATTTATGGAATCTAGAAAGATGGTGCTGATAAATGAATATGTAGCAGACTTTTTTATTCATTCATTCATCGATGGACATCTAGGTTGCCTGCATGTTCTAGCTATTGTATAGAGAGCTGCAATGAACATGAGGGTACAGGTGCTTCTTTCAGTTTTGATTTCATAAGCTTAATGGTGGGATTGCTGGGTCATATGGTGCTTCTAATTTTAGTTTTTTTAAGGAATCTCCTTACTGTCTTCCATAGTGGCTGTATCAATTTACATTCCCACCAGCAATGCAAGAGTGTTCCCTTTTCTCTGCACCCTCTCCAGCATTTATTGTCTGTCGATTTGTGGATGATGGCCATTCTGACGGGTGTGAGGTGATATCTCATTGTAGTTTTGACTTGCATTTCTCTAATTATTAGTGAAGTTGAGCATCGTTTCATGTGCCTTTGGGCCATCTGTATGTCATCGTTGGAGAGGTGTCTGTTTAGGTCCTTTTCCCATTTTTTGATTGGGTGGTTCGTTTTTCCAGTGCTGAGTTGTCTGAGTTGTATAAGTATACTGTACTTGTCTTTCTCTGTTTGACTTACTTCACTGTGTATAGTAGGTTCTAGATCCATTCACCTCATTAGGGCTGATTCTTCTGCATTTCTACTTATAGCTGAGAAGTACTCCACTGTATATATGTACCAGACTTTTTTTTTTCCCACTGTATAGCACAGGGATTTATATTTAATATTCTATGATAAACCATAATGGAAAAGAATATAAAAAACAACATATATATAAGAATATAAAACAACAATATATATACATAACTGAATCACTTTTCTGTATAGCAGAAATTAACACAACATTGTAAATCAACTATACTTAAAAAAATAAATTTTTTGTTCCATACAAATTATATTTATTCTTATTTTTTTGTAGAGTTTTATTGTTGATTGCCACACATTGACCCAAATATGCCATAGGTATACATATGTCCCCCACTCCCAAACTTCCCCCCATCCCACCCCTCCAGGTTGCCGCAGAGCCCCTGTTTGAGATCCCCTAGTCCCACAACATATTCCCCTCCATCACACTAAGGTCTGTAAGACTGTTCTCCAGGTCTGCCTCTCCATTTATGGAATCTAGAAAGATGGTGCTGATAAATGAATATGTAGCAGACTTTTTTATTCATTCATTCATCGATGGACATCTAGGTTGCCTGCATGTTCTAGCTATTGTATAGAGAGCTGCAATGAACATGAGGGT
Source organism: Tragulus kanchil (assembly GCA_022376925.1). Lineage (NCBI taxonomy): Eukaryota > Metazoa > Chordata > Mammalia > Artiodactyla > Tragulidae > Tragulus > Tragulus kanchil. Next base: position 18,482,168 of record JAIOJX010000025.1, read on the forward strand.
ACAGGTGCTTCTTTCAGTTTTGATTTCATAAGCTTAATGGTGGGATTGCTGGGTCATATGGTGCTTCTAATTTTAGTTTTTTAAGGAATCTCCTTACTGTCTTCCATAGTGGCTGTATCAATTTACATTCCCACCAGCAATGCAAGAGTGTTCCCTTTTCTCTGCACCCTCTCCAGCATTTATTGTCTGTCGATTTGTGGATGATGGCCATTCTGACGGGTGTGAGGTGATATCTCATTGTAGTTTTGACTTGCATTTCTCTAATTATTAGTGAAGTTGAGCATCGTTTCATGTGCCTTTGGGCCATCTGTATGTCATCGTTGGAGAGGTGTCTGTTTAGGTCCTTTTCCCATTTTTTGATTGGGTGGTTCGTTTTTCCAGTGCTGAGTTGTCTGAGTTGCTTGTAGATTTTGAAGATTAATTCTTTGTCTGTTGTTTCATTTGCTATGATTTTCTCCCACTCTGTGGGCTGTCTGTTCAGCTTTTTTGTAATTTCTTTAGCTGTGCAAAAGCTTTTAAGTTTCATTAGGTCCCACATGTTCATTTGTCTTTTTAGTTCCACTATTCTAGTAGGTGGGTCAGAGAAGATCTTGCTCTGATTGATGTCCTTGAGGGTTTTGCCTATATTCTCCTCTAAGAGTTTGATGGTTTCTGGCCTTACATTTAAGTCTTTAATCCATTTTGAGTTGATCTTTGTGCATGGTGTCAGGGTATGTTCCAACTTCATTTTTTTGCATGTAGCATATATCATTTTTATCTATTCATTAAGTGATGGATATTGGGTTGTTTCCAATGTTAGGTTATTATGAATAATGTAGTTAGGATTGTTTATGAACAAGCTTTTATTTGGACATAAGTTCTCATATCTCTTGTGTGTTCATACAAGATTGGAAAGTATATGGTGACTATGTTTATTTTTTGTTTGTGGAATTGTCAAACTGTTTCTCAGAGTGGCTGAATTATTTTAACATTTCCACCAGCAGTGGATGACTATTGTCACTATTACTGTCATTTTGATAGTAGCCGTCCTGGTGGGCATGAAGCGGTACCTCCCTGTGGTTTGCCTTTCTGTTATGGCTAAAGATGTTGAACATCTTTTCATGTGTTTTTGGGCCATCTGTATGTCATCGTTGGAGAGGTGTCTGTTTAGGTCCTTTTCCCATTTTTTGATTGGGTGGTTCGTTTTTCCAGTGCTGAGTTGTCTGAGTTGCTTGTAGATTTTGAAGATTAATTCTTTGTCTGTTGTTTCATTTGCTATGATTTTCTCCCACTCTGTGGGCTGTCTGTTCAGCTTTTTTGTAATTTCTTTAGCTGTGCAAAAGCTTTTAAGTTTCATTAGGTCCCACATGTTCATTTGTCTTTTTAGTTCCACTATTCTAGTAGGTGGGTCAGAGAAGATCTTGCTCTGATTGATGTCCTTGAGGGTTTTGCCTATATTCTCCTCTAAGAGTTTGATGGTTTCTGGCCTTACATTTAAGTCTTTAATCCATTTTGAGTTGATCTTTGTGCATGGTGTCAGGGTATGTTCCAACTTCATTTTTTTGCATGTAGCATATATCATTTTTATCTATTCATTAAGTGATGGATATTGGGTTGTTTCCAATGTTAGGTTATTATGAATAATGTAGTTAGGATTGTTTATGAACAAGCTTTTATTTGGACATAAGTTCTCATATCTCTTGTGTGTTCATACAAGATTGGAAAGTATATGGTGACTATGTTTATTTTTTGTTTGTGGAATTGTCAAACTGTTTCTCAGAGTGGCTGAATTATTTTAACATTTCCACCAGCAGTGGATGACTATTGTCACTATTACTGTCATTTTGATAGTAGCCGTCCTGGTGGGCATGAAGCGGTACCTCCCTGTGGTTTGCCTTTCTGTTATGGCTAAAGATGTTGAACATCTTTTCATGTGCCTATTGGTCATTTGTACGCCTTCTTTGTAGAAAGTTTATTCAGATACTTGCCCAATTTTTGAATGTGTTATCTGTCAATGGTCTAATTCTCTTACAGTGACGTGTCTCCTTTATGATCAGAGTGCTTTGTTGGACGGGGACACAGTCTCTGGTCATCACAGCTTGGCTTTCTTGTGTTGAATCGTTGCCCTCTGAGCAAACTAATGTGAAGGCAATTAGGACTCCAGTATTCTCAGCTTACCACACCCTAAATGTGAAATCTGTATGGAAGAGGGAAGACCTCCACATTTTGGGTGCACTAATTTGAAATTTAGCTCTCATGGCTCAGACGGTAAAGAATCTGCCTGTGGATCTGAATGTGGGAGGCCTGGGTTTGATCCCTGGATTGGGAAGATTCTCTGGAAGAGGGCATGGCCACCCACTCCGGTATTCTTGACTGGAGAATCACCGTGGATAGAGGAGCCTGACAGCCTACAATCCATGGGGTCACAAAGAGTCGGATGTGACTGAGCAACTAAGCATAGCACAACACAGAAGTTGGAGCAGTAAGAATTGCTGGCTGCACATCCCTCCCAGGGAGGTGCCTGTAGTCCTTATCTGGGAGCCAGAGAGGAAGCTATCTTCTTAAATGGGTGACACAAGGTGGAGCAAAAGGAGCAAGTCATGGCTCAAGTGCCACAAAGCCTTTTTTTATTGAGATGTAGTCAGAATTCTTGAATAAATGTTTATTCATTTGCTAAATGCCCTTATAGCCTTTTCTGGAGACTTTTAATTGGCTGCTTTTAGAAATAATTTTCACTGATTCTTTTTTTTTTTTTTGCTGGGGAACATGTTTGGAAAGATCCTCATGCCTACTCCAAAAGTAGATCCTTCTACCATATTTTAGCTTGTGAGAGAGGAAAAGAGCTCTCCCCAACTTTTTCCTCAAAATGTGTAATCAATTGGAGAATGTTTCAGAGATTGATACTTTTAGTAGTATCACTCTACTAGTAGTTTATGAACATCATGTTTTTAAAAATCACAAAGATATTTGCATTCTCGGATTGTTGATGTATCTATTTTCCAAGTGTTTCTAAAAGCATCGAATGCTTTAGGAAGGGTAATTTCAATGTAAATTGGGGTCTCTTTTTGAAATCATGGCACTCTTTGATAAAATTGCAAGCAGTGTTTGTTTGCCAGGATCACTGAAAATAGGATTCTGCAGAAGTTTGACTATAATACATTCAAGGTAGTCATTACGCCCTTTCATTTCTGAGTCTCTGTAGCATTTGAAGTAAAAAACTGTGGTTGGGTCTATTCATGTTATAATAGAAAACACTGAGCTTCAAGTTATTATAGCTATGTTATGCTTTGAGAGACTGTGGAGGATGTATTGGTTTAATAAATAGCAGGTACTATTTGTACAATAATTGAAATATTTAACCTTAGCTTGATAATGCACTTGATGTGTAAGTCTCTCCCATGGGTCCTGGCACCCTCGCACAACTCTTTTCTTAAATGGACAGTAATAAATGTACCTGTCTGAGGTTCACCCACTGTAAGTCATTTATACAATAGATATACCACCCTTTCTGTCTCTTGATTTCCTTTAATGTTAGGTTATGAATGCTGAATTTTTAATGAGATTAACATACTTCTTTGAAAGATAGGAGGTCAATGGAGAGTAATTTGGCTTGGTTTTCATTTACTATTGTAAGATTAGACTTTCAAGAAGTTATCTTGGGTACTTTCATATTTATTGAAATACATTGCCTTACAATGTAGGTGGAAATAACTGTCCTCTTATGTTCTCTTGTCTTTGGAATGAAGTATCAGTTTTTCCAAATGGACATGTCAACATATTTTGTCCATCTTGATATTTTTATGTCTCCTAAAATAATAGTTCTATGTTTAACTGAAAAGAAAACTTGCTTGCTAGAATAGTTCTAATTACTTTGACAATTCATAAATTAATTTGAACAGGTTGGAAGTTTCACTTATGGTGTTCTGTGTTTTAGGTAAATAAATAGGCTGTGGCCTTTTTGTTGTTTGTTTCTATTAATCCCATGGACAGAGAGAAATACCAAACATTTAAAAATCACAAAGATATTTGCATTCTCGGATTGTTGATGTATCTATTTTCCAAGTGTTTCTAAAAGCATCGAATGCTTTAGGAAGGGTAATTTCAATGTAAATTGGGGTCTCTTTTTGAAATCATGGCACTCTTTGATAAAATTGCAAGCAGTGTTTGTTTGCCAGGATCACTGAAAATAGGATTCTGCAGAAGTTTGACTATAATACATTCAAGGTAGTCATTCGCCCTTTCATTTCTGAGTCTCTGTAGCATTTGAAGTAAAAAACTGTGGTTGGGTCTATTCATGTTATAATAGAAAACACTGAGCTTCAAGTTATTATAGCTATGTTATGCTTTGAGAGATTGTGGAGGATGTATTGGTTTAATAAATAGCAGGTACTATTTGTACAATAATTGAAATATTTAACCTTAGCTTGATAATGCACTTGATGTGTAAATCTCTCCCATGGGTCCTGGCACCCTCGCACAACTCTTTTCTTAAATGGACAGTAATAAATGTACCTGTCTGAGGTTCACCCACTGTAAGTCATTTATACAATAGATATACCACCCTTTCTGTCTCTTGATTTCCTTTAATGTTAGGTTATGAATGCTGAATTTTTAATGAGATTAACATACTTCTTTGAAAGATAGGAGGTCAATGGAGAGTAATTTGGCTTGGTTTTCATTTACTATTGTAAGATTAGACTTTCAAGAAGTTATCTTGGGTACTTTCATATTTATTGAAATACATTGCCTTACAATGTAGGTGGAAATAACTGTCCTCTTATGTTCTCTTGTCTTTGGAATGAAGTATCAGTTTTTCCAAATGGACATGTCAACATATTTTGTCCATCTTGATATTTTTATGTCTCCTAAAATAATAGTTCTATGTTTAACTGAAAAGAAAACTTGCTTGCTAGAATAGTTCTAATTACTTTGACAATTCATAAATTAATTTGAACAGGTTGGAAGTTTCACTTATGGTGTTCTGTGTTTTAGGTAAATAAATAGGCTGTGGCCTTTTTTTGTTGTTGTTTCTATTAATCCCATGGACAGAGAGAAATACCAGAATCCAAGGTTTATACACAGGATAAATATTTTGAAGAAAAGTAACATAGTTCTAAAAATTGAAATCTTACCATCTCTTTCTCCCGCTGAGCAGTGATCCCAAAAAATGCAATCTGGAAAGTTGGACCAAACATTTGTGACTGATGCCAAGCTGATTTGGGGCTTCATAGAAACCTTTAATAACTATCAGATGGAATTGAGAGCTTTAAATATGGTCAAATTTCTTTAATAAAATACTGAATAGTAATTCAATTCCTGAATTTGATGAGAATTACAGGAAATATTCTTTTAGTTCTCTTTATTTAAGAGGCCATGAAGAGTAATTTATATTACCCTTATCTAAATAAGTTGTTGAAAATTTAACTAACAGAAAATAAAAACAGATATCACACTTAAACATGATTTTTAACAATATGTGACAATGTAAGCTTTCTCTGTGTACAGCTTCAATCAGGTAATAAAACAACTAAACAGACCTCAAAAGAGCATAGAATTTGCCTAATTAAGGTACTTACAGTTTACATTTGAATCCAAGATTGTCTAATTTGAGAAATTTAATCTCTGTTATATTATTGTAATTAAATTTGAGGAACGCTTATGTAAGATTCAGATACAAAAGTAAAACTCTGAGCTTTGGTGCTTCTCTGGTGGTCCAGTGGGTAGGGAGTCTGCTTTGCAGTGCAAGGGACACCAGTTCAAGTCCTGGCCAGGGAAGATCCCACATGCCTCGAAATGGCTGGACCAGTGTTTACAGTTGCGAGCCAGCGCTCTGGAGTGCATACTCCCAGAGCAGGTGCTCTGCAATGAGAGAGGCCACTGTGATGGGAGGTCCACAAGGCCAAAGAATAAAGATGGATGAAAATAAATTTAAAAAACCAATAAAAGAGGACCAAAAAAAAAAGGCAAAAAACCAGAGACATAGGTTAGGGTTCGCTCCCTGGTCTGGGAAGATACCACATGCCGCAGAACAGCTAAGCCCATGTGCCACAACTTCTGAGCCTATGCTCTAGACCCTCGGAACCGAAACTACTGAAGGGCCAGCACCCTGGAGCTTGTGCTCTGCAACTAGAGAGCAGCCCCAGTTGCCATGACTAGAGAAAAGCCTGAGCAGCAACGAAGATCCAGCACAGCCAAAAATGGATAAATGAATAAATGCATAAGTAAAAATTTAAAAAAAATGTAGAAAAAAAAAAAAAGAAACATCAAAATGTCGCTGAATGAGAGTAAACATGCTATCATTTTGCCCTGGGAAAACATGCTCTAGTATCACATAGGTGAATTTCGGAACTTGAAAGTTAACTTCTTTATAAAAACGGGGCTTGTATTTGTCCTGGATTGCATACAAGATTTCTGCCTCAGATTAATGAGGTAATGTATGTGTTATGTACATGTGAGAAACAAGGTTATTGTCACTGAGAAGCCAGGAGTGAAAGGCCAGGCCTTTGTCTTCAGTAAGATATTGAAATATATTTGCCCTTTTTAAGGTGGTAAGAAAATGTCAAATTATTTAACACTTACCTTCTTTTACTTCTAACCTTTAAAAATAAATGTTTAAATACAGTGTGCTAGTAACGTCACCATGATGTCTGTGGTAGAGTAAGAAAATAAGATATGGAAATGAAAGGCAATTAAGTTCTAAGGAAGGAAAAAGAACATGATAAGTATGGATTTAAAGCCTTCTATTTCATTATATGTTAACAACATGCTATTTAAATATCAGATGTGGTATCATGGAAAGGTAGAACATATCTTTTGGTGTTGATCAACAATGATTTGAGGGTAGAGAGTCTATATCTTATAATAAACCAATTATATAGCAAAATAAAGCGATAGATGAACAGTTTCTTGAATGCCTCGAAATGGCTGGACCAGTGTTTACAGTTGCGAGCCAGCTCTGAGTGCATACTCCCAGAGGGGCTCTGCAATGAGAGAGGCCACTGTGATGGGAGGTCCACAAGGCCAAAGAATAAAGATGGATGAAAATAAATTTAAAAAACCAATAAAAGAGGACCAAAAAAAAAAAGCAAAAAACCAGAGACATAGGTTCGGGTTCGCTCCCTGATCTGGGAAGATACCACATGCCGCAGAACAGCTAAGCCCATGTGCCACAACTTCTGAGCCTATGCTCTAGACCCTCGGAACCGAAACTACTGAAGGGCCAGCACCCTGGAGCTTGTGCTCTGCAACTAGAGAGCAGCCCCAGTTGCCATGACTAGAGAAAAGCCTGAGCAGCAACGAAGATCCAGCACAGCCAAAAATGGATAAATGAATAAATGCATAAGTAAAAATTTAAAAAAAATGTAGAAAAAAAAAAAAAGAAACATCAAAATGTCGCTGAATGAGAGTAAACATGCTATCATTTTGCCCTGGGAAAACATGCTCTAGTATCACATAGGTGAATTTCGGAACTTGAAAGTTAACTTCTTTATAAAAACGGGGCTTGTATTTGTCCTGGATTGCATACAAGATTTCTGCCTCAGATTAATGAGGTAATGTATGTGTTATGTACATGTGAGAAACAAGGTTATTGTCACTGAGAAGCCAGGAGTGAAAGGCCAGGCCTTTGTCTTCAGTAAGATATTGAAATATATTTGCCCTTTTTAAGGTGGTAAGAAAATGTCAAATTATTTAACACTTACCTTCTTTTACTTCTAACCTTTAAAAATAAATGTTTAAATACAGTGTGCTAGTAACGTCACCATGATGTCTGTGGTAGAGTAAGAAAATAAGATATGGAAATGAAAGGCAATTAAGTTCTAAGGAAGGAAAAAGAACATGATAAGTATGGATTTAAAGCCTTCTATTTCATTATATGTTAACAACATGCTATTTAAATATCAGATGTGGTATCATGGAAAGGTAGAACATATCTTTTGGTGTTGATCAACAATGATTTGAGGGTAGAGAGAGTCTATATCTTATAATAAACCAATTATATAGCAAAATAAAGCGATAGATGAACAGTTTCTTGAATAAAGGGTGTGCTGGAAATGGGAGAAGATGCTTATTAACACGTGGAAAGTAAGAAGAGGGCTGACTATTGCTTGGTAGGTAAATAATACAATAGTATGTAGGGGATACATTCAGAGTGCAATTCATTGTTGTTACTGGCAACATAATTCAGATTTGAAAATGATCTATTTAATAATTCTTGCTCTTCATATTAAGAAGGAAAAAGGAGACATAGCTCTGTATCTCTATTTTGAGGACAGTAAGGTGATTAGAATTTGCCTGACTTAATAAAAGGTCATCGATGCTGGGGTAAGGGGAGCATGGCTCCTGCTTAATAGTCCAGATCATTCTTTCTGTCTGTCCAAAAAGAAGGTAGGCGAAATGTCTGCCACAATCCTAAGGCTCTTTAGTTGAGAGTTCTTACTTCAAGACTAGAGTAGAATATGATGGTTAAACACAGGATCTGGAGTTAGAAGAGACTAGAACTCTCCTGTAAGTTACATGCTTGATGATCTCAGCCAAGAATTTGTATTTTTGTTTTTTCCTCCACCATACCTAAAAAGAATGTAGATACACTGACTTTAAATTATGCATGTAAATGCTTTGCTAAATATCAATGTGCATTAAACTTTCAATTCAGAACGAGTTCTTTCCACTATGGGTTTTATTTGCATTTTTCAATATCCCTTGAATGACCATTTTCTTTATATCTTATACATTTATTTTCTTTAATAGGTGCTTAAAAATAAATGTTTAAATACAGTGTGCTAGTAACGTCACCATGATGTCTGTGGTAGAGTAAGAAAATAAGATATGGAAATGAAAGGCAATTAAGTTCTAAGGAAGGAAAAAGAACATGATAAGTATGGATTTAAAGCCTTCTATTTCATTATATGTTAACAACATGCTATTTAAATATCAGATGTGGTATCATGGAAAGGTAGAACATATCTTTTGGTGTTGATCAACAATGATTTGAGGGTAGAGAGAGTCTATATCTTATAATAAACCAATTATATAGCAAAATAAAGCGATAGATGAACAGTTTCTTGAATAAAGGGTGTGCTGGAAATGGGAGAAGATGCTTATTAACACGTGGAAAGTAAGAAGAGGGCTGACTATTGCTTGGTAGGTAAATAATACAATAGTATGTAGGGGATACATTCAGAGTGCAATTCATTGTTGTTACTGGCAACATAATTCAGATTTGAAAATGATCTATTTAATAATTCTTGCTCTTCATATTAAGAAGGAAAAAAAGGGAGACATAGCTCTGTATCTCTATTTTGAGGACAGTAAGGTGATTAGAATTTGCCTGACTTAATAAAAGGTCATCGATGCTGGGGTAAGGGGAGCATGGCTCCTGCTTAATAGTCCAGATCATTCTTTCTGTCTGTCCAAAAAGAAGGTAGGCGAAATGTCTGCCACAATCCTAAGGCTCTTTAGTTGAGAGTTCTTACTTCAAGACTAGAGTAGAATATGATGGTTAAACACAGGATCTGGAGTTAGAAGAGACTAGAACTCTCCTGTAAGTTACATGCTTGATGATCTCAGCCAAGAATTTGTATTTTTGTTTTTCCTCCACCATACCTAAAAAGAATGTAGATACACTGACTTTAAATTATGCATGTAAATGCTTTGCTAAATATCAATGTGCATTAAACTTTCAATTCAGAACGAGTTCTTTCCACTATGGGTTTTATTTGCATTTTTCAATATCCCTTGAATGACCATTTTCTTTATATCTTATACATTTATTTTCTTTAATAGGTGCTTAAAAATATCTGCTGAATGAATGAATGGATGGATGAGTAAATGGAAATCACTTTGAAATATACTGTAAATAGAAAGGATGTGTAACACTATATGTATAAAATTTAATTTTCCATTTCTTTGGAGCTTTTTATCTCTAGTGCAGAATTCCAGAAATATATGATTTTTTTTCTCCAAATCTTTCTTCCTTATATAAAACTCCAAACAGTTCAGGGACTGGTAATTTTGAAATTCTACAGATAGGAGAATACTTTCCATGGGATGGAACTGATTCAACATTTGGCTCTTTATATATTCATGATATTGAATATATATTAGTCCTTTAAAAATTGTCTTTTATTATTCAAGGATTTATTATTGTTTGTATTCTAAAGCACTTTTTTTTTTTTGCAAGCAATACATGATTTAGTGTGTTATATTAACAGTGTTATTTGGGAGAAGAGAAATCAACACATGTAAGTTCATGAAAACCATGCTCTTCTTTCCAAAGTAGCTATTAAATGAAAGATATTAATAAAATAAGATTGCCATAGCATATAATCTTTGTATGTACATATTTCAGCAGTGAAATTTGACATAATCCACCAACTTCCTCATGGCATTTTATTTTTGCATCTTATAACCTAGACTGATGTTCATTGGATAAATTTAGAAAGTTAATGCCTCATTTTATGCAAGAGAGGTGTAAGATTAAGTATAGTAGAAACCTTGCTAATTATCACTTCTCTGATCTACACACCTGATACTTCTTGCAAGAAGATTTTAGCAAATATTAAAAGGAGGTCATATATCAAAGCATTCTTTTTATACTGTCACAGTTAAGTAGAAATTTGAAAATATATATATGCATATTCCATTTTAGAAAATAGTTTTGGTGTAGATATTTTATATAATGCTACTGACAAAACATAATGTCAAGAATGAATTGCTAGGAAGTCTATTATGATTTCACTAGGTTCTTCCTCCTCTTCATCACGAAAACATTTCAATATTTATTTCCAAACCTTGAATGACCATTTTCTTTATATCTTATACATTTATTTTCTTTAATAGGTGCTTAAAAATATCTGCTGAATGAATGAATGGATGGATGAGTAAATGGAAATCACTTTGAAATATACTGTAAATAGAAAGGATGTGTAACACTATATGTATAAAATTTAATTTTCCATTTCTTTGGAGCTTTTTATCTCTAGTGCAGAATTCCAGAAATATATGATTTTTTTTCTCCAAATCTTTCTTCCTTATATAAAACTCCAAACAGTTCAGGGACTGGTAATTTTGAAATTCTACAGATAGGAGAATACTTTCCATGGGATGGAACTGATTCAACATTTGGCTCTTTATATATTCATGATATTGAATATATATTAGTCCTTTAAAAATTGTCTTTTATTATTCAAGGATTTATTATTGTTTGTATTCTAAAGCACTTTTTTTTTTTTGCAAGCAATACATGATTTAGTGTGTTATATTAACAGTGTTATTTGGGAGAAGAGAAATCAACACATGTAAGTTCATGAAAACCATGCTCTTCTTTCCAAAGTAGCTATTAAATGAAAGATATTAATAAAATAAGATTGCCATAGCATATAATCTTTGTATGTACATATTTCAGCAGTGAAATTTGACATAATCCACCAACTTCCTCATGGCATTTTATTTTTGCATCTTATAACCTAGACTGATGTTCATTGGATAAATTTAGAAAGTTAATGCCTCATTTTATGCAAGAGAGGTGTAAGATTAAGTATAGTAGAAACCTTGCTAATTATCACTTCTCTGATCTACACACCTGATACTTCTTGCAAGAAGATTTTAGCAAATATTAAAAGGAGGTCATATATCAAAGCATTCTTTTTATACTGTCACAGTTAAGTAGAAATTTGAAAATATATATATGCATATTCCATTTTAGAAAATAGTTTTGGTGTAGATATTTTATATAATGCTACTGACAAAACATAATGTCAAGAATGAATTGCTAGGAAGTCTATTATGATTTCACTAGGTTCTTCCTCCTCTTCATCACGAAAACATTTCAATATTTATTTCCAAACTTTCTTTTGAAAGTTTGGCATTCTATATAGATCAAAACCTGTGTGGCTTAGAAGCTGGAGAATCCACCTGCCAATGCAGAAGACGTGGGTTCAATCCCTGGGTCAGGAAGATTCCATGGGGAGGGAAATGGCAACCCAGTGTTCTTGCCTCGAGAATGTCTTGGACAGAGGAGCCTGGTGGGCTACAGTTTGTCGTCACAAAGAGTCAGACATGACTGAATGACTAACACATACATCATAGATATTATAAAAACAAATATAACTTTGTAAATGTGTGGAATATGTAATGTTTAAATATGCACAGAGGACTCACACAATTCAGCAAGAGAAAATGTTGAAATGGTTAAAAGGTTTGTTCAGTTTTCCTTGAGATGTTACAGGAAAACCTGTATGAATATTTTGGCCAACACAGTCTTTTTACATTCTAAAAGGTAGAAATAATTCTAACTGCTTGCTTTACTATAGTGCAATAATATTTTGAATTTATCTGAACTGACAAAATTGTGTCTATAACCAAGTAACGCTTGTCCAAAAAAGAATTCGTAGAAACAAATTAATACTGGTGGCTGCAGCTAAGCATTTAACCAGAGTGTGCAAGGGTACATGGTCTCCTACTCCTGGTCCATGTTTGATTGGCTGTGGGGGTTGAATTTGCTATTACCATATGTTACTTTGGCTGGTTTATTTCACATTATATAGGATGATCACCCTCACCTTATATAAGCGGTGAAAGAAGTTAGCATAATGTCTGCACAAAGACACCCAGGAAAGATATAATTTATTAACACATTTATCAGAGGAAAACAGGTACTCTTAAGCATACTAATTAAAAATAAGAAAGGAAATGAACCCTCAAAAAAAAAAACATTAGAAGATAAGGAAGGTCATATATCAAAGCATTCTTTTATACTGTCACAGTTAAGTAGAAATTTGAACATATATATATGCCTATTCCATTTTAGAAAATAGTTTTGGTGTAGATATTTTATATAATGCTACTGACAAAACATAATGTCAAGAATGAATTGCTAGGAAGTCTATTATGATTTCACTAGGTTCTTCCTCCTCTTCATCACGAAAACATTTCAATATTTATTTCCAAACTTTCTTTTGAAAGTTTGGCATTCTATATAGATCAAAACCTGTGTGGCTTAGAAGCTGGAGAATCCACCTGCCAATGCAGAAGACGTGGGTTCAATCCCTGGGTCAGGAAGATTCCATGGGGAGGGAAATGGCAACCCAGTGTTCTTGCCTCGAGAATGTCTTGGACAGAGGAGCCTGGTGGGCTACAGTTTGTCGTCACAAAGAGTCAGACATGACTGAATGACTAACACATACATCATAGATATTATAAAAACAAATATAACTTTGTAAATGTGTGGAATATGTAATGTTTAAATATGCACAGAGGACTCACACAATTCAGCAAGAGAAAATGTTGAAATGGTTAAAAGGTTTGTTCAGTTTTTCCTTGAGATGTTACAGGAAAACCTGTATGAATATTTTGGCCAACACAGTCTTTTTACATTCTAAAAGGTAGAAATAATTCTAACTGCTTGCTTTACTATAGTGCAATAATATTTTGAATTTATCTGAACTGACAAAATTGTGTCTATAACCAAGTAACGCTTGTCCAAAAAAGAATTCGTAGAAACAAATTAATACTGGTGGCTGCAGCTAAGCATTTAACCAGAGTGTGCAAGGGTACATGGTCTCCTACTCCTGGTCCATGTTTGATTGGCTGTGGGGGTTGAATTTGCTATTACCATATGTTACTTTGGCTGGTTTATTTCACATTATATAGGATGATCACCCTCACCTTATATAAGCGGTGAAAGAAGTTAGCATAATGTCTGCACAAAGACACCCAGGAAAGATATAATTTATTAACACATTTATCAGAGGAAAACAGGTACTCTTAAGCATACTAATTAAAAATAAGAAAGGAAATGAACACTTAACTCAAGTTATATTTAAAGAAAAAATACATTAAAAGGACAGAAGAGTAGAATTAATGAAGATAGAAGGAGACATTAATGAAAAAGATGACTAAATAACCTATTGATTTGATCAACAAAATCCAAGTCTCTTTCTTTGCTAAGATTAATATAATGAACAAAGAAACTTTAAAAACAGAATTCATTAACAAAATATTAGAGGTGAATGTAAAAAAAATCTTTTGGCTTTCCTATATATCAATAGGAACACAACAGACAATATGATGGGGAATAAAAGCACATTTACAAGAGCACTGCTAGCTATAAAAAATATTCAGGACTAACCTTATCAAGAACCTTGCAAAATTACATTGTTGTTGTTTAGTCACTAAGTCAGGTTCAATTCTTTTGCGACCTCATGGACTGTAGTCTGCCAGGCTGCTCTGTTCATGGGATTTTCCAGGCAAGAATACTAGAGTGGGTTGCTATTTTCTTCTCCAAGGGATCTTCCTGACCCAAGGATGGAGCCCGCATCTCCTGAATGTCTCCTGCTTGGCAGATGGACTCTTTACTGCTGAACTATTGGGTTGCCCTTACATACAAGAATGTAAAACTTGATAATGGATATACTGGCTGCATAGAGACAACACACACTGGTGCTTTCTACTCGTCCAAACGAAACTGACTAACTTGACCTGTTTTCAGTTGTTGAGGACATAAGGATTGGCTTAAGAATGTTCTTTTCTGTTAATGGTTGCTAATATTCTTACAATTTATATTAATCTCTTGCTTGGTTTCTGATATCTTCCATGTAGCTGATACTCATGAAACCCTAAGTGCTCTTTGCCAAATGACAGCCTAATTTTATGCTTAGATTTATAAGATAATGCAAGGGTACATGGTCTCCTACTCCTGGTCCATGTTTGATTGGCTGTGGGGGTTGAATTTGCTATTACCATATGTTACTTTGGCTGGTTTATTTCACATTATATAGGATGATCACCCTCACCTTATATAAGCGGTGAAAGAAGTTAGCATAATGTCTGCACAAAGACACCCAGGAAAGATATAATTTATTAACACATTTATCAGAGGAAAACAGGTACTCTTAAGCATACTAATTAAAAATAAGAAAGGAAATGAACACTTAACTCAAGTTATATTTAAAGAAAAAATACATTAAAAGGACAGAAGAGTAGAATTAATGAAGATAGAAGGAGACATTAATGAAAAAGATGACTAAATAACCTATTGATTTGATCAACAAAATCCAAGTCTCTTTCTTTGCTAAGATTAATATAATGAACAAAGAAACTTTAAAAACAGAATTCATTAACAAAATATTAGAGGTGAATGTAAAAAAAATCTTTTGGCTTTCCTATATATCAATAGGAACACAACAGACAATATGATGGGGAATAAAAGCACATTTACAAGAGCACTGCTAGCTATAAAAAATATTCAGGACTAACCTTATCAAGAACCTTGCAAAATTACATTGTTGTTGTTTAGTCACTAAGTCAGGTTCAATTCTTTTGCGACCTCATGGACTGTAGTCTGCCAGGCTGCTCTGTTCATGGGATTTTCCAGGCAAGAATACTAGAGTGGGTTGCTATTTTCTTCTCCAAGGGATCTTCCTGACCCAAGGATGGAGCCCGCATCTCCTGAATGTCTCCTGCTTGGCAGATGGACTCTTTACTGCTGAACTATTGGGTTGCCCTTACATACAAGAATGTAAAACTTGATAATGGATATACTGGCTGCATAGAGACAACACACACTGGTGCTTTCTACTCGTCCAAACGAAACTGACTAACTTGACCTGTTTTCAGTTGTTGAGGACATAAGGATTGGCTTAAGAATGTTCTTTTCTGTTAATGGTTGCTAATATTCTTACAATTTATATTAATCTCTTGCTTGGTTTCTGATATCTTCCATGTAGCTGATACTCATGAAACCCTAAGTGCTCTTTGCCAAATGACAGCCTAATTTTATGCTAGATTTCAAGAATAATGCAAATGGGTTATAAGGATCTTCAAGCAGTAGGCAACAGAGATACACCCTCTCTGTGTCCCTTGTTTTGATAATAGTGATGTTGGGAGCAGCTTCATAATATTGTGACATTTTATTCAGGGTTATAAAAATTAAATAAATATAAAATTTGTGTGTTCTGTAGAAAGTGAAAGGCTGGATTTCCTTTATTAAGGAAAATAAAGACATTTAAAATGGTGAAATTTGCCATAAATATCATATTTGGCACACTTAAAATATGTCCAATATAGCTTCTGGTTTTAATAAACTTTAAATGACAAGTCAAGATAGCACCAAAAAAATCCTGGAATGTGATTTTTGTTATCACCCAAATGGCATCTATTAAAATACGGGATGATGGGTGACAGTATCATAGTTGGGTGAAATAAATGATCCTCTTGAGTTTCCACATTGTGGTTAGGAAATAATCAAAAGTTAGAGAAATATAATAGTTTTAAAGGACTAAATGAGTCAGGCTCCAGAAATTTGGTTCCGTTTTAATTGTCCGAGAAAGACAATAGCTGAGTGTGTCATGCGATTGTAGGAAAGGAAACCTTTATTTTGTTGCTGTTTTGCTGGGGGTTTGTTTGTTTGTTTTTGGTGGTGGTTCTAAGCAGTGCTTGTTGAAGAATGTTTGTTCAGTAAACAGTTTACTAATGTTCCTGGCACTTGATAAAATAGCAATGGTTGAAAAATCACTGGAGGAAAAGGCTCGTATTAAGTCATTCCATCACATGAAGATCATAATCAAAGTAGCTAATTATCTACTATGACCACATGTATGTGCCTTCATGCATACATCTTGTATCATTAAATTGTACATCTGTATTACAAGGTGAAAGATTTAAAATTAATGAAAAATATTGTGTGCTCAGATCTAGCTTACTTTTTTAGTGGAATAAAATCTGGCTGTACCATAGTTTTGATGTCAAACAGCTTTTTCTTCCTGTTTACATTTTGCAAGAACAAAAAGCCTCAGCTGGAAAATTGGCCCATAATCACAACTTATTAAGCTTTTACTGATATTGCAATAGAAGTAATGGGTTTTTAATGAGCTTATCCATTTTAGCATTTATGTAATTTATTAACATTTTTCTTTTCCATGATTTGTATATTAACTAAAAAGTTGAATTTAATATTTTTCTTTACTGAACTTTTGAATTCTCAGAATTCACTAATAGCACAATTTCAATTTATTATTGATTGTTTTATTAAGCATTTTCAGTAATTTGGGTGTTATTGTAGGCTTAGATGTGCTGTTAATATGAAAGAATATTCATGATAACTACCTTTTGGCGGAGAAGGAGTATCAACTTCCACGGCAACAAAAGTTGGATTACTGTCTTAAGGAGAGTAAATTTAATATATTGCATGTTGCATGACTTTGACTTTGAGCCACTGTTTAGCACAATTAGTGACTGAATCATAAGCCTAAGGATCTCCATTGAGCATAACCATGGCACTGAAGACTGAATAGATGTTTGGACAGTGTTGGAGGTAGAGAAATAAGAATGACAGCCATGGATTTGGGATTCATTCAGCCCAATGGAATATCTGAAGTGGATGTCTTAAAGATAAATGAGAAGATGGGAATGGGGAATTGTGGCAAAGGCAGGCAAATGGCATCTTTTCCTACAATATGCTTTATTCCGGTGGATAACATACCAAACTGAAAGAAACCATTTAGGAAACTTTTGGTTATTAGTTCATCAATGTGATGTGGGAAATAAATTATTGATATTTTAGAAAGTATTTTATGAGATTATAACTAAATAATAATGGGCATACTTTACAAGTCTTCTTAACTGCCTTTATAAATTTGTTTTCTCTAAGAAAAATGCCAGTCATGAGACTAGTTTTATATGTATATATAGTCTTTTTTTAAATAAAATGAAATAGTTGATATATAATGTATTAATTTCTGCTGTAGAGAAAACTGATTCAGTTATACATATACATAATCATTTTTATATTCTTTCCCATTATCATCACAAGATAGTTAATGTAATTCCCTGTGTTTTATTGTAGGACCTTGTTGTTTATCTATATTATATGTAATAGTTTGCATATGCTAATCCTAAACTCTCAGTCCATCCCTCATCCACCCTTGGCAACCACAAGTCTATTTTCTATATCTGTGAGTCTGTATCTGTTTTGTAGATAAGTTCATTTGTGTCATATTTATATTATTTTGTAATTTTCAGAATTGCTTCTTCATTTTTATTTTGCATAACTAGGTCATTACAGAGTATTGAGTAGAGTTCCTTGTGCTATACAACAAGTTCTTATTAGGTATCCATTTTGTGTGCCATATTTTAGATTTCACACATACAAACACACACATATATATACACATATATCTTTTATTTTTACAGTTGTATTATTTACATGACAACTGTATCTGTTGCCTTGGTGAACAAGGATGTCAAATGTTCTAATCATAACTTTTGGTGAAACTAATAAATTAACCTATTTGCATAATAGTTGTCTTTTCAAAACAGTTTTTTTTTTTTTAAATTTTAAATTGGTACTACACTGATTAATTCCTTTGCTTTTCTCAGACTCTGAAAAAAAATCCAATAGTTTTAGCATGTCTATATGCAATAGGCTGTATAACATTCTATGACTGTATTAGCTGCATCTTATATATCAAGATATAGGCATTTATATCAGACCTATGATCACACCAAAAGTCAAAACTAAGGGACTTCAGAAAGATGAATATTTTCAGTTCTAATGTCGTGTCCTTTACCCTCAGGGCACAAACTTGTACAAGAGCATATATTCAGTAAGAGTTCTATTAAAATAGACTGGAAATTATACGTAATGTTTGGGGGTAATTCAGACTTTGCAAAATTCCATTTGAGGAAATTTTCAGTCCTTTCCTAAACAGAACAATGTAACCTGCTTTAATGAACTGCATGAACATTTCTAATAACTTGTTCACGTTATGGAATAAAAGCATGGGTGTTAAATCCCAGAGTGTGAGAGTGAACCAATTTAGTCAGACCTCTGATTGTACATGCCATACTATGATCCAGGTGCTAAAACGCTCTGGAGCAGAGCTTGGTCAGGCGGTAAAACTCTTCTATTCATTAGTCCTCTTACAGCATTCTTGACAGCTGCCCTGCAACAGGATGAGTCACGAGCACAGGTCCAAAACTGTGTGAAGAGCGATCCCTGCTTTCATCCTGTGGAAAGTCTTCTCAATGCAATCACATTTGCTTCACGGTGTAATTTCACAGTTTGTGTGGTAGTCCCTGACAGCTCACAACCCTGTTGTTATTCAAGGCCAAGCAAATGGGAGAGACATGAACGACTAGAAACAGGCAGGATGTTCTGTCCTCAAAGTAGCCGCCGAATTGTGCATCTTCATTTAGTGAATGGTTCAAAATAAATGAAAATTTCCTTACCACTGGAGGCAAAAGGGAGGCCAGGCACATCGGCTATATCAAATTCTTGTAGAGTGGAAATTTCCTTCATAAAATGTCACAGGAGAAAAGAAAATAGTGTGAATAATGCAAATGGACTGAAATGTAAAGTCAAATATCAACCCAGTAGAAAGCAAATAAATATAAACTTAACTATAAACACAGTTTAACTTTGCCTAAAATGTGGCAAATATGTAAGACTCTAAGAGTTAGTGTTGGTGAAAGTGGGGGATGTAGATAATCTCGTGTACTGTAAATTAAGTGCAAATTTTGTCAATATGTATGTTTTTACTTAATAAAAGTATGTCTTTTGGTCCACTGGTTCCACTTCAATTATCAAGATATAGGCATTTATATCAGACCTATGATCACACCAAAAGTCAAAACTAAGGGACTTAAAAAACAAGGAGGAAAATAAATATTCAGTAAGAGTTCTATTAAAATAGACTGGAAATTATACGTAATGTTTGGGGGTAATTCAGACTTTGCAAAATTCCATTTGAGGAAATTTTCAGTCCTTTCCTAAACAGAACAATGTAACCTGCTTTAATGAACTGCATGAACATTTCTAATAACTTGTTCACGTTATGGAATAAAAGCATGGGTGTTAAATCCCAGAGTGTGAGAGTGAACCAATTTAGTCAGACCTCTGATTGTACATGCCATACTATGATCCAGGTGCTAAAACGCTCTGGAGCAGAGCTTGGTCAGGCGGTAAAACTCTTCTATTCATTAGTCCTCTTACAGCATTCTTGACAGCTGCCCTGCAACAGGATGAGTCACGAGCACAGGTCCAAAACTGTGTGAAGAGCGATCCCTGCTTTCATCCTGTGGAAAGTCTTCTCAATGCAATCACATTTGCTTCACGGTGTAATTTCACAGTTTGTGTGGTAGTCCCTGACAGCTCACAACCCTGTTGTTATTCAAGGCCAAGCAAATGGGAGAGACATGAACGACTAGAAACAGGCAGGATGTTCTGTCCTCAAAGTAGCCGCCGAATTGTGCATCTTCATTTAGTGAATGGTTCAAAATAAATGAAAATTTCCTTACCACTGGAGGCAAAAGGGAGGCCAGGCACATCGGCTATATCAAATTCTTGTAGAGTGGAAATTTCCTTCATAAAATGTCACAGGAGAAAAGAAAATAGTGTGAATAATGCAAATGGACTGAAATGTAAAGTCAAATATCAACCCAGTAGAAAGCAAATAAATATAAACTTAACTATAAACACAGTTTAACTTTGCCTAAAATGTGGCAAATATGTAAGACTCTAAGAGTTAGTGTTGGTGAAAGTGGGGGATGTAGATAATCTCGTGTACTGTAAATTAAGTGCAAATTTTGTCAATATGTATGTTTTTACTTAATAAAAGTATGTCTTTTGGTCCACTGGTTCCACTTCAATTATCCTACAAGAATAGATATAAATGAACTCAGAAGGAGACTCACAGAGTTCTAGAATGAATTTATGGTTGCCAGAGGGAAGGATAAGAGGAAAAGATATTAGGGAGTTTGTGATGGACATGTACATACTGCTATATTTAAAGTGGATAACCAACAGAGACCTACTGTATAGCAGATAGAACTCTGCTCAATGTCATGTGGAAGCTTGGATGGGAGGAGAGTTTGGGGAAGAATAGATGCATGTATATGTATGCCTGAGTCCATTTGTTTTCCACCTGAAACTACACAATATTATTAATCAGCTATACCCTAATACAAAATATTTTTTTAAAGGCAATAGGTAATAATAAAATATGCACATACATTTTTACTGTGATAAGGTACTGTTTTTTTTTTTTTTAATTGGGCGGGGGTTGGGTTGAGGAGGGAGGGGATGGGGCGGGCCACTTCTATTGGTCTTTCATTTCTCTATTTTCATCAGTCTTTGTTCTTTGGCTCCTGTGGGCCTCGCATTGTGGTGGCCTCTGTTGTCGCAGAGCGCCGGCTCTGGGCGCATGCGCTCCAGAGCTCCGGCTCGGTAATTGGACACATCAGTCCATCCGCTCTGCGGCACGTGGGATCTTCCCAGGCCAGGGCTCAAACCGGCGCCCCCTGCACTGCAAGGCGGTGTCCTTACCCACTGGACCGCCAGGGGAAGCCCAAGGTACTGTTTTAAAGCAGTAGTAACTATGTTGTGACTTGAAATGATGTTTTAATATTCGAAGGATAGAACTGACTTCTTTCTCTGTGAAGTTTTATAAATGTTAACACATGCATAACACCTGTAACAAGCAACATAATCAGGATACAGAATTATTCTATTGCCACAAAAAACAGTCATATGCTCTCCTTTATATTTGGGCTTCCCTAGTGGCTCAGACAGTAAAGAATCTGCCTGCAATGTGGGGGACCCAGGTTTTATCCCTGGGTCAGGAAGATTTCCCTGGAGAAGGAAATGGCAACCACTCTATTATTCTTGCCTAGAAAGTCCAATGGACAGAGGAACCTTGTGAGCTACAGTTCATGGGGTCACAAAGAGTTGGACACAACTGAGCAGCTAACTCTTTCACTTTTTTCCTTATATTTACTTCTCCCTCTGCTCTAAAACCACGGCAACTACTATGTTCTCCATCACCAAGATTTTGTCTTTTCTATGATATCATATAACTCAAGCATTGAGTAAGTACTCTTTTGAGACATGTTTCTTTCACATAACACCTATAGAATTTATTGACATTACTGTGCATGTGAAAAGTTTGCTCCTTTTTTTTTTTTTTTTGTATTACAGTTATTAAATTGTTTAGATGTACCACAGTCTGTTAATCTCTTCCCTTATTGAAGGCTATTTGAATTATTTGCAGTTTGGGACAAATAAAACAAAGCTGGAATAAACATTTTTATGTGCTCTTGTGTGGACATCAGTTATCAGATCTGTTGATTCCCACGTCTTAAAGTAGGTGCCGGTTTAGTTCTGAAGAATCTGCCAAACAGTTTTCCAGAATAGCTGTACCATTTTGAGTTCCACCCAGCAATGTATAAAGATCCATTCCCTCACATTGGGAGCACTAGGTATTGTCAGTGTGTGTTTCATTCATAGTCTAATAGGTGTGTAGTGGGAGCATATCATATTTGTAATTTTTGTTTGCCTGATGACTATTGATGTTGAACATATTTTCACCATCTCATTTGACATCCTGATCCCCTCGTGATAACTTGTCTGTTCCTATCTTTTTTTTTTTTTCTGAGAACTTATGTTTTTATTTTTAAAGCAGCATGAGGCTTGAGCCTCATAGTGTATAGAATGTCATGTACACCTTCTTGATAGTTTTATTAGAAATAGTTGATACTATATCAGACATTCCTAAATCATTCCTAGCTTTGGTTGTGTTTCCTCTGTGTTCCTATCTTTTGCCCATTGTTATGTTGAGTTATTTGTTTCTTAATGGTGTTTTTAGGAGTGCTTTGTATATTCTAGATACTCAGATATGTGACTGGCAAATATTTTCTTACAGTGCTTACCTTTTTCCTTTTATTAGCCATGTCTTTTCCAGAACAAAAGGTTTTAATTTTGCAGAAATCCAATTTATCTTTTTTAAAAAAAATTGTTTATTTATTTTGGCTGTGCTAGATATTTGTTGCTATGTGAGCTACTTTCTAGTTGCAGTGCTTGGGCCTTTTGCTTTTAAAAGGGGAGGCTTACTTCTCTAGTTGCAGGGGTTAGTTGCACCAAGTTTTTGTCTTTTCTATGATATCATATAACTCAAGCATTGAGTAAGTACTCTTTTGAGACATGTTTCTTTCACATAACACCTATAGAATTTATTGACATTACTGTGCATGTGAAAAGTTTGCTCCTTTTTTTTGTATTACAGTTATTAAATTGTTTAGATGTACCACAGTCTGTTAATCTCTTCCCTTATTGAAGGCTATTTGAATTATTTGCAGTTTGGGACAAATAAAACAAAGCTGGAATAAACATTTTTATGTGCTCTTGTGTGGACATCAGTTATCAGATCTGTTGTTTCCCCACGTCTTAAAGTAGGTGCCGGTTTAGTTCTGAAGAATCTGCCAAACAGTTTTCCAGAATAGCTGTACCATTTTGAGTTCCACCCAGCAATGTATAAAGATCCATTCCCTCACATTGGGAGCACTAGGTATTGTCAGTGTGTGTTTCATTCATAGTCTAATAGGTGTGTAGTGGGAGCATATCATATTTGTAATTTTTGTTTGCCTGATGACTATTGATGTTGAACATATTTTCACCATCTCATTTGACATCCTGATCCCCTCGTGATAACTTGTCTGTTCCTATCTTTTTTTTTTTTTCTGAGAACTTATGTTTTTTAATTTTTAAAGCAGCATGAGGCTTGAGCCTCATAGTGTATAGAATGTCATGTACACCTTCTTGATAGTTTTATTAGAAATAGTTGATACTATATCAGACATTCCTAAATCATTCCTAGCTTTGGTTGTGTTTCCTCTGTGTTCCTATCTTTTGCCCATTGTTATGTTGAGTTATTTGTTTCTTAATGGTGTTTTTAGGAGTGCTTTGTATATTCTAGATACTCAGATATGTGACTGGCAAATATTTTCTTACAGTGCTTACCTTTTTCCTTTTATTAGCCATGTCTTTTCCAGAACAAAAGGTTTTAATTTTGCAGAAATCCAATTTATCTTTTTTAAAAAAAATTGTTTATTTATTTTTGGCTGTGCTAGATATTTGTTGCTATGTGAGCTACTTTCTAGTTGCAGTGCTTGGGCTTCTCATTTAAGTGTCTTCTCTTGTTGTACAGCCAGAGCCATAGGGTGCAGGGATTTCAGTAGTTGTGACTCTATAGCACAGGCTCAATAGTTATGGTACATGGGCTTAGTTGCATCACTGCATGGGAGATATTCCTGGAGCAGGGATTGAATCTGTGTCTCCTATATTGGCAGGCAGACTCTTTGCTGCTGAACCATCAGGGAAGCCCCAATCTATCATTTTTAATGGATGATGTTTCTGGTACAATGTACAGATTTTTAATAAACATTATAGCATAACTTTTTCTAGCAGAAAAAGATTGGCTAAAGTAATACCCATAAATTATAGGACCATACGCCACCCTATAAACCACAATTTAAAATAATATTTGGAAATATAGAAAATTCTCATTAGGTATTGAGTGAAGAACCAGTGCCTGAAAAAGTTTTATATGATATGTCATCTTGTAAAATCATCTAAAATTACATATATATATGTATGTATGTGTGTACAAATAGTATATACTTGTGGAGAAGTATTACTAAGTGCTACTTATTCTCAAAATATTAAGAATAACCACTGTAATATTTTTCTGAATTTTCTTATTTTACAAAGAAAATTTATTAGTTAAAATTGACAGAATTACTTTTATAGAAAATGAATATTTCATGAATCTGTATTTGTGCTTCAATAAATCCATACTTTAAAACATATTTGAATGCAGAATCATTTTAGTCACTAAATTTTTTTAAACTTTATGTGATTTTTGACACATTTTATGTGTTCACTGTAGGTTAGCTGCATGTGTCCTAGAGTTATTAAATGTAGAACAGACATAGTTTACCCATGTTTGTGTATGATTAGTATTTCCTACATTCTTAGGGTTAATATGCCATGTAACTTTAAAATATACAGTGGAAAACTTCCTGATCTTGTGTATATAAATTGCCCTCAAATGTATTTTCCTATGTAGAGAAGAATATATACTTGGTGAAAACAAAATCACTGAAAATTTTTCAGATTTAAATTTTTAATTAGGAAATGAAAGGATAAGACTACATTTTTACCTAATATGCATAATAGCCATATATTAGTTTTGATTCAGCCTCATCTGACGTTAGTTTAGAAAGGCACTTTTAAAAATACTGCATGAAATGATAAAGCTTAAGTAATGAAGTTATCAGTAACAAATGCCTTCCTGTTTTTAAGCTTCTCATTTGGTGAAATGTGTAAGACAATTCATTTAAACTAATCCTTACTTTATCCACAAACATTCTTCATTGATTTTAGCAGTTGTTTTAGTTCAGATACATGTATTCTCTGCTTCTGAAACAATACGAGTACTCAGATCATGGTCTCAGAAGAAAACTTTCTGAACAGTTGTCTTGGTCATACTAATCGTGTAATTATCCTGGCAGCCACTAGGGGGAGGAGTAACAAAGTACTGCAGCTGAGGTACCAGGAGATGCCTTATTCTAGATGAGGCTCCAGCAAACAATGACTTCTGTCTCAGCGTCCTTTTGCCTTCAAACTATAAATCACTGAGATCCATAAAATGAAACTCTCCTACAGAAGGTCTTAAACGGCTTAATTGAATCTGTTCCCTTCCATGTAAATAGCATAGCAGGGCTTCTCTTTTGCAAGTTTAGAACCTAGATATAGGAAAATATTCTTGTTACCTATTTGTAGGTTTCAGGCCTCCCCACCTAAATCTAAACCATGTCTTTTTATTTTCCTTTAATTGTTTTACGTGTTTGTGAAAAAGAAAAGGCTGTACTCAAGAGGCTTAAATTAATTAAGGAACAGACAAATAGGATCAGTAAATTAATAAAAATATGTATCAGTTCTGTTTGACACATTTTATGTGTTCACTGTAGGTTAGCTGCATGTGTCCTAGAGTTATTAAATGTAGAACAGACATAGTTTACCCATGTTTGTGTATGATTAGTATTTCCTACATTCTTAGGGTTAATATGCCATGTAACTTTAAAATATACAGTGGAAAACTTCCTGATCTTGTGTATATAAATTGCCCTCAAATGTATTTTCCTATGTAGAGAAGAATATATACTTGGTGAAAACAAAATCACTGAAAATTTTTCAGATTTAAATTTTTAATTAGGAAATGAAAGGATAAGACTACATTTTTACCTAATATGCATAATAGCCATATATTAGTTTTGATTCAGCCTCATCTGACGTTAGTTTAGAAAGGCACTTTTAAAAATACTGCATGAAATGATAAAGCTTAAGTAATGAAGTTATCAGTAACAAATGCCTTCCTGTTTTTAAGCTTCTCATTTGGTGAAATGTGTAAGACAATTCATTTAAACTAATCCTTACTTTATCCACAAACATTCTTCATTGATTTTAGCAGTTGTTTTAGTTCAGATACATGTATTCTCTGCTTCTGAAACAATACGAGTACTCAGATCATGGTCTCAGAAGAAAACTTTCTGAACAGTTGTCTTGGTCATACTAATCGTGTAATTATCCTGGCAGCCACTAGGGGGAGGAGTAACAAAGTACTGCAGCTGAGGTACCAGGAGATGCCTTATTCTAGATGAGGCTCCAGCAAACAATGACTTCTGTCTCAGCGTCCTTTTGCCTTCAAACTATAAATCACTGAGATCCATAAAATGAAACTCTCCTACAGAAGGTCTTAAACGGCTTAATTGAATCTGTTCCCTTCCATGTAAATAGCATAGCAGGGCTTCTCTTTTGCAAGTTTAGAACCTAGATATAGGAAAATATTCTTGTTACCTATTTGTAGGTTTCAGGCCTCCCCACCTAAATCTAAACCATGTCTTTTTATTTTCCTTTAATTGTTTTACGTGTTTGTGAAAAAGAAAAGGCTGTACTCAAGAGGCTTAAATTAATTAAGGAACAGACAAATAGGATCAGTAAATTAATAAAAATATGTATCAGTTCTGTGCATGATGATTTGCATATGTAATTTCATTAAGCATTTTATAGAATATACATAATTTCTGTGATTTAGGTGAGAAAATATAACTGCAAAACTTGCCTAAGCTTACACAGCTGTTGTAAATGTCAGGAAAGAATGCTTTTTGTTAAAAATGTGCAAGTTGGACTAGAATAAGGACCAGTGGAGTTATTATAGAGTAGATCTGTACAGAAACTCTACTAAGTAGAAGTATTTAGTCAAATTTTCAAAGCACATAAATTGTTTCTTATGAAAATATTTGGAATATTGTTGAATATTTTTGGATTAATAGAAACCATTTCTCAGAAGACTACATATTGAATCTTTCTCTAATACTCAGTAGTGTATTAGTGGATTTCCCTGGTGACTCAGATGGTAAAGAATCCACTTGCAGTGCATGAGACCCAGGTTCATTCCCTGGGTCAGAAAGATCCCCTGGAAAAGGTAATACATAGAACATAGACACTACTTACAAAATATTTAGAGGCAAATTTGAAAATAGTCTTTTTTTATCAAAGTATTTGATAGATAATAAAAGGCCATCATAGATAAATGAAAAGAGTAACAAATTCAGAGATATTTTGTTTATCATTTCTTTAATTGGTGCTTATAAGAAATCACACTTATTCTCACAGAAGGCAGGAGGGAAACACAGTAACAGGAGAAGTTAGAAGATGATTTAGGAGAACAGATTATTTATGAAACAAAACTCTGGATGAAGGAGGAGTTGGGGAACAGGATGAATTAGAAGGATGAGACACTTGAACAACTTTTGAGGTGCCAGGATGGTTAAAGTTGTATAATCTCATTATGAGAATATTGAGCAGCTTCTCCTTCCCTAGAATATTAATTTGAACTTGGGAAAATTGTGAGTGGGTGCTAATTTTGTCAAAAAATGTCTTCTAATTTAGAAGCCTGTGGAGAAAGTGTCAATATTTGGTAATAAAAGTGGTATTGGTATTCTTTATTGGATAGATATTTATTGAGCACATTTCATGTATAAACATTGGTGACCTGTGTACACTCTGCTCTCATGAGTTCCATGAGAGAATGAAAGAATAGAACTTCAGCAATACTCAAGACTGGGCTTTTTATTCATTTGTTTTAAATTCAGGTGTCAGCTGAAGTCACCCTGCTCTTTTTTAGGTATATTAGATCATTTCCAGTCTTTCAAATTGTTGTCTTGATTTAGGTGAGGAAAATATAACTGCAAAACTTATTCACAGCTGTTGTAAATGTCAGGAAAGAATGCTTTTTGTTAAAAATGTGCAAGTTGGACTAGAATAAGGACCAGTGGAGTTATTATAGAGTAGATCTGTACAGAAACTCTACTAAGTAGAAGTATTTAGTCAAATTTTCAAAGCACATAAATTGTTTCTTATGAAAATATTTGGAATATTGTTGAATATTTTTGGATTAATAGAAACCATTTCTCAGAAGACTACATATTGAATCTTTCTCTAATACTCAGTAGTGTATTAGTGGATTTCCCTGGTGACTCAGATGGTAAAGAATCCACTTGCAGTGCATGAGACCCAGGTTCATTCCCTGGGTCAGAAAGATCCCCTGGAAAAGGTAATACATAGAACATAGACACTACTTACAAAATATTTAGAGGCAAATTTGAAAATAGTCTTTTTTTATCAAAGTATTTGATAGATAATAAAAGGCCATCATAGATAAATGAAAAGAGTAACAAATTCAGAGATATTTTGTTTATCATTTCTTTAATTGGTGCTTATAAGAAATCACACTTATTCTCACAGAAGGCAGGAGGGAAACACAGTAACAGGAGAAGTTAGAAGATGATTTAGGAGAACAGATTATTTATGAAACAAAACTCTGGATGAAGGAGGAGTTGGGGAACAGGATGAATTAGAAGGATGAGACACTTGAACAACTTTTGAGGTGCCAGGATGGTTAAAGTTGTATAATCTCATTATGAGAATATTGAGCAGCTTCTCCTTCCCTAGAATATTAATTTGAACTTGGGAAAATTGTGAGTGGGTGCTAATTTTGTCAAAAAATGTCTTCTAATTTAGAAGCCTGTGGAGAAAGTGTCAATATTTGGTAATAAAAGTGGTATTGGTATTCTTTATTGGATAGATATTTATTGAGCACATTTCATGTATAAACATTGGTGACCTGTGTACACTCTGCTCTCATGAGTTCCATGAGAGAATGAAAGAATAGAACTTCAGCAATACTCAAGACTGGGCTTTTTATTCATTTGTTTTAAATTCAGGTGTCAGCTGAAGTCACCCTGCTCTTTAGGATTTAGATCAGCCTAGGTACCCTCACTTAGATCGTATGTGTCATCCAGAGTCTTTCCTAAAATGTGTTGTCACTTCCTAAGGGGTTTCGTTCTCTGGGGTTTGAAGTTTCAATTTTTGATGAACTAACTCCCTTTCTCAAGCATTGTTTTTCCTCATCTGAGTTGTTACATATTTATATTCCCTTCACTGAGTCAGAGCAGAAACCCAGCATGATCCTTTATTTTTATTCTCTGAAATACTTAAACAAGGCATTTGGATATGTGGCAAATGATCTGAGGTTTTAAGAAGCTAGGGAACATTTACCAAGCAGCAATGTAAACAATGTAAAAATGAAAATTAAACATACTTTTCCTAAAGAGTCTATTTACATCCTGACCAAATTTCCTCTTAGACTCTGCCTCTTGTCTTGGTATTACATTTTGTCTCTCTCTCTCTCCTTTCCTCCTAACCCTTTCCTCGGCCTCTCTTTCCTTCCTTACCTTCAAATTCTATTTCTTTTTCCGAGTATTTTTACTTTCCAGGTCTACTAACCGAGCTTTCTCTGGGTATAGTGTGAGGAAAGACAAGGAGGAGTGCAATTATTTTGATTTCCTAGTTTTACCAAAAGACCCAGTAGACTATAAATACAGCCAATGATGCTTGTCTCTCCTTTTCTTGAACTCATCACATGTTTTCTGCAGCACTACCCTTGACATTTAATACCGAGTTATTCAGTACAGGGGTCTTCCCTTAGATCTTTCACTAGACTGTTTCGTGTTCAGGGCCCTAATCAGCAACAAATGGCACTTTCCCAAGTTGTTGATTGATCTGGAACAGTTCAGTACATTCTTACTTTATACTGGGTGATATAAAATTCAAGAACTGGGATAATATTTAACAATTGAGACTTCTTAAACTTTGGCCTTTTAGTTTTTAGAAACAAATAATATTATTTTTTCTACCCAACCGACTTTGCTGGATGTTCACTAAAGCCATTATCTTTGTTTTAAACACTATCATGAGTTCCATGAGAGAATGAAAGAATAGAACTTCAGCAATACTCAAGACTGGGCTTTTTATTCATTTGTTTTAAATTCAGGTGTCAGCTGAAGTCACCCTGCTCTTTAGGATTTAGATCAGCCTAGGTACCCTCACTTAGATCGTATGTGTCATCCAGAGTCTTTCCTAAAATGTGTTGTCACTTCCTAAGGGGTTTCGTTCTCTGGGGTTTGAAGTTTCAATTTTTGATGAACTAACTCCCTTTCTCAAGCATTGTTTTTCCTCATCTGAGTTGTTACATATTTATATTCCCTTCACTGAGTCAGAGCAGAAACCCAGCATGATCCTTTATTTTTATTCTCTGAAATACTTAAACAAGGCATTTGGATATGTGGCAAATGATCTGAGGTTTTAAGAAGCTAGGGAACATTTACCAAGCAGCAATGTAAACAATGTAAAAATGAAAATTAAACATACTTTTCCTAAAGAGTCTATTTACATCCTGACCAAATTTCCTCTTAGACTCTGCCTCTTGTCTTGGTATTACATTTTGTCTCTCTCTCTCTCCTTTCCTCCTAACCCTTTCCTCGGCCTCTCTTTCCTTCCTTACCTTCAAATTCTATTTCTTTTTCCGAGTATTTTTACTTTCCAGGTCTACTAACCGAGCTTTCTCTGGGTATAGTGTGAGGAAAGACAAGGAGGAGTGCAATTATTTTGATTTCCTAGTTTTACCAAAAGACCCAGTAGACTATAAATACAGCCAATGATGCTTGTCTCTCCTTTTCTTGAACTCATCACATGTTTTCTGCAGCACTACCCTTGACATTTAATACCGAGTTATTCAGTACAGGGGTCTTCCCTTAGATCTTTCACTAGACTGTTTCGTGTTCAGGGCCCTAATCAGCAACAAATGGCACTTTCCCAAGTTGTTGATTGATCTGGAACAGTTCAGTACATTCTTACTTTATACTGGGTGATATAAAATTCAAGAACTGGGATAATATTTAACAATTGAGACTTCTTAAACTTTGGCCTTTTAGTTTTTAGAAACAAATAATATTATTTTTTCTACCCAACCGACTTTGCTGGATGTTCACTAAAGCCATTATCTTTGTTTTAAACACTATCATCATGATTTTTTTAAAACTATGGTAAAATACACATGACATAAAATTTAGAATTGGAATCACTGGAATCATTGGAATCATTTTGAAGTATACTGTTCAGTGGTATTAAGTATATTCACAGTATTGTGGAAAAGATCTCATCTTGCAAACTGAAACTCTATACCAAATAAAGAAAAACTCCTTATTCCTCCCTGTTCCCAGCACTGGCAACCACCAGTATACTCTCTTTCTATAAATTTAACTACACTAGATGCCTCATATATCTAGTATATATGAGTGGAATCATATGCTTTTTGGCTTTTTTGTGATTGGCGTATTACGTTTAGCATAATGTCTTTAAGATTCATCCACGTTGTAGCATGTGTCAGAATTTTCTTCCTTTATGAGGCTAAATAAAATTCCATTGTGTGTACATATCATAATTAGTTTATCCATTGTCCCAAGGGATATCCAGTGTCCATTGCACTGAAAGGTAGACTCTTTACCCACTGGACCACCAGGGAAGCCCAAATTTGTGCATTTTATTCCTACTTTATTGTTGAAGAATTTGAGCTTGTAAATATGAAAATACATGGGCAGTTAGTGGCAAAACTGATACTAAGAAAAAGACTGGGGGCTTCCCCGGTGGTCCAGTGGGTAAAGAGCCCACCTTGCAATGCAACAGTTACCGGTTTGATACTTGGCCTGGGAAGATTCCACTTGTGGTGGAGCTGCTGGACTGATGTGTCCAATTAAGAGCCAGCGTTCTGTAGTGCATGTGCCCAGAGCTCATGCTCAGCAAGGAGAGAAGCCACTGCAGTGAGAGGCTCACACAAGCCAAAGAATGAAGATGGATGAAAATAAATAAATAAAGGACCAATAAAGGAGGCCAAAATTTAAAAAATAAAATAAAAAAGGTTTACTTGGCCAAGGTCAAAATGTCAGTTTCTGGTCCTTGGGGATAAATAGTTAACTTTGTCTAATTCTAATCCCATCTATTTTTATACTAGAAAATAATTTCCCAGAAAGTTACATTCCTACATCCTCTAAGAGTCATCTTTTCAAAAAGTGACTGGGATTTAACAATTGAGACTTCTTAAACTTTGGCCTTTTAGTTTTAGAAACAAATAATATTATTTTTCTACCCAACCGACTTTGCTGGATGTTCACTAAAGCCATTATCTTTGTTTTAAACACTATCATCATGATTTTTTTAAAACTATGGTAAAATACACATGACATAAAATTTAGAATTGGAATCACTGGAATCATTGGAATCATTTTGAAGTATACTGTTCAGTGGTATTAAGTATATTCACAGTATTGTGGAAAAGATCTCATCTTGCAAACTGAAACTCTATACCAAATAAAGAAAAACTCCTTATTCCTCCCTGTTCCCAGCACTGGCAACCACCAGTATACTCTCTTTCTATAAATTTAACTACACTAGATGCCTCATATATCTAGTATATATGAGTGGAATCATATGCTTTTTGGCTTTTTTGTGATTGGCGTATTACGTTTAGCATAATGTCTTTAAGATTCATCCACGTTGTAGCATGTGTCAGAATTTTCTTCCTTTATGAGGCTAAATAAAATTCCATTGTGTGTACATATCATAATTAGTTTATCCATTGTCCGCAAGGGATATCCAGTGTCCCTTGCACTGCAAGGCAGACTCTTTACCCACTGGACCACCAGGGAAGCCCAAATTTGTGCATTTTATTCCTACTTTATTGTTGAAGAATTTGAGCTTGTAAATATGAAAATACATGGGCAGTTAGTGGCAAAACTGATACTAAGAAAAAGACTGGGGGCTTCCCCGGTGGTCCAGTGGGTAAAGAGCCCACCTTGCAATGCAACAGTTACCGGTTTGATACTTGGCCTGGGAAGATTCCACTTGTGGTGGAGCTGCTGGACTGATGTGTCCAATTAAGAGCCAGCGTTCTGTAGTGCATGTGCCCAGAGCTCATGCTCAGCAAGGAGAGAAGCCACTGCAGTGAGAGGCTCACACAAGCCAAAGAATGAAGATGGATGAAAATAAATAAATAAAGGACCAATAAAGGAGGCCAAAATTTAAAAAATAAAATAAAAAAGGTTTACTTGGCCAAGGTCAAAATGTCAGTTTCTGGTCCTTGGGGATAAATAGTTAACTTTGTCTAATTCTAATCCCATCTATTTTTATACTAGAAAAATAATTTCCCAGAAAGTTACATTCCTACATCCTCTAAGAGTCATCTTTTCTACAAAAGATTCACCGTTTAAGTCTGCAGTTCCCCTAACTGGCATAATTCACCTCAGCATTGCTTTAATAATTCTCATATTAAATGATTTGTGCATATACATATATATATGTGGTACAGATATAAAATTGTCTTTAGCTTCCCTAGGAAACTGTACACTTAACTACTAGGATGTTTGTTGTACTGGTTAAGAAAATTTAACATTACAGTATCTGTTGCTTAGGGAAAAGTTAGAATGATCTCATTTGGCCTGATGAATATTATAGAAAACTAAAATAATTAAACAGATATGTTACTGCTTTTGCATAATTTCATTTGAATTTATATCTTCATTAAAAGCATTTCTGGTTTTTATGCTATTAAAGAGTTAATGTGTCAAGCACCTGTGGCACAGAATTAATGATATACATAATTCATGAATAAGGAAATTTTTATTTCTCTAATTATATTCGTGAACTGACTACATGACAATTATTTGACAGAATGATGTAAAAAGCACAATAGAATATTAATCACCTAAATTTTAACAAGTTTTAAGTTGTTAAACCTTACAACTTCAAGATATGCTACATGAGTTCCTTCATATATTCATTTTTATATAGGGCTTCCCTTGTGGCTCAGTCAATAAAGAACCTTCCTGCAATGCAGGAGATGTAAGTTACCAGAGTTTGATCCCTGGGTCAGGAAGATCCCCTGGAGAAGGAAATAGCAACCCACTCTAGTAGTCTTGCCTGGAAAATTCCATTGGACAGAGGAGCCTTATGGGCAACAATCCATGGAGCCACAAACAGTTGGACATGATGAGTGACTAAACCACCACCACATACATGTATACATATATTTATTGTGGTATATATCTTGGATGTTTGTGTTATAGCATAGTATTTTAAATAGAATATATATACTGTCATTAAATATCATAGATATATTATTATTAGCATAAGCTTATATATTATATGTTTATATGAAATTTAAATATGTATGTGTGGGGCTTCCCTGGTGGTCCAGTGGGTAAGGACACCGCCTTGCAGTGCAAGGGGTGGTGGTTCAATCCCTGGCCTGGGAGGATCCCATGTGCCGCGGAGCAGCTGGACCAACATGTCCAATTACGAGCCGGAGTTTTGGAGCGCATGTGCCCAGAGCCGGTTCTCTGCAGTGAGAGGCTGCTGTGATGGGAGGCTCACACAGGCCAAATAACAAAGATGGATGAAAAAAAAAAAAAAAAAGAAAGATCAAACAAAAGACTAATAGACGTGGCCAAAAAAAAAAGACTTAAATAAAGAAAAATATGTATGTATGTACATACATATATGTACACCATTTACTATGTGGTAGTCTTGATATATATGTATATATATGTATGCACATACACATATATATAAAACCTTGCATTAATAAGATAGTTTCCTTCAACAAAATTGGATAAATATATCAATCTGTACTGTTAAAAATACACACATTCTACTTTTTCATGAGAAAAGTCAGTTTTAGGGCATTATACGATTTAAATGACTCAGAGCTTGGGCTAAATATATTCATATTTCCTCCACATGTTATACCTATATCCAATTTTATTTTTTTATGTGGGCATTTTTTACATGACTCTTTACCATGAAAATGAGGAGTTACTTCAGAAAAGAAAGTGGTCTGCTGAGATTGCCAAATAGAATGAAGACCTGCAACAAAGCACTCAACTGTATAACTATCCAGGGATTTTACTGTTTGAAGGCTGAGGTAATGGCATGCAAATTTCACTGCCACTGACATTTTTTCACTTGAGAATTAACACGTATAAAACTCAGATTTTTTCCTTATATGAAAGAAATAATCTTCTGTACCTTATACTCCTGCTGCCTGCTTTCCACCTTGACTTTACCATTTCTGTTAATGTTGAGTTTACATTGCATTTTTGCCAAGAAAAAATTAGTGTTTTTTGAAGGAAACTTTTATTGGCAGATAATAAGCATGCCAAAAAATGCACATACCTTAAATATGTTGAATCATGTTTTTTTTTTTTTTTTTAATAGTGTTGCCACCTTTGTTTTTTATTTTATTTTATTTTATTTATTTTTGGCTCTTCTGGGTTTTCACTGCTGCCGCAGGCTCTTCTCTAGTTGTAGGGAGTGGAGGCTACTCTCTAGTTGAGGTGAGCAGGCTTCTTGTTGCGGTGCCTTCCCTTATTGTGGAACTCAGGCTCTAGGGCACACGGGCTTCAGTAGCTGCGCACATGGGCTCAGTAATTGAGGCTCCGAGGTTCTAGAGCACAGGCTCAATAGTTGTGGCTCACGAGTTTAGTTGCTCTGCAGCATGTGGTATCTTCCCAGATTAGGGTTCAAACCTGCGTCTCCTGCATTGGAGGCAAACTCTTCACCACTAAGCTACCAGGGAAGCCTTCATTTGGATTTTTGATAAGTGAATCCGCATATGTTTAAATATGTTACTCAGCTTTTTATACTGTAAATAGTTTTAATATATATAGTTTTTTTGGGGGGGGGGCAGGTTGGGGAGAGAGAGGGGAGGGCGGACCACTTCTATTGGTCTTTCATTCATCCATTTTCATCCATCTTTGTTGTCGCAGAGCACCCGCTCTGGGCTCATGCGCTCCAGAGCTCTGGCTTGGTAATTGGAAACATTGGTCCAGTCGCTCCACGGCATGTGGGATCTTCCCAGGCCAGGGATCGAACTGGCACCCCTTGCACTGCAAGGCGGTGTCTTTACCCACTGGACCACCAGGGAAGCCCCTATATTGTAAATAGTTTTAAAATATGAGAAAAAAATATATATACTAAAAAATGGTAATAAACATTAATGATGAAAGCCACATAAGACTATCACATAGTCTATGTCGGTTGCTATAATTTAGTAAGTAAACAAAATTTTTATAGGTGAGACAGTAGATACTCTCTTGTGGTTACTAGAGTTATAATCTCTATGGTTGTGAGAATCCATTAAATCTCTTAAAAATATACAACTTTGCAAGGGCTTTCTGAAGTTTTTATTTAGCAATGATGTTGATGGAACTAATAGTATGAGTTGATATTTATGAATGCTGTGTGCTGGGCAGACTTCAGTATCTTCTGCATATATTAACTTATCTAAGCAGTGCAGCAATCTTACGATATAGTTACTGACAGCATCCTGATTAGTTGGTATCAGTATTAGTTGGTGCATGGACAAATCTGATTCAAGAAACATTTTTCTTTTGCCCACAACATTGTACTGCCTCCCAGAACATTGAGGAGTCAGTTTTACCTAACAAGTACAAATTTTGATATTTTAATTAAAACCTTAGAGGAGAGACCAATATTTTAGATTGTGCTTCTAATGTTTTTGTCATTACTTTTAATTTTTCATATGTATGAATATATATTATATATTTTATTATAAATATTTATGCAAATATATATAATGTATGATCTCAGATTTTGCAGTCAGTTGTAATTAGAGTTTTTCTAACCAGTCACCTCACTCTGTAAATGATAATGTTGGAGCCAAAATGACAAGCATCTCAAACTGAGTTACCAGCCAGGTTCAAGAATAGGACTGTTGCCTCGATATCAGATCCAGCACCTTCTATATGGTAGCCACTAAGTCCTTGTGATTTATACTATATTTATGTATATGTGGTATATTATATCAAGAAACACTTCAGATTCACAGAGAAAGTTCCTTATGGAACATGGACAGCTGCTAATACATAATTTCATTACTTTGGCAACATATAGATTCTAGATAAATCTAGCCTAATTTCTGTATCAAACAGTAAACCATTGTGCATGCTAATGAAGTTAGAACTTCCTTGAAATTCCTGGGTTATTTTTCCATAAAATATTGTATTGATTAATATCAATATTATTCAAAGGTAAATCTTGACCCAGTTAAATATTTATTTATCACTTTATAGCTAGTGCACAGTGCCTTTAGTCCTATAAGGAGCTAAAGTAATATTTAAAAACACTTAGGCTAAAATATCTTTTATATTACACATATGAGACAAATACAGATTTGTCAAATGAAGTAGTACATGCAGTAAATGTTCTCCATGTTTACCAGAATACTAAAACGAATGCTAATTTAGCAAACTGAAAAGTAAACATGCCTGCATTATAGTACCTCAAGTGGTAATTAATATTAGACAGCTTGAGTAATTCTTAGCATTAAGCCATAAACAAAGCTTTAATTAGTGAGACCTCACAGAATTGCAAAACAACAAATTTTTAACTTATCTAAGCAGTGCAGCAATCTTACGATATAGTTACTGACAGCATCCTGATTAGTTGGTATCAGTATTAGTTGGTGCATGGACAAATCTGATTCAAGAAACATTTTTCTTTTGCCCACAACATTGTACTGCCTCCCAGAACATTGAGGAGTCAGTTTTACCTAACAAGTACAAATTTTGATATTTTAATTAAAACCTTAGAGGAGAGACCAATATTTTAGATTGTGCTTCTAATGTTTTTGTCATTACTTTTAATTTTTCATATGTATGAATATATATTATATATTTTATTATAAATATTTATGCAAATATATATAATGTATGATCTCAGATTTTGCAGTCAGTTGTAATTAGAGTTTTTCTAACCAGTCACCTCACTCTGTAAATGATAATGTTGGAGCCAAAATGACAAGCATCTCAAACTGAGTTACCAGCCAGGTTCAAGAATAGGACTGTTGCCTCGATATCAGATCCAGCACCTTCTATATGGTAGCCACTAAGTCCTTGTGATTTATACTATATTTATGTATATGTGGTATATTATATCAAGAAACACTTCAGATTCACAGAGAAAGTTCCTTATGGAACATGGACAGCTGCTAATACATAATTTCATTACTTTGGCAACATATAGATTCTAGATAAATCTAGCCTAATTTCTGTATCAAACAGTAAACCATTGTGCATGCTAATGAAGTTAGAACTTCCTTGAAATTCCTGGGTTATTTTTCCATAAAATATTGTATTGATTAATATCAATATTATTCAAAGGTAAATCTTGACCCAGTTAAATGTTTATTTATCACTTTATAGCTAGTGCACAGTGCCTTTAGTCCTATAAGGAGCTAAAGTAATATTTAAAAAACACTTAGGCTAAAATATCTTTTATATTACACATATGAGACAAATACAGATTTGTCAAATGAAGTAGTACATGCAGTAAATGTTCTCCATGTTTACCAGAATACTAAAACGAATGCTAATTTAGCAAACTGAAAAGTAAACATGCCTGCATTATAGTACCTCAAGTGGTAATTAATATTAGACAGCTTGAGTAATTCTTAGCATTAAGCCATAAACAAAGCTTTAATTAGTGAGACCTCACAGAATTGCAAAACAACAAATTTTTAACTTGGAAAAATGATGAAAGTAAAAGAATTTAGGGTGAAATAATACAATTTAAATATGATATGTAGGTTTTATCAATGTTGCATTAAGTATGAGCTTAATGAGAACAAAGTGTTTACCTTTTTGTTCATTGTTGTTCAGTCACCAAGTCATGTCTGACTTTTCAAGACTCTGTGGAGTGCAGCCCCCTAGGCTTCCCTGTCCCTT
Organism: Tragulus kanchil; assembly: GCA_022376925.1. Taxonomy (NCBI): domain Eukaryota; kingdom Metazoa; phylum Chordata; class Mammalia; order Artiodactyla; family Tragulidae; genus Tragulus; species Tragulus kanchil. Next base: position 18,521,180 of record JAIOJX010000025.1, read on the forward strand.
ACTTTCAGAGTTTGCCCAAGTTCATGTCCATTGAATCAGTGATGTCATCCAACCGTCTTACCCTTTGTCACCTTCTTCTTCTGCCTTCAGTCTTTCCCAGCAATAGGGTCTTTTCCAATGAGTCAGGTGTTTGCATCAGGTGGTCAAAGTATTGGAGCTTCAGCTTCAGCATCAGTCCTTCTAAAGAGTATTTAGGGTTTATTTCCCTTAAGATTGACTGGTTTAAATCACCTGTTGTCAGATGGACTCTCCAAGAGTCTTCTCCAACACCACAGTTTGAAAGCATCAATTCTTTGGTGCTCTGCCTTCTTTATTATCCAGCTCTCACATCTCTACATGACTACTGGAAAGACCATAGCCTTGACTATATGGACTTTGTCAGCAAGTAATGTCTTTGCTTTTTAGTACAGTGTCTAGGTTTGCCATAGCTTTCCTGCCAAGAAGCAGTTTCATGGCTGCAGTCACCATCTGCAGTGATTTTAGAGCCCAAGAAGAGGAAATCTGTCACTACTTCCACCTTTTCCCCTTCTATTTGCCATGAAGTGATGGAACTGGATGCCAGGATCTTGTTGTTGTTGTTGTTTTAATATTGAGTTTTAAGCCAGCTTTTTCACTCTCTTTCTTCACCCTCAAGAGGCTCTGTAGGGCTTCCCTGGTGGTTCAGTGGGTGAGGACACCACTTTTAGTGCAAGGGGAGCCTGTTTGATCCCTGGCCTGGGAAGATCCCATGTGCCGTGGAGTGGCTGGACCAATGTGTCCAACTACTGAGCCAGAGCTCTGGAGCACATATGCCCAGAGCCAGTGCTCTGTGACGAGAGAGGCCACTGCCATGGGAGGCCCACACAGTCCAAAGAACAAAGATAAATAAGTCAAATATCAATAGAAGTGGCCAAAAAAAAAAAAGAGACTCTGTAGTTCTTCTTTGCTTTCTGCCATTAGAGGGGCTCTCTTCTGCATATCTGAGGTTGTTGATAATTCTTCCAGTGATCTTCATTTCATCTTGTAACTCATCCAGCCCAGAATTTCCCATGATATGCTCTGTGTATAAGTTAAATAAATCGTGTGACAATAAATAGCATTGTCATAATCTTTTCTCAATCCTGAACCAGTCAGTTGTTCCATACAGAGTTCTAACTATTGCTTCTTGAAGCACATTCAGGTTTCTCATGTGACAGATAATATGGTCTGGTATTCCCATCTTTTTAAGAGTTTTCCACAGTTATGATCCACATGGTCAAAGGCTCTAACGTAGTCAATGAGTCAGAGGTAGATCTATTTCTTGAATCCCCTTGCTTTCTTTATGATCCAGCAAATGTTGGCACTTTTATATCTGGTCCCTCTGGTTTTTCTAAACACAGCTTGAACATCTGGAATTTGTTGGTTTGCATAATTATGAAGCCTAGGTTGGAGGATTTCAAGCATAACCTTACTAGCATGGGAGATAAGAATGCAATTGTCCCCCCTTTTAGTTTGAACATTTTTTGGTACTGCCCTTCTTGAGAATTGGGATTAGGATTGACCTTTTCCAGTGCTGTGGTCACTGCTGAGTTTTTCATATTTGCTGATATATGGAGTGCAGCACTTTAATAGCATCATCTTTTAGGATTTTAAATAGCTCTGCTGGAATTACATCACCTCTATTAGCCTTCTGGCAGCAGTGCTTTCTCCAAAATGTCTAGCTCTGACTGAGACACTATACCACTGTAGTTATCTGGTCATTAAGATCTTTTTCTGTATAGTTCTTCAGTGTATTCTTTCCATCTCTTCTTGATCAATTCTGCCTCTATTAGGATTTTACCATTTCTGTCCTTTATTGTGCCCATCTTTGGATGAAATGTTCCTTTGATATTACTAATTTTCTTGAAGAGATCTCTAGCCTTTTTTTTTTTATTGTTTATTCCCCCCCTGCCAAATGGGAGGCCCACACAGTCCAAAGAACAAAGATAAATAAGTCAAATATCAATAGAAGTGGCCAAAAAAAAGAGACTCTGTAGTTCTTCTTTGCTTTCTGCCATTAGAGGGGCTCTCTTCTGCATATCTGAGGTTGTTGATAATTCTTCCAGTGATCTTCATTTCATCTTGTAACTCATCCAGCCCAGAATTTCCCATGATATGCTCTGTGTATAAGTTAAATAAATCGTGTGACAATAAATAGCATTGTCATAATCTTTTCTCAATCCTGAACCAGTCAGTTGTTCCATACAGAGTTCTAACTATTGCTTCTTGAAGCACATTCAGGTTTCTCATGTGACAGATAATATGGTCTGGTATTCCCATCTTTTTAAGAGTTTTCCACAGTTATGATCCACATGGTCAAAGGCTCTAACGTAGTCAATGAGTCAGAGGTAGATCTATTTCTTGAATCCCCTTGCTTTCTTTATGATCCAGCAAATGTTGGCACTTTTATATCTGGTCCCTCTGGTTTTTCTAAACACAGCTTGAACATCTGGAATTTGTTGGTTTGCATAATTATGAAGCCTAGGTTGGAGGATTTCAAGCATAACCTTACTAGCATGGGAGATAAGAATGCAATTGTCCCCTTTTAGTTTGAACATTTTTTGGTACTGCCCTTCTTGAGAATTGGGATTAGGATTGACCTTTTCCAGTGCTGTGGTCACTGCTGAGTTTTTCATATTTGCTGATATATGGAGTGCAGCACTTTAATAGCATCATCTTTTAGGATTTTAAATAGCTCTGCTGGAATTACATCACCTCTATTAGCCTTCTGGCAGCAGTGCTTTCTCCAAAATGTCTAGCTCTGACTGAGACACTATACCACTGTAGTTATCTGGTCATTAAGATCTTTTTCTGTATAGTTCTTCAGTGTATTCTTTCCATCTCTTCTTGATCAATTCTGCCTCTATTAGGATTTTACCATTTCTGTCCTTTATTGTGCCCATCTTTGGATGAAATGTTCCTTTGATATTACTAATTTTCTTGAAGAGATCTCTAGCCTTATACTTTCTGTTGTGTTCCTCTCTTTCTTTGCATTGTTCATTGAAGAAAGCCTTCTTGTCTCATTTAGTTGGGTGTGCTTTTCCTTTTCTCCCTTGCTTTTGCTTCTCGTCTTTCCTCAGCTATTTGTAAAGCCTCCTCAGATAAGCACTTTGCATTTTTGCATTTCTTTTTCTTTGAGATGGTTTGATCTGCTGCCTCCTTTACAATATTATGGACCTCTGTCCATTGTTCTTAAGCACTCTGTTTACTAGATCTAATCTCTCAAACCTATTTGTCACCTCTACTGTATGTTCATAGGGGATTTAATATAAGTCATACCTGACTGCCCTAGTGGTTTTCATCACTTTCTTTAGTTTAAGCCTGTATTGTGCTATGACGAAGTGATCTGAGCCACAGTCAGCTCCAGATCTTGCCTTTGCTGACTCTATACAGCTTCTCCACCTTCCGCTACAAAGGGTGTAATCAATCCGATTTCAGTATTGACCATTTGGTGATGTCCGTGTGTAAAGTCATCTCTTGCGTTGTTGAAAAAGGATATTTGCTATGGCCAGTGCCTTCTTTACTCAGAATACTGTTAGCATTTGGCCTGCTTCATTTTGTATAACAAGGCCAAACTTACTGTAACTCCAGGTATCTCTTGACTTCCTACTTTGGCATTCCATCCCCTATGATGATTAGGATTTTTTGGTGTTAGTTCTAGGAGGTCTTCTACATCTTCATAGAAGTGATCAACTTCAGTTTCTTCAGCATCAGTGGTTGGAGCATAGACTTGGATTCCTGTGATGTTGAATGGTTTGGCTTGGAAATGGACTGAAATCATTCTGTCATTTTAAGGTTTGATCCAAGTACTGCATTTCAGACTCTTGTTGATGACGAAAGCTACTCCATTTCTTCTAAGAGTTCTTGTCCACAGTAGTAGATATAATTGTCATCTGAATTAAATTCACCCATTCCCATTCATTTTAGTTCACTGGTTCCTTAAATATTGGTGTTTACTCTTGCCATGTCCAGCTTGACCAGGCCAAATTCACCTTGATAACATTCCAGGTCCCTATGGGATATTCTTCTTTACAGCATTGGATTTGCCTTTCATCACCAGATACATTCACAACTGAGCATTGTTCTTCTTTGGCCCAGATACTTCATTCTTTCTCGAGCCATTAGTAGTTGTCCTTTGCTCTTTCCCAGTTGCATATTAGACACTTTCTAACCTGGGGGTTCATCTTTAGCTTTTTATACAGTTCAGGGGTTCTCATAGCTATTCTACTGATTTGCCATTTCCTCCTCCAGTGGATCATATTTTGTTATGAAGGGGTTTTGTTCACTAATGTGCAAATTCCTCAGATGGTAACAGCATATAGAAGTAACTTGAGTAATATTTGTTGAATAAATGAGGAAATACACTTAGCTTCTGTCATATCCCTTTTTTTTTAATAAAGAAAATGGATTCTGATGAATATTTGACAGTTTATTTCTTCCCTTGAAACTTTAAAATAGAAAATGTTGGATATTTAACCTATACACTAGAAACAAAAATAACATGCGTAAAATGTTACGAAATTAGAGGAATATGCTAATGCAATGTGGGCATAAAACTTATTTCTAAAAAAAGAAAAATACTGTTTGCTCATAAGTATGTGAAAGTATCTAAAATCTCAAGAATAACAGAAGAAAATGATTATATATATAAAAGAGAACAATTTTATATATAATATGTAGTTAATATTTAAAAAGGCAATAAAATTGTACACAAATGAAATTATAAGAAGGCCAGACTATCAAACAACTTGGCTGTAATTTTTGCAGGTGTTTGGGAGAGATTTTTGTTATGATATTAGAATATAAGCAAGCCTTTTCATATTTACTAAAGACTGAGGTACTGAAATATGGCCCTTTTTGGCTCATAAGGCAATTTGCACTATTTTATCAGAACAACTGGCTGCTTTAATTTTTGATTTGTATCGAAAGCTACTCCATTTCAATTCTTTCACAGTAGTAGATATAATTGTCATCTGAATTAAATTCACCCATTCCCATTCATTTTAGTTCACTGGTTCCTTAAATATTGGTGTTTACTCTTGCCATGTCCAGCTTGACCAGGCCAAATTCACCTTGATAACATTCCAGGTCCCTATGGGATATTCTTCTTTACAGCATTGGATTTGCCTTTCATCACCAGATACATTCACAACTGAGCATTGTTCTTCTTTGGCCCAGATACTTCATTCTTTCTCGAGCCATTAGTAGTTGTCCTTTGCTCTTTCCCAGTTGCATATTAGACACTTTCTAACCTGGGGGTTCATCTTTAGCTTTTTATACAGTTCAGGGGTTCTCATAGCTATTCTACTGATTTGCCATTTCCTCCTCCAGTGGATCATATTTTGTTATGAAGGGGTTTTGTTCACTAATGTGCAAATTCCTCAGATGGTAACAGCATATAGAAGTAACTTGAGTAATATTTGTTGAATAAATGAGGAAATACACTTAGCTTCCGTCATAGCCCTTTTTTTTAATAAAGAAAATGGATTCTGATGAATATTTGACAGTTTATTTCTTCCCTTGAAACTTTAAAATAGAAAATGTTGGATATTTAACCTATACACTAGAAACAAAAATAACATGCGTAAAATGTTACGAAATTAGAGGAATATGCTAATGCAATGTGGGCATAAAACTTATTTCTAAAAAAAGAAAAATACTGTTTGCTCATAAGTATGTGAAAGTATCTAAAATCTCAAGAATAACAGAAGAAAATGATTATATATATAAAAGAGAACAATTTTATATATAATATGTAGTTAATATTTAAAAAGGCAATAAAATTGTACACAAATGAAATTATAAGAAGGCCAGACTATCAAACAACTTGGCTGTAATTTTTGCAGGTGTTTGGGAGAGATTTTTGTTATGATATTAGAATATAAGCAAGCCTTTTCATATTTACTAAAGACTGAGGTACTGAAATATGGCCCTTTTTGGCTCATAAGGCAATTTGCACTATTATAATGTATACTTTGTACAGAACAACAGATTTTTATCTGAATACTTGATTTCTGCTTTTTTAAAGTATTGTTTGTTTTTCTTACTCATTATGGAACAATGTAAACCCAATAGGAATTATGAGAGATTAATAGTCTATTTCCAAGTTAGTCTCAAAAACTGCTGGAAATTGACAAAGGAAGAAAAATAGAAAAAATAAAAAATGAGTTTGTTTAGGAAACTAGCAAAACGTGAACTTCAAATGGCTTACAATGGCAGAAATTACAGTGGGTAGGCTGGAAGAGAGCCCAAAAGAGGAATGCCACTGAGACACAATGTGTACATTTTCTTCTTAAGAAATAAAGTAGACAAGGCAAACCATTTCTGTATTCTTGCCTGAGAAGTTCCATGGACAGAAGAGCCTGGCTGGCTACAGTCCCTGCATCACAAAGAATTGTACATGACTGATCACACACAGAAAAATGCAGAAAATATCTAGAAGTCTTAGAAGACCTCTAACTGACCCACATAAAGGGGTCGTAAGCAAGGGCCATAAGCAAGATGGGTGTTGGCTTCTCAAGTGCAGGCTAGGTTCCCAGCTGCAGACCAGTAACATTTGGAATTAGCAGAGGCAGATGTTACAAAAGCATTAAACAGAAAATATGCGTGTTCTTATGGCCATATTAGAAATGTTTTAGACAGTGGCATGTGACCAGTTGTAATAAATAGGCTACCTCTTCCAAATTCTTAATTCCATATTTCAGTGTTTGGAAAAATTGGAGGAACATATTCAATAACATCATGCTATTAAAAACAGTATATTCTTGTCTTAAAAATAGCAGAGGATGTGGTGTTGAAACAATTTTAAATTTAATTTTGTCAAAAATATATGTAGATGAAAAGCTCAAACAGCACCACAAAGCTTTTAAGAAGAAAACACATTCCTTAAAATCCTGCCTTTTTTCCCCAAGAGTTGACTTCAAATTATTTGGACTGTTTCCTATAAGATTTTTTTTTTTCATACTCTGTATCCCTCTCTTACTTTTTAGCATTTGAATATTATCAATTTGTTTTTTCACTATAAACATTTAAAACTTTTATACTCTCCAGTCCTCATTTTAAAGAATTTTGGCACTCCCACTAACATAATTATATCTGCTTTTGCTTAAATAAATAATTATATTACATTTCCTCCCATGGGTTGTCAGTTTACTTGTTGGCCTTCCTGGAGTTAATAACTGCCTTGTTCTCTTTTTCATTTACTTTTCCCTATGTCCATAATTAATTCATCCTAACTCTGATGAAATATAAAAAATTCTTATGTAGTGGTCAAATAGGAAAGATAATTTACTTGCTGAACATTATTTTTTTCCCTCAAATATAAGTGATGTGCAGAAGTTGGCTTGAACCAGCTCTTGAGAACTGATTGCAGAAATCTCTTCCCAAATCACGTCAGTGATGTTATATTTTCAGCCCTGATAGGAGTACTTACACCAAAGAAATTAGCAAAAGCTACAGAATGGGCTTATAAATGTCTTGACTGTTGGTCAGCAATACATTCAGCAACCCATCATCGGATATAACTCTCTGGGATCTCCCCACATACAAAGTTCTTTACACCTGCTACAGAAAGATCTCTTTTGCATTTTCTATCACCATCATCCCAGGAAATACTTATACCTCGTTCCTCAATTGTACCTTCTGTTTTCTGAATGTCTTTTCTTGATGTTTCTTAGCTCACTCTCTTATTCTGACCTAAAATCGTCTTCCACTTATAACCCCAAAAAACATGGAAAATAGGTAAATATTATATCTATTTATTTATTAATGCTTTCTGGGTATTTCCCAAGTTTTATCATTCAGTCTTTCAAACTTTAATAAATGTTATTATGTTTTTGATTTCCAAGGGTATTTGTCTTATGTGTTGAATATGTTTTCTAATTGCATCATTTTATCTCATCTTTTAAAATCTCTCTGAAGATATCAGTCATTGTTTAATTTTAATCTTACGCTTTTGCTATGCCCCTACATTGCTCTTTTTTCAAAATTACATTTATAGCTTCATTTGGTGTCTGTCTTTTGTCTCAAAGGATCTCCTGATATGCCTTGTGAATCTGATTTGTATTTAATGATGATACTCTAAATAAAAAAGGAGGGCTTCCCCTGGTGGTCCAGTGGATAAGGACACCGCCTTGCAGTGCAAGGGGCACCGGTTTGAGCCCTGGCCTGGGAAGATCTCACGTGCCGCGGAGCGGCTGGACTGATGTGTCCAATCACCGAGCCGGAGCTCTGGAGCGCATGCGCCCAGAGCTAGTGCTCTGCGACAACAAACGCCACCGCGATGAGAGGCCCGCAGGAGCCAAAGAACAAAGACGGATGAAAACAGAGAAATGAAAGACCAATAGAAGTGGCCCGCCCGCCCTCCTCCCTCCCCAACCTGACCCCCACCAAAAAAAAAAAAATAAATAAATCTTTAAAAAAAAAAAAAAAAAAAGAAGGAAAATTCTCATGTAATAGGAGTCCTCAAATGGGGTAACACAAAGTGTGTATTAGGGAACTCGTGCTACAGTAAAATGTTACTGTGGTCTTTGGGCGGCTTAAACAGATTTATTTTCTTGGTTTTAGAAACTAGAAGTTCAAGGTCATGGCTCCAGTTGACTGGATTTCTGGCAAAGGCTTTGTTTTTTTACGTGTTGTTGACCACCTACTTGCTATATTATGACAGGTCCTTTCCTTGGTGTATGCACGTAGATAGAGAGCAATCACTCTTCAATATTTTTTTCTTGTGTGCCTGCGTTCTTAGTCACTTCGGTTATGTCCAGCTCTCTGTGACCCTATGGACTGTGGCCTGCCAGGCTCCTTTGTCCATGGGAATCTCCAGGCAAAATTACTGGAGTGGGTTGCCATGCCCTCCTCCAGGGGATCTTCCCAATCCAACCCAGGGATGGAACACGTGTCTCTTATGTCTGCTGCATTGGCAGACAGGCTCTTTACCACTAGTGCAACTTGGGAAGCCTAAGACTTCATTTAACCTTGATTACTTCCTTAGAGGCTTTGTCTTCAAATATAGCCACACAAAGGTCTGAGGCTTTCAGATATGAATTTTGGCAGAACAGAAAACATTCAATCTCTAACAGAGGATCAGGAATCAAATTTTATTTGAGTTCTAAAGGCCTTTAAAAATTGGAATTTAGTTCATTTACAATGTTGTGTTACTTTCTGCTGTAGAGCAAAGTGAATCAGTTATACATATACATGTTCAGGAAATCTCATGATATGCCTTGTGAATCTGATTTGTATTTAATGATGATACTCTAAATAAAAAAGGAGGGCTTCCCCTGGTGGTCCAGTGGATAAGGACACCGCCTTGCAGTGCAAGGGGCACCGGTTTGAGCCCTGGCCTGGGAAGATCTCACGTGCCGCGGAGCGGCTGGACTGATGTGTCCAATCACCGAGCCGGAGCTCTGGAGCGCATGCGCCCAGAGCTAGTGCTCTGCGACAACAAACGCCACCGCGATGAGAGGCCCGCAGGAGCCAAAGAACAAAGACGGATGAAAACAGAGAAATGAAAGACCAATAGAAGTGGCCCGCCCGCCCTCCTCCCTCCCCAACCTGACCCCCACCCAAAATAAATAAATAAATAAATCTTTAAAAAAAAAAAAAAAAAAAGAAGGAAAATTCTCATGTAATAGGAGTCCTCAAATGGGGTAACACAAAGTGTGTATTAGGGAACTCGTGCTACAGTAAAATGTTACTGTGGTCTTTGGGCGGCTTAAACAGATTTATTTTCTTGGTTTTAGAAACTAGAAGTTCAAGGTCATGGCTCCAGTTGACTGGATTTCTGGCAAAGGCTTTGTTTTTTTACGTGTTGTTGACCACCTACTTGCTATATTATGACAGGTCCTTTCCTTGGTGTATGCACGTAGATAGAGAGCAATCACTCTTCAATATTTTTTTCTTGTGTGCCTGCGTTCTTAGTCACTTCGGTTATGTCCAGCTCTCTGTGACCCTATGGACTGTGGCCTGCCAGGCTCCTTTGTCCATGGGAATCTCCAGGCAAAATTACTGGAGTGGGTTGCCATGCCCTCCTCCAGGGGATCTTCCCAATCCAACCCAGGGATGGAACACGTGTCTCTTATGTCTGCTGCATTGGCAGACAGGCTCTTTACCACTAGTGCAACTTGGGAAGCCTAAGACTTCATTTAACCTTGATTACTTCCTTAGAGGCTTTGTCTTCAAATATAGCCACACAAAGGTCTGAGGCTTTCAGATATGAATTTTGGCAGAACAGAAAACATTCAATCTCTAACAGAGGATCAGGAATCAAATTTTATTTGAGTTCTAAAGGCCTTTAAAAAAATTGGAATTTAGTTCATTTACAGTGTTGTGTTAGTTTCTGCTGTAGAGCAAAGTGAATCAGTTATACATATACATTCAGATTCTTTTCCCATGTAGGTCATTACTGAATAGTCACTAGAGTTCTTTGTGTTTTGAGTTATCTATGTTATATATAGTAGTGTATATGTGTTAATTCCAATCACCCAAAGTATCTTTTCCTTCCTTTCCTCTTATGTAAACATAAGTGTTTTTTTGTTTTTGTATCTGTGACTCTGTTTCTCTTTTTTATATAAGTTCATTTGAACCATTTTTTTTAGATTCCATGTATAATTGATATCATATGATATTGTCTTCGTTTGACTTCACTCTGTATGACAATCTCTGGGTCCACCGATGTTGCTGCAAGTGGCAATATTTTGTTTTCATTTTTGTTTATGTCTGAGTAATTTTCCATTATATGTATATACCACAACTTTTTATCCATTCATCAGTCAACAGACTTTCAGATTGCTTCCATGTCTTGGCTATTGTAAACAACAGTGCAGTAAACATTGGGGTGCATGTTTTTCTTTTTTTTCTTTTCATTAATTTTTAAATTTTTTAATATTTTTAATATTTTTACAGAGTTTTGTTGTTCACATACATGTATGTTCCCAGGTCAGTCATATGCATATCCTTGTCCCCCTCAACCCACCCCTCCAGGTAGACAATAGCTATCTTTTCACATATGATAGTATAGGTTTCCATGTGTGGGTTTCCCTCTGTGTCTCCCACCCACTGTTCACACCCCACAATGTCCATATGTCTGTTGTCTATGTCTGTTTTGCCATTGGTTCACTGTGTGTGTTACCATTACCATCCTAGTAGATTCCATATATATGTGTTAGTATACTGTACTTGTCTTTCTCTTTTTGACTTATTTCACTTTTTTAAAAAAATCTTTTATTTTACTTTTATAGAGTTTTGTTGTTTACAGATATGTATGTTCCCAGATTAGTCATATGTATATCCCGCCATCCCACTCCTCCAGACTGTCACACAGCACCCCTGCAGGATCCCCTTTTCTCACAGAGCAATGATTATAGCTATTTTCTTCACATATGATAGTACAGGTTTTCATGCTACTTCCTTTACACCTCCCACCCACTGTTCATTCCCCACAATGTTCATGTATCTACTGTCCATGCCTGTTTTTCCATCGCTTCACTGTGTGTGTTACCATTACCATCCTAGTAGATTCCATATATATGTGTTAGTATACTGTACTTGTCTTTCTCTTTTTGACTTATTTCACTTTTTTAAAAAAATCTTTTATTTTACTTTTATAGAGTTTTGTTGTTTACAGATATGTATGTTCCCAGATTAGTCATATGTATATCCCGCCATCCCACTCCTCCAGACTGTCACACAGCACCCCTGCAGGATCCCCTTTTCTCACAGAGCAATGATTATAGCTATTTTCTTCACATATGATAGTACAGGTTTTCATGCTACTTCCTTTACACCTCCCACCCACTGTTCATTCCCCACAATGTTCATGTATCTACTGTCCATGCCTGTTTTTCCATCGCATCACTGCATGTGTTATCATTGCCATCCTACTAGATTTCATATATATGTGTTAGTATATTGTACTTGTCCTTCTCTTTTTGACTGACTTCACTTTTTATGATAGGTTCTAGATCCATCCACCTCATTAGAACTGATTCTTCTGCATTTCTTTTTATAGCTGAGAAGTACTCCATTGTATACATGTACCAGAGTTTTTTTTATCCATTCATTCGTCGATGGACATCTAGGTTGCTTCTATGTTCTAGCTATTGTATAGAGAGCTGCAATGAACATTGGGGTAGAGGTGTCTCTTTCAGTTTTGATTTCATAAGGGTATAAGCCTAAGAGTGGGATTGATGGGTCATATGGTGCTTCTATTTTTAGTTTTTTAAGAAATCTCCATACTGTCTTCCATAGCAGCTGTATCACTTTACATTCCCACCAGCAATGCAAGAGGGTTCCCTTTCCTCCACACCCTCTCCAGCATTTATTGTCTGTTGATTTGTTGATGATGGCCATTCTGACTGGTGTGAGGTGATACCTATTGTAGTTTTGATTTGCACTTGTCTAATAATAAACAAGGTTGAGCATTGTTTCATGTGCTTTTTGACCATCTGTATTTCCTCTTTGGTGAGATGTCCATTTAGATCTTTTTTCCATTTCTTGATTGGGTTGTTCATTTTTCCAGTGTTGAGTTGTCTGAGTTGCTTGTAGATTTTGGAGTTGCTTGTATCTTTTTGAATTCTGGTTTTCTCTGGATATCTGCCTTGGAGTGGAATTGCTAGATCATATGATAGCTCTTTTAAATGCTTTTTAAGGAACCCCCATACTGTTCTCCACAGTGGCTATAGCAGTTTACATTCCCACCAACAGTGAAGGATTCCCTCTTCTATACACCCTCTCCAGCATTTCTTGTTTGTAGTCTTCTTAGTGATGGCCATTTTGATTTGTGTGAGGTGATACCTATTGTAGTTTTTATTTGCATTTGTCTAATTATTAGTGATGTTGAGCATTTTTTCATGTGTCTTTTGGCCATCCTAAGGACATTTTTTTTAAAAAGTATGTTTCTTGTGAGAGTTTTCTCAGAGGAAATCATTTAATCTAACCTTGATGAATATATACTTGATTATTAGTTTTCTAAGGCATTGGGCCAGAGAGTGGAAGTAGGGGTAAGTCTATTTAACTGTCTTGAAAATCTTAAGATATTAGAGTATTCATTTTAGAGACAAAAAAATATTTCTGTAACTAGTAATGAGAGATTTATTTTTTGTTGTTTAGGAAATTAGCAGTCCAACTTCTGATTAAGTATTAACATGTAAATCTTATAGGAATATGACATTGATAATTGGATTACTAATTGCCTTTTTGATGAGGGTGTATAGACTATAATATGATTATATATGTTTAAACCTATTTAAAACCTCATCCAAATACTTCTATTGTATCTTCATTGGTTACTGTTGGGAATTTAAATTTTTAATTTGTAACTTTTGAAGTAATAGATAATATTTTTAATGTTGAAAATATCATGGCAGATGTTCAGATATGGTTTATATTTTATGGATAAATACTGAACATGATTTTATTAGTTTAAAGAAAGTTAAAAATGATTCTGTGAATGAACACTGTGCTTCTTGAATTTTAGCATCAAATATTTTACTTAGCAGAAGTCTAATGTAACTGAGAATTTATACATAAGAGTAATTCTTTTTTTTGTGCTTTTTGACCATCTGTATTTCCTCTTTGGTGAGATGTCCATTTAGATCTTTTTTCCATTTCTTGATTGGGTTGTTCATTTTTCCAGTGTTGAGTTGTCTGAGTTGCTTGTAGATTTTGGAGTTGCTTGTATCTTTTTGAATTCTGGTTTTCTCTGGATATCTGCCTTGGAGTGGAATTGCTAGATCATATGATAGCTCTTTTAAATGCTTTTTAAGGAACCCCCATACTGTTCTCCACAGTGGCTATAGCAGTTTACATTCCCACCAACAGTGAAGGATTCCCTCTTCTATACACCCTCTCCAGCATTTCTTGTTTGTAGTCTTCTTAGTGATGGCCATTTTGATTTGTGTGAGGTGATACCTATTGTAGTTTTTATTTGCATTTGTCTAATTATTAGTGATGTTGAGCATTTTTTCATGTGTCTTTTGGCCATCCTAAGGACATTTTTTTTAAAAAGTATGTTTCTTGTGAGAGTTTTCTCAGAGGAAATCATTTAATCTAACCTTGATGAATATATACTTGATTATTAGTTTTCTAAGGCATTGGGCCAGAGAGTGGAAGTAGGGGTAAGTCTATTTAACTGTCTTGAAAATCTTAAGATATTAGAGTATTCATTTTAGAGACAAAAAAATATTTCTGTAACTAGTAATGAGAGATTTATTTTTTGTTGTTTAGGAAATTAGCAGTCCAACTTCTGATTAAGTATTAACATGTAAATCTTATAGGAATATGACATTGATAATTGGATTACTAATTGCCTTTTTGATGAGGGTGTATAGACTATAATATGATTATATATGTTTAAACCTATTTAAAACCTCATCCAAATACTTCTATTGTATCTTCATTGGTTACTGTTGGGAATTTAAATTTTTAATTTGTAACTTTTGAAGTAATAGATAATATTTTTAATGTTGAAAATATCATGGCAGATGTTCAGATATGGTTTATATTTTATGGATAAATACTGAACATGATTTTATTAGTTTAAAGAAAGTTAAAAATGATTCTGTGAATGAACACTGTGCTTCTTGAATTTTAGCATCAAATATTTTACTTAGCAGAAGTCAAATGTAACTGAGAGTTTATACATAAGAGTAATTCTCTGTGAAGTGTTTATATTATAAAGTATACATAGAAAAAATAAGTATTCACTATGCTGAGAGCCAACTAAATAAGCTGAACATAAAATAAAAAGGAAAGCAAATCATTACCGAAAGAAAATAATGGTGTACTATTAACTGAATGGACTATTGCATGTATTAACGTTAGAAGTAATTGAATGAATTAAGTGTCCTAAAAAATAGTGAATGCTTAAGAAACCTATCACTGTCTAGAGGAAAGTATTCAATTTAGACTGTATTTCAATGAAACCCCACCAAAAATTTTGGATGACCTAATAAGGGATATAAAGGATGGGTTTTAGTATTGATTTTGAACTACTTTTTGGAATCTTCTTAAAAAATATTAGGTCCTATAGGTAGAAAAGTGTACATAGTACATTATGAATCTGTTTATACAGAAATAGGTAGGAAAAGGAATCAATCTTGGTATAATGGTATTCATATAACTGAGAGAGATTTTTTGGTTATGAATGTATTTACTGTAGGCATTATTCATCCTTCTCAAATCATTTTGGAAGCCTAAGAAGATATACTTTGGGGTTGGTACCACAGTCATACGCATATATTTTCAGTAGATGGAAACAGCAATATTGGAAATTTCTAAAACTAAAATCCAAAAGGAAGAATAATAACAGATATAGTTACACCTTATGATCATACACAAACTCATACCTTTTTTTGAAACTAAATTTTTTTAAAGGATATTTTTTTGATGAGGGTGTATAGACTATAATATGATTATATATGTTTAAACCTATTTAAAACCTCATCCAAATACTTCTATTGTATCTTCATTGGTTACTGTTGGGAATTTAAATTTTTAATTTGTAACTTTTGAAGTAATAGATAATATTTTTAATGTTGAAAATATCATGGCAGATGTTCAGATATGGTTTATATTTTATGGATAAATACTGAACATGATTTTATTAGTTTAAAGAAAGTTAAAAATGATTCTGTGAATGAACACTGTGCTTCTTGAATTTTAGCATCAAATATTTTACTTAGCAGAAGTCAAATGTAACTGAGAGTTTATACATAAGAGTAATTCTCTGTGAAGTGTTTATATTATAAAGTATACATAGAAAAAATAAGTATTCACTATGCTGAGAGCCAACTAAATAAGCTGAACATAAAATAAAAAGGAAAGCAAATCATTACCGAAAGAAAATAATGGTGTACTATTAACTGAATGGACTATTGCATGTATTAACGTTAGAAGTAATTGAATGAATTAAGTGTCCTAAAAAATAGTGAATGCTTAAGAAACCTATCACTGTCTAGAGGAAAGTATTCAATTTAGACTGTATTTCAATGAAACCCCACCAAAAATTTTGGATGACCTAATAAGGGATATAAAGGATGGGTTTTAGTATTGATTTTGAACTACTTTTTGGAATCTTCTTAAAAAATATTAGGTCCTATAGGTAGAAAAGTGTACATAGTACATTATGAATCTGTTTATACAGAAATAGGTAGGAAAAGGAATCAATCTTGGTATAATGGTATTCATATAACTGAGAGAGATTTTTTGGTTATGAATGTATTTACTGTAGGCATTATTCATCCTTCTCAAATCATTTTGGAAGCCTAAGAAGATATACTTTGGGGTTGGTACCACAGTCATACGCATATATTTTCAGTAGATGGAAACAGCAATATTGGAAATTTCTAAAACTAAAATCCAAAAGGAAGAATAATAACAGATATAGTTACACCTTATGATCATACACAAACTCATACTTCTGCTTTTTTGGTTTTCTAGGTAGAAAATCAGTTCTACACATGTGATTCTAGTCTGTTTTTGTTGTTATGCCTTGATAACCATTGTGAGATAAATTCTGTATGTTTGGCTTTCTGATATGATAGTGTAAGATAAAATTTACTTTCATTTTGAGATGCCCTTAGTTGATTTTAATTGAACTGCAAGCAGTCATAACAAAGCAATAATACACTAGACACTAAAACTCCAGTTAAGCACATTTAGGGGTCTGTTGGATCACCTGGTAGCTCAGCTGGTAATGAATCTGCCTGCAATGCAGCAGACCCCAGTTTGACTTATGGATTGGGAAGATCCCCTGGAGAAGGGATAGGCCACCTATTCCAGTATTCTTGGGCTTCCCTGGTGGCTCAGAGGCTAAAGAATCCACCTGCAATGTGGGAAACCTAGGTTCTGGGTTGGATAGATCCCTTGGAGGAGGACATGGCAACCCACTCCAGTATTCTTGCCTGGAGAATCCCCATGGACAGAGGTGCTTGGCAGGCTACAATCCATGGGGTTGCAAAGGTTCAACACAACTGAGCAACTAAGCACACACAAGGGTCTGTTAACATAGGTTAACTTAAATACTAGGTATTTTCGGCTATGAGACACACATAATAAATAGATTCAGCGGAAATCACAACATGACAAGCTAAATTAAGAAGCCCTATTTCAAAGACTTAGATGTAATTAAATAGAACTTTAAAATGTCACAAAATAGAAAACATCTTTACTCTAAGAAGTGATCTTTACTTAATTAATCTTTATTTAATTTGTTCTTTCGAAAGCCCAGATTTGAATGTTGTCTCAAACTCTCTACTTTCTTGAACAAGTAACAGAAAACTTTCTCTCTTACTTCCTTCATTCTCCTTCAACATCTTTTATTCTCAAATGAAAGATAATTATTGTCTTCTTTTGTCTTCAGACTTAGAGTTTACTCACTTTGGAGGACAAAAAAAAGCTTTTACTGGACACTTTTGTCTGTAGCTTTATGTCAAAATTCCTCAAATCTCTTGCCTTCATTTTATGTAACCTACTTATCATGAGTAATCTGACTTTTATCCCTTCTGAGACTCTCCTCTTCCTTCACACTTGAGTTACTTGTGGCCTAATGGAGGAATTTCAGCAAATTCCTGTTGATTAATCCCCAATCTGACTGATTCATAAGATTTGTTGTTGTTGTCAATCACTAAGTTGTATCCAACTCTTTGCAATCCTGTAGACTGTAGTCCAGCAGGCTCCTCTGTCTATAGGGTTTCCTAGGCAACAATACTGGAGTGGGTTGCCATTTCCTTTTTAGGGGGTCTTGGGGACCCAGGATTGGACCTGTGTCTCTTCCATTGGCTGGCTGTTTCTTTACCACTGAGCCACCTTCCAGCTTTTCTTTGTCTAGTATATTTTATAGAAACCCCACTATTATTCAAGAGCCTATGCAACCCATATCTCTTTCAAAAAGACTTTCCAGGCTATTTAATGCCGCAGAAATCTCTACATTCATAGAAACTGATAGCACTTAAAATATTTTTGTCTTTTGTCTCTTTTTATCTCCGTAATCATATGGCTTTTGTCTTATTTTATGGATTTTTGTGGTGGTGGTTGTTGTGGGTCAGTTGCCAAGTCATGTCTGACTCTTTGTGACCCCACAGACTGTAGTGAGTTAGGCTCCTCTGTCCTCCGCTCTTTCTTGGAGTTTGTTCAAAATCATGTCGATTGAGTCCAAGTCATATATTCATGCCTTATTTTTAACTATAGTATAATCTCACTGAGACAGAACTGGACCATTTCATTTATATGCTTACCCAACAAAATACTAAGTTGTAGATCCAGTATGTACTTGATGAAATGAGTTATGAGAGGAAAGTTAGATGGAGGGAAAGGAGGAAAGGAGGGATGGAAAGGAGGCAGGGAGGGAAGAAGAGAGGGAGGGAGAGAGGGAAGGAAAGGGAAGTGATAAGATCGGCCTGAGACTTTGAAAAATAATCAGCCAATATACTGCCACTTATTAAAATTTTAAAAATTTGATTTTATGGAATATAGTAAATTTGATTAAATAACAACTCAATCATCTTTAAAAGAGAAAATATAAAACATTACTGGAAAGCATGGTGGTCACTGGGTCTAATATATCACTGCCATTTTTTCTTAGTAAATTATTTTATGCATTTGTAGTACGTGGAATGTAAGATTGGTAAACACAAAATAATGCAACTCAGATCTTTGTAACATTACTACATCTTTCTACAATTTAAAAAGTATCAGAATGTATTGTCAAGTATTTTATGGTACTCATAGCCCTTGTCAAGTGAATTGATTGTTTTGGTTTCTTCAAATGATCCCACCAGGGTTAATCAAGAAAAAATTTGAAAACAATATCCTCAGTTAGAATGAAACTATTGTTTATGTCATTACTTTTCAAATGATAAATTTCAGGTTGTCATTTTAGAAATGGCCTAGATGAAAATAGCTTTATATTAAAGACTTTTATTGGCATAGACTGATGTTATTTTGTCTTCTAGATTGAATCAGTCTATTCATTTGAGTTTCTTTATGTTCTTTTAATTCTTGATATTAAAAAAATGTTATTCACTCTATCAGTCTTTCCTTATATATTACATCTGTTATCAAAGAGTTCTTCCAAAATAAGTACATTCCCAGATTGCTTTTGGCTGATTCACTAACTCAAGGGATAAGAAAAATATTTTTATACAGAAAGAGTACTCCATAAAATGAACACATATCTAGTAATAAGTATTTATGATATTTTCTATTACATTATGTACCTCCCCAAAGTACATAGATTTGTAACCAGTTTATGTACAGTTTAAATACTGACAACAGATATGTATTCAAATAATTCAATGTTTTCTTATTAAAACATTTTATTCTTTTAATTCAGTCAATATTGACAATATTATATGGACTATTTCAGGTTCTCAGGATAGAAGTTTAAAAGAATATATAGAGATTTTTTCTTTAAGAAATCCTCAGAGTAATGAGTGTATAGACTTACAATTTTTCACTAGGAAATTGCATGTAAGTATCATAGGAATTCAGAGGAGGTGAAGACAAACATATATTAATGAGATTAGGAAAATTTACTTTAAAGTGATAACTTCTATATCATGAATGAAAATAAAGACATGTCATTGAATGAACACTTAAGAAGAACATTCCAAAATGTAATATTTTGTGAATAAATCAGGAACATGAAATTTTGGGGTGGCTTTGGTTGGCTGGAATTGTAATATGACTGAGGTATGGTACATGATATGGAAGAGAAAGAATAAGAAAGAAGATTGGTATGGCTTAGACTCTTAAGCATCTTGTGCACCAAGGTAACATTTTTCACCTTTCTTTTTCTCTTACAGGGGGAGATGTGAAATAATACTTGTAGGAATGTAATTATAATAATAGTGGAAATATTAACTAAGATATGGTAAATTAGATATGGAGCTTAAAATCTTAGAGGAGGAATTTTTCCAGTAATTTGAGTGACAGTAATCAGGAGATGACCTGGGCTTAGGACCTTAGCTCTTTTCTGTCTACCTTCATTTACACACCAACCTCATATCAACTTAGAGCATTTTATTGCATCTTTTTAGACATTTATCCTCAACTTCAGATTTCTATATCCTACTGCCTAATTTTCATTTCCTTATTGTTGTGAATTCTCATATATACATCGTATCAAGAGTTCTTCCAAAATAAGTACATTCCCAGATTGCTTTTGGCTGATTCACTAACTCAAGGGATAAGAAAAATATTTTTATACAGAAAGAGTACTCCATAAAATGAACACATATCTAGTAATAAGTATTTATGATATTTTCTATTACATTATGTACCTCCCCAAAGTACATAGATTTGTAACCAGTTTATGTACAGTTTAAATACTGACAACAGATATGTATTCAAATAATTCAATGTTTTCTTATTAAAACATTTTATTCTTTTAATTCAGTCAATATTGACAATATTATATGGACTATTTCAGGTTCTCAGGATAGAAGTTTAAAAGAATATATAGAGATTTTTTCTTTAAGAAATCCTCAGAGTAATGAGTGTATAGACTTACAATTTTTCACTAGGAAATTGCATGTAAGTATCATAGGAATTCAGAGGAGGTGAAGACAAACATATATTAATGAGATTAGGAAAATTTACTTTAAAGTGATAACTTCTATATCATGAATGAAAATAAAGACATGTCATTGAATGAACACTTAAGAAGAACATTCCAAAATGTAATATTTTGTGAATAAATCAGGAACATGAAATTTTGGGGTGGCTTTGGTTGGCTGGAATTGTAATATGACTGAGGTATGGTACATGATATGGAAGAGAAAGAATAAGAAAGAAGATTGGTATGGCTTAGACTCTTAAGCATCTTGTGCACCAAGGTAACATTTTTCACCTTTCTTTTTCTCTTACAGGGGGAGATGTGAAATAATACTTGTAGGAATGTAATTATAATAATAGTGGAAATATTAACTAAGATATGGTAAATTAGATATGGAGCTTAAAATCTTAGAGGAGGAATTTTTCCAGTAATTTGAGTGACAGTAATCAGGAGATGACCTGGGCTTAGGACCTTAGCTCTTTTCTGTCTACCTTCATTTACACACCAACCTCATATCAACTTAGAGCATTTTATTGCATCTTTTTAGACATTTATCCTCAACTTCAGATTTCTATATCCTACTGCCTAATTTTCATTTCCTTATGGTTGTGAAATTAACAACTCACACTATTAACATTTCAAAAATTGAGCTCTGGCACCGTCTCCTATATTCTAGTTAAAATCTTTTCCAGATAATGCAGTTTTTCCATTTCCATTGATGCCGAATCCATCTTTGTTGCTTAGGAAAAAATAATTTGAAGTCATCTTTTTTCTCCTATCTTCATATCAAATTCAGAATCTGATGACATCTCATATATAACTACTATACTACATTCTTCTCAAGAGCAACACCTTATTTCAATTAAAGACAGGAATGGATAAAGATGTGGTATATCTATGTAGTGGAATACTACTCAGTCGTAAAAAAGAATGAAATAATGCCATTTGCAGTAAACTGTATGAACCTAGAGATTGTCATAATGAGTGAAGTCAGACAGAGAAAGACAAATATCATATGATATTGCTTATATGTGAAATATAAAAAATGGTACAAATGAACTTATTTACAAGGCAGAAATAGAGTCACAGATGTTGAAAACACACTTACGCTGGTGTGGTGGGGTGAAGGACAGGATGGATAAATACTGGAGATGGAGATTAGCATATATATATACTACTATATATAAAATAGATAACTAATAAGGGCATACTGTATAGCACAAGAAATTCTACTCAGTGTAATATTCTATATGGGGAAAGAATATTAGATATATGTATATGCATAATTGATTCACTTTCCTGTACTGCAGAAACTAACACAATACATATCAACTATGATCCAATTTTTTAAAAAAAGAGCCCATTAGTGGTTTACCTGTCTCCATCTTTGCCCTTTTATATTGTTTTCATATAAGATGGTAGAATGATTTATTAAAAATGTTGTTTACATCCTTAAAGGCTTTCCATTTCATGCAGAGTAAAATTCAGTTTTGCAGTGACTTCCTAGATGCTGCCTAATTAACCCTCAAACTCTATAAACTGTTTTTGCTTCCCCCACTCTCAGCACACTGATTTCTATTTTCTTTTTTTCAGCAAATCAGAAACTTTTAAGTGTTAGGGCCTTTCCACAGCTTTGCCTGATGTTTGAAATGTTCTTCTATCACATAAATTCATATTAACTTTTTCACATTCTTTAAATGTTTTCTTAAGTTTTAAATGTTTAAGTTTCTTCAATGTTTTCTTAATCAGGAACTTCAGAGGCCCATCCTGACCATTAAACGTAGATTCTAATCCTTTTCCAACCATTCCTGGTTCTCCTTGCCATACACACAAAACAGCTCTACCATGTGATATACTTTACCTCTTACTATGTTTGTTATTCATGGTGTTTTCTCCTGCTGGGATATGAATTCCAGACGTGTCAGCATTTTTGTCTGCATAGTTCACTGATACATCTATAACACCAAGAAGGTGTCTGTACATATGAGGTATTTGCTACTTACTTTTTCAAATAATGAATTGAGTGACTTGTATTAATGTGACAGGAGACAGGTGTGATAACTCTTTATTATGGTGATGTAACACAGTGGGAAGATTCTTGGCTTGGAATCTATGGTAGACAATTTGTATTCCCATTGTCTTATTAATTGTGTGATTCTGGGTGATGAGGAAAAGAAAACAGTGAAGCAGCTCAAAATAATTATTAGACAATGAGAGAGAAGAACTAGTGAGAATGGTATCCCAAAAGTTAAAAAAAAAAAAAGAAGAAAAAAACTCTCAAAAAACTGAAACAACCAACAGTAAAGTGTACTATAAATAAGTCAAATAACTCTTAATTTAATTTGAAAATTAAGGTAGCTTATAAAAAATTAACTATTTACTGTGGTGTGGGAGAGATAACACATTTTGTAATTGAGTTTCATATAGATTACTTAAGATAATTTTGAACAGGGTATGTATGTGGATATATCAGACTCTTAAAAAGATATTGGATTTTATATCTTGCTTTTTTCATTAGTCATAAATTCATTATTTTTACTTGCTGATTACTGCAAAATTATACAAAAACTATTCACTATTTAGTCTGTGTGCTTGAAATACAGCAAAAGAATATACACAGCATAGAGACAGTTTTAAATGCATATGAAAAGATCGCTGCTACTTAATTTGAGTTGTGTCCACTAATATTTAGTTTCATGAAGCAATTTTCTATGTACAATACTTGTATAAAAATTATTGCTGCTGGTTTTCTTATAATATGATTTGCAGAAATTACAGACAAAGTAATTGATAAAACTCAAGAGTTTCAAAGTCTAGTCTGCCCTGAATAAATACAGTCTCCTTTTAAAATGAGATTATCTCAGCTGGTTGTTTTATACAATTTTTCCCTTGTATAATATGATTCAGAGACAAAGTAACCATCCTACAATACCTGTGCAAAAAATACTTTACCTCTTACTATGTTTGTTATTCATGGTGTTTTCTCCTGCTGGGATATGAATTCCAGACGTGTCAGCATTTTTGTCTGCATAGTTCACTGATACATCTATAACACCAAGAAGGTGTCTGTACATATGAGGTATTTGCTACTTACTTTTTCAAATAATGAATTGAGTGACTTGTATTAATGTGACAGGAGACAGGTGTGATAGCTCTTTATTATGGTGATGTAACACAGTGGGAAGATTCTTGGCTTGGAATCTATGGTAGACAATTTGTATTCCCATTGTCTTATTAATTGTGTGATTCTGGGTGATGAGGAAAAGAAAACAGTGAAGCAGCTCAAAATAATTATTAGACAATGAGAGAGAAGAACTAGTGAGAATGGTATCCCAAAAGTTAAAAAAAAAAAAAGAAAAAAACTCTCAAAAAACTGAAACAACCAACAGTAAAGTGTACTATAAATAAGTCAAATAACTCTTAATTTAATTTGAAAATTAAGGTAGCTTATAAAAAATTAACTATTTACTGTGGTGTGGGAGAGATAACACATTTTGTAATTGAGTTTCATATAGATTACTTAAGATAATTTTGAACAGGGTATGTATGTGGATATATCAGACTCTTAAAAAGATATTGGATTTTATATCTTGCTTTTTTCATTAGTCATAAATTCATTATTTTTACTTGCTGATTACTGCAAAATTATACAAAAACTATTCACTATTTAGTCTGTGTGCTTGAAATACAGCAAAAGAATATACACAGCATAGAGACAGTTTTAAATGCATATGAAAAGATCGCTGCTACTTAATTTGAGTTGTGTCCACTAATATTTAGTTTCATGAAGCAATTTTCTATGTACAATACTTGTATAAAAATTATTGCTGCTGGTTTTCTTATAATATGATTTGCAGAAATTACAGACAAAGTAATTGATAAAACTCAAGAGTTTCAAAGTCTAGTCTGCCCTGAATAAATACAGTCTCCTTTTAAAATGAGATTATCTCAGCTGGTTGTTTTATACAATTTTTCCCTTGTATAATTCAGTAGTGTCAGTTGCCTATAAACAAGGAGCAAATTAATGATTTAGCAGACAGTCTGAAAGACATAAACATGATTTAGGTAGTAAATAAGTATGTAATAATCTAACTAGATCCTAAGTTAATGTATTTAGAGATATATTTATTTAAACATTTTAAAAGTTAGACTTTCAAAAATACAAAGCAAACTGCCAAAACTTCACCCAAATTGCATAGAATTTGTGTGTTTTAAAGTAGGCAACTGATTGAAATATTTTGTCACTCACAGTTTCTTAACTTTCCTGTGTTTTAAAACTAATATTGGCAACTCCTGGTTTAGAAATAATATACACAATATGCTTCATTTTTACTGTCATTACTCAGGAACTAAGTATACATTATTAATTAACAAATTGTATTCATAAAGATATACAACTAGTTACACTCCTGATCCTCGATCAGATAAGACAGAATACTCCCATAAATAGTAACTTTTTAAAAGATAGTTTTTCCTCATTTTCTTTCTACTTTTCTCTCAGTTCATATACCAAGAAAAGGAACACCCTTGAGAAAGATCTAAGATACTTATCTATGATGGTAAAATGTAAGTTCCAAAAGGACAGTACTGTTTGCAGCTTCCCTGTGGCAAGCACATAGTTAAACTTTGCAGTCATTGCTGATTGTATGGATTGCTGAATAAATCTAAGCATTTCTGTAAAGGTGGTGGACTATGGTTAACTCTGATAAATTATATTCACTATTGTAAGTTATAGAGATATTGCTCATTTCTCGACTGAATTCACGTCTTCTTTAAAAAAAAAAAAAAAGAGGAGCATAAACTGACACACTTAAGCAGTCAACAATGCCTGCCATGCACATATTGGTTAGAATACCTAAAGAGTGACCTTGTATTATCTACTTTAAATTTAACCATGTGGAAATCATGGTATTATAGTAGGCAGAAGCTAATGAATGCATCTGGAGGATAATTTATAGCTCCCATAAGTGAAAGTCAGAGCCTTTGCATTTTTTTGAAATTATGAATTAGCATTTTGAAGCCATATTAAATAGCATGTAAAATAACTTTTTATTTTAAGAATATAGTGAAAAACAAACTATATGAATAGAGATGTGTTTTCCTGTGGTGATATGGCAGTATAACTGAAAAAGAACGAATCTGCTGGTGTGTTAGGAGCAAAGAAATCTATTACAGAAATATTAAAGTGTCTTATTACATAATGCCTACCAAGCCCAACGACAGCTTAAAAAACACCATTACACATGGTATATATGCCTACAGTCATTCATAAATTTCTGATTAAAAAAATGACATAGAAAAAATGACTATTGCAAATAACAATGAGGTCCATTAGAGAGGTATAAATAGTAGAAGAGGAAAAAATCAAAATATCTAAAATAATTTGAGGATATCTCTGATATTTGATCTGTCTTTCAAAAAGTGGAGAGAAATTTATAAGATGGGAATCAATATATATTAAGCAATATCATCTATAATTAAATTGATACTATCTTACACACAAAATATTATTTTATATATTTTAATATTCCCTCTGTTAGTTTGATCCTCGATCAGATAAAGTAACTTTTTAAAAGATAGTTTTCCTCATTTTCTTTCTACTTTTCTCTCAGTTCATATACCAAGAAAAGGAACACCCTTGAGAAAGATCTAAGATACTTATCTATGATGGTAAAATGTAAGTTCCAAAAGGACAGTACTGTTTGCAGCTTCCCTGTGGCAAGCACATAGTTAAACTTTGCAGTCATTGCTGATTGTATGGATTGCTGAATAAATCTAAGCATTTCTGTAAAGGTGGTGGACTATGGTTAACTCTGATAAATTATATTCACTATTGTAAGTTATAGAGATATTGCTCATTTCTCGACTGAATTCACGTCTTCTTTAAAAAAAAAAAAAAAGAGGAGCATAAACTGACACACTTAAGCAGTCAACAATGCCTGCCATGCACATATTGGTTAGAATACCTAAAGAGTGACCTTGTATTATCTACTTTAAATTTAACCATGTGGAAATCATGGTATTATAGTAGGCAGAAGCTAATGAATGCATCTGGAGGATAATTTATAGCTCCCATAAGTGAAAGTCAGAGCCTTTGCATTTTTTTGAAATTATGAATTAGCATTTTGAAGCCATATTAAATAGCATGTAAAATAACTTTTTATTTTAAGAATATAGTGAAAAACAAACTATATGAATAGAGATGTGTTTTCCTGTGGTGATATGGCAGTATAACTGAAAAAGAACGAATCTGCTGGTGTGTTAGGAGCAAAGAAATCTATTACAGAAATATTAAAGTGTCTTATTACATAATGCCTACCAAGCCCAACGACAGCTTAAAAAACACCATTACACATGGTATATATGCCTACAGTCATTCATAAATTTCTGATTAAAAAAATGACATAGAAAAAATGACTATTGCAAATAACAATGAGGTCCATTAGAGAGGTATAAATAGTAGAAGAGGAAAAAAAATCAAAATATCTAAAATAATTTGAGGATATCTCTGATATTTGATCTGTCTTTCAAAAAGTGGAGAGAAATTTATAAGATGGGAATCAATATATATTAAGCAATATCATCTATAATTAAATTGATACTATCTTACACACAAAATATTATTTTATATATTTTAATATTCCCTCTGTTAGTTTGCTAGTACTGAAGTAACAAACTGCCACAAACAACTTATGTTAGCTTAAGAAAACAGAAATTTTTTCCCTTATTTCTGGAGATTAAAATTTCAACATCAAGGCATTGATAAAGAATTGATTCTTTCTGAAGGCTGTATGGGAAAAAATTTCTTCCAGATAGAGATCATTGTCTCTGTTCACATGGTTTTCTCGTGTGCCTGTTTTTTTTTTTTTTTTTATTTTTGGTCTCTTTTATTGGTCCTTTTTATTTATTTTCATCCATCTCAATTCCTTGGCCTGTGTGGGCCTCCCATCGCGGTGGCCTCTGTTGTCGCAGAGCACCAGTTCTGGGCGCATGTGCTCCAGAGCTCTGGCTTGGTAATTGGACACATTGGTCCAGCTGCTCCACAGCATGTGGGATCTTCCCAGGCCAGGGATCGAACAGGCGCCCCTTGCACTGCAAGGTGGTGTCCTTACCCACTGGACCACCACGGAAGCCCCTTATCTGTTTTTAAATTACATCTTTTTATAAGGACATCAGTCATATAGGTTAGGGTCCACCCTACTAATAACCTTAACTTGTAATTTGAATACCTCTGTAAAGACACCAAAGATCTCCATTTAAGGTCACATCCTAAACTACTGAGGGATTAGGATTTCAATATACAAATGTTGTGGGACACAGTTCACCCCCTAATACTTTCCACTTGTCAGTAAGCTCCATTAGGATGTCCGGGACATGTTTGTTTTCTTGTTTAGATATTTCCCCTTTAAACTACTGAGAGCTACTCATAGAATGATTTGCCAAACTAAATATCAAAACACTTTGGTATATATGCCTACAGTATTTTCTGATTAAAAATGACATAGAAAAAATGACTATTGCAAATAACAATGAGGTCCATTAGAGAGGTATAAATAGTAGAAGAGGAAAAAAAATCAAAATATCTAAAATAATTTGAGGATATCTCTGATATTTGATCTGTCTTTCAAAAAGTGGAGAGAAATTTATAAGATGGGAATCAATATATATTAAGCAATATCATCTATAATTAAATTGATACTATCTTACACACAAAATATTATTTTATATATTTTAATATTCCCTCTGTTAGTTTGCTAGTACTGAAGTAACAAACTGCCACAAACAACTTATGTTAGCTTAAGAAAACAGAAATTTTTTCCCTTATTTCTGGAGATTAAAATTTCAACATCAAGGCATTGATAAAGAATTGATTCTTTCTGAAGGCTGTATGGGAAAAAATTTCTTCCAGATAGAGATCATTGTCTCTGTTCACATGGTTTTCTCGTGTGCCTGTTTTTTTTTTTTTTTTTTTAATTTTGGTCTCTTTTATTGGTCCTTTTTATTTATTTTCATCCATCTCAATTCCTTGGCCTGTGTGGGCCTCCCATCGCGGTGGCCTCTGTTGTCGCAGAGCACCAGTTCTGGGCGCATGTGCTCCAGAGCTCTGGCTTGGTAATTGGACACATTGGTCCAGCTGCTCCACAGCATGTGGGATCTTCCCAGGCCAGGGATCGAACAGGCGCCCCTTGCACTGCAAGGTGGTGTCCTTACCCACTGGACCACCACGGAAGCCCCTTATCTGTTTTTAAATTACATCTTTTTATAAGGACATCAGTCATATAGGTTAGGGTCCACCCTACTAATAACCTTAACTTGTAATTTGAATACCTCTGTAAAGACACCAAAGATCTCCATTTAAGGTCACATCCTAAACTACTGAGGGATTAGGATTTCAATATACAAATGTTGTGGGACACAGTTCACCCCCTAATACTTTCCACTTGTCAGTAAGCTCCATTAGGATGTCCGGGACATGTTTGTTTTCTTGTTTAGATATTTCCCAGGAGCACTGTAGATGTTCCAAAACAGTATCAAATGTTATTGGAGTTTGCCATAGCCTCAATCAAGAAACATAAAGACTTTTGCAAACAACACATTTGACCTTTAAAGTATCAGGTTAATTAGAATTGTTTGGAATTCTAGATTTAGTAAT
Organism: Tragulus kanchil; assembly: GCA_022376925.1. NCBI lineage: Eukaryota > Metazoa > Chordata > Mammalia > Artiodactyla > Tragulidae > Tragulus > Tragulus kanchil. The sequence continues at coordinate 18,550,384 of JAIOJX010000025.1, forward strand.
CATTTTCTGGCATGGACAAAACATTTTTTATTCTTTTGCATTTTTTCATTATAAACAAATAGTAAGCATCCTTTTAATTAGCCCCAGTGAACTGGAATCATAGTGGTCATGAGTTCCTTTGGCATCCTGTCTAGAGCTGTGTGAAACAGATTCAGTGTCCATTTGTGCCAAAGTATACCGTAGTTATTGACATGCTAACTGTGCATCATATTTCTTCCATCCTCTCCATAGAGGTGAAACAGACATCTATATTAGTTAATTCGAAATGCAGTTTCCTTGATAGGACTAGAATAATACTTCAAACTCTTTCATTTTTCTGGATTCTGGCTTTAGAAACTTTTGTCAGTTTAATGATTCCTACAGAATAAACTCTTTTCTCATTCCTTTCAAATGCTGTATTTAAAAAATTAAAAAGACAATCTTTGAAAGAAGTTGGAGGACATTTTTCTCAACATTTTTTTAGCCAGTGATAAAATGAAGCCACAAACAGTCAGTGACTCTACCTCAGAAAAAAGGAGAAACTAGGGACTTCCCTGGTAGTCGAGTGGCTATGACTCCGCACTCCCTATGCAGAGGGGCCAGGTTTGATTCCTGGTCAAGGAACTATATCCCACATGCCACAACTAAGGGTTCACATGTAGCACTAAAGATCCTGAGCCGTGTGCTGCAACTAAGACCTGGAACAACCAAATAAATAAATAAATATTTCAAAAATGGCAGCTGGCAGACAACCTCATCTTTCTGGTGGCATAGTATTTGGAAAAGTCTACCTCTTTCTGACTTCTGAGTAATTAGCTTCAAACACCTCATTTCTCAAATGACCTATGATGCTTCACACTCATTATTCTTAAAATTACTTGTTATTCTAACTCAGAAATCAATTCAAATCTTTTATTTAAAAAAGCTTCAAAATGGACAAGTATAATTGAAAACTTGTCGGACACATATATGTGTCATACACACACACACACACACACAAACACACACACACACATATATATTTATTTATACACACACACACACACACATATATTTATTTATACACACACACACACATATATATATTTATTTATACACACACACACACACACATATATATATTTATTTATACACACACACACACACACACACATATATATATTTATTTATACACACACACACACATATATATGTCTGGGTTTTTTTTTTCTCCTGACATAAAAATAAAAATTGCAACAGAATTAGGAAAACAACTTAAAACCTATCAACTCTATTAACAGAGAGATTATATTTGTAACAAACATGGATAAAGATTATGTTTAACAGGCCTGTGAAAAAAATAGTGACTTACTAGAGAATGATTTATAAGTCAATAATATATAAACTGTCCCTGCCTCCTTTCTCTGAGACTACATTCACATTTCAATAATCTGAGATTTCTCATTGGAAATAAAACAATACATGATTGAAGACAATAACTAAGTTTGTACTTTAAAATTTTTAAAAGTCAGTTTAATGATTCCAAAAATCTTTTATTCCTTTCAAATGCTGTATTTAAAAATTAAAAGACAATCTTTGAAAGAAGTTGGAGGACATTTTTCTCAACATTTTTTAGCCAGTGATAAAATGAAGCCACAAACAGTCAGTGACTCTACCTCAGAAAAAAGGAGAAACTAGGGACTTCCCTGGTAGTCGAGTGGCTATGACTCCGCACTCCCTATGCAGAGGGGCCAGGTTTGATTCCTGGTCAAGGAACTATATCCCACATGCCACAACTAAGGGTTCACATGTAGCACTAAAGATCCTGAGCCGTGTGCTGCAACTAAGACCTGGAACAACCAAATAAATAAATAAATATTTCAAAAATGGCAGCTGGCAGACAACCTCATCTTTCTGGTGGCATAGTATTTGGAAAAGTCTACCTCTTTCTGACTTCTGAGTAATTAGCTTCAAACACCTCATTTCTCAAATGACCTATGATGCTTCACACTCATTATTCTTAAAATTACTTGTTATTCTAACTCAGAAATCAATTCAAATCTTTTATTTAAAAAAGCTTCAAAATGGACAAGTATAATTGAAAACTTGTCGGACACATATATGTGTCATACACACACACACACACACAAACACACACACACACATATATATTTATTTATACACACACACACACACACATATATTTATTTATACACACACACACACATATATATATTTATTTATACACACACACACACACATATATATATTTATTTATACACACACACACACACACACACATATATATATTTATTTATACACACACACACACATATATATGTCTGGGTTTTTTTTTTCTCCTGACATAAAAATAAAAATTGCAACAGAATTAGGAAAACAACTTAAAACCTATCAACTCTATTAACAGAGAGATTATATTTGTAACAAACATGGATAAAGATTATGTTTAACAGGCCTGTGAAAAAAATAGTGACTTACTAGAGAATGATTTATAAGTCAATAATATATAAACTGTCCCTGCCTCCTTTCTCTGAGACTACATTCACATTTCAATAATCTGAGATTTCTCATTGGAAATAAAACAATACATGATTCAGATAGCAACACTTAGTCAAGACTGCACTCACCAATTCTTACTCAAAGATATGTTAGAAATGTGCTACAGAGAGTCAAATGTAAATAATTAGTACCTTCATATATTAACTCAAGTATTCTTTTTAAAATATTTCATTAAGAAATACATGTAGAAAGCAATGTATATTTGTGTATAGGGATGGATGATGCAGAAATCATGCCAAGACTGTATCATTTTAGATTACAAACATATGCTCAGCCTTTTTGTTAAATTCATCAGTCATAAACCATTTAGTTATTGAATACTATCAGTAATAAAATTAGTTTACTGATTATGTGGTAAGTAGGAGATCTGAAAGTTAAATCTACTACATTACATAAACATTATTTGAAAAGTATTTTTATGGGACAAAAAACAGTCCCAAATGTAGCTTTATTCTTTATTTGTTAGTAAGAATAAATCAAACTTTTATGAATAATCTAGTGAATTCATTTGACTTAATTGTTCACAGGGTCTCTGCTTCTTTATATTAGCAGACATGCTGACAAGGTTTGATATGTTCCATTAGCTTCATTCAGTTATGTGAAATTGTGATTAGAAGAGGAAAACTGTCAGCCATTATTGTAATTCAATCTTCTAAAACTAAGAGGTAAGAATCCAGTTGCATATGATAGTGTCAATACATGCCTGTGATAATACAAAGTACACATAAGTGAACATAGGCAATTCAAACTTATTAAAGTATATTTGAGGGCTTCCCTGGTGGTCCATTGGGTAAAGAGTCTGCCTTACAGTGCAAGGAGCACTGGTTTGATCCCTGGCCCAGGAAGATCCCACGTGCAGCAAAGCAGCTAGACAGTTGTGATCGACCACGAGCCAGCGCTCTGGAGTGCATGAGCCAAGAGCCAGTGCTCTGCAAGAGAGGCCACTGCAATGGGAGGCCCACACAGGTGAAAGAATAAAGATGGATGAAAATAAATAAATAAAGAACCAATAAAAGAGGCCAAAATTTTTTTTTAAATGAAAGCATATTTGAAAATAGAATTAGTAGATTTGTCAAACAGAATGTTTCTTTGTTCCTAAATATTAAAGTCTAAGTTGCTGCAAAGACAGTTTTACAGAAATTTTGGTGGGAAACTTTGTACCTTTTAGTATAGCCTAAAATTGCTCCTCACATTCAAAATACATGAGTCAAGTAAATGTTTTTTAATATGATATGCCTTTTCTTCATGCTGTTTTGCTTATATTAATACAATTTTTCAATCTTTTCTATGACAAATATGTTATATTTAGAAGTTTATTCTTTGTTAATGTTATATTTATGAAGAAATTACAATTGACTTTGTACCTGCTGCGTCAAGAGAAAAGATTTCATTTGTCCCACATTATTTTAATATCAACATTATTTATTTATTTTAATTGTCATGTTGAAATTTGCAGGAGATAGATATACACATATATAGTTATATATATGTATGTATAATACATATATAGGAGTATTTAGATAGGCAAGTATGATGAAATTTTGTGCTTCTATAAGATCATATATTTAAAATAGTCCTATAAACTCAGTTGATTTACATGAAAATTTAGGATTTCAAAACCCACTTTTGATTAAATATCATAGAAGTTCAAAATTAGTTTATCTTTTGGTATGCAAAGCCTTCAGTATGAATAGGGAAGGTAGTAGAAATTATTATATTAAAAATCAATAAGATCTAATTTATTATGTCTATTGTCCAATAAAATGAGGAATATTTTTTGTGAGCATAAGCAGTAATTATTTATATTTTACTTGGAAGAGGTAAGAATCCAGTTGCATATGATAGTGTCAATACATGCCTGTGATAATACAAAGTACACATAAGTGAACATAGGCAATTCAAACTTATTAAAGTATATTTGAGGGCTTCCCTGGTGGTCCATTGGGTAAAGAGTCTGCCTTACAGTGCAAGGAGCACTGGTTTGATCCCTGGCCCAGGAAGATCCCACGTGCAGCAAAGCAGCTAGACAGTTGTGATCGACCACGAGCCAGCGCTCTGGAGTGCATGAGCCAAGAGCCAGTGCTCTGCAAGAGAGGCCACTGCAATGGGAGGCCCACACAGGTGAAAGAATAAAGATGGATGAAAATAAATAAATAAAGAACCAATAAAAGAGGCCAAAATTTTTTTTTAAATGAAAGCATATTTGAAAATAGAATTAGTAGATTTGTCAAACAGAATGTTTCTTTGTTCCTAAATATTAAAGTCTAAGTTGCTGCAAAGACAGTTTTACAGAAATTTTGGTGGGAAACTTTGTACCTTTTAGTATAGCCTAAAATTGCTCCTCACATTCAAAATACATGAGTCAAGTAAATGTTTTTTAATATGATATGCCTTTTCTTCATGCTGTTTTGCTTATATTAATACAATTTTTCAATCTTTTCTATGACAAATATGTTATATTTAGAAGTTTATTCTTTGTTAATGTTATATTTATGAAGAAATTACAATTGACTTTGTACCTGCTGCGTCAAGAGAAAAGATTTCATTTGTCCCACATTATTTTAATATCAACATTATTTATTTATTTTTAATTGTCATGTTGAAATTTGCAGGAGATAGATATACACATATATATAGTTATATATATGTATGTATAATACATATATAGGAGTATTTAGATAGGCAAGTATGATGAAATTTTGTGCTTCTATAAGATCATATATTTAAAATAGTCCTATAAACTCAGTTGATTTACATGAAAATTTAGGATTTCAAAACCCACTTTTGATTAAATATCATAGAAGTTCAAAATTAGTTTATCTTTTGGTATGCAAAGCCTTCAGTATGAATAGGGAAGGTAGTAGAAATTATTATATTAAAAATCAATAAGATCTAATTTATTATGTCTATTGTCCAATAAAATGAGGAATATTTTTTGTGAGCATAAGCAGTAATTATTTATATTTTACTTGGAAGATAAAATTTGAAAAAAATCATTGCAACTCTTCTCATAAATGACTGATATGGAAACTGAGAATTTTGAGAATATAATAATTAATAGCAATTTAATAGTTATTTAATAACAATTCATATTTATCTTGCTTAGCTTACTGCCAGTCAATATGCAAGGTTTTTACATACTTTATTGCATTTAATTCCTGGAATCTTTTATGTGAATACACAGTTGTAGGAAATGAATAGTTTAGTAATCTTAAATTTCATGGTTAGCATGAATAAAGTTCGTTTTAAAGCCTAGAAAAACTAGGGTTGGAAACCAAATATGTTAGGCTTTTATTCACTGACCACTGCATTTAACTATTTCCAATTTATTTCACCCTCTGTACAGATAAGTGAAAAATAAGTGCCTTAGAAAAAATGATGAAGTTTGTCGCTTTTTAAAAAAAAATTATTTCTGGCTATTCTATGTTTTCACTGCTACCACAGGCTCGTCCCTAGTTACAGGGAGTGGGGGCTACTCTCTAGTTGAGGTGAGCAGGCTTCTTGTTGTGGAACTGGGGCTCTAGACCACAGGCTTCAGTAGTTGCGACCCATGGGCTCAACAGTTGTGGCTCCGAGGCTCTAGAGCACAGGCTCCATAGTTGTGGCTCACGGGCTTAGTTGCACCATAGCATGCGGGATCTTCCCAGACCAGGGATTGAATCTATGTCTCCTGTATTAGCAGGTGAACTCTTTACCACTGAGCTACCAGGGAAGCCCGAAGCTTGTCATTTTAATAGGAATGATATCAGTCATTTACAGCATAGGCTTTGTCCCTAAAAGATAGACTTCCTCTAAATAGAGCAAATAGGATCCTGTAGCTGCTTAACATCTGAACAGCATAGATTAATAATTACTCATCTTGGGTCAAAACATAAGAAATTGTGGTTAAAAAAAAGGAATTTTTCTTTATACTTTCCAGACCTCTGTGTGTGCATGCTCAGTTGTGTCTGACTCTTTGTGACCCCACAGACTGTAGCCTGACATGCTCCTCTTTCCATGAAATTCTCCAGGCAAAAATAGTGGAGTGGGTAGCCATTTTCTCCTCTAAGGATCTCCCCCAACCCAGGGATCCATTGAACGGTGTCTCCTGTGTTATTATCCAATTTTTCATAAATTTTTTTTGGTTAAAAAAATCATTGCAACTCTTCTCATAAATGACTGATATGGAAACTGAGAATTTTGAGAATATAATAATTAATAGCAATTTAATAGTTATTTAATAACAATTCATATTTATCTTGCTTAGCTTACTGCCAGTCAATATGCAAGGTTTTTACATACTTTATTGCATTTAATTCCTGGAATCTTTTATGTGAATACACAGTTGTAGGAAATGAATAGTTTAGTAATCTTAAATTTCATGGTTAGCATGAATAAAGTTGTTTTTAAAGCCTAGAAAACTAGGGTTGGAAACCAAATATGTTAGGCTTTTATTCACTGACCACTGCATTTAACTATTTCCAATTTATTTCACCCTCTGTACAGATAAGTGAAAAATAAGTGCCTTAGAAAAAATGATGAAGTTTGTCGCTTTTTAAAAAAAAATTATTTCTGGCTATTCTATGTTTTCACTGCTACCACAGGCTCGTCCCTAGTTACAGGGAGTGGGGGCTACTCTCTAGTTGAGGTGAGCAGGCTTCTTGTTGTGGAACTGGGGCTCTAGACCACAGGCTTCAGTAGTTGCGACCCATGGGCTCAACAGTTGTGGCTCCGAGGCTCTAGAGCACAGGCTCCATAGTTGTGGCTCACGGGCTTAGTTGCACCATAGCATGCGGGATCTTCCCAGACCAGGGATTGAATCTATGTCTCCTGTATTAGCAGGTGAACTCTTTACCACTGAGCTACCAGGGAAGCCCGAAGCTTGTCATTTTAATAGGAATGATATCAGTCATTTACAGCATAGGCTTTGTCCCTAAAAGATAGACTTCCTCTAAATAGAGCAAATAGGATCCTGTAGCTGCTTAACATCTGAACAGCATAGATTAATAATTACTCATCTTGGGTCAAAACATAAGAAATTGTGGTTAAAAAAAAGGAATTTTTCTTTATACTTTCCAGACCTCTGTGTGTGCATGCTCAGTTGTGTCTGACTCTTTGTGACCCCACAGACTGTAGCCTGACATGCTCCTCTTTCCATGAAATTCTCCAGGCAAAAATAGTGGAGTGGGTAGCCATTTTCTCCTCTAAGGATCTCCCCCAACCCAGGGATCCATTGAACGGTGTCTCCTGTGTCTCCTGCATTGGTAGGTAGATTCTTTTACCACTGAGCCACCTGGGAAACCTTCTGACTTCCAAGGTTCATTATTTCATAAAGTTCTTAGTATTTATATAAAGTCTTAAGCAAGTTTGTGAAAGAAATGACATACCATCTCTAGTTTGAAATCCAGTAATGCCGAATATGTTTTATACGTTTCTGATATATTATATCACATAACCAGGTTTTTTTATTACAAGCCGTAATAACAATAACATTGCCAATTATGGAAAATGTGTTGGCTCTAGCTAAGTAATTTTCATCTGGTTTTTGAAAACATCTTTTTGTTTGCAAAATAATAGCCAAACTTTTTAGTATTAGTATTACAAATGAAGTAAAGGGAATTTAAATAAGTTGAACTCATAGCTAATAAGTATATTTTAAATGTCCATATGAGTCTAGGGAAGTCTTATTTTGAAACTCACCCTGTTGCCTACTGCATATAAGTATTACGACACTAAGTTTTACTTCCTTAGATCATCCAGACAACAAGAATTAAGCCAAATATTATGTTAAAATTATGAGAAATACCATTTTTAAGGATTGATCTAGTATATACTTATATGTAAAACTGAATTAGGTCAGAAAGACTTAGATTTAAAATCTAAATCCACTACTAAAGTAATGGCATTATTTTGCACAGTTGTTTACTCTCTTTGAACTCATTCTTGTGTTTCTTATACTTAAAATAACATTACTCTTCTTTAGAACTCACTAATTACAGCATAGGCTTTGTCCCTAAAAGATAGACTTCCTCTAAATAGAGCAAATAGGATCCTGTAGCTGCTTAACATCTGAACAGCATAGATTAATAATTACTCATCTTGGGTCAAAACATAAGAAATTGTGGTTAAAAAAAAGGAATTTTTCTTTATACTTTCCAGACCTCTGTGTGTGCATGCTCAGTTGTGTCTGACTCTTTGTGACCCCACAGACTGTAGCCTGACATGCTCCTCTTTCCATGAAATTCTCCAGGCAAAAATAGTGGAGTGGGTAGCCATTTTCTCCTCTAAGGATCTCCCCCAACCCAGGGATCCATTGAACGGTGTCTCCTGTGTCTCCTGCATTGGTAGGTAGATTCTTTTACCACTGAGCCACCTGGGAAACCTTCTGACTTCCAAGGTTCATTATTTCATAAAGTTCTTAGTATTTATATAAAGTCTTAAGCAAGTTTGTGAAAGAAATGACATACCATCTCTAGTTTGAAATCCAGTAATGCCGAATATGTTTTATACGTTTCTGATATATTATATCACATAACCAGGTTTTTTTTTATTACAAGCCGTAATAACAATAACATTGCCAATTATGGAAAATGTGTTGGCTCTAGCTAAGTAATTTTCATCTGGTTTTTGAAAACATCTTTTTGTTTGCAAAATAATAGCCAAACTTTTTAGTATTAGTATTACAAATGAAGTAAAGGGAATTTAAATAAGTTGAACTCATAGCTAATAAGTATATTTTAAATGTCCATATGAGTCTAGGGAAGTCTTATTTTGAAACTCACCCTGTTGCCTACTGCATATAAGTATTACGACACTAAGTTTTACTTCCTTAGATCATCCAGACAACAAGAATTAAGCCAAATATTATGTTAAAATTATGAGAAATACCATTTTTAAGGATTGATCTAGTATATACTTATATGTAAAACTGAATTAGGTCAGAAAGACTTAGATTTAAAATCTAAATCCACTACTAAAGTAATGGCATTATTTTGCACAGTTGTTTACTCTCTTTGAACTCATTCTTGTGTTTCTTATACTTAAAATAACATTAGCTTTCTTACTATGTGGCTGAAGGCACACATTGAAGAAACTCACTAATTACATAATGACTAGCTAATAAGAGATGCATAAAAGTGGCAGTTTTTAGAATTACTACTATTTCTTATTAAATTAAATGTAAAATTTTATAGCTATCAGATACCACAGTCATATCCAAGAGCAGCTTAAATAAGGAGGGAGAAATTTGCCTCTAGTCTTTCAATATTTACATGGAGATGCTCCTTTTCAGACTTAAAACCTCAGATTTCCCTAGAGGCTTATGACCCTGACTGCAGCATATTACTTCCTAGGAAATATTACATCAGCAAAACTCTGGTATTCTTGAGGATCCTTACTGCCCATTAACCAGATAAATTTGTTCCCACTAATGTGTTAAGGATATAAGTCATTACCCTTAACACGAATATTGTCCCTACTGAGAGAACAATATCTGATAACACAAGAAGCCATTCCTAAAAGGAGAGTTTCTGGTTTGGGGACATTCTAAGAAGAGAAACCAATTTTATTCAGTAGCCTTAAAATCATCAAAATAGTCTACAGAATAACACTGTCTATGAATAGATAATTCTTGACCGGGCATCAAAACCCTCATCTATAAGCCTCTGCCACGTGGTTGACCTTGAATATTATACTTAATCCCTCCTTTTCCAGTTTCTTTCCTGATAAAGGTTGGATTTGAGTAAATATATTGATAACATAGCTTACACATTTATTTTTCATTTATCCCTTTAACAAATACATAACAGTAGCTACCATGTCATGGTACTTTTTTCCTTGCTTCTTTTGTGATATGGATTTGGCAATGAACAAGAGAGATAAGATTTCCCCTCTTATTAAGAATCTATTCTAGTGAGGAAAAGCAGAATATTTTTTTCAGGAAAAATATGTATGCTTTAAAATATATCATTTTGAAGAAAAACAACATTGGTTTAAAACAATACAATGCTGTGAAGATTATTCACATATGTTATATAATAAAAAACAATCCAAACTACTAATTGGCTATTAAATATTGAATAGTCAGAACTATGCATGCCAAGAGCAGCAGGAAGGGTGTTCTAGGAAGTAGAAAAACTAGAGCCAAGATTTTAAGACTGTGAATTTGTGTGTTTAAGACTAGGAAAGCTTGAATGTTCTAGCAAAGGGTGAGAAAAGAGATAAGTCACTGTATTACTGTTATTGGGAATGTTCATTGATACAGCCACTATGGAAGATAGTACAGAGATTCCTCAAAAAATTAGGAATAGAATTTAGTTTAGAAAACGTGCAATTGTAAATTCCCTCTCTCCATCTTTGATATGAACATTTTCTATGGTTTAGGGAGGTCTTTTCCAAGGATCTGGGAATTATGCTTTTGAAATGTAAACATTAAGAATAACTTTGTCCTTATCTTCCTGGTATTTGTGGAAACATAGGAGCCTAACTCTGATAAGCACTAATTAGCAAGCTCAGATGTCCTAATCATTTTGACCAACTTTGACCAACTTCCAGTTCACTTCTAATGGCTTTTCACTAGCTGATCTCAGGGCTTGGAAACCTTATGCATGGCCATTTGTTTCAATGGAGTTGAGATACATGTGTATATATAACTGAATCACCTTATATACCTGAAACTATCACAACAGTGTTAATCAACTATCTAATATAAAACAAAAAGTTAAAAATTAAAAATAGGATTGAATTCTATCTCTCTTCCTTATTAACAATTGTCTTGAATAAAATCTTCCCTGGTTGTAACATTGGCCTAATGCAAGTTTTCTTTTTTAATGATTAAGACCACAAGTTAGATACTTGGCTATGCAAGTTTTTAACAAATACATAACAGTAGCTACCATGTCATGGTACTTTTTCCTTGCTTCTTTTGTGATATGGATTTGGCAATGAACAAGAGAGATAAGATTTCCTCTTATTAAGAATCTATTCTAGTGAGGAAAAGCAGAATATTTTTTTCAGGAAAAATATGTATGCTTTAAAATATATCATTTTGAAGAAAAACAACATTGGTTTAAAACAATACAATGCTGTGAAGATTATTCACATATGTTATATAATAAAAAACAATCCAAACTACTAATTGGCTATTAAATATTGAATAGTCAGAACTATGCATGCCAAGAGCAGCAGGAAGGGTGTTCTAGGAAGTAGAAAAACTAGAGCCAAGATTTTAAGACTGTGAATTTGTGTGTTTAAGACTAGGAAAGCTTGAATGTTCTAGCAAAGGGTGAGAAAAGAGATAAGTCACTGTATTACTGTTATTGGGAATGTTCATTGATACAGCCACTATGGAAGATAGTACAGAGATTCCTCAAAAAATTAGGAATAGAATTTAGTTTAGAAAACGTGCAATTGTAAATTCCCTCTCTCCATCTTTGATATGAACATTTTCTATGGTTTAGGGAGGTCTTTTCCAAGGATCTGGGAATTATGCTTTTGAAATGTAAACATTAAGAATAACTTTGTCCTTATCTTCCTGGTATTTGTGGAAACATAGGAGCCTAACTCTGATAAGCACTAATTAGCAAGCTCAGATGTCCTAATCATTTTGACCAACTTTGACCAACTTCCAGTTCACTTCTAATGGCTTTTCACTAGCTGATCTCAGGGCTTGGAAACCTTATGCATGGCCATTTGTTTCAATGGAGTTGAGATACATGTGTATATATAACTGAATCACCTTATATACCTGAAACTATCACAACAGTGTTAATCAACTATCTAATATAAAACAAAAAGTTAAAAATTAAAAATAGGATTGAATTCTATCTCTCTTCCTTATTAACAATTGTCTTGAATAAAATCTTCCCTGGTTGTAACATTGGCCTAATGCAAGTTTTCTTTTTTAATGATTAAGACCACAAGTTAGATACTTGGCTTGAGTGACAGTGTATTTATTGATAATTTTTATTTGACGGTGAAGCCTGGTAGGAAAGGCATGACATTTTAGAGAAAGCCATTCAGAGGTAGAGGCACTATGATTGTGATGCCAGTAACTTTACAAAACGGTAGCATGTGCAAGTGGGAGGTTCATGGCGAAGAACTGTTGTGTATACGTGTGCTAAGTCCCTTCAGTGGTGTCCGGTTCTTTGAAACCTTATGGTCTTGCAGCCTACTAAGTTCCTCTGTCCATGGGATTTTCTAGGCAAGAATACTGGAGTGGATTGCCATACTCTCCTCCAGGGGATCATCCCAACCCAGGGATCAAGCCCATATCTCTTATGCTTGCTGCATTTATAAATATATAAATGAAAGTCTCAGCATATAGATGTTACATAAATCCATGTGACTGGATGAAGGTATATAGAGAGGGTCGCAGACAGAACAGAGAAGGGAGCACTGATTTCTGGGACTTCTAACATTTTAAGAATGGAGCCTGGAACTAGGAACAAGCAGAATTTGAGAATAAAAGCAAGTGAAAAAAAGCTATTTAAGACAAAAACAGCCTGTTTTTAATAGGCTAGTAAAAAAGAAATACTAAAATATTTTTTAGGTATTTTAATTAATAACAGAGACATACACTATTTTAAAGCTCATTGTAGTTTTTTTTTAAGCTCTTAATACACTTATCCACTTATTTGAATACTCTATTAAGATACAACACATAATATACAATAGACCCTTTAGTGGCTACAATTCAGTATTTTTTAAATTTATTTTTCATATTGGAGTGTGGTTGATTAACTTTTTATTTTAGGCTGTGCTGGCCTTTATTGCTATGTAGGTTTTTCTCTAGTTGCAGGAAGAGGGAGCTACTCTTCCTTGCAATGCATAGGTTCTCATTTCAGTGGTTTCTCTCGTTGCAGAGCACAGGTTCTAGAGCATTCAGGCTTCAGTAGTTGCAGCACATGGGCTCAACAGTTGCAGCTCTCAGGCTCTAGGGCACAGACTCCATAGATGTGGCACATGGCCTTTGTTGGTCCAAGGCATGTGAGATCTTCCTGGATCGGAGACCAAACCTTTGTCTCTTGCCTCTGAAGCCACCAGGGAAGCCCTCAATGTAATTTTTTATGGTTGTTATATGAAATTTAAGAAAAGTAAGATCAGGGTAACTACAGAGACTGTACATTCCATAGATTGGGAAGATGCTGTCAAGAAGGAAATGACAACTCACTTCAGGATTTTTGCCTGAGGAACTCCATGGACAGTGCAGCCTAATGGACTACAGTCCATGGGGTTGCAAGAGTCAGACGTGACATAGTGACTAAACCACCACCGTCATTCTTTTCCCATGAAAAAAAGGAAAAAGAAATACCAGGCACACAAAAAAGTGGAAAACTATATAAAATACAGCCACAGAAGTAACTATAAATAAAATAAATCTACAGCTGGAACTATAATCTCATTTTGATAACAGTGATTATATGACAATATTGCTATTTTGGTAGTAATCCAGCACTGGATGTGGAGGAAGGAAGACTTTAAGTTGTGCCATTAGAGATGGGAAGAATGAATAAAAACATAATGAATCTACTCCAGATACTCTCTTACACCAGAACAACTATGAAATCATATGGGTTCATGTACTTAAGGCACAAAGGATAATCATTACATACCCATTAGTTCTGTTTAAATACTATGAAAAGTGAAAGTGAAAGGGGGCTTCCCTGGTGGCTCACATAGAAAAGAATCTGCCTGCTAATGTAGGAGATGCAGGAGATATGGGTTCAATCCCTGGGTCTAGATCCCTGAAGGAATGAATACTCTATTAAGATACAACACATAATATACAATAGACCCTTTAGTGGCTACAATTCAGTATTTTTAAATTTATTTTCATATTGGAGTGTGGTTGATTAACTTTTTATTTTAGGCTGTGCTGGCCTTTATTGCTATGTAGGTTTTCTCTAGTTGCAGGAAGAGGGAGCTACTCTTCCTTGCAATGCATAGGTTCTCATTTCAGTGGTTTCTCTCGTTGCAGAGCACAGGTTCTAGAGCATTCAGGCTTCAGTAGTTGCAGCACATGGGCTCAACAGTTGCAGCTCTCAGGCTCTAGGGCACAGACTCCATAGATGTGGCACATGGCCTTTGTTGGTCCAAGGCATGTGAGATCTTCCTGGATCGGAGACCAAACCTTTGTCTCTTGCCTCTGAAGCCACCAGGGAAGCCCTCAATGTAATTTTTTATGGTTGTTATATGAAATTTAAGAAAAGTAAGATCAGGGTAACTACAGAGACTGTACATTCCATAGATTGGGAAGATGCTGTCAAGAAGGAAATGACAACTCACTTCAGGATTTTTGCCTGAGGAACTCCATGGACAGTGCAGCCTAATGGACTACAGTCCATGGGGTTGCAAGAGTCAGACGTGACATAGTGACTAAACCACCACCGTCATTCTTTTCCCATGAAAAAAAGGAAAAAGAAATACCAGGCACACAAAAAAGTGGAAAACTATATAAAATACAGCCACAGAAGTAACTATAAATAAAATAAATCTACAGCTGGAACTATAATCTCATTTTGATAACAGTGATTATATGACAATATTGCTATTTTGGTAGTAATCCAGCACTGGATGTGGAGGAAGGAAGACTTTAAGTTGTGCCATTAGAGATGGGAAGAATGAATAAAAACATAATGAATCTACTCCAGATACTCTCTTACACCAGAACAACTATGAAATCATATGGGTTCATGTACTTAAGGCACAAAGGATAATCATTACATACCCATTAGTTCTGTTTAAATACTATGAAAAGTGAAAGTGAAAGGGGGCTTCCCTGGTGGCTCACATAGAAAAGAATCTGCCTGCTAATGTAGGAGATGCAGGAGATATGGGTTCAATCCCTGGGTCTGCAAGATCCCCTGAAGAAGGGAATGTCTACCCATTCTAATATTCTTGCCTGGAGAATACAACAACAAGGTATAATATTTGACAACAAGTTAGTATATTGTCACCCTGCTTATTAAACTTATATGCAGAGTACATTATGTGAAACACTAGGTTGGATGAATCACAACCTGGAATCAAGATTGTCTGAAGAAATATTCATAACCACAAATATGCAGTTGATCCCACTTTAGTGGTAGAAAGTGAAGAGGAACTAAAGTGTCTCTTGATAAGAATCAAAGAGTAGAGTATAAAAACTGGCTTAAAACTCAATATTCAAAAAACTAAGATCATGGCATTTGGTTTCATTGCTTCATGGTAAATAGGGAACAACTGGAAACAGTGAAAGATTTTATTTTCTTGGGCTCCAACATCACTGAAGACAGTAACTGCAACTATGAAATTAAAAGACTGTTGCTCCTTGGAAGAAAAGCTAAGACAATCCTAGACAGTGTATTAAGAAGGAAAGACATCCCTTTGCCAACAAGTTTGTATAGTCAGAGCTATGGTTTTTCCAATAGTCATGTACAGATGTGAGAGTTGGACCATAAAGAAGGCTGAGCACTGAAGAACTGATGCATTTGAACTGTGGTGCTGGAGGAGACTCTTGAGAGTCCCTTGGACTTCAAGTAGATCAAAAAGTTAATCCTAAAGAAAATCAACCCTGAATATTCATTAGAAGGTCTGATGCTGAAGCTGAAGCTCCAATCGTTTGGTCACTGGGTGCGAAGAGCTGAGTCACTGGAAAAACTCTGAAGCTGGGGAAAAATTGAGGGCAGGAGGAGAAGGGGGTGACAGAGGATGAGATGGCTGGGTGGGATCACTGACTCAGTTTGAGCAAACTCCCAAAATGGTGAAGGCCTGGAGTGCTGCAGTCCAGGGAATCACATGACTGAGTGACTGAACAAGTTGCAAAGTGGTGTCCAACTCTCTCGAGACCCCATGGACTGTAGCCCACCAGGCTCCTCTGTCCATGGAATTCTCTAGACAAGAATACTGGAGTGGGTTGCCATTTTCTTCTCCAGGGGATCTTCTCAACCCAGGAACTGAACCCATATCTCCTGGTTAGCACATGGAGTTTTACCTGGGAAATCTCTATATTTACCTAAGTCCACACTTAGGAGTTAAGGAATACAAAATACTAGTCTTCTCTCGTTTCTCATTTCTCTTGTTTTATTTAAAAAAATTAATACTTGATCTCCTCTTTTGCAGTGAAACATTTTAAATAACCTATATTAAGATTTGACTCTGAAAAGTATCATTAATTACATGAAATACTAAACAGAACCGAATATACTTGATTGTATATATACATACATAATGTTTGTTTCATGTATAATGGACTATTCATTCTGACAAATTAATCCATCACATTCATTACTTGTATATTTCATCATTAGTATTGACCCTATGTTCCTTTTTTTTTTTTTTAAACCTAGGCCTAGCAGACAGCAAAGACCATATACTCCATGTTAGTATGTAGGGAATATTTTAGTAGTTTGATACAAGAGTAATTAACTTTGTGATGTATCTATATTTCTATCTACACTATATCATTCTATTTCTATGCAAAACAGGTATGAACATAGAGATCATTTTATTTTCTATATTTCATTTACTTTTATACATATACCAAGTAGAAAGTACTATTATATAAAATTATTTTCTCCCATTTTGTCCTTCACCTACCCAGACTCCTTCCCATAGATGCACTTTAATAACTGTTTGTAATTATTTTAAGAATATACCAGGCAATATTTTTGAGAATTTACAAGTCACTTTAAGAATATTCAAGATAATAATACTATATATATTTTTAATATCTTACATATTTTGTTCTATGTATTTATATTCATATACATATGTATACAGAAAAGTGAAGAAAGAATTATTTACATACTTATGCCCTTCTATTTTATTCAAATATTAAAAAGCTAACATTCTGTACACACAAAGTTTTGTTACTTTTTGGAACAAATATAGAGAAATAATTTTCTTTAAAGTTTTAATATTCCTGGCTTTATTAAGGTAAAACAAGCACATGGAGACCCCATTGTAGCCCACCAGGCTCCTCTGTCCATGGAATTCTCTAGACAAGAATACTGGAGTGGGTTGCCATTTTCTTCTCCAGGGGATCTTCTCAACCCAGGAACTGAACCCATATCTCCTGGTTAGCACATGGAGTTTTACCTGGGAAATCTCTATATTTACCTAAGTCCACACTTAGGAGTTAAGGAATACAAAATACTAGTCTTCTCTCGTTTCTCATTTCTCTTGTTTTATTTAAAAAAATTAATACTTGATCTCCTCTTTTGCAGTGAAACATTTTAAATAACCTATATTAAGATTTGACTCTGAAAAGTATCATTAATTACATGAAATACTAAACAGAACCGAATATACTTGATTGTATATATACATACATAATGTTTGTTTCATGTATAATGGACTATTCATTCTGACAAATTAATCCATCACATTCATTACTTGTATATTTCATCATTAGTATTGACCCTATGTTCCTTTTTTTTTTTTTTAAACCTAGGCCTAGCAGACAGCAAAGACCATATACTCCATGTTAGTATGTAGGGAATATTTTAGTAGTTTGATACAAGAGTAATTAACTTTGTGATGTATCTATATTTCTATCTACACTATATCATTCTATTTCTATGCAAAACAGGTATGAACATAGAGATCATTTTATTTTCTATATTTCATTTACTTTTATACATATACCAAGTAGAAAGTACTATTATATAAAATTATTTTCTCCCATTTTGTCCTTCACCTACCCAGACTCCTTCCCATAGATGCACTTTAATAACTGTTTGTAATTATTTTAAGAATATACCAGGCAATATTTTTGAGAATTTACAAGTCACTTTAAGAATATTCAAGATAATAATACTATATATATTTTTAATATCTTACATATTTTGTTCTATGTATTTATATTCATATACATATGTATACAGAAAAGTGAAGAAAGAATTATTTACATACTTATGCCCTTCTATTTTATTCAAATATTAAAAAGCTAACATTCTGTACACACAAAGTTTTGTTACTTTTTGGAACAAATATAGAGAAATAATTTTCTTTAAAGTTTTAATATTCCTGGCTTTATTAAGGTAAAAACAATATTTCATGGTATAGATATCTCATTATTTATCAAGATTTTAAACTTTTTTTTTTTGCAATGGACAGAATTGCATTCTTTCTCAGCACTAATGGACTTAGTTTACCACATGCAAGTCTGCTTAGAGAAACTCACATTTTATGTTTTAAAAGATATTTGAAGAGATACTATCATATCCTCAAACTGATGTCTTAAAATCAGCTTGAGATTTTAATCATATTGGGAAATATAAAAACTTGGCATCCACATTAAATGCATTTGTAGAAAAAATAGTAGAAATATTTGAAATTTAATGTGGCAGTGAAATCAAATATTCAATGAGCAAAATTGACTAATAAGAAAAAAACCAACAACACAAATACTGGTATGCAATAATTTTGACTATTTATAAACATTTGCAATAATTCTGAACTAAAGGAGTGGATGTTATGAAACACTGCCATAGAGTAAGAACTACTGTTTTTTTTTTTTTTTTTTTGAGCTACTGTTTTTAACCAGGAGCATTTCAGAGTCAGTGGTGACTTAAAAGCAGACATTTAGTTCTCTATTCAGCAGCTGGTACAAAGCCAAGGCAATTTTAAGTGAAACGACAAGCCAGAATTCAATGTCATTTAATTAGGCCACATAGGCAAAATTTATTTTTAAGATCAAGAGAAACAGAAGAAAAACCGTGTTTCCACAAAGTGAACGTTACTATTTTTAAAGTTATTCTCATCTGAAATAAAGATAGAACTTCTCTTTACTTTAAAAATCAATCACAGTTCCACTTTATATCATAAAGTAAACTGTTTTGCAGAATTTAATAGGATTATACTATTGATTCCATCTATACAATGCTAGATGGTATTGCATACAATGAACTATGGCCTATTATGTTACTGAGCATGAGAAAAGGGATTAGTTTGTGAAAGAACAAGCAGATTTCATGGCTCCACATGATATTCACATACCTCTTAACTCAATAGTCATTTTAGGTTAGTAAATGTCAACCAATACAACAAAACAAAATACACAAGTCTGTTTTAATCCCTGAAACATCTGAGTAATCTTATTTGAACAACTCAGTTTGGCTACCAATTCAAAATCCAGGCAATGATATGAGAGATTTGTTTTTACTTCCTTCTTATTTTCTTCACAGAGATGAGAGTACTATTGAATTATTGATTTCAGCTGCATATAATTACATGCACTTCTGTAGTATCTTCTTGAGAATTACTTAATGACACCAGATACTAATATCTAATTGTTCCATCTTATTTGTATTCTATGTCAGGGGAAAAGTGATGCTGTTAATGGTGTGAGGGTGAGAGAAGAAGGCAGGAGATTTGACTTCAGTTGAAAAGGCAGTACAATGGCAGAATCAGAGGTTCCAGTCATGTTCTTTGTAGATGGAGGAAGGACTACAAGTCAAACAATCCAGATGGCAGTTAGAAGCTAAAAGGACAAGAGAATGGGCTCTTCCCTGGAGTTTCCAGAAAGAAACAACCCTCTTCTTGTGTTGTGCTAATTAAGTCTGACTCTTTGCAACCCTGTGGACTTGGACTGTAGCCCTACAGGCTCCTCTGTCCATGGGATTCTCCAAGCCAGAATACTGGAGTGGGTTGCCATTTTCTCCTCCAGGGGATCTTCCTGAACCAGGGATGGAACCCAAGTTTCCTCCATCTCCTGCACTGACAGATGGATTTTTTTTTTCTTTTTAACCACTAGCACTACCTGGGAAGTCAATAAAATAATCTTAGGTCCATTAAACTCTTTTCAGACTTGTGATCTCCGCATTTTAAGAGAATTAACTTGTCTTGTGTATGTCACTAAGTTGTTTAGATAATTTGTTGCAACAGCAATAATAAATAAACAAATTTATTGTTCTTTTGATAATTGCCCTTTAGATTTACCTTTGGTAACAAAGAGAAAAAACTACATTTTGAAATCTGTCCATATTTGTTTTTTATACCATGAGAGTCAATATGTCAGTGCAACTCTACTGGAAGGAAAATAACTAGACCAAGCTAGAAATGAAAAAGATTGAATGAGGATACAGTCTGGGGAAGTCAAAAGAAAGAGGGAGTTGTAGCAGAGAGAGTCTTTGAGACTGTAGTGTGGGTTTGACACCCGTATCTTTTCTTGACCTCTGTGAAAAGACAGAGGTCAAGAAGAAGCACAGGAGGAGTAAAGCTACCTTGTAGCTCTGAGAAAGTCTCAGCCATGTCAGCAGGGAACCCTGGAGCAAAGATGGCCTGTTAGGGAAGTCTCATGCCTGGGAAAAGCCAGATCCTCATATTGCAGTTAACCACTTCTGTAGTATCTTCTTGAGAATTACTTAATGACACCAGATACTAATATCTAATTGTTCCATCTTATTTGTATTCTATGTCAGGGGAAAAGTGATGCTGTTAATGGTGTGAGGGTGAGAGAAGAAGGCAGGAGATTTGACTTCAGTTGAAAAGGCAGTACAATGGCAGAATCAGAGGTTCCAGTCATGTTCTTTGTAGATGGAGGAAGGACTACAAGTCAAACAATCCAGATGGCAGTTAGAAGCTAAAAGGACAAGAGAATGGGCTCTTCCCTGGAGTTTCCAGAAAGAAACAACCCTCTTCTTGTGTTGTGCTAATTAAGTCTGACTCTTTGCAACCCTGTGGACTTGGACTGTAGCCCTACAGGCTCCTCTGTCCATGGGATTCTCCAAGCCAGAATACTGGAGTGGGTTGCCATTTTCTCCTCCAGGGGATCTTCCTGAACCAGGGATGGAACCCAAGTTTCCTCCATCTCCTGCACTGACAGATGGATTTTTTTTTTCTTTTTAACCACTAGCACTACCTGGGAAGTCAATAAAATAATCTTAGGTCCATTAAACTCTTTTCAGACTTGTGATCTCCGCATTTTAAGAGAATTAACTTGTCTTGTGTATGTCACTAAGTTGTTTAGATAATTTGTTGCAACAGCAATAATAAATAAACAAATTTATTGTTCTTTTGATAATTGCCCTTTAGATTTACCTTTGGTAACAAAGAGAAAAAACTACATTTTGAAATCTGTCCATATTTGTTTTTTATACCATGAGAGTCAATATGTCAGTGCAACTCTACTGGAAGGAAAATAACTAGACCAAGCTAGAAATGAAAAAGATTGAATGAGGATACAGTCTGGGGAAGTCAAAAGAAAGAGGGAGTTGTAGCAGAGAGAGTCTTTGAGACTGTAGTGTGGGTTTGACACCCGTATCTTTTCTTGACCTCTGTGAAAAGACAGAGGTCAAGAAGAAGCACAGGAGGAGTAAAGCTACCTTGTAGCTCTGAGAAAGTCTCAGCCATGTCAGCAGGGAACCCTGGAGCAAAGATGGCCTGTTAGGGAAGTCTCATGCCTGGGAAAAGCCAGATCCTCATATTGCATTGGGCCCAGTATGAGCAGGAACAACCCAGAGGGAGTGTATTCTTGGCTAAAATACTATGTCAAATTCTAAGAATGTTGTCACCTCAACTGCCAGCTGATGGCACTTCCCAGCACAGGTTTTCTTTTATAGGGATATGCAAGTGGTGTACCTCCGTGATTGCTCCAGTCAATTCAGCATTGTAGGCATGCAATAAATATGTCTTAAGTAAATGATTCATTTGGAATATTACACAAGTCTAAAATTTTTACCCACAATAGTGATTTTTCTCTCATGCTTTAGCCTCTCCACCTTAAAAATATTTTCTTTTGTAGAATAGTTTTGATAAATGTGTTTCAGACTTTCTATTTCCTCAATCCACATTGATTATTTGATATTAGATAGTAAATTTCTTCTATTTTATGTGCCTATAGATTCATGATTTAGACTATTTAATTGCATCATCTAGACTTTGTGTTTAAAAATGATCTCCTAATGGGCTTCCCTGGTGGTCCAGTGGGTAAGGACACTGCCTTGCAATGCAAGGGGCGCTGGTTCCATCCCTGGCCTGGGAAAATCCCACGTGCCTTGGAGCGGCTGGACCGATGTGTCCAATTATGGAGCCGGAGCTCTGGAGCGCATGCGCCCAGAGCCAGTGCTCTGCGACAGTAGAGGTCACCGCGATGGGAGGCCCACACGGGCCAAAGAACAAAGATGGATGAAACTAGACAAATGAAAGACCAGTGGAAGTGGCCCGCCTGCCCCCCTCCCTCCCAACCCCTGCCAAAATAAATAAATAAATAAATGTTAAAAAAAGAAGGGCCAACAGGGGTTTAAAAAAATAAATGATCTCCTAAGATTCATCATACTTTCATAGCTATCATCTTAGATGGGGTGCTGTGATAATGACTGACTTCATCCACTGTTGTTGTTGTTGTTCAGTCACTCAGTCATGTCTGACTCTTTGTGACCCCGTGGACTGCAGCATGCCAGGCTTCCCTGCCCTTCACTGTCTCCTGGAGTTTGCTCACGTTCATGTCCATTGAATTGTTGATGGCCATCCAACCATCTCATTCTCTGCTCCTCCCATCTCCTTTTGCCCTCAGTCTTTCCCAGTATCAGGGTCTTTTCCAGTGAGTCAGCTCTTCACATCCGGTGGCTGAGGTATTAGAGCTTCAGCATCCAGTCCTTCCAATGACTATTCAGGGCTGATTTATTTGGGATTGACTGGTTTGACCTCCTAACTGTCCAAGGGGCTCTCAAGAATCTTCTCCAGAACCACAATTCAAAAGCATCAATTCTCTGACTCTCAGCCTGCACATCCATACAGGACTACTGGACAAACATACCTTTAACTATATGGACCTTTGTTGGCAAAGTGATGTCTCTGCATTTTAGTATGCTGTCTAGGTTTGTCATCGCTTTTCTTCCAAGGAGCAAGCGTCCTTTAATTTTATGGCTGCAATCACTGTCAGCAGTGATTTTGGAGCCCAAGAAAATAAAGTCTGTCACTGTTCCCATTTTCTCATCATCTATTTGCCATGAAGTGATGAGACCAGATGCCATCCACTGTAGGTTACTATTATTAGTTAAATTTCAGATATTAGGGGATAACTAACAGTTCTTGACATGATTTTTCATTATGTAAATTCAGAAGCCCATAAACAATGGACATTTATTTCTCAGAGTTCTGGAGACTGAGAACTCTGAGATCAGGGTGCCAGCATGGCCAGATTCTGGTGAGAAACATCCTTCTGACTTGCCTTCTCGCTGTGTCAGCACTTACCAGAGAGAGGCAAGAGAGTTCTCTCACATTTCTGCTTATAGGGACACTAATCCATCAGGAGGGCTCTGCACACTCTCTCTGCATGATCTAATCCAAAGGGAACTTAACTTTAAAAAGAAATAGGATATTTTTTTATGCTCATATACAGATAGAAATTATCCTAGAATCACTTCATGATAAAAATAATGTTTAGTACACTAAATTAAATGAAGTATTTCTACAGTCACTCCTTCCAGTTGTTACTTAAATTTTTCCTTCCTGGACAACATAAGCACAACTAGTACAGACATAATTTTTCTGTCATTACTAGATATTTATTAATCTACTCTGGGATCCTGGGTTTAATTTCAGTATATTAGAAATAAGTTCATAAAATAACCTTTCCATCAAAACTACATTTAATGACAAAATTAGAATTTATGTAATTGGAAAATGTATCCATGAAGTCTTTTATATATATGTCTTATCTATCTATATATTTATATAGATAGATCTTAGCAGTCTTTAAATGTGATTATTTTATTATTATTTTTAGGTAATGTTAAAATTCATTTATAATATACGGACACAGGTCTTGAAATATGTCAGGTGTTCTAAGTATTTTTCAGGCATGAATTTTAATACTTCCCATTATAGTACCTATGGCATGACTATTATTATATATAGGTATGCATTTATGTTAAGTGCATAGGAAGTTAGCCTATGCTGTGGTCACCTTTTCCTTGCTGCAGTTTCTTTTATTTCAAGACTAGATTAATCATCAGTAATTCTGTCCATATTAAAAATAATTAAGGAGTTTTTTGGAAAGTAGCATTTTAGAGCCTAAGAAAATAAAGTCTGTCACTGTTCCCATTTTTTTCCCCCATCTATTTGCCATGAAGTGATGAGACCAGATGCCATCCACTGATTATTAGTTAAATTTCAGATATTAGGGATAACTAACAGTTCTTGACATGATTTTTCATTATGTAAATTCAGAAGCCCATAAACAATGGACATTTATTTCTCAGAGTTCTGGAGACTGAGAACTCTGAGATCAGGGTGCCAGCATGGCCAGATTCTGGTGAGAAACATCCTTCTGACTTGCCTTCTCGCTGTGTCAGCACTTACCAGAGAGAGGCAAGAGAGTTCTCTCACATTTCTGCTTATAGGGACACTAATCCATCAGGAGGGCTCTGCACACTCTCTCTGCATGATCTAATCCAAAGGGAACTTAACTTTAAAAAGAAATAGGATATTTTTATATGCTCATATACAGATAGAAATTATCCTAGAATCACTTCATGATAAAAATAATGTTTAGTACACTAAATTAAATGAAGTATTTCTACAGTCACTCCTTCCAGTTGTTACTTAAATTTTTCCTTCCTGGACAACATAAGCACAACTAGTACAGACATAATTTTTCTGTCATTACTAGATATTTATTAATCTACTCTGGGATCCTGGGTTTAATTTCAGTATATTAGAAATAAGTTCATAAAATAACCTTTCCATCAAAACTACATTTAATGACAAAATTAGAATTTATGTAATTGGAAAATGTATCCATGAAGTCTTTTATATATATGTCTTATCTATCTATATATTTATATAGATAGATCTTAGCAGTCTTTAAATGTGATTATTTTATTATTATTTTTAGGTAATGTTAAAATTCATTTATAATATACGGACACAGGTCTTGAAATATGTCAGGTGTTCTAAGTATTTTTCAGGCATGAATTTTAATACTTCCCATTATAGTACCTATGGCATGACTATTATTATATATAGGTATGCATTTATGTTAAGTGCATAGGAAGTTAGCCTATGCTGTGGTCACCTTTTCCTTGCTGCAGTTTCTTTTATTTCAAGACTAGATTAATCATCAGTAATTCTGTCCATATTAAAAAATAATTAAGGAGTTCAAGACAGAGTAGAAGGATGGGTATGATACAAATATTTAACTTAATGTTCTATACAGGCCAAACCAAACCTTGCCAGTCCCAAATAACATATGACATTAAATCACTAATTAATTGTGTGAATTATGCATTAGGCTTGAATGTACTTGTGAACTGCTTATGTATTAAGAAGCCTTCAAACTCAGCACAGATAAGGAAATCCAAATGATTCATATTTCTAGATTAAAATGAATATGTTTCCAATATTTCTGAAAAACAGGAGAGAAAGAAGAGTAACAGATCTTTAGTTATTTATGATAAATCTCTTATGAGTATTTGAGCATTCAGTCATGTTTGTTGCTGCCATCCACAAACTCTGTGTCTTAGGACATGCTGCATATATCCTTATGGGAGCTATAACAATTTTTTATTGATATTTTAAAGTGTGATTTTCTTCAATCTGGCATTTAGAACTACTAGCATTGTTATTCCATGATAGAATTCTTAGGAATATCTGGAGCTATTTTTTTTTGGTTTCTTAACTGTAAAATAAAATATAACTTTAAAAAAAGTGACTAAATACTTTTTAAAAAACTTTATCTTAGAACACCTTGAAGTAACTTCTCCAGTATACACAATTAATGAAAATACACATATATATTTCAGTATAATAAAACATAGTATAATTGACAACAAACAAAATTAAATAGCATTCTTTGGTGGTATTTTGTTAATCAGGGCCAGGAGTTCATTTTTACTCTATTTCAGAAGCATTCAAGTAATGGCTGTTTAAACTAAAGGAAGTTGTATGTTTATTTCTTGAACTGATGCTTTGGGGCTTCAAATAATGATTGTTTCTAGTATCAGATAGCTGATGTTTATGTAATACTCTGCTTTTCATCAAATATTGGGTAAACATGATATTCCAGTGGCAAATGTAATATTTTAAAATAATAATTCCTGCTTCAGAGTCTGATCTGAGAGCTATTGTGCAATAGGCTGCTTTGTGTATGTTTTCCTTACTGCAAGTTGAATTTATTAATAGTTTGTTTGCTAAAGTAACAGGCACTCACAAGATTTATACCAGAAACAGTCACAGCAGATATTCACTGTATTGCATGATTGTACAGGTTTTATTGAGCTCACGGCATCCTTTGATTAACTGCTGTTGGAGACAGAGTTTGCAACAGGGCTGTGTCACAGCTTTAGGTCAACATGTTTCACAAAGTTACTGGTGGGCCTTTAGGGAGGGTAAATGTATAAACATTCACATAACAAGAGATGTATGGACAAGCTGTGAAAGTAATGACTAACTGGCTGCCATTCCAAAAGATTTATTTCTAGATTAAAATGAATTTAATATTCGAGGAGAGAAAGAAGAGTAACAGATCTTTAGTTATTTATGATAAATCTCTTATGAGTATTTGAGCATTCAGTCATGTTTGTTGCTGCCATCCACAAACTCTGTGTCTTAGGACATGCTGCATATATCCTTATGGGAGCTATAACAATTTTTTATTGATATTTTAAAGTGTGATTTTCTTCAATCTGGCATTTAGAACTACTAGCATTGTTATTCCATGATAGAATTCTTAGGAATATCTGGAGCTATTTTTTTTTGGTTTCTTAACTGTAAAATAAAATATAACTTTAAAAAGTGACTAAATACTTTTTAAAAAACTTTATCTTAGAACACCTTGAAGTAACTTCTCCAGTATACACAATTAATGAAAATACACATATATATTTCAGTATAATAAAACATAGTATAATTGACAACAAACAAAATTAAATAGCATTCTTTGGTGGTATTTTGTTAATCAGGGCCAGGAGTTCATTTTTACTCTATTTCAGAAGCATTCAAGTAATGGCTGTTTAAACTAAAGGAAGTTGTATGTTTATTTCTTGAACTGATGCTTTGGGGCTTCAAATAATGATTGTTTCTAGTATCAGATAGCTGATGTTTATGTAATACTCTGCTTTTCATCAAATATTGGGTAAACATGATATTCCAGTGGCAAATGTAATATTTTAAAAATAATAATTCCTGCTTCAGAGTCTGATCTGAGAGCTATTGTGCAATAGGCTGCTTTGTGTATGTTTTCCTTACTGCAAGTTGAATTTATTAATAGTTTGTTTGCTAAAGTAACAGGCACTCACAAGATTTATACCAGAAACAGTCACAGCAGATATTCACTGTATTGCATGATTGTACAGGTTTTATTGAGCTCACGGCATCCTTTGATTAACTGCTGTTGGAGACAGAGTTTGCAACAGGGCTGTGTCACAGCTTTAGGTCAACATGTTTCACAAAGTTACTGGTGGGCCTTTAGGGAGGGTAAATGTATAAACATTCACATAACAAGAGATGTATGGACAAGCTGTGAAAGTAATGACTAACTGGCTGCCATTCCAGATTTATTTGGAAATCTTTTGCCTCCAACTCTACCTTATATAATGATGAATGACATCTCTCTCTAATAGAGGGAAGCCCCAAGCTTGGGCCCAAAGCAGGAACTCTGAGATATGACTAGAAGTTACAGTGTTTCAGTCAATGGCAATAACAAATAGGGACAGAGTATCTAAGGTTTCCCACTTACTTTTTTGGGACTCAAATTAACAAAATGGATATAAAAAATACAGTAGCTTATTTCTATCTTGACTTAAAATAGTCAAATGGAAGCAAATATGGTTGAATTTCAAACATTCTAATTTTAGAGGTGTTTCTTGTGGATTGTTGAAACAAAGAGTTTCTGATTTCTGTAAGGTGTAGTTTATATTTTGTTCTTTTCGCTATAGAATGGTCAAATGTGCATGCTTTGTTGTTCATCTTTATATTCCGACTACAAAAGGATTAAATTTTATAGCAATTAATTTTCTTGAGACCATATCTATCCCATCAATGAGAAAAGCTCTCTTTCATATATTTTGATTTTTTCTAATCTATTCAGAAAGGGTGCAGAGTACTGGGAGAGAAGAGTATATTAAGTAAGCACTGTTGAGATAAGCACATGAAAATTTTTATAGTTTTTCAACAAATGGAATAAATTTTCTGTTTTTTGGAAAATTTTATCATTTCAGTATTTATTTACATTTTTTAGACAGTGTTCTCTTTCAATATAAAACTCTATCAGGACACTAAAATTTTAGTTTGTGTTTGAAATTATGAGTTCTCTATCATAAATAAATCAGCAAATGTATACCAGAAACTAGTCACATGCTAGATATTTATTAATAGTTTGTTTGCTAAAGTAACAGGCACTCACAAGATTTATACCAGAAACAGTCACAGCAGATATTCACTGTATTGCATGATTGTACAGGTTTTATTGAGCTCACGGCATCCTTTGATTAACTGCTGTTGGAGACAGAGTTTGCAACAGGGCTGTGTCACAGCTTTAGGTCAACATGTTTCACAAAGTTACTGGTGGGCCTTTAGGAGGGTAAATGTATAAACATTCACATAACAAGAGATGTATGGACAAGCTGTGAAAGTAATGACTAACTGGCTGCCATTCCAGATTTATTTGGAAATCTTTTGCCTCCAACTCTACCTTATATAATGATGAATGACATCTCTCTCTAATAGGGGGAAGCCCCAAGCTTGGGCCCAAAGCAGGAACTCTGAGATATGACTAGAAGTTACAGTGTTTCAGTCAATGGCAATAACAAATAGGGACAGAGTATCTAAGGTTTCCCACTTACTTTTTTGGGACTCAAATTAACAAAATGGATATAAAAAATACAGTAGCTTATTTCTATCTTGACTTAAAATAGTCAAATGGAAGCAAATATGGTTGAATTTCAAACATTCTAATTTTAGAGGTGTTTCTTGTGGATTGTTGAAACAAAGAGTTTCTGATTTCTGTAAGGTGTAGTTTATATTTTGTTCTTTTCGCTATAGAATGGTCAAATGTGCATGCTTTGTTGTTCATCTTTATATTCCGACTACAAAAGGATTAAATTTTATAGCAATTAATTTTCTTGAGACCATATCTATCCCATCAATGAGAAAAGCTCTCTTTCATATATTTTGATTTTTTCTAATCTATTCAGAAAGGGTGCAGAGTACTGGGAGAGAAGAGTATATTAAGTAAGCACTGTTGAGATAAGCACATGAAAATTTTTATAGTTTTTCAACAAATGGAATAAATTTTCTGTTTTTTGGAAAATTTTATCATTTCAGTATTTATTTACATTTTTTAGACAGTGTTCTCTTTCAATATAAAACTCTATCAGGACACTAAAATTTTAGTTTGTGTTTGAAATTATGAGTTCTCTATCATAAATAAATCAGGTGGAAATGCAAGAGCTTAGGAAGAATGCGGTCGACAGCATGAAGGGCTTGAACCACTTGTCTGTTGTGCTACCTTCTTGAATTGATTTTGGATCCAAAGACAATAAAGAATGTAGTTTTTAGGGGAAAAAGATCATGTGCACTTATTGTCTTAAATAAAAAATACTAGTTCATTTTTCTTTCCAATTTTTTTTTTTTAAATTTTGGCCTCTATTTTTGAAATTGTTTTTGCTTTTTTTAATTTTAAAAATTATTACAGAGTTTCATTGTTCACAGGCACATATGTTCCCAGATCAGTCATACACATATCCCTGGTCCCCTCCCCCATCCCAGCCCTCCATCCCACCCCTCCAGGCTGTCGTACCAAGCCTTTGTAGGAACTCCTATTCCCACAGTGCAATGACAATACCTCTTATTCACATATGATAGTTTAGGTTTCCATGTTACTCTCTCTATGCCTCCCACCCACTGTTCATTTCCCACAATGTCCATATGTCTATTCTCTAAGTCTGTTTTTCCATGGGTTCACTGCATGTGTTATCATTACCCATTTACTAGATTCCATATACATGTGTTAGTATACAGTACCTGTCTTTTTGTTTTTGACTTGCTTCACTTTTTATGATAGGTTCTAGATCCATCCACCTCATTAGAACTGATTCTTCTGCATTTTTTTTTTACCGCTGAGTAGTATTCCATTGTATATATGTACCAGAGCTTCTGTATCCATTCATTTGTCATTGGAAATCTAGGTTGCTTCCATGTTCTAGCTATTGTATAAATAGCTGCAATGAACACTGGGGTACAGGTGCCTCTTTCAGTTTTGATTTCATCAGGGTATAAGCCTAAGAGTGGGATTGCTGGGTCGTATGGTGCTTCTAATTTTAGTTTTTTAAGGAATCTCCATACTGTCTTCCATAGTGGATGTATCAATTTACATTCCCACCAGCAATGCAAGAGTGTTCCCTTTTCTCTGCACCCTTTCCAGCATTTATTGTCTGTCGATTTGTTGATGATGGCCATTCTGACGGGTGTGAGGTGATATCTCATTATAGTTTTGATTTGTATTTGTCTAATAATAAGTGAGGTTGAGCATCACTTCATGTGCTTTTTGGCCATCTGTATGTCCTCTTTGGTGAGATGTCTCTTTAGGTCTTTTTGCCATTTTTTGTTTGGGTAGTTCATTTTTCCGGTGCTGAGTTGTCTGAGTTGCTTGTAGATTTTGGAGATTAATTCTTTGTCTGTTATTTCATTTGCTATTATTTTCTCCCACTTTGTGGGCTGTCTATTCACCTGTTTGGTAATTTCTTTTGCTGTACAAAAGCTTTTAAGTTTCATTAGGTCCCACATGTGAAATTGGTATTTTATTTATTTATTTTCATCCATCTTTATTCTTTGACCTGTGTGAGCCTCCCGTTGCAGTGGCCTCTGTAGCGGCAGAGCACCAGCTCTGGGCTCATACACTCCATAGTGCTGGTCATAATTGGACACATCCGTCCAGCCGCTCCAGGGCACATGGGATCTTCCTGAGCCAGGGATCGAACCAGTGCCCCTTGCACTGCAAAGCGGGCTCTTTACCCACTGGACTACCAGGGAAGCCCCAAATTTACTTTTTATTGTAAGCTACTCTTCATTCCTTCAGTCTCATAAATTTAAAATTTGTAGTACACTTCCCAGCATCCACATTTTAGAAAGTCTCCTATATTACCCTCAGGCTACAAGTTACTTTAGATCTATTTCCCATTTGTTCCTTACTGATGTGCATGGGTTTACTTTGTCATGTTTGGCAAACGTATTTACAGCTGGCAAGAACTGAACTTTCTGAGCCATAAGTCTAAGACTAAGACAAAAAGAGGACAAAGATGGAAGACTGTTATACAATGTTATATAGTCTCACAAAAAAATGATAAAAATTGGAGATGAATAAAGAAAAGGGAATACCAAACAAAGCCCAACAGTTGCCTATAGGTCACCAGCAGGAGGCAAAAGGTATTTATGAAATGATAAACTGAATGGAAGTACTTTTAAGGTGGGTGAAAAGAAACAATTGTGTTAATGACAAGAAATGTTCCTTTTATTTTGGTTTTGTTTTTTCAATTTACATTCCCACCAGCAATGCAAGAGTGTTCCCTTTTCTCTGCACCCTTTCCAGCATTTATTGTCTGTCGATTTGTTGATGATGGCCATTCTGACGGGTGTGAGGTGATATCTCATTATAGTTTTGATTTGTATTTGTCTAATAATAAGTGAGGTTGAGCATCACTTCATGTGCTTTTTGGCCATCTGTATGTCCTCTTTGGTGAGATGTCTCTTTAGGTCTTTTTGCCATTTTTTGTTTGGGTAGTTCATTTTTCCGGTGCTGAGTTGTCTGAGTTGCTTGTAGATTTTGGAGATTAATTCTTTGTCTGTTATTTCATTTGCTATTATTTTCTCCCACTTTGTGGGCTGTCTATTCACCTTTTTGGTAATTTCTTTTGCTGTACAAAAGCTTTTAAGTTTCATTAGGTCCCACATGTGAAATTGGTATTTTATTTATTTATTTTCATCCATCTTTATTCTTTGACCTGTGTGAGCCTCCCGTTGCAGTGGCCTCTGTAGCGGCAGAGCACCAGCTCTGGGCTCATACACTCCATAGTGCTGGTCATAATTGGACACATCCGTCCAGCCGCTCCAGGGCACATGGGATCTTCCTGAGCCAGGGATCGAACCAGTGCCCCTTGCACTGCAAAGCGGGCTCTTTACCCACTGGACTACCAGGGAAGCCCCAAATTTACTTTTTATTGTAAGCTACTCTTCATTCCTTCAGTCTCATAAATTTAAAATTTGTAGTACACTTCCCAGCATCCACATTTTAGAAAGTCTCCTATATTACCCTCAGGCTACAAGTTACTTTAGATCTATTTCCCATTTGTTCCTTACTGATGTGCATGGGTTTACTTTGTCATGTTTGGCAAACGTATTTACAGCTGGCAAGAACTGAACTTTCTGAGCCATAAGTCTAAGACTAAGACAAAAAGAGGACAAAGATGGAAGACTGTTATACAATGTTATATAGTCTCACAAAAAAATGATAAAAATTGGAGATGAATAAAGAAAAGGGAATACCAAACAAAGCCCAACAGTTGCCTATAGGTCACCAGCAGGAGGCAAAAGGTATTTATGAAATGATAAACTGAATGGAAGTACTTTTAAGGTGGGTGAAAAGAAACAATTGTGTTAATGACAAGAAATGTGAAAGACATAAAATGATATCCTACTTGTGGGCTAACAAATTAGCCTGTCATAGGTTAGTCTGCCACAATTTCCTAAAAACTGGCAAAAGACAAAGCACTCCTGAGTGAGATAAAAGACAGGACCATGACATCTGACAGAAGGAATTTCTCTTTTCTTTAGCTTCCCTTCCTCCCTAGGACCCAGTGAGTAATGTTGAGAAGAACACAAGTGCATCCTGCCCATGCAGAGGCTTCAGGTCATAGTGGAAGAACTCGAAGCTTCAGCAGCATCAGTCTTTTAGTGTGGGTCATAGAAAACCTGCCTAAACCCTGCTACAGAAGGAGCCATACTTTATTATCTGGATCAGAAAACAAATATGCCCTCTCCTCTGAAGGAAGCCAACTCCATTTTCCAAGAGTGTTTGCAATTCAAATGTTCTCAAAGGACAGTCAAGAATAAAAACAGGTACAGGTATGTAGAAGCATCATAGAAAAGTCCTCCATAAATTAGGAGAACAGTTACCACTAGAAAAGACCTATTAAGTTTCCACAGTCCCTAAGAACTACAAACAAAATGATACAAATAGAATGTTAATAAAAGGAGTCAGTTATGTGAAAAATACTACATAAGCATAACACAAAGGTGATATAAAATGATGGCAGACATGAGACTGAACGTACAAGTTACACCTCTAACTGTTAATGGGTTTGTGCTTCTTTTAAAAGAAACAAAAAAATATAAAATTTGTAGTACACTTCCCAGCATCCACATTTTAGAAAGTCTCCTATATTACCCTCAGGCTACAAGTTACTTTAGATCTATTTCCCATTTGTTCCTTACTGATGTGCATGGGTTTACTTTGTCATGTTTGGCAAACGTATTTACAGCTGGCAAGAACTGAACTTTCTGAGCCATAAGTCTAAGACTAAGACAAAAAGAGGACAAAGATGGAAGACTGTTATACAATGTTATATAGTCTCACAAAAAAATGATAAAAATTGGAGATGAATAAAGAAAAGGGAATACCAAACAAAGCCCAACAGTTGCCTATAGGTCACCAGCAGGAGGCAAAAGGTATTTATGAAATGATAAACTGAATGGAAGTACTTTTAAGGTGGGTGAAAAGAAACAATTGTGTTAATGACAAGAAATGTGAAAGACATAAAATGATATCCTACTTGTGGGCTAACAAATTAGCCTGTCATAGGTTAGTCTGCCACAATTTCCTAAAAACTGGCAAAAGACAAAGCACTCCTGAGTGAGATAAAAGACAGGACCATGACATCTGACAGAAGGAATTTCTCTTTTCTTTAGCTTCCCTTCCTCCCTAGGACCCAGTGAGTAATGTTGAGAAGAACACAAGTGCATCCTGCCCATGCAGAGGCTTCAGGTCATAGTGGAAGAACTCGAAGCTTCAGCAGCATCAGTCTTTTAGTGTGGGTCATAGAAAACCTGCCTAAACCCTGCTACAGAAGGAGCCATACTTTATTATCTGGATCAGAAAACAAATATGCCCTCTCCTCTGAAGGAAGCCAACTCCATTTTCCAAGAGTGTTTGCAATTCAAATGTTCTCAAAGGACAGTCAAGAATAAAAACAGGTACAGGTATGTAGAAGCATCATAGAAAAGTCCTCCATAAATTAGGAGAACAGTTACCACTAGAAAAGACCTATTAAGTTTCCACAGTCCCTAAGAACTACAAACAAAATGATACAAATAGAATGTTAATAAAAGGAGTCAGTTATGTGAAAAATACTACATAAGCATAACACAAAGGTGATATAAAATGATGGCAGACATGAGACTGAACGTACAAGTTACACCTCTAACTGTTAATGGGTTTGTGCTTCTTTTAAAAGACCATATTTTTCAGAATGGATTGTAAATGAAAATCTTTCTATATGTGTGTAGAAGACATATACTTGAAATTTAAAAAAAAATAGTGAATTAAAGGAAAGGCAAAGGTATACCAGGTAGAGACAAGCCAATGGGAAATGGAGACTGATATTTGAAAAGATAAAATTCACAGAAAAAAAAATTCACAGGAAAAAGGTACTTCATAATAATACAATTTCAATAAAAGAATATATAACATTCATAAATATCCGTCAACCAAATAAGATAGTAATCATCTTCTAATTTCTTTTAAAATTTATTTTTTATTGTAGAGTTGATTTACAGTGTTGCATTAGTTTTAAGTGTACACACATATATAGTCTTCTCAGATTCTTTTCCACTATAGGTTATTACAAGATATTGAATATAATTCTCTGTGTCATACAGTAGGTCCTTGTTATCTATTTTATGTATAGTAGTGTATGTACGTTAATCCCAAACACCTAATTTATCCCTCCTCTTCCTTTCCCTTTTGGCAACCATAAATTGGTTTTCTATGTCTGCAAGTCAGTTTCTATTTTATATAATGTCATTTGTATCCTTTTTTTATATTCCACATATAAGTGATGTCATATGATGTTTTTCTCTCTGATTGACTTCACTTAATATGATAAATTATAGGCCCATCCACAGTTTAAAAATTTTTGGACTTTCACTTAATATGATAGAAGTGTATCTATGCTACAGAAGGAGCCATACTTTTTCTGGATCAGAAAACAAATATGCCTCTCCTCTGAAGGAAGCCAACTCCATTTTCCAAGAGTGTTTGCAATTCAAATGTTCTCAAAGGACAGTCAAGAATAAAAACAGGTACAGGTATGTAGAAGCATCATAGAAAAGTCCTCCATAAATTAGGAGAACAGTTACCACTAGAAAAGACCTATTAAGTTTCCACAGTCCCTAAGAACTACAAACAAAATGATACAAATAGAATGTTAATAAAAGGAGTCAGTTATGTGAAAAATACTACATAAGCATAACACAAAGGTGATATAAAATGATGGCAGACATGAGACTGAACGTACAAGTTACACCTCTAACTGTTAATGGGTTTGTGCTTCTTTTAAAAGACCATATTTTTCAGAATGGATTGTAAATGAAAATCTTTCTATATGTGTGTAGAAGACATATACTTGAAATTTAAAAAAAAATAGTGAATTAAAGGAAAGGCAAAGGTATACCAGGTAGAGACAAGCCAATGGGAAATGGAGACTGATATTTGAAAAGATAAAATTCACAGAAAAAAAAATTCACAGGAAAAAGGTACTTCATAATAATACAATTTCAATAAAAGAATATATAACATTCATAAATATCCGTCAACCAAATAAGATAGTAATCATCTTCTAATTTCTTTTAAAATTTATTTTTTATTGTAGAGTTGATTTACAGTGTTGCATTAGTTTTAAGTGTACACACATATATAGTCTTCTCAGATTCTTTTCCACTATAGGTTATTACAAGATATTGAATATAATTCTCTGTGTCATACAGTAGGTCCTTGTTATCTATTTTATGTATAGTAGTGTATGTACGTTAATCCCAAACACCTAATTTATCCCTCCTCTTCCTTTCCCTTTTGGCAACCATAAATTGGTTTTCTATGTCTGCAAGTCAGTTTCTATTTTATATAATGTCATTTGTATCCTTTTTTTATATTCCACATATAAGTGATGTCATATGATGTTTTTCTCTCTGATTGACTTCACTTAATATGATAAATTATAGGCCCATCCACAGTTTAAAAATTTTTTTTGATAGAAGGTATCTTCTATTGACAGAAAGGGAATAAAACTTGGTGACTTGAACATATCCCTTTTGGACTAAGATAAGACAGGTTGTTCAGTCGTATGTAAGAATTTATAATTTTAGAACACATAAATATATAATCAAAAGGTAAATTCTGTGAATATATAACCTGAAGTATTAAGAAAAGATAAAGTACTAAAGTGAGATTTTGGTTAAAGTTGATATAAATGTCAAAATAAACAAAAGAACAGGAAACCACTGCTAACTGTGCATAAAGGAGAAAAATGAGAAGGTAATGAAAGTTAATTGTCAATTTCCCTGGTTACTGTGTGATGCCTTCTGTAATGCATCTGAGTATCTTTTTCTGCTTTTATAATTTTAACTTCATTTCTATGCAGTATTGCTGAAGCAGAGGCTATATCAGTATCAATGACTATTAGTATACATCTTTTGAATTACATTTTTTTAGCAAACCTTTTCTGAACAAGAACAAAATGAGTTGTTTGAATATTCCGAAAGAAATCTTAAGCAGTTACCAGGAAACTGTACTTGTGCAGACTTTCAAAATAAGGAACAAAGCATATTTTAATTTAATTTAATGAGTCTATTCAATAAGGATAATTTATAGGAGAAGGAAGTAGCAAAGTTAAAAGCAATTGAAAGACATTTGGAAACCAAACGATATTCATAATGATTTTATGTTGCCTGCTATTTTACACAGATTTCTAAATTATGAGAAAAATATGTAAACAATAAAACATTGCAAATATCTAATTAGTTCTAATGCAGTACTGAAATAAGAGTTCAAATCGATATAACCATAAGGTATTAACTTGAGAGCATTTAAGAATGAAGTACGTGTTACCTCTTTCTCAGTAGGATTTAACAAAAGAGAACCTATTTGCCAGAGCCTAATGAGCCTAGAACAAGGGAAATAGCTAACTCTCCATCACTAGTCTTTATATTCTTATTTAAAGGGCCAAGAAAGTCTGAGAAGTACTTATGAAGGTCACAGCACAGAGTTACAGACTGAGACCTAATCATAAAATTATAGAATCAGCTCCTGCCTCCCCACAGTTCATCAATAAGACATTTACCTCAATCCTCTTAACTG
The DNA here is from genome assembly GCA_022376925.1 of Tragulus kanchil. Classification (NCBI taxonomy): domain Eukaryota; kingdom Metazoa; phylum Chordata; class Mammalia; order Artiodactyla; family Tragulidae; genus Tragulus; species Tragulus kanchil. The sequence continues at coordinate 18,588,233 of JAIOJX010000025.1, forward strand.
ATTAAAGCATGTCCAGCTTTCAGAAAAGCTACAAGACATGCTAAAATGCAAAAAAACACAAAATGTAACATGGAAAAAATTTTGGAATTAATCAGACCAGGAATTTGAAATAACTATGATTAATATTCTAATGACTCTAATATAAAAAGTGAATAGCATGCAAGACAAGAAAGGCAATGTAGGTGACTCTAAAGAAGAATGAAAAAGAAATAGTAATAAACATTGTAAAAGAAATGAAGAAAGCCTTTGGTAGGATAATCAGAGGTCTGGAGATAGTGTAAAAAGAATCAGTGGGTCTGAAGATATGTCAGTACAAACATTCCAAACTAAAAAGCAAAGCAATGAAAAAGAGAGGACAGAATATCCAGGAAGTGTTTAAAAAGTTTAAAAACTGTAACATATGCATAATGGGAATAGCAGAAAGAGACAAGATAAAATATTTGAGGTAAAATGACTTAGGATTTGACAAATTCAGTAATAGAAATCAAGCCAGAGATACAGGAAGCTTAGATCACAAGATAAATACAAAAATCTACATCTCTGCATATGATAGTTAAATTGCAGAAAAATCAAAAGCAAAGAGAAAATCTTCAGAGAAGCCAGATTGATGACTTGAACTGCAATTTTGAGTCTATTCAATAAGGATAATTTATAGGAGAAGGAAGTAGCAAAGTTAAAAGCAATTGAAAGACATTTGGAAACCAAACGATATTCATAATGATTTTATGTTGCCTGCTATTTTACACAGATTTCTAAATTATGAGAAAAATATGTAAACAATAAAACATTGCAAATATCTAATTAGTTCTAATGCAGTACTGAAATAAGAGTTCAAATCGATATAACCATAAGGTATTAACTTGAGAGCATTTAAGAATGAAGTACGTGTTACCTCTTTCTCAGTAGGATTTAACAAAAGAGAACCTATTTGCCAGAGCCTAATGAGCCTAGAACAAGGGAAATAGCTAACTCTCCATCACTAGTCTTTATATTCTTATTTAAAGGGCCAAGAAAGTCTGAGAAGTACTTATGAAGGTCACAGCACAGAGTTACAGACTGAGACCTAATCATAAAATTATAGAATCAGCTCCTGCCTCCCCACAGTTCATCAATAAGACATTTACCTCAATCCTCTTAACTGATTAAAGCATGTCCAGCTTTCAGAAAAGCTACAAGACATGCTAAAATGCAAAAAAACACAAAATGTAACATGGAAAAAATTTTGGAATTAATCAGACCAGGAATTTGAAATAACTATGATTAATATTCTAATGACTCTAATATAAAAAGTGAATAGCATGCAAGACAAGAAAGGCAATGTAGGTGACTCTAAAGAAGAATGAAAAAGAAATAGTAATAAACATTGTAAAAGAAATGAAGAAAGCCTTTGGTAGGATAATCAGAGGTCTGGAGATAGTGTAAAAAGAATCAGTGGGTCTGAAGATATGTCAGTACAAACATTCCAAACTAAAAAGCAAAGCAATGAAAAAGAGAGGACAGAATATCCAGGAAGTGTTTAAAAAGTTTAAAAACTGTAACATATGCATAATGGGAATAGCAGAAAGAGACAAGATAAAATATTTGAGGTAAAATGACTTAGGATTTGACAAATTCAGTAATAGAAATCAAGCCAGAGATACAGGAAGCTTAGATCACAAGATAAATACAAAAATCTACATCTCTGCATATGATAGTTAAATTGCAGAAAAATCAAAAGCAAAGAGAAAATCTTCAGAGAAGCCAGATTGATGACTTGAACTGCATTGAATTTAAAATTATGTAAGTAATACCATCAAAAAAAGAAAAGAGAAGCCACAAAGAGAATATTTACAAATTATATATCCAACAAAATATTTGTATTCACAATACATAAATTGTGTAGTTCAACAATAAACAGACAAAATATGAGGAAAAGATTTTCATAGGCTTTTCTTCAAGGAAGATATACACAAATGACCAATAAACTCATGGTAATAAGCTTAGCATCATTTTTCATCCAGGAAATATGGTAGAACCTACAAAGAGATACCATTTGATAGCCTACTAGTATAACAAAGCTAGTAGAGGTGATGGAATTCCAGGTGAGCTATTTCAGTTGTTAAAAGATGATGCTGTTAAAGTGCAGCACACAATATGCCAGCAAATTTGGAAAACTCAGCAGTGACCTCAGGACTGGAAAAGGTTAGTTTTCATTCCAATGTCAAAGAAAGGCAATGCCAAAGAATGTTTGAACCATGGCACCATTGCACTCATTTCACACGCTAGCAAAGTAATGCTTAAAATCCTCCAAGCTACTCTTCAGAAGTCTGTGAACAGAGAACTTCCAGATGTAGAAGCCAGGTTTCAAAAAGGCAGAGGAATCAGAGATCAAATTGCCAACATCCATTGGATCATAGAAAGAGCAAGGGAATTACAAAAAAATATCTACTTCTGCTTCATTGACTACACTAAAGCCTTTGACTGTGTGGATCACAACAAATTGTGGAAACGTCTGAAAGAAATGGGAATACCAGACCACCTTACCTGCTTCCTGCAAAATCTGTATGCAGGACAAGAAACAACAGTTTGAACCTGACATGGGACAATGGACTGGTTCCAAATTGGGGAAAGGTAAAATGACTTAGGATTTGAACAAAAAAAAATTCCAGGAAGTGTTTAAAAAGTTTAAAAACTGTAACATATGCATAATGGGAATAGCAGAAAGAGACAAGATAAAATATTTGAGGTAAAATGACTTAGGATTTGACAAATTCAGTAATAGAAATCAAGCCAGAGATACAGGAAGCTTAGATCACAAGATAAATACAAAAATCTACATCTCTGCATATGATAGTTAAATTGCAGAAAAATCAAAAGCAAAGAGAAAATCTTCAGAGAAGCCAGATTGATGACTTGAACTGCATTGAATTTAAAATTATGTAAGTAATACCATCAAAAAAAGAAAAGAGAAGCCACAAAGAGAATATTTACAAATTATATATCCAACAAAATATTTGTATTCACAATACATAAATTGTGTAGTTCAACAATAAACAGACAAAATATGAGGAAAAGATTTTCATAGGCTTTTCTTCAAGGAAGATATACACAAATGACCAATAAACTCATGGTAATAAGCTTAGCATCATTTTTCATCCAGGAAATATGGTAGAACCTACAAAGAGATACCATTTGATAGCCTACTAGTATAACAAAGCTAGTAGAGGTGATGGAATTCCAGGTGAGCTATTTCAGTTGTTAAAAGATGATGCTGTTAAAGTGCAGCACACAATATGCCAGCAAATTTGGAAAACTCAGCAGTGACCTCAGGACTGGAAAAGGTTAGTTTTCATTCCAATGTCAAAGAAAGGCAATGCCAAAGAATGTTTGAACCATGGCACCATTGCACTCATTTCACACGCTAGCAAAGTAATGCTTAAAATCCTCCAAGCTACTCTTCAGAAGTCTGTGAACAGAGAACTTCCAGATGTAGAAGCCAGGTTTCAAAAAGGCAGAGGAATCAGAGATCAAATTGCCAACATCCATTGGATCATAGAAAGAGCAAGGGAATTACAAAAAAATATCTACTTCTGCTTCATTGACTACACTAAAGCCTTTGACTGTGTGGATCACAACAAATTGTGGAAACGTCTGAAAGAAATGGGAATACCAGACCACCTTACCTGCTTCCTGCAAAATCTGTATGCAGGACAAGAAACAACAGTTTGAACCTGACATGGGACAATGGACTGGTTCCAAATTGGGAAAGGAGTATGTCAAGGTTGTATATTGTCACCCTGCTTATTTAATATATATGCAGAGTATAGCATGTGGAATACCAGGATGGATGAAGCACAACTGGAATCAAGATTGCTGGGAGAACTATCCATAACCTCGGGTATTTAGATGACACCACTCTTATAGCAGAAAGCAAAAAAGAATGAAGGAGCCTCTTAATGAAGGTGAAAGAGGAGTGTGAAAAAGCTGGCTTAAAATTCAACATTTTAAAAAAGAAGATAATGGAATCTAGTCCCATCACTTCATGGCAAATAGTCGGACAAACAATGGAAACAGTGACAGACTTTATTTTCTTGGGCTCCGAAAATCACTGTGGATGGTGACTGCAGCCATGAAATTAAGACACTTGCTCCTTGGAAGAAAAGCTATGACAAACCTAGACAACATACTAAAAAGTAAAGACATCACTTTGCTGACAAAGATCCCTGTAGTCAAAGCTGTAGTCTTCTCAGTAGTTATGTATGGATGTGAAAGTTGACCATAAAGAAGGCTGAGCACTGAGGAACTGATGGTGTTGGAGAAGACTCTTGAGAGACCCTTGGACTGCAAGGAGATCAACCCTGAATATTCACTGGAAGGAATGATGTCGAAGCTAAGCTGCAATACTTTGACCACCAGATGCGAAGAGGTGACTCATTGGAAAAGAGCCTGATGTTGGGGAAAAATAAAGGCAAAAAAGAGAAGGGGACCACAGAGGACGAGATGGTTGGATGGCATCACTTAGTCAATGGACATTTCACACGCTAGCAAAGTAATGCTTAAAATCCTCCAAGCTACTCTTCAGAAGTCTGTGAACAGAGAACTTCCAGATGTAGAAGCCAGGTTTCAAAAAGGCAGAGGAATCAGAGATCAAATTGCCAACATCCATTGGATCATAGAAAGAGCAAGGGAATTACAAAAAAATATCTACTTCTGCTTCATTGACTACACTAAAGCCTTTGACTGTGTGGATCACAACAAATTGTGGAAACGTCTGAAAGAAATGGGAATACCAGACCACCTTACCTGCTTCCTGCAAAATCTGTATGCAGGACAAGAAACAACAGTTTGAACCTGACATGGGACAATGGACTGGTTCCAAATTGGGAAAGGAGTATGTCAAGGTTGTATATTGTCACCCTGCTTATTTAATATATATGCAGAGTATAGCATGTGGAATACCAGGATGGATGAAGCACAACTGGAATCAAGATTGCTGGGAGAACTATCCATAACCTCGGGTATTTAGATGACACCACTCTTATAGCAGAAAGCAAAAAAGAATGAAGGAGCCTCTTAATGAAGGTGAAAGAGGAGTGTGAAAAAGCTGGCTTAAAATTCAACATTTTAAAAAAGAAGATAATGGAATCTAGTCCCATCACTTCATGGCAAATAGTCGGACAAACAATGGAAACAGTGACAGACTTTATTTTCTTGGGCTCCGAAAATCACTGTGGATGGTGACTGCAGCCATGAAATTAAGACACTTGCTCCTTGGAAGAAAAGCTATGACAAACCTAGACAACATACTAAAAAGTAAAGACATCACTTTGCTGACAAAGATCCCTGTAGTCAAAGCTGTAGTCTTCTCAGTAGTTATGTATGGATGTGAAAGTTGACCATAAAGAAGGCTGAGCACTGAGGAACTGATGGTGTTGGAGAAGACTCTTGAGAGACCCTTGGACTGCAAGGAGATCAACCCTGAATATTCACTGGAAGGAATGATGTCGAAGCTAAGCTGCAATACTTTGACCACCAGATGCGAAGAGGTGACTCATTGGAAAAGAGCCTGATGTTGGGGAAAAATAAAGGCAAAAAAGAGAAGGGGACCACAGAGGACGAGATGGTTGGATGGCATCACTTAGTCAATGGACATGAGTTTGAGCAAGCTCCAGGAGATGGCGAAAGATAGGAAAGTCTTGTGTGCTCCATGTGTCGCAAAGCATCGGCCACGTCTGAGGAACTGAACTGAACTGAACCCATAATATATGGATTTCTTAGGTGGTGCTTGGGTAAAGAGCCTGCCTGCCAATGCAGGAGACTAGGAATGCAAGTTTGATCCCTGGGTTTTGAATATTCCGTGGAGAAGGGCACAGCAACCCACTCCAGGATCCTTGCCAGAAAAATCCCATGGACAGAGAAGCCTGGTGTGCTGCAGAAAGTTGCAAAGCATTGAATGCAACTGAGCAACTAAAGTGAACTGAGGATAACACTAAAAGTGAAAAAAGTAGATAATAGCAAGTGTCGCTGAGGATATGGAGAAATTGAAGCACCCTTATTGTATTTTCTATGAATGACAGTTTGACAGTTCCTTAAAATGGTAGGCACAGTTAACACAGGGCAGGATAATTCTGTTCCGGATATATCTCCAAGAGAAAGGAAATTATAAGTCCACTCAAAACCATGTTTATAGGGCTTCCCTGGGAGCCCAGTGGTAAATATTCTGCCTACCAATGCAGGAGACACAGGTTTGACCCCTTATCAGGGAAGATCCCACATGCCGCAGAGCAACTAAGCCTGTGTGCCACAACTGTTGAGCGTGTGCTCTAGAGCTAGGAAGCCGCACTTCTTGAGCCTATGTGCTACAGCTACTGACCCCTTCACACACTACAAGTCAAGCTCTCAATAAGAAAAGCCTCTGCGGTGAGAAGCCCACACACCACAAGTAAAGAGTAGTCTCATCACTGCAACTAGCAAAAAGCCCACACCGCCACAAGAACCCAGCTCAGTTCAAAGAATACTTGCTCATAATATTAATATGAGGATTTTTTATAACAACCAAAAAGTGAAAAATAATTTTCCCATCAACTTATAATAAATGTTATATATATCTTTAAAATTAGACATTATTTAACATTAAAAAGGAATGATAACATGATACAAGATGAATGACCTAGGAAATGACCTAGAAAATACCACACTAAGTGAAAATACCTAATCACAAATGACCACATGTTATAGAATCTATGTATAGAAAATATCCGGAAAATGCAAATCTGTATACAGAGAAAAATTACTGGTTGCCTATGGTTGAGAAAATTGGCCTACAATATCAGGATTTGATCCCTGAGTTAGGAGATCCCCTGGAGAAGGAAATGACAATCCACTCCAGTATTCTTTCCTGGGACTTCCCTGGTGGTCCAGTGGTTAAGACTCTGTGTTCCAGTGCAGGGGGCCTGGGTTTCATCCCTGGTCAGGGAACTAGATCCCGCATACCGCAACTAAGATTCAGTGGAGCCAAATAAATAATTAAAAAAAAAAATTCTTTCCTGGAAAAATTCATGGAGAGAGGAGCCTGGTAGGCTAGAATACAAAGGGTTGTAAAGACTCTGACACAAGTGAATGACTAACCCTTTCACCTTTCATAGCTGAGACGAGTATGGGAAGGGCCTGCTAATAAACATGGGGTTTTGGAGGCTGATAATGCACTCTAAATTTAAATGGCATGGTTACATAACACTGTGAATATAATAAAAGCCATGAATTGTATACTTTTTATTGGTGAATTACATACTTTGTTATGGTATGGATTTATAGACATTTAAAGATGTTTCACACAAGCTGTAATATATCATACCACTTTGGAGATTTGTGACAAGAAAAGAAAACTACTTTGGAGAGAAAGTATTTTCCTCTAGCACTTGTCTTTCAGTGAATATTTTCAGCTATAAAAGGGATTGAAAATCACTTACTATAATTCCTTCCTTCTATAATAAGGAAACAGAGGCTCAGAGGAATTAAGTAACTTTAGACCTGACTATTAAAGGCAATCTCAAAGCCTTCTCACATTATTTTTGTGTAGATTAAATTTGGTAAGGACATTTGCAACCTATAAGGTGTTATGTCAGCATACTATATACGTGAATATAATGTTACATATATGTAATATATAATGAAATAAAACAGAATAATATTTTACTATTATTATCATGAATTCTAACTTGTTCAATGTTCATAATTTTGTAATAATAAACAAAATAAATTGTGACATGCAAATTGATAAAATTTCAGGTTATATTCCTCTTATCCCTTACTGTTTGTCTCCTCCGTGTACTCAGAACTTTTTGCAAGTGTTTACAGAGTTTCTTGATAGAACTTTGGTGATAGGGGATTATTTGTTTATTTTAAACTATATTTTTAGAAGGAATTAAATCTTCTCTGGGTTTAAGATAATATAAAAATCAAAATCAATAGGGAATATATTAGTCTAAGGTTGGTTTTGAAAGTTCTCATATGGATCAGGTAGCAAGAGTAGTGAATTGAGTCTCCTCTCCTTAATGGGTTTTCTCGTATATTATTTAAAGTATTCAAAAAAGATTAATCCTTGCTGTGAAGAACATTAAGGAATGGATCAATTTTTCCCTCAAGGAGTTTTCAAAAAGCCCATATGACCTTTGTCTTTTTGATTGTTCAAAATCCTAAGATATCTTGGTGTATCTCTTGAGATTTCTTTTTTCGTCTTCCCCTTCAGCATTTGTTTTAGGCATTGGTTTTTGCCTGGGGCAAGAACCTAATAGAGAAAGAATAGTAGTGTTTTAAAAGCACAAGAATCTAATAAGCATTTTGTAATCTAACATTTAAAGGACTATTCTTTTTTCTTAAATAAAGATACATTTAGGCAGGAAATTTGGAGGACTAAAAATTGTAAAAATTAAACTTTTATAAATATTTCAGAAAGTGTTTCTCTATAGTCAAGTCTCTGTTTTGCCCATAATAATCATTTTCATTGTTCTCCGAAGAAATTTTCCTCAATTTTGCTGTATGGAACTAAGGAAATACATGAACTATCTTAAGGATACTGACATTCGCCTGCTGATGTCACTTTCCTAACACTCATGAAGAACTGTCTTATTTCATTAAATCATCACTCTAGGTGACTTTCCTAAGGATTGGGTGGGAAGACCTTCACACAAAGCATTAAGGAAAATAAAATTGTCTTGTTGGTACAAACTTGGCTAAACCTATCCATCCTACTTTCAGAAAGATCACTAACGAATTTATTTTCAGATTTTATTCCCAAACATAATTGGATGTGGTAGATTAATTATGGGTTTTGCTTGTTTGTTTGCTTTTTACATAACCCGGTGCCAGAGAGGAGAGTTTTGAGGTAATCAAGTACAATTTGAAAAATTATCAATTATGTGGGTTAATAGATCATTATTTATCATACATTATTGAGTGATTTCTGTTAATTAGAAATAACTAAGATAAGGTTATTAAGAAGGAATTAAATCTTCTCTGGGTTTAAGATAATATAAAAATCAAAATCAATAGGGAATATATTAGTCTAAGGTTGGTTTTGAAAGTTCTCATATGGATCAGGTAGCAAGAGTAGTGAATTGAGTCTCCTCTCCTTAATGGGTTTTCTCGTATATTATTTAAAGTATTCAAAAAAGATTAATCCTTGCTGTGAAGAACATTAAGGAATGGATCAATTTTTCCCTCAAGGAGTTTTCAAAAAGCCCATATGACCTTTGTCTTTTTGATTGTTCAAAATCCTAAGATATCTTGGTGTATCTCTTGAGATTTCTTTTTTCGTCTTCCCCTTCAGCATTTGTTTTAGGCATTGGTTTTTGCCTGGGGCAAGAACCTAATAGAGAAAGAATAGTAGTGTTTTAAAAGCACAAGAATCTAATAAGCATTTTGTAATCTAACATTTAAAGGACTATTCTTTTTTCTTAAATAAAGATACATTTAGGCAGGAAATTTGGAGGACTAAAAATTGTAAAAATTAAACTTTTATAAATATTTCAGAAAGTGTTTCTCTATAGTCAAGTCTCTGTTTTGCCCATAATAATCATTTTCATTGTTCTCCGAAGAAATTTTCCTCAATTTTGCTGTATGGAACTAAGGAAATACATGAACTATCTTAAGGATACTGACATTCGCCTGCTGATGTCACTTTCCTAACACTCATGAAGAACTGTCTTATTTCATTAAATCATCACTCTAGGTGACTTTCCTAAGGATTGGGTGGGAAGACCTTCACACAAAGCATTAAGGAAAATAAAATTGTCTTGTTGGTACAAACTTGGCTAAACCTATCCATCCTACTTTCAGAAAGATCACTAACGAATTTATTTTCAGATTTTATTCCCAAACATAATTGGATGTGGTAGATTAATTATGGGTTTTTTGCTTGTTTGTTTGCTTTTTACATAACCCGGTGCCAGAGAGGAGAGTTTTGAGGTAATCAAGTACAATTTGAAAAATTATCAATTATGTGGGGTTAATAGATCATTATTTATCATACATTATTGAGTGATTTCTGTTAATTAGAAATAACTAAGATAAGGTTATTAAGAAAATATACTTCTCTTTTTTTCAAAAATCATTTTTGAAATAGAATATTTTAAACTTTGTACTTTTAAAAAATCCTTCTAAATCTGCTCATGTGGAAACAGAAAATTTTTGTTATTTTTACTGAAAAGCTGACTCTTTAGTCCCTTGGTCCTATGCTTATGCCACAGCACTGTAGGACTGTGTGACTCAAAAGTCAGATCAGATTTTTAAAAACTGTTAAGTTTTCCTCTTTTCTGAAAAAGCAAACATAATATTCATTACTATCCCTTTAAAGTTTTTATGATCTGTAACGATGTCCACTCTCATTCTTGACATTGCTCTTTTGTATTTTCTTGAACAGTTTGGCCAGAGGCTTATCAATTATATCAATTGTGTCAGTTTGGTTACTTCTAACAACAAATGCCAAGATGGGAATTGTTGTGTAAAAGAGCTACTGTGGAAATGCCTGTGAAAGATAAAAGATGAGGTGAAAACAGAAGTTGACTCTGAAAATCTCCAGACTCCAATAAGATCTGACAAATGTGAAAAGAAAAAGAGAAGGAAGGATTGGGTGGGAAGACCTTTGGACAAAGCACAGTTCAGGAAAGTTTTGACCATACTAATGGGTTTCTGAATTAGAGAATTCCTGTGCTGGGTAAGAATGGGCCAGGGTTGGTACCTGGGCTTGCCTTGTCTTTCACTGAGAGTGACTCCCAAGTCAGTGCCAATCTAGTAAGCCCACTCATCAGTTACATTAGCCACATCTGTTTCACTTGAAGAGGAATTGAACAGAACACTTCCATGGACGTCATGGTCTATATAGTTGCACAAAAGAGATATACTTGTCCAGGCAAGTATATCTTCCTTTCTGGAAGCAACTCTTCCATGGATCCTGTGTGTCTCTCTTCCAAAGGATAAACTGACCAAAGTGAACTTGGTAGGATGGGAGGATGCATTGCCACCCCTGCAGCAGTTGGTCTTGGAGCATAACTGGTATTTATTTTTTTTCTTCCTACTTTATTCTGTCTCCTTTCATCTTGCAAGTATTCATGTCTTCCATGATGGCATGACTCAGATCTCCTCTCCTAAGTGACCTAGGTTTTTGGCCATCATATCACCTTCTCAGACCACCTATACATTCAGCATTATAAACAGGGAAGGGAAAACCAAGAGGAACCCAGAACTTGATTTCTGTATTTCTCCTAGTTCCCATTGTGGAAAACCAGTGCAGCCACTGGTGGTTGAGGGACTTTCTTCAAATGTCGGAAACAGAAAATTTTGTTATTTACTGAAAAGCTGACTCTTTAGTCCCTTGGTCCTATGCTTATGCCACAGCACTGTAGGACTGTGTGACTCAAAAGTCAGATCAGATTTTTAAAAACTGTTAAGTTTTCCTCTTTTCTGAAAAAGCAAACATAATATTCATTACTATCCCTTTAAAGTTTTTATGATCTGTAACGATGTCCACTCTCATTCTTGACATTGCTCTTTTGTATTTTCTTGAACAGTTTGGCCAGAGGCTTATCAATTATATCAATTGTGTCAGTTTGGTTACTTCTAACAACAAATGCCAAGATGGGAATTGTTGTGTAAAAGAGCTACTGTGGAAATGCCTGTGAAAGATAAAAGATGAGGTGAAAACAGAAGTTGACTCTGAAAATCTCCAGACTCCAATAAGATCTGACAAATGTGAAAAGAAAAAGAGAAGGAAGGATTGGGTGGGAAGACCTTTGGACAAAGCACAGTTCAGGAAAGTTTTGACCATACTAATGGGTTTCTGAATTAGAGAATTCCTGTGCTGGGTAAGAATGGGCCAGGGTTGGTACCTGGGCTTGCCTTGTCTTTCACTGAGAGTGACTCCCAAGTCAGTGCCAATCTAGTAAGCCCACTCATCAGTTACATTAGCCACATCTGTTTCACTTGAAGAGGAATTGAACAGAACACTTCCATGGACGTCATGGTCTATATAGTTGCAAAAAAGAGATATACTTGTCCAGGCAAGTATATCTTCCTTTCTGGAAGCAACTCTTCCATGGATCCTGTGTGTCTCTCTTCCAAAGGATAAACTGACCAAAGTGAACTTGGTAGGATGGGAGGATGCATTGCCACCCCTGCAGCAGTTGGTCTTGGAGCATAACTGGTATTTATTTTTTTTCTTCCTACTTTATTCTGTCTCCTTTCATCTTGCAAGTATTCATGTCTTCCATGATGGCATGACTCAGATCTCCTCTCCTAAGTGACCTAGGTTTTTGGCCATCATATCACCTTCTCAGACCACCTATACATTCAGCATTATAAACAGGGAAGGGAAAACCAAGAGGAACCCAGAACTTGATTTCTGTATTTCTCCTAGTTCCCATTGTGGAAAACCAGTGCAGCCACTGGTGGTTGAGGGCCAGTAACTCCTTTTAAGAAAGTGACTCTTTTCTTACCTGCTGTTCCCTGAAAAGGCAAGGTCCAAATGCAGGAAGCAAAATATATCTAAAACTAAGCTAAAAACCTAAATCTGAAAATCATAGAATATAGGAAGTTTAAGATTAGTTTGGCTCTATACACCTAAGTGAAAAAATCATCTTTCTTGTTACTGTGTTACAGACTGTCATCTTTTAAAAGAATGCCTTATTTAAAATTATTTAAAGGATACACAAAGATTCTCATAACAAGGACTTGAAATGATAATTTCGTCTAACAGACAACATCAGGGTGAAACTAAGAATCATTTAAAGAGAAAGGTAATGCTTGAATTCATAACTTCTTGCTATACTGAAAAACATTTTAGTGGTTTATATCCCATTATCAAAGCATAGAGCACTGACCTATTACTTTCAAGGATGGGGTATTTTCTGTCTGGAGCACACTGGGTTATGGCTGATCTATCATTTCAGTGAACTATCAGATTTATTATTGTAACATTTATGAATCTTATATTTTTGACCTGGCAAGCTAATCTAGATTTTGTCTAGGAGTCTATAGAATATGTGTAAAATGTGGGTTTATTTAAATACACACATTAGTTGGCAAATTAAATGTTAGAATGATGCTTTGAGGGCAGTAGTAAGACAGAATTAACAAAAAATATTACACAAATTAATCAAGTTGATGAATTTGAACATATTTAGTTCTATTATTTTGTTCAGGGTTAATCTGTGGCTTATTGCCATGTGAATAAATACAGATAACTGATTAATATTGGTAAATATTAATTCTTAAGAATACTTGAATTTATTAAATTTGTGCTCGGAATTTAAAAGAGGGAGCCCCTTAAACATTGCAGCATATGTTTAAACTGTCTCCTTTCATCTTGCAAGTATTCATGTCTTCCATGATGGCATGACTCAGATCCCTCTCCTAAGTGACCTAGGTTTTGGCCATCATATCACCTTCTCAGACCACCTATACATTCAGCATTATAAACAGGAAGGAAAACCAAGAGGAACCCAGAACTTGATTTCTGTATTTCTCCTAGTTCCCATTGTGGAAAACCAGTGCAGCCACTGGTGGTTGAGGGCCAGTAACTCCTTTTAAGAAAGTGACTCTTTTCTTACCTGCTGTTCCCTGAAAAGGCAAGGTCCAAATGCAGGAAGCAAAATATATCTAAAACTAAGCTAAAAACCTAAATCTGAAAATCATAGAATATAGGAAGTTTAAGATTAGTTTGGCTCTATACACCTAAGTGAAAAAATCATCTTTCTTGTTACTGTGTTACAGACTGTCATCTTTTAAAAGAATGCCTTATTTAAAATTATTTAAAGGATACACAAAGATTCTCATAACAAGGACTTGAAATGATAATTTCGTCTAACAGACAACATCAGGGTGAAACTAAGAATCATTTAAAGAGAAAGGTAATGCTTGAATTCATAACTTCTTGCTATACTGAAAAACATTTTAGTGGTTTATATCCCATTATCAAAGCATAGAGCACTGACCTATTACTTTCAAGGATGGGGTATTTTCTGTCTGGAGCACACTGGGTTATGGCTGATCTATCATTTCAGTGAACTATCAGATTTATTATTGTAACATTTATGAATCTTATATTTTTGACCTGGCAAGCTAATCTAGATTTTGTCTAGGAGTCTATAGAATATGTGTAAAATGTGGGTTTATTTAAATACACACATTAGTTGGCAAATTAAATGTTAGAATGATGCTTTGAGGGCAGTAGTAAGACAGAATTAACAAAAAATATTACACAAATTAATCAAGTTGATGAATTTGAACATATTTAGTTCTATTATTTTGTTCAGGGTTAATCTGTGGCTTATTGCCATGTGAATAAATACAGATAACTGATTAATATTGGTAAATATTAATTCTTAAGAATACTTGAATTTATTAAATTTGTGCTCGGAATTTAAAAGAGGGAGCTCTATCCTTAAATAACCACTTGAACTTATGCTTTATGTCTAAAGAAATAAACCGGCAAAGTAACATTTCAGAATATTCACTTCCTTGAAATAATTCAGTACATCAAACAAATCTCAAAGCTAAGGACTTATTTTCACAGCAATATTCTACATGGCAACTTGGTATAGGAGCAGTGTTTAGAAATGTATATGTACTTTGTTATTATAAAAATCTTTGCTATTTCTTGCATTTTTATTCATATTTTGGTATTATGAATATGAAAACTCTGTAATGATACTAGTATGCATGCATGCACGCATGCAAAGTCAGTTAAGTTGTGTCCAATTGTTTGGAACCCTGTGGATTGTAGCCCACCAGGCTCCTCTATGCATGGGGCTCTCCAGGCAAGAATACTGGAGTGGGTTGCCATGCCCTCCTCCAAGGGATCGTCCTGATCTAGGGATCAAACCCACCTCTCTTATGTCTCCTACATTGTCAGGAGTTTTTTCTTTACTGCTAAGGCCACGTGGGAAGCCCAATGTTACCAGTCAAAGTATTTAAAACTTGAAAGTTCTGGTGCCAAAAAGAAAAGTTTCATTTATTCCCTTTAATTTTTTTTTTTTTTTTTTAGTTTTTTTTTTAAAAAATTGGCCTCTTTCATTGTTGTCTTTTTGTTTTTTTTTTTTTTTTAATTTACTTATTTATTTTCATCAATTTTTATTCTTTGGCCTGTGTGGGCCTCCCATTGAGTGGCCTCTCTTGTTGCAGAGCACTGGCTCTGGGGGCATGCATGCACTCCAGAGTGCTGGCTCATAGTTGGACACAGCAGTCCAACTGCTCCATGGCATGTGGGATCTTCCTGCACCAGGGATTGAACCAGTGCCCTTTGTATTGCAAGGTGGACTCTTTACCCACTGGACCACCAGGGATGGTCTGAATTTTTCCAGTTGAAAATTCATGGATATTTGGATGTTTTATTACAGGGCAACTCTAAATAGGAGAAAAAGGAAACTGATATTTGATTGTATTGGAGAGGTACTTTAGATAAGCTGAAATGAAAGTCCTCATATGGCATCGGCACCACCTCCCTCTGAAAAACTAATCCTATGAATTAGGTGGTTGAGACTTCTATCTTAGCTCATAATAATTGTAAATGCTTGACAGATAACCTGATAGGAAAGTAATTTTGTTTAAAAAAGTGGTATAATTTGCTTTTGTATGTATGAGAGTAGATGTTTCTAGTATAATATGCTAATAGTGTATATAATCTGCTAATATTTTATTTCCTTCATAACAAAATTGGGCAACATAACATTCTACATGGAAGGAAACAATTTTTGCCCTTTTGTTTAGCAGTATAAAGATACTAAAGTTGAATTAATTTTAGATATACATTTGATTTCCATTACCAAAACTTCAGAAAAGTTGCTTTCTATAAAAAAAAAAAGTGATTAATTCTAAGTTGTTTTTATTTTGCCAACTATAGTCTATGATTCATTTCTCTAACAACTGAACTTTGAGGAAAACTCATCCTTTGAATTAAGGATCGGAACTTTACAGTTAATGCCCTCCTCCAAGGGATCGTCCTGATCTAGGGATCAAACCCACCTCTCTTATGTCTCCTACATTGTCAGGAGTTTTTTCTTTACTGCTAAGGCCACGTGGGAAGCCCAATGTTACCAGTCAAAGTATTTAAAACTTGAAAGTTCTGGTGCCAAAAAGAAAAGTTTCATTTATTCCCTTTAATTTTTTTTTTTTTTTTTTAGTTTTTTTTTTAAAAAATTGGCCTCTTTCATTGTTGTCTTTTTGTTTTTTTTTTTTTTTTAATTTACTTATTTATTTTCATCAATTTTTATTCTTTGGCCTGTGTGGGCCTCCCATTGAGTGGCCTCTCTTGTTGCAGAGCACTGGCTCTGGGGGCATGCATGCACTCCAGAGTGCTGGCTCATAGTTGGACACAGCAGTCCAACTGCTCCATGGCATGTGGGATCTTCCTGCACCAGGGATTGAACCAGTGCCCTTTGTATTGCAAGGTGGACTCTTTACCCACTGGACCACCAGGGATGGTCTGAATTTTTCCAGTTGAAAATTCATGGATATTTGGATGTTTTATTACAGGGCAACTCTAAATAGGAGAAAAAGGAAACTGATATTTGATTGTTTTGGGAGAGGTACTTTAGATAAGCTGAAATGAAAGTCCTCATATGGCATCGGCACCACCTCCCTCTGAAAAACTAATCCTATGAATTAGGTGGTTGAGACTTCTATCTTAGCTCATAATAATTGTAAATGCTTGACAGATAACCTGATAGGAAAGTAATTTTGTTTAAAAAAGTGGTATAATTTGCTTTTGTATGTATGAGAGTAGATGTTTCTAGTATAATATGCTAATAGTGTATATAATCTGCTAATATTTTATTTCCTTCATAACAAAATTGGGCAACATAACATTCTACATGGAAGGAAACAATTTTTGCCCTTTTGTTTAGCAGTATAAAGATACTAAAGTTGAATTAATTTTAGATATACATTTGATTTCCATTACCAAAACTTCAGAAAAGTTGCTTTCTATAAAAAAAAAAAGTGATTAATTCTAAGTTGTTTTTATTTTGCCAACTATAGTCTATGATTCATTTCTCTAACAACTGAACTTTGAGGAAAACTCATCCTTTGAATTAAGGATGCTGGTGAATAATCTCAATTGCAGGGCCAGTTAATAAGTCATTTCTTGCTGAAGTTGACCATGTAAGGCTTAAACTCTTGTCTTTTGCATGATGCATCATTATAAGGTCATATCCACCCTTTTAAAAGATTGATGACACTATTCTGAAAAACACTAGTGGAGTTAGGTTTAGTTTTATGGCCAAACATTCTGATGGGGCTTTCACCCAATCAAACACAGACACATAGAGCAATGACTTAGAGATGATATAATAGAAAGACATTTCAAATTTGTGACCTAAAACAGTCATTGTAATGCCACATATATCATATTTCATGCAAAGGAGTTCTATGTAAAATCAGTTGGCTCTACAAAAGTCATAAATGTATCAAGGATATAATATTCTGATCTATGTTATTCAATTAAGTTTGGTAAGGACTACCTTTCCATTCTCATGACAAAATAAATCAAATAAATGGTTTGTAGGAGTGCCTGATTGGTTAGCCTCCTGGTACAAGTTTATTAAAATCTTTGTTAGTTTTAGAGAACTCCTTTATTGAAAAAAGTACCTTTCATAATCATGAACTAATCAGCACCCTTCTTATTTCTATAATTTTAACTTTTGAAAAAGGTTGTCTAGAAAAAATAAATATCACTTTTAATAATCATGATAGAAATTCTATTATGCAGAGGCATTAATAAATGAAAAGGCTGAGATAGCATTTTACTATTAAAATAGCTCACCTTTTCTACAACTTGAATATATTCCTTTTCTCCTTGTCATGATTGAAGTTGGCAGTATTAAGATCGAAATTTGTAAATGAGAGTAGATGTTTCTAGTATAATATGCTAATAGTGTATATAATCTGCTAATATTTTATTTCCTTCATAACAAAATTGGGCAACATAACATTCTACATGGAAGGAAACAATTTTTGCCCTTTTGTTTAGCAGTATAAAGATACTAAAGTTGAATTAATTTTAGATATACATTTGATTTCCATTACCAAAACTTCAGAAAAGTTGCTTTCTATAAAAAAAAAAAGTGATTAATTCTAAGTTGTTTTTATTTTGCCAACTATAGTCTATGATTCATTTCTCTAACAACTGAACTTTGAGGAAAACTCATCCTTTGAATTAAGGATGCTGGTGAATAATCTCAATTGCAGGGCCAGTTAATAAGTCATTTCTTGCTGAAGTTGACCATGTAAGGCTTAAACTCTTGTCTTTTGCATGATGCATCATTATAAGGTCATATCCACCCTTTTAAAAGATTGATGACACTATTCTGAAAAACACTAGTGGAGTTAGGTTTAGTTTTATGGCCAAACATTCTGATGGGGCTTTCACCCAATCAAACACAGACACATAGAGCAATGACTTAGAGATGATATAATAGAAAGACATTTCAAATTTGTGACCTAAAACAGTCATTGTAATGCCACATATATCATATTTCATGCAAAGGAGTTCTATGTAAAATCAGTTGGCTCTACAAAAGTCATAAATGTATCAAGGATATAATATTCTGATCTATGTTATTCAATTAAGTTTGGTAAGGACTACCTTTCCATTCTCATGACAAAATAAATCAAATAAATGGTTTGTAGGAGTGCCTGATTGGTTAGCCTCCTGGTACAAGTTTATTAAAATCTTTGTTAGTTTTAGAGAACTCCTTTATTGAAAAAAGTACCTTTCATAATCATGAACTAATCAGCACCCTTCTTATTTCTATAATTTTAACTTTTGAAAAAGGTTGTCTAGAAAAAATAAATATCACTTTTAATAATCATGATAGAAATTCTATTATGCAGAGGCATTAATAAATGAAAAGGCTGAGATAGCATTTTACTATTAAAATAGCTCACCTTTTCTACAACTTGAATATATTCCTTTTCTCCTTGTCATGATTGAAGTTGGCAGTATTAAGATCAATTGTGCATAAGGCCAGTTGAATTAGCAACAGGAGGCAATTAGATTTGACCAGATCAACTGAGAACACTCATAGATTTTTGTCAGTTTATAATAATGTGTAAATCTATGTGACTATTCAAAAAATGTTGACATAAGAAAAATATTTACATTTTAATTATGCTGGAAATTTACAACGAAATTATTCAAGCCTTGTTTCTCATCTTTTATGTTTACTCTGGCATGGGAGACTGAAAAATCTCACTAAAAATGCCTGTTTATGTATCATGAAAATGGGAACTAGTGATTTCAAACCCTGCCTTGGCATTGACGTGCTGTTGGCTGACTTTATTCTGCTGCTTTCTTTCAGGTGAAATGATTTTTGACCCATGTGGAATTTATTTTATAAATATGAAAGTCAAATGTATGAACTGAATTTCTCCATGTACCCTCCCAAACTCCATTTTTTTTATATATGAAGAGAAAATAATAGAGCATTTTTTCATATGAATATTTTGAATTAGCAGATTGTACAAAATCCTCATGCCTCTTTATCTCTCAAACTATTACTGTATGTTTAATCCATAAACTAGTTCTGCTCTACTTTTCAAATATGTCTCAGACAGCATTTTAGCACTAGTTTCACCATTAGCAACAAGACAAAGTCACCATCAGCTCCTGCCAGGACAGACACCTCTGTGCTCACCAACTGGTTCATATTTATATATTACCCTTATTTCATTTAGAACTTTAAGAAAAAAACTTGTTCATTTATCATCAAGAGATTATTGTGTCTATATGACCTAAGATACGTGTGAAGCACTATAGAGTCAACGATTTAATCAAACATGCATGCCCTCTGACAGCAGGAAGCTTCTGAATTAACGGGAAAAGAGATAAATGACCTTTAAAAATGCATGATTACAAACATTAGAAATTATCTGCTAGTTTGAAACAATACTGTGGGTGTTACAGGAAAAAAAAATGCATGATTACAAAGATTACAAAGTATCTGCTAGTTTGAAACAAAACTAGGGGTGTTACCCATGCGTGCTAAGTCATTTCAATTGTATCTGATTCTTTGCTGACCCTATGGGTCCAGCCTGCCAGCTCCTGTCCATGGGATTCTCCTGGCAAGAATACCAGACTGGGTTACCATGCCCTTCTCCAAGGGATGTTCCTGACCCAGGGATGGAATCTTTGTCTCCAGCATCTCTTGTATTGGCAGTTTCTTTACTACTAGGGATGTTATAAGACATTACAGTTGCAGAGCTATTTTACTGAAGTCAGGAAAACTATTTTCAAAAAACTGACTATTCAAAAATGTTGACATAAGAAAAATATTTACATTTTAATTATGCCTTTAAGTTTCTCATCTTTTATGTTTACTCTGGCATGGGAGACTGAAAAATCTCACTAAAAATGCCTGTTTATGTATCATGAAAATGGGAACTAGTGATTTCAAACCCTGCCTTGGCATTGACGTGCTGTTGGCTGACTTTATTCTGCTGCTTTCTTTCAGGTGAAATGATTTTTGACCCATGTGGAATTTATTTTATAAATATGAAAGTCAAATGTATGAACTGAATTTCTCCATGTACCCTCCCAAACTCCATTTTTTTTATATATGAAGAGAAAATAATAGAGCATTTTTTCATATGAATATTTTGAATTAGCAGATTGTACAAAATCCTCATGCCTCTTTATCTCTCAAACTATTACTGTATGTTTAATCCATAAACTAGTTCTGCTCTACTTTTCAAATATGTCTCAGACAGCATTTTAGCACTAGTTTCACCATTAGCAACAAGACAAAGTCACCATCAGCTCCTGCCAGGACAGACACCTCTGTGCTCACCAACTGGTTCATATTTATATATTACCCTTATTTCATTTAGAACTTTAAGAAAAAAACTTGTTCATTTATCATCAAGAGATTATTGTGTCTATATGACCTAAGATACGTGTGAAGCACTATAGAGTCAACGATTTAATCAAACATGCATGCCCTCTGACAGCAGGAAGCTTCTGAATTAACGGGAAAAGAGATAAATGACCTTTAAAAATGCATGATTACAAACATTAGAAATTATCTGCTAGTTTGAAACAATACTGTGGGTGTTACAGGAAAAAAAAATGCATGATTACAAAGATTACAAAGTATCTGCTAGTTTGAAACAAAACTAGGGGTGTTACCCATGCGTGCTAAGTCATTTCAATTGTATCTGATTCTTTGCTGACCCTATGGGTCCAGCCTGCCAGCTCCTGTCCATGGGATTCTCCTGGCAAGAATACCAGACTGGGTTACCATGCCCTTCTCCAAGGGATGTTCCTGACCCAGGGATGGAATCTTTGTCTCCAGCATCTCTTGTATTGGCAGTTTCTTTACTACTAGGGATGTTATAAGACATTACAGTTGCAGAGCTATTTTTACTGAAGTCAGGAAAACTATTTTCAAAGGAGTCACATTTAATTTAAAACAGAAGTTTGGCAGGATGGGAAACCCAGAGGGGTTAACAGGGAAGAGCATGTATGAAAGCTGCAAAGGTGGTAAGGGAGAAGAGGGCAAAGAGAGAGAAAGATCTTGCAAAAGATAGGAGGGTCAGTGAGACTGTCGTCAAGCATTGAGATAAATGGGAAGAACAACATCAGATGAAGTTGAAGAGGTTTAAAAGGTCAGATGATGCAAAGTTTGGCAGTTGTGACTACTCCCAATGTTGTCCAGTAAAGCTAATTTAAACAGGGATGCAATTTCACTGGTATTAGAAGTAAGTAAATACAGATGAAATGACTACTCAAGAAGTTTGAGGCTATGGCAGAAACCCAGGAGATACGATGCAAGGGACTGGAGTATTGGTGCTGAACAAGCAGGAGGCAGAAGGAGCTAAAGGAGTGTGTGTGTGGCTATAATTTAATTTGTTGACCAATATTCCTTGCTGACCCAGAGCATAACAATGTTGAGTTAAAGGAGGCAAAAAAAAAAAAAAAAAAAAAAAGAGAGAGAGAGACAGAGAAAACTACTATGATTTTTAAAGTGGATTTGAGAATGACATTAAGATGCTTACTTGCTTTAGGTGGGTCACAAATTTGGTTATGAGCTCTCAAGCCATCTATTTATTATGTAAAAACTTATTAGTTATAAAATTTACCTCCAATACTCTGGCCGCCTGATGCTAAGATCTGGCTTATTGAAAAAGACTCTGATGTACGGAAAGATGCAAGAGGAAAAGGGGGCAACAAAGAATGAGATGGTTGGGTGGCATCATCTACTCAATGGATATGTTTGTTGTTGTTGTTCAGTCAACTGACATGAGTTTGAGGAAACTCCAGGAGATAGTGAAGGACGGGAGAGTCTGACATGCTGCAGTTCATGGGGTTTCAAAGAGTTGGACATGACATAGCAACTGAACAAAAATTGTAATTTACCTGATAGATGAATAGATAGATAAGTAGACAGCCAGGTCGATAGAAGTGAAACCAAACTGGCTCTTCAGGTAAATGACCAAAGATCCAATAGGACTGAACAGGCATATGTGCTGGAATATCCAGGTGGTTAGAATAGACAAATTGCAGAATGAAGAAGTAACAAAAATTATAGCTTCATACCTAGGTTTGTGTGTGTGTGTGTGTGTGTGAGAGAGAGAGAGGAAATGATAGAATCCTTTAATCATTTATCATAGAAATAGTCACACAAATAACTGAAAAAGGTTTAATAAGATACCCAGCTAGTAATTTATTAGTCACTGTTAAACTCAGAAGGGGCTTCCCTTGTGATCCAGTGGGTAAAGATTCTGCCTTGCAGTGCAAGGGGCAGTGGTTTGATCCTCGGCGCTGGAAGATTCCACGTGCCACAGTGGTTGGACCGGTGCGTCCAATTACAAGCCAGCACTCTGGCGCACATGCGCCCAGAGCCAGTGCTCGGCAACAAGAGGTCACTGCTATGGAAGGCCCACACAGGCCAAAGAATAAAAATGGATGAAAATAAATAAATAAAACAGTAAAAGAGGCCAAAAATAAAAGAAAAAGAGTAGAAAATTTAAAAAATAAAAAAGACTCAGAAGGTCAAAAGATCTCTGAAGGTCAGGAAAAGAAAATAAGGTTGAATCCTGTTTTGATTGTGAAATAATGTTATGTACTTTGCAAGTACAAACTATATGAATGACATTAAACACATCACCTGTAGTTATTAAAAGATTTCCTTTTGTGAGATTAACTTAACTGATCAATAAATAATAAATAGAGTTAACTAGATTATTTTTAAGGAACAAACAAGGAGATAAACACTTTAGAATCAATACATGTAATTAAAACTGTTGCATGTTGCAGTCATTAGTTTCATAGTTTAATAGATGACAGAAACTTCTATTGGAACCAAATCGAATGTGCCGGTTAGTAACAGTGAGTAATAATGAAGTACAAGGCTATGTAATAGAAACAAATGAAACAAATGAAGTGTAAAGTAAAATAATAGAAGAACATGACAAGTTAAATTTTTTTTTTTTGCTGTACAATGTTCTTGACCTGCATAGGAAAATGAATAAGAAAAAAATGTATTAAGTAAGATTTCAGCCAGGTCGATAGAAGTGAAACCAAACTGGCTCTTCAGGTAAATGACCAAAGATCCAATAGGACTGAACTTCCAAGTTTAGATATGACAAATATGATCAGCAATGAAGAAGTAACAAAAATTATAGCTTCATACCTAGGTTTGTGTGTGTGTGTGTGTGTGTGTGAGAGAGAGAGAGGAAATGATAGAATCCTTTAATCATTTATCATAGAAATAGTCACACAAATAACTGAAAAAGGTTTAATAAGATACCCAGCTAGTAATTTATTAGTCACTGTTAAACTCAAAAGGGGGCTTCCCTTGTGATCCAGTGGGTAAAGATTCTGCCTTGCAGTGCAAGGGGCAGTGGTTTGATCCTCGGCGCTGGAAGATTCCACGTGCCACAGTGGTTGGACCGGTGCGTCCAATTACAAGCCAGCACTCTGGCGCACATGCGCCCAGAGCCAGTGCTCGGCAACAAGAGGTCACTGCTATGGAAGGCCCACACAGGCCAAAGAATAAAAATGGATGAAAATAAATAAATAAAACAGTAAAAGAGGCCAAAAATAAAAGAAAAAGAGTAGAAAATTTAAAAAATAAAAAAGACTCAGAAGGTCAAAAGATCTCTGAAGGTCAGGAAAAGAAAATAAGGTTGAATCCTGTTTTGATTGTGAAATAATGTTATGTACTTTGCAAGTACAAACTATATGAATGACATTAAACACATCACCTGTAGTTATTAAAAGATTTCCTTTTGTGAGATTAACTTAACTGATCAATAAATAATAAATAGAGTTAACTAGATTATTTTTAAGGAACAAACAAGGAGATAAACACTTTAGAATCAATACATGTAATTAAAACTGTTGCATGTTGCAGTCATTAGTTTCATAGTTTAATAGATGACAGAAACTTCTATTGGAACCAAATCGAATGTGCCGGTTAGTAACAGTGAGTAATAATGAAGTACAAGGCTATGTAATAGAAACAAATGAAACAAATGAAGTGTAAAGTAAAATAATAGAAGAACATGACAAGTTAAATTTTTTTTTTTTTTTTGCTGTACAATGTTCTTGGAATAGAGTACATCCTAAACAAAAATTACAGTTTTATATCTGCTAATTTCATGGACAGAAACATAATGGATAGATCAGTTAATCTGCTTTGCTGAACCTTTTTTTTAATGGAACATCAAACCATATAGCCTTCATGTAGAAAGCATTTGATTCATATTATTTGACATAATTCAGACAGCTAAAATTATTTTAAACTGAATACTTGTTGCAACTCTTCTATATTCATCTCTCTGTGTGATGGGAGAGGTTATTCATTCAGTATCTCACAAAAAATATAAAGCTCTTTCTCAAAATATGCCCAGATTTTCCTTTTCTATTTTTTTAAATTTTTAACTCTTTTTATTTATTTATTTTTATCCATCTTTATTCTTTGGCCTGTGTGGGCCTCCTATTGCAGTGGCCTCTCTTGTTGCAGAGCACTGGCTATGGGCACATGTGCTCCAGAGCGCTGGCTCATAGTTGAACACAGGAGTCCAGTTTCTCCGAGGCATGTGAGATTTTCCCGGACCAGGGATCAAACTGGTGCCCCTTGTATTGCAAGGCAGACTGTTTACCCACTGGATGACAAGGGAAGCCCCTGAATCTTCCATTTCTAAACTGTTGCTGATATATTTAAAACAACTTGAAATATTTAGGTAAATGAATAACAATTATAATAAAAATTTGAGCAAACCAATAGAATTCAGAAAGAAGTAGCAAAGTTTTTAGAGACACTAAATGCAAGAGCAGAATCTGGTATTCAAAGAAATAGGACTAATAAAGCAAACCAGTAAGATTTTAATAGTGATATAAAAAATATGACTATCACTAGTGGAAATGGCATCTATTTAAAAAAATGAGTGCTCTGAAAAAGAAATCATCTCTATTCTTTTAAACTTAAAATATAATCCTCTTCCCTTTAAAAACATATATTATTTAGTTAAATAGGCTATTGTGCATTCAGGTCAATGTGTGGCAATAAACAATAAAACCTTGTAAAAATAAAATAATAATAAAAAAGAAGAAGTGTACATATATATATATAGTGGAATATTATTTGGCCATTAAAAAGAATAATGCCATTTGCAGTTAAAAAAAAAAATGTATGTATCATTAAGTTATACAGCAAAAGGAGCCCTAATTAAGGTCAAATGAAGGATTTTCCTAGCACAAAATGTTAAAGGATCGATCATAAGAAGTAGAAATGACAAGAGGAAGAGTGGAGATGTCTAGCAGTTCCAATATTTATTGGTCAGATAGGAATTCCAGATGGCAATATAATGAGATAAGAGATGATGTTTTGTGAACCAGATCACAGGTATTTAAGCACCTACTTTTTTCTAGCCCATGAATTATGTACTAGGGACAGAATGACAACAAGGGAGATCCTTTCCATAAGGGGAGCGGACTGATGACTCATAGAGAAAACAGATTAGACAACTGAAGGTATATTCAGATATTCAATTAGATGATAAAAACTACAATGTGATAGAGAATGGTGCTGTTTATATGAGTATTGCTGAGTTATATAAGATGGTCAGTATTGTGAATGACATTTGAGTTCAAAAAATAAATACAGGTAGAGGGTTGCCTTGTGGAATCTGCAACAGAGCAGATTAGATCAGTAAGTGTAAGAAGCTCTGGAATATGAATGAGGGTGGCATATTGAGAGAATGAGACACAATAGGGCTGGGGAAGGCACAGACTGGGATGAAATCAGAAATGATAACCAAGGGCTTATCAAGTGGGAACTTTGTCCAGTCCTACACAGGTAGAATTCTAATGGGGTTGTAACAAGATGTCTTAGGACGATTTTGGTTTTATGCTTTAAAAAGACTCAATTCTGCTTCATAAGAACCATTTCCTTTGGTGAGTGAAGATGCTGTAAGAACTCATAGCAGGCAATCTGAAGAGGAAATCAGTCAGATGGCTGTTGAATGAGTCTGGGTAAAAGTCAACAGTAAGATTTTAATAGTGATATAAAAATATGACTATCACTAGTGGAAATGGCATCTATTTAAAAAAATGAGTGCTCTGAAAAAGAAATCATCTCTATTCTTTTAAACTTAAAATATAATCCTCTTCCCTTTAAAACATATATTATTTAGTTAAATAGGCTATTGTGCATTCAGGTCAATGTGTGGCAATAAACAATAAAACCTTGTAAAAATAAAATAATAATAAAAAAGAAGAAGTGTACATATATATATATAGTGGAATATTATTTGGCCATTAAAAAGAATAATGCCATTTGCAGTTAAAAAAAAAAATGTATGTATCATTAAGTTATACAGCAAAAGGAGCCCTAATTAAGGTCAAATGAAGGATTTTCCTAGCACAAAATGTTAAAGGATCGATCATAAGAAGTAGAAATGACAAGAGGAAGAGTGGAGATGTCTAGCAGTTCCAATATTTATTGGTCAGATAGGAATTCCAGATGGCAATATAATGAGATAAGAGATGATGTTTTGTGAACCAGATCACAGGTATTTAAGCACCTACTTTTTTCTAGCCCATGAATTATGTACTAGGGACAGAATGACAACAAGGGAGATCCTTTCCATAAGGGGAGCGGACTGATGACTCATAGAGAAAACAGATTAGACAACTGAAGGTATATTCAGATATTCAATTAGATGATAAAAACTACAATGTGATAGAGAATGGTGCTGTTTATATGAGTATTGCTGAGTTATATAAGATGGTCAGTATTGTGAATGACATTTGAGTTCAAAAAATAAATACAGGTAGAGGGTTGCCTTGTGGAATCTGCAACAGAGCAGATTAGATCAGTAAGTGTAAGAAGCTCTGGAATATGAATGAGGGTGGCATATTGAGAGAATGAGACACAATAGGGCTTGGAAGGCACAGACTGGGATGAAATCAGAAATGATAACCAAGGGCTTATCAAGTGGGAACTTTGTCCAGTCCTACACAGGTAGAATTCTAATGGGGTTGTAACAAGATGTCTTAGGACGATTTTGGTTTTATGCTTTAAAAAGACTCAATTCTGCTTCATAAGAACCATTTCCTTTGGTGAGTGAAGATGCTGTAAGAACTCATAGCAGGCAATCTGAAGAGGAAATCAGTCAGATGGCTGTTGAATGAGTCTGGGTAAAAGTCAACAGTGGCTGGCCTATCCAAAGCTGGAGACAATTGTAGCTGGGAGCCATATGGAGATGGCTTCCTGAAGCCTAGGAGTTCTTACTTTTGTCGCTAACACACATCAGCTCAGGGGGAGGTCTGTGAAGGTACGCCATTCTTTGGATCGTCTTACTGAAGTGATCATCAGGTGACACTAATGGCTTTAATTATACAGATACTATTTTAGTCTGTATTTGCATATTGCCAATTTTTATAGGCTGTATCTATGGATATTTGGTCTGAATTTTACACAGTGAAAAATATCGCAGTAAAAATTTAGGTAGTTTTCTCATTCATTTTTTGTTGTTAGAAACACAAGTCAGAAAACATAAGATGAAACAGTATATGGCATGGCACATTAATAAGCATCTAAATATTTTAAAATGTAAAATTTGAATATTAGTATCCAACCAATTTAAAGAGATTTCTGTTTCTATCATGAAGAGATTTCTTTAGCTATGTCTACATCATGAACAACTTTAGATTAATAAAATTTTACAATTTGGGCTAATGTCATATTTGTCATTAAAGTGAACAGGGGAATTCACTGAATTTTGCATAAAAGATTAATAAGTTGTATTATTTTAAAATATCATACTAAAGAAACAGAGAATATGCATTTTTTGGAGGCCATGCATGACCAGTAACTAATTTTTCAAGTTTATTTTGTCAGAAGTGTGCTTTCTGGATTTTAAAAGCAATTACATTGAATTAAATGCTTGCTGAATTGGGCCAATTTTAAAAATTTGGAAAATTAGGTTTTTCTGCAACAGAGCAGATTAGATCAGTAAGTGTAAGAAGCTCTGGAATATGAATGAGGGTGGCATATTGAGAGAATGAGACACAATAGGGCTGGGAAGGCACAGACTGGGATGAAATCAGAAATGATAACCAAGGGCTTATCAAGTGGGAACTTTGTCCAGTCCTACACAGGTAGAATTCTAATGGGGTTGTAACAAGATGTCTTAGGACGATTTTGGTTTTATGCTTTAAAAAGACTCAATTCTGCTTCATAAGAACCATTTCCTTTGGTGAGTGAAGATGCTGTAAGAACTCATAGCAGGCAATCTGAAGAGGAAATCAGTCAGATGGCTGTTGAATGAGTCTGGGTAAAAGTCAACAGTGGCTGGCCTATCCAAAGCTGGAGACAATTGTAGCTGGGAGCCATATGGAGATGGCTTCCTGAAGCCTAGGAGTTCTTACTTTTGTCGCTAACACACATCAGCTCAGGGGGAGGTCTGTGAAGGTACGCCATTCTTTGGATCGTCTTACTGAAGTGATCATCAGGTGACACTAATGGCTTTAATTATACAGATACTATTTTAGTCTGTATTTGCATATTGCCAATTTTTATAGGCTGTATCTATGGATATTTGGTCTGAATTTTACACAGTGAAAAATATCGCAGTAAAAATTTAGGTAGTTTTCTCATTCATTTTTTGTTGTTAGAAACACAAGTCAGAAAACATAAGATGAAACAGTATATGGCATGGCACATTAATAAGCATCTAAATATTTTAAAATGTAAAATTTGAATATTAGTATCCAACCAATTTAAAGAGATTTCTGTTTCTATCATGAAGAGATTTCTTTAGCTATGTCTACATCATGAACAACTTTAGATTAATAAAATTTTACAATTTGGGCTAATGTCATATTTGTCATTAAAGTGAACAGGGGAATTCACTGAATTTTGCATAAAAGATTAATAAGTTGTATTATTTTAAAATATCATACTAAAGAAACAGAGAATATGCATTTTTTGGAGGCCATGCATGACCAGTAACTAATTTTTCAAGTTTATTTTGTCAGAAGTGTGCTTTCTGGATTTTAAAAGCAATTACATTGAATTAAATGCTTGCTGAATTGCATTAAACTGGGGCAGAAGTTTTTAAAGAATTTACTGAACACCAAAGAATAAGGAGAAATTCAACTAATCTGTTGGACAATGCTCTTGGGTGTGGCTTACATTCTTAGTATAAAATGCCCTTTATTTCTGAATTATCCAAATTTAGGACTAAGTAAAGGGAATATCCGATTTCTTTTCTCTTTTCAGATAACACTGAAATGTATGCTTTGTATTGGGATTTATTAGTTAAAATATAGGCTAATCTAGTCTAAGACAGTGGTCCAAAATACAGTAATCCAAATATCACAAAAATGTATTTCATCATCTTTTAGTGTTCAGAGGGAAGCAAGTCATTACTGGGTAGCCACAGCCTTTCTTAAAATGTGGTTTTAGTTTGGGGGAATAATGAAATCAGTACCTATTTCTATTTTGCAGATTTTTGCATATCTTTTTCATTTTTAAAAAATTTAAATTGATTCACACCATCTGTTCATATATTTTAGAGAAAACGTTCTAGGCTGGACAGACCAGTATTAAGATAAATTAAAAATTTAGTATTTTTCAGCTAAATAATCTATTGTGCTATAAATTGTGAAGAACATTTACCTACATGAATATGTGAATATTTCCCATGTCATTACTGTTACTGTTTTTTTTTTCTAATCAAATTTAAGTGTCTGAAAATTTCTACACAGTTTATATGTAAATTATTAACTATATATATTTGTTAACTATATAGTTTATATTACCCATAGATAGATATCTCTACTAAAATGTTGTATCTCCCTTTTAAACAGATCAAATACAGACTTCTTATAATTAACCAGTAAAATTCCAATTTTTTTAACTTCTTAAAGCAGAGTTAAATACTTTGAAAATGTCATACATTTATATATATATATATATACACATTCCAGTTGTTTATACATGTATAGACATACATGTATATTAGCCATTAACTTTTATTTTGTAGAAGTAGCATGTTCTTTTACATTTACAGTTAAAAGTACAGAAATGAAAGGATGGACAGTTATTTTTCATTTTTTTTGTTCTTCTCTCAACCCTGATTCTATAGTTCTCAGAAATCTTTGCAAATTATAATTTTGTGTATGCTACTTGTATTTTATATGCCTTTAAATATGTTTTTATTTGCATAATTATAAGGTACATGGTATTTATTCACTTGTGATTTCCTACATTTGAAATGCCACTCATATTTTTATGAAAGCCTTTTAAATCTGAAGGTGCTTGGATGCCTTTTAGTACAAATAATTTCATTTATTTTAATTAGTTACTTAAAGTATCTTTTTTTTCTGTAAGTTTTTTTATTTTACTTTTACAGAGTTTTGTTGTTTACAGATATGTATGATCCCAGATTAGTCATATGTATATCCCACCCATCCTACCCCTCCAGGCCATCGCACAGCACCCCTGCAAGATCCCCTTATCTCACAGCACAATGGCAATAGCTATTTTATTCACATATGATAGTATAGGTTTTCATGCTACTTCCTTTACGCCTCCCACCCACTGTTCATTCCCCACAATGTCCATATGTCTACTGTCCATGTCTTTTAAAGTATCGTAAAAAGAACAATTGCATATGGTAAAAAAAAATAAATAAGAAAGTTATGCTACCTACACAATATATTCTATAACAACCTTCTCTTTCAGTATTACTGTTTTGTGTATTTCTAACATAAAATGGTGTTATATTCAACTTGATACTAGATAAAAAATACACTGTGAAATGCTTTTCATCTTTTTAAAGGCTGCTTACATTTGTCATTAATAGGAAGTAACATAGCTCTTGAAACAATCCACTATCTATGGGTGCATATATTTCAAATTTTCTGTAATTCAGTGGTGGTTAAATGACATTTTTATCCATATCTAACCATATCTGAAATGCATCTTAGGTGATTTAAATTAAGTGCTTTTTAAACTTTTGAGTGTTTTGCAATTCACAGAATTTTTGGACAGATGGCATTTGAGACAGGAAAATCCAAGCCTTCCCTTATAGATAAAGGAATTTCTCATCTGACTCTCTGATGTTACATAGTAATTTCACTACCACCATTAAAAGCATTTTTTGCTTTTTTAAATTCTTGGATTCACTTCTATGTCTTTCTGCTTCATATGCAGAACAGTGAACATTCACTGGTGGAATATAAACATAGCGCCTCTCAACATCCAACATCATGCCCAGTTTTTTGTTCTTCTCTCAACCCTGATTCTATAGTTCTCAGAAATCTTTGCAAATTATAATTTTGTGTATGCTACTTGTATTTTATATGCCTTTAAATATGTTTTTATTTGCATAATTATAAGGTACATGGTATTTATTCACCTGTGATTTCCTACATTTGAAATGCCACTCATATTTTTATGAAAGCCTTTTAAATCTGAAGGTGCTTGGATGCCTTTTAGTACAAATAATTTCATTTATTTTAATTAGTTACTTAAAGTATCTTTTTTTTCTGTAAGTTTTTTTATTTTACTTTTACAGAGTTTTGTTGTTTACAGATATGTATGATCCCAGATTAGTCATATGTATATCCCACCCATCCTACCCCTCCAGGCCATCGCACAGCACCCCTGCAAGATCCCCTTATCTCACAGCACAATGGCAATAGCTATTTTATTCACATATGATAGTATAGGTTTTCATGCTACTTCCTTTACGCCTCCCACCCACTGTTCATTCCCCACAATGTCCATATGTCTACTGTCCATGTCTTTTAAAGTATCGTAAAAAGAACAATTGCATATGGTAAAAAAAAATAAATAAGAAAGTTATGCTACCTACACAATATATTCTATAACAACCTTCTCTTTCAGTATTACTGTTTTGTGTATTTCTAACATAAAATGGTGTTATATTCAACTTGATACTAGATAAAAAATACACTGTGAAATGCTTTTCATCTTTTAAAGGCTGCTTACATTTGTCATTAATAGGAAGTAACATAGCTCTTGAAACAATCCACTATCTATGGGTGCATATATTTCAAATTTTCTGTAATTCAGTGGTGGTTAAATGACATTTTTATCCATATCTAACCATATCTGAAATGCATCTTAGGTGATTTAAATTAAGTGCTTTTTAAACTTTTGAGTGTTTTGCAATTCACAGAATTTTTGGACAGATGGCATTTGAGACAGGAAAATCCAAGCCTTCCCTTATAGATAAAGGAATTTCTCATCTGACTCTCTGATGTTACATAGTAATTTCACTACCACCATTAAAAGCATTTTTTGCTTTTTTAAATTCTTGGATTCACTTCTATGTCTTTCTGCTTCATATGCAGAACAGTGAACATTCACTGGTGGAATATAAACATAGGGCCTCTCAAGATCCAACATCATGCCCAGTTTCAGCGGGCTTTCTATTCGGAACAGACAGACCTCTGCAGATTTTTTTGCTAAGTTTTCCAGTCCTGAAATTACAAACTCCTCTGTAGTGTGCCCTTGTCAATCCTTTTGCTCCACAGATTTTCTTTATAGCATTTATCACCTTAAAAATAGCTTTTTGTTTGTTTGTTAGCTATTTTCCTTCACTTAGAATATAAGCATCATGGAGATATTGTCTTTTTATTTTTTATTTTTTTTCAGTTCAGAAACGAAAGTTTCATGGTCTGGTGGGAGAATGGAGATCTGTGAGCCTGGAATCTAGAGCAGATGGTGTCCCTGAGAGGCTGGGACTGGGGCTGCATTATAGGGATTGGGTCAGTAGGGAAGGGGCGGTGTTCTTGAGAGACGGGCGGGCCACAACTATGCCTCTCACACCCAGATCTCTCTACCTGCCCCTGAGTCACTGCAGGCAGCCCCATGCCATCATCTTGAATTGAGATTCTGTGCTCAGTTCTTCTGCACACGCTTCCCAAGCTGACATATTGCTGCAGTGGTTTCTGTTTAGGAACCCTGATCTGAAAAGCCAGGGGCAAGGCTTCTAAGATGCTCACCCCTTAAGTAAGTGCTACTAGATTCTTTTTTTTCCTTTGGCCACTTCTATTGGTCTTTCATTTTTAATCTATTTTCATTCATCTTTGTTCTTTGGCTTTAGTGGGCCTCCCATCGCAGTGGTGGCCTCTCTCGCTGCAGAGCACTGGCTCCAGGCGCATGCGCTCCAGAGCTCCCACTCGGTAGTTGGACACATCGGTCCAGCCTCTGTGTGGCACATGGGATCTTTCCAGACCAGGGATCGAACCTGCGCCCCTTGCGCTGCAAGGTGGTGTCCTTACCCACTGGACAACCAGGGAAGCCCGCTACTAGACTCTTTTACCTACAGTGGGTCTCCGGTCACCTGACCTTCTTACAACTCAAGGATAAATCTGGTAAATTCTAGTGTATGTCTTTCTTTGGAGATGTAGATCTCTAGCACCTAAAAGGATGCCTAGCTCAGAGCAGCCACTGAAACGTTTGTTGAAGGAATCTTTTTTTGCTTTTTCTGCTGATGCAGGAAGCATTTGCCTTCCATCTATCAGAGATGTCATCATACCCTGTTTTATCATGTGCCCATTATTCATTTTTTAAGTATTTCTCTTCAACTGCTATGGCTACCTGTTCTGAAAAGAAAAGGTTTTGCTTAGATATATTCTTTATTTCTTTCGTCTTTTATTTATTTATTTTTGCCTGGCAGCGGCTGTCTCACTTCACAATCCTTTTCTTTTCATACATGGAGCTTTTTCTTCCACTATTTCTATGAGTACTCCTTCCCATTCTGTATTTGGTTTTATTTGTATTTATTTACTCCTCAGTAGAGCAAAATGTGGGCTTCTCAGGTGGTGTAGTGGTAAAGAGTCTGTGCACCAATGCAGAGACCTGGGTTTGATCCCTGGGTTGAGAAGATTTCTTGGAGAAGGGGATAGCAACCCACTCCAGTGTTCCTGCCTGGAAAATCCCATGGACAGAGGAATCTGACAAGCTATGGTTCATGGAGTCACAAAGAGTTGGACATGACTGAGTGACTGAGCACAGCACCACACAAAACCTTTTGGCTTCATTCTCTTTGTTCTTTGGCTTTATTTTGGAAGCCTTCTGCCATCTGAAAAGCCAGGGGCAAGGCTTCTAAGATGCTCACCCCTTAAGTAAGTGCTACTAGATTCTTTTTTTTCCTTTGGCCACTTCTATTGGTCTTTCATTTTTAATCTATTTTCATTCATCTTTGTTCTTTGGCTTTAGTGGGCCTCCCATCGCAGTGGTGGCCTCTCTCGCTGCAGAGCACTGGCTCCAGGCGCATGCGCTCCAGAGCTCCCACTCGGTAGTTGGACACATCGGTCCAGCCTCTGTGTGGCACATGGGATCTTTCCAGACCAGGGATCGAACCTGCGCCCCTTGCGCTGCAAGGTGGTGTCCTTACCCACTGGACAACCAGGGAAGCCCGCTACTAGACTCTTTTACCTACAGTGGGTCTCCGGTCACCTGACCTTCTTACAACTCCAAGGATAAATCTGGTAAATTCTAGTGTATGTCTTTCTTTGGAGATGTAGATCTCTAGCACCTAAAAGGATGCCTAGCTCAGAGCAGCCACTGAAACGTTTGTTGAAGGAATCTTTTTCTGCTTTTTCTGCTGATGCAGGAAGCATTTGCCTTCCATCTATCAGAGATGTCATCATACCCTGTTTTATCATGTGCCCATTATTCATTTTTTAAGTATTTCTCTTCAACTGCTATGGCTACCTGTTCTGAAAAGAAAAGGTTTTGCTTAGATATATTCTTTATTTCTTTCGTCTTTTATTTATTTATTTTTGCCTGGCAGCGGCTGTCTCACTTCACAATCCTTTTCTTTTCATACATGGAGCTTTTTCTTCCACTATTTCTATGAGTACTCCTTCCCATTCTGTATTTGGTTTTATTTGTATTTATTTACTCCTCAGTAGAGCAAAATGTGGGCTTCTCAGGTGGTGTAGTGGTAAAGAGTCTGTGCACCAATGCAGAGACCTGGGTTTGATCCCTGGGTTGAGAAGATTTCTTGGAGAAGGGGATAGCAACCCACTCCAGTGTTCCTGCCTGGAAAATCCCATGGACAGAGGAATCTGACAAGCTATGGTTCATGGAGTCACAAAGAGTTGGACATGACTGAGTGACTGAGCACAGCACAACACAGAGCAAAATTCAGCCTTTTGGGTTTATACTGCTTTCTCTTACCTTTAATCTTTTTTTTTTTTTTTTTACACATTTTTTTTCTTTCTTCCCCATCATGCCTCTTTTATTTATATTTATTTTCATTGTTCTTTTTATTCTTTGGCATGTGTGGGCCTCCCATTGCAGTCTCCCTCTCTGCAGAGCACTGGCTCTGGGTGCATGCGCTCCAGAGCGCTGGTTTGTAATTGGACACACCAGTTCAGCCGCTCTGCAGCATGGGAAATCTTCCCAGGTCAGGGATCAAACCAGTGCCCCTTGTATTGCAAGGTGGACACTTTACCCACTGGACCACCAGGGAAGCCAACCTTTGTTTTTCTTATACCTTAGTTTTTCAGCTTTACGCTCTGGAAGATTTCCTTGGTGTTGCATTTGTCTTACCTTTTCTATCATTACATTTTCATTACCAAGAATTTCATTTTGTCTTTTGAGTATCCCTTTTTTGATAGCTCTATTTTCCTAAATTGGAAATATTTTCTCTGATCAGTCTGAAAGTACTGACTAGAATTTTCTTCAGTTTCACTCTTACTCCCTAAATGATCATCATTTTCTCCATGGTTAATTTTTGTTTTCTTTGTACTTTTCTCTCCTCTCTCCAGTTTGGCAATAGTTGGTTATTGGTTTATATTTGTGAGAAGATAGGTTAATCTCTTTTTGGGTAGATTTATTTCTGTCAGCTTCTCTGAATGGGATGACTGATGATACTCAGTGCCTATGTGAGCCGTGTTAGCAGGCAGGATTCACCTTAGTGCACAAACTCCTGTAATGCAACGCATGTACTATGCTCAGAAAGGTTTTCTCTCTTAGCCTAATATTCCCGCTGGGAGCCTTTACTAAATTTTGACAGCTCTTTAGGATGCAAAATTGTTTTTTTTCTGCTATTGTCTTTGTGGTGATGAGAGGCATGGTAGGGTATCTGGCCCAGTTGTTGTTCCAAATGTGATTACTGTGAATATTTCCTATATCCCATTCCCACTATCAAAAGACCCTCCAAGTCTGGAACTTTCTGAAAGCTTCACAGAGAAGAAAGCTTTCCAAATCAAGTCAGTCCTTCTCAGTATTATCAATATCATCTTCTCCTCTCCTGCTCTCTTTCCTGCTGCTTTTTCAAGTCTTCTCAGCACCTTTAGAAGCTTAGACCTCAAGGTTACTGTGGCTATATCAGCACTATATTGCTACAGTTCTGAACATGCTGCTCCAGTTTGAAATTTTGGGAGGAAGAGGTGAACATATGCGTGTCTAGGCATCACCTTTATTTTATTATTATTTTTAAAGATTTATTTATTTATTTACTTTGGGCGGGGGTCGGGTTGGGGAGGGAGGAGAGTGGGCGGGCCACTTCTATTGGTCTTTCATTTCTCTATCTTCATTCGTCTTCGTTCTTTGGCTCCTGCGGGCCTCCCATCGTGGTGGCATCTGTCGTTGCAGAGCACCGGCTCTGGGCGCATGCGCTCCAGAGCTCCGCCTCGGTGATTGGACACATCAGTCCAGCCGCTCCGCGGCACGT
The DNA here is from genome assembly GCA_022376925.1 of Tragulus kanchil. Classification (NCBI taxonomy): domain Eukaryota; kingdom Metazoa; phylum Chordata; class Mammalia; order Artiodactyla; family Tragulidae; genus Tragulus; species Tragulus kanchil. Next base: position 18,625,439 of record JAIOJX010000025.1, read on the forward strand.
GGGATATTCCCAGGCCAGGGCTTGAACCTACGCCCCTTGCACTGCAAGGTGGTGTCCTTACCCACTGGACCACCAGGGGAAGCCCTAGGCATCACCTTTAATAGAAATAAAAAGACATGAAATCTCTTTCAAATATTTCATCTTAGTATATACTTCAGCAAATAACACTTCAGATCAATGGTGCATATTTTCAGAGTATCAGTGATGTAAAAATTACTCATAGAGTAATAACAAGTGGGTTTTTTTCCTTCAACCTTAGAGATATTCTACATATTATTTCCATTTAATTTCTCTTGAATATTAAAGTTATATGATGTATTTATGTCTCATTTAGCTGACAATATTCTTTTCTCACTATTTTTTTAACAGAAACATAGTATCTATAACTCCAATGAAGATACAGCCCCCATTAATTAGCTATTTTTATAAGCAATCCTTGATAGTTTTAACTTATTTCATACCATAAAATATGTTTCAGACAAGGTAAAATGATTTACTTAACCTATATGTAAGTTAGTATCCTCATTCCTAGACTATAAAACCATGTTAATTATATGATGGGTTCTCATGGGGACCTATGGGTAGTAATTGCTTACTGTAAGACACATTCTTGAACAAATATAAATAGAAAAAACTGCAAAATGAGGCATATCTTACATTGCTCACTTTAAGGGTTTTTTAAATTGGTTTATCATTTATTTATTTTCATCCATCTTTATTCTCTGGCCTGCGTGGGCCTCCCATTGCAGCGGCCTCTCTTGTTGCAGAGCACTGGCTCTGGGCGCAGGTGCTCCAGAGCACTGGCTCATAACAGGGCACGGAAGTCCAGCTGCTCCAGGGCATGTGGAATCTTCCCAGGCCAGGGATCAAATTCGCAACCCTTGTACTGCAAGGCAAATTCTTTACCCACCTGACCACCAGGAAAGCCCCACTTTAAGTTTTTAACCACGCATACATTTGGTTGCTGATATCTGTAATAGGACTAATTCTATACCTGTTCTCTATTGATAAAAATTTGGTAGTAATTTACTTTCTAAAGCATCTATTGTTTCTTATACCTCTGGAGATTTTCTGTGGGACTGGCTACTAGAAATTGCTGGGAGCTAGGTGGAAAGTATTGTGTTTGATGTTATTTCCACAGATTTTATGCTTCATTTGGTCTGTAGAAAATGAACACATCCTTACCATGCCCCTAGGCATCACCTTTAATAGAAATAAAAAGACATGAAATCTCTTTCAAATATTTCATCTTAGTATATACTTCAGCAAATAACACTTCAGATCAATGGTGCATATTTTCAGAGTATCAGTGATGTAAAAATTACTCATAGAGTAATAACAAGTGGGTTTTTTTCCTTCAACCTTAGAGATATTCTACATATTATTTCCATTTAATTTCTCTTGAATATTAAAGTTATATGATGTATTTATGTCTCATTTAGCTGACAATATTCTTTTCTCACTATTTTTTTAACAGAAACATAGTATCTATAACTCCAATGAAGATACAGCCCCCATTAATTAGCTATTTTTATAAGCAATCCTTGATAGTTTTAACTTATTTCATACCATAAAATATGTTTCAGACAAGGTAAAATGATTTACTTAACCTATATGTAAGTTAGTATCCTCATTCCTAGACTATAAAACCATGTTAATTATATGATGGGTTCTCATGGGGACCTATGGGTAGTAATTGCTTACTGTAAGACACATTCTTGAACAAATATAAATAGAAAAACTGCAAAATGAGGCATATCTTACATTGCTCACTTTAAGGGTTTTTTAAATTGGTTTATCATTTATTTATTTTCATCCATCTTTATTCTCTGGCCTGCGTGGGCCTCCCATTGCAGCGGCCTCTCTTGTTGCAGAGCACTGGCTCTGGGCGCAGGTGCTCCAGAGCACTGGCTCATAACAGGGCACGGAAGTCCAGCTGCTCCAGGGCATGTGGAATCTTCCCAGGCCAGGGATCAAATTCGCAACCCTTGTACTGCAAGGCAAATTCTTTACCCACCTGACCACCAGGAAAGCCCCACTTTAAGTTTTTAACCACGCATACATTTGGTTGCTGATATCTGTAATAGGACTAATTCTATACCTGTTCTCTATTGATAAAAATTTGGTAGTAATTTACTTTCTAAAGCATCTATTGTTTCTTATACCTCTGGAGATTTTCTGTGGGACTGGCTACTAGAAATTGCTGGGAGCTAGGTGGAAAGTATTGTGTTTGATGTTATTTCCACAGATTTTATGCTTCATTTGGTCTGTAGAAAAATGAACACAAGCTTTTTCAATAGCCGTATCTTGCTCAAATTTGTTTTTATGACCGAGCTCTGAAGCTCTAACTAAACTCTCAAGCTCCCTAGTCCTTTGGCTCACCATCAAGAGTAGTGCTGTGAGCAGCAATTCTATAATATAGTATTGCTTTTGTTATTTTATGACAATCTGCAGGCACTCCAGAGAACTGGATTGGCAATTCATATAATTCTACCACATAATGCAAATTTTCTTGAACTACAAGGTAGTATTTGTCTTAGTGGCAACATGAAGGTGAACACCGAGTACTGTACAAAAGCCTGTGATTTATGACCCGTGAGAATGATGCTGCCCCATTGGCTGGTTAAGTGTGGGGCTTTAACAGCTATAAAGCATAAATCTACTGTCTGTGAGGCTGCTCAGTTTTATTACTATTTTTCTAACTTGAGAATTTTCCTGTTGGGGATAGAACCACCTTGTCTCGTCATTTATTATTCAAGCTTTTTGTACTGTGTGAATGTGCACATGATAGAATTAGAATTTCCTACTTGTACATGACACAACTTGAATCATTTCTCTCAGGCTGTCTTGTTCTCTTCTTAGTTTAAAGAGGATGGTTAGTCATAGAAGGAAGTACTTCAGTACAAGATTCAGGACCACAAAGAGTCTCAGTTTGAGATGCTAGGGAAATAATGCAAAGAAAATTTGAGGTATCGTTGGTAAGGAAAGAAAACCAGAAAGCAAAGAATAAAAGAGCAGTGCCAGGGTGCTCCTTCTTAAAAGAAGAAGGGCCCAAAGTAAGAGGAAGAGAGGTCTTTAAACACCAGATATAAAATATATGAGTGGAATCTATTTCTGCATAACATTAATGTCTTTATTTGATCATTTCTACTACTGGCTTCTTTTTTTCTTCCACTTAGAGTCTATTTCTGTCCATTTCTTTGCGGAAGTAACACACCCTTTTAATGTAGTCATTCCATCAAAGTGGAAAATACATCCCTCATATTTTAAACCTTTTGTTTAACAATGACCAGTGTGTATGTACTTGTGTTTGTGTGGCTGTCATTAGGTACTATCACATCTCAAATTGGCATTTTTGAGGTTTGTGGAGTCCCATGAAAAGAACCTATCTCTTATATACCGCTCTAGGCATCCCAACAGTAAATGTTAGCTTTAACCAGAAATAACCTCCTCAAACAGGCAAATCGCTAGGTGGCTGTCGGTGGTTCATGCCAAAGGAGATGAATGTTCCATTTCATCAAGCAGTTTTCCTTGTATGAATAGTGTGCTGGCAGTGGACATTGGTTGGAAATGCTTCCCTACAGGAATGTGGTGGCCTATGTTCTACCCCAGCTTCACAGATGCTTATTCTGGGGTCCTGAGCATGTACGTCCCTTTATTATCTTAACTGACTTGCTCCAATTAGAAAAGAAGGACAAATTGTGTCTCCCCAGTTGCCACCTACTGATACTCTGAGTACAAATGGATATCATATTCAAAAGCATGTACAGACTTCTCAATACCAGAGAAATATAAAGACTCCTTCTTGGAGTGTGGAAGAGTATACTGTACATATGCATGTTAGTATATCATTTTTTGATTTTATATAATACACAGAGGTTTTCTTTCTGGTTGTAGTTTTTCATAGTATAACTTGCTGCCAGATTCTATAAATTCACCATAAGTTTATAAAAATGTTTCAAGGCAAGCTTCCTTTATAGTAAATCCATAATTGCTAACAAATGATACCAATATACCATACACATAAGAACAGTTTCATAGGAAAATATAGAATATGTGTCACTAGCAAATAGCCCATGGAGTAAACAGCTTGAGTAATCATTTTCCATGTTGTGATATAACTTTTCATTAGCAATAATGCAAGTTACCTACTTACATTGAGATTTTCATTACAAAAGAACTGATTCAAACAATATATTTTTCATATAGCTATTGTCTATGTGGAAGACTTAATTGTATAACTTTATGATTTTACACTATTTGCAAACTTTGAATGTAATTCAGTGACAGAAAAATTAAATTTGAATTATGTTTATTGATCTTAGATTACATATTTCAGTTTTGAATTTAGAAAAGCAATCAGAATGAATCATTTGATCAAACCCAACCGTAACTAGCCATATATGGTATATACTCAGTAACATTTTACTGTTACCTTAAAGATACATTGCTACCATGTTTTAAAATACATTAATACTTACTGTGGATGGTAAGTATAAAAGTGTTTTTTGTATATTTTTATTTTTAATTGAAGTATAGTTGGTTTACAATGTGCTAATTTCTGCTATACAGCAAAGTGTTTCAGTTATATACATCAATATATACATTTTTTAAATTTGAAATGAGTTAAATTTTCCTTGTATGAATAGTGTGCTGGCAGTGGACATTGGTTGGAAATGCTTCCCTACAGGAATGTGGTGGCCTATGTTCTACCCCAGCTTCACAGATGCTTATTCTGGGGTCCTGAGCATGTACGTCCCTTTATTATCTTAACTGACTTGCTCCAATTAGAAAAGAAGGACAAATTGTGTCTCCCCAGTTGCCACCTACTGATACTCTGAGTACAAATGGATATCATATTCAAAAGCATGTACAGACTTCTCAATACCAGAGAAATATAAAGACTCCTTCTTGGAGTGTGGAAGAGTATACTGTACATATGCATGTTAGTATATCATTTTTTGATTTTATATAATACACAGAGGTTTTCTTTCTGGTTGTAGTTTTTCATAGTATAACTTGCTGCCAGATTCTATAAATTCACCATAAGTTTATAAAAATGTTTCAAGGCAAGCTTCCTTTATAGTAAATCCATAATTGCTAACAAATGATACCAATATACCATACACATAAGAACAGTTTCATAGGAAAATATAGAATATGTGTCACTAGCAAATAGCCCATGGAGTAAACAGCTTGAGTAATCATTTTCCATGTTGTGATATAACTTTTCATTAGCAATAATGCAAGTTACCTACTTACATTGAGATTTTCATTACAAAAGAACTGATTCAAACAATATATTTTTCATATAGCTATTGTCTATGTGGAAGACTTAATTGTATAACTTTATGATTTTACACTATTTGCAAACTTTGAATGTAATTCAGTGACAGAAAAATTAAATTTGAATTATGTTTATTGATCTTAGATTACATATTTCAGTTTTGAATTTAGAAAAGCAATCAGAATGAATCATTTGATCAAACCCAACCGTAACTAGCCATATATGGTATATACTCAGTAACATTTTACTGTTACCTTAAAGATACATTGCTACCATGTTTTAAAATACATTAATACTTACTGTGGATGGTAAGTATAAAAGTGTTTTTTGTATATTTTTATTTTTAATTGAAGTATAGTTGGTTTACAATGTGCTAATTTCTGCTATACAGCAAAGTGTTTCAGTTATATACATCAATATATACATTTTTTAAAATAAAAATGATTTTTAAAGATGAAAATTTGTCATGCCTTAAATGTTTAAAAGTTTAATAAAGACTTAAACAATGAAAGCAAATTGCTTGTTAGTAATTCTACTGAGAAAAAAAGGAAGTGTTCTCAGTTGCTTAAAGTATAAAACTCTGACAATTGTATGATTGTTGATAGCTATTGATAATAGTATTTTCTGGAAATAATTATGAAGCCTGAAAAAGCACAGGTCATATGCATTATTTACATCATATAAGTGATTGATATATATGGAGCAAAGTAAGTGAGGCACCCATAATTGAGATCAGTATGATTTTTCCATTTTGTTGAATTTATATCCGCTTTATTAGGGATATGGTACCATTTTCAACATAGATCAATATTTCATTGATTAGTTAATTAAATAAATACAGTTGCTGCTTTTCTCAAACCAGTCATATGCCAAAATATGCTAAGCAAGATGACTAGCTATAACTCTGTGTACTAAACGTGTGTCCTGGGGTCTGGGATCATACGCAGCTATCACTGAAGAATGAAAAGGTCACCCGCTTCATTATATTCCTTACTGCTTGGCTAACATTCAAAGTTCACACGTCAGACACTGAGTTGAAATATTTCTCTACAAAACAACAAAACTTTTTAGAAGTAGGGCCCGGTAAGGAAAACTCAAAAGCAAAATAATTTTTTAGCTTATTTTCCCATAGGCTCTAACTAAACAGATCATCTTAAGCTAATTCACTAAAACCCTTTAAGCGTGCTCAGGTTACAATAATTGTGGAAGACTTAATTGTATAACTTTATGATTTTACACTATTTGCAAACTTTGAATGTAATTCAGTGACAGAAAAATTAAATTTGAATTATGTTTATTGATCTTAGATTACATATTTCAGTTTTGAATTTAGAAAAGCAATCAGAATGAATCATTTGATCAAACCCAACCGTAACTAGCCATATATGGTATATACTCAGTAACATTTTACTGTTACCTTAAAGATACATTGCTACCATGTTTTAAAATACATTAATACTTACTGTGGATGGTAAGTATAAAAGTGTTTTTTGTATATTTTTATTTTTAATTGAAGTATAGTTGGTTTACAATGTGCTAATTTCTGCTATACAGCAAAGTGTTTCAGTTATATACATCAATATATACATTTTTTAAAATAAAAATGATTTTTAAAGATGAAAATTTGTCATGCCTTAAATGTTTAAAAGTTTAATAAAGACTTAAACAATGAAAGCAAATTGCTTGTTAGTAATTCTACTGAGAAAAAAAGGAAGTGTTCTCAGTTGCTTAAAGTATAAAACTCTGACAATTGTATGATTGTTGATAGCTATTGATAATAGTATTTTCTGGAAATAATTATGAAGCCTGAAAAAGCACAGGTCATATGCATTATTTACATCATATAAGTGATTGATATATATGGAGCAAAGTAAGTGAGGCACCCATAATTGAGATCAGTATGATTTTTCCATTTTGTTGAATTTATATCCGCTTTATTAGGGATATGGTACCATTTTTCAACATAGATCAATATTTCATTGATTAGTTAATTAAATAAATACAGTTGCTGCTTTTCTCAAACCAGTCATATGCCAAAATATGCTAAGCAAGATGACTAGCTATAACTCTGTGTACTAAACGTGTGTCCTGGGGTCTGGGATCATACGCAGCTATCACTGAAGAATGAAAAGGTCACCCGCTTCATTATATTCCTTACTGCTTGGCTAACATTCAAAGTTCACACGTCAGACACTGAGTTGAAATATTTCTCTACAAAACAACAAAACTTTTTAGAAGTAGGGCCCGGTAAGGAAAACTCAAAAGCAAAATAATTTTTTAGCTTATTTTCCCATAGGCTCTAACTAAACAGATCATCTTAAGCTAATTCACTAAAACCCTTTAAGCGTGCTCAGGTTACAAATATAAAATTATTGTCTGTGATTATTCTGTTGAAAGGCATTTCCAGGTCAACACTCTGAACGCCTTGGAAAACTGTAGAAGTATTGTTTGGGGAGAGATGAGAGTATATTGTGATGTAAACAAGTTCTAACATGCTGAAGGTAGACTATCTGCATCTGAGTGGGCAGGATTTGCTAATGGAATGTTTTCTTGCTAATATTATCTCCAGGGCCTGAATATTTCTGGGTGATATGTAAGTTGATCTTTCCAAAATAATGTAGCTGAATAATATGTCAGAAAGAAGAACGGGGTTGTTCAAGATGAACTGGTTATGGCTTGTATAATTCAGTACATGAAGGAAAAAACACGTTATGTATAAAGACAGATGTAAATGCACACTGCAGTGAATTCACTGGGAGCTTTAAATAATTTACAATGACATATTGTGCTAGAGTTTAGAGTCTAAATTTGTACTGGATTTTGGAGAGTTGTTCTCCAGTGATTCTTGCAACTCTAAAACTTGAGTGGGAGGGACAGTCGCTGCATGCAGCTCCTGGGCCACCATAATCAAAGCCTATTGAAACTTTTCTCTGCCATGCCAGGCATTCTCCAAGAAATGAAGTGAGGTTACCTGCTGATAGCTTCCACACTTGAAAGTTCAGTCGATACATCATTGTCCTACAAATCTTTGTGAGATAGTTTAATGTAAATGCACCATCCCTTATCCCTATTTCTCAAATATTGTCAATCCAAAACAAAACAAGAGCACATTTATTACCAAAGCTGCACACTTCTGATTGCAGCTGCTAATAGTATTTGTAATGATGTTCAATATAGTTTTATAATTGCAATTGTAAGTGCACTTGTTCCAATTGTTTTTAATTTGTTCTTACATTTCAGACTCACAGTGTTCTTTTTTTTTTTTTTTTCAACCCTGGGTAATAACATTTATTTTACCAGAAGTTTTATTTAGCAATAATCACTCAAAATTAAATAGCATCATTATCCCTTGCCTCATGTGGCACTTTTGGAATCCTGGTACTGAAATAGAAATTATGAAAATTTCCATTGAGTGCAAAATCAATGAATGAGATGCTTTACTACTTTGTGATAGATATATATGTGTGTGTATATATATATATATGTTTTCTTTTTATCCATCAATCCCTTGAAGTGTTTTTGGAGCTCCTTCACTAAGAGCCACTACACTTGGGCACAAAACAAAGATACAGTGTTCCCACTGTAGAAGCAAATTGCAGTTTTTGTAGTAATTGGTGGACACTTTTACATCAAAGATTGGGTGAGAATGAGTTAAGAATAACTGAGTTCTCAGAAAAGTTCCAAAAGGGAGCTCACATTTGCATCTGCAACCTGCTGTGCCATGACCATTCTACTGTGATTTTTCTCAAGTGCATCACTTGGCTTGTTGCTCTATCCTAGTGCCCTTTCTTTAGGGTAGAAAAGAACATGAATGGGACATCATTCACTATTAGAGTCAGAGAGAAGGCAGGCACCAGAACTTTGTGGACTAGTAGGGAAAAAATGAGTTTGATGTAAAGTAAAAGTAGAAATAGTTTTAGGAACTGTCAGGTAAAATGTGGGCAAAATGTCTGTGTCAGCTTGTCACTGCTGAGGAATGAAAATCACTTGCATTGTTTACTTATCCTTAGTAGTAGTTCTTTCTGTAGTATATTGTTTTGTGTTGCTCTACTTTGTTTATTTTACTTTCTAAATACTTAGGAAGTCGTCCTCTTATTTGATTGGTAGTATTGAATTTTTTTTTATTGGAGTATAATTGCTTTACAATATTGTGACAGTTTCTGCTGCACAACAAAGTGAATCAGCTATATGTATTTGAGAAGTTTCCTAGAGTTTACATGTTATTCCAAAGAGTATTATGCTGTGTGGGCTCAGTTGTTCAGTTATGTCTGACTCTTAGTAACCCCATGGACTATAGCCCGATAGGCTTCTCTGTCCATGGGGCTTTCCAGACAAGAATACTGGCGTGGGTTGCCATTTCTTAAGGATACTAGAGGGGGTTGCTATGTCATACTCCAGGGGATCCTCCACTCTCTGGGCTAGAACTCACATCTCCTGCCTTGGCAGGCAAATTTTTTACCATTGAACCTTTGGGAATCCCCGTTTATTTCGTAATGTTGGGCCACTTCTAATTAACTTTTGTAATTTAACCATATGAAAAACTGAAATATGAAAGAATTTATTAAGAAAAAATAATTTTACTTTTAGATTGTTTCTTAGATTTCTGTTACCATTCTTAAAATGGGCTAATTTGTTTCAACCTATAGTCCAATTCAGTTGATATTTGAAAATTTATATCTCCAAATATGATGATTTTAGGTAAGAGTCTAATGGTAATCCATAATTCTCATGATAAATATTTTAATTTTAAAAGAAATATATAAATTTTATACTGTATTCGCAAATACATGCTCTATTTTCCATTCTTTACCTTTGACACATTTAGTATATTTCCCTTAGTGTTTAACAATAAAATTATTATGACTGTTTTTGCAAGTCAGGTACCTTATATTGAACTGCTAAGAAGAATTATAGTATACCCTGTAATGCATAAGCACTTCTCAGGTAATTCAATGTAAAAAAGTCCCTTGGCAATGCAGGAGATGTGCATTGAATCCTTGGGTCAAGAAGATCCCTGGCAGAAGGGAATGGAAACCCATGTCAGTATTCTTGCCTGGGAAGTTTCATGGCAGAGGAGGCTGGCGTGCTACAGTCCATGGGGTTACAAAAGAGCTGGACACAACTTAGGGACTCAACAACCACAATAGTGCATAAGTTCAGTGGTAGAGATGTTATGTTTAATTTTATGTGTTAATTTGACTGGGCCACATGTGCAGATATTTGGTCAAACATATTCTGGATGTTTCTCTGAGAGTGATTTTTGGATAAGATCAACACTTCAGTCAGTAGACTTTTAGAAAAGAAGATTGCCTTTCATAATAGGAGGGCATCATTGGAGTCGTCCTCTTATTTGATTGGTAGTATTGAATTTTTATTGGAGTATAATTGCTTTACAATATTGTGACAGTTTCTGCTGCACAACAAAGTGAATCAGCTATATGTATTTGAGAAGTTTCCTAGAGTTTACATGTTATTCCAAAGAGTATTATGCTGTGTGGGCTCAGTTGTTCAGTTATGTCTGACTCTTAGTAACCCCATGGACTATAGCCCGATAGGCTTCTCTGTCCATGGGGCTTTCAGACAAGAATACTGGCGTGGGTTGCCATTTCTTAAGGATACTAGAGGGGGTTGCTATGTCATACTCCAGGATCCTCCACTCTCTGGGCTAGAACTCACATCTCCTGCCTTGGCAGGCAAATTTTTTACCATTGAACCTTTGGGAATCCCCGTTTATTTCGTAATGTTGGGCCACTTCTAATTAACTTTTGTAATTTAACCATATGAAAAACTGAAATATGAAAGAATTTATTAAGAAAAAATAATTTTACTTTTAGATTGTTTCTTAGATTTCTGTTACCATTCTTAAAATGGGCTAATTTGTTTCAACCTATAGTCCAATTCAGTTGATATTTGAAAATTTATATCTCCAAATATGATGATTTTAGGTAAGAGTCTAATGGTAATCCATAATTCTCATGATAAATATTTTAATTTTAAAAGAAATATATAAATTTTATACTGTATTCGCAAATACATGCTCTATTTTCCATTCTTTACCTTTGACACATTTAGTATATTTCCCTTAGTGTTTAACAATAAAATTATTATGACTGTTTTTGCAAGTCAGGTACCTTATATTGAACTGCTAAGAAGAATTATAGTATACCCTGTAATGCATAAGCACTTCTCAGGTAATTCAATGTAAAAAAGTCCCTTGGCAATGCAGGAGATGTGCATTGAATCCTTGGGTCAAGAAGATCCCTGGCAGAAGGGAATGGAAACCCATGTCAGTATTCTTGCCTGGGAAGTTTCATGGCAGAGGAGGCTGGCGTGCTACAGTCCATGGGGTTACAAAAGAGCTGGACACAACTTAGGGACTCAACAACCACAATAGTGCATAAGTTCAGTGGTAGAGATGTTATGTTTAATTTTATGTGTTAATTTGACTGGGCCACATGTGCAGATATTTGGTCAAACATATTCTGGATGTTTCTCTGAGAGTGATTTTTGGATAAGATCAACACTTCAGTCAGTAGACTTTTAGAAAAGAAGATTGCCTTTCATAATAGGAGTGGGCATCACTTAATCAATTAAAGACTGTGATGGAAACAGCCTGACATCCTCCTATGAGCAAGAAGGCTTTTTGCCAGAAAAATGTCTTTGAACTTGAGCTGAACTCTCCCTTGATCCCTGAGTCTCTAGCCTCTTGGACCACCCCAGCAGATTTTGGACTCCCCGTGACTCCATAAGTGCATGATCCCATTTCTTAAAATCTCTAAATCCTTCTCTCTCTCTCTTCATACATATGTATGTACATACGTAGATAGGTTTGTATGCACAAATATTTTGTTGATACAATACAACATGTTTTGCTCATATTATCCTTGAAGTAGACATGCATGGAAGTTCAATAATCCAATACTATGTTAGGCACTAGAGTCTATTCCAGTATTTTTTCTACTCCTTCTATTCCTGCTTTGTGTTTTGATATGAACCAGAACAGAACATAGTCTCTAGTCAACTCAATAATTTCAGTGGGTTTTTGAAGGCATTAAATACAGAAACTAAAAAAATCAGTTATGTGAGACAACTCACTGATCAGCTTTATAGGGGTAAAATTGTAGAGTGCCAATATTTATTGCAGTCACTTGTTTCGTTCTTTTTTTTTTTTTTTGAAGCAGTACACTGCTGATAAAAGGAGGAAATGACATGAATGCTTATCACTCAGCTGTATCCTTGCTGCCTAGCCCCTTGACCTGGTAGTTCCCAAGGCATCTTCACTGGACTTTGTTGATTCTACTTCTGTAGTTTAAAAAGCATTTACTGGGGAACCGTTCTCTCTGTTCCTCTTTTCCTTCTGTGTTGTAGCTGCTGTTGCTTTTTTTTTTTTTTAATATGCCAGCCATAATGTCATCATATGCTCTATTTTAAGTGTCTTATTTATAAATCTTTCAATAACAGTCTCAATAACAGTAAATATTTTATAAAATATTCAAGTCTCTCTACAGTTTCAGATAATACTTTCTATCTGCAAGTCACATGACCAGTCCTTCCAAGACTAGTATATGGATCAAATTTAAGGTGAAAACAGCTACAAATGGAATGAAAAGAAAAACTAGCAAAAAAGGGGAATTGGGGGGAAATTAGTTGGGACAAGTTGTGAATTTGTTTTCATAATAGGAGTGGGCATCACTTTTTTTTTGAGCAAGAAGGCTTTTTGCCAGAAAAATGTCTTTGAACTTGAGCTGAACTCTCCCTTGATCCCTGAGTCTCTAGCCTCTTGGACCACCCCAGCAGATTTTGGACTCCCCGTGACTCCATAAGTGCATGATCCCATTTCTTAAAATCTCTAAATCCTTCTCTCTCTCTCTTCATACATATGTATGTACATACGTAGATAGGTTTGTATGCACAAATATTTTGTTGATACAATACAACATGTTTTGCTCATATTATCCTTGAAGTAGACATGCATGGAAGTTCAATAATCCAATACTATGTTAGGCACTAGAGTCTATTCCAGTATTTTTTCTACTCCTTCTATTCCTGCTTTGTGTTTTGATATGAACCAGAACAGAACATAGTCTCTAGTCAACTCAATAATTTCAGTGGGTTTTTGAAGGCATTAAATACAGAAACTAAAAAAATCAGTTATGTGAGACAACTCACTGATCAGCTTTATAGGGGTAAAATTGTAGAGTGCCAATATTTATTGCAGTCACTTGTTTCGTTCTTTTTTTTTTTTTTTGAAGCAGTACACTGCTGATAAAAGGAGGAAATGACATGAATGCTTATCACTCAGCTGTATCCTTGCTGCCTAGCCCCTTGACCTGGTAGTTCCCAAGGCATCTTCACTGGACTTTGTTGATTCTACTTCTGTAGTTTAAAAAGCATTTACTGGGGAACCGTTCTCTCTGTTCCTCTTTTCCTTCTGTGTTGTAGCTGCTGTTGCTTTTTTTTTTTTTTAATATGCCAGCCATAATGTCATCATATGCTCTATTTTAAGTGTCTTATTTATAAATCTTTCAATAACAGTCTCAATAACAGTAAATATTTTATAAAATATTCAAGTCTCTCTACAGTTTCAGATAATACTTTCTATCTGCAAGTCACATGACCAGTCCTTCCAAGACTAGTATATGGATCAAATTTAAGGTGAAAACAGCTACAAATGGAATGAAAAAGAAAAACTAGCAAAGAAATGTGGGAAATTAGTTGGGACAAGTTGTGAAGAGTGCCGGAATTGCTCAGAATGTTCATTGAATATGTTAGGTCAGCTGGGCTATAAGTCAACACCATTGTTAAAATTGGTACCCATTATATTTGTTTTCTAACATTCTGTCTTCTGTCTGTAGTGTTTAACTCAGATCATGTTTTCTGACTTAATTAGTAATATGTGCATTCATCTGGACCCATTTCCTAAGCCGTTATGAGATGGGTGAACCTCTGTTTGCACTGGTGCTAAGGGTTTCGGGATAGTGGCTTCTTCAGGGTATTGTATAAGGTGTTTTGGATCACTCAAAAATTTTGAAGTGGACTGTAGTTATGATTCATTTTTATTTTATACAAATACCAATTTTTGATTGAAATAATCTAATATTCTGGCATTAATGAGGCAGACATCAGAGTTAGAGGCAGCAGTAGGTGGGTTTTAAATTGCAAAATGTCTATCATGCTCCAGAGATTGAATTCTCATAATAGGTGATAACAGGATTGCAGGATATATTGGCATATTTTTATCTTTGGGAAGATATATGTTTTCTTGATGCAAACATTGATTTCCAATTTAGCCTTAGTCACAATGAATACCTGAGTCAATGAATCTTGATATTGACCTTAACAGTAATCAATTCCTACTTCATATTCCTGAAGTCATAAATCACAGTTATATGCCATTCCAGTGTTACTGCTTTCTAATTTCCCACGACATTCTCAGATCAATACCTCACTATTTACTAAATGAAGAAAACAATTTATTCTGATAACACATTTGTAGTACATAACATTTTAAAATTACAAAGCTGATATTTTAGCTTTTCTGACTTCTAAAAGGCATTGCCAGATGAAATGTGATCAAGGGAACTTATGTACCTGACACCCTTGGATCTTAAATAACTTGATTTATAATTGATGATTGATGCACATTTTTATGTCTAAGTGTGAAGGTTACATAAACAAATGAGTAGTTACATTATTTTATTCAGAGGCATGCCACTTAAAACTATATTATAAATGCAAAATACTTGAAATTGAATTAAGCATTTTAAGCTGAGCCACAAAATTAGTTGTTGGAATGCAGAAGTAGAAGATAATTGCCAGATTTCAGCATCAGTATGTACCATTTTCTAAAACTTTAGAAGTGTTATGACAGTAGTTAAACTATAAAAAGCTGCACCTAGACGAAATTGACTCATCAAAAGAAATATACAGCAAAGAGACTACAGAATGGGCCTGGAAAATTAACAAGGCCTGCCTGGTGCTCTCTGCCTAAATCATTGTTACACACTAATTAGTGCTCTGCTCTGATTTGAGACTTTAAATGTGTTCCTTTGAAGATTTTCTTAAAATTGTATTCAAAGGAAAGGCTCCTCTTTAATAAAACTGTATAATTCTTCGTTCACTTGGGAAAACGTAGCTTCCCAGCATAATGCTGCTTTAAAACCAGGAGCTGACTTCTAATAGAGGTGCTAATTATTAACATTCCTGTATCAGCCAAAGGCTGCATTCTCTAAGACTGAACTAAAATAAGAGTGCACAAATATTTCTCCTCCATTTCCAATAAGTACTTGAAAAATTCAATAATGTTCATTAAATACATAAATGTGAATATTAAAAATAAAGATATTTCCCCCGTGATTTATGATGTACTGTCTGAAAAGCAAAGCTGAAGAAAGGCATCATTATATGGCACAAAAAGGAATTCTTCGGCTGTTAATTATAATGTAAATTTATCATTACACCATGAGAAAAGAACGGCTTCATATTTAAAAACCGTCAGGAATGGCTGGTCATTCAATTTCTTTCAAGATCAATACCTCACTATTTACTAAATGAAGAAAACAATTTATTCTGATAACACATTTGTAGTACATAACATTTTAAAATTACAAAGCTGATATTTTAGCTTTTCTGACTTCTAAAAGGCATTGCCAGATGAAATGTGATCAAGGGAACTTATGTACCTGACACCCTTGGATCTTAAATAACTTGATTTATAATTGATGATTGATGCACATTTTTATGTCTAAGTGTGAAGGTTACATAAACAAATGAGTAGTTACATTATTTTATTCAGAGGCATGCCACTTAAAACTATATTATAAATGCAAAATACTTGAAATTGAATTAAGCATTTTAAGCTGAGCCACAAAATTAGTTGTTGGAATGCAGAAGTAGAAGATAATTGCCAGATTTCAGCATCAGTATGTACCATTTTCTAAAACTTTAGAAGTGTTATGACAGTAGTTAAACTATAAAAAGCTGCACCTAGACGAAATTGACTCATCAAAAGAAATATACAGCAAAGAGACTACAGAATGGGCCTGGAAAATTAACAAGGCCTGCCTGGTGCTCTCTGCCTAAATCATTGTTACACACTAATTAGTGCTCTGCTCTGATTTGAGACTTTAAATGTGTTCCTTTGAAGATTTTCTTAAAATTGTATTCAAAGGAAAGGCTCCTCTTTAATAAAACTGTATAATTCTTCGTTCACTTGGGAAAACGTAGCTTCCCAGCATAATGCTGCTTTAAAACCAGGAGCTGACTTCTAATAGAGGTGCTAATTATTAACATTCCTGTATCAGCCAAAGGCTGCATTCTCTAAGACTGAACTAAAATAAGAGTGCACAAATATTTCTCCTCCATTTCCAATAAGTACTTGAAAAATTCAATAATGTTCATTAAATACATAAATGTGAATATTAAAAATAAAGATATTTCCCCTGTGATTTATGATGTACTGTCTGAAAAGCAAAGCTGAAGAAAGGCATCATTATATGGCACAAAAAGGAATTCTTTGGCTGTTAATTATAATGTAAATTTATCATTACACCATGAGAAAAGAACAGCTTCATATTTAAAAACCGTCAGGAATGGCTGGTCATTCAAAATATAAATGCATTAATCTTTAATAATTCATTCAGTACAATATGGACAAGGATAATATAAAATGATGAGATACCTTAAAATGACTTAAAAGAAAGTTCTAGCACTGATCTGTTATAAATGGAAACTTGACAGAAGAAAAGAGCGTATTTAACTTTGTCTTCTAGAAGATAGCATAGTTAATGGGAAACGTTATACAGACTTTATCTCCATATGTCTGCAAATTACCTTATTTACTACTATTTTTTTCTCTCCAATGTTTTTGCAGTGATACAATGTAAAATCCCTTCGCTAAGTGAAGAATGTTATCATTGTCATGGTAGAAAAGGAAATAGCTTGAACTGGGAGTTAAAAATAATGAACTTCTTTAGAGACACATTGATTCTCTGTGTGTCCTTGGGAGATTGACTTACTCTCCCAGATCCTTTAGTTCTTCATCTGTGCAACCAGAGTCGGAGAAGTTGATTTCCAAATGTTCATCATGCAAGTGAAATTAAGAAGGCATTTGCCCTAAAGTGATGAAACAGCTTAGTCAGTAATCTTATAGTATGTCCATTTAAGCTGGAAATACATGGTACTTCCCAGAATTTTCTTTCTTACAATCTCAAGTAAAGACTGAACACAAGAGGTATTTGTTTGAAATTGAGGAGAAGAAGGTGAAACAAAAGCCATTGTATTTTTTTTAAGGAATTTTTTTTTGGTCTTTCATTTATCTATTTGCATTCATCTTTTTTTAAAAAACTGAATTTGGGAAAACGTAGCTTCCCAATTGCTGCTTTAAAACCAGGAGCTGACTTCTAATAGAGGTGCTATTTTCCTGTATCAGCCAAAGGCTGCATTCTCTAAGACTGAACTAAAATAAGAGTGCACAAATATTTCTCCTCCATTTCCAATAAGTACTTGAAAAATTCAATAATGTTCATTAAATACATAAATGTGAATATTAAAAATAAAGATATTTCCCCTGTGATTTATGATGTACTGTCTGAAAAGCAAAGCTGAAGAAAGGCATCATTATATGGCACAAAAAGGAATTCTTTGGCTGTTAATTATAATGTAAATTTATCATTACACCATGAGAAAAGAACAGCTTCATATTTAAAAACCGTCAGGAATGGCTGGTCATTCAAAATATAAATGCATTAATCTTTAATAATTCATTCAGTACAATATGGACAAGGATAATATAAAATGATGAGATACCTTAAAATGACTTAAAAGAAAGTTCTAGCACTGATCTGTTATAAATGGAAACTTGACAGAAGAAAAGAGCGTATTTAACTTTGTCTTCTAGAAGATAGCATAGTTAATGGGAAACGTTATACAGACTTTATCTCCATATGTCTGCAAATTACCTTATTTACTACTATTTTTTTCTCTCCAATGTTTTTGCAGTGATACAATGTAAAATCCCTTCGCTAAGTGAAGAATGTTATCATTGTCATGGTAGAAAAGGAAATAGCTTGAACTGGGAGTTAAAAATAATGAACTTCTTTAGAGACACATTGATTCTCTGTGTGTCCTTGGGAGATTGACTTACTCTCCCAGATCCTTTAGTTCTTCATCTGTGCAACCAGAGTCGGAGAAGTTGATTTCCAAATGTTCATCATGCAAGTGAAATTAAGAAGGCATTTGCCCTAAAGTGATGAAACAGCTTAGTCAGTAATCTTATAGTATGTCCATTTAAGCTGGAAATACATGGTACTTCCCAGAATTTTCTTTCTTACAATCTCAAGTAAAGACTGAACACAAGAGGTATTTGTTTGAAATTGAGGAGAAGAAGGTGAAACAAAAGCCATTGTATTTTTTTTTAAGGAATGTTTTTTTCGGGGGTGGGGGTGGGTGGGCCACTTCTACTGGTCTTTCATTTATCTATTTGCATTCATCTTTGTTCTTTGGCCCGTGTGGACCTCCCATCACAGAGCACCGGCTCTGGGTGCATGCGCTCCAGAGCTCTGGCTCGGTAATTGGACACATTGGTCCAGCTGCTCCGCGGCACGTGGGATCTTCCCAGGCCAGGGATCGAACAGGTGCCTCTTGCACTGCAAAGCAGTGTCCTTATCCACTGGACCACCATGGAAGCCCCTGTATTTTTTAATAATTATTTTTATTTTACTTTTACAGAGTTTTATTTTGTTGTTTATAGCTATACATAAACCCAAATCTGTCATAGTTATACCCTTGACCCCACCCCGTTCCAGTCTGTCCCCCTCCCATCCTCCCATGTAAGTTCCCTTAGTCTTACGGCATATTCACAATGGTTGTCTCTCTTACATATGGTAGTGTAGGTTTCCATGTTACTTTTTCCATACTTCTCATCCACTCCTCCCTCCCCGCAGTGTCCATAAGTCTGTTCTCTATGTCTGTTTCTCTACTGTTGCTCTGCATATGCTTTTATCAGTACCATATTTCTAGATTCCATATATATGTGTTAGTATACTTTATTTGTCCTTCTCTTTGTGACTTACTTCATTTTGTGTAATAGGTTCTAGAAGCTATGGTACACATATTCAATGAACTGTTTCTTAGCTGTAAAAAGAAATGCATTTGAATCAGTCCTAATGGGGTAGATGAATCTAGAAGCCATTGTATTTTGAAAGTTGTTATCAGTTGAAGCAGTGAGGAACAGATGCAGAGTTCTAGCTTGTTCTCAGTTTGCTTCATGGCCAGCTCTCATCATCAATAGCTGACCCTACTGAGCAACTAGATGCTGTCAACTCAGAGAGACAGCAGAAATGCAGAGCCAACAACTTTCCATGGTTATCTACCCTGCCCAATTTGTGGTTCCACGCTAGCAGCCTCCTGCCAGCTCTATTTCATGCATATCAGGGCTATTTGGTGACTTTTTCCTGCTTCTTTCTAGTGCTTTAATTCTTCAATTCCTCCAGGAATTGTGTAGCAACTAACTTCTATAGTAAGTTCCTGATTTTCAAGTACCTATTAGTGATCATGCTTTCTTGTTGAAATCCTAACAGATATAGTTGGTAAATGTATACACCAGAGCTAGCATATTTTAAAAGGATCATAGATAATATATATGTAATAGCTAAACAGAAAATAAATTCCCTATGTCTTTAACTTTATTGATCCCATAAAATTATCAGATACATCCAGAATTCCCAAATATATGTAATCTTGAAAATAGTGTTAAATTCACATCTTCTTGGTTTTACATTATTACAGATTTCTGTACTTTGCCCTATCTTAGAAATTTTATTTAAATTGAGCTAGTAGATATCTCAAAGAAAATGGAAATAATCTTGAAATTGACATTCATATAAGCTAACTGAAGATGAAGAAAAATATTAAATGCAAGTAAATCTAAGGAAAACTTACTAGTATCTATGTGACTGTATTTAAATAGTGTCAGAACTTATATGACATGAATTCATTGAAGAGTTCAAGCTTCTTTTTGTTTCTAAGCATCAAGTCAATTTTTTAAATTATGTTATACATCATTTTACAAAAGTATTGTCTCATGTTTCCTTTCAAGGACTCTTGGGGCAATGAGGTTAGGTGACATCATTCAAATTTTCCCAAATCTTACTTCTTGCTTCTTTCCACAAAGAATTATATGTACAATTCAGTTATAAGAAAATGTCATAGATAATTTCCTGAGAATATTTCTAGCTATCAAAATTTGGGGATTTGTGAAAGCTAGTAGAAACAGTAGAATAATGTATATCTGTATCAGTTTCTGAGATTGCCTTAACCATCTATTTATTTACACTTTTCAAATTCAAAGTTGGTGTCTGCTCATGTACTGTAACTTTTAGAAAAATTCAAGCTCATGAATGAGAATTTCTTAGAGATAGTGTGCATAATGATAGATTCTGAACTATCTGGAAATTGAGTTCATAGTTAAGGTCGCTGATGACCTGATGGACTCAAAAAAGTATAATCTGAAGGCTCTAGCAGAGGCAGTGGAAGAAGGATAAATAGGGAAACTGCCCATCTTTGTCCATCTTTTTAGAAATGTATGCAAAAAAGTTTCTAGGAGATTAAGAAATTCTTAGTTTATCTTATATTCTATAGTGCTTATTTCTTATTTTTCTTTTTGTGAATTAAACAGTATATTATTCTAAAAAGAAGAGATAAGACAGAACCCTGCCTCCCCAAATAATATTCTAAACTCATGTCTTATATATATTGTGGTCAATAATCTCATTCTTTACCAATGGGAAATAAAGTGAGAAAAAACACACTGGAGTGGTAGATGGGAAGCATAACGTAAATAATATTTTTCCCAAGTATTTATGGCAAAATGCCAGTTTTCTATGACTTAGAGCCAAGATAAAATAAATTATAAAATATTTTCATAATGCCAGTTCCAAGCTAGCAATTAGTTCCACAGCCAAGAGAGGAAAAGATATGCATAATCCAACTTAGATGAGTTATCCAACAAACAGCTAACAAAGTCACAGGGAGACGAACTCAGGAGGCACAGAGTAAGAGGTCCCAGGAGAAAATAAAGAGCCATAGGTGAAGAGCTGTGGCGGGTTATTGTCTGCTCTCTGTAACAAAGGGCAAGAATGATCACTGTATTCGCTAGAATTCAGTTTGACTGGAAATGTTCAAACCAGGAAGATCAGCAGTATAAGTAAGATATAAATTTATTTCTTGTGCAGAAGAAAGCCAAGTTTCAGCAACCAGCAACTATTTTGATAATTTACTTTGTGGCTTTCCAAAATTGTCAGTGTGGTAGACAGAAGTCTATATGACCCCTTGAATCCTTCCTGTTAGTGTATGTCTGCCCATAGATGTATAAAATGTAGAGAACAGAAAAGAATAATGTATATCTGTATCAGTTTCTGAGATTGCCTAAAATCTATTTATTTACACTTTTCAAATTCAAAGTTGGTGTCTGCTCATGTACTGTAACTTTTAGAAAAATTCAAGCTCATGAATGAGAATTTCTTAGAGATAGTGTGCATAATGATAGATTCTGAACTATCTGGAAATTGAGTTCATAGTTAAGGTCGCTGATGACCTGATGGACTCAAAAAAGTATAATCTGAAGGCTCTAGCAGAGGCAGTGGAAGAAGGATAAATAGGGAAACTGCCCATCTTTGTCCATCTTTTTAGAAATGTATGCAAAAAAGTTTCTAGGAGATTAAGAAATTCTTAGTTTATCTTATATTCTATAGTGCTTATTTCTTATTTTTCTTTTTGTGAATTAAACAGTATATTATTCTAAAAAGAAGAGATAAGACAGAACCCTGCCTCCCCAAATAATATTCTAAACTCATGTCTTATATATATTGTGGCCAATAATCTCATTCTTTACCAATGGGAAATAAAGTGAGAAAAAACACACTGGAGTGGTAGATGGGAAGCATAACGTAAATAATATTTTTCCCAAGTATTTATGGCAAAATGCCAGTTTTCTATGACTTAGAGCCAAGATAAAATAAATTATAAAATATTTTCATAATGCCAGTTCCAAGCTAGCAATTAGTTCCACAGCCAAGAGAGGAAAAGATATGCATAATCCAACTTAGATGAGTTATCCAACAAACAGCTAACAAAGTCACAGGGAGACGAACTCAGGAGGCACAGAGTAAGAGGTCCCAGGAGAAAATAAAGAGCCATAGGTGAAGAGCTGTGGCGGGGTTATTGTCTGCTCTCTGTAACAAAGGGCAAGAATGATCACTGTATTCGCTAGAATTCAGTTTGACTGGAAATGTTCAAACCAGGAAGATCAGCAGTATAAGTAAGATATAAATTTATTTCTTGTGCAGAAGAAAGCCAAGTTTCAGCAACCAGCAACTATTTTGATAATTTACTTTGTGGCTTTCCAAAATTGTCAGTGTGGTAGACAGAAGTCTATATGACCCCTTGAATCCTTCCTGTTAGTGTATGTCTGCCCATAGATGTATACATGCTAAGTCACTTCATTCATGTCCAACTTTTTGTGACCCTAGGAACTGTATGAATCATATGGGTTTTCCAGGCAAGAATACTGGAGTGGGTTGCCTCCCTCCAGGAGATCTTCGTGAACTAGGGATCAAACCCACATCTCTTACATCTCCTGCATTGGTAGGCGGGAAGCCCCCGTTAATGTATACATTCTGTATAATTCTCTTATGTAGGCAGAAATTGTGACATTATTCTAACTAATAGAATGTGGAAAAGGTAAAGGAATTCTGCATTTGAAGTTCTTAATCAATTGACTTTGAATTATCCAAAGAAAACTTATCCTTTGTGGATCTGACAATTCGGTGAGTCCTTTGAAAGAGGTCCCAGACTTTCCTTAAGTTAGAGTCTTAAAACAGCAGAGAGACACTCCTGTTACCCTCGAAGGAGCACACTAACATATTACAGAGAAGGGCACACAGCAGCTTCTAGGTGTTGAGCGCCCCAGTCCCGCACCTGCTAGGAATGGAATTCTGCCAACAGCCACATGAGCTTGAAAGAGGACATCATGTGTCAGAGGAGTCCACAGTCCTAGCTGACATCTTTATGACAGTCTTGTGAGACCCTGAGCAGAGGACTAGCCTAAACCATGCCTGACTCCTGACTCAGAGACCATGAGATCATAGATGGTGCCTACCTTGTGATCTAAGACAGCTTCTTCAACTATTATCCTCAGATCTCTTATGTAAAAAGTAACACAAAAGAAGGATTAAAGAAGAAGGGAAAACTGCCTCACTTTAAGAACATTTCCTAAATTTCACACTGAACAGTTCTGCTTATATCAATCTCTACCAAGAGCATGGTCACATGACCACCTTCTCCTGGGTAGTTATTGAGGGTTCTGTTATTGAAAAAGAGTATGCAAATAGGTATCAGGGGAAAAATGAGATTCTGTAGCACAAATTTCGTATAATTTAAAGAAGTTCGGGGAATAAGTAGTGGGAAGGGTATGCTGATCCAGAATGCTACCAGAAGAGCCATCCACCACTAGCAGAATTGGTCCATATTCAGTCTGGTCAGAAAATGGTAAGACTTGCAGCAATCAAGTATCTTATAAATTATCAAATGTTAAGTTCTACTCTGGAGAAGGAAATGACAACCTGCTCCAGTATTCTTGCCTGGAGAATTCCAAGGACAGAGGAGCCTGGCGGGCTATAGTCCATGGGGTCACTCAGAAAGAGCAGCAATTCACTTATGGGTTTTCCAGGCAAGAATACTGGAGTGGGTTGCCTCCTCCAGGAGATCTTCGTGAACTAATCTCCTGCATTGGTAGGCGAAGCCCCGTTAATGTATACATTCTGTATAATTCTCTTATGTAGGCAGAAATTGTGACATTATTCTAACTAATAGAATGTGGAAAAGGTAAAGGAATTCTGCATTTGAAGTTCTTAATCAATTGACTTTGAATTATCCAAAGAAAACTTATCCTTTGTGGATCTGACAATTCGGTGAGTCCTTTGAAAGAGGTCCCAGACTTTCCTTAAGTTAGAGTCTTAAAACAGCAGAGAGACACTCCTGTTACCCTCGAAGGAGCACACTAACATATTACAGAGAAGGGCACACAGCAGCTTCTAGGTGTTGAGCGCCCCAGTCCCGCACCTGCTAGGAATGGAATTCTGCCAACAGCCACATGAGCTTGAAAGAGGACATCATGTGTCAGAGGAGTCCACAGTCCTAGCTGACATCTTTATGACAGTCTTGTGAGACCCTGAGCAGAGGACTAGCCTAAACCATGCCTGACTCCTGACTCAGAGACCATGAGATCATAGATGGTGCCTACCTTGTGATCTAAGACAGCTTCTTCAACTATTATCCTCAGATCTCTTATGTAAAAAGTAACACAAAAGAAGGATTAAAGAAGAAGGGAAAACTGCCTCACTTTAAGAACATTTCCTAAATTTCACACTGAACAGTTCTGCTTATATCAATCTCTACCAAGAGCATGGTCACATGACCACCTTCTCCTGGGTAGTTATTGAGGGTTCTGTTATTGAAAAAGAGTATGCAAATAGGTATCAGGGAAAACTGAGATTCTGTAGCACAAATTTCGTATAATTTAAAGAAGTTCGGGGAATAAGTAGTGGGAAGGGTATGCTGATCCAGAATGCTACCAGAAGAGCCATCCACCACTAGCAGAATTGGTCCATATTCAGTCTGGTCAGAAAATGGTAAGACTTGCAGCAATCAAGTATCTTATAAATTATCAAATGTTAAGTTCTACTCTGGAGAAGGAAATGACAACCTGCTCCAGTATTCTTGCCTGGAGAATTCCAAGGACAGAGGAGCCTGGCGGGCTATAGTCCATGGGGTCACAAAAGAGTCAGACAAGACTTAGAAACTAAGCAAAAGTTCTACTTATGATAGTAGTAACACAAGACCTGTGGTTGTTTTTAAGATCACATAAATCTAGGTAATAACACTACAATCCTCTACAAAGGAGAACCAATTTCAATCAAACATGTTAGGAAATAAAGACAGAAATATCATTGCCCATATTCTACCGGAAGAAAACATTTCGTGTTGAGGTGTACCTAAAGTAATTATATGCATTGGGTTGTTGATAACATTTCAAAATATGTAGTTTAGAGGTTCCTTAGTTTTGATATTATTTGTTCGTGTTCAACAATTTCATCACTTTTGAATCCCTGTTAAATCTTACCACTGTAGCTTCCTTTAGCTCCAATTGACTTCTCAGGATTTCAATAGAGCCACTCCTTAAAACTCAGTGAATGAATTAATGACCTTATTTAACATTGGTAATATATGTTATACACACAGACTCAGACACACACACACACACACACACACACACACATAGTCTAACCTCATGATACAAGCTGGAATATTAATGTACTAAATATTGTTCATTTTAAAAATCAAAATCCTTGCAAGTAAAACACTAGATAACTAGGCTATGAAACTGATGCCATATTCTAACCATCAATGTGTAACTTTTCAGTGGAACATGATATATTTTATGTCCTGCTCTTTTAATTGCGATTATAGAAACACTATTTACCATATTTTGGACTTGGTCTTGGTTGAACACTTTTTGTTCACAGTCTTCAAGAAAGCCACATTACAACTCTATTTCACAAATTAGTTGTCTCATCTGGGAAGATATATTATGCATAGATTTTTTAATTTAATTGAAATTCAGCAAACAAGCTATCAGTTTAGATCTGTCTGACTTAGTATATTGGCTCAATGGATACAGGGGTCTGTTATTTTTCTGATGTTCTTAAATTTCTCTTAAGTTTTTCTGCTCTAAATGAACTCTATTCTCCTTGTTAAAAGTGAAGGACAAAGGGTCACAGAGACTGAACTCAATTGGAAAAAAATTAAACTGACTTTAGTTTCAGCTAATATAATGTGGCATGGATCTGGCATTTAATTCCCATTTGTTTACAAACACCAGACAATATGGAGCTTCTGAAACCTCAGGAGGGATTCCTTTTAGAGAAGAAAAATATAGTAAAAGAAAAGTCGCTTTTAGCCTTGTCTATTTCAATACTCAAATGGCAATTTTAACTCATGTTATTTAATTCAAATTTTCTGTGCTATAAAAGAAATTTGAAAGCAAATATTTATTTGACAAAACAGGCAACCCACAGAATTAGGCAACTCTCTAGATGGATAATATTGTATTGATCTGTAATTATTAGTTAAATTTGGGTATTACATTATTCATGTTTATTTTAGTAAGAGGCTACCATACTTGAAAAAAAGGTGTACCTAAAGTAATTATATGCATTGGGTTGTTGATAACATTTCAAAATATGTAGTTTAGAGGTTCCTTAGTTTTGATATTATTTGTTCGTGTTCAACAATTTCATCACTTTTGAATCCCTGTTAAATCTTACCACTGTAGCTTCCTTTAGCTCCAATTGACTTCTCAGGATTTCAATAGAGCCACTCCTTAAAACTCAGTGAATGAATTAATGACCTTATTTAACATTGGTAATATATGTTATACACACAGACTCAGACACACACACACACACACACACACACACACACATAGTCTAACCTCATGATACAAGCTGGAATATTAATGTACTAAATATTGTTCATTTTAAAAATCAAAATCCTTGCAAGTAAAACACTAGATAACTAGGCTATGAAACTGATGCCATATTCTAACCATCAATGTGTAACTTT
Organism: Tragulus kanchil; assembly: GCA_022376925.1. Taxonomy (NCBI): domain Eukaryota; kingdom Metazoa; phylum Chordata; class Mammalia; order Artiodactyla; family Tragulidae; genus Tragulus; species Tragulus kanchil. Next base: position 18,652,407 of record JAIOJX010000025.1, read on the forward strand.
TCAGTGGAACATGATATATTTTATGTCCTGCTCTTTTAATTGCGATTATAGAAACACTATTTACCATATTTTGGACTTGGTCTTGGTTGAACACTTTTTGTTCACAGTCTTCAAGAAAGCCACATTACAACTCTATTTCACAAATTAGTTGTCTCATCTGGGAAGATATATTATGCATAGATTTTTTAATTTAATTGAAATTCAGCAAACAAGCTATCAGTTTAGATCTGTCTGACTTAGTATATTGGCTCAATGGATACAGGGGTCTGTTATTTTTCTGATGTTCTTAAATTTCTCTTAAGTTTTTCTGCTCTAAATGAACTCTATTCTCCTTGTTAAAAGTGAAGGACAAAGGGTCACAGAGACTGAACTCAATTGGAAAAAAATTAAACTGACTTTAGTTTCAGCTAATATAATGTGGCATGGATCTGGCATTTAATTCCCATTTGTTTACAAACACCAGACAATATGGAGCTTCTGAAACCTCAGGAGGGATTCCTTTTAGAGAAGAAAAATATAGTAAAAGAAAAGTCGCTTTTAGCCTTGTCTATTTCAATACTCAAATGGCAATTTTAACTCATGTTATTTAATTCAAATTTTCTGTGCTATAAAAGAAATTTGAAAGCAAATATTTATTTGACAAAACAGGCAACCCACAGAATTAGGCAACTCTCTAGATGGATAATATTGTATTGATCTGTAATTATTAGTTAAATTTGGGTATTACATTATTCATGTTTATTTTAGTAAGAGGCTACCATTACTTGAAAAAAAAGTGCACTTGTATATGGAGAAACATGTTGGAAATAGAAGAGAGGTGGGATGATACTCCAACAGATTACACCAGATAATCCTCTCAGTTCTTCCTAAACTGGGAAGATATGGTTACAAATAAGAAGAGAAATAAGGAGGAACAAAACAACTGTCATCCATGAAGATTCTAAGATGACCTCTTCCTCTGTAGCCTTACAACCTCCTTGAAGTGAATGTTTTGTTTATGGAAGTTAAGAAGTTTCAACCACTTTCCCAGATAGATAGAACTTTAAGCTTCAAGATTTCTGGATTGGAAAATAGCTTGAAGCCCTGTGATGATGAGTGAACAATTCCTGGGACATTGAAATGTTCCTAGAATTACTTATTTTTTGTCTATGACAAAGTATGAAATTTTTCATAACTTATTTACAGATTACGGGATATAAATATCAATGTGTGAAGTGCCTGCCTCCCCCACCTCATCTCTAAAGGATCAGAGAAGCAAGAATTTGGATGTCAAGGCAAAGTGATTGATGCATCTGACAACAGATATGAGGCAGGTAAAAATTGTTAAAAATGCTCTGTCTTCCAGAACCTATCATTTCCTTGCTGCCTTTCTACATTACCATGGAAAAACAGGGCCATTTCATTTCATAATTTGCAAGTTGGTACCATGTACTAAAGTCTGAATAATTTTGTTCACTTTCAAGTACTTTGTCCTCAAAGCAGGGCACGATAACTTTATCACCAATTAGTTTAGATCTGTCTGACTTTAGTCAATGGATACAGTTTAATTTTTTTTATTTTTGTTGGGGAAAAAAATGGATTTTGGCATTTAATTTCCCTTTTTTGTTTACAAACACCAGACAATATGGAGCTTCTGAAACCTCAGGAGGGATTCCTTTTAGAGAAGAAAAATATAGTAAAAGAAAAGTCGCTTTTAGCCTTGTCTATTTCAATACTCAAATGGCAATTTTAACTCATGTTATTTAATTCAAATTTTCTGTGCTATAAAAGAAATTTGAAAGCAAATATTTATTTGACAAAACAGGCAACCCACAGAATTAGGCAACTCTCTAGATGGATAATATTGTATTGATCTGTAATTATTAGTTAAATTTGGGTATTACATTATTCATGTTTATTTTAGTAAGAGGCTACCATTACTTGAAAAAAAAGTGCACTTGTATATGGAGAAACATGTTGGAAATAGAAGAGAGGTGGGATGATACTCCAACAGATTACACCAGATAATCCTCTCAGTTCTTCCTAAACTGGGAAGATATGGTTACAAATAAGAAGAGAAATAAGGAGGAACAAAACAACTGTCATCCATGAAGATTCTAAGATGACCTCTTCCTCTGTAGCCTTACAACCTCCTTGAAGTGAATGTTTTGTTTATGGAAGTTAAGAAGTTTCAACCACTTTCCCAGATAGATAGAACTTTAAGCTTCAAGATTTCTGGATTGGAAAATAGCTTGAAGCCCTGTGATGATGAGTGAACAATTCCTGGGACATTGAAATGTTCCTAGAATTACTTATTTTTTGTCTATGACAAAGTATGAAATTTTTCATAACTTATTTACAGATTACGGGATATAAATATCAATGTGTGAAGTGCCTGCCTCCCCCACCTCATCTCTAAAGGATCAGAGAAGCAAGAATTTGGATGTCAAGGCAAAGTGATTGATGCATCTGACAACAGATATGAGGCAGGTAAAAATTGTTAAAAATGCTCTGTCTTCCAGAACCTATCATTTCCTTGCTGCCTTTCTACATTACCATGGAACAGCCTTCCTAAAGAATCCTTACACAAACTTTACAGGTCCATTTCATTTCATAATTTGCAAGTTGGTACCATGTACTAAAGTCTGAATAATTTTTGTTCACTTTCAAGTACTTTGTCCTCAAAGCAGGGCATTTTGTCTGGAGATATTTCTAGACTCTTCCCTATATTGTGCCTGAGATTAGGATACTCAAAAAACCTTAAGCTCTTGGTGTGATTAAACATATCAGCAGCCCAGATTGCAGCTTCTTTTAGGGGAACTTTTCCTTTACAGCCCTTCATATATTTCAAGCCAGAGAGTGAACTTCAGGTGGAATCATCTTTACCTTTCAAAAGGTTCTGATAAAATAAATTGTCAAAAGAAAACAGTTTCAGTGTGTCTCAGTGAAATTTCCTAATGCATATTCAAATACATCCCCACCTCCAATATGAACACACAAGAGGAGGAATATAACTTTCATCAAGTTGTGAACGATTCTGTTACACAGGACAGTAATATCTACTGGCTTCACATGTGTACGAATGTGACTTCATGCTGTGTTCCTTGCTATAAAGACAAAAATAAGCTACAACTACAAAATGTGTTGCCGGAGCCATTGCACAGCAGGTTCTACTACGCTGTTATTAATTCAATGTCCCCTTCTCCTAACTCACTCAATCTAACAGTGCTTGAAGCAGGCCAAAGTCTCAGACAGAACAGACTGATGTCATAAAAATGGTTCAGTAATGTAATATTTTATTGTCTTTTGTAATTTCATTATGAAATTTTTCTGAGTCAAAAGAATTTTATAACAATGCCCTATAAATACTTTAAGTCCTATCATTGCCACTGTACTATAGTTGGTTTGTCATATATTTATCTAGGTATACATATCTCTATCCATTGGTCTATTTATCTAGGTATCCATATCTCTATCCATTGGTCAAATTTACATTTTTCCTGGTGCATTTCAAAAGAAATTGTAAATACTTTCCCCTTAAGACGTCTGAATGTGTATTATCAGCTAGACTTTAATTTTGGCTTAACTTTACTTATGATGTAAAATATATGGAAAATGGAATCCACGCTGCCTTTCTACTTCATGGAACAGCCTTCCTAAAGAATCCTTACACAAACTTTACAGGTCCATTTCATTTCATAATTTGCAAGTTGGTACCATGTACTAAAGTCTGAATAATTTTTGTTCACTTTCAAGTACTTTGTCCTCAAAGCAGGGCATTTTGTCTGGAGATATTTCTAGACTCTTCCCTATATTGTGCCTGAGATTAGGATACTCAAAAAACCTTAAGCTCTTGGTGTGATTAAACATATCAGCAGCCCAGATTGCAGCTTCTTTTAGGGGAACTTTTCCTTTACAGCCCTTCATATATTTCAAGCCAGAGAGTGAACTTCAGGTGGAATCATCTTTACCTTTCAAAAGGTTCTGATAAAATAAATTGTCAAAAGAAAACAGTTTCAGTGTGTCTCAGTGAAATTTCCTAATGCATATTCAAATACATCCCCACCTCCAATATGAACACACAAGAGGAGGAATATAACTTTCATCAAGTTGTGAACGATTCTGTTACACAGGACAGTAATATCTACTGGCTTCACATGTGTACGAATGTGACTTCATGCTGTGTTCCTTGCTATAAAGACAAAAATAAGCTACAACTACAAAATGTGTTGCCGGAGCCATTGCACAGCAGGTTCTACTACGCTGTTATTAATTCAATGTCCCTTCTCCTAACTCACTCAAGCTAACAGTGCTTGAAGCAGGCCAAAGTCTCAGACAGAACAGACTGATGTCATAAAAATGGTTCAGTAATGTAATATTTTATTGTCTTTTGTAATTTCATTATGAAATTTTTCTGAGTCAAAAGAATTTTATAACAATGCCCTATAAATACTTTAAGTCCTATCATTGCCACTGTACTATAGTTGGTTTGTCATATATTTATCTAGGTATACATATCTCTATCCATTGGTCTATTTATCTAGGTATCCATATCTCTATCCATTGGTCAAATTTACATTTTTCCTGGTGCATTTCAAAAGAAATTGTAAATACTTTCCCCTTAAGACGTCTGAATGTGTATTATCAGCTAGACTTTAATTTTGGCTTAACTTTACTTATGATGTAAAATATATGGAAAATGGAATCCACTCACTTTAATGCGCATTCTCTGAATTTTGCCATGCATCTAGATATCACAGCTCTTTAGCAATATATGATGTCATCATCAACATCACCCCACCCCTGAAAATTTTCCTCTTGTTCTCTCCTAGTCCATCACTGTCACATCCTAAGGTAAGAATTATTCTGGTTATTTTCCACCGTATATTCAGTTGTCCTCTTCTAGTTCATAAATATAGAGTGATTATGAAGTATGTACATTTTAATAGATTTTTTCATTTATTATAAAACTTGCAAAGCTTATTAATATTATTGAATGTACAGACAGTTTATTGTCTTTTCATTGCTGAATACAAATGTGACTTTGATGAATATAATATAGTATTTGTTCTCTTATTAGTAGACATGGTAGCTTTGCTATTATGAAAGAGCTATTATGAACATTCTCATATAAATTTTTATGACATTTTCATTTCTTTTGGATAAATGTCTAGAGTTAGAATTGATGAGTGGCAGTGTAGGTATGTGTAATTTTATTTAAAAAATGGAAAATTCTTTTCCAAAGTGGTTTAGTATTTAGTAATTTTGCCAAGAATGTATGGGACTTCTGGTTATTCTACATATATTGGAGGTTATATGTCTATTTTGCTTTAGTCACTTTCAGTGGATGTTCCACAGTAGCTTCTTGTGATTTGTATTTGCATTTTACTGATATTTCATGATGCTGAGCTGTTAACACCTTTTCTTTCGCTTATTGGTTGTTTTCATATCTTCTTTTGTGAATTGTTTGTTCCAACATTGTTTGTTCTTTATAATTGGACTGTTTGTCATTTTTACTATTGAGTTGTATTTAGATTCATTCTTTATAATATCCTATGGTTAGAGGGCTTCCCAGGTGGCTCTGGTAAAAAAATATGTCTGCCAATGCAGGAGATGTGGATTCGACCCTGGGTTATGAAGATCCCCTAGAAAAAGAAATGGCAGCCCACTCTAGTATTTTTGCTTGGGAAAACACATGGACCGAGGAACCTGACAGGCTACAGCCCATGTGGTCACAGAGGAGTCAGACATGACTTAGCAACTAAACAACAATGTGATAATTTAGATACCAGTACTTTGTCAAAAAATATTTTGGTAAATACTCTCACAAGGACTATAGCTTATTTATTTATTTTCTTAATATTTCATTCCATAAATTTTTAATTTGAATTGTCTAATTTATCATTTGGGGAATTATATATTAATATTTTTATGACTTATCAAGGAAATATTTACCAACCCTCCAAGTCAAGAAAGGATACTCATGTCTTCCTATAAGTCTTAAGGCTTTAAGTTTTATATATAAGTTTATGTTCCACTCTCAAGGAATGCTTAACCCATTCTAATAGTAAATCTTTTATGATTTTTCATTTTTTAAAATGGCTTATTAATATTATTGAATGTACAGACAGTTTATTGTCTTTTCATTGCTGAATACAAATGTGACTTTGATGAATATAATATAGTATTTGTTCTCTTATTAGTAGACATGGTAGCTTTGCTATTATGAAAGAGCTATTATGAACATTCTCATATAAATTTTTATGACATTTTCATTTCTTTTGGATAAATGTCTAGAGTTAGAATTGATGAGTGGCAGTGTAGGTATGTGTAATTTTATTTAAAAAATGGAAAATTCTTTTCCAAAGTGGTTTAGTATTTAGTAATTTTGCCAAGAATGTATGGGACTTCTGGTTATTCTACATATATTGGAGGTTATATGTCTATTTTGCTTTAGTCACTTTCAGTGGATGTTCCACAGTAGCTTCTTGTGATTTGTATTTGCATTTTACTGATATTTCATGATGCTGAGCTGTTAACACCTTTTCTTTCGCTTATTGGTTGTTTTCATATCTTCTTTTGTGAATTGTTTGTTCCAACATTGTTTGTTCTTTATAATTGGACTGTTTGTCATTTTTACTATTGAGTTGTATTTAGATTCATTCTTTATAATATCCTATGGTTAGAGGGCTTCCCAGGTGGCTCTGGTAAAAAAATATGTCTGCCAATGCAGGAGATGTGGATTCGACCCTGGGTTATGAAGATCCCCTAGAAAAAGAAATGGCAGCCCACTCTAGTATTTTTGCTTGCGAAATCACATGGACCGAGGAACCTGACAGGCTACAGCCCATGTGGTCACAGAGGAGTCAGACATGACTTAGCAACTAAACAACAATGTGATAATTTAGATACCAGTACTTTGTCAAAAAATATTTTGGTAAATACTCTCACAAGGACTATAGCTTATTTATTTATTTTCTTAATATTTCATTCCATAAATTTTTAATTTGAATTGTCTAATTTATCATTTGGGGAATTATATATTAATATTTTTATGACTTATCAAGGAAATATTTACCAACCCTCCAAGTCAAGAAAGGATACTCATGTCTTCCTATAAGTCTTAAGGCTTTAAGTTTTATATATAAGTTTATGTTCCATCTCAATTTAAAATTTTTTCATAGAATGCAAGGTAGGTATCAGACTTACCATTGTTATGCCCATATACGTATGCAGAAAGTCCAGCAATACTTTTTGAAAGTCATTTATTTATTTATTTATTTAATTGCTTTGCCATTTTGCTTTGAAGCTTAAGTTGAAAATTATATAAATGTGGGTCTATTTCTGGGCTGCCTATTTTGTTTTATTAATGTGTAGTTTGATGTTAGTCCGAAGCTGCATTCTCTTGACTACTGTGTCTTTATAATAAGGTTTAAAAACAGGTAGTCTAAATACTTCAGTTTGTTTTCTGAGATGGCTTTCAATATTCTAGGTACTTTGTTTTTCCATACACATTTTAGAATCTGATTGTTAGTTACTACAGCAAACTTGATGAGATTTGATTTGACTTTGTGTGGAATCTGTATATCAATTTGAGAGGAATTGACATCTTAGAAATATGGAGCCTCTCAGCCCATGACAGTGACTTTTCTCACTATTCAGGTCTTCATTAGGTGTAGAGGTCATGGCACATATTTTGTTAAATCTATGTATAAATTCTTTATGTTCCTTGACAGTCAGTAGAAAGTTTTTAAAAAACTGTTGGTAGCATGAAAAGACCTTTGTGTTCTATTTCATAATATTGAATTTTGATACTTTACTGAATTCACTGATCGATTACTTCTGTTAACTATACTGTGGATGTCTAATTGTTCTAATATGTAAGAAATGTGCATTCTGCAAATGGGTATTTTTCTTTATGTCTTGACTTCTAACTTTCTACAGTGTCCAAAAACATTGTAGATGTGGTAGGAATGGTTATTTTTTTCTTGTTCCCTACTTTAGAGAAAGTACTTCCAATTAAGGGCAACTAAACAACAATGTGATAATTTAGATACCAGTACTTTGTCAAAAAATATTTTGGTAAATACTCTCACAAGGACTATAGCTTATTTATTTATTTTCTTAATATTTCATTCCATAAATTTTTAATTTGAATTGTCTAATTTATCATTTGGGGAATTATATATTAATATTTTTATGACTTATCAAGGAAATATTTACCAACCCTCCAAGTCAAGAAAGGATACTCATGTCTTCCTATAAGTCTTAAGGCTTTAAGTTTTATATATAAGTTTATGTTCCATCTCAATTTAAAATTTTTTCATAGAATGCAAGGTAGGTATCAGACTTACCATTGTTATGCCCATATACGTATGCAGAAAGTCCAGCAATACTTTTTGAAAGTCATTTATTTATTTATTTATTTAATTGCTTTGCCATTTTGCTTTGAAGCTTAAGTTGAAAATTATATAAATGTGGGTCTATTTCTGGGCTGCCTATTTTGTTTTATTAATGTGTAGTTTGATGTTAGTCCGAAGCTGCATTCTCTTGACTACTGTGTCTTTATAATAAGGTTTAAAAACAGGTAGTCTAAATACTTCAGTTTGTTTTCTGAGATGGCTTTCAATATTCTAGGTACTTTGTTTTTCCATACACATTTTAGAATCTGATTGTTAGTTACTACAGCAAACTTGATGAGATTTGATTTGACTTTGTGTGGAATCTGTATATCAATTTGAGAGGAATTGACATCTTAGAAATATGGAGCCTCTCAGCCCATGACAGTGACTTTTCTCACTATTCAGGTCTTCATTAGGTGTAGAGGTCATGGCACATATTTTGTTAAATCTATGTATAAATTCTTTATGTTCCTTGACAGTCAGTAGAAAGTTTTTAAAAAACTGTTGGTAGCATGAAAAGACCTTTGTGTTCTATTTCATAATATTGAATTTTGATACTTTACTGAATTCACTGATCGATTACTTCTGTTAACTATACTGTGGATGTCTAATTGTTCTAATATGTAAGAAATGTGCATTCTGCAAATGGGTATACATGTACATTTTATCTTTATGTCTTGACTTCTAACTTTCTACAGTGTCCAAAAACATTGTAGATGTGGTAGGAATGGTTATTTTTTTCTTGTTCCCTACTTTAGAGAAAGTATCCAAATCTCCAATATTAAATGTGGTGTTGGTCTTAGGTTTTTTAAGAAGGTCCTTTTTCAGGTAGAGGAAATTTCCTTTCATTTATTATTGCTACAAGTTTTAATTTTGAAGGAATGTCAAATTTTATCAAATGCATTTTATCATCTACTTAAATTTAATTTGTACTTTGCTACACAATAGGCTACATTAGTTGATTTTGTGAAGTTCAATCGATCTTACATTCCTCTGACAAATCTGTTGGCTATGATACATTACCCTTTTTTATGTTTCTTGATCTGATTTTCTAAAATACTGTTAGTTATGTTTGGATGTAGGTTTACAGGAGTATTTTAGCCTATAGTAATTATTTTATTTTAATATGTATTTTTATTTTGAAACTAACCCCTTTCCTATATTGTGAAAGAATGCAAGCAAAATTGATACTATTTCTTTTTTAAGTGCTTAAAAGAATTTACCCGTGATATCGTCTGGTCTTACAGTATTCTTGTTGGGAAGTTTATGAAAATGGATTTAATTTATTTGCTAGACATAGAGTTGTTTAAATCGTATCCTTTGTTTCCTGTGTCTTTCAGTAAGGTATGTTTTTCAAGAAAATTGTCTATTTGGTCTAAGTTAATGAAGTTGTTGGCAGAAAATTGTTCATAATATTCTTTTTTTCTATATGTACCTGTACTATTTGTACTGATAACCACCCATTAGTAGTGGTAATTTGTGTTCATACTATCTCTTTTCTTGATCAATCAGCTTAGAAGTTCGTAAAAGTTATTAATGTTTACAACTTTTAACAAAAGAAATTTTCTCTATTGAGCTGTTCAGCTAGGTATCTGTTGTCTATTTATTGATTTCTGCACTTAAATTCATGATTTCCTTGGGATTTATTATGCTGTTGCTGTTGGTGTAGCATTGTATAAAAGTCAAAACAGGAGATTAGTGGTGCTGTTCAAATCATCCATATCTTACTAATTTTTTGCTTAGTTGTTCCAAAAATCAATCATTATTTTTTAATGGAATATGTCACACAGTCTTAGTTCTTTATATGTAGAGTAATTGGATTATATCCTGAACACCGTAAAAATGACATTTGTCCAAAAATTGTTGGCTTTTTGGTTTGTGTGGTTTGGTAGTCATTTAACTTTGTCATACTCAAAATGAAAACTTTCTCTTCGGCAACTAACAAATCCCAGGTTGGTTCTTTTCTCTCTGACTGAAGTCTGCCCCTAGCATGCACAGTTTACAGGTTAGTCAGAGATTCAGCAGAGTTTATATGCAGGATTTGGAGCTTATTTACTTTGGTTTTCTCTTCTCTCAGATTCATCTTTCATCTTATAACCACTGTCATTGCCCCAAACTCTGTCTTTGGTTTTTTGGGCTGAAAGTACTACACTTTAAGAAAAAACTTATAGTTGATTTCCAATATTTCAGGTGTATAGCAAAGTGATTCAGTTATATGTACATATATATGTGTGTATATTCTTTTTCAGATTTTTTGCATTATAGGTTATTATAAGATATTGAATATAGTTTCCTGTGCTATACAGCAGTTCTTTGTTGTTTACCCATTTTATATATAGAACTCTATTGGACTTTAGATCATGGTTTTTAACCACCATGAGAGATCTCTTAAAGCCAGTAAATGATGGTAAAGCTAGTCTGAGTCATTTCCTTTTTTTTTTTTTTTTTGATATTTGACTTCTATCCTTAATCTGCTTTATTTGTTCATACTCCAGGATAGGTCTAGTATGAAATTCCTTACACATTGGTGAATACCCTATTATTTTTACTATTTCAAAAAGACTCATTATACTAATATTCTAATTGCTTATGGAAGTTCAGTTGTACTTTGAATGAGATAGAATACACATGATAAACTTGTTCTTTGACAATCAACCAAGTATCAAAAGAGAAACAAATTTTATTCTTTGACGAGTTGTTGTATATATAATTCAGTTGGTAGTTGCCATTTATGTATCCTGTATTAATTTTTCAGTGTATTATGCTGTCATTGTATAAAAGACAAAAAAGGAGATTAGTGGTGCTGTTCAAATCATCCATATCTTACTAATTTTTTGCTTAGTTGTTCCAAAAATCAATCATTATTTTTTAATGGAATATGTCACACAGTCTTAGTTCTTTATATGTAGAGTAATTGGATTATATCCTGAACACCGTAAAAATGACATTTGTCCAAAAATTGTTGGCTTTTTGGTTTGTGTGGTTTGGTAGTCATTTAACTTTGTCATACTCAAAATGAAAACTTTCTCTTCGGCAACTAACAAATCCCAGGTTGGTTCTTTTCTCTCTGACTGAAGTCTGCCCCTAGCATGCACAGTTTACAGGTTAGTCAGAGATTCAGCAGAGTTTATATGCAGGATTTGGAGCTTATTTACTTTGGTTTTCTCTTCTCTCAGATTCATCTTTCATCTTATAACCACTGTCATTGCCCCAAACTCTGTCTTTGGTTTTTTGGGCTGAAAGTACTACACTTTAAGAAAAAACTTATAGTTGATTTCCAATATTTCAGGTGTATAGCAAAGTGATTCAGTTATATGTACATATATATGTGTGTATATTCTTTTTCAGATTTTTTGCATTATAGGTTATTATAAGATATTGAATATAGTTTCCTGTGCTATACAGCAGTTCTTTGTTGTTTACCCATTTTATATATAGAACTCTATTGGACTTTAGATCATGGTTTTTAACCACCATGAGAGATCTCTTAAAGCCAGTAAATGATGGTAAAGCTAGTCTGAGTCATTTCCTTTTTTTTTTTTTTTTTGATATTTGACTTCTATCCTTAATCTGCTTTATTTGTTCATACTCCAGGATAGGTCTAGTATGAAATTCCTTACACATTGGTGAATACCCTATTATTTTTACTATTTCAAAAAGACTCATTATACTAATATTCTAATTGCTTATGGAAGTTCAGTTGTACTTTGAATGAGATAGAATACACATGATAAACTTGTTCTTTGACAATCAACCAAGTATCAAAAGAGAAACAAATTTTATTCTTTGACGAGTTGTTGTATATATAATTCAGTTGGTAGTTGCCATTTATGTATCCTGTATTAATTTTTTTGACAGTGTTGTATAGACATATTCTGAACAGTGATTGGCCAACAGCTTTCAGATTAAATCTGGCCCACTGCCTATGTTTCAATGCATTATAAAAGTTAATTTCAATGTGTTTATTCATTTACTTACTGAACATTTATTTACATATTGTCTAGGAGTGCTTTCTCCCTGTAGTAGCAGAGTTGAGTAGCTGAGACAGACCAGAGAGCCTGCAAAGTCTAAAATACTGACTTATTTGTAACCTAAATAGCCAAAACAATGTATTCTTTCTACAAGCTTTATAGAAAGCTTCACTAAACAATATCTCTAATATAGTACAGACATCTCAAGATGATTTCTTGCTTGGAGTCCAGAGCATGTGCCTATTGTGCAGCTTGAACACAAGTAACAGAGAAAGCTTTCTAGTTATAAAGCAACCCTGTTAGATCTTACTGAACTTTATTAGTTCCTCCTCAGGCCACTGAATAGTAAATTATAAAATAGTTTTATTTGGTCATCATTATTATTTGATTTGGGCTTCCCAGGCAGTGCTAGTTGTAAAGAATCCCTGTGGCAATGCAGGAGACTTAAACAGACGCATGTTTGATCCCTGGGTCAGGAAGATCTCCTGGAGGAGGGCATGGTAACCCACTCCATATTCTTGGCTGGAGAATCCCTTGGACAGAGGAACCTGGCAGGCTACAGCCCATAGAATTGCAAAGAGTCAGACACGATTGAAGCAATTTCATAGGCATACATTATTGGATTATAGTATAATGATGTCCAGTTTTTAGGAAATAGAATTATTAATGCCTGCACCTATCATGATATTATGTGTATATTAGCATATTAAAACATAATTTTAGAGAGAAATATGATATATTTTCTTTATGGTATAGAACTAGCCTACATAAGCATAGGAAGGACTCTTTTTTCATTAGTCCTGTATGTCTTTCGTTTAATTATGTCTTCTATTAGCTGGTATTTCAGTTGACGTAGTTGATAAACTTGTTCTTTGACAATCAACCAAGTATCAAAAGAGAAACAAATTTTATTCTTTGACGAGTTGTTGTATATATAATTCAGTTGGTAGTTGCCATTTATGTATCCTGTATTAATTTTTTTGACAGTGTTGTATAGACATATTCTGAACAGTGATTGGCCAACAGCTTTCAGATTAAATCTGGCCCACTGCCTATGTTTCAATGCATTATAAAAGTTAATTTCAATGTGTTTATTCATTTACTTACTGAACATTTATTTACATATTGTCTAGGAGTGCTTTCTCCCTGTAGTAGCAGAGTTGAGTAGCTGAGACAGACCAGAGAGCCTGCAAAGTCTAAAATACTGACTTATTTGTAAAATAAATAGCCAAAAAAATGTATTCTTTCTACAAGCTTTATAGAAAGCTTCACTAAACAATATCTCTAATATAGTACAGACATCTCAAGATGATTTCTTGCTTGGAGTCCAGAGCATGTGCCTATTGTGCAGCTTGAACACAAGTAACAGAGAAAGCTTTCTAGTTATAAAGCAACCCTGTTAGATCTTACTGAACTTTATTAGTTCCTCCTCAGGCCACTGAATAGTAAATTATAAAATAGTTTTATTTGGTCATCATTATTATTTGATTTGGGCTTCCCAGGCAGTGCTAGTTGTAAAGAATCCCTGTGGCAATGCAGGAGACTTAAACAGACGCATGTTTGATCCCTGGGTCAGGAAGATCTCCTGGAGGAGGGCATGGTAACCCACTCCATATTCTTGGCTGGAGAATCCCTTGGACAGAGGAACCTGGCAGGCTACAGCCCATAGAATTGCAAAGAGTCAGACACGATTGAAGCAATTTCATAGGCATACATTATTGGATTATAGTATAATGATGTCCAGTTTTTAGGAAATAGAATTATTAATGCCTGCACCTATCATGATATTATGTGTATATTAGCATATTAAAACATAATTTTAGAGAGAAATATGATATATTTTCTTTATGGTATAGAACTAGCCTACATAAGCATAGGAAGGACTCTTTTTTCATTAGTCCTGTATGTCTTTCGTTTAATTATGTCTTCTATTAGCTGGTATTTCAGTATTGTATGTTTAAATACATGTTTCCAATGAATATAAGGAATCTAGTAATGCTTTATTTCTCATAGTAAATGATTAAAAAATATATAATATTTCTCAGAGCATATTTCTCTTATGATTTTCATTACTGATTGCTGAGGTAAATATTCTCTAATATACGCCTTATAATTGTTTTTGTCTGGAGGACTTCATCATTGAGTTGCGTTGGGGACTTAAAGAATACAAAGAAAAGCAAAATGAGGGAATAAAATTTACCTTAATCTTTCACCATCATTGTACTGAATTTTTAGACCAATCAAGTAAAAGAAACAAAATATATTTCCCACAATTAGTTTTAAAAGTGTAACATCCACTTGAGGGTAAAGTTTGAATGCAGGTTTTTAAGAAATGTGCTGACTTTTGTGAAATTTCACATAAGAAACTAATGTAGGTACTTTTTCTTCTAGACTTTATTGAATTTGTCAGCCTTCATTTGGGCAGAACACAAAGGAATGAAGTGGAAAAGACTATCTGTTTCCCTAATATTTGTATTATTCACATTTTATCCTATTTTAACCTCTAATCTTAAGATTTATGTGAATATGAGCATTTGTAAAGTTACACTGCCCTGCATCTATTCCTTCCAACACACTTCCTTTCTGAAAAATACTGGATTTCCTTTTACAGGGCCAGCCTAAAAAAAAAAAAAAAAAAAACACACTGGATACAATAAATCCATTTAATCTTCCTATGTCCACATTTGGCCTTAATCTCCTTGTTCATTTTTGGACACAGATACCCAGAATAAAATTTATTTTCCTCAGAGCCAAGAAACACTTTCTGTAGCTTTCATGTTTAACAACTCAACAACCTTCTGCTCAAGATTAAATACTTCATTGTGTCTACGGGCAGTTGCATATTTATTACTCTCAAGGCAGTGGTATTTGAAATAAATGGAATTGAATGACTCTGAAATGGTTTCTGAAATTCATATATCATGAGTTGCTCTTTCTCGCAGGAAAAGAAAATATTTCCATTCCCCTCTATAAGAAGAACAGTCCATGTGAGACACACCAAGGCTATAATAGTAAAGGACATTTTAATATGGGTCATTGTGGCTCAGTTGCTTTTTTGCTGTGGGTCTGAGTTCTTGGTATGAAAACAAATGGTTCTTCATATTTTTTCTTCTTGAGACTGAAAGTATTTATTTCTCTGGATTTTTAGGTTCTTGTATTATAATTTTACAACATCCTTTAAGTCTACTAATCATCTTTGTCATATGATTATTGCCAAAGTAAGCTTAGATACTTTACACATATATTTATATGCAATATTCATATAAATTATTAATATAGAGTATATTTTTGACTCATTTTTACTATTCATTTCAAAGCTCGCTCCCATACTGGCCTCCATACTTTTCTGATATAAATTCTAGGACATGACTATGCCTACATCTTTTCTTTTACTCTTCCTTGCACCTAGAATTTTCCAACAAATATTATGTGTAAGATTTTGGCTCTTTCTGAAGGTCTCTGCTCAAAATGCCCTCCTGTAAAGGTCACCCATGACTCGAATCCTGCTTCTCTGTTGCCTTCCTTCATTATTTGTCCTTAGTTTCATCAGTCCCTACCTCTTGCCTTCATTTGCTCATTCACTTGCCTTTCTTGCCCTTCACAAAAATATGGAAAAGACTATCTGTTTCTAATATTTGTATTATTCACATTTTATCCTATTTTAACCTCTAATCTTAAGATTTATGTGAATATGAGCATTTGTAAAGTTACACTGCCCTGCATCTATTCCTTCCAACACACTTCCTTTCTGAAAAATACTGGATTTCCTTTTACAGGGCCAGCCTAAAAAAAAAAAAAAAAAAAACACACTGGATACAATAAATCCATTTAATCTTCCTATGTCCACATTTGGCCTTAATCTCCTTGTTCATTTTTGGACACAGATACCCAGAATAAAATTTATTTTCCTCAGAGCCAAGAAACACTTTCTGTAGCTTTCATGTTTAACAACTCAACAACCTTCTGCTCAAGATTAAATACTTCATTGTGTCTACGGGCAGTTGCATATTTATTACTCTCAAGGCAGTGGTATTTGAAATAAATGGAATTGAATGACTCTGAAATGGTTTCTGAAATTCATATATCATGAGTTGCTCTTTCTCGCAGGAAAAGAAAATATTTCCATTCCCCTCTATAAGAAGAACAGTCCATGTGAGACACACCAAGGCTATAATAGTAAAGGACATTTTAATATGGGTCATTGTGGCTCAGTTGCTTTTTTGCTGTGGGTCTGAGTTCTTGGTATGAAAACAAATGGTTCTTCATATTTTTTCTTCTTGAGACTGAAAGTATTTATTTCTCTGGATTTTTAGGTTCTTGTATTATAATTTTACAACATCCTTTAAGTCTACTAATCATCTTTGTCATATGATTATTGCCAAAGTAAGCTTAGATACTTTACACATATATTTATATGCAATATTCATATAAATTATTAATATAGAGTATATTTTTGACTCATTTTTACTATTCATTTCAAAGCTCGCTCCCATACTGGCCTCCATACTTTTCTGATATAAATTCTAGGACATGACTATGCCTACATCTTTTCTTTTACTCTTCCTTGCACCTAGAATTTTCCAACAAATATTATGTGTAAGATTTTGGCTCTTTCTGAAGGTCTCTGCTCAAAATGCCCTCCTGTAAAGGTCACCCATGACTCGAATCCTGCTTCTCTGTTGCCTTCCTTCATTATTTGTCCTTAGTTTCATCAGTCCCTACCTCTTGCCTTCATTTGCTCATTCACTGTCTGCCTTTTCTCACTAGAGTGTTAGCCTCATGAAAGAAGAGACTACCAGACTCACAAAAATATGTAGAAGAATGTAAATGGATGGCTCAAATGTCAGCTAAATTTTTTGGGTGTGTGCATACTAAACTCAATTAAACACCCTGAAATTATTTAATTATATATGTTATAATTAAATTAAAATTAAAAAGTAATTAAATGATTATAAATGGGAAAGAAAACACCTTAAATTCTCAATTTAAAGTAGTCCTCCTTGAAAGTTTAATTTTTAAAGAATTCTTCCAAAATGAGGCATTGCCATATTTATCTTTTAGTAACTCCTTAATCAAAAAGCAACCTGTAATCTCAAGAATACTTATAACCAGTATGTTAATATTCAGCATAATGCTGGAAATGCAAAAAATGTTTAATATGTGAGGGGTATATGAATATATTGAAATGAAAATTCATATTTTATTGCCTCAAACATTACTGTTATCTGTGAACTTTGGTGATATAAAGAGTCTAATTTCTCATCAGTGAGAGGATTTCATTTTACTATTTTGCCTTTCTCATCAGTCAAAATTTTAAAGTACAGGTGTTTAGGATCATGCCTGACTATGCCAAAGTTACTAAATCATCAAATAGTTTTATGTAAGTTTCTGGTTCTCTCATAGCTTTCTGCTTCTACATCACCAGTAGTATTACAATTAAATATTTTTAACAACAACAGCCACATGAACAGAACCACTTCTTCAAGTTAAGAAGTGACCATGATTATTAGGGCAAACAATGCTTTGTTGTAAAAATCCACTTAGTTACTGAGTCATGGATTTTGAGGGGAGAACTGAATCCAGAATTTATCTCCCTAACTCCTTTTATCTCCTCCTCTTCATTTGTATCTAATAATTTTCACCATACTTCTATATTACATATGTAGATGGTTGTCTTTATCACATACTTAAAGTCAGTCATTTCAACAGCCCTGCTTTGCTATTGTCATGCATGTGTGTTTCTTAAATAAACTGTATGATTCCTTTGCCACTTCTTATGACAAAATCCATGCCTTCAAATCTTAATGATTTCTCCTAAATTGTATTTATCTGCTTGTGTTGACACTGATTTCAAACTTACATATATAGAGATCATGTTGAAAGATAGTATATAACTTAGTATCATTCACGAACAGCTTTTAAGTATTTTTCTCCTAAAAGTCACTGAGTGCATATACTTCTATAGAATTTAATAGTATATATATATTTAAATTTTGGCCTCTTTTATTGGTTTTACATTAGTTCATTTTCATCCATCTGTATTCTTTAGCCTGTATGGGCCTCCCATTGCAGTGGCCTCTCGTTGCAGAGCAGTAGCTCTGGGTGCATGCCAGAGGTGGTTTCAAAATGAGGCATTGCCATATTTATCTTTTAGTAACTCCTTAATCAAAGCAACCTGTAATCTCAAGAATACTTATAACCAGTATGTTAATATTCAGCATAATGCTGGAAATGCAAAAAATGTTTAATATGTGAGGGGTATATGAATATATTGAAATGAAAATTCATATTTTATTGCCTCAAACATTACTGTTATCTGTGAACTTTGGTGATATAAAGAGTCTAATTTCTCATCAGTGAGAGGATTTCATTTTACTATTTTGCCTTTCTCATCAGTCAAAATTTTAAAGTACAGGTGTTTAGGATCATGCCTGACTATGCCAAAGTTACTAAATCATCAAATAGTTTTATGTAAGTTTCTGGTTCTCTCATAGCTTTCTGCTTCTACATCACCAGTAGTATTACAATTAAATATTTTTAACAACAACAGCCACATGAACAGAACCACTTCTTCAAGTTAAGAAGTGACCATGATTATTAGGGCAAACAATGCTTTGTTGTAAAAATCCACTTAGTTACTGAGTCATGGATTTTGAGGGGAGAACTGAATCCAGAATTTATCTCCCTAACTCCTTTTATCTCCTCCTCTTCATTTGTATCTAATAATTTTCACCATACTTCTATATTACATATGTAGATGGTTGTCTTTATCACATACTTAAAGTCAGTCATTTCAACAGCCCTGCTTTGCTATTGTCATGCATGTGTGTTTCTTAAATAAACTGTATGATTCCTTTGCCACTTCTTATGACAAAATCCATGCCTTCAAATCTTAATGATTTCTCCTAAATTGTATTTATCTGCTTGTGTTGACACTGATTTCAAACTTACATATATAGAGATCATGTTGAAAGATAGTATATAACTTAGTATCATTCACGAACAGCTTTTAAGTATTTTTCTCCTAAAAGTCACTGAGTGCATATACTTCTATAGAATTTAATAGTATATATATATTTAAATTTTGGCCTCTTTTATTGGTTTTACATTAGTTCATTTTTCATCCATCTGTATTCTTTAGCCTGTATGGGCCTCCCATTGCAGTGGCCTCTCTCGTTGCAGAGCAGTAGCTCTGGGTGCATGCGCTCCAGAGTGTGGGTTTGTAATTGGACACACCAGTCTAGCTGCTCCACGAGCACATGGGATCTTCCCGGGCCAAGGATTGAATCTGCACCCCTTGCATGGCAAGGTGGACTCTTTATCCACTGGACAACCAGGGAAGCCCTATAGATTTTTTTTTTTTTTTAACAGTTTTGGGTCGGGGAAAGACCAATACTTCTATTGGTCTTTCATTTATCTGTTTTCATCCATCTTTGTTCTTTGGCCTGTGTGGGCCCCCATCGCAGTGGCCTCTTTTGTCGCAGAGCACTGGATCTGGGCGCATGCGCTCCAGAGCTCTGGTTCCAGCCGCTCCGCAGCACGTGGAATCTGCCCAGGCCAGGGATCGAACCAGCACCCCTTGCACTGCAAGGCAGTGTCCTTACCCACTGGACCACCAGGGATGACCCTAGGATTTTTTTTGTGTTAGATTGTATATGTTCTTAGTATTGTGTGATTTGTAGGCTTCTTAATTCTTGACTTTTTCTTGTCTTTCCCTATAATTTGTTGAAATTATATGGATTGTGTTTTAAAAATTAAGAGTATTGGCAAAACTACCTCTTTATTCTCCAAAAGTTTTTGGATCAGTGCGTCTTAGGTAGCATTACTATGAGCAAAGGTAGTGGAGGTGATGGGATCCCAGGTGAGCTATTTCAAATCCGAAAAGATGATGCTGTTAAAATGCTGTATTTAATATGTGAGCAAATTTGGAAAACTCACCAGTGAACACAAGACACATCAATGTCAATTTTCGTTTTAATCCTAAAGAAGAGCAATGCTAAAGAATGTTCAAACCCACCTTAACAGTTGTGCTCATTTCACATACAAGCAAGGTAACACTCAAAATCCTTCCAGCTAGGCCTCAGCACTTTCTGAACTGAGAACTCCAGATGTAGAAGCTGGATTTAGAAAAGACAGAGGAAACTGAGATCAAATTGCCAACATTTGCTGGATCATCGAGAAAGAAAGGCAACTCCAGAAAAACATCTATTTCTGCTTCATTGTCTGTGTGAAAGTATTTGACTATGTGGATTACAAGAAACTGTGGGAAAGAAGAAATGTAAATACCAGACTACCTTACCCATCTCCTGAGAAACCTGTATGTATCTTAAGAAGTAATATAGACATGGAATAAGGAATTGGTTCCAAATTGGGAAGAGAGTATGGCAAGGCTGTATATTGTCATCCTGATTATTTAATTTCTATGCAGAGTATATCATGTGAAATGCCAGGCAGGATGAATCACAAGGTTGTGAATCAGGATTGCTAGGAGAAATATCAAGAACCTCAGATATGCAGATGATACCACTCTAATGGCAGAAAGAGAAGAGAAGCTAAAGAGCCTCTTGATAAGGGTGGAAAGAGTGAAAAGGCTGGCTTGAAACTCAACATTCAGAAGCTGAGACCATCATATCCAAGTCCCATCACTTCATGGCAAATAGAAGGGAAAAAGTGAAGTCAGTGACAGATTTTTGGGAGGGGGCTCCAAAATCACTATAGAATTGTGAGTGCAGCTGTGAAAGTAGAAGAAGCTTCCTGCTGGAAGAAAAGCTATGACAAAACCTAGACAGTGTTTCTTTTTTTCTTTTTTTTTTTTTTAAAGATTTATTTATTTATTTATTTTTGGGCGGGGGTCGGTTTGGGGAGAGAGGGGAGCAGGCGGGCCACTTCTATTGGTCTTTCATTTCTCCATTTTCATCCGTCTTTGTTCTTCGGCTCCTGTGGGCCTCCCATCGCGGTGGCTTCTGTTGTCTCAGAGCACCGGCTCTGGGCGCATGCGCTCCAGAGCTCCGGCTGGGTAATTGGACACATCGGTCCAGCAGCTCCGCAGCTCGTGGGATCTTCCCAGGCCAGGGATCGAACCGCCGCCCCTTGCACTGCAAGGCGTTGTCCTTACCCACTGGAGCACCAGGGGAAGCCCCTAGCCAGTGTTTTAAAAATCTAAGGCATGGACTTCCCCTGGTGGTCCAGTGGATAAGGACACCGCCTTGCAGTGCAAGGCGCGGTTCGATCCCTGGCCTGGGAAGATCCCACGTGCCGCTGGAGCGGATGGATCGATGTGTCCAATTACCGAGCCGGAGCTCTGGGCGCTATGCAACGACAGAGGCCACCTCGATGGGAGGCCCACGGAAGCTGAAGAACAAAGATGGATGAAAATGGAGAAATGAAAGACTAAAGAAGTGGCCCGCCCATCCTCCCTCCACACGCCAACCCCCAAAAGATAAATTGGTTCCAAATTGGGAAGAGAGTATGGCAAGGCTGTATATTGTCATCCTGATTATTTAATTTCTATGCAGAGTATATCATGTGAAATGCCAGGCAGGATGAATCACAAGGTTGTGAATCAGGATTGCTAGGAGAAATATCAAGAACCTCAGATATGCAGATGATACCACTCTAATGGCAGAAAGAGAAGAGAAGCTAAAGAGCCTCTTGATAAGGGTGGAAAGAGTGAAAAGGCTGGCTTGAAACTCAACATTCAGAAGCTGAGACCATCATATCCAAGTCCCATCACTTCATGGCAAATAGAAGGGGAAAAAGTGAAGTCAGTGACAGATTTTTGGGGAGGGGGGGCTCCAAAATCACTATAGAATTGTGAGTGCAGCTGTGAAAGTAGAAGAAGCTTCCTGCTGGAAGAAAAGCTATGACAAAACCTAGACAGTGTTTCTTTTTTTCTTTTTTTTTTTTTTAAAGATTTATTTATTTATTTATTTTTGGGCGGGGGTCGGTTTGGGGAGAGAGGGGAGCAGGCGGGCCACTTCTATTGGTCTTTCATTTCTCCATTTTCATCCGTCTTTGTTCTTCGGCTCCTGTGGGCCTCCCATCGCGGTGGCTTCTGTTGTCTCAGAGCACCGGCTCTGGGCGCATGCGCTCCAGAGCTCCGGCTGGGTAATTGGACACATCGGTCCAGCAGCTCCGCAGCTCGTGGGATCTTCCCAGGCCAGGGATCGAACCGCCGCCCCTTGCACTGCAAGGCGTTGTCCTTACCCACTGGAGCACCAGGGGAAGCCCCTAGCCAGTGTTTTAAAAATCTAAGGCATGGACTTCCCCTGGTGGTCCAGTGGATAAGGACACCGCCTTGCAGTGCAAGGGGCGCCGGTTCGATCCCTGGCCTGGGAAGATCCCACGTGCCGCGGAGCGGATGGATCGATGTGTCCAATTACCGAGCCGGAGCTCTGGGGCGCTATGCAACGACAGAGGCCACCTCGATGGGAGGCCCACGGAAGCTGAAGAACAAAGATGGATGAAAATGGAGAAATGAAAGACTAAAAGAAGTGGCCCGCCCATCCCCCTCCCTCCACACGCCAACCCCCCCCCCCAAAAGATAAATAAATTAAAAAAAAAAAAAAAGAAAAAATCTAAGGCATCACTTTGCTGACAAAGGTCCATATAGTCAAAGCTGTAGTTTTTCCAATAGTTATGTATTTATGTGAGAACTGGACCATAATATAGGCACAGTTCCAGAAAATTGATGCTTTCAAATTATGGTGCCGGAGGAGACTCTTGAGAGTCCTTTGGATTGCAAGGAGATCAAACCAGTCAATCCTAAAGGAAATCAATCCTGAATATTCATTGGAAGGACTGATGCTGAAGCTGAAGCTCCAGTACTTTGGCCACCTGATGTGAAGAACTGACTCACTGAAAAAGCCCCTGATGCTCAGAAAGGTTGAAGGCAAAAGCAGAAAGGAGGAGGGCTGAGAGGAGATGGTTAGATAACATCATCGCCTCAATGGACATGAGTTTGAGCAAATTCCAGGAGATAGCACATGACAGAGGAGCCTATTGTGCTGCAGTCCATGGGGCCACAGTCAGACACAGTTAGCCCATGGGTCCCTCAGAGTCATTCTTAGGGACTGAATAACAACATTATGCCTTCCCTGGCCAATTTCAGATGCATCTTTCACTAGTCTCCTGTCCCCACACCATGATGCCTATGATAACAGCCACCCTCTGAGAGTTCCAGTTCTAAAGGGCAGTGTTTGTGGTGGGCACACATGGATCCCAAAGATTAAAAAGGTGCTCCATTATTCCTGCCGAATGGTTGTTAAGATGTATAAGGCACAGGACCTATCATAGTGGTGTCAAATCCTATTTATCATCCTCAGCACATAGATGCTTTCTCGAATCTAGAATGTGTAAATTATCTCATTCTGTCAAACATTCTTCCCATTTCTATTGTTTATGGCATAAACATAACTTTGGCCTTCAAAGCCAGATTTTGTTTTCTCTCAACTTACTGTTCCTGCACAAAGTTTCACAAGTTCCTATTTAGAGATCTCAAAGTCAAGATCCTTGGTATACATGCTCTGTCAGCCATCCACTGCAGGCAGTTTGTCCTGGATCTCTTCCTTTGGCCCTCAAGAGATGAGCAAGGTCGAGTATGCACTGTTTGCACCTGTCAAACATTTTCCCAACTTCCTCGTCCAGCTCTTCCAGAAGGATGGCCTCTAGGCAACACATGTACTGTTTCCCATGCCCTCTGGTTTCCTGTTGGACTCTGCAAGAGGGAGTTGTAGCAGAAGGGTAGAGAGAACAGGCATGAGAGATCAGGGTGTTCTCTCCTAGCTCTCTGCTTGGAGGGTTGTCTGGGGCTAGCTTTGACCTAAAATGCTGCTCTGTCAAGGTTACACTCCCTCTGAAAACTTGCTTCCAGATCCCAGGAAGTGTACCCATCCTCCTTGTTTTTATCTTAGTGTGCTAACTGCTTACGTGCACAGGTGCAACTAAACTACAGCTTACTGCACTACCTCTTGGGATTCCTGAATACCTTACTCTCTGTTGGTAGTTCTTAAAAAAAATCCACACATATTTATTATTTTTCAAAACTGACATCTTGAAGTCAAAGCTATGGTTTTTTCAGTAGTCATGTACAGACTAGATGTGAGAGTTGGGCCATAAAGAATACTGAGTGATGAAGAACTGATGCTTTCAAAATGTGGTGCTGGAGAAGACACTTGAGAGTCTGTTGGACTGCAAGGAGATCAGACCGGTCAACCAGGAAATGAACCCTGAATATTCATTGGAAGGACTGATGCTGGAGCTCCAATCCTTTGGCTACTGGATGAGAGGAGCTGGCTCATTCGAAAAGACCTTGATGCTGAGAAAGATTGAGGGCAAGAGGAGAAGGGGATGACAAGAGGATGAGATGGTTGAGTGGGCATCACTTTCTCAATGGACCTAAGTTTGCGCAAACACTGGGAGATAGTGAAGGACAGGGAAGCCCAATGTGCTGCAATTCATGAGGTCACAGAGTCGTACACGACCGAACGACTGAACAACAACAAAGAGTGGAATCATTTTTCCATTTGAAGGAAGTCCTCATGCTACCTGAATGGTAAAAGATCTACAGGAAGTTACTGGGAAAAGTGTTTGTTCCTATTTAGAGATCTCAAAGTCAAGATCCTTGGTATACATGCTCTGTCAGCCATCCACTGCAGGCAGTTTGTCCTGGATCTCTTCCTTTGGCCCTCAAGAGATGAGCAAGGTCGAGTATGCACTGTTTGCACCTGTCAAACATTTTCCCAACTTCCTCGTCCAGCTCTTCCAGAAGGATGGCCTCTAGGCAACACATGTACTGTTTCCCATGCCCTCTGGTTTCCTGTTGGACTCTGCAAGAGGGAGTTGTAGCAGAAGGGTAGAGAGAACAGGCATGAGAGATCAGGGTGTTCTCTCCTAGCTCTCTGCTTGGAGGGTTGTCTGGGGCTAGCTTTGACCTAAAATGCTGCTCTGTCAAGGTTACACTCCCTCTGAAAACTTGCTTCCAGATCCCAGGAAGTGTACCCATCCTCCTTGTTTTTATCTTAGTGTGCTAACTGCTTACGTGCACAGGTGCAACTAAACTACAGCTTACTGCACTACCTCTTGGGATTCCTGAATACCTTACTCTCTGTTGGTAGTTCTTAAAAAAAATCCACACATATTTATTATTTTTCAAAACTGACATCTTGAAGTCAAAGCTATGGTTTTTTCAGTAGTCATGTACAGACTAGATGTGAGAGTTGGGCCATAAAGAATACTGAGTGATGAAGAACTGATGCTTTCAAAATGTGGTGCTGGAGAAGACACTTGAGAGTCTGTTGGACTGCAAGGAGATCAGACCGGTCAACCAGGAAATGAACCCTGAATATTCATTGGAAGGACTGATGCTGGAGCTCCAATCCTTTGGCTACTGGATGAGAGGAGCTGGCTCATTCGAAAAGACCTTGATGCTGAGAAAGATTGAGGGCAAGAGGAGAAGGGGATGACAAGAGGATGAGATGGTTGAGTGGGCATCACTTTCTCAATGGACCTAAGTTTGCGCAAACACTGGGAGATAGTGAAGGACAGGGAAGCCCAATGTGCTGCAATTCATGAGGTCACAGAGTCGTACACGACCGAACGACTGAACAACAACAAAGAGTGGAATCATTTTTCCATTTGAAGGAAGTCCTCATGCTACCTGAATGGTAAAAGATTACAATGACAGGAAGTTACTGGGAAAAGTGTTTGTTCATAGGAAAATACATCCCCTTAGGCTGACAGTCACAGATAATAGTGATAATAATTCAATCATGTTTTCAGTTGTGAAAAAAATAGCAACCTTCTCCAATTTTCTTTTAATTTATTCAGGATTTCCTTGCTCAAAAATGGCTACTATATTCTAGGAGCATCCACATCATATTATTAGGGTGAAGCATCCAGTCTATGACCATTCTCTAGACAAAGCCCTCTCAGGAAAGATGTCCATGGCATTAACAAGATCTTGCATTTCTTGCACGTAGCACTGGTTTGTCTGGGATCCCACTGTGCCATCCAGTTAATGCATATACATGGCATGCTCATTTTACCTACTATTTCAAGCATCCGTTTTCTCTTCTTTTTGTTCCTTACATGGCAGAATACAAAATAAACATCTTCCTCATTTCCTCCTACATTTACTGGGGCCCCGGAGCACTGAAACCTTGAGCTCCCTTAGGCCAACTCTTCTCTCTCATCTTTAAAGAAGCTAAGCATGTATATCATTTGATTGGTTTTCTTCCAAGCCTATGTCAGTCTTCGTTCCTCCCTGTGGACTTGTCACATAGAAGTGGGTCTCTTCATTTTCTTAAACTGCCAGTGTTACTTGAATTTCACTGATACTTGGGAACATTCTATTTTTCTGTGTACAGTAGTAAAGATATACCCTTGTGTCATTGCCTTAAAAATTATCCCCATTTTTGAAGGTGACTGAGTTCTCATGCTAGTCCTGAATTTTAAAAGCAGTACCAATCCCATTAACTGAACTCCTAGGATGGGGGAAGCCAATGACAGAGCTACCTTTTTGAGGTCAACCCCATTTCTAAAACTAATGTCCCTCAGATCCTTCCTTAGCTCAAGCAGACTTTATATGAAATATGTTATTTTGGTCACATTTTCCCTTCTTGTCTTTCTCTGCCACTCTGGTGGTAAAGCATCAATTGCCTCAGAGCACTTTTTTCTATCTGCTTGTCATAAAAACTTCTAATGACAGAGTCGTACACGACCGAACGACTGAACAACAACAAAGAGTGGAATCATTTTTCCATTTGAAGGAAGTCCTCATGCTACCTGAATGGTAAAAGATTACAATGACAGGAAGTTACTGGGAAAAGTGTTTGTTCATAGGAAAATACATCCCCTTAGGCTGACAGTCACAGATAATAGTGATAATAATTCAATCATGTTTTCAGTTGTGAAAAAAATAGCAACCTTCTCCAATTTTCTTTTAATTTATTCAGGATTTCCTTGCTCAAAAATGGCTACTATATTCTAGGAGCATCCACATCATATTATTAGGGTGAAGCATCCAGTCTATGACCATTCTCTAGACAAAGCCCTCTCAGGAAAGATGTCCATGGCATTAACAAGATCTTGCATTTCTTGCACGTAGCACTGGTTTGTCTGGGATCCCACTGTGCCATCCAGTTAATGCATATACATGGCATGCTCATTTTACCTACTATTTCAAGCATCCGTTTTCTCTTCTTTTTGTTCCTTACATGGCAGAATACAAAATAAACATCTTCCTCATTTCCTCCTACATTTACTGGGGCCCCGGAGCACTGAAACCTTGAGCTCCCTTAGGCCAACTCTTCTCTCTCATCTTTAAAGAAGCTAAGCATGTATATCATTTGATTGGTTTTCTTCCAAGCCTATGTCAGTCTTCGTTCCTCCCTGTGGACTTGTCACATAGAAGTGGGTCTCTTCATTTTCTTAAACTGCCAGTGTTACTTGAATTTCACTGATACTTGGGAACATTCTATTTTTCTGTGTACAGTAGTAAAGATATACCCTTGTGTCATTGCCTTAAAAATTATCCCCATTTTTGAAGGTGACTGAGTTCTCATGCTAGTCCTGAATTTTAAAAGCAGTACCAATCCCATTAACTGAACTCCTAGGATGGGGGAAGCCAATGACAGAGCTACCTTTTTGAGGTCAACCCCATTTCTAAAACTAATGTCCCTCAGATCCTTCCTTAGCTCAAGCAGACTTTATATGAAATATGTTATTTTGGTCACATTTTCCCTTCTTGTCTTTCTCTGCCACTCTGGTGGTAAAGCATCAATTGCCTCAGAGCACTTTTTTCTATCTGCTTGTCATAAAAACTTCTAATGATCTTTTCAAAATGTAAATTTTGTCATGTCATTGTTCCTGCTTAAAATACTCTCATGGCTTCCATGTACTCCAAGTATTATCTAATATATATATATGAATTATATGAATATATGTCATACATCACACATACAGAAATCTTTTGCATGGTCTGGAAGATACTGCTAGTCTGGGTTCTGAGGCCTCCTGACCCTTATTTGCCACACCCGGCCACACTGACTTAATATTGATTTCATGGAAATGTTATGTTGTAGTTAAAGGGTGAATAGGCAGACTTGGTAAGGAGGCCAGTGGTTTCCAAGGAGGAGGAGGAAAAGGAGGGAAAACAAATATTTTCTGATCTGTGTTTGCCATGATAATGATCTGTTCTACTGGAAATTAACTTTCTTAAAACCTGGAATTACTCTTACTGTCTTTTGGATGCAAACTGTGTTTACATTGGAATGTCTCAGTTACCCTCATTGCTTTATGGATGCAAACAATTTTTGCACTGGAATGTCTCATCTAGTCCTGATGTCTGGAGAGCATCCTCTGGCTATGTCAGTGTTGTGGGAGTGGGTCTAGTAAGACTTTTACAACCTAGTTAATAACCAGCTGAAAAAGTATAAAATGGCCCACCTAAACCAGCTGCTCAGGTACTCTCCTATCCCCTTCCAATGCCTTTTGCTGGAAGCTTTCTCTCTCCCATTTTTTTTAAATAAAACTTGCTGCATGAAGCTCAGAGGGACAAAAGCTCTGAGGTTTTTTGTTCCTAAAGCAAACTTTTCTCCTTTGGAGGTGATGAATTTGACACCATTTACCATAAGCCATCTACCATTATATATCATCAATCACTAAATCATGTCTGACTCTTTATGACCCAGTGGACTGTAACACAACAGGATCTTTTGTCCATGGGATTCTCCAGGCAAGAATACTGGAGTGGTTAGCCATTCCTTTCTCCAGGGGATCTTTCCAACTCACTCCCATATGCTTACGAGTCCTTTTTCCTCTCTCTCTCTCTCTTTTTCTTTTCTTTTTTTTTTTTAAACAATTTTGGTATATATATATATATATTGCCTCTAAGTCATCATTTATTTTTCATCAATCTTTATTCTTTGGCATGTGTGGGCCTCCCATTGCAGCAGCCTCTCTTATTGCAGAGCACCAGCTCTGGGCACATGTGCTTCAGAGCACTGGCTTGTAATTGCACACACTGGCCCAGCTGTTCCTCAGCACGTGGGATCTTCCCCGGCCAGGGATCAAACCAGTGTCCCTTGCACTGCAAGGCAGATTCTTTAACCACTGGACCACCAGGGAAGCTGTCGTTTTTAATTTCAAGCCAGTTTAAGAACTATTTCTAGGAAAACTTGTGCTGACCTCCCAATTTAAGACAACTCCTTTGTTGCACCCTTGCCTAGGGCATAATCTTTGTCCTATATTTTAAAAAGAGTCAAAGCATTTGTCTCAGTTTCAATTTTGAAAATAATCCAATTCAGTTACTCTCTAGGCAATCGTTTGGTTGATATTTGTCTCTACTATTAGAGTATAAACTCAGAACAAAGTTTTGTCATGTAAGACATGATAATTTTGTCATTGTTTTCCTACCACCCTGTGAAGTGCCTGCAACATGGTGGGCTTCCAACAAACAACATGGGAAAGGAATATCTAGATATATATTCACCTTCTCATATGCTTTCCTTTTCTCTAAGCTTCATTTCACCTTTCTCTTACTCTAAAACATATGTAATCTTCCCTTTCTTTGTTTGGTACTTTGCTTTTCGTCCCTCTCTAGCCATTTCTTCAAGCCAGGGTTTATTATTATTATTATTATTTTTAACATTTATTTATTTATTTATTGAGGGGTGGGGTGGGGAGGGAGGGGGACGGGTGGGCCACTTCTAATGATCTTTCATTTGTCTATTTTCATCCGTCTTTGTTCTTTAGCTCTTGTGGGCCTCCCATCGCGTTGGCCTCTGTTGTTGCAGAGTGCCTGCTCTGGGCACATGCGCTCCAGTGCTTCGGCTCGGTAATTGGACACATCAGTCCAGCCACCCCGCGACACGTGGGATCTTCCCAGGTCAGGGATTGAACCGGCGCCCCTTGCACTGCAAGGTGGTGTCCTTACCCACTGGACCACCTGGGAAGCCCCAAGCCGGGGTTTAGATGTTACTTTCTCCCAGAGATATATTCTTGGACCAAAAATTAAGAAATAGGTCCCCTGATATTTTTCCCTTAACATATACACACTTTGCTCATAGAAGTTATTTAATAGACTTATTCCTCAGTAAACTATGATAATCATGAGGTATAAAATGCATCCTTTTTGGATACCATTTTGAATACCTCACACAAAACCTGATGCTCCATAGGTTTGTTTCTCCTAGTGCTACATGTGAAGTTGCACAGCTCCTGAACTTATGTACTTCAAAAAAGAGAACACTCTTGCATTGTTGGTGGGAATGTAAACTGATACAACCACTATGGAAGACAGTATGGAGATTCCTCAAAAAACTAAGAATAGAAGCACCATATGACCCAGCAATCCCACTATTAGGCTTATACCCTGATGAAAACAAAATTGAAAGAGACACCTGTACCCCAGTGTTCATTTTAGTACTCCACACAATAGCTAGAATATGGAAGCACTCTAGATATTCATCGATGAATGAATGGATTCATTCAAAAAGTGAAAAAGAGAAGGACAAAGATAGTATACTAACACATATATATGGAATCCAGTAAGTTTGTACTGATATATACACAAACAGAGCATCAATGGAAGAACAGTCTTAGAGAACAGACCTATGGACTTTGGGGAGAGGGAAGAGTAGGTGAGAGATATGGAAAGAGCAACACAGAACTCTCTACTATCTTATGTAAAAGACATAACTACCGTCAATGTGCTCTGGGAGTAAGGGATCGTACATGGGGGCTATGTGACAGCCTGGAGGGATGGGAAGAGGGGGCAGGGGATATACATATGGCTAATCTGGAATTACATATCTATAGACAACAAGACTCTGTGAAAGCAAAAAACAAACAAAAAAAAACAACCTTGTGATTGTGAAAAAAATGAAGCTTCTTACCATGAGCTGTGTTTGAGCTATGTCATCAAAGAAATGACATTATTGACAAGGTTGATCTGGTGCTATTTCTTATACTAATGCTAATCAAGGAGATAATTATCTGGCTCAGGACTGTAGCATATTTCCTCGGCGGCGCCCCTTGCACTGCAAGGTGGTGTCCTTACCCACTGGACCACCTGGGAAGCCCCAAGCCGGGGTTTAGATGTTACTTTCTCCCAGAGATATATTCTTGGACCAAAAATTAAGAAATAGGTCCCCTGATATTTTTCCCTTAACATATACACACTTTGCTCATAGAAGTTATTTAATAGACTTATTCCTCAGTAAACTATGATAATCATGAGGTATAAAATGCATCCTTTTTGGATACCATTTTGAATACCTCACACAAAACCTGATGCTCCATAGGTTTGTTTCTCCTAGTGCTACATGTGAAGTTGCACAGCTCCTGAACTTATGTACTTCAAAAAAGAGAACACTCTTGCATTGTTGGTGGGAATGTAAACTGATACAACCACTATGGAAGACAGTATGGAGATTCCTCAAAAAACTAAGAATAGAAGCACCATATGACCCAGCAATCCCACTATTAGGCTTATACCCTGATGAAAACAAAATTGAAAGAGACACCTGTACCCCAGTGTTCATTTTAGTACTCCACACAATAGCTAGAATATGGAAGCACTCTAGATATTCATCGATGAATGAATGGATTCATTCAAAAGTGAAAAAGAGAAGGACAAAGATAGTATACTAACACATATATATGGAATCCAGTAAGTTTGTACTGATATATACACAAACAGAGCATCAATGGAAGAACAGTCTTAGAGAACAGACCTATGGACTTTGGGGAGAGGGAAGAGTAGGTGAGAGATATGGAAAGAGCAACACAGAACTCTCTACTATCTTATGTAAAAGACATAACTACCGTCAATGTGCTCTGGGAGTAAGGGATCGTACATGGGGGCTATGTGACAGCCTGGAGGGATGGGAAGAGGGGGCAGGGGATATACATATGGCTAATCTGGAATTACATATCTATAGACAACAAGACTCTGTGAAAGCAAAAAACAAACAAAAAAAAACAACCTTGTGATTGTGAAAAAAATGAAGCTTCTTACCATGAGCTGTGTTTGAGCTATGTCATCAAAGAAATGACATTATTGACAAGGTTGATCTGGTGCTATTTCTTATACTAATGCTAATCAAGGAGATAATTATCTGGCTCAGAAAGGTGAAAAATATTGCCCAGGGTGTCTTTGAAGCCATGAACTTTAGCCCAGTATTCTTCTAACTTCTACTCATATATAACTTACCATACACTCTAATCATTTTTATGACATACTTATTGTGCAACTTCTTTGGAACACTCATTGCTTATGGTATTTTATAGGATAAAAGAGAATGTAAGACCTATTTACAGAGTTCAAAATACCATGGTTATGTAGGTGAACCTGCAAACTGACATTATGCTATCGAGGCCCAAAATTAACAATGTAAAAACAAAGAGCAAATGGTGTGGTACTGAAATGTAAGAACTTAAAAACAAAGTGATCACTAGAGGTCAGAAGAGACAAAACAAATCAGATGTCTTGAAGGAACTAGGACCTGAGTTTCTTCCTGAAAATTGAATGATACTTGCTTTACAGGACAAGGAGAATATTCCTGGATGATGTCTACAGAATTAGTAAAGCCTTGTAAATCCCCTAGTTTTAAAAAGTAACATCATGTCTGCCATCTGCAGTCATAGATATGCAAAGTCATACCCAGTGAAATCACATCCCCTCTTGAGATTCCCTGCCACTCTTGTACCATTAACATTTCAGGTATTTCTTTTTAGAAACAAATTAGAATATATTATAAACATAAACTTCATTGTGATTGATTTAATCTTATTTGTGTCTCCTAAAGCCAGAAGAGAGTACATTATTTATTGATCTCCAAGCCACATTCTTCTGCTTTACTATTACTAAATGAATTTTGACCTATGAAGAATGACCCATGGAGTCAAATGTCATCTCCTACTAGATAGAGTGCTAATTCCTGTTACTAAAATGGTCTTCTTCTTATCCTAGAAATGTAATGCATATGTTGCCTATTATAGGATTTCAATAAAATATTGATGCACTAATACCTTATCCGCTTAAAGGATATGAGGTCGAGAGTTCAAGAAGAAGGGTAGTCTAGTCAGAGCCTCATCATAGAAGGATACTCAAAATGCAGGGCTTCTGGATGGAAGAAAGAAGAATGCCGTGCTGGCATGCATTTCATGGATTTTGCTCTAATAAGGTTTGTGCCATTCAACAGTTCTGGAAGGGACTCTGTGAAGTAGGAATTGGAAGTAAAATTTGTTACATACATTAAACAGATTCTTCTAACTTCTACTCATATATAACTTACCATACACTCTAATCATTTTTATGACATACTTATTGTGCAACTTCTTTGGAACACTCATTGCTTATGGTATTTTATAGGATAAAAGAGAATGTAAGACCTATTTACAGAGTTCAAAATACCATGGTTATGTAGGTGAACCTGCAAACTGACATTATGCTATCGAGGCCCAAAATTAACAATGTAAAAACAAAGAGCAAATGGTGTGGTACTGAAATGTAAGAACTTAAAAACAAAGTGATCACTAGAGGTCAGAAGAGACAAAACAAATCAGATGTCTTGAAGGAACTAGGACCTGAGTTTCTTCCTGAAAATTGAATGATACTTGCTTTACAGGACAAGGAGAATATTCCTGGATGATGTCTACAGAATTAGTAAAGCCTTGTAAATCCCCTAGTTTTAAAAAGTAACATCATGTCTGCCATCTGCAGTCATAGATATGCAAAGTCATACCCAGTGAAATCACATCCCTCTTGAGATTCCCTGCCACTCTTGTACCATTAACATTTCAGGTATTTCTTTTAGAAACAAATTAGAATATATTATAAACATAAACTTCATTGTGATTGATTTAATCTTATTTGTGTCTCCTAAAGCCAGAAGAGAGTACATTATTTATTGATCTCCAAGCCACATTCTTCTGCTTTACTATTACTAAATGAATTTTGACCTATGAAGAATGACCCATGGAGTCAAATGTCATCTCCTACTAGATAGAGTGCTAATTCCTGTTACTAAAATGGTCTTCTTCTTATCCTAGAAATGTAATGCATATGTTGCCTATTATAGGATTTCAATAAAATATTGATGCACTAATACCTTATCCGCTTAAAGGATATGAGGTCGAGAGTTCAAGAAGAAGGGTAGTCTAGTCAGAGCCTCATCATAGAAGGATACTCAAAATGCAGGGCTTCTGGATGGAAGAAAGAAGAATGCCGTGCTGGCATGCATTTCATGGATTTTGCTCTAATAAGGTTTGTGCCATTCAACAGTTCTGGAAGGGACTCTGTGAAGTAGGAATTGGAAGTAAAATTTGTTACATACATTAAACAGGGCCATATTGAGATCTTTTAATGTGACTATCATTCTATGCTGTTGGATTATTATTTCTCTACTTAATACTTTATATTTACAGGAATATAGCACAGAAAATATGTAATCTGCTTTAGATAGCAATTGTTAATTAGTGGACTTTGCCTATGTTAGGTTAAAAAGTGTCTTCATTATCAGAGCCAGGCAAAATCCCTTCCCCCAAATACCTATGCACTGTATTAGCTGAATATTGTAAATTTTTAGAAAAACTTCAGAAGAATTTATTGAAGTGACTGAACTATTTGAAATGAGAAACACACCTTTTAAATATGTGTTTTTTTTTTTTTTTAATGTTTTTCAGTAGGTTCTGGTACTATGTTCCAGTTTTCCTTCCTAGTGTTCTAGTGTAACTATCTGAATAATTTATTTTCTAATTTGTTCTTGATGCTTCTTTTTCTAAGGTTGGAAGATTCTTTTGTGACATTCAAGTAAGGCTCTTGTGCTTTGCTATCTAGGCTGAATGTCTGCCTCTGGGGTCTGAGTCCTTGTTTTATGTAGTGGTCAAAGTACAGTCTTTAAAAGACATCTTTTTCAGTTGTCTTCCACAAACAGTTTTGCTTCCTTCCAATATAGTCTGCAAAATGCTGCCTTCCTGTTTGACTATTAGTGGTGAAGTTGTATCTCTTAGCCTCGGTCTCTAACCTGAACATTCTGAATCATAGTGATTGACGGAATTTTATCTGCCAGCTGCATTCTTACATCCACAACTTGCCTTCTGCTTTTTTATGTGTGCAAGCAATATTGTTAATCCTTTGGGCTGGCAGCAAGTCTTTATTTGACTTAAGAGCTGAAAATAATTACCCAGTTCTTACCTAGCTCCACAGCATGTCCTTTCTAATAAATTAAATAACCCTTCATCAGTAAAGATCACTCTGTTTCTTCTGTTTAATCTCTTCATGACTAGTTTTGTTTAAATGTATTATTATTCTTCACTAGGACCTTTTCAGATAAATTATTTTACTTGATCTTCATCTGATATGTTAGGAAAAGAAAAAGAATACACACATGTATACACACATATAGCTTGTGATTTTTTTTTTTTTTTTAACTCTGTTGCATTGGTCCCTATAAAACTATTCCTTTGGGTTAAGGTGTCTGGGGCTATTACTTGGATGGAGAATTACGTAGCAGAATACAAAGAATAGAGTCAAATTACATACTTCTAAAGTATCTAAATAGCCTTGAAAATCAGGGTTTTGATTTGCAAGGGCAAGAAAAGGTTTTGGAGTTTAGAAAGCCTGTTTTTGCATATCAAAGGCAAAGCCCTAAAGGAATCAAGGCTTAGGGCTTCTGCCACTATGACTTCTTTTTCTTTTTTCTAAGAAAAGCAAACCTCCCCATTTCCTTACTAAGCAAAACTAGAAATATAAGTGAAAGCTATTAGTACTTGGCTAACATGAGTTCAGAAATTGATTCAAACCTATCAAGACACTCTCTCCACAGGCAGTGGGAAATAGTAATACCTCTGATAGAGTCTGGTTTAGATTTGCTAGTGTGCTGGATCTCACTTGTTGTTGACACCCTGAGAAGTGAGGAGTCTGGTAGAAAAATCCATGTGCCAACATTCTGTGGTGTTACAGGAACAGGGACCTCTCTTGTCTTAACACTTGGAAATGAACTGTGGGAGGACACACCTGCTGACAAAGCAAGAGACTATCTGGGAGGGGCACCCAGGGTGGAAAGCAGGAGGGTGTAAGGGAACCCAGGACTGCTCTGTTATGTGGCTCACAGTCTTGAGTTTTACAGTGATAGGATTCGTTTCCAGGTGGTCTCTGGCCAATCCTTCTGACTCAGGGTCCTTCTCGGTGGTGCACGCAGTGTTCAGCTAAGGTGGATTCCAAGGAGGAGGAATCTGGGGGGGTGGTAGGACATGTGGGCTGGCAGCAAGTCTTTATTTGACTTAAGAGCTGAAAATAATTACCCAGTTCTTACCTAGCTCCACAGCATGTCCTTTCTAATAAATTAAATAACCCTTCATCAGTAAAGATCACTCTGTTTCTTCTGTTTAATCTCTTCATGACTAGTTTTGTTTAAATGTATTATTATTCTTCACTAGGACCTTTTCAGATAAATTATTTTACTTGATCTTCATCTGATATGTTAGGAAAAGAAAAAGAATACACACATGTATACACACATATAGCTTGTGATTTTTTTTTTTTTTTTAACTCTGTTGCATTGGTCCCTATAAAACTATTCCTTTGGGTTAAGGTGTCTGGGGCTATTACTTGGATGGAGAATTACGTAGCAGAATACAAAGAATAGAGTCAAATTACATACTTCTAAAGTATCTAAATAGCCTTGAAAATCAGGGTTTTGATTTGCAAGGGCAAGAAAAGGTTTTGGAGTTTAGAAAGCCTGTTTTTGCATATCAAAGGCAAAGCCCTAAAGGAATCAAGGCTTAGGGCTTCTGCCACTATGACTTCTTTTTCTTTTTTCTAAGAAAAGCAAACCTCCCCATTTCCTTACTAAGCAAAACTAGAAATATAAGTGAAAGCTATTAGTACTTGGCTAACATGAGTTCAGAAATTGATTCAAACCTATCAAGACACTCTCTCCACAGGCAGTGGGAAATAGTAATACCTCTGATAGAGTCTGGTTTAGATTTGCTAGTGTGCTGGATCTCACTTGTTGTTGACACCCTGAGAAGTGAGGAGTCTGGTAGAAAAATCCATGTGCCAACATTCTGTGGTGTTACAGGAACAGGGACCTCTCTTGTCTTAACACTTGGAAATGAACTGTGGGAGGACACACCTGCTGACAAAGCAAGAGACTATCTGGGAGGGGCACCCAGGGTGGAAAGCAGGAGGGTGTAAGGGAACCCAGGACTGCTCTGTTATGTGGCTCACAGTCTTGAGTTTTACAGTGATAGGATTCGTTTCCAGGTGGTCTCTGGCCAATCCTTCTGACTCAGGGTCCTTCTCGGTGGTGCACGCAGTGTTCAGCTAAGGTGGATTCCAAGGAGGAGGAATCTGGGGGGGTGGTAGGACATGTGGTATCTCCTTTTGACCATTCTAAACTCTTCTGATTGATGGTGTAAGATGCTTATTAGCTCTGCGTTCCTTAAGAGGACCTCCAGTCATAAAATAACTGTCACAAATGGTTACAATTGTACCTGACCAGGATGGGTGGTTTCAGTCAGTGTGTTTCCCCTAACAGTAGTATTGGTGAACAGTGTCAGGAAATATTTAGGCAGGGAAGACCTGAAAAAGCTCCTAGTGCCCATGGGTCAAATTATGGAGAACACTCAAATGAGAAGATAATATTTATCATTCAAACTGTGGGAAACTTCTGAGAAAAAAAAAATGTGTGCACATTTATTAAGCCAACACAAACCATACAGTTCAGGGAAAAGAGAATGTACAGTCATCTTACAGAGAAGCCTATGTGTTTCAAGAGAGAGCCAGAGGATCTAGGATGAAATCACAGAAGGCAAAAAATAGAATATATCTGAGGCTGGGACTATGGGTATCTTAATAGATGCCAAAAGGAATAGATACTGTTAATGGAAGGTCATGCAAGGAGCATGGACATCTCAAAATGTAGCACCATTGGGCAGATAATGACTACATATATCCAAAGATTCCTATATCCTCTAAAAAAACCAATGGATCCATACTCCATCTAAAAAAGAAACGGAAAATTTTCTTTGACGTAATCTGAGGATTAAAAGGGATTGCCTTGTAGCTCAGCTGGTAAAGGATATGCTGCAATGCAGGAGGCCCTGGTTTGATCCCAGGGTTGGGAAGCTTCCTGAGAGAAGGGATAGGCTGTCTATTCCAGGATTCTCAGAGTGGGTAGCCTATCCCTTCTCCAGGGAATTTTAACCAGGAGACAGTCTTTCAGAGAACTCTGAAAATTGTTCTGGAGAGGCAAAGAGGGAGGTCAGTGTATATGTGATTTTGCTGAAGGGAACACCTGCAAACAAGCACATGTCTCAGGATAAGGTTGCTGCCAGTCACAAAGAATATTCATCTTATAGATCATATGTTTGATCAGTTGTTTCAAGTCCCCTAAATCATCATTAATCTTATCTGAGGATGAGCTACATATTTTAAAAAATTAATTATTTATTTTTGGCTATTCTGGGTTTTCACTGCTGTTGCAAGGAGTGGGGGCTACTCTCAAGTTGAGGTGAGCAGGCTTCTTGTTGCTGTGACTTCTCTTGTTGTGGAAATCGGGCTCTAGGGCACATAGGCTTCAGTAGTTGTAGCACATGGGCTCAATAGTTGTGGCTCACGGGCTTAGTTGCTCTGCAGCATGTGGGATCTTCCTGTATCAGGGATCAACCCCTTGTCTCCTGCATTGGCAGGTGAACTTTTCACCACAGAGCCACCAGGGAAGCCCCTCAGCTGCATATTTGTTAATAGAAGTACTGAACCTCTTAGAGAATTGGGAAAGGAATGTTACCTTCTAAAAAATTACAGGGCTGGCATCAGAAGAAGAGAAATTGATCTTTGTGGTTGAGCAGGTATTTCTGCCTCTGGGGAGAATGGTTAGCATTTACTGCAAATACACAGGGAAATGTGGGGTGGGCGGGGGCAACCCACTCCAGTATTCTTGCCTGGGAAATCACATGGACAGAAGAACCTGGTGGGCTACAATCTGTGGAGTCACAAAAGATTTAGACACAACATAGCGACTAAAACAACAACACACATACACACTCAGGGAAAGGAGGAGGCCAAAGGTCAGAGGAACACTTTTATGTTTAACTTTTTCATACCTTAAAGATGAATTTTTATTTCACTAATCCTAGGTAAGATTGTATAACACAGGAGATGGACAGGAAGCAGAGAGAAAATTATAAAAGGCAAAGAAAACTATTTAGTGTTTAATATTAAGTTTATGGTAACAAGCTAACAGATATATAATGACTAGAGTCAGAACTTCAGTTACAGAAGCAGTCTTACTTATTTTTACTCAAATTTTTACTTAACTAAGATTTTGGCTTAAAAATAAATTTTTATTATCTATACCCATAAACTAAACAAAACAGGAAATATTGATTCCATTTTTTAGATGAAGAAAGTGAGGCTCAAAGTCATTTATAGTCCGAGCCCAAATCTCAAAACATGTAAGGCTTAATGCAAGAACTGTATCATCTGGTTCTTTTTGGAATATTTAAAATAATATTTCTTTTTCCCCTCAATTTTGCTTATGTAGAATTACCCCTTAATCCACACTTTTATAAAGGCATCTTCTTTTCTTTTATACTGGGAATCATTTTCAGGATCAGAGTAGGATTCTGAATTGGTATAATCAAGCTAATGTGTAATTTTTATGGCCTTTTATTTTATTTGACTTTTTTTGATTGTAAATGTTTCTAGTAAAAGATCTAGCTTCCTATTTTTTTCATGTTTCTTCATACCTCCTACCGCTGTCTATCAAAATTTAATAATATTTGCATTTATTTATTATTCACACACTCATCCACCATAAAATGTAACATTCATAAAGGAGGGAGATGTGTCTTTTTTGTTCACTTTTGTATTTGTGGCTGAAACACTCAGCACACATAACAAGCAGAGTAAGAATTTGTTTAACCCATTCATTAATGAAGAAGTAGTTGAGCCTCATCAAATATAACACTAGAACAAACAGCAAGTTGCTGATTAATTACAAGTTTAATTTTTGTGAGTACCATTTAATTAATCATGTGAATATACTATCATCAATATCTCTAGAAGGGTCATTCTCAAATTCTATCATGCTTACTGATCACTTGATGAACTAGTTAAAAGTGTAGAACTTCAAACACAGCATTAAAAATTCTGCTGTAGTGGATTTGGAATACCGCCCCCCACCATCACTTAGCAGTCATCTAACAAGTATTGTAAAGAATATGGTCAAGTTATCATTTCATTTCAGGCTCCAGAGCTTTTACTCAGATTTTACTGTATAAGGTATATTTTTTACACCTCCTAGCATTTTCTCCCCACTATGTAGTACTGATTTTTACTAATTACACACCAATAAAATATATACCAATTTCTTACTTCATAAATAAAATATGGAATATGAAATCAAGTTTGATAAAAGGGTTGCATGTTCTTGGCTGACATTGATGTAGATTTTGCTTATAATTTTTACTATACCCATAAACTAAACAAAACAGGAAATATTGATTCCATTTTTTAGATGAAGAAAGTGAGGCTCAAAGTCATTTATAGTCCGAGCCCAAATCTCAAAACATGTAAGGCTTAATGCAAGAACTGTATCATCTGGTTCTTTTTGGAATATTTAAAATAATATTTCTTTTTCCCCTCAATTTTGCTTATGTAGAATTACCCCTTAATCCACACTTTTATAAAGGCATCTTCTTTTCTTTTATACTGGGAATCATTTTCAGGATCAGAGTAGGATTCTGAATTGGTATAATCAAGCTAATGTGTAATTTTTATGGCCTTTTATTTTATTTGACTTTTTTTGATTGTAAATGTTTCTAGTAAAAGATCTAGCTTCCTATTTTTTTCATGTTTCTTCATACCTCCTACCGCTGTCTATCAAAATTTAATAATATTTGCATTTATTTATTATTCACACACTCATCCACCATAAAATGTAACATTCATAAAGGAGGGAGATGTGTCTTTTTTGTTCACTTTTGTATTTGTGGCTGAAACACTCAGCACACATAACAAGCAGAGTAAGAATTTGTTTAACCCATTCATTAATGAAGAAGTAGTTGAGCCTCATCAAATATAACACTAGAACAAACAGCAAGTTGCTGATTAATTACAAGTTTAATTTTTGTGAGTACCATTTAATTAATCATGTGAATATACTATCATCAATATCTCTAGAAGGGTCATTCTCAAATTCTATCATGCTTACTGATCACTTGATGAACTAGTTAAAAGTGTAGAACTTCAAACACAGCATTAAAAATTCTGCTGTAGTGGATTTGGAATACCGCCCCCCACCATCACTTAGCAGTCATCTAACAAGTATTGTAAAGAATATGGTCAAGTTATCATTTCATTTCAGGCTCCAGAGCTTTTACTCAGATTTTACTGTATAAGGTATATTTTTTACACCTCCTAGCATTTTCTCCCCACTATGTAGTACTGATTTTTACTAATTACACACCAATAAAATATATACCAATTTCTTACTTCATAAATAAAATATGGAATATGAAATCAAGTTTGATAAAAGTTGCATGTTCTTGGCTGACATTGCATGTAGATGGGGACTTGGATTTTAAACATGCTCAACTGGTGAGTTCATGATTGATTTAGTCATCTGTAATATAAGTAGTAAGTCTGGTCATCCAGAGTTATATTTGCAAACAA
The DNA here is from genome assembly GCA_022376925.1 of Tragulus kanchil. Taxonomy (NCBI): domain Eukaryota; kingdom Metazoa; phylum Chordata; class Mammalia; order Artiodactyla; family Tragulidae; genus Tragulus; species Tragulus kanchil. Next base: position 18,694,445 of record JAIOJX010000025.1, read on the forward strand.
ACTGGGATTGCATTTTGGAAGAAAACATGTATTTTTAGCAAAAAAAACACAAGGATGATAGAAAAACGTTAGAGGAATCATTAAGTTTGTTCTCCTATCTCTTCTCTAGAAGACACAGAGTCATGAGCACTGCATAGTTCATCTTACATATTCTGATACTGTATGTCAATGCATTTTTCTTGGAGTTAATAGATATTTAGTTTCCAAGAACATAAGAAGGATGTAATCATTAATATAACATGAACACAGTGTATTCTAACATGGGTGGTATGCTGTTTGTCTTCATCTTATTAGGTCCATTAGTGACTTTTTACATAAAAACACTTCTGCTACCAGGTGTATACTAGCAAGACCTAAATCTGTAGCTAAGAGCTATCTCTCAACCAAGTTCCTGATTTAGATATCCAACTGCTATAGATTTCACAATCAAAAGTCTCATTAGGTCCCATACTGGATTCCTGATCTTCCCGCAACCAAACATGTTCTGTCAACAGCTTCTCCCACATCAAGTGAGGAATTTTCATTCTCTTCTTAAGCTCAGTTCCCAAAGTATATTTTTATATTTGAGTGCTTCTCTCTCTCTCTGTCCCTCCCTCTCTCTCTAATGCATGTATGCTGTTTCAGTCGTGCCCAACTCTTTGTGACCCTAAGGACTATAGCCCACTGGGCTCCTCTGTCCATGGGATTCTCCAGGAAAGAATATTGGAGCAGCTTGCCATGCCCTCTGATCCAGGGTATCTTCCTGATCCAGGGATCGAACTGTGTCTCTCATGTCTCCTGCATTGGTAGGTGGGTTCTTTACCACTAACTCAACCTGGGAAGCCCATAAAGTAGAATAAATCACTTATTTTCCTGAAGTCTACGATGGATTCTAATTTCATTTACAGTAAATCAGAATCCTGAAATTGACCTGTAAGACCCTACGTGACCTGGTCCTACTTCAGTCTCCAAAATCTTCCCTGCAAACTTTCCCTCTCCTCCACTTCCCTCCAGCCACACTAGGTTTTTTTCTCTGGTTTGTATTCTAAAGTAAACACGGTTAACCACCTCACTCCTTCCGGGTCTTGTTCAGATCTCACCTCCTTAATTAGGTCTACCCTACTCATCATTTAGGGCTTTCCAGGGGGCTCAGTGGTAAAGAATTCCCCCTGCCAGTATAGGAAATGCAGGTTTGATACCTGAGTCGGGAAGATCTCCAAGAGAAGGAAATGGCAACTCGCTTCAGTATATTTCCTTGGGAAATCCCATGGACACGACTTAGTGAGTAACACAACAACAAACAACAATAAATTTATCCCATTTGATATTGTAACCTGCTTTCACCTCTCGTCATCCCTCCATGAGCCCCACTGCCACTCTACGTTTTCCTTTTACATAGTTGTTATAGTCATCAAACAAAATATACATTTTCTTAATCATTTATTCATCTTAAGGAAACATGCTATTGTAAGAAATAGTACATAAATATACATGTGTATTTATGTGAATGGTCACAAACCCAAAGCTGGGTAATCGCTGCTGAGGCTAAAAAATTAAGCACTGCAAGCAGTCTAGATTACTCTCATGCCCTCTCATACTGTTCTGCTGTCTTTCCTCTGCAGATATTATTACTGCCTTGATTTCTCGTGCTTCAAATTTTGTGGGGTTTGAACTTTATATACAGAAGTGTGTGTGTATGCATATGTGCCCATGCCTGTGCTTTCTCTTTCTCTATTGTTCAATGCAGTGGTAGTGTTTAACTTTTCACTGTTGTGTACTTTTTATTGTGTAACATATGACAATTTATTTGTTCATTCTCTTGGTGAAGTGATAAAACTTTGTTTATAAAGTTATATGAGATTATAATCTTTGTTGTTTGTAGTCTATTTTACCCCCAGGTTTTTAAGTTTGATAAGGATAAGGGTTTTACTGTTTTATTAATTAACACAAAAAACTAGAATAGTGCCTGTAACATTGTAAGCAGCTTAATATTTGTTGAATTAAAATGAATCAGCTGGAACATGGACATGATTCCTTTGGCCTATTTTAAAGTTCATTGTTGGAAAACAATGCAAATCCTTAAATTTTGATTTTCTGAAAATTTTTATGCATGCATCATCAGTACATTTATAAAATTTACAGGCAATTGGCAGATTAAATAATGATGTGGAGAATATACTGTTAGTGTATGTAAGCAATTTGGTGAAACATAACTGAAACTGGCTTCGATGGCCTACATAAATCACAGAAAATCGAAGGATAAGATTTGACCAGAATTTTCAAAAAAGAGTCCGACTACGCTATTATATAAATAAGATTACAGTATCAAATTTAATAATATAAACTCACAAAATATTTTAAAATTTTGCAAATATCTAAGAAACATTCTATTCTAATACACTAGATAAAACAGTCATTTCCTAGTCTTGGAAAATAGGTATCACAGACAAGAAACACCTGAATGTGTAAATTTTATGTATTTTTTATCAAAATTGTTTTTATTTTATAAAAGACATCAAACAAAATATACATTTTCTTAATCATTTATTCATCTTAAGGAAACATGCTATTGTAAGAAATAGTACATAAATATACATGTGTATTTATGTGAATGGTCACAAACCCAAAGCTGGGTAATCGCTGCTGAGGCTAAAAAATTAAGCACTGCAAGCAGTCTAGATTACTCTCATGCCCTCTCATACTGTTCTGCTGTCTTTCCTCTGCAGATATTATTACTGCCTTGATTTCTCGTGCTTCAAATTTTGTGGGGTTTGAACTTTATATACAGAAGTGTGTGTGTATGCATATGTGCCCATGCCTGTGCTTTCTCTTTCTCTATTGTTCAATGCAGTGGTAGTGTTTAACTTTTCACTGTTGTGTACTTTTTATTGTGTAACATATGACAATTTATTTGTTCATTCTCTTGGTGAAGTGATAAAACTTTGTTTATAAAGTTATATGAGATTATAATCTTTGTTGTTTGTAGTCTATTTTACCCCCAGGTTTTTAAGTTTGATAAGGATAAGGGTTTTACTGTTTTATTAATTAACACAAAAAACTAGAATAGTGCCTGTAACATTGTAAGCAGCTTAATATTTGTTGAATTAAAATGAATCAGCTGGAACATGGACATGATTCCTTTGGCCTATTTTAAAGTTCATTGTTGGAAAACAATGCAAATCCTTAAATTTTGATTTTCTGAAAATTTTTATGCATGCATCATCAGTACATTTATAAAATTTACAGGCAATTGGCAGATTAAATAATGATGTGGAGAATATACTGTTAGTGTATGTAAGCAATTTGGTGAAACATAACTGAAACTGGCTTCGATGGCCTACATAAATCACAGAAAATCGAAGGATAAGATTTGACCAGAATTTTCAAAAAAGAGTCCGACTACGCTATTATATAAATAAGATTACAGTATCAAATTTAATAATATAAACTCACAAAATATTTTAAAATTTTGCAAATATCTAAGAAACATTCTATTCTAATACACTAGATAAAACAGTCATTTCCTAGTCTTGGAAAATAGGTATCACAGACAAGAAACACCTGAATGTGTAAATTTTATGTATTTTTTATCATATTGTTTTTATTTTATAACATCCAAGAGAGGTGAATTATAAGTTATTAATGACTTGTATAACACACATTTAGTTAACTGAATTAATAACGTTCAGTGGTATAACAGGAGCTATCCAATTCATTTACTATATAATAATATACTAGTTAACACTTAAGAAAAGTGGCCAGTCATTATCAATGTATCATTGTGCATTGTGCTAACATTAAACATATCAGATTAATGTAGTATTACTTTTATCTTAGGCAGCCTTTAATGAACGTTTCCTCATTTAAAAATCTTGCCATGACATATTATCAAAATATCAAATGTTAATGTTTAGCATAAAAAGGTTCATTTGATAATAATGTTGATGAGAACTTTGGTTTTTTTCTTCTTTTGTTACAGGCAGGTTATTATAAAGGCTTTCTCTTTTTTGGACACTTCTTTTGGTCTTTCATTTATTTCCATCTTTGTTCTTTGGCCTGTGTGAGCCTCCCATTGCAGTTGCCTCGCTTGTCGCAGAGCGCCGGCTCTGGGCGCATGCGCTCCAGAGCTCCGGCTTGGTAGTTGGACACATCGGTCCAGCTGCTCCGCGGCACGTGGATCTTCCCAGGCCAGAGATCAAACCAGTGCCCCTTGCAGTGCAAGGCGGTGTCCTTACCCACTGGACCACCAGGCTCTATTATAAAGGCTTTTAAAAATTACTTAAACATATAACAAGACCACCTTCAAAGTTGTATTTGTGCAGAATAATAACACATTTATAGCTATGGACATTTTTTTTTCACACTCCACTTTTAGCCAGTTGATCAGTTCATTTCTATTAAGAGACAGAAATATGACTTTGTATTAATGATGGAATCAAAACAGATGGAGCTATCTAATGGTTTAGGCAGGAAATTGGAGTAGGAATTACAGCTTCTTACCCTTATATCTATAGTTATTCACTATGTGACCTTGGGCAAATTACTTAAGCTGCCAGGTCAAATTTTCTGAGTGCACATCTTCTTTTTTTATGCCCAGAGCTCATATTAAAGGAAGTTCTGGAGATATAGAAAAAGGAAATTATATAATATAGAGTGGAGGAAAAAGCCTTTGGCATGAAAGAGATTAAGTGGCTTACTCAAAGTTTTACAGTGAGTATGTGGATGACTGGGCATTCATATTCCAGTGTGTGACTCACTGACCCTCAATTACCACACTTTTAATATCACTATGATAATAATTACCCTGATTTTGGTTATGATAGCATGTGTGTAAGATTTACCTGGTAAATTAGCTACCTAATCAATGTTTTACTCTTTTCTCCAACACCAAATGCTATCAGTTTTTATTCTTCAAACAGCTTTTAGATTTATGCACTCATTTAGTCCAGACTGTACTGTTATCATTCTATTGCTTATCATGCCTCATCTGGGCACTCATTAATCTAAAAATTATTGTCAGTGACTCATTTCACATTTGTTTCAGCTTTCATGCTTTCAATACCTATAGATGACATTTAAGGCCATTGAAATGTTGGGAGATCACATAGGGGGAAAAAAAGGGCTATGTCAGAACTCGTTAATATGACTATTTACCAGTCATGCAATAAAACAGTGTGAAGAGGAGAGTGAAATATCCTTTTTCTGTCTTCTATTATTTTGTTAGTGACTGAATTCATTAAATCAATACAATACAGTAATTTATCTCTATTATATTGTTTGACTCTATTCACAAATTTCCATACAGACTGGCATTTTTCTAATTCAGGTGTATATTATTCCTTGGAAATTTTTCTTTTACTAATTCTCTGTTTCTAATGCGTCCTCCTCATATTTATTCTCCACATCACCTATATTTGTCCCTATGATCCTTTTAACATCCATTTTAATCTAGCATATTAATCTCAAATGAGTTTGAAATTCTAATTTCTTGACTACACATAATACCCATAGGTCTCTGCTTAGGCTTTTTTCTCTGCTGGAATGGTCATATTCTAATCAGTTCAGTTCAGTTGCTCAGTTATGTCCTATGCCTTGCAACCCCATGGACTGCAGCATGCCAGGCTTCCCTGTCCTTCACATCACCTGGAGCTTGTTCAAAACTCACGTCTGTTGACGCAGTGATGCCATAACCATCTTATCCTCTGTCGTCCCCTTCTCCTTTTGCTTTCCATTTTCCCCAACATTAGGTTCTTTTCCAATGAGTCATGTCTTTGCATCAGGTGGCCAAAGTGTTGGAGCTTCAGCATCATTCCTTCCAATAATATTCAGGGTTGATTTCCTTTAGGATTGGCTGGTTTGATCTTCTTGCATTCCAAGAGACTCTCGAGAGCCTTCTCCAACACCACAGTTCAAAGGCATCAGTTCTTCATCACTCAGCCTTCTTTACAGTCTAGCTCTCAAATCCACACATGACTACTGGGAAAGCCTTTCTTCAATTTGATTTATGCACTCATTTAGTCCAGACTGTACTGTTATCATTCTATTGCTTATCATGCCTCATCTGGGCACTCATTAATCTAAAAATTATTGTCAGTGACTCATTTCACATTTGTTTCAGCTTTCATGCTTTCAATACCTATAGATGACATTTAAGGCCATTGAAATGTTGGGAGATCACATAGGGGGAAAAAAAGGGCTATGTCAGAACTCGTTAATATGACTATTTACCAGTCATGCAATAAAACAGTGTGAAGAGGAGAGTGAAATATCCTTTTTCTGTCTTCTATTATTTTGTTAGTGACTGAATTCATTAAATCAATACAATACAGTAATTTATCTCTATTATATTGTTTGACTCTATTCACAAATTTCCATACAGACTGGCATTTTTCTAATTCAGGTGTATATTATTCCTTGGAAATTTTTCTTTTACTAATTCTCTGTTTCTAATGCGTCCTCCTCATATTTATTCTCCACATCACCTATATTTGTCCCTATGATCCTTTTAACATCCATTTTAATCTAGCATATTAATCTCAAATGAGTTTGAAATTCTAATTTCTTGACTACACATAATACCCATAGGTCTCTGCTTAGGCTTTTTTCTCTGCTGGAATGGTCATATTCTAATCAGTTCAGTTCAGTTGCTCAGTTATGTCCTATGCCTTGCAACCCCATGGACTGCAGCATGCCAGGCTTCCCTGTCCTTCACATCACCTGGAGCTTGTTCAAAACTCACGTCTGTTGACGCAGTGATGCCATAACCATCTTATCCTCTGTCGTCCCCTTCTCCTTTTGCTTTCCATTTTCCCCAACATTAGGTTCTTTTCCAATGAGTCATGTCTTTGCATCAGGTGGCCAAAGTGTTGGAGCTTCAGCATCATTCCTTCCAATAATATTCAGGGTTGATTTCCTTTAGGATTGGCTGGTTTGATCTTCTTGCATTCCAAGAGACTCTCGAGAGCCTTCTCCAACACCACAGTTCAAAGGCATCAGTTCTTCATCACTCAGCCTTCTTTACAGTCTAGCTCTCAAATCCACACATGACTACTGGGAAAGCCATAGTTTTGACTATATGGACTTTTGTCGTCAAAGTGATGTCTTTGTGATGGTGATGAAAAACAGTTTTTCAATACATTGTCTAGGTTTGTCATAGTTTTTCTTCCAAAGAGCAAGTGTCTTTTAATTTTAAGGCTGCAGTCACCATCCACAGTGAATTTGGAGCCCAAGAAAATTAAGTCTGTCACTGTTTTCATTGTTTTCCCATCTATTTTGTCATTGAGTGATTGGGACTAGATATGATGATCTTTGCTTTTTGAATGTTGAGTTTTAGACCGCTTTTTCACTCTCCTCTTTCATTTTCATCCAGAGGCTCTTTAGCTCCTCTTTGTTTTCTGCCATTAGAGTGGTGTCATCTGCACACCTGAGATTATTGATATTCTTCCCGGCAATCTTGATTCCAGCTTGTGCTTCATCCAGTCAGGCATTTCACATGATATACTCTGCATATAAACTAAACTAAACAAGCATACTGTAATACTCACCTTTTAAAACTTGACATCAGTTTCACCTACAGAAAGCTTTAATTCTTTGTTCATGCCAATCATTGGTGTTCTTCTGTGTTCTCGTAATACACTGAATATATCACTATCATTATACTTATTTAATTGTTTAATTATGAGATTTCCATCTACTTTTTCTATCAAATTTTTTTCCTTTAGGGATGGTTATCTATAAAACTCATTTAAAATGTCACAGAAAAATTATACCACATGAAGTTCAACAGACAAATAAACTTTTATTCAATACCATTGCAACAGAGGAGAAAGACTGAACCTAACTGTCTTGTAAGAAGACAAGGGAAACTTTTTAAGTAATGAGATGAATTACTCAAAAAGTATTGGTGGGCATTGAGAGGGCAGTTGTTCAGTGTGATTAAGTGGTTTTAAATTGACTTTGGTGTTTATAGAAATTTGACTCCTACCCTTCCATAGAGACTGTGGAGAGACAGGGATGCTATCGTCCTCCGTGATTACATTTAAAGGAATGGTTCCAGGGTCCTTTATGAAGAAAGATTTTTCTGGGTTATAAAATAGGGAAGAAACTGGGATTTAAGATTTACATTTTAAAAGATCAGATAGTGAATCGACTATTGCAAGTTTTCTTAAGTAAATACACTAAGAAAACGCAGGTCAAGGGCCCAAAGTCAGGAAGCAAACTGTTTAAAGTTTGGTCTAGCTGAGAAGAATGTTAAACCATCTTGATTTCTTAGTGTATACATATAAGAGGTAAAGTTGGAAATAGCTAAGGATGAAGGGGAAGAGTTCTATCCTGCCATATAAGTTAATGTTGATTAAATAAATAAGCAAATGCTGACATTTTGCTTATAACATAACTTTAGCTTAAAACATTACATACAATACATATCTTTTCACGTATATAGATATACTGTTTCAAAGCCCAAAGTCTTAATCATCTGAACAGTCTCATGAAGAGAACAAAATAACTGCATGTTTTTTCCTAAATGACTACTATCATTACTAAATAATTATTTCAGTCACAGATATAAATTCAAATAATTTGAATTATTTTGAGAGTCATGATTTTTCCTGAAACCAGAAGGGACAACATCATCAAAAATACACCTAAGCATATAGATGTAGAAAAACATGGAAAAGAAATTCTTGAAATAAGGAGAGGAATGGGTAAGGATGGCTAGAACCTTGTTAGATAGAGGAAGAAGGATAAGAATTGCAAAGGACTTCTCATTGAAATCATGCAAGCAAGAAGGGAATATATTTAGATTTTAAATTAAAAAAAAAATCAATATAGCCTTCTATAGCCAAAGTTCCCCTTTGAAAATGGAAGAGAAATAATGACTTTCTCAGACAAAAATGGAGAGAAATGTATTGCCCTATCAGAAATGTTAAAAGAAGTTCACTGAAAAGGAAAATGATATAGGTCAGAAACTTGGATCTACATAAAGAATAAACAGTGTCAGAGAAGGAGTAACTGAAGGTCTTAGAAATGTTTCTTCCCCCTGAAAAATCTTACAGGAATTACTGGAAATGACTGTGTCCAAGTGTTACAGAATTGGGGAGGATTTAAGAGGACGCTTCCTGGTGGGCCTCAGTTCTTGGTAGGGACACAAAGAAGAATCTGAGGTCTTACCTGTGGCAAAAACAAGTTTATTAAGGAAAGAACAGGAAGAAAACCTCAAGGGAGAGGTGGGTCAAGTCAAGAGAGGCACTGGCTCCAGAATGATGAGGTATAGGGTTTAAAGACAGGGCTTTTACATATTCACTTAAGGTGGGTGTGGATGACAGTTTTGATTGACAGTTGCAAGTTACATACCAACAGGTTCTACTGCGCATGTCTTTCTCATACTTGTCTGTTATAATCAGATGTATATATGTATGAAATATGTACGGACCATTAATGGGCTCCTGGCTGCCCAAGATCATTTGAGGACACTGCTGGGCATCAAGGGCACATGTGCCCAAGTTGGAGAAGTTCCTGTAGTTAGTTTGTATCAACTGTGTGCCTAGGGCTCATGCTCCAGGGTTGGAAAAGTCTCTGTGATTATCTTGGAGCATATCTGTGAGCTCTCCTGGGCCACATTGGGCTGTGTCTGGAGTTTAGAGATCAGCTTGAATCTTTCATGGCTAGGCCACTCCTCATCTTACACCTAACTTCCTACTTTACACAGGCAATAGAAGTGATAGTGAAACAGGGAACCAAGTTCCATTCATGGAGCTGAAGAATCTGGTCCAGAAGCTCGCAAACGCTCATGCAGGCAAAGTTCATTTTGAAAGAAAGAGATACAAAGGCGTCAGCATAGACACTTGGAGGGGGTGAAGAGCCCCAAGGGTGGGAGTAACAGCAGTTCCTATATCTTTATTTGAATTGATCTGTCCATTTTGGGTTGCCTCGGAGCTAGATATATGTAATTTCTGACCAATCAGTAAAAAAAATCAATATAGCCTTCTATAGCCAAAGTTCCCCTTTGAAAATGGAAGAGAAATAATGACTTTCTCAGACAAAAATGGAGAGAAATGTATTGCCCTATCAGAAATGTTAAAAGAAGTTCACTGAAAAGGAAAATGATATAGGTCAGAAACTTGGATCTACATAAAGAATAAACAGTGTCAGAGAAGGAGTAACTGAAGGTCTTAGAAATGTTTCTTCCCCCTGAAAAATCTTACAGGAATTACTGGAAATGACTGTGTCCAAGTGTTACAGAATTGGGGAGGATTTAAGAGGACGCTTCCTGGTGGGCCTCAGTTCTTGGTAGGGACACAAAGAAGAATCTGAGGTCTTACCTGTGGCAAAAACAAGTTTATTAAGGAAAGAACAGGAAGAAAACCTCAAGGGAGAGGTGGGTCAAGTCAAGAGAGGCACTGGCTCCAGAATGATGAGGTATAGGGTTTAAAGACAGGGCTTTTACATATTCACTTAAGGTGGGTGTGGATGACAGTTTTGATTGACAGTTGCAAGTTACATACCAACAGGTTCTACTGCGCATGTCTTTCTCATACTTGTCTGTTATAATCAGATGTATATATGTATGAAATATGTACGGACCATTAATGGGCTCCTGGCTGCCCAAGATCATTTGAGGACACTGCTGGGCATCAAGGGCACATGTGCCCAAGTTGGAGAAGTTCCTGTAGTTAGTTTGTATCAACTGTGTGCCTAGGGCTCATGCTCCAGGGTTGGAAAAGTCTCTGTGATTATCTTGGAGCATATCTGTGAGCTCTCCTGGGCCACATTGGGCTGTGTCTGGAGTTTAGAGATCAGCTTGAATCTTTCATGGCTAGGCCACTCCTCATCTTACACCTAACTTCCTACTTTACACAGGCAATAGAAGTGATAGTGAAACAGGGAACCAAGTTCCATTCATGGAGCTGAAGAATCTGGTCCAGAAGCTCGCAAACGCTCATGCAGGCAAAGTTCATTTTGAAAGAAAGAGATACAAAGGCGTCAGCATAGACACTTGGAGGGGGTGAAGAGCCCCCAAGGGTGGGAGTAACAGCAGTTCCTATATCTTTATTTGAATTGATCTGTCCATTTTGGGTTGCCTCGGAGCTAGATATATGTAATTTCTGACCAATCAGTTTAACTGTTGAAATGTCCAGTTTGTCATTTTTATGGCTTTCTTTGATTCCCCAGTTTCTCAGTTTTTCCAGACATTGTGACACCATTCCTCTGACCCTTTTTCAAGACCTCAGACCATTATTTAGAGGTTAGACATATGTTTAGGAGCTAATTGTCTACCTGGAGTTTTTCTCCTTGATAAACTGGACAGCAGTTAAGGATGGTCTTATCCTGGATCTGAATGTTTTATAACCCTCCAGACCAGGGAGGCATTCCTTTGAATGCCTGGAAACTGAAGCAGTAAATATAGCCTTAAGCTCAGGGAATTAAAATGCCTGTGTGTGAGAATAAAAATTGAGATTAGAAAAAGAACCAAGGCTTTAACTTCTACACTGGCTGCCTAACATTTTCTACCTCAATAGTAGTTACACTTATGCAGGGTAAGGCAATACAGCGTGAATTTGCTTCTTCGAAAAAAGATTGGGTCTATTCACACTTAGCATTTGTGTTATTTACAGGGATTGTACAGAGGTAGTGCCATAGTTGTAGCTACAGTAGCTGAGGTGTACTACATATGAGACAAATAGACTAGGAAGAGTTATAGATATCACCCTGTCTAAATGGTTAATGAATCTGCTGTGATTCTTCTTTCTCACTTAATTTACACAGGGATAATTTTGGTAACAGAACATATTCCCAAATTTGTATCAAATCTCTTATATTTCTGAGAAGAGTAGGAAGGAATAGCTAATGTTGAGTTCTTATTTTCATCCTACATTGCAGAGATATTTTCTAGCTTCTACATTTGTTTTAACATTATTATTTCCACTGTAGTATAAAGAGACAAGAGTTCAGTTGTTTAAGATATTGACGAAGGTCCTACAGGTTGGAATTGAAAATTTAACAGAAAGAAAATAGTGAAACAGGGAACCAAGTTCCATTCATGGAGCTGAAGAATCTGGTCCAGAAGCTCGCAAACGCTCATGCAGGCAAAGTTCATTTTGAAAGAAAGAGATACAAAGGCGTCAGCATAGACACTTGGAGGGGGTGAAGAGCCCCCAAGGGTGGGAGTAACAGCAGTTCCTATATCTTTATTTGAATTGATCTGTCCATTTTGGGTTGCCTCGGAGCTAGATATATGTAATTTCTGACCAATCAGTTTAACTGTTGAAATGTCCAGTTTGTCATTTTTATGGCTTTCTTTGATTCCCCAGTTTCTCAGTTTTTCCAGACATTGTGACACCATTCCTCTGACCCTTTTTCAAGACCTCAGACCATTATTTAGAGGTTAGACATATGTTTAGGAGCTAATTGTCTACCTGGAGTTTTTCTCCTTGATAAACTGGACAGCAGTTAAGGATGGTCTTATCCTGGATCTGAATGTTTTATAACCCTCCAGACCAGGGAGGCATTCCTTTGAATGCCTGGAAACTGAAGCAGTAAATATAGCCTTAAGCTCAGGGAATTAAAATGCCTGTGTGTGAGAATAAAAATTGAGATTAGAAAAAGAACCAAGGCTTTAACTTCTACACTGGCTGCCTAACATTTTCTACCTCAATAGTAGTTACACTTATGCAGGGTAAGGCAATACAGCGTGAATTTGCTTCTTCGAAAAAAGATTGGGTCTATTCACACTTAGCATTTGTGTTATTTACAGGGATTGTACAGAGGTAGTGCCATAGTTGTAGCTACAGTAGCTGAGGTGTACTACATATGAGACAAATAGACTAGGAAGAGTTATAGATATCACCCTGTCTAAATGGTTAATGAATCTGCTGTGATTCTTCTTTCTCACTTAATTTACACAGGGATAATTTTGGTAACAGAACATATTCCCAAATTTGTATCAAATCTCTTATATTTCTGAGAAGAGTAGGAAGGAATAGCTAATGTTGAGTTCTTATTTTCATCCTACATTGCAGAGATATTTTCTAGCTTCTACATTTGTTTTAACATTATTATTTCCACTGTAGTATAAAGAGACAAGAGTTCAGTTGTTTAAGATATTGACGAAGGTCCTACAGGTTGGAATTGAAAATTAAAAAGTAACAGAAAGAAAATGTAATTACTGAAAATGATGTTCCTTAAATCAATTACTATAATAGGTAAAGCCCTCATGAGCCTAACCATCGTGAAAAATACGAAAACCCAGCTAAAATTAGAAAATAGAAAGTGAAGGTAAGCCAAAAAATAATAATAAAAAAAGGAAATCCAGGGATTATAAGACAAAAGTATGACAATTCTAATGAAAAATAAATAAAAAATCTAAGTAGTTTACCTAAATATAAACTACCAAAAGTTCAACTGTCAGAGACCATATGGATAAAGTGATTAACATTAAAAACAAGAGCAAACATGTCCATAGTTGAATTTGATCTATCCTTTTCAAAACATACTTTAGCTAAATTGTTGAATATGCATAAGAAGATGGAAATCTCCCAAGCATTATCTGAATCCAACACCAACATGTTTATATCAGTTTATATCAATTGATGATAGAAAAGACATGTAATAAACATTAAATATCATTTCTAACAAGCACACTTAGACAATAAAAACAGGTGCCAAATTATTTAAATGTAGTCCCCTAACGGCTAATATGGCAAAGAATTCACCTGCAATGAGGGAGACCTGGGTTCAATCCTCAGGTTGGGAAGATGCCCTGGAGGAAGGCATGACAACCCATTCTACTATTCTTGCCTGAAGAATCCCCATGGACAGAGGAGCCTGGCAGACTACAGTCCATGGAGTTGTAAAGAGTTGGACATGACTGAGTGATTAAGCACAGAATAGACTTTTTAACAAAATTGAACTGAAGCTATCATTTTAAATGAAAAATCACTAAAATAATTCAGTTAAATAATAATGTTCCTTAGCATCATTGTTATTTGTATTTTTTTTCAAGTTCTAGCAAATTGTACAAGAAAAGAAAAGAAATTACTGGAGCAAATATTGGACAAGACAAGATAAAACGATCTTTCTTTGCTGATCATAAGCTTTTATACCTTAAAATTTCAAAAATATTATAATAATGGATTTCTATGTGGATCAATTATCTAATCTCCATATATTAAGTAATAAATACCTTGAAATATAAATGAAAGAAAAAGTTCCACTGAAAATTAGGGAAAAAATTTGTATGTACATTACATGGGAATAACCTTTTTAAAAAAGTTATTCATATAATTCTTATTCGAAGAAAATAAATCCTTATACAGTGTCTTATGAATATCATAAAATATAACCTTTACCAATAGGGAGGAATAATATTTTTTCATCTTTCTTGACCAAAAATGCAACATAGGAAAATATTAATTGTACTAAAATAAATGTATAAATTTAATATTATTTGCATTTGTTGAAATAATCCTAAAAATTTAAACATGCATACAAAAGTCTAACAGAACACTGAATAGCAAGTAACAAAAAGTGTGCCTCTCTCTCGTAAATATTGATTTATCAATAATCACATTCATATATGACTAATCTGGGGTTATACTTATCTATAAGCAACAAAACTCTGTGAAAGTAAAAAGTAAAATAAAATAAAAATCACATTCATAAATGAATGTGAAATAAACTGTTTATTTTCAAAGTTGGTAATTTTAAGAAAAATAAAATTTATAATTTAAGAAAAATACACAAAGTGTTTTGCTTTTTATTGTGCATGAGTGAGTGTCCAACTCTTGCGACCCCATGGACTGTAGCACGCCAGGCTCCTCTGTCCGTGGGATTTTCCAGGCAAGAATTCTGGAGTGGGCTGCCATTTCCTATTCCAGGGAATCTTCCTGCCCCAGGGATTGAACCTGAGTCTCTTGCTTCTCCTGCACTTGTAGGCAGATTCTTTACCACTGCAATGTCTAGGAAGCTCTGTAGTGTTATATTTATTTTATATGTTTGACCAGTCTCTTCCTATATTTGTGCTTTATCTAGTGTATTACCTTTCTTTAACAGTGATTGTGTTCTCTACAGATAATTGGTTTATTGACTTTGAGCTCATTTTACCCTGGAGTTAGAAGTTACCCTGTCTGATAATGTGTATCTGAAGAGGGCCAGGCTGTAGGCTCTGTGTGTATCCTCTTGGTTAGGTCGAGAAGGAAAGGATAAACCTTCACAAGGAGAAACAGAAGCTTCCCAGAATTACTACTGGGCATTCCTGTATGTTGTCTCCACTAGAAACTTCTTTCTTTAGAGATTATTTTTAAACTCTCAGAAAGGAGCAGCATGGGATAATAAAACTATTTTTCAAACATAATCCACCAGCATTGAGACTTCAAAGAGAGAGTTTGGAGGAGAGGATGCCCAGAGCAGCTCTTCAGCCTGCATCTCCTTTCGTCATTTTTTTAAAGAGGGCCCAGAGCAGGGGACTTTAGCCTGATATATCTAATCCTTTACCAATAGGGAGGAATAATATTTTTTCATCTTTCTTGACCAAAAATGCAACATAGGAAAATATTAATTGTACTAAAATAAATGTATAAATTTAATATTATTTGCATTTGTTGAAATAATCCTAAAAATTTAAACATGCATACAAAAGTCTAACAGAACACTGAATAGCAAGTAACAAAAAGTGTGCCTCTCTCGTAAATATTGATTTATCAATAATCACATTCATATATGACTAATCTGGGGTTATACTTATCTATAAGCAACAAAACTCTGTGAAAGTAAAAAGTAAAATAAAATAAAAATCACATTCATAAATGAATGTGAAATAAACTGTTTATTTTCAAAGTTGGTAATTTTAAGAAAAATAAAATTTATAATTTAAGAAAAATACACAAAGTGTTTTGCTTTTTATTGTGCATGAGTGAGTGTCCAACTCTTGCGACCCCATGGACTGTAGCACGCCAGGCTCCTCTGTCCGTGGGATTTTCCAGGCAAGAATTCTGGAGTGGGCTGCCATTTCCTATTCCAGGGAATCTTCCTGCCCCAGGGATTGAACCTGAGTCTCTTGCTTCTCCTGCACTTGTAGGCAGATTCTTTACCACTGCAATGTCTAGGAAGCTCTGTAGTGTTATATTTATTTTATATGTTTGACCAGTCTCTTCCTATATTTGTGCTTTATCTAGTGTATTACCTTTCTTTAACAGTGATTGTGTTCTCTACAGATAATTGGTTTATTGACTTTGAGCTCATTTTACCCTGGAGTTAGAAGTTACCCTGTCTGATAATGTGTATCTGAAGAGGGCCAGGCTGTAGGCTCTGTGTGTATCCTCTTGGTTAGGTCGAGAAGGAAAGGATAAACCTTCACAAGGAGAAACAGAAGCTTCCCAGAATTACTACTGGGCATTCCTGTATGTTGTCTCCACTAGAAACTTCTTTCTTTAGAGATTATTTTTAAACTCTCAGAAAGGAGCAGCATGGGATAATAAAACTATTTTTCAAACATAATCCACCAGCATTGAGACTTCAAAGAGAGAGTTTGGAGGAGAGGATGCCCAGAGCAGCTCTTCAGCCTGCATCTCCTTTCGTCATTTTTTTTTTTAAAAGCCCAGCAGGATTTATAACTGCTATAATATCAGCCCATGGACACTTGGTGGGCTACAGTGTTAATGCTGTTTTTATATCTCACAGCAATCATGGGAACAGTAAGTGACTCTCCCAGATGAATGAGAAGGCGAGGCAAAGATAGGGTTAAAATAGGGACCTCTACCCATTTCCAACTGCGGGGACTCTCTCTTCCGAACAAATGCTCAGACTAATTCCTGATGCCCAGGAGCCGCCCCAGGGTTCCATCAGTTTCTTTCTTTCTTTTATATATCTCCTGAACCATACTTTCTTATTCTAGGGTTATTTTTCCCCTAAGGTTAAATTTGCTTTTCTTAAAACAGAAAATAGTACATAAAATGTTTCTAAGCGTGAACAAACATTAACTCATGATAAACATTAAGCATTTAGAATAATGATATAATTCTGAAATGTAGGAAGTGTCTTGGTCATTCTCTGCAAAAGAAGTTGAATGTGTCAAAGGCCTCAAAATTCATTTTAATTATGAATGTGTATGTTTGAGTGCAACACTTTACTCTGATGTTTGCACCATAGCATAGCAGTAACAGGTTGTAATTTGTGATGGCTTTTGTTTTTACTTTCCTTGGGTTTTGCATTTCTAGTATTGTGTTTGCTTGACCCATGCTGATGCATTTCATTGTCGCTAGCTGTAGCTTTTTACCCTGAACGGCAAATTGTTGTACTTCCTGCTGATACTGCTCTGTTGTTAGAAATCTAGCATTAGTCTTCCAAACCACTGGAGAAATGGCCTCTGGCTACCTTGTCTGTAGGAATGACTGGTGCCCAGTGCATTCAGCATTAATGTATGATATAGTCCATTAGCCTCAAGTCCCTATGAGCTCCTCTGAGGTTGGCTGAATGCTCCAGGGTGACTTTAAATAAAGCAGATTTATTGACTTAGTATAGAAATTTATTGCCTGAATAATTTTTGGACTGCCCTTGAACACTTTTATTTGTTAATGTATTTATTCATTTTTACTCTTTACATGCTGTTGAATTCAGGATATTTTATTGTCTATGAATACTGTATTTGGTTTTGTAGTGTTCTCTCTTGTAAAATCTGTATGAAATTGGAATCATACACACTAAATGCTGTTTACCACTTTCCTTTAATGTAGAACTGTATAAATTTTAGAAGTTATATTGAAAATTTAACTTACATTAGAATGAAGAGAAGAAACACATATGTAACGACTATTTCTATGACTTAGCTAGAGAGTTCTTTTAGGAAAAATATTAGTACCTGAGGGAAGAAATGCGAAAGTTGCAAATTGATAAAACTATTTTAATATATTGACTTAATAATTTTTATTTAGTAATTTGAGGAAGATGGTAGAGTTGATCTTTGGAAATATGATTTTTCAAGATTCATTTTTTAAATATTGAATTTATGAGTCTCTAAAAAATACACACTTATTGCAGCTTTCTTACCCATGTGTACAAATTTATAGTTACATGTTGTGTGACATATATGTTTATGCTTACAGAGGTAAATGCTGTTTCTATGTAGACGATGACTTGGAAAAATTAAACACAGACTTTCAGAATATTCTAGGATAATATTTGCTGCCTAAATTACAGTCCAAAAATCAGGTGATCAGGAAAATAAAACATGATCACAACCTAGTTCTAAAGCAAAATTCAGTGACAGAATGTACTGTAAGCTCTTGTTGTATAAGTATGGAAACATTCTATACCACTAGATTCATCATTTCTGGAGTCCATGAGTAATCTTTTAAAAACTCCCTTGTTGTACTTCCTGCTGATACTGCTCTGTTGTTAGAAATCTAGCATTAGTCTTCCAAACCACTGGAGAAATGGCCTCTGGCTACCTTGTCTGTAGGAATGACTGGTGCCCAGTGCATTCAGCATTAATGTATGATATAGTCCATTAGCCTCAAGTCCCTATGAGCTCCTCTGAGGTTGGCTGAATGCTCCAGGGTGACTTTAAATAAAGCAGATTTATTGACTTAGTATAGAAATTTATTGCCTGAATAATTTTTGGACTGCCCTTGAACACTTTTATTTGTTAATGTATTTATTCATTTTTACTCTTTACATGCTGTTGAATTCAGGATATTTTATTGTCTATGAATACTGTATTTGGTTTTGTAGTGTTCTCTCTTGTAAAATCTGTATGAAATTGGAATCATACACACTAAATGCTGTTTACCACTTTCCTTTAATGTAGAACTGTATAAATTTTAGAAGTTATATTGAAAATTTAACTTACATTAGAATGAAGAGAAGAAACACATATGTAACGACTATTTCTATGACTTAGCTAGAGAGTTCTTTTAGGAAAAATATTAGTACCTGAGGGAAGAAATGCGAAAGTTGCAAATTGATAAAACTATTTTAATATATTGACTTAATAATTTTTATTTAGTAATTTGAGGAAGATGGTAGAGTTGATCTTTGGAAATATGATTTTTCAAGATTCATTTTTTAAATATTGAATTTATGAGTCTCTAAAAAATACACACTTATTGCAGCTTTCTTACCCATGTGTACAAATTTATAGTTACATGTTGTGTGACATATATGTTTATGCTTACAGAGGTAAATGCTGTTTCTATGTA
The DNA here is from genome assembly GCA_022376925.1 of Tragulus kanchil. Taxonomy (NCBI): domain Eukaryota; kingdom Metazoa; phylum Chordata; class Mammalia; order Artiodactyla; family Tragulidae; genus Tragulus; species Tragulus kanchil. The sequence goes on from JAIOJX010000025.1 coordinate 18,713,617, forward strand.
GACGATGACTTGGAAAAATTAAACACAGACTTTCAGAATATTCTAGGATAATATTTGCTGCCTAAATTACAGTCCAAAAATCAGGTGATCAGGAAAATAAAACATGATCACAACCTAGTTCTAAAGCAAAATTCAGTGACAGAATGTACTGTAAGCTCTTGTTGTATAAGTATGGAAACATTCTATACCACTAGATTCATCATTTCTGGAGTCCATGAGTAATCAGGTAGAAATTGTACAGGAAAGAATATTCTCAGGACCCTAAATGTGTTGATGCACAGGTAAAATCTCATTGAGAATAAGAGAGTCCCATCTTACATGGCTAAAACTGGGTAAGGCCGAAGGTAGGGTACCTTTGAATACCAGAATCTAGAGAACTGAATGGAAATAGTTTGAGAGGATGTTGACCCTGAAGAGGCAGTGGGCCCTGAAGGAGGACCACTTCTAGTGGTGAGGAGGTGACCTGGCAGGGCGAAACATTTGAGAACGGGTGATGAAATGAGGAAACAATGAACAAAGGAATGGAAATGAATGATCCTACTTGAAGTAACAGAGATTCACAAAGTCAGAAAAACAATCCCTCTTCCCTTAAAAAGGTGGCAATGATGAATGAAACTGCACCATCCTGTACTAAGAAATAAATTCACTTTCAGTGTAAGAAGTCAAGTCAGTCAACCAGAAATGTTACACCTTATTTCTTATTGCTGGTCAGAATTTCCAAATGAACAGAAAAGAACAACAACCACAAAAATCTTTACAAAAATTTACAAGAAGCAAAGAGGAAACAATACATTTTCATGATGGAAGTCCCCACTCACTTTTCCCCTCCTTTATGGAAAGCACCCATGAAGCAGTGGAAAAGTATAACAAAATGCCTCAAACATGTCTTTAAAGAAGTATCCGTAAAAATAAGTACAAATGTCTCATATTTGAAATCAAACAGAAGAAATCAAGATTCATTTTTAAATATTGATTTATGAGTCTCTAAAAAATACACACTTATTGCAGCTTTCTTACCCATGTGTACAAATTTATAGTTACATGTTGTGTGACATATATGTTTATGCTTACAGAGGTAAATGCTGTTTCTATGTAGACGATGACTTGGAAAAATTAAACACAGACTTTCAGAATATTCTAGGATAATATTTGCTGCCTAAATTACAGTCCAAAAATCAGGTGATCAGGAAAATAAAACATGATCACAACCTAGTTCTAAAGCAAAATTCAGTGACAGAATGTACTGTAAGCTCTTGTTGTATAAGTATGGAAACATTCTATACCACTAGATTCATCATTTCTGGAGTCCATGAGTAATCAGGTAGAAATTGTACAGGAAAGAATATTCTCAGGACCCTAAATGTGTTGATGCACAGGTAAAATCTCATTGAGAATAAGAGAGTCCCATCTTACATGGCTAAAACTGGGTAAGGCCGAAGGTAGGGTACCTTTGAATACCAGAATCTAGAGAACTGAATGGAAATAGTTTGAGAGGATGTTGACCCTGAAGAGGCAGTGGGCCCTGAAGGAGGACCACTTCTAGTGGTGAGGAGGTGACCTGGCAGGGCGAAACATTTGAGAACGGGTGATGAAATGAGGAAACAATGAACAAAGGAATGGAAATGAATGATCCTACTTGAAGTAACAGAGATTCACAAAGTCAGAAAAACAATCCCTCTTCCCTTAAAAAGGTGGCAATGATGAATGAAACTGCACCATCCTGTACTAAGAAATAAATTCACTTTCAGTGTAAGAAGTCAAGTCAGTCAACCAGAAATGTTACACCTTATTTCTTATTGCTGGTCAGAATTTCCAAATGAACAGAAAAGAACAACAACCACAAAAATCTTTACAAAAATTTACAAGAAGCAAAGAGGAAACAATACATTTTCATGATGGAAGTCCCCACTCACTTTTCCCCTCCTTTATGGAAAGCACCCATGAAGCAGTGGAAAAGTATAACAAAATGCCTCAAACATGTCTTTAAAGAAGTATCCGTAAAAATAAGTACAAATGTCTCATATTTGAAATCAAACAGAAGAAATCAGAAATAATAAAATGAAAAATATATCAAATGGGAGCTGACTGAATCTGTAAAAATGCAAGTAAAATATTGAGGAAATGAGTAAATTTAAAAATATTCAAGGGAGAATAATTTTGATTAAAATATTAATGTGAAATCGATACAGTCCCTTAAGAAGACAGTATGGAGATTCCTTAAAAAACTAAAAATAGAAGCAGCATATGACCCAGCAATCCCACTATTAGGCTTATACCCTGATGAAATCAAAATTGAAAGAGACACCTGTACCCCAATGTTCATTGCAGCACTCTATACAATAGCTAGAACATGGAAGCAACCTAGATGTTCATCAACAAATAAATGGATAAAAAAGCTCTGGTACATATATACAGTGGAGTACTATTCAGCTGTAAAAAGACATGCAGAAGAATCAGTCTTATGAGGTGGATGGATTTAGAACCTATTATAAAACGTGAAGTAAGTCAAAAAGAGAAAGACAAGTACAGTATACTAACACATATATATGGAATCTGGTAAGATGATAATGATAACACATGCAGAGAAGTGATGGAAAAACAGAGAACAGACTTATGGACACTGGGAAATGAACAAGGGGTGGGAGGCGTAGAGGGAGTGACATGGAAATCTATACTATCATATGTGAAAAAGATAGCTATTGTCATTGTGTTGTAGGAATAGGGGATCCTGCAGGGGCGCTGTGAGATAGCCTGGAGGGATGGGACCAGGCTGGGGTACTGGGAGAGGCGTGCAGGAGGGATGAGAGCCAGGGATATACATATGACTAACCTGGGATTATACATATCTAGAAACAACAAAACACTGTGAAAGTAAAATAAAATTTAAAAATTAACTTGCATTATTAAAACATAATGAAGTAAAATAAAGTATACATTGACAAGTAAGCATTAGTAAATCAAAGCTAATATAAAAATGAAAACAAATGAAAAAGAGACAAAATAATTATCAGAGCAGCTATGAGGTAAAAGAGAAAGACGCTCCAACATGCATATAAATAAAAGTTGGTGAAGACTAAAAAAAAAGTAAATGAAACAGAAAGATTACAGTCCAAGAAAAGTTTCCCTGAAGAAGAGATCTTGAATCTGTGTATATATTTACAGTAACCATATGGACGTGGGTGAACTGATTCACAAGCATCAATTTTTAGGATTTATCCAGGTAAATTAACAGACTTTAACAGTAAAGGGAAATAGATCTCTTAACTTTCCATTAGAGAAATCACCTGTATGGAATAGATTTTAGCTATAACCAGAATCTGTGATAGCAATGTAAGAAAGAAGGACAGGTTGAGGAACACTTTTCAGGAAACTCAGGAGAGAGAATGCAAATGAGACATTTAATAGCCAAACTATCAAGGCATCTCCTAAAAAGCTAAAACCATAAGAAATCAAAGAAGGAATAGACAGAAATACACTCATATTAGAAGACTAACACATCATTAGTCAAAGACAGGTCAATTGGGAAAAAGATAAGTAAGACTACTTAAATCAGAATAAATGGAGATATATATATATGTATAGATATATATACATACACACATACTGGCTTATTATCAACTCTTTGCATAAAATTTTTCAGGAATTTCTTTTTTTTAATTTTTACATGTGTGTGTGTGTGTGTTTGTGTATACATATAAATTGCCAAGGTGGTAATAGAGAATATATGTCACAAGATCACATGCAGCATCCTAGAAAACTGATCATATATTAAGTGAAAAGAATAGAAAAGCATCAACAATTTCCAAAATATACATCTATTATAAATATACTCTGGTAACAGTACAAAAAACTAGAAATTAATATCAAATATTCTACTTAGCAATTTTGAAAGTCATAAGTAACTCATGGGTGAGAGAGAAATACAAACCCAAAATAATATAATACTTTATATTACAGTTGATCATTAAAGTATACATTGACAAGTAAGCATTAGTAAATCAAAGCTAATATAAAAATGAAAACAAATGAAAAAGAGACAAAATAATTATCAGAGCAGCTATGAGGTAAAAGAGAAAGACGCTCCAACATGCATATAAATAAAAGTTGGTGAAGACTAAAAAAAAAGTAAATGAAACAGAAAGATTACAGTCCAAGAAAAGTTTCCCTGAAGAAGAGATCTTGAATCTGTGTATATATTTACAGTAACCATATGGACGTGGGTGAACTGATTCACAAGCATCAATTTTTAGGATTTATCCAGGTAAATTAACAGACTTTAACAGTAAAGGGAAATAGATCTCTTAACTTTCCATTAGAGAAATCACCTGTATGGAATAGATTTTAGCTATAACCAGAATCTGTGATAGCAATGTAAGAAAGAAGGACAGGTTGAGGAACACTTTTCAGGAAACTCAGGAGAGAGAATGCAAATGAGACATTTAATAGCCAAACTATCAAGGCATCTCCTAAAAAGCTAAAACCATAAGAAATCAAAGAAGGAATAGACAGAAATACACTCATATTAGAAGACTAACACATCATTAGTCAAAGACAGGTCAATTGGGAAAAAGATAAGTAAGACTACTTAAATCAGAATAAATGGAGATATATATATATGTATAGATATATATACATACACACATACTGGCTTATTATCAACTCTTTGCATAAAATTTTTCAGGAATTTCTTTTTTTTAATTTTTACATGTGTGTGTGTGTGTGTTTGTGTATACATATAAATTGCCAAGGTGGTAATAGAGAATATATGTCACAAGATCACATGCAGCATCCTAGAAAACTGATCATATATTAAGTGAAAAGAATAGAAAAAGCATCAACAATTTCCAAAATATACATCTATTATAAATATACTCTGGTAACAGTACAAAAAACTAGAAATTAATATCAAATATTCTACTTAGCAATTTTGAAAGTCATAAGTAACTCATGGGTGAGAGAGAAATACAAACCCAAAATAATATAATACTTTATATTACAGTTGATCATTAAATATTTGTTATCAAATCTATGAATTAAATTATGTCCTAATCTGAAGTAGGAGAGAATGATTGAGAGTGTATATACATATTAAATTTTGGAACTCCAGCAAAAAAGAATGGAGTCATTTCAGCCACTGGATTTGCTCTACGATGGCCCACACTCTGTCTGTAGAGTGTGCTTTCTCTAAATCTGAATAAATCCATTTCTTACCTAAAAAAAAAAAAAAAAGGAGTCATTTCAAAGGAATTTAATTTTAGCTTTAAGTGAGTTAATCTCTTAACATACTGGCTTATTATCAAGTGTATAAAATTTGTTAGGAATTTTTTTTTAAATTTTTACATGTATTTTGTCATTTCTTCATACTATGACACTGCAGTTTTGAAAAAGATCTTTAAAAAGGTATTGAGAATGGAATTCCTTATCATTATATCTGTTGATAAAAGGGAAAATTTCCAATGAAAAGTACAATGATATAATAAATGATGTAAAATATATACTTTATCTAATGCAGTTATTGAGCTGTAAAATTTACTGAGCTCGTTATCTTAAATTTTAAATTATTGGAATAATAAAAATAAAAATAAATCCTTACATTTTTTGCTTTAGGAATTACTGAAATTAAACTTTATGCCATTTAATTACATCTTTCAAAGGACCATAATCTTTTAATCACCATGAGCTTCTCTTTTATCCTAGTAATTGGCATTTATGCACATTGCATTCGTATTAAACTTTTCATGTCACAAAGTAAGGCTGGCTGCTGAATTAGAGTCTTTTCAAAAGTAAAGCTTCTGCTCTTTTAGTTTATGATATATGAATCACATTGAATATCCCATCAAATATCACCCTTTGATGGGGTTAATCTATATGTTAATGGATTCTCTATTTTTTGTGATATCTTGGATTTTCACCATTTAATACATTGTATTTTTGCAATTTATATTATCTAAAAAGAAAATTTTCAAGTTAGTGAAGAGGACAGCATACTTTCATGACAGGGAAATTACATTTTGTAAAACTTGTGTTTAAATGCTATTAATATATTCAAATTACATTAAAAGCTCCTTTAAAAGTTTTTTTTTTTTTTTTCTATAATAGAAAGACTTAGAGAAATTGCAGATAGATCATGACAGGACCATAAGGGGAGAATAGAAACTAGGTATGACACTACTGCATAGGAACCCTGTAAGGTCTGTCACATTTTAACATTCAGAGAAGGAAACATGCTCTGAGATCTTAGATAATATGTCTAGCTGACTGACTACACACTTCTATATCCTGAAAACTGAAGCTTCAGAGATTGTCCAAAATCCCCTCACAGATGACAGATGTAAGAATATAAGTAAGGAAGAAGGTGGCAAAGAGAACTGCTGGGCCATTAGGGAAAAAAATCACCTCTCCTGAAAACTTGTCATCTGATAAAGCAGAAATATCAGTAATCAGAAAGTAAGGCATAGAAAAATTAACTCAGCCTCAGAGACTTCTCAGTAATCAAGTCATGGACTCGAGGTAGCTGTTACCCTTAGGAATGAATGACATAGACCATAAAATCGAATTTGTTGTTTAATTGCTAGGTCACGTCTAACTCTTTGCAGTCCCATGGACTGCATCCTGCCAGGCTCCTCTGTCCATGGGATTTCCACGCAAGAATACTGGAGTGGATTGCCATTTCATTCTCAGGAGGATCTTCCTGAACCAGGGATAGAACCTATGTCTCTTGCACTGGCAGGCATATTCTTTTCCATTGAGTCACCTGGGAAGTGGAGTAGGAAGTGGCAACCCACTCCACTATTCCTGCCTGGAAAATTCCATGGACAGAGGAGCCTGGTGGACTGCAGTCCATGGAGTCACAAAGAGTTGGATATGATTGAGTGACTGAGTCCACACCAGGCATACCCGAGAAGCTCATAAAATAGAATACCTGAATTTAATCTGCACTTTATTTCTCCCATGAGGTAGAAGAATCCATTCCTCACCAGCAATGAAGTATTCTTTATGAGGCATTTGGGACAAGATTGAGTTTTATAGAGAATTAGAAGAGGCAATGAGGACTCAGCATGATTGGCTAGGAGATCAGGGATTTCCTCATAAGGTTATTGGTCCTGGACTGGAGGATTTTGGTGAGTGTATGTCAGCTCTCTGTAACAATGAGGCATTCCCCATAAGCACGAGCTGATACAACTAGAGTAGTGACATGCAGCTGGGCCACTGAAACAGCATCACTTTGGTGGGTCCTGATTGTTGTTGTTCAGTCGTTAAGTCATGTCTGACCCTTTGCAACCCATGGACTGCAGAATGCCAGGCTTCCCTGTCCTCCACTCTCTCTGGTAGTTTGCTCAGATTCATGTCCATTGAGTTGGTGGTGCTATCCAACCATCTCATCCTTTGCCACCCTCTTCTCCTTCTTCCTTCAATCTTTTTCAGTGAGTCAGCTCTTCACATCAGGTGAACAAAGTATTGGAGCTTTACTTTAAGCATCGGTCCTTCCAATGAATATTCAGGATTGATTTCTCTTAGGATTGACTGGCTTAATCTCCTCACAGTCCATCCTGATATACAGATCAAATCAGGAGAGTGAGGAGACTGAAGAGTGAACTCTTGTGAATTCAAGAGACAGGAAAACCTGGTCCCCGGGCATACCTTTCTGTGCCTCCTTTGGTCTCAAAATCAATGCTGCTTGTCTACCTGGGCATCCTTAGTCTTGGTCACATTCATGAATGAAGTTCAAGAAAGAGGTAATTTTTAACTCTTTTCTCTCACTTCAGAGGCCATCAGCACACTGCCTTCTATTCCCCTCCTCCTGTCCTTGAGTATATCCACTTCCTCTGTCTAGCCCACTGGGCCAAGGATTCATTGCTTCTCTTTTTGTAGGTTCATCCCTTCCAGTTAAACAGGCACCATGACCTGTCCATTTACTTTCAGTTTAATATCCGCAAAGCAGAGAGAAAGCCTAAGGGAGTCATAAGAGAATAAACCTAAGGCCTCTTCTCTGACAGACTATACTCCACATTGTGAACCATTTAGGTGCACAATATACACACTATGAGCCGTTTTTTTATATAAGTGAGGGTGGAAGGTATCCTGATGGAGAAGTCTTAGCAATTCATCTTTCACTTACTTTTCCATGGCAAGATGGGGGCAATGAGGACTCAGCATGATTGGCTAGGAGATCAGGGATTTCCTCATAAGGTTATTGGTCCTGGACTGGAGGATTTTGGTGAGTGTATGTCAGCTCTCTGTAACAATGAGGCATTCCCCATAAGCACGAGCTGATACAACTAGAGTAGTGACATGCAGCTGGGCCACTGAAACAGCATCACTTTGGTGGGTCCTGATTGTTGTTGTTCAGTCGTTAAGTCATGTCTGACCCTTTGCAACCCATGGACTGCAGAATGCCAGGCTTCCCTGTCCTCCACTCTCTCTGGTAGTTTGCTCAGATTCATGTCCATTGAGTTGGTGGTGCTATCCAACCATCTCATCCTTTGCCACCCTCTTCTCCTTCTTCCTTCAATCTTTTTCAGTGAGTCAGCTCTTCACATCAGGTGAACAAAGTATTGGAGCTTTACTTTAAGCATCGGTCCTTCCAATGAATATTCAGGATTGATTTCTCTTAGGATTGACTGGCTTAATCTCCTCACAGTCCATCCTGATATACAGATCAAATCAGGAGAGTGAGGAGACTGAAGAGTGAACTCTTGTGAATTCAAGAGACAGGAAAACCTGGTCCCCGGGCATACCTTTCTGTGCCTCCTTTGGTCTCAAAATCAATGCTGCTTGTCTACCTGGGCATCCTTAGTCTTGGTCACATTCATGAATGAAGTTCAAGAAAGAGGTAATTTTTAACTCTTTTCTCTCACTTCAGAGGCCATCAGCACACTGCCTTCTATTCCCCTCCTCCTGTCCTTGAGTATATCCACTTCCTCTGTCTAGCCCACTGGGCCAAGGATTCATTGCTTCTCTTTTTGTAGGTTCATCCCTTCCAGTTAAACAGGCACCATGACCTGTCCATTTACTTTCAGTTTAATATCCGCAAAGCAGAGAGAAAGCCTAAGGGAGTCATAAGAGAATAAACCTAAGGCCTCTTCTCTGACAGACTATACTCCACATTGTGAACCATTTAGGTGCACAATATACACACTATGAGCCGTTTTTTTTATATAAGTGAGGGGTGGAAGGTATCCTGATGGAGAAGTCTTAGCAATTCATCTTTCACTTACTTTTCCTTCTTCGGTCAACATCATCCTGAGAGAAGTCTTGTTCATGTTCATCTCATTGTTTCACTTTTCTGCCTTTCTCATTTTCTGTCTCAGATCTTCATTGTTCAGAAAAGAAGTCATTATTTCTTTACGTGCCCCAAGACATAGCACTGATAGTGTCTGAGAGTGACCTAGGTGACTCATATGAGCTTATTTTTCATATTCTAGGAGAACTCTAAACTGGGTCTCAAATCCCTGAACTCACTTCGATGAGAAAAAAAGATATTTGGATTACTTTTCTCTCAAAAACTCTCTTCCTGATAGATAATCTTTTTCTTGCATTATAGAAACTGTTCTTATTATTATATTTTCTGCCTGCATCATTTTTTAACTCTCTTCAAACAGAAGATTTAGGTGAACTAGTCAGTAAACAAAAAAAGTAACATAGTTTTTCAAAATAGCATTCACTTTTATCTATCCATTCACTTAATCATGAAAAATCTTGACTATTTCCACTTTTTCCTATTAAAGTAAGGTTGGAATGAAAAGCCTTATATGTGTCCTCTGAGTATGTGATAGTTTCTTTAGGGCAGATGATGAGTAATGGAATTGCTGAATCTCAGTCCATTTAAAATTTTTACTCCTACAGGTAAGTTGCCTCCCCAAGAGCAATGTCCAAGGGTATCAATTTCCTTACATATTTACCAACACCTGACATTAGCAAACAAAATGTTAATGTGATTATTAACATGTATAATTATTGCTTAATGTTAACATATATTATTTACAGTACATCATAGATATATACATTTTGAATTTTATTTTTTAATAGAAGTAAATGTGATTTACAGTATTACATTAGTTTCGAGTATACAAAAGAGTGATTTAGTATTTTCACAGTATCTAGCCCATTGAAAGTTATTACAATATAATTGCTATTTTGGGGGGGGTGTTTTTTTATGTTAAGTTTTATGAGTTATTTGTCTGTGTTGTACATTAACCCCTTATCAGTCATATCATTTGGAAATATTTTCTTGCATTCTGTAAGTTGTTTTTTCATTTTATCAATGGTTTCCTTTGCTGTGCAAAAGTTTTTACTTTTAACTAGGTCCCATTTATTTATTCTTGCTTTCATTTCTTTTGTCTTAGGAGACAGATTCAGATAATATTCCTATGATTTATGTCAGAGTGTTCTGCCTATCTGCCTATAGGCAGAACACTAATATATATATATATATATATATAATTTGTATATTTTATATATACATATATAATTTATATATATATATAATTTATATATTTTTTACTTTATATCAGTATAAATGGTTTTGATGCAAATAGTAAACATTATCTCTAATCAGTTAAACAACAGGAAATAAATCACATAATAAGGAGCTTCACATACATGGTATCTCCAAACATGGTGTGACCAAGGCTCCTAATCCACTTGTCTGTATTCCCTTTAGTTCTGCTCTGCTCCCTGTGTTAGCTTTGTCCTCAGGCTGGATCTCATTCTGGTTATTTAATGGAAGCCTCATTTCAGTTCTCACATCTAGATACAACAGTGTCCAGAGGCATAAAACGGGTCATGTATCCCTCATGTGCTTGTTAAGAGTAAAAAAAAAAAAAAAGGAAAAAAAAAAAAAAAAGAAGTTCCCATAAGTCATTCCTTGCTCCCAACAATTTCTCAATAAATATTGCAAAAAATATTCTAATGCTTAAACAAGTCATTAGCAAGAAATTAGTTCATATTATATATGAGGTTGGTTTCTACTCTAGAGGAGGCACCTCCTTTGGCTAAGAAAGCAACTCTACTGACTTTCTTGAGGTGCATGGCCATGAGAAAGGAGTGGGAGGTAGGCTCATGAGAAATTCCGTCATGAAGAAATTTCAGGGATGCAGGAGTGAATGTATCTAAGCAGATAAGTTTCCACTATATTTTTCCAAGAAAAAAATAAAGAGCAAACTTTTCCTCCTGAAAATGTTTCAAATGAAGAAGAAAATGTATTCAAATAGAAACATATTATGATATCATAATAATATCAAATGTATAAAGAAAACTAAACACACTTAAGAATAGAATCCATGGAATTTCCAGACACAGAAATTCCATTTACAAAGTATTAGGGTGTTTTCAAAATACAAAGTTAAATGATCACTAGCATATAAAATACATAAATCATACCCAGGGGGTAAAGAAACTGCATACCAATGCAGCAAACATTAAGAGACGTGAGTCTGATCCCAGGATCAATAAGGGCATGGCAATCCATTCCAATATTCTTGCCTGGAGAATCCCATGGACAGAGGAGCCTGGGGTGGTGTAGTCCATGGGGTTGCCGTTGGACATGACTGAAGCAACTTAGCAAAAGTTTTAATGATGTAAAATATGAACAGTGATGGAGCTTAAATGTGTCTTCTCCACAAGCCAAGTACTGAAAACTTTTAAACAGAAAATTGAAAAACAATTTGTTTCATAATAAGGAGCTTCACATACATGGTATCTCCAAACATGGTGTGACCAAGGCTCCTAATCCACTTGTCTGTATTCCCTTTAGTTCTGCTCTGCTCCCTGTGTTAGCTTTGTCCTCAGGCTGGATCTCATTCTGGTTATTTAATGGAAGCCTCATTTCAGTTCTCACATCTAGATACAACAGTGTCCAGAGGCATAAAACGGGTCATGTATCCCTCATGTGCTTGTTAAGAGTCAAAAAAAAAAAAAAGGAAAAAAAAAAAAAAAAGAAGTTCCCATAAGTCATTCCTTGCTCCCAACAATTTCTCAATAAATATTGCAAAAAATATTCTAATGCTTAAACAAGTCATTAGCAAGAAATTAGTTCATATTATATATGAGGTTGGTTTCTACTCTAGAGGAGGCACCTCCTTTGGCTAAGAAAGCAACTCTACTGACTTTCTTGAGGTGCATGGCCATGAGAAAGGAGTGGGAGGTAGGCTCATGAGAAATTCCGTCATGAAGAAATTTCAGGGATGCAGGAGTGAATGTATCTAAGCAGATAAGTTTCCACTATATTTTTCCAAGAAAAAAAAAATAAAGAGCAAACTTTTCCTCCTGAAAATGTTTCAAATGAAGAAGAAAATGTATTCAAATAGAAACATATTATGATATCATAATAATATCAAATGTATAAAGAAAACTAAACACACTTAAGAATAGAATCCATGGAATTTCCAGACACAGAAATTCCATTTACAAAGTATTAGGGTGTTTTCAAAATACAAAGTTAAATGATCACTAGCATATAAAATACATAAATCATACCCAGGGGGTAAAGAAACTGCATACCAATGCAGCAAACATTAAGAGACGTGAGTCTGATCCCAGGATCAATAAGGGCATGGCAATCCATTCCAATATTCTTGCCTGGAGAATCCCATGGACAGAGGAGCCTGGGGTGGTGTAGTCCATGGGGTTGCCGTTGGACATGACTGAAGCAACTTAGCAAAAGTTTTAATGATGTAAAATATGAACAGTGATGGAGCTTAAATGTGTCTTCTCCACAAGCCAAGTACTGAACAAAAACATTTATTTCCATAAAACAGAAAATTAGAACATTATAGAGATCAATTTGGTTTCTGGTAGCAAAAGAACTAGTCAGTGAGGTTAATCCTTCTCTTTTTACCACTGAAAATAGATTTGAATGTTAACAAAATAGCAGGGCTGATAATTTAGAAGCAGTGACTATGAATATACATTACATAAATATGTAACGAAGTAAATATTGATAAGTACTAAGGAGAGGGGAAAAGAGGACTGCCAGATTAGGATAAGGTGTTATTATTTTTTAGATGGTAAACAGGTAAGACCTCCCTTAAGAAATGACATTTGATCAGAGACCTGTAGAGAGTGAGGGAAGAACTCATATATGGATCAGGCATTTTGTAACTCAGGGACAGATACATGCAAAAAATTAGAAAATAAAAAATCAAGTAATATTTTCTAGATAATATTTAAAAAGGAATGTTGGAATGATAGAATTGTTCACTTTGCAGATCTTATTTTTACTTTTTATTAAATTCTTGTAGTCAAGACTCATTGAAGTAGATTGAAATAATGTATAAAATTTTTCACTTTGTATTGAAACTTTCAGTGAAGTTCCTTCTCTGTTTCACCAGAGATATTCTAGCCAATGAAAAGATAATGGCTACTTTTGGATATATATTTTTATCAAACATGGTTTCATTCTATATTATAATCACTGCTTCTATCCCTTCTTAGGCACATTTTTGGGCTTACTACAAACCATACCATTTTTCAGTGACAGTTATGAATATTAAGATAAAGAAATATGGATAGAAATGTGTCAGGTTTTATAAAACATTCTCTAAGGGAAAGACACAATATAGCTGTCATTATTGAGTCACTAGAAACAGAAATCCTGGAATGGGCAGAGATAATTATCCAAATTCTAGTATAACACCTTGTAATTTCTCCTATGACTCAGTTTCCTTTGAATTATTCAGAAGGTTGATTCAGTAAGAAAATACATTGAATGAGCTTAAAATACAGCATATGCTTAATCAACGGTTGCTGTCCTTATTATGGTACCTGTTATTACCTTCCATGTTCAACATGCATCTTTGAGATTCCTAGTTTTTTTCACCATCACCTATGTAGGCTTTAACTCTAGTGTTTTTGAAGGTGTGGAATGTGTAAGCTGTTCATATTGGTATGTGTGTGTGTGTGTCAGTTCATAGGCATGTGCTATTCAACTATAAATCTTATAACAGAGTCTGAGTCTATTTTTCGATGTTTATTGTCAGCTTTTATGCATCCAGCTCCCCATTCTCTCTGCCACACAGCCGAAGAGGCCAATAGAAAGCATGAGTGTTCCCTACTTTGGTGCAGATAGGAAGTTCAGATCATGAAACCCCTTCCCATGCATGGCAACACTCACCCCAGCTCACTTCCTAACCACTATAAAAACTCCCAGTGTGTCTCCTTTTCTGGCCTTCATAAGCCATTGTCTTAAGTAGCTTGAGTGTCACCCCATCTTCCCCTGAAAGTCTCATGAGTGTGACATCATCAGTTTTGACATTGCAGGCAAATGTTGGACAGGGATCCATCCTATCACTGTCTAGTGGCCAAAATACATCAACTTCTCCTTATTATTTGTGCTTGTTATTAATTTTACTCAAAATACCTGTCTTTAAAACACACACATAGGTATATTCACATTGAGATTTTTGTTTCCTGATACATAGTATTTACATTTAATATATCTATATTTGCATTAGTTGATGTTAGCTTGCTACGAATTCTCTACCACTTCAAAGACTTGTTTCCTTTCATGAATCTAGCTAATCCTAATTTGGGATATAGTTCCAGGTCTTGTATTGCATGTGTATATCCTTTGTTCATTTTTTAATTTTTGTTCTTTGACTTGCCAAATTATTTATATATTTAAATATCACACTCTTATTCTGTTTTTCACTAATACCTTCTTCTAGGTAATTCTCTGTTAAACTGACTCTGCTTATCTTCCCTGCAAAGACAATTTTAATTTAAAGTGAATAAATTCACACTTCCATACCATTTATGTTACACGGGTCCTGTTTAAGAAGTAATTCTTAAAGACTGGTTAACTAGGATATTCTTAAAATTTTGTCCTCCAGTTAGAGTTTATATTTTTATTTAGTGTAAGATAAGGATCTAGTTCTATTTTTTCTCTAAATGATAATCCTGTTTTTGTAAGATTTAAGGTGAAACATGTTTTTTCTTTATTGATTGTAATGAACTATTTATCTTATATTGATTGTCATACAAACTTAGGTCATCTCTTATTTTTCTTTTCTGAAAGACTGATTTATATTCTGTAGCTTCTTACCATGTGCTGATATTTAGTAGGTGAGTCATCATCATGCTTTCTCATTGTTAGAACATTATCTATTTAGATCTTTACTTTTTAAAATAGAAATATTCTATGGGTTACATTTAGTTTAATTTGAGGAGCAAATATCATTCATTTAATCCATTAGTACGTAAACTCTTTTTATTTCTTAAAATCATCTTTAATAGGGCTTCCCTGGTATTCCAGTGGGTAAAGAGTCCACCTTGCAGTTCAGGGGGCACTGGTTCGATCCCTGGCCTGGGAAGATACCACATGCCACAGAGCAGCTGGACCAATGTGTCCAATTAAAAGCCAGCACTCAGGAGTGCATGCGCCCAGAGCCAGTGCTCTGCAACCAGAGAGGCCACTGTAATGGGAGGCGCACACAGGCTAAAGAATAAAGATGTATGAAAATCAATCAATCAATAAACAATAAAAGAGGCCAAAATTAAAAAAAAAAAAACAACTTTAATAGAGTACTGTGGCATTTGTTTATATAGTTAATAGTTATAAAATTCCCCTGATGAGGTTGAACTTTGTATGTATGTATGTTGCTCAGTCATGTCCAACTCTTTGCAACCCCGTGGACTGTAGCCCTGTAGTCTCCTCTGTCCATGGGATTCTCCAGGCAAAAACATTGGATTGCCATTTCCTCCTCCAGGGAATCTTCCTGACTGAGAAATATAACTCACATCTCTTGTGTCTCCTGCATTGGCAGGTGGGTTTTTTTTTTTTTTACCAGTGCACCACCTGGCAAGGTACTGAATATTATTTTTTCTAAACAAAATTTAAAAATTCAAGTTTATTAGGTTTTACTAGAACAATTACACAGAATAAAATTCAGAAATTCATCAATGATTGTCACCAGTCTGTGCTTCTTTATAGCTTTTTAAAATGTATTTCTCATTCTGATTTATTCATAGAATAAGTCAGTTTCATATATAGCTTTGTAATATGGATGTAACAGGTCTTCAATCTGTAAAATTAATGAGAACATATCCTTTATGAAAACATTTCATAAAGAATTTTTTTTGGTTAAAATTACTTTTCATGAATGCACATTATTCATGTACAGTCAACAAGAAAGAAAGGGAAATGCCTTATGAAATTCATGAGTAATATTTGAACCCTACTGTCAGTTCCCCAATTAGCAGTTTAAACCAATACTAAGTATCAAAAGATAACCAGGAGTCTAAAATCAATGAATCTAATTGGGAAGATTTTTATACATGGTTTCTCTCTCTCTCTCTCTTTTTTTTTTTTTAAATAATTTTATTTATTTGGTTTTTTTTGGCTGTGCTGGGTCTTCATTGTCGTTTCGGATTTTCTCTAGTTACGAAGACTGGGAACTACTCTCTAGTTGTGGCGTGGACTTCTTGAAGTACTTTCTCTTGTTGTGGGCTCTAGGCACACAGCTCTAAGCACACGGACTTCTCTAGCTTTGGCTCCTGGGCTCTAGAGCACAGATTCAGTAGTTAGGTACACTGGCTTAGTGACTTTGAGGCCTGTGGAATTCTCCTAGACCAAGGATCGAACCTGTGTATCCTGCATTGGCAGACAGATTCTTTTCCACTGAGCCACCAGGGAAGCCCAATTTATATATATGGTTTCTCATAATGTTAAACAATCCTTATTTCATGAAGTACATCAGGGTAGCTGTTTGCAATCTTCCTAGCTTATGTAAAGCAGCAAATAAATTTGCAAAAATAGTATATCTTTAGGATATATTATCTTATTTGTACACAGGTAATATGTGTTCATAAATAAGTTGAAAGTTTTATACAGACTTATCAGCAAGTTTTAAAAATCTTGCCTAAGAGTTGAAGACCTTTAATAATTGCTCTTAGAGTTTTTTTTTTTATTGAAATATAGTTGATTTTCACTATTGTATTATTAGTTTCAGGTGTATGACTTAGTGAATCAATATTTTTGTGGAGTATACTCCATTTAAAGCTATTAACAAATAATAGCCATATATCTACATCCTGTACAGTATATCCTTGTTGCTTATCTATTTTCTACACAGTAGTGAATTTCATGCACTATCTTGTTCCTCCCTGTTTTCCATTCCCCACTGGTAAACACTACTTTGTTCTCTATATCTGTGACTCTCCTTCTGTTTGGTTTTGGTTTGGATTTGTACTTCTCTTATGATTAGTAATGTTGAGCAACTTTTTAATGTGTCTGTTTGCCATCTGTATATTTTCTTTGGAAAAATGCCTATTCAGTCCACTTTTTTTATCAGATTGTTTAATTTTTTGATATTGAGTTATATGAGGTATTTTTATATTTTGGATATTAACTCCCCATCGGTGAAATCATTTGCAAATAAGATATGGAACATTCCTTGTTCAGTTATTTCCTATGATATTAGAGCTTCCATTATTATTTTGAGTTTACTATGAATATTATATTCTATAATATAGTACCACTCTATGGTGGTGGTGGTGTTTCTTCAGTTGCTAAGTCATTTCTGACTCTTTGTGACCCCAAGGACTGCAAGCATGCCAGACTTCCCTAGCTTTGGCTCCTGGGCTCTAGAGCACAGATTCAGTAGTTAGGTACACTGGCTTAGTGACTTTGAGGCCTGTGGAATTCTCCTAGACCAAGGATCGAACCTGTGTATCCTGCATTGGCAGACAGATTCTTTTCCACTGAGCCACCAGGGAAGCCCAATTTATATATATGGTTTCTCATAATGTTAAACAATCCTTATTTCATGAAGTACATCAGGGTAGCTGTTTGCAATCTTCCTAGCTTATGTAAAGCAGCAAATAAATTTGCAAAAATAGTATATCTTTAGGATATATTATCTTATTTGTACACAGGTAATATGTGTTCATAAATAAGTTGAAAGTTTTATACAGACTTATCAGCAAGTTTTAAAAATCTTGCCTAAGAGTTGAAGACCTTTAATAATTGCTCTTAGAGTTTTTTTTTTTATTGAAATATAGTTGATTTTCACTATTGTATTATTAGTTTCAGGTGTATGACTTAGTGAATCAATATTTTTGTGGAGTATACTCCATTTAAAGCTATTAACAAATAATAGCCATATATCTACATCCTGTACAGTATATCCTTGTTGCTTATCTATTTTCTACACAGTAGTGAATTTCATGCACTATCTTGTTCCTCCCTGTTTTCCATTCCCCACTGGTAAACACTACTTTGTTCTCTATATCTGTGACTCTCCTTCTGTTTGGTTTTGGTTTGGATTTGTACTTCTCTTATGATTAGTAATGTTGAGCAACTTTTTAATGTGTCTGTTTGCCATCTGTATATTTTCTTTGGAAAAATGCCTATTCAGTCCACTTTTTTTATCAGATTGTTTAATTTTTTGATATTGAGTTATATGAGGTATTTTTATATTTTGGATATTAACTCCCTATCGGTGAAATCATTTGCAAATAAGATATGGAACATTCCTTGTTCAGTTATTTCCTATGATATTAGAGCTTCCATTATTATTTTGAGTTTACTATGAATATTATATTCTATAATATAGTACCACTCTATGGTGGTGGTGGTGTTTCTTCAGTTGCTAAGTCATTTCTGACTCTTTGTGACCCCAAGGACTGCAAGCATGCCAGACTTCCCTGTCCTTCACCATCTCCTAGAGTTTGCTCAAAGTCATGTCCATTGAGTTGGTGATGCTGTCTAACTATCTCATCTTCTGCTGCCCTCTTCTCCTGTCCTCAATCTTTCTCAGCATCAGGGTCTTTTCCAGTGAGTCAGCTCTTTGCATCAGGTGGCCAAAGGACTGGATCTTCAGCTTCAGCATACCTTCTTTGAATGAATATTCAGGGTTGATTTCCTTTAGCATTGACTGGTTTGATCTCCTTGCAGTCCAGGGACTCTCAAGAATCTTCTCCAACATCACAGTTCAAAGGCATCAATTCCTTGTCGCTCAGCCTTCTTTTGAAGAAGGAAATCACAACCCACTACAGTATTCTTGCCTGGAGAATTCCATGGACAGAAGAGCCTGGCAGGCTACAGTCCATGGGGTCACAAAGAGCTAGACACAATTTCATGACTAAAACAACTATCACATTTGTACATTACTATTGGAAAAACCCAAAGCTTTGACTATAGGGACCTTTGTGGGCAACTCTATGGTAATTTACCTAATTCAGATCTAAGGCATTAAGTTAATGGCTTTCAGTGTATAATATAAATCTCTATTTACAAACAAGAGTGAGCTAAAAATAACCATAGTTTTTATTTTTTGACAAGAATGACAGGAACAAGAAAGAGATGAGACTATCTCTAGAGAAATTTTAGGCAACTTGAGGGAGGTAGACAGTGTGAGTTTTCACTAGTCTTCCTCCCAATTTTCCTGGATTTGAATCAAAATATAGGTAATAGCACTATGATTTAAATCTTGAAAATCAAACTTGAATATTTAGATGACTCCTTTTTGATTATCTACCACACATTGTGGTTATTCATGTATACCTGAATAGTTATGTATGTTAAATCTAACAAAATCACTTAATAAAAAGCATGTCTTTGGTGTTAATTATTTTTAACTATAAATGGTCTTATGAATGAATGCACATTAAAATGACCTAATGAGTCTTCTTATGAATGTCAATTGCAAATATTTTGGTCAATTTTTAACTTCATAAATAGAAATTTTAATATGTTCTTACAAATATCCCTGACTTGGACATGGTGATCAGGAGACTAGAAATGTCAGAATTGCACTTTATTAAGTTTCTGTAAGACTATAGATCATTATAAGTCCTGCTGTGGAACAAGCCCAGTGATATATGATATAGAAAATTTGTGTGTGTGTATGTTTAGAATGAATCAGCTCATTGCATGAGGTGGCCAAAGGACTGGATCTTCAGCTTCAGCATACCTTCTTTGAATGAATATTCAGGGTTGATTTCCTTTAGCATTGACTGGTTTGATCTCCTTGCAGTCCAGGGACTCTCAAGAATCTTCTCCAACATCACAGTTCAAAGGCATCAATTCCTTGTCGCTCAGCCTTCTTTTGAAGAAGGAAATCACAACCCACTACAGTATTCTTGCCTGGAGAATTCCATGGACAGAAGAGCCTGGCAGGCTACAGTCCATGGGGTCACAAAGAGCTAGACACAATTTCATGACTAAAACAACTATCACATTTGTACATTACTATTGGAAAAACCCAAAGCTTTGACTATAGGGACCTTTGTGGGCAACTCTATGGTAATTTACCTAATTCAGATCTAAGGCATTAAGTTAATGGCTTTCAGTGTATAATATAAATCTCTATTTACAAACAAGAGTGAGCTAAAAATAACCATAGTTTTTATTTTTTGACAAGAATGACAGGAACAAGAAAGAGATGAGACTATCTCTAGAGAAATTTTAGGCAACTTGAGGGAGGTAGACAGTGTGAGTTTTCACTAGTCTTCCTCCCAATTTTCCTGGATTTGAATCAAAATATAGGTAATAGCACTATGATTTAAATCTTGAAAATCAAACTTGAATATTTAGATGACCCCTTTTTTGATTATCTACCACACATTGTGGTTATTCATGTATACCTGAATAGTTATGTATGTTAAATCTAACAAAATCACTTAATAAAAAGCATGTCTTTGGTGTTAATTATTTTTAACTATAAATGGTCTTATGAATGAATGCACATTAAAATGACCTAATGAGTCTTCTTATGAATGTCAATTGCAAATATTTTGGTCAATTTTTAACTTCATAAATAGAAATTTTAATATGTTCTTACAAATATCCCTGACTTGGACATGGTGATCAGGAGACTAGAAATGTCAGAATTGCACTTTATTAAGTTTCTGTAAGACTATAGATCATTATAAGTCCTGCTGTGGAACAAGCCCAGTGATATATGATATAGAAAATTTGTGTGTGTGTATGTTTAGAATCTCCCTAGGAAGAGATGACTGCATAATAAATAAAATTCAAAATAATATAATCATGTACAATAAATGTAAGATGAAACTGATGAATATGCATAAGGACTTGAGAAAAAGTGCTAGGAGTTGAGCTGAATATTCAAAGATGTGAAAATTCAAAAAATTGATGAAAGGTTGCATTAAATGTAGTGAATTTTTATGCCACCATACTGCATTAATCCAGAAATACAACCCTTAAAAGTTTATTAAGTGTCTTTAATTATTTTATCATAGAAACATTTTAAATCTCAGTGACACAAGAAGAGACAGTCTCTCTGTATAAATCTCCCATGTGTGATTCTTAAATTACTTACATCAAATAATCAGATCTCAGCTTCATAGTCTTCCTAATGTGACTGTTCATACTCAAATGTAACATGAGCATAACTAAAATAATGCTTTTAGCAACTTCCTTTGTATTGACCTATATTAATCTAAGTCCTTTATACTGATTCTTACAGATGTCTTTCCTGATGGATTTGTGTTGCCCTAGTTGCCCTCTTTATTTTTAAGATTTGTAATGCATTAAGCTTGGTCAATATAGCAACAGTGGCAGGAGAAGCATCAATGCACCTGATCTCTGCCTTTAAATTGTAGATCTCTATGGATAAGAACGGGAGATGGGTGGTCCACAACTTTCATGAAACAGTGGACTTTTAAGGAATAGTTTTACTACTAACGCTTAGTAATGTCTGTCATCATGGAAATAATATGGTTACTAAGAACAATTAAAAAATTAGGGACATGATGCATTTGTCTTACATTTTGCAGCAGAACTTTCCAGCTTGTACTTTAAGGCAATCATATAAGCCTTAATAGTGAGAGAGGAGTGCTTTTAAGCAGGGCCTTTTAGACGTTATGACAAAGTTAGCAAGGTCACATCATTGTCAGTAAAGTTTCTAGCATGGATAAACATTAATTGCTTTGGTGGATTTAAAAATAAAGTGATTTATTTGCTTTCCAGTTTCCTACCTGGAAGCAGCTCACTTTTAAGCAGGTGTGGGCATATTGCCCTCTAATCAAATTTTTCAAACCATCTCTATTAAGAAGTCAGTAAAACAAAGTATTGAAATGCAGATTGCATTGATTTGCTCCAAGTTATTGCAAGGTAAGAGGAAACAGTTATCTTAGGGTAAATCAATATAATCTACATTAAAGTACACTGTCTCTTAGAGTGCCAGGAAATATTCAGTGATCTCCATTATAAAAGTGGCCATTGTGACCACCTTAGGTTGTCAGCCCTTAAATTTATGTCCCTTGCACCTCAAGGTAAGCAAGGTTTGTAAACTTTTTACAATCTAAATTTAGTTTCCACTGAGTTTCCTCTCAATGCTTCTAGTTTCTCGTCAGGTGGGGAATTGGTGTCTGGTTAATTGCATCATGAATAAATATGAATATATGGATTCTAAATATTATTCTCAAAGAACTGATGTTTTCACATCACTTGTATACCAAAGCCTAATGTGACTTTACTAAATGTAACATGAGCATAACTAAAATAATGCTTTTAGCAACTTCCTTTGTATTGACCTATATTAATCTAAGTCCTTTATACTGATTCTTACAGATGTCTTTCCTGATGGATTTGTGTTGCCCTAGTTGCCCTCTTTATTTTTAAGATTTGTAATGCATTAAGCTTGGTCAATATAGCAACAGTGGCAGGAGAAGCATCAATGCACCTGATCTCTGCCTTTAAATTGTAGATCTCTATGGATAAGAACGGGAGATGGGTGGTCCACAACTTTCATGAAACAGTGGACTTTTAAGGAATAGTTTTACTACTAACGCTTAGTAATGTCTGTCATCATGGAAATAATATGGTTACTAAGAACAATTAAAAAATTAGGGACATGATGCATTTGTCTTACATTTTGCAGCAGAACTTTCCAGCTTGTACTTTAAGGCAATCATATAAGCCTTAATAGTGAGAGAGGAGTGCTTTTAAGCAGGGCCTTTTAGACGTTATGACAAAGTTAGCAAGGTCACATCATTGTCAGTAAAGTTTCTAGCATGGATAAACATTAATTGCTTTGGTGGATTTAAAAATAAAGTGATTTATTTGCTTTCCAGTTTCCTACCTGGAAGCAGCTCACTTTTAAGCAGGTGTGGGCATATTGCCCTCTAATCAAATTTTTCAAACCATCTCTATTAAGAAGTCAGTAAAACAAAGTATTGAAATGCAGATTGCATTGATTTGCTCCAAGTTATTGCAAGGTAAGAGGAAACAGTTATCTTAGGGTAAATCAATATAATCTACATTAAAGTACACTGTCTCTTAGAGTGCCAGGAAATATTCAGTGATCTCCATTATAAAAGTGGCCATTGTGACCACCTTAGGTTGTCAGCCCTTAAATTTATGTCCCTTGCACCTCAAGGTAAGCAAGGTTTGTAAACTTTTTACAATCTAAATTTAGTTTCCACTGAGTTTCCTCTCAATGCTTCTAGTTTCTCGTCAGGTGGGGAATTGGTGTCTGGTTAATTGCATCATGAATAAATATGAATATATGGATTCTAAATATTATTCTCAAAGAACTGATGTTTTCACATCACTTGTATACCAAAGCCTATATACCTTTATTATAATTTTAGTTATTGTGATCATAGTTTTCTTAAATACTGGCATCTTGAAAATAAAACTATGCCTTTACTCTGATATTCTCTCTAAAAAGTATCTACTAATGGTGCAGATGATCCTTATCATTTTTTTTTATTTCAAAATTTATTAAAGTATAGTCGACTTAACATGTTTCATATGTAGAGCGATGTTATTGCTATACATATATATATATATATATATATATATATATACTTTTTCAGATTCTTTTCCATTACAGGTTATTATAAGATACTGAACATACTTCTCCATGCTGTATAGTAGGTCCTTGTCCATTTAATATATAGTGTTAATAGTGTCAGTTGCTCAGTCGTGTCCTACTCTTTGTGATCCCATGGATTGTAGCCTGCCAGGTTTCTCTGTCCATGGAGTTCTCCAAGTAAGAATACTAGAGTGGGAATCCTTATCATTCTTTCAGTAAGCCAGAGGAACTCTAAATCATTTCCCATGTGATATTAATTTCTTTGTGGGAATAATAATGGACTTGTAAATTGTTTCTAGAAAAGTATAAAATAGCAAAACTGAAACTATTTCATTTACATAAAGCTAATTATTTTACATTATAAATATATAGGAAGGATAAATATACAGGAATAAAAATATAGGGTGTTATTTAATCTCTTCATCATGATATATCCTAAGAGTCTTTTTCAGTTTATAAAACTCAAAATTCTCTTGGATCAAGGGACAAATGCATTCCCATGTTCACAAAAGATGATGTTCCCATCAACAGGCTTTCGAAAAGCCCTAAGAATTGCTCCAAAATAGCCTAGCATTCCCCATCTTAGGGTTTTTGCCAGGAAATATTCAGTGATCTCCATTATAAAAGTGGCCATTGTGACCACCTTAGGTTGTCAGCCCTTAAATTTATGTCCCTTGCACCTCAAGGTAAGCAAGGTTTGTAAACTTTTTACAATCTAAATTTAGTTTCCACTGAGTTTCCTCTCAATGCTTCTAGTTTCTCGTCAGGTGGGGAATTGGTGTCTGGTTAATTGCATCATGAATAAATATGAATATATGGATTCTAAATATTATTCTCAAAGAACTGATGTTTTCACATCACTTGTATACCAAAGCCTATATACCTTTATTATAATTTTAGTTATTGTGATCATAGTTTTCTTAAATACTGGCATCTTGAAAATAAAACTATGCCTTTACTCTGATATTCTCTCTAAAAAGTATCTACTAATGGTGCAGATGATCCTTATCATTTTTTTTTATTTCAAAATTTATTAAAGTATAGTCGACTTAACATGTTTCATATGTAGAGCGATGTTATTGCTATACATATATATATATATATATATATATATATATACTTTTTCAGATTCTTTTCCATTACAGGTTATTATAAGATACTGAACATACTTCTCCATGCTGTATAGTAGGTCCTTGTCCATTTAATATATAGTGTTAATAGTGTCAGTTGCTCAGTCGTGTCCTACTCTTTGTGATCCCATGGATTGTAGCCTGCCAGGTTTCTCTGTCCATGGAGTTCTCCAAGTAAGAATACTAGAGTGGGAATCCTTATCATTCTTTCAGTAAGCCAGAGGAACTCTAAATCATTTCCCATGTGATATTAATTTCTTTGTGGGAATAATAATGGACTTGTAAATTGTTTCTAGAAAAGTATAAAATAGCAAAACTGAAACTATTTCATTTACATAAAGCTAATTATTTTACATTATAAATATATAGGAAGGATAAATATACAGGAATAAAAATATAGGGTGTTATTTAATCTCTTCATCATGATATATCCTAAGAGTCTTTTTCAGTTTATAAAACTCAAAATTCTCTTGGATCAAGGGACAAATGCATTCCCATGTTCACAAAAGATGATGTTCCCATCAACAGGCTTTCGAAAAGCCCTAAGAATTGCTCCATAAAGTAGCCTAGCAATTACCCCAACCTTTTCATGTAAAAAGTTAGCAGACTGGTCTGGTTTTATCTCTGGAGATGGTTCAGGATTTTTTCAATTAGCAGTTTTCATCTAATGCTGACCCTGTCCTTCATCAACAACCATATTAACTAGCCGATAGAAGTCACAGAAAACAGGCTGATAAACCTTAATGCTTATATTAAATTTCTCAGCAAATCTGTGTGGATCTTGGCTTACTCTGGAAAAGTTCTTGACTCCCTGGTTCTCAGCTCAGCTTTAATCCAGAGAGTATCAGAATTTGAATTTACCCTCTGGCTTCTCAGAAGGCTTAAATTTAAGGGGACAGTTTTATTTTTTTAAATGTTTAATAGTAGAGACACAGACAGACATAGAGAACATGACATGGGGAAGCCGAGTCTGGTTCATGGAGTCAAAGAAAGAATTCCCCAAACTCATGAACACTTATGCAGACAATGTTTATTTTGAAACATAGAGATACAAAGCATAGACATTGAGACAGGGTGACGAGCCCCAAAGGCAGGAATAACTGTAGTATCTGTATCTCTATTAGAATTGATTTGCTCGTTTTTGGTTGACTTGGGGCCAGATGTGTGTAATTTCTGATCAATCCGTTTAAATGTCTGTATGTCCAGTTTGTGATTGTTACGGCTTTTTTGAATCCTCCAGTTTCTCAGTTTTTCCAGACATTGTGACACCACCTCTCAACCCTTTCTCAAGACCCCAGACCATTACTTAGGGGGTTAGATGTATGTTTAGGCGATAACTGTGCTACCAAGTCCAAGCTTGCTCTG
The DNA here is from genome assembly GCA_022376925.1 of Tragulus kanchil. NCBI lineage: Eukaryota > Metazoa > Chordata > Mammalia > Artiodactyla > Tragulidae > Tragulus > Tragulus kanchil. Next base: position 18,739,898 of record JAIOJX010000025.1, read on the forward strand.
CTTGCTCCATGACAGGCCAATGAATTCAAGAGACAAGGTATTCAGGCAAGGAAAATGACTTTATTTAGAAAGCAGCTGACTGAGAAGATGGCACGCTACCCCCTAGAAATAACCATCACATTGGGGTCTAGATGCCAGGTTCTTTTTATAGATCAGAGATGGGAAGCAAAGTAAAAAGGCCATGAATCTTCCAAACATCTCCTAGAACGGCATAAAGTTTAGCCTAGCAATTACCCCAACGGCTTTCGAAAAGCCCTAAGAATTGCTCCATAAAGTAGCCTAGCAATTACCCCAACCTTTTCATGTAAAAGTTAGCAGACTGGTCTGGTTTTATCTCTGGAGATGGTTCAGGATTTTTTCAATTAGCAGTTTTCATCTAATGCTGACCCTGTCCTTCATCAACAACCATATTAACTAGCCGATAGAAGTCACAGAAAACAGGCTGATAAACCTTAATGCTTATATTAAATTTCTCAGCAAATCTGTGTGGATCTTGGCTTACTCTGGAAAAGTTCTTGACTCCCTGGTTCTCAGCTCAGCTTTAATCCAGAGAGTATCAGAATTTGAATTTACCCTCTGGCTTCTCAGAAGGCTTAAATTTAAGGGGACAGTTTTATTTTTTTAAATGTTTAATAGTAGAGACACAGACAGACATAGAGAACATGACATGGGGAAGCCGAGTCTGGTTCATGGAGTCAAAGAAAGAATTCCCCAAACTCATGAACACTTATGCAGACAATGTTTATTTTGAAACATAGAGATACAAAGCATAGACATTGAGACAGGGTGACGAGCCCCAAAGGCAGGAATAACTGTAGTATCTGTATCTCTATTAGAATTGATTTGCTCGTTTTTGGTTGACTTGGGGCCAGATGTGTGTAATTTCTGATCAATCCGTTTAAATGTCTGTATGTCCAGTTTGTGATTGTTACGGCTTTTTTGAATCCTCCAGTTTCTCAGTTTTTCCAGACATTGTGACACCACCTCTCAACCCTTTCTCAAGACCCCAGACCATTACTTAGGGGGTTAGATGTATGTTTAGGCGATAACTGTGCTACCAAGTCCAAGCTTGCTCTGCTTGCTCCATGACAGGCCAATGAATTCAAGAGACAAGGTATTCAGGCAAGGAAAATGACTTTATTTAGAAAGCAGCTGACTGAGAAGATGGCACGCTACCCCCTAGAAATAACCATCACATTGGGGTCTAGATGCCAGGTTCTTTTTATAGATCAGAGATGGGAAGCAAAGTAAAAAGGCCATGAATCTTCCAAACATCTCCTAGAACGGCAGGCCTTAGGCAGGGGATGTGTTAATTTCTCTCTTCTTGACATCTACAGGTGGACAGGGTTCTGAACAAAGGCACTTTAGTTTACAGTCAAGCAGAGGACCAGGGTTCTTATGGCAAGCCATTATGTATTATTAGAATAATAAAAGCAACGGTAAGCGAGTCAAAGGAACAGTTTCATCATGGGGTCAGAACTGGTTTCCTCCCTGCAACTATTGTATACCTGGGTTTTTTCTCCTTGATAAACTGGACAGCAGTATATGATAGCCTTGCCCTGGATCTGAATGTTTTATAACCCTCCAGACCAGGGAAACATTCTGCTGAATGCCTGAAAACTGAAGCAGTAAATATAGCTTTAGGCCAGAGGAGTCAAAATGCTTGTGAATGAGAATTAAAATTGTAATTACCAAAAGAACCAAGACTCTGACTGCTACACTGACAACCAAACAATTACAACCTCAAGTGGACTTGTAGACACCGCAGGGAAGGGGAATTAGGGGGTTGGCAGAATGCTGAGTAGCACAAGCATAATTATATTACCATATGTGAAAGTGATAGCTCGGGGAAGTTGCTGTATCCATGATAAGATGCCTACCCATGCTAAGTCACTTCAGTTGCTTCTGATTCTCTAAGATCCTATGGACTGAGGCCTACCAGGCTCCTCTGTCATGAGATTTGCTAGGCAATGATGCTGCAGTGGGCTGCCATGCTCCCCTCCTGGGGATCTTATCAGCAGCACGGATTGAACCCTCTTCTGCGGCTCTTGCATTGGCAGGCAGGTTCTTACCAATGTATCACTTGGGAAACCCTATGTTAAGGGAACTTTTTTGACAAATTCGGAAGAAAAGAGAATGGGGAAAGTTTCAGAGCAAAGGGAAATTCAGCAAGAACATTAGTGTGGGGGACTGAGGATGTAATGGACGACAGGCAGTATAGTGAAAGAGGAAGCTGATTCCCAAGGCAGAGTCTGGCCAGCAGCAGTTGAGGGTGGGAGATGAGGTTAAAAGCACAGCCTGAGACAAAAGGTCAAAGAAAGCAGCTGACTGAGAAGATGGCACGCTACCCCTAGAAATAACCATCACATTGGGGTCTAGATGCCAGGTTCTTTTATAGATCAGAGATGGGAAGCAAAGTAAAAAGGCCATGAATCTTCCAAACATCTCCTAGAACGGCAGGCCTTAGGCAGGGGATGTGTTAATTTCTCTCTTCTTGACATCTACAGGTGGACAGGGTTCTGAACAAAGGCACTTTAGTTTACAGTCAAGCAGAGGACCAGGGTTCTTATGGCAAGCCATTATGTATTATTAGAATAATAAAAGCAACGGTAAGCGAGTCAAAGGAACAGTTTCATCATGGGGTCAGAACTGGTTTCCTCCCTGCAACTATTGTATACCTGGGTTTTTTCTCCTTGATAAACTGGACAGCAGTATATGATAGCCTTGCCCTGGATCTGAATGTTTTATAACCCTCCAGACCAGGGAAACATTCTGCTGAATGCCTGAAAACTGAAGCAGTAAATATAGCTTTAGGCCAGAGGAGTCAAAATGCTTGTGAATGAGAATTAAAATTGTAATTACCAAAAGAACCAAGACTCTGACTTCTACACTGACTACCAAACAATTTCTACCTCAAGTAGACTTGTAGACACCTCAGGGAAGGGGAATTAGAGGGTTGGCAGAATGCTGAGTAGCACCGAAGCATAATTATATTACCATATGTGAAAGTGATAGCTCGGGGGAAGTTGCTGTATCCATGATAAGATGCCTACCCATGCTAAGTCACTTCAGTTGCTTCTGATTCTCTAAGATCCTATGGACTGAGGCCTACCAGGCTCCTCTGTCATGAGATTTGCTAGGCAATGATGCTGCAGTGGGCTGCCATGCTCCCCTCCTGGGGATCTTATCAGCAGCACGGATTGAACCCTCTTCTGCGGCTCTTGCATTGGCAGGCAGGTTCTTACCAATGTATCACTTGGGAAACCCTATGTTAAGGGAACTTTTTTGACAAATTCGGAAGAAAAGAGAATGGGGAAAGTTTCAGAGCAAAGGGAAATTCAGCAAGAACATTAGTGTGGGGGACTGAGGATGTAATGGACGCACAGGCAGTATAGTGAAAGAGGAAGCTGATTCCCAAGGCAGAGTCTGGCCAGCAGCAGTTGAGGGTGGGAGATGAGGTTAAAAGCACAGCCTGAGACAAAAGGTCAAAGAAGAGCCTGAGGCTGTGGGAACCATTTTATCTTTTTTTAAAATCCTTTGTTTGCCTCAACTAATCTTAAATGTTATTTTGCTAAGAGGTAATTTTAGATTCCTGACTGCCTTGGAAAACTTCAGAATACCAGTCGATATAAGCATTCCACTCGCTTCTGGAAATTTTTGATGTGTTGTCACCCAGTGGTTTTAAGGAAGTTAAGTTTAGGGATATCAAAAATTCTCAGTAATGGTCTTTGATATTCTAAATTGCCTTTGGTCAAGTCAGTCCATTTAGTCAGAAGTGTTCATTGGGAAGGACTATGGTTTTTAAACATAAAATAAATTGGAGTCCCTATAGAGAGTCACCCTCAAAATATTTAAATAACTGGGAACTCTTTTCTCAGAGCTTTTTTCTCTAGAGTAAAAGAACCATTTTCAAACAGCTAAACAGCTGACAGCTCAAACAACTAAATTCAAACATCCTGCAGTCCAAACAGTTCAAACAACCTGCAGGATTAATACCAGCCTGTTCCCAGAGAATAGCTTCTTTCCAGAGGAGCCAGGCCAAAGGTTTCTTAGCCAAGTCCCATGGGAAGACCCCTTTTCCAAAGAAATGGGCTGAAGGGTGAAAAATTGCATAACTTCAGTGAAACCACCCCTGTCCCCTAGGACTGGACAGAAGGTTTCTTACCCAGTTTGAGCTGAAACAATCTGACATGAAAATCAGAGTGCCAAATACACTTGCAAAGAGGACAAGATCTTAATCAGAAAGGACAAACCTTAAAATAGATCGTGAATAAATCCACGAAAGCTTCAAACACAGGGAGGGCATGATCTTCAAACTCCAGGGTTGGCAAGAGAAGCCCTGAGGAACAATGGGGTCAGCTGTGGCTTCCACACCTGTTTGTTCACCAGCCCTGGGGCCATTGAGAGTGTTCTCTGGTCCCCGTTAGGGTCACTTGAAACAAACAGAGTGGCAGATATTTCTCCAGTAAAGAAGGATTTATTCCAGATTAGCAGAGAATTGCAACTCAGGGTGTGCCACCATGGTGAGACACCTGCAAGTTCTTGCATGGCAAAAGCAGGAAGTTAGTACAGACGAAAAGGGAAGTGGGCAGGCGGGGAGGGGGCAGTAAACAAGGAGTCCCTGTCTTTTCATTGACTGAGTCTTTACCAAGAAACAAGAGTAGTCTTTTTTCTTTTTTTTGTCCTGTTGGGCTCTTCTGTCCTTGCAAGAGCTTCTCTTTCTGGTATCTGTTTTATTGAGGTTTCTGTTTATTAATGTTTTATCTTATTTATATATGCTCTAGTTCTTATTCCAGACCAAAGCTCTCCACTGAGTTCATAATAAATATGCCTATCTTCTTGATACCTCCATTTGCTTGTTTCACAGCCATGTAACATTTTAAAGCATCCAAAATAGAAACTGTAATTTTTCGTACAGTTTTTTCTTTTTTTTAAACTGGTTTACTTTCTATCTGTTAGTACTATATTGTAGCATAAAGTTCTAAAACTGCTTAGTGGGAGAGAATTCTGTGGGTATAATGTGCAAGCTGGAATGATCCCTTTTTTTCTGATGAAAGTTAAGAGTGGGCCAAAACCCATGGAAATAGGTCTCCTCTTGGGGAAACTAAGTATTTCTAAGTGAGAGTAAATACATAGACAGGGAGAGCTACTGCTGATATTTTGTAAAACCATTATTAGAACAGAGAGATTATTTCATGTTTAGAAACATTACAACCTTACACAGTATCAAGTAGGAACAGACATTGAACTTTTCAAAGTATAGTTAGGACTGACACTCAGCATTTCAATGCACAGCGATTGGGTGAGCTCACTATTTTAAAATAATAGTCTTGATAGGAGAAAGAGAGCTTTATGGGTTCCACTTGCTTGTCTTTTATTAGTTCTCATGCACAGAAAAAAATCATGGTATAATAAAGAAAGAAAGTGATGAATAAGGCCAATAATATAATGGAACTTGGATATTTGAAACAAACAAAGGGGTTCCCAGGGTTGGCAAGAGAAGCCCTGAGGAACAATGGGGTCAGCTGTGGCTTCCACACCTGTTTGTTCACCAGCCCTGGGGCCATTGAGAGTGTTCTCTGGTCCCCGTTAGGGTCACTTGAAACAAACAGAGTGGCAGATATTTCTCCAGTAAAGAAGGATTTATTCCAGATTAGCAGAGAATTGCAACTCAGGGTGTGCCACCATGGTGAGACACCTGCAAGTTCTTGCATGGCAAAAGCAGGAAGTTAGTACAGACGAAAAGGGAAGTGGGCAGGCGGGGAGGGGGCAGTAAACAAGGAGTCCCTGTCTTTTCATTGACTGAGTCTTTACCAAGAAACAAGAGTAGTCTTTTTTCTTTTTTTTGTCCTGTTGGGCTCTTCTGTCCTTGCAAGAGCTTCTCTTTCTGGTATCTGTTTTATTGAGGTTTCTGTTTATTAATGTTTTATCTTATTTATATATGCTCTAGTTCTTATTCCAGACCAAAGCTCTCCACTGAGTTCATAATAAATATGCCTATCTTCTTGATACCTCCATTTGCTTGTTTCACAGCCATGTAACATTTTAAAGCATCCAAAATAGAAACTGTAATTTTTCGTACAGTTTTTTCTTTTTTTTAAACTGGTTTACTTTCTATCTGTTAGTACTATATTGTAGCATAAAGTTCTAAAACTGCTTAGTGGGAGAGAATTCTGTGGGTATAATGTGCAAGCTGGAATGATCCCTTTTTTTCTGATGAAAGTTAAGAGTGGGCCAAAACCCATGGAAATAGGTCTCCTCTTGGGGAAACTAAGTATTTCTAAGTGAGAGTAAATACATAGACAGGGAGAGCTACTGCTGATATTTTGTAAAACCATTATTAGAACAGAGAGATTATTTCATGTTTAGAAACATTACAACCTTACACAGTATCAAGTAGGAACAGACATTGAACTTTTCAAAGTATAGTTAGGACTGACACTCAGCATTTCAATGCACAGCGATTGGGTGAGCTCACTATTTTAAAATAATAGTCTTGATAGGAGAAAGAGAGCTTTATGGGTTCCACTTGCTTGTCTTTTATTAGTTCTCATGCACAGAAAAAAATCATGGTATAATAAAGAAAGAAAGTGATGAATAAGGCCAATAATATAATGGAACTATGGGACTATTCACTTGTTAAAGAAATTTACTAATTTCTTCTTATTAAGAAACTGTATTTCAGATGTTCATGATTGTCTCTAAAAATTACATATTTATTTTATTCTGAGTTTCATATTTAGTCATTCTCAATTATCAATATCTTGTTGCCTACACAGTCCTGAGCTGAGGGTTCCTTTAGGTTTTGCTATAAAGATACAAGTAACACAGAAAATGGGATAAAAATTTCAGAACTACAAAATCATACTCTGAACAAAATATGGGAACTAATGATTAAATTATAAATAGTCCATTTCTTAGCAAAGAGCACTATTTGTGTGTGTGTGTGTCTGTAAATTTTAATTATTTTACAAATAATTTACAAATTAAAAAAATATAATGACAAATTTATTAGAAATTTGAGCAAGAATTTAACATAGCAAACAAAATTTGTTTCAGATTTTCCTGGTTTTGAAAACAGATAAATACATGGAGATATATTTATATATTTATATAAATATATATATTATAAATATTATACCCCAACCATGTAATGTTTTCAAATGCAACTAACTGTTCATCACTGTAAGCATTCATCCAACTTGCAAATAATGATCCCAGATTTCAAATCCTCTCTGAAAATTCTAGCTCATTTTTTTTTAACTTTTATTTTACTTTTAACTTTCACAAAGTTTTGTTGTTTACAGATATGTATGTTCCCAGATTAGTCATATGTATATTCCCTACTTCCCAACTTTCTCCTTTCTCACGGGCCAAAACCCATGTATTTGGGAAACTAAGTATTTCTAAGTGAGAGTAAATACATAGACAGGAGAGCTACTGCTGATATTTTGTAAAACCATTATTAGAACAGAGAGATTATTTCATGTTTAGAAACATTACAACCTTACACAGTATCAAGTAGGAACAGACATTGAACTTTTCAAAGTATAGTTAGGACTGACACTCAGCATTTCAATGCACAGCGATTGGGTGAGCTCACTATTTTAAAATAATAGTCTTGATAGGAGAAAGAGAGCTTTATGGGTTCCACTTGCTTGTCTTTTATTAGTTCTCATGCACAGAAAAAAATCATGGTATAATAAAGAAAGAAAGTGATGAATAAGGCCAATAATATAATGGAACTATGGGACTATTCACTTGTTAAAGAAATTTACTAATTTCTTCTTATTAAGAAACTGTATTTCAGATGTTCATGATTGTCTCTAAAAATTACATATTTATTTTATTCTGAGTTTCATATTTAGTCATTCTCAATTATCAATATCTTGTTGCCTACACAGTCCTGAGCTGAGGGTTCCTTTAGGTTTTGCTATAAAGATACAAGTAACACAGAAAATGGGATAAAAATTTCAGAACTACAAAATCATACTCTGAACAAAATATGGGAACTAATGATTAAATTATAAATAGTCCATTTCTTAGCAAAGAGCACTATTTGTGTGTGTGTGTGTCTGTAAATTTTAATTATTTTACAAATAATTTACAAATTAAAAAAATATAATGACAAATTTATTAGAAATTTGAGCAAGAATTTAACATAGCAAACAAAATTTGTTTCAGATTTTCCTGGTTTTGAAAACAGATAAATACATGGAGATATATTTATATATTTATATAAATATATATATTATAAATATTATACCCCAACCATGTAATGTTTTCAAATGCAACTAACTGTTCATCACTGTAAGCATTCATCCAACTTGCAAATAATGATCCCAGATTTCAAATCCTCTCTGAAAATTCTAGCTCATTTTTTTTTTTAACTTTTATTTTACTTTTAACTTTCACAAAGTTTTGTTGTTTACAGATATGTATGTTCCCAGATTAGTCATATGTATATTCCCCTCTTCCCACCCCTCCCGACCATCACACAGCACCCCTGAAGGATCTCCTTTTCTCACAGAGCAATGACTATAGCTATTTTCTTCACTTATGATAGTAAAGGCCTTCAAGCTACTTCCTTAAGTTGGTACTTGTATATTTCTAGAACAAAATGAGTACACAGGAAATTAGAAATTTTTTATCTGAGAATTTTTGGTCACTTCAAGATCATTTGTAATTTTAAAATACTCATAAATGGTTGGTTGTTTTATTAATTTAAATAATAAGATGAAATGTTTAAATTTTATAAACTTTTTTCCAGAGATACTAATGATGAAAATATATAATTAGGGAGACCTTAATTGTGACCTATAACTTTTCTACCAGAATTATCACTTACCTGCTAAGAACAACTATGTAAGTTACACTCATATACAGTGTATACATTCTGTTTGTTTTATACAGTTCTGTATAAAACACCCTGAACTAGAAAGAAGGTATATTTAATTCACTCATGTAGTAGGTAGTGTATTTGAGATCTTTCTAAAAAGAATGATTTCATTAGCAAACTGCATTTCATTAAACATACCTAGTCTCCATTATATAATTATTCTTGACCAAACATTTTTAAAAATGTCCACTAATTTAATATAGAGAACACTTCAGCTTTTGATTTTTGGCCTTAGACACCCTAATGAATATAAATTTAAAAGTTTTAAAATGTCATATAAGAGATGATGTCTTCCTTAACTTTTAATTTATTCTGTATATCTATGCTCTGTTTGTATTTTTATTTGTTCAGATTGAGTATGCATTTGGGGTTCTATTTTTGTTTTTCAGAAAAAAAAGATTTACCATAAATAATTAGGGACTTGCCCTTTCTATGTTGAATTGATCTTTTGAGATGTGTGCTATGTAAAGGTGTAAATATATCAATCCACATAACCTATTTTAAGGAAATAATTTTCATAAATTCTGCAAAGATATGCTTAATGTGTTTAAAACAGTTCACTAGTTTCTGTCTTTCTTTGTGGAACAAATGTCACATATGTATCAGTGAATCCACACCATCAGCAGAATTATATATACTTTGTCATTACTCATTCAGTTTTTCTAATTCATTTGACAGTTGACACTGGTTATGGGTTTTTCCATTCATTTAAGTGAATTTACATTATTTTCCCCATATTTATGGCCATATTTCTTTACATTGAAGACAGAGATGGATGGGAGTAAAGTAAATGGCTAAGGTATATGTCATACAGATCTGAAATGATTTCTATAATGATACTTTATACAAAAAAAATCTTTAAAACTTTTCTAGCATTAAGGGAAGGGCTATAAATATTTGGAAAGTACTAACTGAATAAAAAATAAATAAATGAACCTAAATATTTCACTACAGGTTCATTTGAATATTTATAATAAAAATAACTTGAAATCACCATATTGGTATAATCACATTGAATAAGATTGTGGGCTCTGTATCCAACTATGTTACTTTCTGATAGTTTGGGGTCAAGAAACCCAGATTCTTGTTCTAATTGCTTATTCTGTAAAACAGAGATGGTAATGACATACATTTATTGGATCATTCTTATCTTAAATAGCTTACTTATGAAGCACTCTGAATAGTATTTGACACAAATTAAAGGCTAATTAAAAGTTAGCTGCTATTGCTATTATTATAGACTTCACATGCCTTAGGAAAGAAATAGAGAACTCTACACCTTTTTTACTTAGTACTTATTAGCATCATGTAGAGGTCTATATGATTATTTCATTAACATGTAAAACCTATTACCTTGCCAGTCCCATTATAAAAAAGAATTTTAAAGAATTTAAAAGAATTCTAAAATTTGTGTCAAGAATCAATGTCTTCATCTACCATCTTCTTTCTTTCTCTTTTTTCCTTTTCTTCTTTTTGTCCAGTATGTACCTTTCTCATCTATTTATCTGTCATTTCCTACTATGTGTGTATATTATCATTCTTTTTTTTTTTATCATTCATTTTTAAGTTAAAGTTCATGAAATATAGCCTTGAAACCACCTGCATCAAAGCATCTATGGAGATTGTTAAAATAATGACTCCATGATCTCTCTCCCAGAGATGCTAATGAGTAGCACTTTGGAAAGTCTGAGGAATTTGCACTTTTAACATTTGATCTATGTATCTTAAGCACAGTTTACTGTTCTTTCTTTGTGGAACAAATGTCACATATGTATCAGTGAATCCACACCATCAGCAGAATTATATATACTTTGTCATTACTCATTCAGTTTTTCTAATTCATTTGACAGTTGACACTGGTTATGGGTTTTTCCATTCATTTAAGTGAATTTACATTATTTTCCCCATATTTATGGCCATATTTCTTTACATTGAAGACAGAGATGGATGGGAGTAAAGTAAATGGCTAAGGTATATGTCATACAGATCTGAAATGATTTCTATAATGATACTTTATACAAAAAAAATCTTTAAAACTTTTCTAGCATTAAGGGAAGGGCTATAAATATTTGGAAAGTACTAACTGAATAAAAAATAAATAAATGAACCTAAATATTTCACTACAGGTTCATTTGAATATTTATAATAAAAATAACTTGAAATCACCATATTGGTATAATCACATTGAATAAGATTGTGGGCTCTGTATCCAACTATGTTACTTTCTGATAGTTTGGGGTCAAGAAACCCAGATTCTTGTTCTAATTGCTTATTCTGTAAAACAGAGATGGTAATGACATACATTTATTGGATCATTCTTATCTTAAATAGCTTACTTATGAAGCACTCTGAATAGTATTTGACACAAATTAAAGGCTAATTAAAAGTTAGCTGCTATTGCTATTATTATAGACTTCACATGCCTTAGGAAAGAAATAGAGAACTCTACACCTTTTTTACTTAGTACTTATTAGCATCATGTAGAGGTCTATATGATTATTTCATTAACATGTAAAACCTATTACCTTGCCAGTCCCATTATAAAAAAGAATTTTAAAGAATTTAAAAGAATTCTAAAATTTGTGTCAAGAATCAATGTCTTCATCTACCATCTTCTTTCTTTCTCTTTTTTCCTTTTCTTCTTTTTGTCCAGTATGTACCTTTCTCATCTATTTATCTGTCATTTCCTACTATGTGTGTATATTATCATTCTTTTTTTTTTTATCATTCATTTTTAAGTTAAAGTTCATGAAATATAGCCTTGAAACCACCTGCATCAAAGCATCTATGGAGATTGTTAAAATAATGACTCCATGATCTCTCTCCCAGAGATGCTAATGAGTAGCACTTTGGAAAGTCTGAGGAATTTGCACTTTTAACATTTGATCTATGTATCTTAAGCACACAAAAGTTTAAAATTCAATGTTTTGGACAACTGAACTCTTCATTTTCCAAGTGTTTATTCCTCTGTGGATTAGATGTACTTTCTATGCATAAGGAGTTGTTTCATTAATTATACTCAATCCTCAAAGACTACCTTGACCATTATAGTATGTATCCACCACATTGGTTGGTATTTCAAATCCATTCATCTTTCCAAATTTGGCTCACATCCTATCACGTTCATATATCCTACAATGTCAAATCCTACACGGAAAAACCATGAGTTCCTGAAGAAACTGTTAGTGCATCACATGCCGTCTTTCTCTGTTTCTTGTAACTCACGCTGAGTATCATAGTGCATAGAGATGGAGAACTCAGCTGTGATGGTCAGCCAGACAGCTGTGTTTGACCTATGATTGTCCTAGTTTCTGCAAAGTTATTTGACTTCTCTAAATCTCACTTTCCTTGTCTTAAAATATTTACCAATATTGCTGTATTTGCTTGATTATGATTAAGTATGATTTACATAAGTCTCCTAATTCATGCCTTGCACAAATTAATGAAAAAATTTAACTTCCTATCCTTTCACTCCTGCTTATTTTGAAATATCACACGTGTGTGTGTGTGTTCCCAACTAGATGATTAAATTTTTTGAGACTTTAGTTTTATGTCATTTAGTGTTTATGACAAACAACATCAACATTCAATAAATAGCTGAATTATCATCATATTCAAATATTACTTTATTATAAGGTAAGAGTTGTATTTTTCATTAATGCCTGTTAAATATATATTGTGTTTACATATATTTTGTCTTCATTAGCCTTGGCTCCTTGTATATAGTCACTTTCTTATTGTGTATTTTTAGGGCTTGCTGTAGAACCTGGTATAAAATAAAAACTTATGTGTATCTGTTAAGTAAATGAATGTATGGGTTTTACATTTCTTAAGAAGTTATTCAAAACCCTAAAAGAGTTTTGAATTCAGTAGTTTGTTTAGTTCTGGAGCAAAGTAGTGTTTTGTTACCTGACTCTGGTGAATGCTTGTTACACAGTTAAGATCTTTAAACTGTATTTGTTACTCAGTTTAGCTCTGGCAAAACTGAGTTTTGCCACTCTGTAAATGTAGAACCTGACATCTAGTTGTTTCCAGCTGTATAAATGACTGGACAAAAGCTAATTTGTGGACGTTTCATAATTCCAATATCCTGGCATTAATTTACAAAATGGCATTGGGTTGGGTTTGAAGATAATTAGTTCAAGGCAATTATGTCCTTGTATAGACGTAAGAATTTTTCAGACCAAGAAATGAGGAGATGTATCCAAGATCACAAATTTACTTTGAAGGCAAAAAAGAATGACATTTATATGGACTTGTTTGTCACTTATTTTGAATGACTTATTTTAATTCCACTTTGCATAATGGAAAAACAGACTCTTAAGAATAAGCAATGTAATGAGTTTGCAAGTGTGCATACATTTCAAGAAAGTATAAAAATATTAAAAATAGCTTTTTCTCTCTGTATATAATTATATATAATTATTCATGATCAGAAAAATGTGGACCTACAGGAAGTAAAACTCAGAATTAATTAGTAGTGAATTAGCCCTAATCAAGTTCTTTAAATTTTGTCTAAATATTTATTAGTTTGACTAGCAGTGTCACTTTGATGAAATGTTGCTCACAATGATTCACACAATTGGTGGGTCCTATGTTATGTGAATGTGTAGAAGAAAATATAAATAACTTTTGGCAACTGAACAAAATGATTGAATCAGATACAATACTATAGGAATAATGGATACAGATAATGGATAGAAATAGAAAGAGGAAAATCTGCTATTCTTTTAATTAAAATAACAATTTTCACTTGAAATCAGTATGTACCACTTATGTTATTAAATTAATAATGCTGTTTAAGAACAAGTATCATCACTTTTTTAATAGTTAAATATAACGAAATATTTGTATCTGTTAAGTAAATGAATGTATGGGTTTTACATTTCTTAAGAAGTTATTCAAAACCCTAAAAGAGTTTTGAATTCAGTAGTTTGTTTAGTTCTGGAGCAAAGTAGTGTTTTGTTACCTGACTCTGGTGAATGCTTGTTACACAGTTAAGATCTTTAAACTGTATTTGTTACTCAGTTTAGCTCTGGCAAAACTGAGTTTTGCCACTCTGTAAATGTAGAACCTGACATCTAGTTGTTTCCAGCTGTATAAATGACTGGACAAAAGCTAATTTGTGGACGTTTCATAATTCCAATATCCTGGCATTAATTTACAAAATGGCATTGGGTTGGGTTTGAAGATAATTAGTTCAAGGCAATTATGTCCTTGTATAGACGTAAGAATTTTTCAGACCAAGAAATGAGGAGATGTATCCAAGATCACAAATTTACTTTGAAGGCAAAAAAGAATGACATTTATATGGACTTGTTTGTCACTTATTTTGAATGACTTATTTTAATTCCACTTTGCATAATGGAAAAACAGACTCTTAAGAATAAGCAATGTAATGAGTTTGCAAGTGTGCATACATTTCAAGAAAGTATAAAAATATTAAAAATAGCTTTTTCTCTCTGTATATAATTATATATAATTATTCATGATCAGAAAAATGTGGACCTACAGGAAGTAAAACTCAGAATTAATTAGTAGTGAATTAGCCCTAATCAAGTTCTTTAAATTTTGTCTAAATATTTATTAGTTTGACTAGCAGTGTCACTTTGATGAAATGTTGCTCACAATGATTCACACAATTGGTGGGTCCTATGTTATGTGAATGTGTAGAAGAAAATATAAATAACTTTTGGCAACTGAACAAAATGATTGAATCAGATACAATACTATAGGAATAATGGATACAGATAATGGATAGAAATAGAAAGAGGAAAATCTGCTATTCTTTTAATTAAAATAACAATTTTCACTTGAAATCAGTATGTACCACTTATGTTATTAAATTAATAATGCTGTTTAAGAACAAGTATCATCACTTTTTTAATAGTTAAATATAACGAAATATTTGTATACTTGATGTGAATCAAGTTATAGTTTTAGAATTTCAGCATGGTTTGTAGATCTATAATTTTTTTTTTTTTTTGGCCACTTCTATTGGTCTTTCATTTATTTATACTCATCTATCTTTGTTTTTTGGCCTCTGTGGGCCTTCCATTGCAGTGGCCTCTCTCTTGTCGCAGAGCACCGACTCTAGGAGCATGCACTCCAGTGCTCGGGTTCGGTAGCTGGGACACATCTGTCCAGTCGTGGGATCTTCCCAAGCCAGGGATCGAACCGGCACCCCTTGCACTGCAAGGTGGTGTCCTTACCCATGGACCACCAGGGAAGTCCTTGGTCAATAATATTTATACCACAATACATCAAGTTTTTTTTTTTTTTTTTTCCCGTGGTCACTTCTATCGGCCTTTCATTTATTTCCATCTTTGTTCTTTGGCCTCTGCGGGCCTCCCATCACAGTGACCTCTCTCACTGCAGAGCACTGGCTCTGGACACATGTGCTCCAGAGCTCCAGCTCGGTAGTTGGACACATCGGTCTAGCTGCTGCACAGCATGTGGGATCTTCCCAGGCCGGGGATGAAACTGGTGCCCCTTGCACTGCAAGACAGTGTCCTTACCCACTGGACCACCAGGAAAGCCCTAAAGTGTTTTTTGTCTTGATTCTCTGCCCTGAACCATGACTGACTAACTCATCCAAACTTCAGCAGCAGATTTGAACATTGATTTGAATCCTCACTGGCCCATAACTGTCTTCATTCCTTCTCAAAATGCATATTTTTGGACCTTATGTTCAGAGATTTTCAACATGTAGACAGAGGATTTCCTAGGAATTGTTCCACCGACTCCTAGTATTCTTGCATGCACTAAATTTTTAGAATCACTGGATAGAAAAATAATTTTACCTTTTATTATTTCTTAAAAAATTTTGCATAATTGGTGATAAACACTCCCTTCTGTTTTCTATTCTCTGAAATACAAATACTGGTTTAAAATTATTGAAGCATAAATAAATTTTAAATACTGTACCTTATCCCTGGAAACAGCTTTACCATACTACTAGTGGAGCATATATTCCCTAAATTACTTGGAAGCTACTAACAGGAAATTTTCCTGTATGATACAAGGACAATTTTATTTTTCACATTTTGTATTTAAAGGATCAGAATCTTTTTTTTAATAATTATTTTTATTTTACTTTTTGCTTTTACAGAGTTTTGTTGTTTAAAGATATGTATGATCCCAGATTAGTATATCCCTGGCCCCTTCCCTTCTCCACCCTCTTCCCTGTCCCTCCCATCCCACCCCTCCAGACCATCACATGGTGTCTCTGCAGGATCCCCTGTTCCCACAGTGCAATGACAATAGCTGTCTTTTTCACATATGACACTATACGTTTCTATGTTACTTCCTCTATACCGCCCACCCACTGTGCATTCCCCATGATGTGTATAAGTCTGTTCTCTATGACTGTTTTTCCATCGTTGTTCTGCGTGTGTTATTACCATCTTACTAGATTCCATATATGTGTGTTAGTATACAGTACTTGTCTTTCTCTTTTTGACTTACTTCACTTTTTATAATAGGTTCTAGATCCATCCACCTCATTAGGACTGATCCTTCTCCATTTCTTTTCACAGCTGAGAAGTACTGCATTGTATATATGTACCAGAGCTTTTTTATCCATTCATTCGTCAATGGACATCTAGGGTGCTTCCACGTTCTAGCTATCATTGGGGCACAGGTGTCTCTCTCAATTTTGATTTCATCAGGGTATAGGCCTAATAGTGCAATTGCTGGGTCATATTGCTTTTATTCTTAGTTTTTTGAGGAATTTCCATACTGTCTTCCATAGTGGTTGTATCAATTTACATTCCCACCAACAATGCAAGAGTGTTCCCTTTTCTCCGCACCCTGTTTCAGCATTTATTATCTGTAGATTTTTTTGATGATGGCCATTCTGACTGGTGTGAAGTGATATCTCATTGTAGTTTTGATTTGCATTTCTCTAATAATAAGCAAGGTTGAGCGTTGTTTCATGTGGTTTTTGGCCATCTGTATGTCTTCTTTGGAGAGATGTCTCTTTAGATCTTTTTCCCATTTTTCTGATTGGGTTGTTCATTTTTCCAGTGTTGAGTTGTCTGAGTTGCTTGTAGATTTTGGAGATTAATTCTTTGTTTGCTGTTTCATTTGCTATGATTTTCTCCCATTGTGCCTTTTCACCTTGTTTGTAGTTTCTTTTGCTGTACAAAAGCTTTTAAGTTTCATTAGGTCTCACATGTTAATGTTTGTTTCTAGTAGGTGGTTCATGGAAGATCTTGCTTTTATTTATGTCATTGAGTGTTTTGCCTATATTCTTCTCTATGAGTTTTAGGATTTCTGGTCTTACATTTAGGTTTTTGATCCATTTTGAGTTGATCTTTGTGTATGGTGTCATGGAGTGTTCCAACTTCATTTTTTTGCATTTAGCTGTCCAATTTTCCCAGCACCATTTGTTCAAGAGGCTGTCTTTGTCCCATTTTATATTTTCACCTCCTTTGTCAAAAATAAGGTACCCATAGGTGCGTGGGTATATCTCTGGGTTCTCTATCTTGTTCCATTGGTCTGTGTTTCTGTTTTTGTGCCAGTACCATACTGTCTTGAGGACTGTTGCTTTGTAGTAGAGTATGAAGTTGGGGAGGCTGATCCCTCCAGCTCCATTCTTCTTCCTCAGGATTGCTTTGGCTATTTGAGGTCTTTTGTGTTTCCATATGAACTGTGTTATTTTTTGGTCTAGTTCTGTGAAGAATGTCATTGGTAATTTGATAGGGATCACATTGAATCTGTAGATGATATTTGGTAGTATGGTCATTTTCACAATATTGATTCTTCTGACCCAGGACCATGGAATATCTCTCCATCTGTTTAAGTCTTCTTTAATGTCTCTCATGAGTGTCTTGTAATTTTCAGTGTACAGTTCTTTTGTTTCTTTAGGTAGGTTTATTACTAGATATTATATCTCTTTGGTTGCACTGGTGAATGGGATTGCATCCTTGATTTCTTTCTGATTTTTCATTGTATATAGGAATGCGAGTGATTTCTGTGTATTGATTTTGTTTCCTGCGACTTTGCTGAATTCGCTAATTAGCTCTAGTTGTTTTGTAATAATGCCTTTGGGGTTTTTTATGTATAGTAGAAGGATCGGAAGTTTCATTATTAAAAAAAATAAGACAGCTGTAAAAAAAAAATAAAATTCCCAAAACTCAGTTTCTAAAGCCTTTGAATCAGCTGAAAAGCAGTACTGCTGTGTCTATGCATAATTTCTATAAGAAAAATGGAAGGAAACAAGTTTACAGCTATATTACAGGCCCAATTCTATAGTTTTATTTCTAGCAACATTCAATGAAAGAAATAAAAACGATGCCTAAAACCATTTGGATTGTTTTAAAACAAACAGTTTTCAGATTTGCACAGTTAATATATTTGTTTTGGTATTGAAGACTTTAAAAACAAGCAACTAATTATCTGTAACATAATTACTAACCAAGCAATTAAACCACTTACTGCATATTCATTGTATGCATTTTATTTTTGCATTTAGCTGTCCAATTTTCCCAGCACCATTTGTTCAAGAGGCTGTCTTTGTCCCATTTTATATTTTCACCTCCTTTGTCAAAAATAAGGTACCCATAGGTGCGTGGGTATATCTCTGGGTTCTCTATCTTGTTCCATTGGTCTGTGTTTCTGTTTTTGTGCCAGTACCATACTGTCTTGAGGACTGTTGCTTTGTAGTAGAGTATGAAGTTGGGGAGGCTGATCCCTCCAGCTCCATTCTTCTTCCTCAGGATTGCTTTGGCTATTTGAGGTCTTTTGTGTTTCCATATGAACTGTGTTATTTTTTGGTCTAGTTCTGTGAAGAATGTCATTGGTAATTTGATAGGGATCACATTGAATCTGTAGATGATATTTGGTAGTATGGTCATTTTCACAATATTGATTCTTCTGACCCAGGACCATGGAATATCTCTCCATCTGTTTAAGTCTTCTTTAATGTCTCTCATGAGTGTCTTGTAATTTTCAGTGTACAGTTCTTTTGTTTCTTTAGGTAGGTTTATTACTAGATATTATATCTCTTTGGTTGCACTGGTGAATGGGATTGCATCCTTGATTTCTTTCTGATTTTTCATTGTATATAGGAATGCGAGTGATTTCTGTGTATTGATTTTGTTTCCTGCGACTTTGCTGAATTCGCTAATTAGCTCTAGTTGTTTTGTAATAATGCCTTTGGGGTTTTTTATGTATAGTAGAAGGATCGGAAGTTTCATTATTAAAAAAAATAAGACAGCTGTAAAAAAAAAATAAAATTCCCAAAACTCAGTTTCTAAAGCCTTTGAATCAGCTGAAAAGCAGTACTGCTGTGTCTATGCATAATTTCTATAAGAAAAATGGAAGGAAACAAGTTTACAGCTATATTACAGGCCCAATTCTATAGTTTTATTTCTAGCAACATTCAATGAAAGAAATAAAAACGATGCCTAAAACCATTTGGATTGTTTTAAAACAAACAGTTTTCAGATTTGCACAGTTAATATATTTGTTTTGGTATTGAAGACTTTAAAAACAAGCAACTAATTATCTGTAACATAATTACTAACCAAGCAATTAAACCAATTAATGCATATTCATTGTATGCATTATTTGCCTGTCTGTGAAGCATTGTGCTAAAATCATAGAGAATGCTAATCCTCTGAATAGTGGAGACTACCAAGTTAGGATTAGATATAGATTCTTCCCTTTGAAGTTTATAGAAAAGGACCTATGGCATGTATAAAGCAAGGTATAGTATGGGTGTTTTTTAGTAGATTAATAGGGGTTCCATACATGAAAGGGTCCATTAATTTCAAAGGATAGGGATGAAGGAGAAAAGAGTTCAAGTAAAAGCAGAAAGAGTGCAGGGATGTGTTGATTCAAGACTTACTGAGATCTGAGCATAGAACCTCAGAATCATAGCATGAGAAGAAAAGAAGGAGGCTTCAGAACTATGTCCTTCACTTTATAGAAGAGGAAGTGAGATTCCAGTAATTACTCTGAATATCAGAGTAATGAAATGATCAAATAGCTTAAATAAAGTACACTATGTTAAAAATAAACATGACAATAAAAGCTATCACATTTTCACTGAATATATCAAAAGACAAATTTTATAATCTTACTTAAAAATTGTTTCAGGCATGCACCTCATTTCAACAAAAGTTGAACTATGTAAACTACAACAGCTATATGTGTAAATACATAATCTATATTGTCTTATTACAAAGTGTGTTTATAACAAACAACTAAATGATTTCCCCCACTTTAGTGTTTCAATTTTAGGAAAATAGTTATAAAATATGAGGATAATTAAAATGGTATTGCTTCAAAATTACTTTAAAGATTCAGAAACTGTTGTAAGTAAATTCCCAGATCTATCTGTAAAAGCCTACAAGATTTGCAAAAAATTTGACTCAATTATGTTAAAAGATAGCAAACATAAGGAAAGTAATATATGCTTGTTATAAAAGAAGCTAATATTCACCAGGCTAAAAGGACAACCATCTACATTAACCTAATTCTTTATGTGTGTGGTTGTACCTCCTCACCTAATTTAAATACAGCTATATTCGGATTGCCTAAAAAAACCAAATTTGGATTGTTTTAAAACAAACAGTTTTCAGATTTGCACAGTTAATATATTTGTTTTGGTATTGAAGACTTTAAAAACAAGCAACTAATTATCTGTAACATAATTACTAACCAAGCAATTAAACCAATTAATGCATATTCATTGTATGCATTATTTGCCTGTCTGTGAAGCATTGTGCTAAAATCATAGAGAATGCTAATCCTCTGAATAGTGGAGACTACCAAGTTAGGATTAGATATAGATTCTTCCCTTTGAAGTTTATAGAAAAGGACCTATGGCATGTATAAAGCAAGGTATAGTATGGGTGTTTTTTAGTAGATTAATAGGGGTTCCATACATGAAAGGGTCCATTAATTTCAAAGGATAGGGATGAAGGAGAAAAGAGTTCAAGTAAAAGCAGAAAGAGTGCAGGGATGTGTTGATTCAAGACTTACTGAGATCTGAGCATAGAACCTCAGAATCATAGCATGAGAAGAAAAGAAGGAGGCTTCAGAACTATGTCCTTCACTTTATAGAAGAGGAAGTGAGATTCCAGTAATTACTCTGAATATCAGAGTAATGAAATGATCAAATAGCTTAAATAAAGTACACTATGTTAAAAATAAACATGACAATAAAAGCTATCACATTTTCACTGAATATATCAAAAGACAAATTTTATAATCTTACTTAAAAATTGTTTCAGGCATGCACCTCATTTCAACAAAAGTTGAACTATGTAAACTACAACAGCTATATGTGTAAATACATAATCTATATTGTCTTATTACAAAGTGTGTTTATAACAAACAACTAAATGATTTCCCCCACTTTAGTGTTTCAATTTTAGGAAAATAGTTATAAAATATGAGGATAATTAAAATGGTATTGCTTCAAAATTACTTTAAAGATTCAGAAACTGTTGTAAGTAAATTCCCAGATCTATCTGTAAAAGCCTACAAGATTTGCAAAAAATTTGACTCAATTATGTTAAAAGATAGCAAACATAAGGAAAGTAATATATGCTTGTTATAAAAGAAGCTAATATTCACCAGGCTAAAAGGACAACCATCTACATTAACCTAATTCTTTATGTGTGTGGTTGTACCTCCTCACCTCAGTGTATGAAACGCTTATATGAATAACGTTTTTTCCCTAATTTAATTTTGAATGTCATAACTAGATTTATCCAGCACATATATATATGTGTGTGTGTGTGTGTGTGTGTGTATTAATAGAAGAGAAAAAATATGCTTCTTATGGAAATTACCTACTTCTTGGCTGTTATAATTCTGTTTACAAATGAACACTTTGTTTTACATAAAGTGTATATTTTACTTAACTATTTATTTAGTGAACTTTAAAAGCTCTATTTTACTATAAACTTTTGGGTTTTTAGTAAAACTAGAAATCTGTTGTTTAAATTAGGAAAAAGATGTTTTATCATTACAATGTTTTAAAGAAATACTGTTTTCTAAAGAAGCATAAATATCTACCCTATTAAGTGGCTTACTTTACTCATCATTTCTGTGCAGAAAGGAAACACTCATTTTATGATGTCCAAGATGTCGAAATTTCAGTTTATATTTCTCTAGAATAAACCATTAGAAAATTCTGATTATAAAAATAAATTCTATATAACTGAGTAGGTTGTTAGAGAAAAGCAGTATTATTAGTCATTTTAAAACATGAAACATGTTTAAATTCTCTCAAAATAGTTCTGAACATCACTGAAACTTTCTTGATATTATAGCATAAAAATATGAATTTTAATTTATAGTTACAGGCTGACCTAGGTGCACTCAGGGTTGTTCAAGATGATGAGATTGTCAAGTTGCTTTCTAAGGCTTTCTGTTTTACTTTGTATTTCAACAAAAGTTGAACTATGTAAACTACAACAGCTATATGTGTAAATACATAATCTATATTGTCTTATTACAAAGTGTGTTTATAACAAACAACTAAATGATTTCCCCCACTTTAGTGTTTCAATTTTAGGAAAATAGTTATAAAATATGAGGATAATTAAAATGGTATTGCTTCAAAATTACTTTAAAGATTCAGAAACTGTTGTAAGTAAATTCCCAGATCTATCTGTAAAAGCCTACAAGATTTGCAAAAAATTTGACTCAATTATGTTAAAAGATAGCAAACATAAGGAAAGTAATATATGCTTGTTATAAAAGAAGCTAATATTCACCAGGCTAAAAGGACAACCATCTACATTAACCTAATTCTTTATGTGTGTGGTTGTACCTCCTCACCTCAGTGTATGAAACGCTTATATGAATAACGTTTTTCCATAATTTAATTTTGAATGTCATAACTAGATTTATCCAGCACATATATATATGTGTGTGTGTGTGTGTGTGTGTGTATTAATAGAAGAGAAAAAATATGCTTCTTATGGAAATTACCTACTTCTTGGCTGTTATAATTCTGTTTACAAATGAACACTTTGTTTTACATAAAGTGTATATTTTACTTAACTATTTATTTAGTGAACTTTAAAAGCTCTATTTTACTATAAACTTTTGGGTTTTTAGTAAAACTAGAAATCTGTTGTTTAAATTAGGAAAAAGATGTTTTATCATTACAATGTTTTAAAGAAATACTGTTTTCTAAAGAAGCATAAATATCTACCCTATTAAGTGGCTTACTTTACTCATCATTTCTGTGCAGAAAGGAAACACTCATTTTATGATGTCCAAGATGTCGAAATTTCAGTTTATATTTCTCTAGAATAAACCATTAGAAAATTCTGATTATAAAAATAAATTCTATATAACTGAGTAGGTTGTTAGAGAAAAGCAGTATTATTAGTCATTTTAAAACATGAAACATGTTTAAATTCTCTCAAAAATAGTTCTGAACATCACTGAAACTTTCTTGATATTATAGCATAAAAATATGAATTTTAATTTATAGTTACAGGCTGACCTAGGTGCACTCAGGGTTGTTCAAGATGATGAGATTGTCAAGTTGCTTTCTAAGGCTTTCTGTTTTACTTTGTATCTCTGAATTTGAATTTATCTTTTTTGCATCATTAATAGAAACTCTGAATTCTAATTTTCATTCTGATTTTCTCTTTCTAAATTGTGGTGGGCTTGGAAGTCAGGTAATAGAATGTGATAAATGAAAGAATGAGTAAGATAGACCCTAAATATATTTTTAGGTTAAGAACAACTTGGCTGCATTAAGGATAGGCTATTTCGCTAGAACTCTGAGATTCTAAACTTATATGTGTGTGTGTACACTATGCAAAATTTTCTGTTCATTCAATTTGAATATTAATGAACAGGAGTTCAATGAGTAGATATTACAAATGAAATGACCTACTTCCTCTTCCAACTACAAAAAAATTTTAGTGTGTCTTAATTTGGTTATTTGCAGAAGCTGACCCTGAAATGAGAATTTGACAAGTACTTTGTCAGTAGTTTCCAGAATGACCTGTCTGGGTTGGGAGATGACATCAGTGGGCAGCTCACTGCTGTGGGCACATTACTAGTTGTGGATTGAGGATGTATATAAACACACTTTATTCATTATCCACCTGAGGGGTGAAATAGCTGTAATAATTGACTTAATAAAACCCATCATCATACTGTGGATTGTTAATAGAGGAGGTGACCTAGAGATGCTATTTCCTCCACCTGTTAGACTCCAGCAAAGAATTAAGCATAAATATCTACCCTATTAAGTGGCTTACTTTACTCATCATTTCTGTGCAGAAAGGAAACACTCATTTTATGATGTCCAAGATGTCGAAATTTCAGTTTATATTTCTCTAGAATAAACCATTAGAAAATTCTGATTATAAAAATAAATTCTATATAACTGAGTAGGTTGTTAGAGAAAAGCAGTATTATTAGTCATTTTAAAACATGAAACATGTTTAAATTCTCTCAAAAATAGTTCTGAACATCACTGAAACTTTCTTGATATTATAGCATAAAAATATGAATTTTAATTTATAGTTACAGGCTGACCTAGGTGCACTCAGGGTTGTTCAAGATGATGAGATTGTCAAGTTGCTTTCTAAGGCTTTCTGTTTTACTTTGTATCTCTGAATTTGAATTTATCTTTTTTGCATCATTAATAGAAACTCTGAATTCTAATTTTCATTCTGATTTTCTCTTTCTAAATTGTGGTGGGCTTGGAAGTCAGGTAATAGAATGTGATAAATGAAAGAATGAGTAAGATAGACCCTAAATATATTTTTAGGTTAAGAACAACTTGGCTGCATTAAGGATAGGCTATTTCGCTAGAACTCTGAGATTCTAAACTTATATGTGTGTGTGTACACTATGCAAAATTTTCTGTTCATTCAATTTGAATATTAATGAACAGGAGTTCAATGAGTAGATATTACAAATGAAATGACCTACTTCCTCTTCCAACTACAAAAAAATTTTAGTGTGTCTTAATTTGGTTATTTGCAGAAGCTGACCCTGAAATGAGAATTTGACAAGTACTTTGTCAGTAGTTTCCAGAATGACCTGTCTGGGTTGGGAGATGACATCAGTGGGCAGCTCACTGCTGTGGGCACATTACTAGTTGTGGATTGAGGATGTATATAAACACACTTTATTCATTATCCACCTGAGGGGTGAAATAGCTGTAATAATTGACTTAATAAAACCCATCATCATACTGTGGATTGTTAATAGAGGAGGTGACCTAGAGATGCTATTTCCTCCACCTGTTAGACTCCAGCAAAGAATTAAGCATATATGACCTTGGGAGTGTTCAAAGCTACTCAGCAAAAATATAAGTAAACAATACAATTCTCTTCTGCTATTTCTGTATTACTGGAATGGAAATCAACTTTTGGAATTACATGGAGTGTTCAGTTTGCTTCGGTAGCTTCTGTGTTACAAGAGTGGCTTAGGTAATTTTCAAAGTAAAGCTAGGATGACATATTTGTATAATGAACATTCAAAATGACGTAAATGTAATGATCTGGAGGAACTGGAAAAATGTTTGCATTATTTAAAGTGACAAATGTTAATTTGGTGGATAAGCA
This sequence comes from Tragulus kanchil, assembly GCA_022376925.1. Lineage (NCBI taxonomy): Eukaryota > Metazoa > Chordata > Mammalia > Artiodactyla > Tragulidae > Tragulus > Tragulus kanchil. The sequence continues at coordinate 18,765,362 of JAIOJX010000025.1, forward strand.
ATCTGTCACTTGCTTGGGACATATTCTCACAGCTGTGGGGATCAAACGGAAGCATGACTTACTGAAAGTCATTCCAGAAGCACCTGTTCCAGACAAAAGGATAAATTACTTTTACTTAGCTTACGTGAATATTATTTGAAATGTGAGGGTCATTTGCCACAGATTTGGCAACATTAAGAACTTATCAAGTTCACAGCTGCTGTGCGCACTGAGAACCAGAAAAGGCTCAGCTCAGTGCAAAAAAAAAAAAAAAACAAAAAGATTAGAAAATGAAGGAGCCAAACTTCCTTTGGGAGTTTAATGTTTTGGCCAATTAGACCTAATGATATCAGATTTTTCTGCTTTATTGTGAGAAATATAGATTGTGGCAGACCTAGGGCTTTTACATCTGGTAACTTTAGGTTTTAGTAAAATTTTATATTTTTTTAACAAGAGAAAAGCAAAAACAGGTAGTAATTAAATGGATAAAGATCTTGTGTCCTATTTTCAAGGATAAGTGTTTAGTAGTCCTAGAACTGGTGGCAGGAGTGTCAGCTTTAAGTTGTTCCTCTACAATTAGTTTGTGGTTATTATCCATATATGAAAAGTTTAATATTTAAAATATATTTCTTACATGATATAAATAGGTTTGTGATTTCTCAAATGGCTTTTTATAGCAGCATAGATTTTAATTGATATATATTATGATATTGATAATAAACACAATTTAATAATCCCCTAGAGAGAAAGTTATGAAATTTCTAGACACATTCTTTAATAAAATTCTGAGCTGCAGGAATCTAGTTCGGAAAGTAGGTGTTTTCCAACTGTGGCTTAAAAATAAGAATCACATGGCAGAGTTGTTAGTATAGGTTTATCTAATCTGTAGACTAACTAAAATAAACAGACACTAAGCAAATAACACACACAGAAGCATACATATATACTCTCCCAGACTTCACCTCTGATCTCGGCCCTTACAGAGGAAACTTTCATGGCTATACTTTTCCCTGAAAAACAATTAAAAATCTTGGATAATTACCTCACAGAATTGTTATTTATATGGTCAAAATGGTCTTCCCTTGTGACACAGATGGTAAAGAATCTGCCTGCAATGGGAATATCTCCTGGAGGAGGGCATGGCAACCCATACCAATATTCTTGCCTGGAGAATCTCCATGGACAGAGGAGCCTGGTGAACTCCAGTTCATGGGGTCACAAAGTCAGACACGACTGACTGGTCACAAAGCACAATGTTCCGAAACAGCAATAATTATCCTGCTCCTAAAAACGGTCATCTTTTGCATGAGAACATACCCACCTTTAAAATTCATTAGTGAGTATACAAGATATAATTAAAGAATCTAAGCTAATTTTAACACTAAAATAAATATATGATGGCAAGATAAAAATAGTATAGAAAAGAGTAACTATACTAATATATTGATATATCTGAAAATAACTTCAAAATTGTTTAACAAACTGGAATAATCATTGCAACCGAAAACAGTAATCTCTACAAATTACAAAATGTTTAAACACTGTATGAAATTAACAAAACCAAATTAGTATTTGACATTAAACCCACTGATGATTTCTAAACTGCTATCTCTGCCCAGTATTTTCCTCTGGAGTCCTGTGCTAGTCAGAACCAGTGAATGACACTAGTCCAGCCAGTGGCTTTCCTCTTCTTTCACTAGAGTGATTGAATCTAGTCATTGTCATCCAATTGTCTCATATTTTGGATTTTTCATCATCCCTCAGGTGGATTACTGAGACGACCTCTGTGATGGGCTCCCCGCTTCAATTTCATCACATTTTCCACACTAAAGGTAAGAGTGTCATTGCTGGGATAAAAACAGTCTTACAGACCTCTCCTCTTAAATGAATGACATACAAATCATCCGACAGCTTCTCACTTGTATAATCCACTCTCCTACCATGGGTCCTATATCGAACATTCTATGTTTGAAAAATATGGAACTAGGATGCCTTCTCTAGTCTCCAGTCTTTTGAAGATGCTGTTCTCTTGGTCTGGATTACTTATCTCTTTATCTTTACCTGAGCAGTTTTCATCTTTTCTTCAAGAGGAAATGAATGATATGTATGTCTGGGCGAATTATACTTTTCCCTGAAAACAATTAAAAATCTTGGATAATTACCTCACAGAATTGTTATTTATATGGTCAAAATGGTCTTCCCTTGTGACACAGATGGTAAAGAATCTGCCTGCAATGGGAATATCTCCTGGAGGAGGGCATGGCAACCCATACCAATATTCTTGCCTGGAGAATCTCCATGGACAGAGGAGCCTGGTGAACTCCAGTTCATGGGGTCACAAAGTCAGACACGACTGACTGGTCACAAAGCACAATGTTCCGAAACAGCAATAATTATCCTGCTCCTAAAAACGGTCATCTTTTGCATGAGAACATACCCACCTTTAAAATTCATTAGTGAGTATACAAGATATAATTAAAGAATCTAAGCTAATTTTAACACTAAAATAAATATATGATGGCAAGATAAAAATAGTATAGAAAAGAGTAACTATACTAATATATTGATATATCTGAAAATAACTTCAAAATTGTTTAACAAACTGGAATAATCATTGCAACCGAAAACAGTAATCTCTACAAATTACAAAATGTTTAAACACTGTATGAAATTAACAAAACCAAATTAGTATTTGACATTAAACCCACTGATGATTTCTAAACTGCTATCTCTGCCCAGTATTTTCCTCTGGAGTCCTGTGCTAGTCAGAACCAGTGAATGACACTAGTCCAGCCAGTGGCTTTCCTCTTCTTTCACTAGAGTGATTGAATCTAGTCATTGTCATCCAATTGTCTCATATTTTGGATTTTTCATCATCCCTCAGGTGGATTACTGAGACGACCTCTGTGATGGGCTCCCCGCTTCAATTTCATCACATTTTCCACACTAAAGGTAAGAGTGTCATTGCTGGGATAAAAACAGTCTTACAGACCTCTCCTCTTAAATGAATGACATACAAATCATCCGACAGCTTCTCACTTGTATAATCCACTCTCCTACCATGGGTCCTATATCGAACATTCTATGTTTGAAAAATATGGAACTAGGATGCCTTCTCTAGTCTCCAGTCTTTTGAAGATGCTGTTCTCTTGGTCTGGATTACTTATCTCTTTATCTTTACCTGAGCAGTTTTGTTCTTTTCTTCAAGAGGAAATGAATGATATGTATGTCTGGGCCGAATTATATAACCCACAAAATGTGAATTATATACACACATCATATTTTTTCACTCTTTAATTCTGTAGTACAAAAAACAAACTTGTGAAAGGGTGAAAAATATATTTTAAGCATCAGATTTTCCTTTTTAGCAATTCTAAGAGTTCCCAACACAAAAATTCTTACTGTATTATAATCATTATATCAGGAATCTTTATTAGTAATCTTTAAGCTTATTAAGATTACTTTAGACATAGCACTGTAATCTATAAAATTTCCATCTTCTACTACAATGGAAGTGCTTACTTCAGCTTCAAAAAATATGAACCATTATAACTACTTAAAGGAATGTGTGAATTTCAATGAGGAAAATAATCTGATTGTGTTGTCATATAGGTTCCATGTCACCCATCTAATATATAAATATAATGCTACTTATATTAGTTGAGTATAGACCATGTGTCAGCTATATTACTCCAAAACTAATTAAAACTTTTAAGGTAGAAATCATTCCTCAGTCTTTTAGTTTAGGAAATTGACACTCATGGAAGCCGATTAACATATCCAATGTCATAAGGTTAGTTTTGAAGACAATTTGCAAACCCAGTTCTTTTGAACTCTAATTCATTGTACCATCTGTCAACATCTAATCAACCTAGTCTATGGTTAATGTAGACTTTTCTCAAATAGTAATTATATTACACTGTTAAACTAAGCTAATTTATTTGTGTCTCAAAAATGTAAATTGCAAATTGCATTTGCAAAAATGCAAATATCTTCAAAATAACTTTGTTTTATTACCATTCTCATCAATATTATACATGAAAATGAAAAAGTAGCTAGGGGAAGATTTCTTTATTTCCAGTTTATGATTCCAAAGAGCTACTCCTTACAGGGATGCAATCTTACAATTTTCTATCTAATAAAACAGCCACATCAATAGACAGCTTCAGAAATATCCATTCTATGTTTGAAAAATATGGAACTAGGATGCCTTCTCTAGTCTCCAGTCTTTTGAAGATGCTGTTCTCTTGGTCTGGATTACTTATCTCTTTATCTTTACCTGAGCAGTTTTGTTCTTTTCTTCAAGAGGAAATGAATGATATGTATGTCTGGGCCGAATTATATAACCCACAAAATGTGAATTATATACACACATCATTTTTTTTCACTCTTTAATTCTGTAGTACAAAAAACAAACTTGTGAAAGGGTGAAAAATATATTTTAAGCATCAGATTTTCCTTTTTAGCAATTCTAAGAGTTCCCAACACAAAAATTCTTACTGTATTATAATCATTATATCAGGAATCTTTATTAGTAATCTTTAAGCTTATTAAGATTACTTTAGACATAGCACTGTAATCTATAAAATTTCCATCTTCTACTACAATGGAAGTGCTTACTTCAGCTTCAAAAAATATGAACCATTATAACTACTTAAAGGAATGTGTGAATTTCAATGAGGAAAATAATCTGATTGTGTTGTCATATAGGTTCCATGTCACCCATCTAATATATAAATATAATGCTACTTATATTAGTTGAGTATAGACCATGTGTCAGCTATATTACTCCAAAACTAATTAAAACTTTTAAGGTAGAAATCATTCCTCAGTCTTTTAGTTTAGGAAATTGACACTCATGGAAGCCGATTAACATATCCAATGTCATAAGGTTAGTTTTGAAGACAATTTGCAAACCCAGTTCTTTTGAACTCTAATTCATTGTACCATCTGTCAACATCTAATCAACCTAGTCTATGGTTAATGTAGACTTTTCTCAAATAGTAATTATATTACACTGTTAAACTAAGCTAATTTATTTGTGTCTCAAAAATGTAAATTGCAAATTGCATTTGCAAAAATGCAAATATCTTCAAAATAACTTTGTTTTATTACCATTCTCATCAATATTATACATGAAAATGAAAAAGTAGCTAGGGGAAGATTTCTTTATTTCCAGTTTATGATTCCAAAGAGCTACTCCTTACAGGGATGCAATCTTACAATTTTCTATCTAATAAAACAGCCACATCAATAGACAGCTTCAGAAATATCCATAAGGGTTTAATAAAAGGAAATATTTCATAAATTTTCTAATCTTCACAGGTCTATAGGGTGATTGTGACACGACATAAGCCATACTCGGTGAGAACAGCATCACTGAACACAGCAAAACCTTAGTAAACCAAGAAAAACTGCAACATATCTGAATGAAAATGATGTTCACAAAAGACGTCTTAGTAACTGTCAATTGAACAGTTATAACTAAACAATTGTATTCTTAGCTCTAATGCATTTTATTTTTATGATACGAAGCATCAATCTTTTACAAGTAAATAAATAAGGGAAAGCATTTTACGAGCCTTCTATTATCAAAAAGGCAGCAATATCTTTCCAAAGCGGAAAGAAAAAAAAAAATCCTATATCCTGAGTATTTGATAATATAGAAGAGCTACAGAAATGATTATGCTTAAAGATGTTAACAGATGTTGTTTAAAACATACAGAATGGAATGTGGTATTTTATTTTTGTCCTGATTTCAATTGACTGAAGTCTCTACTGCCTTTCTATTTGCCTTGGTGCTTCCCCCTTCTCTTTTTACTTTCTTTCATTAATTTTTTGCATTATAATCAAACAGAATCTAGTTCTTATTTAAATTTAGCATATACTCATAATTGAATTATTCACTAAAATTGGTCATATCTACTTTCATATATTCATCTTATTAGATTTTTATTAGTTTTCAGTTTGTATTTATTTATAGTTTATAAAATTTATACTTTTCATATACTCATTATAATGAGCTTTTTATTATAGTTTATAGCTGCTTTACTCAGAAATCAAAATTTTCTCATTACATTAGAAAAAATTACATGTTGTCATTTAGCAAGATTGGATTTTTTCTTTCATTCTTTCCCAGTATATCACCTTATTGTATTAAAATAAAACACACCATAAACAAAGCAGATGCACAGGGAAAAAGATTGTTTGGGGGAAAGAAAATCATTTATGCAATTTAACTTTGTTATTTTCTATATTCTGTGGGATTACCAGCATTAAGTTTACACTTGTAAAGGGAAGGAAGAACAGAGGTCTGTCTGCAAAGCAGGCATACAAACACAGCAAATATATGCCTTTGATCTCATTGACAGAAATAAATTTGCTAAAGACATGATAGTATTAGACATTTTAAACTGACTGACTTTACTTGCAATGCAGGTTCAATATTTTTCAGTTTGATGAGGCCATTCAACGTAAAGCATGAATGAAATTAAGTTATGTACATAATATCTATTGTAGAATTTGCTACATTAACTCTTGCAGATGTGGGTTAATGTTTTATTTGCATACATCTTCAAGTTGATCCTGTTCTTTGCTTGGATTTATCACAGGTCTGCAGACATGGTTTTCTGCTGGAAATGGACATGAACAATTAAATTTCAGTCTGAAATGCAGTGAAAGATTCCACTCCAGCTGCATTTGCTAAGCCCTTTGGCAGCTGTCCTGATAAGGCAAAGAGAGGTTCAAGAATAAGAAATCTAAAGTGGAGATGCAAATCTCTTGCTTGGTGGCTATATTGTTATCTTAGAATATGCTGATCCTGACTGGCCTCAGACTAGCTTTATCAAAAGAACTATAAAGGAAAAAGGGGGTATGGTTCTTTCTTTTTAAACTACTATATATCCAGTTTTTATTACATCTTTATTACAGTGAAAAACAATTTCATTGATGTATTTCTACAGCAGTTTTTGTTTTATAAATTGATAAACACACAGACTTTAAAAATGCCCTCCACTTATGCTTCTACTTTTGTTTTTTACATACACACTGTCAGAAATATATGCCATATATTTATGACTAAGTGCTGTCAGATTATATTTAATAAATCTTGTCAAATAAATTGGTTGGGAAAATATCAAGATCTATTTTTAAACAAAGCAGAGATAATATTTCTGAGATATTGAAAACAATTGTCTTAGTTTACATATTCTGTGGATGCTTGTCCCTTAAGTGCTGTTTTTTTAAAACTTTAAAATATATAAACACTCAAAATAGTGCAGCTGCCTTTTGCTAGTTTAGTTATCTGTATTACAATAGAATTTTTTTCAAAAATTAAAGTGTGCATAATTACTTCAATATTACTAGACTTGTTTTTCCTTGGTGGATTTTAATATGGAAACAATTTCACTGTGTAAAATGTTGGTGTTTCCACGAGTAAGACAGTCTCTTGGAAAAAGTAAAATATCAGGATATTATTTTTTAAATGTGAATTTATGATTTAAAAAGATACAGCAAGATAACTGAGAATTTTGAGTTGAATTAAGGTTTTTCTTTACTTGGATTTAGCTCCACCTTTCAGTGATACAAATATATAGTACTAGTGAGAGAACTAAAGATGAAAAGTCATAACCCAGTTACTTATCCCCAACATTTATCATGAAGAATTCAAATAATGCACTTTAATTCTAAGTTCGCTTTTTTAAATGAATCAAACACACAAATAGATCTCCCAATTTATTAAAAAAAACACAGCACTTAGTCATTAATATATGGATTCTGCTTTGGGGGATTTATCACAGGTCTGCAGACATGGTTTTCTGCTGGAAATGGACATGAACAATTAAATTTCAGTCTGAAATGCAGTGAAAGATTCCACTCCAGCTGCATTTGCTAAGCCCTTTGGCAGCTGTCCTGATAAGGCAAAGAGAGGTTCAAGAATAAGAAATCTAAAGTGGAGATGCAAATCTCTTGCTTGGTGGCTATATTGTTATCTTAGAATATGCTGATCCTGACTGGCCTCAGACTAGCTTTATCAAAAGAACTATAAAGGAAAAAGGGGGTATGGTTCTTTCTTTTTAAACTACTATATATCCAGTTTTTATTACATCTTTATTACAGTGAAAAACAATTTCATTGATGTATTTCTACAGCAGTTTTTGTTTTATAAATTGATAAACACACAGACTTTAAAAATGCCCTCCACTTATGCTTCTACTTTTGTTTTTTACATACACACTGTCAGAAATATATGCCATATATTTATGACTAAGTGCTGTCAGATTATATTTAATAAATCTTGTCAAATAAATTGGTTGGGAAAATATCAAGATCTATTTTTAAACAAAGCAGAGATAATATTTCTGAGATATTGAAAACAATTGTCTTAGTTTACATATTCTGTGGATGCTTGTCCCTTAAGTGCTGTTTTTTTAAAACTTTAAAATATATAAACACTCAAAATAGTGCAGCTGCCTTTTGCTAGTTTAGTTATCTGTATTACAATAGAATTTTTTTCAAAAATTAAAGTGTGCATAATTACTTCAATATTACTAGACTTGTTTTTCCTTGGTGGATTTTAATATGGAAACAATTTCACTGTGTAAAATGTTGGTGTTTCCACGAGTAAGACAGTCTCTTGGAAAAAGTAAAATATCAGGATATTATTTTTTAAATGTGAATTTATGATTTAAAAAGATACAGCAAGATAACTGAGAATTTTGAGTTGAATTAAGGTTTTTCTTTACTTGGATTTAGCTCCACCTTTCAGTGATACAAATATATAGTACTAGTGAGAGAACTAAAGATGAAAAGTCATAACCCAGTTACTTATCCCCAACATTTATCATGAAGAATTCAAATAATGCACTTTAATTCTAAGTTCGCTTTTTTAAATGAATCAAACACAAAAATAGATCTCCCAATTTATTAGACAAGATTTATTAAATATAATCTGACAGCACTTAGTCATAAATATATGGCATATATTAGTTGAGATGAAACTGATTTGAAAATTGTAAACAAAATATTTCTAAATCAATCGGTACTTTCCTCATAATGTAAACATTTTTAAAGTTTCTACTGTTTTTCAGAAGTAAATTTGAATTTGTTGATTGTTGGCATTTTTTGTAAAGCATTCACTTAAATGTCAAATGACTAATTAAACAATTACAATATAATGCTGTACAACATCTTTTATGTATATTACTCAAAGCAATATTTGTAAGATAAAACTTAAAGACACTAAATTCAGCAAATAAAACACTTACTTTGTTCTTTATACCTGTGCTCTAAATTATTGCTTTGTTTTCTTAAAATGGAATATTTCTATGATTATTGCTGCGGTTACAAGGTTTATACTTTCCCTTATGTTTTCAGTGTTTGCTTGTCATTGCCTTAAAATACTCTTGACTCTGAAAGAAGGAAAATCTGCTGTTTGACCTTCTTAATTTCAATTATATCTGCCTTTTTAGTAGAGAATTACTACAAGTTTCAGCTTTCAAAACTGATCACAATTGCTCAGATACTTGTTAGTATGGGTCACAATTGCTATGAAAATTTTTATCCCCTTGTCATATCATCTTTCTGAAGGTAGGAGAAAAAAAAAAGAGGACTGCAAAATATTGAGAAAGCTAATTCTATCATTTTTTATTCTATAAAAGAATTATTAAGAAATGCATATATATTATATATTTAATAAAACATACTGGTATATTCCAATATAAACATACAACTATAACCCCAAGACTGAAGTCTCAGTATTGGACAAATAGACAAATTTTATTGTAATTGTGTTATCTTAATCCTCTCTCAAGCCATAATCACAATGGCATATTTAATGTTGCTCTGCTCTCCATGGGAATTCTCCAGGCAAGAATACTGGAGTGGGTTGCCATGCCATCCTCCAGGAGATCTTCCCAACACAGGGATTGAACCCTGGTTTCCTGCATCGCAGAGGGATTCTTTACTGTCTGAGCCATAAGGGAAGCCTAGATATAATTACTAAATAGTAAATACAGACTTGAATACAACATGGCAGAAATTAAATTTTTGTACATCAAAGCAACTGTACAAAAAGAAGCCACAGAAACTGATAATTACAAATTTGAACATAGAAAATATTTATAATATTCATATTATTATATTATATATTATATGTATTATATGTATATATATATATATATAGGCTTCCCAGGTGGCACAGTGGTAAGGAATCTGCATGCCATGGCAGGAAACACAGGAGATGTGGCCTCAATCCTTGGGTCCCGGGAAAATTCCCCTGGAGAAGAAAATGGCAACCTACTCTGGTATTCTTGCTTGTGAAATCCCATAATCCCATGGACAGGGGAGCCTGGCAGGCTACAGTCCATGGGGTCTCAAGGTGTCAGACATAACTGAGTGACTTAGCATGCAGGCAGTACTATTTCAGCTGAAGCTACTTTTCTTTTACTATTCAAAGTTCAGTTCAAATTTTACTTCATAAAGTGCTCCAAAATAATTTCAATAAGCTCTTCCTGTTATTTTCTTATATTTATTCTTCCTAACACACGTGTTGAAATGATTTCCAGTGTAATCACACACTCTTTTCTAAGTGTTTATTATGTGCATTGTTTTGGATTCCACACATTGTAAGCAATGTGAAAATCCAGGAAAGAGACATGGGCAAATATTTAATAAATATTTCTTAATATCTCATTCATACAGGACTGGATGAATATATCCTGCCCCACGAGTGGGAAGATTAAATGGAGAGTAGGTGGTGTGGCTTTAATTTTAGAACAGACTCATACAATGAACAAAAATGTCATGTAAAATTATATAAAACAACAAAATTCATCTATTGCATGCATTCTCAGTTAGTTGTGTCCAATTCTTTGGAACCCTATGGATTTAACCCCACCAGGTTCCTCTGTCCATGAAATTCCCAGGCAAGAACAGTGCAGTGGGTTGACATTTCCTCCTCCAGGGGGCCTTCCCAATCCAGGAACAGAACCTGCACCTCCTACATTGGCAGGTAAATTCTATATCACTGATTTGGTCCTTATATTTAGTCAAGTTTTACAGATATTGCTATTCTACCACAAATATTACAGCTAGTTAACAGAAGAGAAAGTTAAACTCAGAGTTTCCATATTACCCACCAGACGTTGCCACCTAGCAATGGCTCAGGTAGAATTCAGAAGTTAAGTCCAGTATCACAGCCTTGCTCTCCTGCTTTACCACCAGTACCCTCATCACAAAGCACTACATATATTCTACCAGTCTCTTCTGCAGTGTAATCCTTTGGAGAGCTAGATCATCATTCTTTTCATCTGTGCACTGGGCTACCAGGATCTATGATACAGTATGTATTTGACAAATATTTGTTGAAGTGAACATATGTTTTTGAGAAATATTTTCAATCTCAAACATCTATCATAGGTATGTAATAACTTTAGAGAGGGCTATAACTTGGACCTTTGTAATTATTTATATTTAACTTAAAATATGATTAATTTTTCAGAGAAATATCAATTAAGTTGACAGAATGCAAAGACCATACTACTTGAGGCCACTTCATGACTAAATACTCAAGAAATACCAACCTGGATATTCCAATAGAATACATTCTAATAAACATATCTGAATTTTCAAAATGGTCATTCTGCAGTTAGAATAATAACACCTCTGTTGGGGACTTGTATAATACACATCAAAAAACTCTTGCACTCAACGGTTAACCTACACTTAGAAAATCCAGGAAAGAGACATCAATTAATTTTAAAAGAAAACCTGCCCCACGAGTGGGAAGATTAAATGGAGAGTAGGTGGTGTGGCTTTAATTTTAGAACAGACTCATACAATGAACAAAAATGTCATGTAAAATTATATAAAACAACAAAATTCATCTATTGCATGCATTCTCAGTTAGTTGTGTCCAATTCTTTGGAACCCTATGGATTTAACCCCACCAGGTTCCTCTGTCCATGAAATTCCCAGGCAAGAACAGTGCAGTGGGTTGACATTTCCTCCTCCAGGGGGCCTTCCCAATCCAGGAACAGAACCTGCACCTCCTACATTGGCAGGTAAATTCTATATCACTGATTTGGTCCTTATATTTAGTCAAGTTTTACAGATATTGCTATTCTACCACAAATATTACAGCTAGTTAACAGAAGAGAAAGTTAAACTCAGAGTTTCCATATTACCCACCAGACGTTGCCACCTAGCAATGGCTCAGGTAGAATTCAGAAGTTAAGTCCAGTATCACAGCCTTGCTCTCCCTGCTTTACCACCAGTACCCTCATCACAAAGCACTACATATATTCTACCAGTCTCTTCTGCAGTGTAATCCTTTGGAGAGCTAGATCATCATTCTTTTCATCTGTGCACTGGGCTACCAGGATCTATGATACAGTATGTATTTGACAAATATTTGTTGAAGTGAACATATGTTTTTGAGAAATATTTTCAATCTCAAACATCTATCATAGGTATGTAATAACTTTAGAGAGGGCTATAACTTGGACCTTTGTAATTATTTATATTTAACTTAAAATATGATTAATTTTTCAGAGAAATATCAATTAAGTTGACAGAATGCAAAGACCATACTACTTGAGGCCACTTCATGACTAAATACTCAAGAAATACCAACCTGGATATTCCAATAGAATACATTCTAATAAACATATCTGAATTTTCAAAATGGTCATTCTGCAGTTAGAATAATAACACCTCTGTTGGGGACTTGTATAATACACATCAAAAAACTCTTGCACTCAACGGTTAACCTACACTTAGAAAATCAGAGAATTCTGAGAAATAGCTCTTAATGAACTCCTGGTAAATACATCGTTTCATTTTCATTCTACATATTTCTAATTATTTGACACCATCTTTTAAGGTTTTTCATGTGTGAGGAGGAAAAAAAAGAACTATACTTCAAATCAGTTTAATACTGAAATGGTGATTAGTACTGACATGCCATGTGAAACAAGGTCTATTATCAACTTGATTTTTAATTACCTTTTTAAGAAATTATATGTCCTGGGATTTTACTTTCCTTCATTATACCTGCCAGACCCTGAACTTTTAATTTCAGACTATTAATTACTATGATATCCCCAGGTCATTTCCTACCTCTGTTTTTGCAAGATTAAGATCATTCTAAACATTTACTTAGGTTTCTTTTTCTAGCTCCCTAGATGGCTAACTTAACTTTACTTACACTGAATCTTTTTGCTGCTGCCATAACAAATTTCAATTTCTCTTCTTAACAATATCCTTCTTAGTGCTAACAATGTTTCCTACTTTATCACTAAATTTTATTGTCAGGAAGATTCTGCTGTAGAAATTCAATTGTCTGTAAATCTGAGCACCAGTAAAGCTGCTAAAATCACTGTGAGTCTTATTTAACTGTCTGGCACATAAATCAGGTAGACTTTATTTGATTTCAGTGGGGTGTTTTTCTAGACCTTAACGTGCTCTAACACATACTGATATTAACTAACCACACATTCAAGTGCGTATTACTGCTTCAAAGGGAATAATTCATCCAATAAACACAGCCTATCTTTCTAAAAAATGTTCTGACTGAATGTTATTTTCAATCTCAAACATCTATCATAGGTATGTAATAACTTTAGAGAGGGCTATAACTTGGACCTTTGTAATTATTTATATTTAACTTAAAATATGATTAATTTTTCAGAGAAATATCAATTAAGTTGACAGAATGCAAAGACCATACTACTTGAGGCCACTTCATGACTAAATACTCAAGAAATACCAACCTGGATATTCCAATAGAATACATTCTAATAAACATATCTGAATTTTCAAAATGGTCATTCTGCAGTTAGAATAATAACACCTCTGTTGGGGACTTGTATAATACACATCAAAAAACTCTTGCACTCAACGGTTAACCTACACTTAGAAAATCAGAGAATTCTGAGAAATAGCTCTTAATGAACTCCTGGTAAATACATCGTTTCATTTTCATTCTACATATTTCTAATTATTTGACACCATCTTTTAAGGTTTTTCATGTGTGAGGAGGAAAAAAAAGAACTATACTTCAAATCAGTTTAATACTGAAATGGTGATTAGTACTGACATGCCATGTGAAACAAGGTCTATTATCAACTTGATTTTAATTACCTTTTTAAGAAATTATATGTCCTGGGATTTTACTTTCCTTCATTATACCTGCCAGACCCTGAACTTTTAATTTCAGACTATTAATTACTATGATATCCCCAGGTCATTTCCTACCTCTGTTTTTGCAAGATTAAGATCATTCTAAACATTTACTTAGGTTTCTTTTTCTAGCTCCCTAGATGGCTAACTTAACTTTACTTACACTGAATCTTTTTGCTGCTGCCATAACAAATTTCAATTTCTCTTCTTAACAATATCCTTCTTAGTGCTAACAATGTTTCCTACTTTATCACTAAATTTTATTGTCAGGAAGATTCTGCTGTAGAAATTCAATTGTCTGTAAATCTGAGCACCAGTAAAGCTGCTAAAATCACTGTGAGTCTTATTTAACTGTCTGGCACATAAATCAGGTAGACTTTATTTGATTTCAGTGGGGTGTTTTTCTAGACCTTAACGTGCTCTAACACATACTGATATTAACTAACCACACATTCAAGTGCGTATTACTGCTTCAAAGGGGAATAATTCATCCAATAAACACAGCCTATCTTTCTAAATGGCAATTACCGAGAAACATGTTCTGACTAATGTTATCCTGGGTCAGTGATATAAAAGGAGACTGGAAATTCAAAGGCTCTCAGTGTTGTCATTAGTTCATTCTATAGCGACAGATGATTCCTTAATGCTAAGCATGTCAGATTCCTGTTGTGTAAACCTTTCATCACTCTGGATGAAAAGTACTATTTTATTATGTTATGGTAATTTATTATTGTTCATGGATATTGTACATGGATTTGTACATATTAATGCCTTTGTGTTCTTTCAATCTACCAACAAGTATGTGTAGGAAATATTCTTATAATTTTATTTAAGATTCTAAAATCTGAGATTCACATACACATACACCATACACACAAACCTGTGTTCAAATCTTGGTTTGGCCTGCACCAACTTCAATTCTTCATAAAGAATATGTCTATAGATATACACATACATTCTATATACATATATTTCATGTATCTTATAAATATCCTATATATAAGATATGTAAATATATATGTATATATAACATACATGCATGCTAAGTCACTTTAGTTATGTCTGACTCTTTCCAACCCCATTGAATGTAGCCTGCCAGGCTCCTCTGTTCATGGAACTTTCTAGGCAAGAATACTGGAGTGGGTTGCCATTTCCTCCTCCAGGGGATCTATATGACCCCAGGGATTGAACCCCTGGATCTTAATGTCTCCTGCATTTTCAGGCAGGTTCTTTACCACCTGGAAAGCCCAATATGTATGTGTGTATATATATATATATTTTTTTTTCACATGAAAAATTTTCTCCATATATACAATGTATATTCAAAAACATGTATTCATCATTAAGAAAAAATGCAAATATGATTGTATAAAATAAAAATTTTCATGAAAATGTTAGAGACAATGGTAAAGAAATTTGACCAATCCAAATAGATTTCATTAAGAGTAAAAAAAGGTAATATTAAGATTCAGATACCAACATAGATTTTAACAAAATGTCTTTTACCCCCTCTTTGCTTGTTTTTGCTTATTGTTGATCATTTAGAATCTTTCTAGGGAGAAATTTCTAGGACTATAAAGATCCCTTTTATGCCTGTCCTCTTAATTTTACATGAAGCATTCTCTGCAGGTACCTAAATTTTATCCATGCTAACCACATTTAGTACTCCGAGGCATCTAGGAGTGTAGAGTTCTACTCTAAATCGCCATCACACTGATGAAGCCAAATAATAGAACTGAATTAATTCTTTATGTTTGACTTTTAAATAATTGCTTATGATAGCAATTTGTGTCTATTTGCATATACATGCATAGGTTGATTTTGAAAAGGCAAGGTTCACATAAAGAGGGCTTAACTCAAATAAGGGAAGCTAGATGACATTACCTAAACCCTGTAGAATGTTAATGCTACAGTAAGTTCCTAGAATAAGCAAAATAAGGGATAAATTAAAATTCATATATTTATGTGAAATATGTCAGAATGTAACTGAAATAAGTAGGGAAGCAGGTTTCTGTAAAAATATTTCAATAAAAAATATAGGAAAGAAACAGATTTAGTTTAAATCCAATTTTTCAAAATTAAAAATTAGGAATTGACAAGCCACTTCAGGATTCAACCGTAAGAACAGTATAAAAAGGCAAAAAGATATGACAGTGAAAAATCAAGCCCCTAGGTTAGCAGGTGTCCAATATGCTACTGGTGATGAGCAGAGAAATAGCTCCAGAAGGAATGAAGAGACTGAGCCAAAGTAGAAATGATGCCCAGTTGTGGATGTGTCTGGAAGTGAAATTAAAGTCTGATGCTGTAGAGAACAGTCTTACACAGGAACCTGGAATGTTAGGTCTGTGAATCAAGGAAAACTGGAACTGGTCCAACAGGAGATGGCAAGAGTAAATATTGGAATTTTAGGAATCAGTGAACTAAAATGGAAAGGAACAGGTGAATGTAATTCAGATGAAGATTATATCTACTACTGTGGGTAAGAATCCCTTAGAAGAAATGAAGTAGCCCTCACAGTCAACAAAAGAGCCTGAAGTGCAGTAGTGGAGTGCATTCTCAAAAATAACAGAATGATCTCAATTTGTTTACAAGGCAATACCATTCAATATCATAGTAATCCAAATCTATGCCCCAACCACTAATGCTGAAGAAGCTGAAGTTGAACGGTTCTTTGAAGACCTACAAGAACTGAATAACCACGATGGTGTGACCAGAGCCATTCTCTGCAGGTACCTAAATTTTATCCATGCTAACCACATTTAGTACTCCGAGGCATCTAGGAGTGTAGAGTTCTACTCTAAATCGCCATCACACTGATGAAGCCAAATAATAGAACTGAATTAATTCTTTATGTTTGACTTTTAAATAATTGCTTATGATAGCAATTTGTGTCTATTTGCATATACATGCATAGGTTGATTTTGAAAAGGCAAGGTTCACATAAAGAGGGCTTAACTCAAATAAGGGAAGCTAGATGACATTACCTAAACCCTGTAGAATGTTAATGCTACAGTAAGTTCCTAGAATAAGCAAAATAAGGGATAAATTAAAATTCATATATTTATGTGAAATATGTCAGAATGTAACTGAAATAAGTAGGGAAGCAGGTTTCTGTAAAAATATTTCAATAAAAAATATAGGAAAGAAACAGATTTAGTTTAAATCCAATTTTTCAAAATTAAAAATTAGGAATTGACAAGCCACTTCAGGATTCAACCGTAAGAACAGTATAAAAGGCAAAAAGATATGACAGTGAAAAATCAAGCCCCTAGGTTAGCAGGTGTCCAATATGCTACTGGTGATGAGCAGAGAAATAGCTCCAGAAGGAATGAAGAGACTGAGCCAAAGTAGAAATGATGCCCAGTTGTGGATGTGTCTGGAAGTGAAATTAAAGTCTGATGCTGTAGAGAACAGTCTTACACAGGAACCTGGAATGTTAGGTCTGTGAATCAAGGAAAACTGGAACTGGTCCAACAGGAGATGGCAAGAGTAAATATTGGAATTTTAGGAATCAGTGAACTAAAATGGAAAGGAACAGGTGAATGTAATTCAGATGAAGATTATATCTACTACTGTGGGTAAGAATCCCTTAGAAGAAATGAAGTAGCCCTCACAGTCAACAAAAGAGCCTGAAGTGCAGTAGTGGAGTGCATTCTCAAAAATAACAGAATGATCTCAATTTGTTTACAAGGCAATACCATTCAATATCATAGTAATCCAAATCTATGCCCCAACCACTAATGCTGAAGAAGCTGAAGTTGAACGGTTCTTTGAAGACCTACAAGAACTGAATAACCACGATGGTGTGACCACTCACGTAGAGCCAGATAGCCTGCAGTGCGAAATCAAGTGGACAAAGCTAGTGGATGTGATGGAATTCCAGCTGAGCTATTAAAAAACCTAAAAGATGATGCTGTTAAAGCACTACACTCAATATACCAGCAAATCTGGAAAACTCAGCAGTGGTCACAGGACTGGAAAAAGTTTTCATTCCAATCTCAAAGAAGGGTAATGCCAAAGAATGTTCAAACTACCACACAATTTGGAAAGGAGTATGGCAAGACTATATTGTCAGGCTGATTATTTAACAATTGAATTCATTTCACATGCAAACAAGGTAATGCTCAAAATCCTACAATATGAGACTAGGATGAAAATTCAATTGCATTGTTATATACCTAAAGGCAAGGAGTTTTAACATATTTAATATGTTCCAGATTGATGAAATGTAGGTAAACAGATAGATCTTTACAGAGGTATATACATCCATACATATTAAGTACAATTATATATGACAGAAAAAAGGTCTGCCTCTTGTTGCTAGTTTGATTTTCTTTTCAAACTAAAGTTCTTGCTAAGTATCAGTCAGTGATTGGTTCCAGGATCCCCTGTGGATACCAAAATGTGTGAATGATAAAGACTCCTATATAAAATGGCATAGTATTTTCTTATAACCTATACACATCATCCAGTATTGTTTAAATTATCTGTTCCTTCCCTGGTGGCTCAGATGGTAAAGAAGCTGCCTGCAATGAAAGAGACCCTGGTTCCATCCCTGGGTCACGAAGACCCCCTGGGCAAGGGAATGGCAAGGCACTCTAGTATTTTTGCCTGGAGAATTCCATGGACAAAGAAGCCTGTTGGGCTACAGTCCATGGGGTCCCAAAGAGTCGGACACGATGGAGCAAATAACACCTACCTCCTTACTAGATTTGTTAATAATACTTAATATAATGTAAATGCTATGTAAATAGTTATGAAAAGAAAATGAAAGTTTTAGCCTCTCTGTCATGTCCAAAGCTCTGCGACCCCATGGACTGTAGCCCACGAGGCTCCTCTGTCAGTGGGATTCTCCAGGCAAAAATACTGGAGTGGATTGCCATTTTCCTCCTTGATGGGATCTTCCTGACCAAGGGATCGAACTCACATTTTCTGTGTCTTCTTCATTGCAGGTGGATTCTTAACCCACTGAGCCATTGCAGAAGCCCCCATCATGAGCCTAGAAAATATTAATTAAATAATATAGATTTGTGTTTCCCACATGTGTTACACTATGTTTATATTATATTGCTAAATTATACTTAAGCATTTACTTCATTAAGCTACAAATATTTAGGCAACTAAGCCTTTTGTATGCCAGACACTTTTGTATGTATCTCATTTAATCCTCACAACAATATGATATAGTGCATTGTACACATTTTAAAGAAAAGTAAACTCAGCTGTAAAGGATGTGAGTTGACTAGTTTCAGTTAACATTGACAGAGAGCAAGTAAGTGACAGAAATGATGTCGAAAATTGATTCTCAGTTTCCAGATTATAGTTGTTAATTGTTTTCCCTTTACCACATCAGATTGATACATAACAAAAATAAATTGGCAGCTTTGCATGATTTATTACTGCTTGTTATTTCTAAAAGCAGTTAAATATAAAAGATAATAACATTAGTTAACAATCTACAATTTCAACTCTGAATACACTATTAAGGCACCTATCTTATTTTATCTATTTCATGGTAAGCAATTAATAGGCATTATTTAGACATTTGCTCTTGGTGGCTTCATAATTAAAACCGATAAATATTTTTTGCTTTATTTGTTGAGAACATTTTTCAGATGATTTACTCAACAATTCATTCATTCTTGTAGTCATTTAAGAAATACTTACTGAAGTCTGTACCATGTTTGATACAATGTTCTAATTTCTAGTATAAGGAGAGTTAAATTGATGAGTAAAAACACACAATCCATCTCTGTCTGACTGACTTCACCCAGAGAAAGAAAAATATATAATATCACTTATAAGTGGACTCTAAAAAGAAATTATACAAATGAACTTACTTTCAAAATAGAAACAGATTCATAGATTTAAGAACAAACTTATAGTTACCAGGGCATAAGAATTGGGAAAGTGATGGTTAGGGAGTTTGGGATTGACATGTACACACTTCTATATTTAAAATGGATAATCAGCAAGGACCTATGGGATAGAACTCTGTTCAATATTATTAAATGACCTAAACGGGGAAATAGTCTGAAAAAGACTAGATACACAGTTGAAGAGTAGTGTCTTTGAGTAAGGTTGGACATAGGTGAAAGGACCTGAAATTTCATGTGTGTGTGTGTTAGAAGGGGCACAGCTTATATAGATGTCTATGGGGATCTAGTTTAGGATTTTTATATGCTGAGTTTGAGATGTTTTTGAAGTAAGCTAATATGTAAGTATTGAGGTCAAAAACGAACTCTAGACTGACTGTCAAATAACTGAAGAAAATGGTTTGAATGAGTCTGTTTAGAGAGCAAGATAAGGAAGACAACCTAAAACAGAATCTAAAGGAACTTCGAAAGCATGATGGAAGGAAAGAAGACTGTGCTTCAGAGCAAGAGCATCCAGTTTTAAATGTGGCTGCATGTTTTCTTGTGGTACCAACATAAAAAGGAAATGACAAAGATGACACCGTTTGATTTTTTTTTTTTTCAAGGAAACATACAGAAGAATCAAGCAAGAAAGCTCTAATTCCATTACAGGTCAAATCATATCACATAGAACACAGCCAGATAACAAGTTTTTTTTTTTTTTTTTAAACCTTTATTTTACTTTTAACTTTTACAGAGATTTGTCATTCACAGATATGCATGCTCCCAGATCAGCCACATGCACATCCCCCTCTTCCCACCCCTCCCGACCATCACACAGCACCCCTGAAGGATCCCCTTTTCTCACAGAGCAATGACTAGAGCTATTTTCTTCACTTATGATAGTACAGGCCTTCATGCTACTTCCTTTACGCCTCTCACCCACTGTTCCTTCCCCACAATGTCCATATGTCCACTGTCCATGTCTGTCTTTCTGTCGCTTCACTGCATGTGCCATCATCACCATCTTACTAGATTCCATATATATGTGTTAATATACTGTATTTGTCCTTCTCTTTCTGACTGACTTCACTTTTTAGGATACGTTCTAGATCCAGCCACCTCATGAGGGCTGATTCTTCTGCATTTCTCTTTACAGCTGTGTAGTATTCCATTGTATATATGTACCAAAGCTTCTGGATCCATTTGTTCGTTGATGGGCATCTAGGTTCCTTCCATGTTCTAGCTATTGTATAGAGAGCTGCAATGAACATTGGGGTACAGGTGCTTCTTTCAGTTTTGATTTCATCAGGGTATAAGCCAGTGGGATTGCTGGGTCATATGGTGCTTCTATTTTTAGTTTTTTAAGAAATCTCCAGACTGTCTTCCATAGAGGCTGTATCAATTTACACTCCCACCAGCAATGCAGGAGTGTTCCCTTCTCTCCCAACTGTTTTATAATCCAAGTGTCGTGGGCACCGTGTTGAGCTTACTCTGATTACTATTCTCACTAGTTCTCGCTAAAAGAAACTATATTGAATAGCTCAGAGACCTTTATGCGAACATGGCGTGGTCCCCTCAGGGCATGAGCCTCAGACCTCGACAAAAAAGTATTGTGGTCTCAAGTATTGTCAAACCAAGAATGGGTTTATTAATCATCAAATAAAGGCAACACCGAGGGGAAACATTTGTTTATAGAAAAAAACATTCTTACAATTCTTAGTTACCAAGGGAACCAGAGTTGTAAAATGCGTGTTTCATTAGCATTGAAAAGGGGTAAGAGGAAGAGGTTTTTGCGCTCTGCATTAACACTTCTATCCATGTTTGCTAAAGGTAATAGTTTGAAACTGCTAATCTTATGAGTGGGGCTATTGGAGGTTTCTGAGAAGCAAGGCTTGCAGGCAGCACTTATCGTTAGCTTAAGGAAACAATAATCTGTTCAGCCCGGATATCTTTTCTTAACCTTTCTTGTGAGAGATGAACATGTTTTTATTTGTCCATGACACAAGGCAGAAGGCTCTACCTTAAAAATTTAGTAAATATTGATATAAACATGGATTTGGGTATCATTATCTCTGACCTATGTTTATATTTTAAAACTAGCTTAATGTCTAGTTTCTCACTATCTAGACAAAGCTTTTTTGTTGGTAGAAAACATACAGTTTAAAGAGCATTTATAGACATCCAATTTTTGTTCAAATGGTAACGTGTTATTTTAATTAAAATTTAAATGTACTATTTGATCATTATTTTCTGGTTAAATATCTTCAGACAATGTGTGGTTATACATATGGATGACTGTGTATTATCTTACACTCAGTTATGAAGGGGAAAAAAAGGTATTTATGTTCATGTTTTACCCTAAATTGGTAAATAATACATTTGGCTATTAATTTTCAAGGTAAAGTAACTAGAGACATCCACATATAGATTCCTTTATAGAAAAATACATATCTAAACACATAATGTGTGATTAATTTGACTTATAAAATGCATATATGAAAGACTTTATGTGAAACTTGCTATCTTCAGTAAAGAATCTTTTTACTTTGTTAAAATGTATGAGTAAACTAAAAATGATTATCTTTTAAAAGTCAACCTGTTTTTTTCATGAGTGGCACAAACCTTAAGTCATAAAGACAAATACAAACTAACAGCAGGAAAGGAGGAAAAGTCAAGTGTTACATTAGACTGCAGGTGGATGAGGCGACCACCGACTGCGGAAAATCAATGATGCTAAATTTCAATCTTGTCAAAATATGTCCGTGGTACAAAAAGTATTATACTTTGCTTCTTTTGAAAAATGGATCAGTGGAATAAGAGACCAGACCAAAGTACAGGCTCCTAGTCTGAGTGAAATATGGACTCTATTTTTTTTTCATAATGGTCATTATAAAGCAGCCTTACAGACTCTGGTCTCTTCTTTTCCCCAAGTTTTATAATCTATCTTTTGACTTATGATGTGCTTACCATTTCAAAGGATAATTTTGAATCTCATTGATCTCTAGCTGTAAGATAGTGAGAATCTGCTTCAGAGTAAATTATGTAGCTGTTGTGTACTGGAATATAGGCAGGGGGATATATTTTAAAAATTCAAAGTGATGAGAAAGATGTAAGGATGGAATGTATTCTAAATTTTTATCCACCAGATGGCTCACTCAATAATTACTTTTCTTTGAGGAGGGTATATGGGAAGAATTTGCCTGCAATGCAGGAAGCACGGGAGATACAAGTTCAATCCCTGGGTCAGGAAGATCTCTTGTAGAAGAAAATGGCAACCCACTCCAGTATTCTTGCCTGAGAAATCCCTAGGACAGCCAAGCCTGGTGGGCTACAGTCCATGGGGTCACAAAAAGTTGGACACAACTGAGCAACTAAGCAACACACCAAAGTTACCTTTCTATCTTTCCCCTCAAAAGAATATAGTATACATCATTTTGACAAAGTTTTGAAAATAGAAGACCACCAAAACATGCATATTTTCAATGTAGGAGTATTACCACTGATATCCTAAAATGGGAGAGCTACCTAAAAGTTTAAAATTTGCTTTCACATTAACTCTAATTTATTTTTATGTTAACAGAGGCATGTGAGAAAATAAAACCAATTCCACTAAACTAACTTACATTTTAAACACATTGTGGGCAATATGTACACTTGTAAATTTAGGTAACTGTTTCTATATACAGTTGTGTGCATGCTCAGTCATGTCTGAATTTTTGTGACTTCAGGATGGTAGCCCACCAGGGTCCTCTGTCCATGGAATTTTTCAGGCAAGAATACTGGAGTGGATGGCCATCTCCTACTGCAAGGGATCTTCCCAACCTAGGGACACAACCTGCATCTCTTGTGTTTCCTGCATTGTCAGGCAGATTCTTTACCACTGAGCCACCTGGGAAGACCTTTATATAATTAGTAATGTTGAAAATGGTTTGACTTTAGTAAAGTTAAGAAGAGTTAACAGGAAGTTACTGGCACCCAACTAATTAGAATAGTCAAACAGCTTAAAGAAAATGTTGAAACATGATCTACTATAAAATATAGAGAACTTAAAGCACAAATCAATTTTTAAATACATTAAAAAATATGTGAAGCACAGTTGTATTCTACTAGTGGAAGAGTAATGGTCAGATTGTGTTGAAAGATTCACAAATAAGTAACATTTATTTATCCTTATATTTAGAAATTGATATTTTTTCCCTGGTTGCCATCATTAATTGTCACTTAATGGATCATGGATCATAGCCTTGTTGACACTGTAGGAATCAGTAAACAAAAATGAATGGGAATGTGTGAATTTAATTCAGATGACTATTATATCTACTACTGCGGGCAAGAATCCCTTAGAAGAAATTGAGTAGCCATCAGTTAACAAAAGAGTCTGAAATGCAATACTTGGGTGCAGTTTAAAGAGTTACAGAATAATCTTGTTTCTAAGGCAAATCATTCAACATCACAGTAATTCAAGTCTATGCCCCAACCACTGATGCCGAAGAAGCTAATGTTGACTAGTTCAATAAACATCCCAAAACCTTCTAGAACTAACACACAAAAAAGATGTCCTTTACATCATAGGGAATTGGAATGCAAAAATAGGAAGTCAATAAATAACCAGAATAAGAGTCCAGGCATGTTTAGCCCTGGAGTACAAAATGAAGCAGGGCAAAGGTTAACCAAGTTTTGTTAAGAGAACAAGCTGCTCATAGCCCCCCCAAGGTTCATACCAAATGATCAATACTGAAATCAGATTGATTTTTAAAAGGGGGAATTTCTATACAATTAGTAAAAATAAGACTTTAAACACATTGTGGGCAATATGTACACTTGTAAATTTAGGTAACTGTTTCTATATACAGTTGTGTGCATGCTCAGTCATGTCTGAATTTTTGTGACTTCAGGATGGTAGCCCACCAGGGTCCTCTGTCCATGGAATTTTTCAGGCAAGAATACTGGAGTGGATGGCCATCTCCTACTGCAAGGGATCTTCCCAACCTAGGGACACAACCTGCATCTCTTGTGTTTCCTGCATTGTCAGGCAGATTCTTTACCACTGAGCCACCTGGGAAGACCTTTATATAATTAGTAATGTTGAAAATGGTTTGACTTTAGTAAAGTTAAGAAGAGTTAACAGGAAGTTACTGGCACCCAACTAATTAGAATAGTCAAACAGCTTAAAGAAAATGTTGAAACATGATCTACTATAAAATATAGAGAACTTAAAGCACAAATCAATTTTTAAATACATTAAAAAATATGTGAAGCACAGTTGTATTCTACTAGTGGAAGAGTAATGGTCAGATTGTGTTGAAAGATTCACAAATAAGTAACATTTATTTATCCTTATATTTAGAAATTGATATTTTTTCCCTGGTTGCCATCATTAATTGTCACTTAATGGATCATGGATCATAGCCTTGTTGACACTGTAGGAATCAGTAAACAAAAATGAATGGGAATGGGGAATTTAATTCAGATGACTATTATATCTACTACTGCGGGCAAGAATCCCTTAGAAGAAATTGAGTAGCCATCAGTTAACAAAAGAGTCTGAAATGCAATACTTGGGTGCAGTTTAAAGAGTTACAGAATAATCTTGTTTCTAAGGCAAATCATTCAACATCACAGTAATTCAAGTCTATGCCCCAACCACTGATGCCGAAGAAGCTAATGTTGACTAGTTCAATAAACATCCCAAAACCTTCTAGAACTAACACACAAAAAAGATGTCCTTTACATCATAGGGAATTGGAATGCAAAAATAGGAAGTCAATAAATAACCAGAATAAGAGTCCAGGCATGTTTAGCCCTGGAGTACAAAATGAAGCAGGGCAAAGGTTAACCAAGTTTTGTTAAGAGAACAAGCTGCTCATAGCAAATACCCTCTTCCAACAACACAAGAGATGACTCTACGCATGGACATCACCAAATGATCAATACTGAAATCAGATTGATTATATTCTTTGCAACCAAAGGTGGAGAATTTCTATACAATTAGTAAAAATAAGACCTGGAGCTGACTGTGGCTCAGATCATGAACTCCTTATTGCAGAATTCAGGCTTGAATTGAAGAAAGGAAGTAAAACCAACTAGGCCATTCAAGTGTGACATAAATCAAATCCTTTGTGATTATACAGTGAAGGTGATGAATAGATTCAAGAGTTTAGATTTGTTAGACAGAGTGCCTGAAAAACTATGGATAGAAGTTTATAACACTGTATTCGAGGCAGTGACCAAAACCATCCCAAAGATAAAGAAATGCAAGAAAGTAAAGTTGTTGTCTAAATAGGTTTTGTTGATAACTGAGAAAAAAGGAGACATAAAAGCAAAGGAAGAAAAGGAAAAATATACCAAACTGAATTCAGAGTTCCAGATCATACCAAGGAGAAATAGGAAGTTCTTCTTAAATTAACAGTGCAAAGAAATAGAGGAAAATAATAGAACAGAAAGACTAGGGAATCTCTCCAAGAAAACTGGAGATACCAATGTGCACTCAGCTTCTCCTGCCAGAGCACCAAGATCACAACTAGCAGTTGAGATAACATCAGCAAGAAGATATTGGATCCCACCCAAATAAGATACCCCACATCCAGAGACAAAGGAGAAGCCACAATGAAATAGCAGAAGGGGAACAGTTGTGATAAAAATCAAATCCTATGCCTGCTGGGTGGCGATTTACAAGCTAGAATAACAATATCATCAAAGAAGTTCTCGCACTGTTGTGAAGTTTCTAGGCCCCCCGCATCAGGCTCCCCAGCCTCGGGATTTGGCCACAGGACTGGGAATTCCCAGGGAATCTGACTGGTCAGCAGGATTTGATTCCAGAGCTTCCATAAAACTGGGGGAAAGAGAGTCTCCTGGAGAGCACAAACAAAATCTTTCGTGCCCCAGGTCCCAGGGGAAAGGAGTAGTGACTCTAAAAGAGACTGAGCCAAACCTACCAGTGAGTGTTCAAGAATCTCCTGGGGAGGCGTGAGTCAACAGTGGTCTACCACAGGGACAGGGGCACTGACAGCAACAGTACTCAGAGCTGTGTCATGCCATGGGCCCTCTTGGAGGTCACTCAACCACAGAGGTCTATTGACTCCAGGATTGAGTTGCCTCAGGCCAAACAACTAACAGGGAGGGAGCATAGTCCCACCCAACAACAGATCATTGGATTAGAGCTTTACTGAACACAGCCCTGCCCACCACAGCAGGACCCAGTTTCCCCCACAGTCAGCCCTTCCCATCAGGAAACTTGCATAAGCCTCTTATCTCACATAAGGCAGATAGAAGGAATAAAAACTACAATCCCATCAGCCTCAGAACTAATACCACAATCAGAGAAGATACTCATGATGAAATCAGATTATGTCCAAGAAACAGGAACAAAATAAATCCCCAGAAAAGCAACTGAATGAAGTAGAAATAGGCAACTTCCCAGAAAGAGAATTCAGAATTCAGATAGGGAAGATGATGCAACATATTAGAAACAAAGTGGAGAAAATGAAGGAAATGTTTTACAAGAACTTAGAAGAATTGAAAAGCAAGCAAACAGAGATGACCAATAAGCCAGAAAGATCAATAGCAAAATAACTGAGGCAGAAGAATGGATAAGTGACCTGGAAGACAGAATAGCAGAAGCCACAATGAAATAGCAGAAGGGGAACAGTTGTGATAAAAATCAAATCCTATGCCTGCTGGGTGGCGATTTACAAGCTAGAATAACAATATCATCAAAGAAGTTCTCGCACTGTTGTGAAGTTTCTAGGCCCCGCATCAGGCTCCCCAGCCTCGGGATTTGGCCACAGGACTGGGAATTCCCAGGGAATCTGACTGGTCAGCAGGATTTGATTCCAGAGCTTCCATAAAACTGGGGGAAAGAGAGTCTCCTGGAGAGCACAAACAAAATCTTTCGTGCCCCAGGTCCCAGGGGAAAGGAGTAGTGACTCTAAAAGAGACTGAGCCAAACCTACCAGTGAGTGTTCAAGAATCTCCTGGGGAGGCGTGAGTCAACAGTGGTCTACCACAGGGACAGGGGCACTGACAGCAACAGTACTCAGAGCTGTGTCATGCCATGGGCCCTCTTGGAGGTCACTCAACCACAGAGGTCTATTGACTCCAGGATTGAGTTGCCTCAGGCCAAACAACTAACAGGGAGGGAGCATAGTCCCACCCAACAACAGATCATTGGATTAGAGCTTTACTGAACACAGCCCTGCCCACCACAGCAGGACCCAGTTTCCCCCACAGTCAGCCCTTCCCATCAGGAAACTTGCATAAGCCTCTTATCTCACATAAGGCAGATAGAAGGAATAAAAACTACAATCCCATCAGCCTCAGAACTAATACCACAATCAGAGAAGATACTCATGATGAAATCAGATTATGTCCAAGAAACAGGAACAAAATAAATCCCCAGAAAAGCAACTGAATGAAGTAGAAATAGGCAACTTCCCAGAAAGAGAATTCAGAATTCAGATAGGGAAGATGATGCAACATATTAGAAACAAAGTGGAGAAAATGAAGGAAATGTTTTACAAGAACTTAGAAGAATTGAAAAGCAAGCAAACAGAGATGACCAATAAGCCAGAAAGATCAATAGCAAAATAACTGAGGCAGAAGAATGGATAAGTGACCTGGAAGACAGAATAGCAGAAATCAATGCTGCAAAACAAAATACAGAAAAATAATGAGAAGAAATGAAGACAGCCTATGAGATCTCTGGGACATTAAACACACCAATATTTGCATTATAGGGGTCCCAGAAGGAAAAGACAGACAGAAAGGATCTGAGAAAATATTTGAGGAGATAATAGCTGAAAACTTCCCTAATATGGGAAAGGAGATAGTCAACCATGCACAGAAGGTCCCAGGCAGGCTAATTCCAATGAGGAACACACCAAGACACATGGTAATCAAATTGATGAAATTAAAGACAAAGATAATTTATTAAAAGCAACAAGAGGAAAAAGACAAATAACATACAAGAGAAAACCCATAGGGTTATCAGCTGATTTCCCAACAGAAACTCTACATGCCAGAAGGGAATGGCACAATATATTCCAAATGATTAAAGGGACGAACCTACAACCAAGAATACTCGACTCATCAAGACTCTCATTCAGATTTGAGGGAGAAATCAAAGGCTTCACAGACAAGCAAAAGTTAAGAGAATTAATCACCACTAAACCAGTTTTACAGCAAATGCTAAAGTACCTTCTCTGTGCAGGAAACATAAGAGAAGGAAAAGATCTACTAAAAATAGCCTAAAACAATTAACAAAATGGCAATAGGATCATACATATCAATAATTACCTAAAATGTAAATGGATTAAATGCATAAACCAAAAGACATAGACTGGCTGAGTGGATACAGAAACAAGACCCATATATATGTTGTCTATAAGAGATGCACTTCATACCAAGAGACACTTAAAGACTTAAGGTAAGGGGATGGAAGAAGGTATTTCGTGCAAATGGAAATCATAAGAAAGCTGGAGTAGCAATAATCATATCAGACAAAATAGACTTTAAAACAAAGACTGCTATAAGAGACAAAAAAAAGGGCACTACAAAATGATCAAGGGTTCAATCCAAGAAGAAGATGTAACAATTTTAAACATATGTGCACCCAACATAGGAGTGCCTCAATATGCAAGGCAAATACTAACAAACCTAAAAGGAGAAATAGAAAGTAACACAATGAAAATGGGAAACTTTAATACCCCACTTTCATCAATGGACAGATCATTCAGACAGAAAATCAATAAGGAAACCCAGGCCTTAAATGACACTTTAGAGGAGTTCAACTTATAGAGCATTCCACCCAAAACCAACAGATTATACATTTTTATCAAGCACACATGGAGCATTCTCCAGGACTGACTACATGCTGGGTCACAAGGCGAGCCTTGGTAAATTTAAGAAAATCAAAATAACATCAAACATCTTCTCGGATCACAATGAGATCAGAAATAAACTCTAAGAAACACAAACATGTGGTGCCTAAACAATATGCTACTAAACAACCATTGGGTCACTGAAGAAATCAAAACAGAAATAAAAAAATACCTAGAGACAAATGAAAATCAAAACACAATGGTCCAAAACTTATGGGACGTAGCAAAAGCAGTTCTAAGAGGGAAGTTAATAGCAATACAGTCTTACCTCAAGAAATGAGAAAACTCTCAAATAACCTAACCTAATACAACTAGAGAAAAAAGAACAAAGCCTAAGGTTGGTAAAAGGAAGGAAATCATTAAGATCAGAGCAGAAATCAGTGAAATAGAGACAAAGAAAACAATTGCAAAGATTAATCAAACTAACAGCTGGTTCTTTGAAAATATAAACAAGATTGATAAACCTTTAGCCAGACTCATCAAGAAAAAAACTGAGAGGATTCAAATCAGTAAAATTGGAAATGAAAAAGGAGAAATTACAATTTACGCCACAGAAATACCAAGAATTTTAAGAGAATACTATGAACAACTGTATGCCAATAAAATGGATAACCTGGAATAAATGGACCATTTCTTAAAAAGATACAGTCTCCTGTGACTGAACGAGGAAGAAACAGAAAATATGAACAGACCAATCACAAGCACTGACATGGAAACCATGATTAAAAACCTCCCAACAAACAAAAGTCCAAGACCTAATGATTTCACAGGTAAATTTCATCAAACATTTAGAGAAGAGTTAACATCTATCCTTCTGAAACTGTTCCAAAAATTGCAGAGGATGGGAAACTTCCCAACTCTTTTTATGATGCCACCATCACTTTGATACCAAAACTAGATAAAGGTACCACAAAAGGAGAAAATTACAGGCCAATATCACTAGTGAACATAGATGCAAAAATCCTCAACGAAATACTAGCAATCCATATCCGACAATATATTAAAAAGTTCATACATCACGATCAAGTGAGATTCATCCCAGCGATGCAAGGTTTTTTCAACATAGGCAAAACAATCAATGTGATACACCATATCAACAAATTGAAGAAGAAAACCCATATGATCATCTCAATAGGTACAGAAGAAGCCTTTGATAAAATTCAGTACCCATTTATGATACAAACTCTGCAGAAAGTGGGCATAGAGGGTACATCCCTCAACATGATAAAGGCCATATATGACAGTCCTACAGCTAGCATCATACTCAACGGCAAAGAGCTGAAAGCATTCCCTCTAAGATTAGGAACAAGACAAGGATGTCTACTCTCACCACCTTTATTCAACAAAGTTCTGGAAGTTCTAGCTACAGCAATCAAAGAAGAGAAAGAAATAAAGGGAATCCAAATTGGAAAAGAAGTTAAACTATCACTGTTTGCAGATGACATGATACTATCTATCTATCTATCTATCTATTTATTTAAGATCCCAGCGATACTGCCAGAATAGTAAAACTCATCAGTGCATTTAGTAAAGTTGCAGGTTACAATATTAATGCACAGAAGTCTGTTGCATTTCTATACACTGATAATGAAAGATCAGAAAGAGAAATTCAAGAAGCAATTCCAGAGGAATTCCCTGGTAGTTCATTGATAATGAGTTCACCTGCCAATACAGGAGACACAGATTTGACCCCTGGTCTGCGAAGATCCCACATGCTTCAGAGCAACTAAGCCTGTGAGACACAACTACTGAGCCTGTGTTCTATAGCCTCGGAGCCACAACTCTTGAGCCCATGTGCCACAACTACTGAAGTCCATGTGCCCTAGAGCCTGAGATCCACAACAGGAAAAGTGACCACAGCAAGAAGCCTGCTCACCTCAACTAGAGATTAGCTCCCACTCCCTGCAACTAGAGAAGAGCCTGCAGCAGCAATGACAACTCGGAATAGCCAATAAATAAATAAAAATAAAAAAGAAAAGGCAAAACCATCTACCATCAATCACTTTGGAATGTTCCCTCTATCCCATAGATCTACACAAGTTCTAAAATTCACTCCTACACAGTCCAATCTTCCAAATGCTTGAAGTTTTCCTGGTTCTCCTTCAAATGCTGTCTGTACTTGGCTAATACATCTTTCTCACCTTTTCCTTAAAAAGGTATGCTTTCCAGACATTTCTC
This sequence comes from Tragulus kanchil, assembly GCA_022376925.1. Classification (NCBI taxonomy): domain Eukaryota; kingdom Metazoa; phylum Chordata; class Mammalia; order Artiodactyla; family Tragulidae; genus Tragulus; species Tragulus kanchil. The sequence goes on from JAIOJX010000025.1 coordinate 18,797,436, forward strand.
CATTTTGGTTACTCCTCTCCAGTCATTGGTATTTAAACTAGGATCTGAATCTCATTTAAGTTCAATATATACAATATAAGTAGTGCACATTAGTTGAACTGTCATCTCCAATGCTATGAATTTTGGCTACAGTTTCACTTTTCAGCCAATGATTCCCTTGGCACTGCAGGCAATCATGTCATTCTGAAGATTTTCAGTTGACAGTCAAACAGAGCTCAAGTCTTTTACATGCCTGCTGCTATTGAGCTTTTCCATCTGGAGACTGTTTTCTTACATGAGTTCAGAGATTTCTTTCATGTGTAATAAGCTTTAGATTGTTAGAGCCCATCATTTTGGCTCTTATGGTAATTCTACATTAATGTCTACCTTTCCTAGTTTCTTTCACCCAATGGCTGGTAAATATTTACATGCCTTAGATCTCATTGTTGATAGTGATATTGCACAGAGCATAACACTTAACGTGTTATCTTAAAATATAATTTCTCACCATAAAAAGAAACAGCAGATTCTGGATCTCATACAAGGAATTACAAGCCTAAAATTTGTTGTCAGATGAGAAAATATATCAACAACTAATGCTCATAACTGGTTAAAAAAGAATTTAAGCATCAATAAGCATAATTTACATCAGAATATAACAAGTATGTTTAAATCTATGAATCCCTAATAATACAATAATAAAAACCTTATTGGTTGATCTCTTTTGGAGCATACTAGCAAACCAAAAAACAAAAACAAAAACAGCAAAGACATCACTTTGCTAACAAATGTCCACGTAGACTGTATAGTCAAAGTTGTGGGTTTTCCAGTAGTTCTGTACGAATGTGAGAGCTGGATCATAAAGCAGGCTGAGTGCTGAAGAACTGATGATTTGAACTATGGTGCTGGAGAAGACTCTTGAGAGTCTCTGGGACAAACCAGCCAATCCTAAAGAAAATCAACCCTGATGTTCACTGGAAGCACTGGTGCTAAAGCTGAAGCTCCAATACTCTGGCCACCTGATGTGAAGAGCTGACTCATTAGAAAAGACACTAATGCTTAAAAAATAAAAATTTAAGAATTGCCTCAATGCACATGAGGTTGGTTGAGAAAATTCAGGGAGATAGCAAAGGACAGGGAAGACTGGAGTGCTGCAGTTCATGGGGTTGGGAAGAGTCAGATGTGACTGAATCCTTAATTCCATTTATCTATAGGTAGATGCAACATTAAAAAGTTGAAAACTGTCATCTCCAATGCTATGAATTTTGGCTACAGTTTCACTTTTCAGCCAATGATTCCCTTGGCACTGCAGGCAATCATGTCATTCTGAAGATTTTCAGTTGACAGTCAAACAGAGCTCAAGTCTTTTACATGCCTGCTGCTATTGAGCTTTTCCATCTGGAGACTGTTTTCTTACATGAGTTCAGAGATTTCTTTCATGTGTAATAAGCTTTAGATTGTTAGAGCCCATCATTTTGGCTCTTATGGTAATTCTACATTAATGTCTACCTTTCCTAGTTTCTTTCACCCAATGGCTGGTAAATATTTACATGCCTTAGATCTCATTGTTGATAGTGATATTGCACAGAGCATAACACTTAACGTGTTATCTTAAAATATAATTTCTCACCATAAAAAGAAACAGCAGATTCTGGATCTCATACAAGGAATTACAAGCCTAAAATTTGTTGTCAGATGAGAAAATATATCAACAACTAATGCTCATAACTGGTTAAAAAAAAGAATTTAAGCATCAATAAGCATAATTTACATCAGAATATAACAAGTATGTTTAAATCTATGAATCCCTAATAATACAATAATAAAAACCTTATTGGTTGATCTCTTTTGGAGCATACTAGCAAACCAAAAAACAAAAACAAAAACAGCAAAGACATCACTTTGCTAACAAATGTCCACGTAGACTGTATAGTCAAAGTTGTGGGTTTTCCAGTAGTTCTGTACGAATGTGAGAGCTGGATCATAAAGCAGGCTGAGTGCTGAAGAACTGATGATTTGAACTATGGTGCTGGAGAAGACTCTTGAGAGTCTCTGGGACAAACCAGCCAATCCTAAAGAAAATCAACCCTGATGTTCACTGGAAGCACTGGTGCTAAAGCTGAAGCTCCAATACTCTGGCCACCTGATGTGAAGAGCTGACTCATTAGAAAAGACACTAATGCTAATAAAAATAGAAGGCAGAAGGAGAAGGGGATGACAGAGGATGAGATGGTTAAATGGCATCATTGCCTCAATGCACATGAGGTTGGTTGAGAAAATTCAGGGAGATAGCAAAGGACAGGGAAGACTGGAGTGCTGCAGTTCATGGGGTTGGGAAGAGTCAGATGTGACTGAATGACTAAACAACAAACAAACCAAATCTTCACTTTAAAACTGAAAAGTAAATGTAAATTTGTCTGCAAGTTCAGTTTATGCACTTCAGATAATGGAAAGTTTATGAAGGGAATTTTCTTTTTATATATAAGCATTTTGGCAGACAAATGGCAAGGCAATGACAGTATTGGAATATTATGATTTTACAAATCCTAATAGCTTATAGTTCTTTATAATAATAACTAGGGAAACCATTATTCTCTAAAGAGAGACATGATATTTTATATTGCCTGAGGGAGGTATGAACCCATCACATAATTTTTAAAAAGATCAAAACAATCTACTCAAGAGTCCAAACTGAGCTACCATTTTATTAGAAATCTGAGAAAAAGGATCTGGAGTATAAATGGAAAAATCTACACTGCAGGTAACACCAGGATAAAAGGCAGTGCTGTTTCTTCTATAACAAAGTTACAGTGAGGGAAAGGAGGAGCCTTCTCAATATACCAGCACATGTGGAAAACTCAGCAGTGGCCACAGAACTGGAAAAGGTCAGTTTTCATTCCAGTGAAAAGTTGAATTGCAAAAGAGGGCAATGCCAAAGAATGTTTAAACTACCACACAATTGCACTTATCTCACAGGTTAGCAAATTAATGCTCAAGTCCAACAAGCTAGGCTTCAACAGTATGTGAACTGAGAAATTCCAGATGTACAAGCTGGATTTAGTAAAGGCAGAGGAACCAGAGATCAAATTGCCAGCATTCACTGGATCACAGAAAGAGCAAGGGAGTGGTCCAGTGGTTGAGAATCTGCCTTACAATGCAAGGGATACAGGTTCAATTCCTGGTCCAAGAACTAAGATCCTCTATACCCTGCCACAACTACTGAGCCTTCAGGTCTCAACTAGAGAGAAGACCACATGCCACAACAAAAAGATCCCACATGATGCAGCTAAGGCCCAACACAGCCAACAATAAATAAATAAATAAAGAGAGCAAAGAAATTGCATAAAAACATCTACTTCTGCTTCATTGACTATGCTAAAGCCTTTGTGTGGATCACAGCAAACTGTGGAAAATTCCGAAAAAGATGGGAATACCAGACCACTTTACCTGCCTCCTGTGAAACCTATATGCAGGACAAGAAGCAACAATTAGAACCAGACATGGAACAATGGACTAGTTTCAAATTGGGAAAGGAGTATGACAAGGCTGTATATTGTCAGCTTGCTTATTTAACTTATATGAAGTGTACATCATGCTAAATGCCTGTCTGGATGAAGCACAAACTGGAATCAAGATTGGGGGGAGAAAATACCAATAACCTTAGGTATACAGATGGCACCACTTTTATGGTAGAAAGTGAAGAGGAACTAAATAGCCTCTTGATGAAGGTGAAAGAGGAGAGTGAAAAAGCTGGCTTAAAACTCAACATTATGAAGACTAAGATCATGGAATGCAGTCCCATCACTTCATGGCAAATAGATGAAAAAACAATGGAAACAGTGACAGATTTTATTTTCTTAGGTTCCAAAATCACTGAGAATAGTGACTGCAGCCATGAAATTAAAACGGTTTGCTCCGTGGAAGAAAAGCTATGACAAACATAGCATATTAAAAAGCAGAGGTATCACTATGCTGACAAAGGTCTGTATAGTCAGAGCTGTGGTTTTTCCAGTAACCGTGTATGGATGTAAGAACTGTACCATAAAGAAGGTTAAGTGCTGAAGAATTGATGTCTTTGAACTACGGTGCTGAAGAAGACTCTTGAGACTCTTGCAGACCTTTGGACTGCAAGAAGTCCAAACCAGTCAGTCCTTAAGGAAATCAACCGTGAATATTCATTGGAAGGGCTGATGCTAAAGCTGAATTTCCATGACTTTGGCCACCTCATGTGAAGAGATGACTCATTGGAAAAGGCCTCAATGCTAGGGAAAATAGAAAGCAGAAGGAGAAGGGGAAGATAGAGGAGAAGATGATTAGATGGCATCACCGACTCAATGGATATGAGCTTGAGTACGCTGCAGGAGATGGGGAAGGACAGGGAAGCCTGGCATGCTTCAATCCATCCAGCTGCAAAGAGTTGGACATCACTGATCGATTGAACTAAACTGAACAGATTTAAAACAATTGACTTAAGAAGTATAACAGCCAATCACAATCTATAGAACTCATTTAGGTCTTAATCCAGACAATCAAAAAAGTAATGATTTTAAAATAAAGGTTTGGAAGTATGAATACTAAGTTTTTTTTTTTTAAGACTATGTACTCTTTTGTTTTTTGGCCACTTCTATTGATCTTTCATTTCTTTATCTTTGTTCTTTGGCCTGTGTGAGTCTCCCATCACAGTGGCCTCTCTTGTCGCAGAGCACTGCCTCTGGGCACATGCACATCCAGAGCTCCGGTTTAGTTATTGGACACATCGGTCCAGCCACTCCACAGTACGTGGGGTCTTCCCAGGCCAGGGATTGAACCAGTGCCTCCTGCACTGCAAGGCGGTGTCCTTATCCACTGGATCATCAGGGAAGCCCCTAAGTTTGTGATGATAGTAAAATACCATTGTTAAAATTTAAAGATACAATAGCAGTACTATGGTTATTAGAGTTTTTTTTTTTAAAATTTAGAGATACATTTGAAATTAATGCCATGAATTAATGTATGTGATTTACTTCAAAGCAAGATATATATTAAAATGATAATTATAAAAACTGTGTGATGAGTACATGTAAAATCATTATACTGATTTCTTATTTTCTATGAGATTTAACTTTTCCATTTAAACTTTAAAAATTATTTTAAATATATTTAAGTATTCTAAAATATTTGTTTGCTATTAAGATTCTAAATAATAAACAAATATTTTAAAAATATATACTCATGTTTTGGGACAATTAAAAGTTTAAAGTGTGAAACTTCCACAGAATACAGATATAAGGCACACAGTGCTTGCTTATAAAAAGTACACAAATCATCTGAAGAGGGATTTAGTAAATTCATATGTAAAATAGAAAGTTGAGGTACTCACTTAGCCAAGCTAGTATTAGTAGAAAAATATTCCATCTGTAAATTAATAAAAGAACATTTTGCAGAGGAGGGAGTGTAATTGCTATATTATTTCAATGCTTTATTGGAGAGATCCTGGCAAACATGGTGAAAAGTACAGTTCAGCTAAAAAGAATAAATCTGTACACAACTGAGAGTGGGTCAAGCAAACTTGGCAATATTATAAGGCTAAACCAGTCTTACTTTTCACATCTAGTTTTTACTATCAATTTCTCAGTGTTTTTCCTCAGAAGAGAGCTCACCTTAACTTTTAATCTCATGATTCTCAAACTGCTGTGTACTGAGGTGCCCTGAGGTGTCGCAGCAAATTCACAGGGGCACTGTTGCAAAGTTTAATTTCTTGAGGTTAATTCATAGAAACATCCGCCAGGCATCAGTCTAGTGGAATTATTTTATGGATCCAACCTATTAATAAACAAAGTTATTAGTTCTTTCTTTTTACCTAGTGGCACTATGAGCTAAGAATGTTAGGAAACCTCTGTCTTAAGCTGTTGAGAGACTCTGTTCAATCCCATGGGTTATTTAAATATTTAAACAATTTAAATCTGTTTTTGTCTTTCCCACTGTGACTGTTTCTATCCTCACCATGAAACTAGTGGCTAAGAGGTGCTGTGCACAATACAAGCTTTACACAATTACTTATTTACTTGCTGAATTTACTGAAGAAATAAGTGAATAGGTCAAGTGAATACATTTGAATACTTAGTGAAGGAATTTGAAAGCAGTAAAAGGACAGTTAAGAAATGACAGTGAGTCTTTTGATATGGAAAGAGGCAGGAATAACAGTAAGGAAATTTTGTGACAAAATATTTCCTGGTAAAACCCAAGCAATAGAAACTGATCAGAGAAGAAAGCATTGGATAGTTAAGAAAGACAGAAACAAAGTGCCAAACATGAAAAGAGTAGAATGAATATAAAATATAAATAAAACAGGAATGAACAGGAGTAAAAAATGAGTGACAATAAGCATCTTCAAGTGGTTAGCATTTGTCATGTGCAGCTAAGTTCTCTATATTTTACTCCATTCTCTCTTCCTAATAGTTCTATAAAATAGATATTACCATCCTCTTCTGAAAGTGGGTTAAATGAAGCTCACAGGAGTGAAGTAAATCACCGGTGTTCATTTAGTCCTCAGCAATGAAGTCAGAATTGGAGCATAGATCTCTTTAATGTTTTTTCCTGTTCACCAAATTTAGAATATACTTAAGCATTTTTCCATATATAAAAGTAGTGAGGCACTGCTAAAGAAGTTTTGCTGAAATGGTTGACCACTGAAAAATAATCTCTTTTTTTGGCCTCTTTTATTGTTTTTTATTTATTTATTTTCATCTCTTTATTCTTTGGCCTGTGTGGGCTTCCCATTGCTATGGCTTCTTTCTTTGCAGAGCACCAGCTCTGGGCAAGTGAGCTCCATAGCACTGGCTCATAATTGGACACAAGGGTCCAGCTGCTCTGGGGTATGTGGCATCTTCCCAGGCCAGGGATCCAACTGGTGCCCCTTGCACTGCAAGGCTCTTTACCCACTGGACCACCAGGGAAGTCTTCAAGTTTTTTTTTCACCCAATTTGGGGATTAATGTCCTGATTACTTTTTCTCCATTGTCGAGGGCATCAGAACTATAAAAGAATGAGTTTGGAAAAAGAGTAGATCTCAGTTTGCCACAAAATTTTATATCACACTGAAAGGGTTTTACCTCGATTTGAGACTTAAACCCAGGGCCCAGACCTGATCGAACCCTGCTAGGGACTTGAACCCACGTGGCTGGAGTTTGAATTCCAGCCAAATCCATGTTTGGGACTCAAACCCACGCAGCTGGAACTTTAACCGCAGCAAAAACTCTGTTTGGGACTTGAATCCACGTGGCTAAGGCGTAACCTCAGCCAAAAGCCTGCTTGGGACTTGAACCCACGCTGTCAGGACTCAATCCCAGCCAATACTCTGTCTGGGACTCGAACCCACGTGGCCGGGACTTAATCCAGCACTCACCCAACGTCTGGACCCACTGAGGCTCAGGTTCTTCCTGCCTCAACGCAGAAAGAATTCAGCAAGAAGCAGAGTGATAGACAAGAAAAGGATTTATTAGGATAGGGTACTTATAAGTGGTGCAAGCGGGCAGGCAGGAAAGCTCTGCTCTGCTCTCTCTTTGATTGAGTGGGCAGCAATATATATAGGATAGTAGAAGACTGCCCCCCTCAAGTAGACGCAGATACAGGACATACATCATTGGTTGCTTCTTTGCCAGCTCCTCCTTCATCAGCTGTTTATACCCAGAGTCAAGCCTGTTTTACTGAACAAGGAGCAGCTCTCCTGAGTTATCCTCAACTCACTGGCCTCCCAACCTTTCTCAGGTTTCTCCCTTCTACCTACCATCCCCTACTAGGACTCTACAACCACCTACCTATTCTACTCTGTCCCTATCAACACCATTGACCTGAACTTTAAATTAAAAATTGCAAAACATGACTGGTTATAAAGGATATGTAAGTGGTTGTAACAATCACGTATGCCTTTTTAACTTATGTAAAACCAGAAGGCAAGGCGACATTTTTTCATAGGAATTTAAACTAAACTGGGAAATAGGTTGGTTTTTTTTTTTCCTTTTTAGTTGATATTTCTTTTTAATTTGGTATTACTGAACATTTAAGTAGACTGACACCACTTTCAATCCATGCATTCTCAACACTCAATTATAGTAATTTTATTAGCAATCGTAAGTAGATGAATCATTAATCGCCTAGTCATTAAATAAAGTTTTTGCTACAAAAATATACAACTTCTAGAAGATAACAGGAGAAAATTCAGATGGTCTTGAAAGTGAAAGTGAAAATACTAGTCACTCAGTCATGTCCAACTCTGTGAGACTCTATGAACTGCAGCCCACCAGGCTCCTCTGTCCATGGAATTCTCCAGGCAAGAATACTGGAGTGGGTTGCCATTGCCTTCTCCAGGGCATCTTCCCAACCCAGGAATCGAACCCTGGTCATCCACAATGCAGGCAGGCATTTTACCATCTGAACCACCATGGAAGCCCTCTAGATGACCCTGAATATGATGATAACTTTTTAGATACAGCATCAAAGAAATTAAAGAAATAATTGGTAAGCAGAATTTCATTAAACACTTGTATTCTGTGAAAAAGGAGGAGAAATCACAGGCTGAGAGAAAGTCTTTGCAAAATGAGTATCTAATAAAGAATTTCTATCCAAAATATATTTAAAAATTCAACAATAAAAAAACCAATAACTTATTTTAAAAATGGGCCAAAGATCCCTTAAACAAACATCTCACCAAAGAAGAAGCATATGATAAAAAAAAAAATCCTCTACATCATATGTCATCAGTGAAATGCAAATTAAACTGAGACCATTACATATTTATTAGAATGACCAAAATCAAAAACACAACATCAGATGCTGACCATCATGCAGAGCAAAAAAACTTGGTGGGAATGCAAAATGGTACAGCCACTTTGCAAGAAAGTTGAGCCATCTTTTGCAAAGTGAAATAGGCCTTTACCATATGTTCTAGGAATCGCAGTCTTTATTGTTTATCCAAACTAGATGAAAGTTATAACCACACAAGAACTTGGACATGAGTATTTACAGGAGCTAATAAACTAATAATTTTAGTTAGTAATGACTAAAATTCAAAGTTAACAAGATATCTTTCATAGGTGAATGGATAAACAAACTGTGATAATTCAAAGGAATGTTACCTTTTGCTAAAAAGAAATGAACTATAAAGTTATGAAAAGACATAGAGGAAATCTAAATATACATTAATAAATGAAATAAATCAATCTAAAAAAGCCATATATTATATGGTTCCAACTATGTGACATTCTGGAAAAGGTAAAACTGTGGATACAAGGAAAATAATCAATGGTTTCTGGAGGCTAGGGAGGTGAGAGAGGGATAAATATGTAGACCACAGAGGATTTTAAGGGCAATGAGAATGCTTTGCGTGTTACCAGAATGATATGTGTCATTATACATTTGTCAAACCCAGAGAATGTACAACACAAGAAAATTTGCATCCTTCTCCAGGGCATCTTCCCAACCCAGGAATCGAACCCTGGTCATCCACAATGCAGGCAGGCATTTTACCATCTGAACCACCATGGAAGCCCTCTAGATGACCCTGAATATGATGATAACTTTTTAGATACAGCATCAAAGAAATTAAAGAAATAATTGGTAAGCAGAATTTCATTAAACACTTGTATTCTGTGAAAAAGGAGGAGAAATCACAGGCTGAGAGAAAGTCTTTGCAAAATGAGTATCTAATAAAGAATTTCTATCCAAAATATATTTAAAAATTCAACAATAAAAAAACCAATAACTTATTTTAAAAATGGGCCAAAGATCCCTTAAACAAACATCTCACCAAAGAAGAAGCATATGATAAAAAAAAAAATCCTCTACATCATATGTCATCAGTGAAATGCAAATTAAACTGAGACCATTACATATTTATTAGAATGACCAAAATCAAAAACACAACATCAGATGCTGACCATCATGCAGAGCAAAAAAACTTGGTGGGAATGCAAAATGGTACAGCCACTTTGCAAGAAAGTTGAGCCATCTTTTGCAAAGTGAAATAGGCCTTTACCATATGTTCTAGGAATCGCAGTCTTTATTGTTTATCCAAACTAGATGAAAGTTATAACCACACAAGAACTTGGACATGAGTATTTACAGGAGCTAATAAACTAATAATTTTAGTTAGTAATGACTAAAATTCAAAGTTAACAAGATATCTTTCATAGGTGAATGGATAAACAAACTGTGATAATTCAAAGGAATGTTACCTTTTGCTAAAAAGAAATGAACTATAAAGTTATGAAAAGACATAGAGGAAATCTAAATATACATTAATAAATGAAATAAATCAATCTAAAAAAGCCATATATTATATGGTTCCAACTATGTGACATTCTGGAAAAGGTAAAACTGTGGATACAAGGAAAATAATCAATGGTTTCTGGAGGCTAGGGAGGTGAGAGAGGGATAAATATGTAGACCACAGAGGATTTTAAGGGCAATGAGAATGCTTTGCGTGTTACCAGAATGATATGTGTCATTATACATTTGTCAAACCCAGAGAATGTACAACACAAGAGTGACCTCTATTGTAAACTATGGATTCTGAGTGATAATAATGCAGGTTCACTGACTGTGAAAAATGTACCACTTTAGTTCATGAAGTTGATTTCAATCACCGTCTGGAGTGATTTTGGAGCCCAAGAAAAGAAAATCTGTCACATTTCCACTTTTCCCCTTTCTATTTGCCATGAAGTGATGGGACCAGCTGCCATGATCTTAGTTTTTTGAATGTTTAGTTTTTTTAATTTTTTTTTTTTTTTTTTTTTATAATTTTATTTCGGGGGTCGGGTTGGGGAGGGACAGGGGCGGGCCTGCCACTTCTACTGGTCTTTTCATTTATCTGTTTTCATCCATGTTTGTTCTGTGGCCGGTGTGGGCCTCCCATCGCAGTGGCCTCTGTTGTCGCAGAGCACCGGCTTTGGGCACATGCGCTCCAGAGCTCCAACTCGGTAACTGGACACATCTTACCAGGCCAGGGATGGAACCGGTGCCCCTTGCACTGCAAGGTGGTGTCCTTACCCATTGCACCACCAGGGAATCCCTGAATGCTAAGTTTTAAGCTGGCTTTTTCACTCTCTTCTTTCACCCTCATCAAGAGTCTCTTTAGTTCCTTTCCACTTTCTGCCATTCAACACTAATTCAAGACTAATGCTCTGCAAATACAGGAAATTTTCTGAGTAGTAGAGAAGAACATCATGCTTCATTCTAGTCACATTAATTAAAAAAAAGAAAAAAAATTTAAGAAGAGGTTGAGTCAAAGCTATAGCTCTGATTATAACAAGGGTTTTCATCATGCTTGACAGGACTGATGGAATAAGACCAAAATAGATACAGCAGCATTTTCCAGGGTCGAAATTAGAAACTCACAATATTCTATGAAACTTCTTGACTGAAACAGTAAATCTAGATATTTCTAGGTATTTTATGTATTTTGCTTATAGTGTAACTCAAGATTTCATTTTTAGATAGAACTGTGTTTGGTAAAGAGACTTCTGAAACTGCCAACGTCACTAATTGTATTTCAAGCTCACAAATCTACTTACAAATTTGTAATTCTCATTGTTAAAGAAATTAGTATGCATATAACCCAACTGCATACTGACTGGAAATGGCATAGCTGCATTTTCTTCAAAATATTCATTTCAAAATATTAAACAATATTTCAGGATTTCTAGACCAGATAATGTAATTTGGTAGCAGAAATTGCTTCGATTTTCCTCCTTTGCTTTAAGGCTTAAACTAACTCACCCATTTCCAAGACACATGTTCAATTTAGTTATCTATTTCCTGAGCAGATGCTTATGTGGTTTTATCTGAAGCATGTTATTGATAAACTATTTATCAAATCCTTGTCATCAAATTTTTAGATATCTTTCCAGTTGTTTTAAGTAAATGCTACATATTCAGGGGAAAAATAGCTCAGCTGCTCTGACATTTTTCCCTTTGGTTTTCTATTTATTCAAGTCTATGAAAATTTGGTTCATTAAAACTAATCAGGATGTTTCTAGTTAAAAGGCTTGCTGGAAATACTTGTCAATAGTTGATCTACCTATCTGAGATTCTTTTGAATTTGAATTTGAATTTAAAGTTGCTTCAAATTGCTTCATTTTGTTTATCATATTGCTTCAAATTATAGACAACAATATCACCAAATTATCACAACCGAAGTGCTCACTTGTAACATGGAGATAATAGAAAAATCACAGTATAATGTTTTATATTTAAATGTATTTACATGTAAATATAAAAATAATATGACTTCTAATTGTAATTTTATATTCAATTAATTTAATTTTATTGTAAATTAGTGGCTTGTTGCAAATTATAATGACATTGATATTATGATAATAATCACCCTACTAAGTGTTTGCAGTAATACTGGTATGAATTTAAGAAAAGAAATGAACAAGTTTTAAATAGTAATAGTTTCATCTTAATTCTCATTTATTACAAATTATGATTATTATTAACATAATTTGTTGCCAACATACTCAATTAGATAAAAAAAGGTAAATTATCTTTTTCAACAAAAAAGATTATTTTATTGACTTAAGAACTAATAGTTTCCCACTCCTCTGTCACAGATATATACCAGTACTATGTATTATTTTAATCAATTAAAAAAAGTTAATGACTGTTTTGAAAAATAATTAAAAATAAATGATATAACTAGAATATACACTGTCATACTTAATGGATTACTCACTTCTAAAAATATGTTAAATGAATATTTGAACTTTTAAAATATGTAAATAACCCATTAGAGAAAGAAATGGCAACCCACTCCAGTATTCTTGCCTAGGAAATCCCATTGACAGAGAAGCCTCTTGGGCTACAGTCCATGGGGGTGCAAAAGAGTCAGATACAACTTAGTGACTAAGCAACAACAACAAACAATGCATACAACTTGATATAAGAAAATGAACCCAGTTATAAGATTGGAAAAGGACTTGAATATGTATTTTTCTAAAGAAGACATACAGATGGCCCACAAGCACATAAAAAGATGCGCAACATCAGTTATCAGGGAAATGAAAATCAAAAACCACAATGAGATATCATCAGAAAGACAAGAAACAATGTTTGACAGTGCTGGAGGTGATATGGAGAAGAAGGGAACCCTTGTGCACTGTGGGAGGGAATATAAACTGATAAAGTCACTAAGAAAAACAGTATGGCATTCCTTTGAAAAAGAATTATGTATGATACAATCTAGCAATTCCACTCCTGAATATTTATCCATAGAAAACAAAAACACTAGGTTGAAAAGTATATGTACCACAGTATTCATAGCACTAAGGTTCATTTACAATAGCCAAGGTATGGAAGCAACCTGAATGTACATCAACAAATGGATAGATAAAGACAATGTATTATGCTTAATGAAGTCAGACAGAGAAAGACACACACTGTGTGTTTTGATGTATATGCGGAATCTAAAAAATAAGACAAATGAATGTCATAGGCAAGCAAAGGCATCTTCACTGACATATATTGGGGCCCTAATTATGAAGAGAACAGTTCTGATGGGGAAAGTGATGAAGAAAAGAAGTTAGGTTATTTGCAGGGAATGCCATTATGCAGAGAAGAAGACCCCTCTACTCTAACTTGGTGGGTATGTCAAATGCTCCCACAAGGGTGGTCATTAGTACGAGGGGATGGTTATGTTCATTTCTAACAGGAAAGATCAAGAAAATATATCCAGCCCAAGCAGACAAATGTCTCTTCACACTAGCGATAAGCACTGCCTGCAGCCCTGCCTCTCTGAGACCTCCTCCAAGGATGACTAAGTAGCTGATACTTTTACTGATAAAAGCCTGGGCCTGAAATAGCCCCACTCATAAAATTAGCAGTTTATAGACTTAAACTATCACCTTTGACAAACATTGATAGAGATGTTTACCTAGGCACTAGTACAGAACACAAAACTCTTCCACTCGTGCGTTTTTAGTTATAGTGTAACGCACTCTTTACAACTCATAGTTACCTTTGTAAATTAAGAATTGTAAGAATGTTTTCTGTACAAACACATGTTTCCACCCGAGGACAAAGGTGTTTACCTAGGCACTAGTGAAAGAGGAAAAAGCTCCAGTAGTAACCACTTTTGCATCTCTAGAGGATCAAAAAGCTCTTGTAATAACACTTTTGTGATTACTAATAAACTTGAGATTTCTAGCTGAGAAAATATAAAGGTGTAAGGTAAGATTGTGCAGCAGGTTTGCTCACAGAGATCGGCTGCCCCGATTTGAGAGCGAGACTCTTCAGCTCTGGGGTAAGAACTTCTGCTTGCATTTGATTGAGTTCTGATTTTACTTAAGAAGTTCTGATTATTTGACTGAGTTCTGCTTGTTTGTGCTTGCCTTTACTTGAATTCTGATTAATGGAATCTTGATTCTGATTATTATATGTTCTACAATTAATAAAGCTACTCTTGGTTTGACAATACTCAAAACCACGACAGTTTATTGTCCAAGTCCAAGACTCACGACTCTGAGGGGACTACACTGTGACTGTGAAAGGTCTCTGATCTATTTAAGATAGTATCTCTTAGCAAGAACTAATAAGAATAGGAATCAGAGTAAGTTGCAGCACAGTGCCTGTGACATGAACAGACATAACAAAATGAAACATTAGGTTATTTGCAGGGAATGCCATTATGCAGAGAAGAAGACCCCTCTACTCTAACTTGGTGGGTATGTCAAATGCTCCCACAAGGGTGGTCATTAGTACGAGGGGATGGTTATGTTCATTTCTAACAGGAAAGATCAAGAAAATATATCCAGCCCAAGCAGACAAATGTCTCTTCACACTAGCGATAAGCACTGCCTGCAGCCCTGCCTCTCTGAGACCTCCTCCAAGGATGACTAAGTAGCTGATACTTTTACTGATAAAAGCCTGGGCCTGAAATAGCCCCACTCATAAAATTAGCAGTTTATAGACTTAAACTATCACCTTTGACAAACATTGATAGAGATGTTTACCTAGGCACTAGTACTGAGCACAAAAGCTCTTTCACTCGTGTTTTTTTAGTTATAGTGTAACACACTCTTTACAACTCATAGTTCCCTTTGTAAATTAAGAATTGTTAAGAATGTTTTCTGTACAAACACATGTTTCCACCCGAGGACAAAGGTGTTTACCTAGGCACTAGTGAAAGAGGAAAAAGCTCCAGTAGTAACCACTTTTGCATCTCTAGAGGATCAAAAAGCTCTTGTAATAACACTTTTGTGATTACTAATAAACTTGAGATTTCTAGCTGAGAAAATATAAAGGTGTAAGGTAAGATTGTGCAGCAGGTTTGCTCACAGAGATCGGCTGCCCCGATTTGAGAGCGAGACTCTTCAG
The DNA here is from genome assembly GCA_022376925.1 of Tragulus kanchil. Taxonomy (NCBI): domain Eukaryota; kingdom Metazoa; phylum Chordata; class Mammalia; order Artiodactyla; family Tragulidae; genus Tragulus; species Tragulus kanchil. Next base: position 18,812,765 of record JAIOJX010000025.1, read on the forward strand.
CTCTGGGGTAAGAACTTCTGCTTGCATTTGATTGAGTTCTGATTTTACTTAAGAAGTTCTGATTATTTGACTGAGTTCTGCTTGTTTGTGCTTGCCTTTACTTGAATTCTGATTAATGGAATCTTGATTCTGATTATTATATGTTCTACAATTAATAAAGCTACTCTTGGTTTGACAATACTCAAAACCACGACAGTTTATTGTCCAAGTCCAAGACTCACGACTCTGAGGGGACTACACTGTGACTGTGAAAGGTCTCTGATCTATTTAAGATAGTATCTCTTAGCAAGAACTAATAAGAATAGGAATCAGAGTAAGTTGCAGCACAGTGCCTGTGACATGAACAGACATAACAAAATGAAACATTCTCAGATAGGAAGAAAATCTTGGTTACAAGATGGCAGAAGCACTAGGGGATGTGTGTGGCAAAATAGCTGAAAGGATTAACAGGTATAAGCTATTAGAAAATTTAAAAAGATGTAATGCATAGCACCAGCATTATGGTCAATACATTATAATAACTTTGTATGAAATATATTCATAAAAATAATGAACTACTGTGTTGCACACCTTAAATTAATACTGTAAGTGAATCATACCTCAATTAACAAAAAATAATTTTTACTTTTGAGGCCCTTAATATAAAAACATTTTCCTATATTCAAGAAGCATTTGAATTTGAACTGGAGTAGATAAAGCATTTTTAAAATAAACCAATTTTATTATGAAAAGGTGATCAAAATAAATGTTTTAAGCTTAATACATTTCTATAATTATTACACACTGGGTTAGGAGGTTTCCAATATATCACTCCCTCAAGGAACTTATGGTCTGAAAAAACAAAACTATGCACATCTAAAATAAAGGCAAAATAGAATCAGAAACACATTCAATAAAGATGTAAAGTGAACATGAACTCATTTATTTTAAAATGTATAACTGCACCAGGTATAACAAGACAATCTCAAAGTACAGATCAAACATAAACCTTCATTTCTGATAACAGACTATGTGTGACTAGTATGTGAGAACAAATATCTGACAGAAAACATTTCTATCAATCAACTAAAAAAAGATTTCAATAGATTGCATTACTGGGATTGCTTTATTAGGCATGTATATTATTGTGTGTGATATACACGATTATTGTGTGTATATCATTGTGCATGATGCACATTGTGTGTGCTGTCGAGAAGCACTGGGGAAACACAGATTCTTGAAGCGCACAAACAAAACCTTGTGCACCATGAGGACTCAGGAGAAAGGAGCAGTGACCCCACGAGAGAGTAAGCTAGAGTTGTCTCTGAGTGTTCAGGAGTTTCCAGCAAAACTGTGAGTCAACAATGGCCTGCCACTGGGTCAAGGAACAATGAAAACAGCAGTCTTACCACAGTCCTTTTGAAGAAGGTTGCCATTACCCCTATGGAGGGAACAGAGTCCCATCTATCAGCAGATAATTGGATTAAAGATTTACTGAGCATGGCCTTGCTCACCAGACCAAGACCTCTTTTTTCCCAAAGCCAGACCGTCACATCAGGAAGCTTCCATAAGACTGTCATCCATCAGAGGACAGACAAAATGAAAGCCACAATCACAGAAAACTAACCAAACTGATTACACAGATCACAGACTGTCTAATGCAATGAAACCATGAGCCATGCCAGGTAGGGCCACCGAAGACAGACAGGTCATGGGGGAGAGTTCTGACAAAACATGGTGCACTGGAGAAGGGAATGGAAAACCACTTAAGCATTCTTGCCTTGAGAACCCCATGAACAGTATGAAAAGGCAAAGAGATAAGACACTAAAAGATGAACTCTCCAGGTTGGAAGGTGCCCGATATGCTACTGAGAAGAGCAGAGAAATACCTCCAGAAGGAATGAAGAGACTGAGCCAGAAACTATGCCCAGTTGTGGATGTATCTGGTGGGGAAAGTAAAGTCCGATGCTGTAAAGAACAATATTGCATAGACACATGGACAGGAATGGGCAAATTTAATTCAGATGACCATTATATGTACTACTATGGGCAAGAATCCCTTAGAAGAAATGGAGTGGCCCTCATAGTCAACAAGAGAGTTCAAAATGCAGTACTTGCGTGTAGTCTCAGAAGTGACAGGATGATCTTGGTTCTTTTTCAAGGCAAACAATTCAGCATCACAGTAATCCAAGTCTATGCCCCAACCACGAATGAAGAAGCAGCTGAAGTTGAACAGATCTATGAAGACTCACAAGATCTTCTGGAATAAACACCAAAAAGATATATCCTTTTCATCACTGGGGACTGGAATGAAAAAGTAGGAAGTCAAGAGATACCTGGAGTAACAGGCAAGTTTGGCCTTGGAGTACAAAATGAAGCTGGACAAAGGCTAACAGACTTCAGCCTAGAGAATGCACTGGTCAAATTAGCAATGTTGTCTCTGAGTGTTCAGGAGTTTCCAGCAAAACTGTGAGTCAACAATGGCCTGCCACTGGGTCAAGGAACAATGAAAACAGCAGTCTTACCACAGTCCTTTTGAAGAAGGTTGCCATTACCCCTATGGAGGGAACAGAGTCCCATCTATCAGCAGATAATTGGATTAAAGATTTACTGAGCATGGCCTTGCTCACCAGACCAAGACCTCTTTTTTCCCAAAGCCAGACCGTCACATCAGGAAGCTTCCATAAGACTGTCATCCATCAGAGGACAGACAAAATGAAAGCCACAATCACAGAAAACTAACCAAACTGATTACACAGATCACAGACTGTCTAATGCAATGAAACCATGAGCCATGCCAGGTAGGGCCACCGAAGACAGACAGGTCATGGGGGAGAGTTCTGACAAAACATGGTGCACTGGAGAAGGGAATGGAAAACCACTTAAGCATTCTTGCCTTGAGAACCCCATGAACAGTATGAAAAGGCAAAGAGATAAGACACTAAAAGATGAACTCTCCAGGTTGGAAGGTGCCCGATATGCTACTGAGAAGAGCAGAGAAATACCTCCAGAAGGAATGAAGAGACTGAGCCAGAAACTATGCCCAGTTGTGGATGTATCTGGTGGGGAAAGTAAAGTCCGATGCTGTAAAGAACAATATTGCATAGACACATGGACAGGAATGGGCAAATTTAATTCAGATGACCATTATATGTACTACTATGGGCAAGAATCCCTTAGAAGAAATGGAGTGGCCCTCATAGTCAACAAGAGAGTTCAAAATGCAGTACTTGCGTGTAGTCTCAGAAGTGACAGGATGATCTTGGTTCTTTTTCAAGGCAAACAATTCAGCATCACAGTAATCCAAGTCTATGCCCCAACCACGAATGAAGAAGCAGCTGAAGTTGAACAGATCTATGAAGACTCACAAGATCTTCTGGAATAAACACCAAAAAGATATATCCTTTTCATCACTGGGGACTGGAATGAAAAAGTAGGAAGTCAAGAGATACCTGGAGTAACAGGCAAGTTTGGCCTTGGAGTACAAAATGAAGCTGGACAAAGGCTAACAGACTTCAGCCTAGAGAATGCACTGGTCATAGCAAATACCCTCTTCCAACAGCACAAGAGATGACTCCACACATGGACATCACCAGCTGGTCAATACCAAAATCAGATTGGTTTTATTCTTTGCAACTGAAGATGGAGAAGCTCTATACCATAAGCAAAAAACCAGACTGGGAGCTGACTGTGGCTCAGATCATGAACTCCTTATTGCAAAATTCAGACATAAATAAGAAAAGTAGGAACACCACTAGGCCATTCAGGTATGACCTAAATCAAATCCCTTACAATTATACAATATAAGTGACAAATAGATTCAAGAGATTATATCTGATAGAGTGCCTGCAGAACTATGGATGGAGATTCAAAACATTGTATACAAGGCAGTGATCAAAGCCTTCCCCAAGAAATAGAAAATGGCAAAATGGTTACCTGAGGAGGCCTTACAAATAGCTGATAAAAGAAGAGAAGTGAAAGGCAAAGGAGAAAAGGAAAGATACAACCATCAGAAAGCAGAGTTCCAGAGAGAAGTAAGGAGAGATAAGAAAACCTTCTTAAATGAACAATGCAAAAAATAGCGGAAAACAATAGAACAGGAAACACTTCAGATCTCTTCAAGAAAATTAGATACCAAGGGAAAATTTCATGCAGAGATGGGCAGAATAAAGACCAGAAACAGCATGGAACTAACAGAAGCAAAAGATATTAAGAGGTGGCAAGAATACACAGAACTATATAAAAAAAGATCTTAATGACCCAGATAGCCACAATGCTGTGATCACTCATCTATAGCCAAACGTCCTGGAGTGTGAAGTCAAGTGGGTCTTAGAAAGCATCAATATGAACAAAGCTAGTGGAAGTGATGGAATTCCAGTTGAGCTATTTCAAATCCTAAACAATGATGCTGTTAAAGTGCTACACTCAATATGCCAGAAAATTTGAAAACTAAGCATTGGCCACAGGACTGGAAAAGGTCCATTTTATTTCCAATCCTTCCAAGAAGGATAATGACAAAGAATGTTCTAACTACTGCACATTTGCACTCATTTCAATTACTAGCCAGGTCATACTCAAAATTCTCCAAGTTAGGTTCCTTGGAAGAAAAACTATGACAAAACCAGACAGCCTATTTAAAAGTAGAGACTTTGCTAACAAAGGTCTCTAGAGTCAAAGTCATGGTTTTCTTACTAGTCATGTATGGCTGTGAGAATTGGACCATAAAGAAGGCTGAGTGCTGGAGAATTGATGCTTTTGAATGGTGATGTTGAGAAGACTCAAGAGTCCTTAGAATGCAAGGAGACCAAACCAGTCAATCCTAAAGGAAATCAACCCTGAATATGCACTGAAAGGACTGCTGCTGAAGCTGAAGCTCCAATGCTTTAGCTACCTGATGTGGAGAGATGATTCACTGGAAAATACCCTGATGCTTGGAAAAGTAAAAGGCAGAAGGATAAAGGGATGACAGAGGACGAGATGCTTCGATGGCCTTACTGACTAAATGGACATGAGCTTGAACAAGCTCTGGGAGATGGTGAAGGACAGGGAAGCCTGGCGTGCTTGCAGTCCATGCGGTTTGCAAAGAGTCTGACACGTCTGAGTGACTGAACTGTGACTATGATATCATTGTGTATGACATATATTGTTGTAATAACATTTAACTTTCTAAATTAAACATTATATAGCTAATTTTTCAAGGTTATACACTTGAAATGATCCAGAAAAAATATTCTATTGAATATTTTTGAAATGAAAATTTCATTATTAATTATCTAGCAAAATACAAATAAACAAGTTATGTAACCCCCAATATGGAGCAGTACCATGCCTCAAATGATAATCAGAATTATAGAGATTATGTCTTACAGAAATTTTTCTTGACGTGTGCATAATTAGATCAGAATATTAACTATGCTTGTTAAGAATGTTGAGAATAAGAAAGTGGTCTATTGTAAATACAAATAGAACAAATTGTACATTTATCATATGAACTCTTTCTTAGTCTAACTAAAATCACATTAGTACTATCAACATCAGCATGGGAAATGTTTTCAATTAAGTAACAACTCCATACACTGCTGGTCACTATATAAATTGGTACATGTTTGAAAAGCACTATGTCAGGTCATGATAAGAACCTTAAAAATAAATCTAATGTAATTTGTAAGAAATAACAAGTTACAGAGTAGGATCTGAAGGGAAAAATGAACTAAAATGTTCAACAGAATGCTTATACTATGAAAAAACCTTGGTTAATCTCAAAGGTATGAGGCCTTAGTTTGGGTTCCCATGAAAGCAGAGCCTGAGCATGTGCACTTATTTTATTCCAAAGGTGATTCTAAGAAGTCAGAAAATGGGAGTTGGAGGAGTGAGATAGAAACAGAGAAAATAGTAACAAAGGGTGAGCTGTGATCTGCTTTGATAAACTGATTTTTAGATCTTGCTATGATCTTTCTGAATAGTCATCCCAGATCTGCATCTTTCTCTTCTTGCAAAGAAAGGAAATTTGGGGATTTATCTACCAATCTGTAAACTCCAGTAGATGAATATTTTGCTTAGTATTTTAATCTCTTTCATTACTGGGCTTCCAATATTTCATCATTTGAGGAGGAAAAAGGCAGAAAATCTAAAGGTAGTGTCAGAGCTTTGCTGCTAGCTTACACAGGAACTCTTCACCACAGGTTAAGCTAGAATTAGCAATGGACTAAGAATTTGTGGACCGGGGCAACCCAAGTACTTGACACATAAAATCACTTGTAACACAAATAAGCTCAGGTCCACATTAAGTGCATTCAATGTAGTGGCTTATTACAATATAAAAAGATTTAAGCCAAGGGTATCACTGGAACAGTCATTGTCCAAACCCTGTAGTTGCCTTGAGACCATAACTGATGGTCTCATCAACTTCTTCTACCACTGATATGCTATTTACATAAAACTCAGGCATATTTCAGCTTCCCTAGGCTGCATCCATGAATGAGGAAGTCACCCAGTTTCAATCCCTAAGGGAACAGAGCCCTTGGTTTTAATGCCTTGGTCAGATTACTGTTGCTGAAATAGTCATTCCAATGTTTTCATCAGGCATGGAGGCAGCAAGAGAGACCCTAATAAATTCCTCAAGTTCTAAAAACACTTTATATGTGCCTGCTAGCTACACAAGATAATCAAGAGAGATTATCCTTTCCAGTATATCAATTTTGTCTTTTCTTGCTAGATACCATGAAACAACACTATATATCATCTTATGTTTTAACTTATAAATAACATCTTGGAGCACAGCACCCAAGCTCCTTAGGGTGTCATTCCAAACTGGCACTTCAGCTAAGTGTTTAATGGGTACTTCTTCTATGGTGACATATGCAAGATTTCATCACTCTAAACCAGGCATTCTGTAAGCCTTCAGATCATGAAATCATGAATGTTGATCATAATCTATCTTCAACTGATATATGACTTCACATAAGGACAGCTTAAGAGTATATCTGAATACACAGGTATCCATGGATTGTATCCATGGATGGTACCCATGGATTCAATCAACTGTGGATTGAAAATAACCACATACATACATGCAAAAAGAAAAAAAAAATCTAAAAGTTTAAAACAAATGTGAGGACTTTTAAGAGAATAATAGCTCTGTTTACTCTCTTGATTGTGACAGTCAGGAAGTTAGCTGAGAGAAAAGACAGGTGCACTCTTCAGTTCACTGTCCAATAGCTGCCTAACCCCATCAAGCAATTTACCATCCCCAACCCCTAATATGCCTACCAGTATTCCAAAAAGAGTCCCACTGACAAACTGACTGGATCTTTCCCTACTCTAGCACATGCGCAGACCTCACACTATCCTGTATTAAAGTAACTTTTGGCATCCATTGGACTCATTCATTGCTCATAAATATTCCATGAATGCATACATCTAATTATAACAGACCAAATTATATGGCAGGGACATGTACAGTAGAGCATTTTGTTATATAACCTGGAGCTATCAATCAGTGTCCCCCCTGGTTATGCAAATGACCCTTCCTTAAAAACTCTGTCCCCCAGCCCTTCAGGACCATTTGCCTCCCTTGGCATTCACCCACCTTTCCCTTGAGGTGTTCTCTCTGTTCTTTCTTTGTGCTCAGTTGTTTCTGACTCTTGGTGATATGTTCTCTTTCTTTATTGTTAATAAACTTTATTGCAATGGTTAATTAAGATCTTAGATTCTTCTATGCCTTCTTACCAACAACTGAGATCCACAGGAGGATCTCCAGATTCTCCTTTCAGTAACAATTGTTTCAAGAATGTATTCATGTTTCAAATGTATCAAATTGTAAATTTTAAGCATGCTGTATACTGCATGTCAACTATGTCTTAAAAGTTGTGAAAATGTAAAAAAATAGCCTGTTTTCAATGATATATGCTTGGAGCACAGCACCCAAGCTCCTTAGGGTGTCATTCCAAACTGGCACTTCAGCTAAGTGTTTAATGGGTACTTCTTCTATGGTGACATATGCAAGATTTCATCACTCTAAACCAGGCATTCTGTAAGCCTTCAGATCATGAAATCATGAATGTTGATCATAATCTATCTTCAACTGATATATGACTTCACATAAGGACAGCTTAAGAGTATATCTGAATACACAGGTATCCATGGATTGTATCCATGGATGGTACCCATGGATTCAATCAACTGTGGATTGAAAATAACCACATACATACATGCAAAAAGAAAAAAAAAATCTAAAAGTTTAAAACAAATGTGAGGACTTTTAAGAGAATAATAGCTCTGTTTACTCTCTTGATTGTGACAGTCAGGAAGTTAGCTGAGAGAAAAGACAGGTGCACTCTTCAGTTCACTGTCCAATAGCTGCCTAACCCCATCAAGCAATTTACCATCCCCAACCCCTAATATGCCTACCAGTATTCCAAAAAGAGTCCCACTGACAAACTGACTGGATCTTTCCCTACTCTAGCACATGCGCAGACCTCACACTATCCTGTATTAAAGTAACTTTTGGCATCCATTGGACTCATTCATTGCTCATAAATATTCCATGAATGCATACATCTAATTATAACAGACCAAATTATATGGCAGGGACATGTACAGTAGAGCATTTTGTTATATAACCTGGAGCTATCAATCAGTGTCCCCCCTGGTTATGCAAATGACCCTTCCTTAAAAACTCTGTCCCCCAGCCCTTCAGGACCATTTGCCTCCCTTGGCATTCACCCACCTTTCCCTTGAGGTGTTCTCTCTGTTCTTTCTTTGTGCTCAGTTGTTTCTGACTCTTGGTGATATGTTCTCTTTCTTTATTGTTAATAAACTTTATTGCAATGGTTAATTAAGATCTTAGATTCTTCTATGCCTTCTTACCAACAACTGAGATCCACAGGAGGATCTCCAGATTCTCCTTTCAGTAACAATTGTTTCAAGAATGTATTCATGTTTCAAATGTATCAAATTGTAAATTTTAAGCATGCTGTATACTGCATGTCAACTATGTCTTAAAAGTTGTGAAAATGTAAAAAAAAAAATAGCCTGTTATGAATTATTTGCAAAGTGAAAATAGAAATATTGAAAAATATTTCTAGATTATTTTCACATTTGACTTTCTATATTCCTAGAAAAACTCATAAAAATCTCAATTTTACTGCAATATTTTCAAATAGAAACTCTTGAAAATCAGCAGGCTAATTGCACATTCTACCAAAAGGAAGCAATTCTTTGCAATGATTCTTATTCTTGTCTTGACTGATGATTTTATGATGTGATCTGAAACCAGAATACATAGACTTGCTGCTATTTCTCTCATCACATTTTTATTTTAGATACTTCAAGAAATGTCCTTCATTTATTCTCTCATTCATGTTAGTCACTCAATTGTGTCTGAGTCTTTGCAACTCCTTGGACTGCGGCCCACCAGGATCCTCTGACCATGGAATTTTCCAGGCAAGAATATTGGAGTGGGTTGACATTTCCTTCTCCAAGGGGTCTTCCCAACCCAGGGATAAAATCCATGTCTCTGGCATTGTAGGCAGATTCTTTATCATCTGAGCCACCAGGGAAGCCCTAATTTATTCTGTTATTAATGCCTTATCATGTTTTTCTCCCTAGGCTTGGTTCCGTCCTGTGATTCTCTTTTTTATGTCTATTAAGAATTATACCTAGTTTGCTCACTTAAAGGAATTGAAGTGTGAATCACTCGTCTTCTATTTTTATAGTTTGTTTTTTTTTTTTACCATTAGTGTTTACTATAGTAAATATAAAATATTTTCTGAGAGACTGCTTAAAATTATATATATATATATATATACATATATATACACACACACACATATATTCTACTTGTATGTAACATTTTAATTAGCAAACTAAATAATATGGGTCATCCAATTTTTTAACAACTGATTTTTGAGTTTCTGTTATAAACTATTATCAAGTACTAATCTCTAGAGATTCAAAAATAAACAATTGTCCTGTTCTTTTAAGGTCTATTGAATGTGACAGTTTCCAGGCTAACCTTTGTGATATATATATATACATGCATATATATATATAAATATTGTATGATACTTCCATATACATCATTATGCTTTATTGAGTATATGTTTATATATTATATATAATTTCACAGAATTCTCTAAAAGCTGTGTTCTGTTCACGTTCAATTTTGGCAGAAACATCAAAATTGTATAAAACAATATCTTTCAATTAAAAAAAATAAAAAAAAAGTTGTGTTCTGTTAAAATAAAGACTTTCTGTACAATTAATAACTTCTTTGAGTAGGACTAAAGGAAGATAACTGAATTAGTTACTTTCTAAAATATGAAATATTTCAAAGTTTGATATGTGACACAAGTATTATGCCTCAAAAAATGAGAAAACAATCAGAACACATACATTTGGCTGTTTCTTTATTTTAACATACTAATTTATCTGGATATATAACATTTGAAACATTGAATTTTAAATTCTTCATTGTCTGTGTTCAAGCAACATTTCAGGAAGAAACTTCTATGACTGCCAAAGTCACATCCTCAGGAGAGTCTATTTCACTCTGGCTCTTATAGCAAAATGGATGCAAAAAGTGGCGTGTGACCAGCAGTGTAGCACTGTTTGAAAATGTTTGGCCTGGCTACCTGGGAGGCACCCAGGGTTTGCCTACCATCAGATTTTTGATTTCTCAATTGCTTGAAGCAATCTCAGTAGTTGGTTTCACTCTATTATCACCCAAAGGACTATGACTGTTGCTCTAGTAAAATTTTTAAGTGGGACAATTTTGTAACTTTTTCTAATAAATTATTTAATATACACATGACCTGCCACAGGATAAAAACCCATTTAATACAATGGAGTACTTCTTAGCCACAAAAAGAAATACAGTAGATTCAGTCCTAATGAGATGAATGAATCTAGAACCTATTGTGCAGAGTGAAGTAAATCAGAAAGAGAAGGACAGGTATAGCATAGTAACATATATATACGGAATCTGGTAAGATCATACTGATAAATACACATGCAGAGCACCAGTGAAAAAACAGTCATAGAGAACAGACTTATGGACATTGGGGAGAGAGAAGAGTGGGTGAAAGATATGGAAAGAGTAACATGGAGCCCTATGGTAGCATATTAAAATAGATAACTACGGTCAATGCACTGTGGGTTAAGGAATCTTACACGGGGGCTATGTGATGGCCTGGAGGGGTGGGATGGGATATACATATGATCAATCTGGGATTATATATATCTGTAAACAACAAAACTCTGTAAAAGCAAAAAAGAAAAATAAAAAACATAAAAGGAAAAGAAACATTTAAAGCTTTGTAAAGATTTAATTTGCCAAGGATCATACTGCCTATCTTTAAGCATCAGATAGAAATGAAATCATATGTAAAAATCATATATGTATATAAATAACGTAGTATGCATCACGTGGGCTTCACTGGTGGCTCTGTGGTAAAGAATCAACCTGCAATGCAGAAGGCTCAGTAGCTGTGGGTTTGATTCCTGGGTTGGGGAGATCCCCTGGAAGAGTGCATGGCAACCCACTCCAGTATTCTTGCCTGAAGAATTCCATGGACAGAGGACCCTGGAAGGCTGTAGTCCATGGGGTTACACAGAGCCAGAAATGACTGAAGGACTTAGCACAGTACAACGCAGCATGTATTATATAAACATGTATGTGGCATTACATCAGTGAAAATTATATGAATAGCATTGTCATTGTTTGAATCAAAAGACTGCAGCCTAATAAGATGTATACGTGTTTAATATTTTAGCATGGATTATATATGTGTTGTACCTTCTGTTGTACAGTACCTAAGCCAAACCACAGATAGATCTGAATCTAGAAATAAATTCCCTTTTCATGTGCACAACAATTGCTTTCATGAAAAGTAACTTAGAAACTGATAATAATGTTCTCAGGTAATGTTTATACATATACAGTTATGCATAATATACACATGACCTGCCACAGGATAAAAACCCATTTAATACAATGGAGTACTTCTTAGCCACAAAAAGAAATACAGTAGATTCAGTCCTAATGAGATGAATGAATCTAGAACCTATTGTGCAGAGTGAAGTAAATCAGAAAGAGAAGGACAGGTATAGCATAGTAACATATATATACGGAATCTGGTAAGATCATACTGATAAATACACATGCAGAGCACCAGTGAAAAAACAGTCATAGAGAACAGACTTATGGACATTGGGGAGAGAGAAGAGTGGGTGAAAGATATGGAAAGAGTAACATGGAGCCCTATGGTAGCATATTAAAATAGATAACTACGGTCAATGCACTGTGGGTTAAGGAATCTTACACGGGGGCTATGTGATGGCCTGGAGGGGTGGGATGGGATATACATATGATCAATCTGGGATTATATATATCTGTAAACAACAAAACTCTGTAAAAGCAAAAAAGAAAAATAAAAAACATAAAAGGAAAAGAAACATTTAAAGCTTTGTAAAGATTTAATTTGCCAAGGATCATACTGCCTATCTTTAAGCATCAGATAGAAATGAAATCATATGTAAAAATCATATATGTATATAAATAACGTAGTATGCATCACGTGGGCTTCACTGGTGGCTCTGTGGTAAAGAATCAACCTGCAATGCAGAAGGCTCAGTAGCTGTGGGTTTGATTCCTGGGTTGGGGAGATCCTGGAAGAGTGCATGGCAACCCACTCCAGTATTCTTGCCTGAAGAATTCCATGGACAGAGGACCCTGGAAGGCTGTAGTCCATGGGGTTACACAGAGCCAGAAATGACTGAAGGACTTAGCACAGTACAACGCAGCATGTATTATATAAACATGTATGTGGCATTACATCAGTGAAAATTATATGAATAGCATTGTCATTGTTTGAATCAAAAGACTGCAGCCTAATAAGATGTATACGTGTTTAATATTTTAGCATGGATTATATATGTGTTGTACCTTCTGTTGTACAGTACCTAAGCCAAACCACAGATAGATCTGAATCTAGAAATAAATTCCCTTTTCATGTGCACAACAATTGCTTTCATGAAAAGTAACTTAGAAACTGATAATAATGTTCTCAGGTAATGTTTATACATATACAGTTATGCATAATATTTATTTATAATATGACTGTTTTGAATGAATAAAAATCATCTACCTTTTTGTATTTGGAAATGATCTAATTTACTATATCTCTAATCTAGATTTTTAAAGTAAAGTTATATTACTCATTGCTTACTTGACTTTTTCATTGTGTTTTATTAATCTTGAATGATGTATCATTTAAAGCATCATTATGCCTTCAAATCATCTTGATCATTAGCTTTTATTTAGTGAGTACTTAAGATAGAGTCAGGGCCTTCCCTGATGGCTCATATGGTAAAGAATCCACCTGCCAGTGTAAGAGACCCAGGTTTGATCCCTGGGTCAGGAAGATCCCTGGAGAAAGAAATAGAAACCCACTCCAGTATTCTTGCCTGGAGAATTCCACAGACAGAGGAGCCTGGTGGGCTATAGTCCATGCCATTGCAAAGAATTGGACAGGACTCTGAGCAACTAACACTTTTCTTTTACTTCTTTAAGATATATTCATACAGTTTGAACCTGTTTCCTTTTTTTTATTATTGTTATTTTTTTTTTCATCCATCTTTTTATTTTTTGGTCTGTGTGGGCCTCCCATTGCAGTGGTCTCGTTGCAGACCACTGGCTGTGGGGGCATGCATGCTCCAGAGTGCTGGCTCATCATTGGACACACCGGTCCAGCTGCTCCGCAGCACGTGGGATCTTCCTGGGCCAGGGATTGAACTGGTGCCCCCTGCATTGCAAGGCAGACTCTGCCTACTGGACCACTGGAGAAGCCCTGAACCTGTTTTCTTAATGTTTGAAATGTAACTGGGATCAACATTGCTCTCAGTCCAACGCAGCATGTATTATATAAACATGTATGTGGCATTACATCAGTGAAAATTATATGAATAGCATTGTCAAAAAAGACTGCAGCCTAATAAGATGTATACGTGTTTAATATTTTAGCATGGATTATATATGTGTTGTACCTTCTGTTGTACAGTACCTAAGCCAAACCACAGATAGATCTGAATCTAGAAATAAATTCCCTTTTCATGTGCACAACAATTGCTTTCATGAAAAGTAACTTAGAAACTGATAATAATGTTCTCAGGTAATGTTTATACATATACAGTTATGCATAATATTTATTTATAATATGACTGTTTTGAATGAATAAAAATCATCTACCTTTTTGTATTTGGAAATGATCTAATTTACTATATCTCTAATCTAGATTTTTAAAGTAAAGTTATATTACTCATTGCTTACTTGACTTTTTCATTGTGTTTTATTAATCTTGAATGATGTATCATTTAAAGCATCATTATGCCTTCAAATCATCTTGATCATTAGCTTTTATTTAGTGAGTACTTAAGATAGAGTCAGGGCCTTCCCTGATGGCTCATATGGTAAAGAATCCACCTGCCAGTGTAAGAGACCCAGGTTTGATCCCTGGGTCAGGAAGATCCCTGGAGAAAGAAATAGAAACCCACTCCAGTATTCTTGCCTGGAGAATTCCACAGACAGAGGAGCCTGGTGGGCTATAGTCCATGCCATTGCAAAGAATTGGACAGGACTCTGAGCAACTAACACTTTTCTTTTACTTCTTTAAGATATATTCATACAGTTTGAACCTGTTTCCTTTTTTTTATTATTGTTATTTTTTTTTTCATCCATCTTTTTATTTTTTGGTCTGTGTGGGCCTCCCATTGCAGTGGTCTCGTTGCAGACCACTGGCTGTGGGGGCATGCATGCTCCAGAGTGCTGGCTCATCATTGGACACACCGGTCCAGCTGCTCCGCAGCACGTGGGATCTTCCTGGGCCAGGGATTGAACTGGTGCCCCCTGCATTGCAAGGCAGACTCTGCCTACTGGACCACTGGAGAAGCCCTGAACCTGTTTTCTTAATGTTTGAAAATGTAACTGGGATCAACATTGCCTCAGTCAGTCAACCAAGGTCAACATACACAGTAACAAATCAGCTTGATGGTACGTACCCTTGATATGGTGAAGATGGCATTTTACCTCTGTGGTCTTTCTCCTGAAAACACAAAACCCAGTCTAATCATGAAAGCAACATTAGACAAAAAACCAATATTGGGATATTCTACAAAACACATGACCTATACTTCTCAAAACTGTTAAGATCCTCAAAAATAAGGCAAACCTGTATATCTATCACTGAGAGGACTCTAAGGTGATATGGCAATATTATAATGTATTCAGTTCTCCCTGGTTCTTGAACAGACACTATAAAACTCTTAGAGGAAAACATAGGCAGACATAAATCACAGCAACATTCTTTTCAATCCATTTCCCTGAATAATGGAAATAAAAGAAAAAGTACACAAATGTGATCTACTTAAATCCAAAAGCTTTAGCACAGCAAAGGAAACAGTAAAACAATGAAAAGACCATCTACAGATTGGCAGAAAATATTTGTAAAAGATGTGACTGATAAGGGATTAGTCTCCAAAATTTATAAACAGCTTGATGCTTAATAACATCAAAATAAACAATCCAGTCATTAAAAGTGGGCAGAAGACCTGAATATATATTTCAAATTAAAACTACAGTGAGGTATAATCTCACACCAGCCAGAATGACTATTATCAAAAAATTCAACAAACAATAAGTGCTGAAGAGGGTATGGAGAGAAGGGAACCCTCCTGTACAGTTGGTGGGAATGTAAATTGGTACAGCCACTATGGAGAACTGTATGCATGTTCCTTAAAAAAATAAACAGAGCTAACATATGTTCCAACAGTCCTACTCTTGGGAATTTATCCAGAGAAAAACATGACCCAAAGAGATACATGCACCTCAATGTTCACTGCAGCACTGTTTACAATAGCCAAGACATGGAAACAACCTAAATGTCCATCACAGAGGAATGGATAAAGGGGTGTGTGTGTGTGTCTGTGTGTGTGTGTATTAACCCAGCCACTGAAAAGAATGAATAATAAATCACACTGAATGACTCTGTAGGTCAGAGAAGGAGAAATATCATATCATATGTGGAATCTAAAAAGAAATGGCGCTTCCCTGGTGGTCCAGTGGGTAAGGACACCGCCTTGCAGTGCAAGGGGCGCCGGTTCGATCCCTGGCCTGGGAAGATCCCACGGGCCATGGAGCAGCTGGACTGATGTGTCCAATTACCGAGCTAGAGCTCTGGGGCGCATGCGCCCAGAGCTGGTGCTCTGCGATGACAGAGACTACAGCAATGGGAGGCCCACAGGAGCCAAAGAACAAGGACGGTTGAAAATAGAGAAGTGAAAGACCAATAGAAGTGGCCCACCCGTCCCACTCCCTCCCCACCCCACCCCCCAAAAAGATAAATAAACAAAATAAATGTTAAAAAATAAATAAATAAAAAGAAATGATATAAATGAACTTACAAAACAGAAAGAGATTCACAGACTTAGAAAATGAAGTCATGATTGCCAAGGGAAGGGATAGTTAAGGACTTTGGGAAGGTCATACACATACTGCTATATTTAAAATGGATAACCAACAATGACGTATTTTAGGCACATGACCCCTGCTCAGTGTTGTGTGCCAGCATGGTGGAAGGGGGTTTTGGGGATGAATGAAAACATGAATAGTACTGCTGAGTCCCTTCACTGTTCACCTGAAACTATCACAACATTGTGAATCAGTTATACTCCAATACAAAATGCCTTAGTGTTAGAAAATAAGTAAAATAATATAATATATTGATATTGGTTCATTATACCTAACAAATGTACTGTATTAATGTAAGATATAAATAAATGGAGACACTAGGAGGGGATTATATGGGAACTATCTACAGTGTCTCTGTAATATTTGTTTAATCTAAAACTATTTTAAAACAAAAATGTAATTAAAAAACAGTAACAATAAAGATTGATCAGTTTTATATATTATTTAGCACACTGACAGGAGAAGCAGAAGACATAAGCATTGTGGGAAGATAAAATATGAAAATATTCAAATAGTCTTGTTTCATTAAATTTAACTTAGCTTGTTTCATCATATACTTTTAAGAAACTCATTTATACTTAGGGTTGCTCAAATGAAAGCACACAAAGCCAATGCCTTTATAGCTATACTGTAAAACTTTGATTACATTTTTATGTGACTTATACTGCTATCTGTAAATATACTCTGACAATTTTATGTCAGTTATAATACAGTAGATTTTTTTAAAAAAATCTTATTTTCCCGTCTTATAACAAATGTCACCAATAGATCACTCACCTCTATATAATCCTAATTGTACAATTAATTCTATAACAGGGGGCAATATTTTTATAATTACAGTCAGTGGTTAGCTTTTATTGCAAATAATAAGGATTCTTTTGTGCTTGTAATTTCTTTGTTAGGAATTTTAATAACAATAGATACTTGAAAACAATTAAATTCTATAAAGCAATTATCCTTCAATAAAAAATGCTGCCTTATTTTTCAATATTGTATATTTATTGAAGACCATAAATTAACAGAAAATGAAGTCATGATTGCCAAGGGAAGGGATAGTTAAGGACTTTGGGAAGGTCATACACATACTGCTATATTTAAAATGGATAACCAACAATGACGTATTTTAGGCACATGACCCCTGCTCAGTGTTGTGTGCCAGCATGGTGGAAGGGGGTTTTGGGGATGAATGAAAACATGAATAGTACTGCTGAGTCCCTTCACTGTTCACCTGAAACTATCACAACATTGTGAATCAGTTATACTCCAATACAAAATGCCTTAGTGTTAGAAAATAAGTAAAATAATATAATATATTGATATTGGTTCATTATACCTAACAAATGTACTGTATTAATGTAAGATATAAATAAATGGAGACACTAGGAGGGGATTATATGGGAACTATCTACAGTGTCTCTGTAATATTTGTTTAATCTAAAACTATTTTAAAACAAAAATGTAATTAAAAAACAGTAACAATAAAGATTGATCAGTTTTATATATTATTTAGCACACTGACAGGAGAAGCAGAAGACATAAGCATTGTGGGAAGATAAAATATGAAAATATTCAAATAGTCTTGTTTCATTAAATTTAACTTAGCTTGTTTCATCATATACTTTTAAGAAACTCATTTATACTTAGGGTTGCTCAAATGAAAGCACACAAAGCCAATGCCTTTATAGCTATACTGTAAAACTTTGATTACATTTTTATGTGACTTATACTGCTATCTGTAAATATACTCTGACAATTTTATGTCAGTTATAATACAGTAGATTTTTAAAAAATCTTTTTTTCCCCGTCTTATAACAAATGTCACCAATAGATCACTCACCTCTATATAATCCTAATTGTACAATTAATTCTATAACAGGGGCAATATTTTTATAATTACAGTCAGTGGTTAGCTTTTATTGCAAATAATAAGGATTCTTTTGTGCTTGTAATTTCTTTGTTAGGAATTTTAATAACAATAGATACTTGAAAACAATTAAATTCTATAAAGCAATTATCCTTCAATAAAAAATGCTGCCTTATTTTTCAATATTGTATATTTATTGAAGACCATAAATTAACAGAAATTATAAATATAAGAGGTGATGTCCTGGGAAAGTCATATTGTTGATATTGACAATAAGATAACTGAATCATCATCATCATTGTTTGTTGCTGTAAAACTCAATAGTTTCTTTTCCTTTTCCTTTTTGAATGTAGACTCACTAAAATTGGGCTTCCCTGGTGGCTCTGATGGTAAAGAATCTGCCTGCAATGCAGGAGACCCCAGTTTGATCCCTGGGTTGGCAAGATCCCCTGGAGAAGAAAATGGCAACCCATTCCAGTATTCTTGCCTGGGAAATCCCACAGGTACAGGTGCCTGGCGAGCTACAGTCTGCGGGGTGGCAAAGAACTGGACATCACTGAGTGACTAACTTTTTCACTTTCATTAAAATCACCTGATCTGCAAAATTGTTCCATTCTAGAAAATTTCTTTGCTGAGATTTATTCAAGGCCTAAAAGTTTGCTTTTTCACCTTTGTATAATCATCTTGTGTTATAACTTTATATTTTAATCTTTTATATCGGATAACTTGTACTTTGAAAGGATTATGAGTACTTAAACATTGCTAATTTCAAAAGACACTTTTCAATAAGATATTTTTGATAAAATTCTTTAGTATGCTATGCTATGTATATTTTTTCATCAGATGTCTGAAGTGATACACTTTCTCACTCAATATGTAGAAATACCTATCACACAATTACACTGGGAAGCCCAAACTCATTGTTACTTGAGTCACTCAAGTCAGATTAGCTTTCAATAAGTACTTGTGTTAACTTAATCAGATTACATTTTTATGTGACTTATACTGCTATCTGTAAATATACTCTGACAATTTTATGTCAGTTATAATACAGTAGATTTTTAAAAAATCTTATTTTCCGTCTTATAACAAATGTCACCAATAGATCACTCACCTCTATATAATCCTAATTGTACAATTAATTCTATAACAGGGGCAATATTTTTATAATTACAGTCAGTGGTTAGCTTTTATTGCAAATAATAAGGATTCTTTTGTGCTTGTAATTTCTTTGTTAGGAATTTTAATAACAATAGATACTTGAAAACAATTAAATTCTATAAAGCAATTATCCTTCAATAAAAAATGCTGCCTTATTTTTCAATATTGTATATTTATTGAAGACCATAAATTAACAGAAATTATAAATATAAGAGGTGATGTCCTGGGAAAGTCATATTGTTGATATTGACAATAAGATAACTGAATCATCATCATCATTGTTTGTTGCTGTAAAACTCAATAGTTTCTTTTCCTTTTCCTTTTTGAATGTAGACTCACTAAAATTGGGCTTCCCTGGTGGCTCTGATGGTAAAGAATCTGCCTGCAATGCAGGAGACCCCAGTTTGATCCCTGGGTTGGCAAGATCCCCTGGAGAAGAAAATGGCAACCCATTCCAGTATTCTTGCCTGGGAAATCCCACAGGTACAGGTGCCTGGCGAGCTACAGTCTGCGGGGTGGCAAAGAACTGGACATCACTGAGTGACTAACTTTTTCACTTTCATTAAAATCACCTGATCTGCAAAATTGTTCCATTCTAGAAAATTTCTTTGCTGAGATTTATTCAAGGCCTAAAAGTTTGCTTTTTCACCTTTGTATAATCATCTTGTGTTATAACTTTATATTTTAATCTTTTATATCGGATAACTTGTACTTTGAAAGGATTATGAGTACTTAAACATTGCTAATTTCAAAAGACACTTTTCAATAAGATATTTTTGATAAAATTCTTTAGTATGCTATGCTATGTATATTTTTTCATCAGATGTCTGAAGTGATACACTTTCTCACTCAATATGTAGAAATACCTATCACACAATTACACTGGGAAGCCCAAACTCATTGTTACTTGAGTCACTCAAGTCAGATTAGCTTTCAATAAGAAAAAAAAAAAAAAACCCTAGCTTTGTGTTTTAACTTAAATACAGATATGAAGATAATTTCCCAAATTAAGCAATTATTATCTTAATGCTAATTTGTGACAATAGCTAGATAAGGCACAGGTTCTTGGTAGGATAATCACAGGGAACAAACACAGTAACACTCTCTTCATAATTTTATATAAACCTATATAAAATTGTTTTTGTTGACTCCTATAAGATTCACACTCAGAAAAATGTTCTCTTTGGCAACAATAGAGAGATAAATATGGCAAGATCATTAAAAAGCAGTTATCATAAATCCTCCTTCATCCTACAAAATATATAAAGTCTGAATATCACAGCATGGGTTAAACGATTGTTTCCTCTGCTTAAGTGCTTCCTAAACCAAAATTTATATCCTATAGGGGAAGGCAAAAATTCTTACTGTGGATAATTTCATGCCTTGATTAAGTCTACACAGACACCAATAGCATCGCTTTTTTGGCACCTTAGTAGGCAACTGGCCAAAATGAAATATATTCTCTTAGACTGTCAAATGGAAAAAGAGGGCAATGGCAACTACACGAGAAAAGAAAACAGTGCTGATACTGATGTTTCTATCACAGATTAGGTTCTCTGACCACTTTTAGGAAAGAGTACATAGAGAAGTAGTTTGGAAAGTAATGCCCTAGTAGATAACATTTGGTTGGTGCAAAAGTAATTGTGGTTTCAGATCATGAATTTTAAATCATTATAATGAGTTGTCTCTGCTGCACTACAACCCATTTTGGACTTAAATAAGAAAATGGCTCAAATTTGCTTTTTGTCTGACATCATTTCGATAGTCTAAAATGCATATAAACAGTACGTAATGTCATTTGAAACAAAATAAAGTGAGAAATGCACTTTAAAATCATGTATAACATAACTATGTTTATTTAAGAATGTATCCCAATATCAAATGGCAAATTTAAACAATGCGGAAACCAATTACTTTTGCAGCTACCTAATATATATTCATGTAATCTTAAAACAAACTTTGTGTATCTAGGATAGTACAAACTTTCAGTCTAAAAACTACTAATAGATGGCATTAGAAAGAGGAAATGCTGACCTTTGATGGTGAGAATATTTTTTTCATGTTAAATATAAAACAAAGTTATTCTTAAAGCAAAGAGAGTCTGCATTAATTCACATCTATGTGAGCATTTGTGGTGATGGAGTTGTACTAGATATAGTGTTAAAAATGCACAGCTACTCCTTTTTACAAAAGTAATTTAAACCATACTTAAAACCTACTATTTCTAATTTTTATGTCTGAATTAAATTTAATGTATGTTGAATATACATTTATATAAATATAAAATTTCAGAGAAAGAATATTGTCAGATATCTAATTGGAACACATAGAGATATAACTGATGCTTATTAAATGTTAAATGCATGTCTCAGGAAAATATAACATAAAAACTCAATTGTCCCCTAATATATTTTTAAAGTTTTCATATACTTTATAACAAATAAAAATAAAAATGCAGTAAATCTCTATCCATTTTTGGAAAATCAGCAACATTTTGATCTAAAAGTAAGAAGCACTTTACTGTTTTTTTGCCAATACTTTTGGAAAGAGTTTCTGCTTACCCTTCCCTCTACTGCTTCAAAACATAAGACATCTGTCCTATTTTTATTTTTCTATTGTTCTTTTTGTTCTGGTCATAAGGTATCCTAAATTATTTTCCTTCATCTTCTCAACAACAGGAAGATTAAAAATCCCAAGCTATCATCAACTTTTCATCTAAATTTTGGACCTATTTAATCACTACTAAATTGCAAGCTTGGTGAAAGTTGTGCCTATCCTTTTCTGCTGATTTTAAAAGTGACTGAGTTCGAGAACTGCTTGTATGGATAATTGAATCCCAATGTATGAAAACATATTTGTATTCAGTTGCTTCTTGCTGCCTTTCCCATTGTACAATTCCATTTTATTTAACTCAGTCATAGGTGATATTTAATTTGAAAAATCAAGGCACTTTGCATTGAGGAATCTAGACAAAGTATCTATCTGTACATCGCATAAAGGTGTTTGATAAAGAATTTCTTCAGATCTGCATGCAGACTGCTGCTACATGTATACATTTAACCTCAAAAACTAAAGAGGAAGTAGTGACTTCTGTGGAAAGTAGTGACTGCTGTATTAAAATTTTTTCTTCATGCTCCCATTGATAGGCTGTCTAGAGATTAATCTTCTAGTTCTTATAAGATACAACTTCTGACTGAAGCTTGAAAAGAGCTACTTATCTACCTTTTAAGATAATAACATCCTCTCCTAAAATCTGCGCATGGGTGTGTGTGTGGGTGTGTGTGTGTACTAAGAGCAATTTACTATAAGTAGTCGGCTCACAGAATTACAGAGATTGACAAGTTCAAACTCTGCAGGGTGGGCCAGCAGGCTAGAGACAGGAAAGGGTGTGCACTTGAAATTCAAGCCATAAAGTCAACTGCTAGCAGAATTCCCCACTTCTCTGGGGAAGCCTGTCTTTTTCTTAAGGCCTTCAGCTGGTGGGATATGTCCCACCCACATAATGGAGGGTAATCTCCTCTACTCAAAGATCATCAAAATAAATGTTAATCTCATCAAAAAATAGTTTCTCATAACATTTAAAATAATATTTTACCAAATATCTGGGTACTGTGGCCAACCCAAATTGGCACATAAACTTAACCATCACAGCTTTTATTCTTCTTTCTTCTTTCTCTCTTAATTTTAGGATTTTGAACTTAAGATTCAGTGTTTAGTAGATACAATAGGTCAGTTTCAGGGACATATCCAAAAGTTCAGGTACATAGTGTCCCATCCTAATATTGATGCTACATAATTTACATTAAGATAATGGCCCAAGATAAAAGTGGTTTTGTTATGATCTGGCTATATTTTATTCCACAAGTTTTCTCTCAAAAAATTTTATTCATCGTCCATACAAGAGAGATGATGGTATCACATCCCATTTCTGTTTTTTTTTTTTTATCAGAAAGAGTTATGTTGCATGTGTTTTCATCAGATTTCATTTTTGAAGAACACAATTCTGATGGCCAGTAAGCAACAGAAGCATCTCTGGGGCCAGAGAAGAGAAAGGAGAATGTAATGTGTAATAATATGCTTCCTTATTATAATCCTGCCTACAAATTGACTAGTCCTTTTTCTTATTTTTTGTGTATAGTTTATTTATAGGACTATGAAAAAAATTCCACCAGATCCAGATGTTCCACAAATTTTAATAAGTCCTTTCTCTCTCAATAGACAAGGAAAAAGCATATAATTTATAGGTGTATCTGGGGAGATCTAATCTACAAAGATAATATGTAATGTAGTTAATGACAATAATGTCTACAGTTAGCTATAATATTAAAGTAACTCATAAAATAATGTCACATTTTTCCTCAATGTTCTGATGTGTGTAGTTGACCACACTGGTCCTGCATGTCAGTTAGTAGGCAGAAATGTATCAGTACTCTCTTTCCCTCCTGTATTTCATTGTGGCGATGAGATAAATATTAGTCAAATTTATTTCTTTGGAAAAATTCATATTCATAATAATTTGTTATATTTCTAGGATAAGAGGAAGCTAAGTTTAGAAATCACTTTACCTTTTCTCTACCAATAATCAGACTCAAACTTAAACTCTTCCTCTAAGCCTCTGTAGGTTAGCATATCTAACTGAAATTTCATCAGTCTCAAATGTCATCATTGCAAAATGTCACTCTCTTTACATTATCCTTACTAGTGGCTCATAGTCTTTTTAAAAAAACCAGTAAATTCCCAACTATTAAATATTTCTAATTAATATGTCTCACTAGGTCATGCTGTTACTGGTTTCTTGCATTTATTTTCCTTTTCAGTTGCTTTTCACCTTCACTCAGTTCACCACTTTCTCTCATCTCACTCATTTTCATTTTGCTCTTCATTTTCTTGAGACACAAAATGACTATCAAATTCCTCATTTTCATTTTCCTTTTTTATTTCATAGGAAATAGGAAGTTCTGTTAACTTCCCCCCCAAAACGTTTTTTTTGCAATGAATAAAGTTGGTGTTGCTACCAGGAAGATAATCCCAGGAGAAAGAAATTCAACATAAAATTGTCAGTTGATCCAGGAGGAAAAAGCAGCTGAAGGCTTGACAATTTTGTATATTTCATTGAGATAAAACATAGGGTTATTTGTTCAGGCTTAGTATTTTAGGAGCTGAAAAAGAAAAAGGGAAGACGATGGAGAGTAATTTGAGAAAATGCATTTCAGATTTCATTTTTGAAGAACACAATTCTGATGGCCAGTAAGCAACAGAAGCATCTCTGGGGCCAGAGAAGAGAAAGGAGAATGTAATGTGTAATAATATGCTTCCTTATTATAATCCTGCCTACAAATTGACTAGTCCTTTTTCTTATTTTTTGTGTATAGTTTATTTATAGGACTATGAAAAAAATTCCACCAGATCCAGATGTTCCACAAATTTTAATAAGTCCTTTCTCTCTCAATAGACAAGGAAAAAGCATATAATTTATAGGTGTATCTGGGGAGATCTAATCTACAAAGATAATATGTAATGTAGTTAATGACAATAATGTCTACAGTTAGCTATAATATTAAAGTAACTCATAAAATAATGTCACATTTTTCCTCAATGTTCTGATGTGTGTAGTTGACCACACTGGTCCTGCATGTCAGTTAGTAGGCAGAAATGTATCAGTACTCTCTTTCCCTCCTGTATTTCATTGTGGCGATGAGATAAATATTAGTCAAATTTATTTCTTTGGAAAAATTCATATTCATAATAATTTGTTATATTTCTAGGATAAGAGGAAGCTAAGTTTAGAAATCACTTTACCTTTTCTCTACCAATAATCAGACTCAAACTTAAACTCTTCCTCTAAGCCTCTGTAGGTTAGCATATCTAACTGAAATTTCATCAGTCTCAAATGTCATCATTGCAAAATGTCACTCTCTTTACATTATCCTTACTAGTGGCTCATAGTCTTTTTAAAAAAACCAGTAAATTCCCAACTATTAAATATTTCTAATTAATATGTCTCACTAGGTCATGCTGTTACTGGTTTCTTGCATTTATTTTCCTTTTCAGTTGCTTTTCACCTTCACTCAGTTCACCACTTTCTCTCATCTCACTCATTTTCATTTTGCTCTTCATTTTCTTGAGACACAAAATGACTATCAAATTCCTCATTTTCATTTTCCTTTTTTATTTCATAGGAAATAGGAAGTTCTGTTAACTTCCCCCCCAAAACGTTTTTTTTGCAATGAATAAAGTTGGTGTTGCTACCAGGAAGATAATCCCAGGAGAAAGAAATTCAACATAAAATTGTCAGTTGATCCAGGAGGAAAAAAGCAGCTGAAGGCTTGACAATTTTGTATATTTCATTGAGATAAAACATAGG
Organism: Tragulus kanchil; assembly: GCA_022376925.1. Taxonomy (NCBI): domain Eukaryota; kingdom Metazoa; phylum Chordata; class Mammalia; order Artiodactyla; family Tragulidae; genus Tragulus; species Tragulus kanchil. Next base: position 18,838,658 of record JAIOJX010000025.1, read on the forward strand.
GTTATTTGTTCAGGCTTAGTATTTTAGGAGCTGAAAAAAGAAAAAGGGAAGACGATGGAGAGTAATTTGAGAAAATGTAAAATAGAATTTGCAAAAATATTCAAATGTCCTTCATTAAAATAGAACTAAAGATTTTGAAAATCACATATTCAAATACATATTCATTAAGAAGACAGGGCATAAATATAATCAGCCAGCTCCAAGCAATCTCTCCCTTCCTACTCTCCCAGTTTGCTCCACAATTACATAACTGTGGTGTCCTAGACCAACCTACTAACAAAGTATTTTGCTGTCTTCTGTCCCTTCAATAGAAAGATGGCAAATAAATCTTATTTCAGATGGCACTCAATTATTGGATATTGCCTCCTGGAGAGCACAACCCAAAAGACCTGCCCCGTTCAGGGACAAAAAAATTGATGAATTAGTGAGGGGAAGAATGAAACAACACTTACACCTATATTCACATTTTAGATAATATATATAATTGTCTCTTATGAGTTAAATTTATTATTTCATTTGTGATTAACAGTAATTAGGAAATTGATTTGAATTATAAATGTCTTAAAAGTACAAAATTTGAACTAGCCAGAAAAAGTGGTGGGAAAATATGCTTTACATGATCTATTACATAAAATGATCTTATACATTACATAAAAGATGGGAAGATGTATTTTACATAGTAAAATCAAATCATTTTGTAGTGTTTACTGTGTTATTCTTATGAAAAGTCAGAACTTTGACTAAAAAGAACTATTTTCAGATATGTGTAACTAAATATCAACATAGCATCTATGAAATACCCTTCTGTTGTTAAACATCCAATTAAAGTTACATATGGGCAAATATATATACAATATAATACATAAGTATGTGCATATATACTTTTCTGAAAATCTTTAGGAAAATTTTGTTAAATTTCTAATTGCGTGAGCTTCATCCTTATATTTGAAAAGAAAGTTTCTCATGGGGAAAAAAAAAAAGAATGTTAAGCAATTGTCTGTGTTTCTTGTATGTGTATTTATGTTCCAGCATTCATTTGTGCAGTAAGTTTAAGATTTTATATTTCTGATGTTGCCCAACAAATTGAACTGCATATGCTTTTCAATGGAGTATTTTATAAAATAGCTGATTTGATATATCAAATGGAAACACTCCAGTGTTTCAATACAGGAAATGAATTCTAAACATAGCTCCCTGAGATTTCTGTATTAAAAATCCACTGTTGTCCTTTAGCAAACCACTGAAGTGAATCTAGTGGCTGGGAAAACTGCCAGACAAACAGAAATACAAACCAAACTCCTTTAAACCACAGAATCACAACATCCAAGGAAGCACAATTAGCACCCTTCATATCCTCCTCCTGCTGGCAGCTTCAGTTCTGCCCTGACAGACTCCCAAACTTCTAAGGTGAGAAGCCAGGCTTAATTTTGCTTTTAACAATGTATTGGCAGATTAAATACCCTCCTTTACATTACACTTTTGATATAAAAAAGTGAATAATTCTCCCGTTGTCAACATATATGCACATTTGTCACAGGCCAAAAGTCATAAATGTTTCAAATCAATAAGAAAATTAAAAAACAACAGTCTACTTACTGGTGAAACTAAGGGCATTAGTAATTAGGAAAGTAAAAACTTACACCTATATTCACATTTTAGATAATATATATAATTGTCTCTTATGAGTTAAATTTATTATTTCATTTGTGATTAACAGTAATTAGGAAATTGATTTGAATTATAAATGTCTTAAAAGTACAAAATTTGAACTAGCCAGAAAAAGTGGTGGGAAAATATGCTTTACATGATCTATTACATAAAATGATCTTATACATTACATAAAAGATGGGAAGATGTATTTTACATAGTAAAATCAAATCATTTTGTAGTGTTTACTGTGTTATTCTTATGAAAAGTCAGAACTTTGACTAAAAAGAACTATTTTCAGATATGTGTAACTAAATATCAACATAGCATCTATGAAATACCCTTCTGTTGTTAAACATCCAATTAAAGTTACATATGGGCAAATATATATACAATATAATACATAAGTATGTGCATATATACTTTTCTGAAAATCTTTAGGAAAATTTTGTTAAATTTCTAATTGCGTGAGCTTCATCCTTATATTTGAAAAGAAAGTTTCTCATGGGGAAAAAAAGAATGTTAAGCAATTGTCTGTGTTTCTTGTATGTGTATTTATGTTCCAGCATTCATTTGTGCAGTAAGTTTAAGATTTTATATTTCTGATGTTGCCCAACAAATTGAACTGCATATGCTTTTCAATGGAGTATTTTATAAAATAGCTGATTTGATATATCAAATGGAAACACTCCAGTGTTTCAATACAGGAAATGAATTCTAAACATAGCTCCCTGAGATTTCTGTATTAAAAATCCACTGTTGTCCTTTAGCAAACCACTGAAGTGAATCTAGTGGCTGGGAAAACTGCCAGACAAACAGAAATACAAACCAAACTCCTTTAAACCACAGAATCACAACATCCAAGGAAGCACAATTAGCACCCTTCATATCCTCCTCCTGCTGGCAGCTTCAGTTCTGCCCTGACAGACTCCAAGCTTCTAAGGTGAGAAGCCAGGCTTAATTTTGCTTTTAACAATGTATTGGCAGATTAAATACCCTCCTTTACATTACACTTTTGATATAAAAAAGTGAATAATTCTCCCGTTGTCAACATATATGCACATTTGTCACAGGCCAAAAGTCATAAATGTTTCAAATCAATAAGAAAATTAAAAAACAACAGTCTACTTACTGGTGAAAAACTAAGGGCATTAAAATACAATTAGAAAACTGAAAAAAAGGTATTTCACTAGTAGTTTTAACATAGGTATAAACATAAAACCATAGTTAAAAGAACATTATTATCAATTTGGAAAAGAGAATAAGAATGTTATCAATCTTAAGATTGTATTTCACTAGAAGAAAACTATCAAAATTGATATATATAATATTGTTTAAAAGTGTTGAGGTCATGTAACAGATAAAAATGCAGTCGCTTTACTATAAGTCAAAATATTTAAAAATAATTTCAAAATTTATCCATTTGAAATGATGTGTTTCTCATGGTTCCTTTTTATGTGTATGTATTTAATAGATAACAAGGAAAACTGCACAGTGTATATGAATAAATAAATACTGTTATGATACCTTAATTAAGACTTTAAATAAAAGGACATGTAATGGATTAGAATATTTGATTTTATAAAGAAGCTAATTATCCTTACAATAAGAATCACATATTACTTGATCAGAATCAATCAATTTGGGGGAAACTTGTATATGCCACAATTCAAAAACAATTTGTTTAACAGATACAGATGCATATATAATAAACATTATAAAATATATGTAGCAAAATTTCTAAGTGGTGTGTTCAAAAAGCAGGATTGACTTTACATAATGATTAAATTGTATGCAATTTTGAGTTGTTTAGTTTTAGCTCATTTTTATTTCTTTAAACTAAAAATAATGCCTGAGATTTCTGTATTAAATCCACTGTTGTCCTTTAGCAAACCACTGAAGTGAATCTAGTGGCTGGGAAAACTGCCAGACAAACAGAAATACAAACCAAACTCCTTTAAACCACAGAATCACAACATCCAAGGAAGCACAATTAGCACCCTTCATATCCTCCTCCTGCTGGCAGCTTCAGTTCTGCCCTGACAGACTCCAAGCTTCTAAGGTGAGAAGCCAGGCTTAATTTTGCTTTTAACAATGTATTGGCAGATTAAATACCCTCCTTTACATTACACTTTTGATATAAAAAAGTGAATAATTCTCCCGTTGTCAACATATATGCACATTTGTCACAGGCCAAAAGTCATAAATGTTTCAAATCAATAAGAAAATTAAAAAACAACAGTCTACTTACTGGTGAAAAACTAAGGGCATTAAAATACAATTAGAAAACTGAAAAAAAGGTATTTCACTAGTAGTTTTAACATAGGTATAAACATAAAACCATAGTTAAAAGAACATTATTATCAATTTGGAAAAGAGAATAAGAATGTTATCAATCTTAAGATTGTATTTCACTAGAAGAAAACTATCAAAATTGATATATATAATATTGTTTAAAAGTGTTGAGGTCATGTAACAGATAAAAATGCAGTCGCTTTACTATAAGTCAAAATATTTAAAAATAATTTCAAAATTTATCCATTTGAAATGATGTGTTTCTCATGGTTCCTTTTTATGTGTATGTATTTAATAGATAACAAGGAAAACTGCACAGTGTATATGAATAAATAAATACTGTTATGATACCTTAATTAAGACTTTAAATAAAAGGACATGTAATGGATTAGAATATTTGATTTTATAAAGAAGCTAATTATCCTTACAATAAGAATCACATATTACTTGATCAGAATCAATCAATTTGGGGGAAACTTGTATATGCCACAATTCAAAAACAATTTGTTTAACAGATACAGATGCATATATAATAAACATTATAAAATATATGTAGCAAAATTTCTAAGTGGTGTGTTCAAAAAGCAGGATTGACTTTACATAATGATTAAATTGTATGCAATTTTGAGTTGTTTAGTTTTAGCTCATTTTTATTTCTTTAAACTAAAAAAATAATATTGCCTTATGAACTTTTTATTAGAAAAAGTTAATTATACAAACAGAAAAAACACTTTCAAAATTTGTGTCCTACAAAACAAAAATCTGATGTTAGTTTGTATGTCCTTATTTGTGTATTTTTGAAGTTCAAAAGTAAAAACAATAGTCCCTAAGCCTTTGGGAAGATTCAGATGTGCTCAATTAGGGAATCACAAATTTGAAAAAAAGAGAAAATTTACTTACACCAGAAAGATTTAAGTAAATGATCATTAAAACATTTTGCTCTTTTCTTATACATTTGACCAATATTCACAATTTCTAAATACCCTTCAATATCTTTTGGAGTGATTTCTATTATATCATATTCAGTACATAATTTTTTTCTAGGTTTATTTTGCTCTTATTTTGATATAAAATCATTTTACCTTGTTGTAATGCCAAATGCAGTACAAAAAAGGTGTGATTTTTAAAGTAACAGTTTTATTATTTGATGTATTAGGGGTATCTTAAACTATGTTTTCATTCTATTTGATATTACAGATTTTATTCAGTTTCTCTTCAATCTTGTGTTCTACAAAGTATACTGTGATATTTTTCATCAAAACAGGATATTATATAAACTGTATTCCTCTTCTAATAATGCCTACAAATAATTCATAGTTTCACTATTGATCAGTTGTTCCAAAATCTATAAAATAAAATTCATGGCGAAATATCACTGAAAATCTTCTGTTACTAAACTCAAGAACACTGTTAACTACCTGGGAATCCTATATACTTTTATAAAAATAAATTCTTATATATAATACATGTCAAATTTAAGAGCTTTATTCCAGTTAAATTATTACTATTTACTCATCATTGCATACACTTTGTAAAGTACTGACAAGTCATTAACTAATTTAAATAGAGCATATGTTGTATTTTCTCTAGTTAGTTAAAGAAACAAGTTTAGAGTAATTAAATGATGAGGGCAGCATCGAAGAACTAAAGGTGATGGAGTTACCGCTTAGATGCACTTTGTAGCAGAATCCTACCAGGTTTATAATGCTAGAATCCTCTCAAAATATTTTTTTTTTTAAAAAAAGCAGCACATGCTTGTGTTCACATATACCATTTCTGTAGACTATTTGTGGACCATGAGTTGTCACACATCATTTTGAAAGAAATATATAGAAAGGCCTTTTTAGTGAGGCAGTTATTCCAAGTTACTACATTGGAAAATAACAAAACATGGATTTGAATCCAAACCCAAAGATTCAAACTTCCATTATAGCACTAGTCTGAGTATCAGGCTCCATCACAGGCTTTTACTTTGAATTTCATAGTAATTATTTTTCTGTTATTACTGGGGAAACTCAATTTGGTCCAGAAACTCAAAGTGTAACTCCTAAATAGCAGTCACCTTTAAAAGAAAGTGCAGGTTTTAAAAAGCATTCAGTTGTATGAAAGCACAAATGTGAGATATCTCTGATCAAAATTAATTCAGTTGCATAACTGCCAATTCGTAACTAGGACAATAAATAGCTACTGACACTAAGCTCGGATAGAACATAATTTATCAGACAAAAAGTAGAGGTCATGATGCATTTAATACAGCTATTTGCAGGTCTGAATTTTGTTGCAAAATAATTTAGCTAGGACTTTTGAAGCAATTAATTCATTTAAGACTCCCGTTGATCAGCCTAAACAAGACATTTCTCTTGCCTTCAATTAAGAAATAGACTATGCTCAACCTGTTAGATTCTCTAAGTATTTTATAGTGTATACTTTAAAATTTAGTGATATAGATAAAAACTAATCACACAAAACACATTCTTAAAATAGCTTTTAGGAGATATCTACTAATGACTTTCTTTAGAATAAAAACATTTTAAAAATTGATTTAGGCAAAAATATATAAAATAAACAACTATCCCTTAGATACTGTGTCTAATAAAGAAAAAAACCTGACAATTTAGGGCTTAGGTAAATGTGTCCTTCAGGATGCCTTGATTTTACAGAAGTAAAGACTTAACAGAATAAAATATAGCCTTATTTTACTAATATGCACATGTTTCTTTAGCATATTTGCTATAATCCTCATCTTTTAATGACTGATAACTATGATGTAAGTTACTGTATTTTTTAGGTTTCATTGAGAATACAGGCTGAATGGCTCAGATGGTAAAGAATCTGCCAGCAATTCAGGAGACACAAGTTTGATCCTTGGTTTGGGATGATACCCTTGAGAAAGAAATGACAACCCACTCCAATATTCTTGCCTGGAGAATCCCATGCACAAAAGTGTCTGGTGGGCTACAGTTCAAAGGAATGCAAAGAATTGGACATGCCTGAGTGATTAAGCCCCACACATATAAGTATGTCTTGAAATCTATAGTAGTATTCTAGAGTGTTCTACTATTTGATGCTTTAAAACTTAATTGATTGCAACCCAATTTCTGATCACCTGCTTCCTTATAAAATCAAATAATAATATTAATAATAAAAATCAATTTAAGTACAAATATGCTCTTCTTCTATACCTAAATTTATACAGAATTATCAAATGAATTACTTAGAGTAGTTAGAACAGGATCAATCAACTCTAAACTTTTTCCTTTCAGGGGATATTTTCTTCTTATTATAAATATTCACAGAAATGCATTGATTTAAAATTGATGTAAGTGGTAGGATAGAACCAGGAATTACACAAGCTGGGGCTCTCTTGTTAGGAAACTTATCCTCTGATTTGGAAAATATACACACAAATATTTGGGAGATGTGATCATGACCAATGTAGCAGGAGAAATAGATTTTCTTTCCAATGAGTGACCAAGCTTCATCTATGTAAGGAGGTGATAGTTGAAGTGAGACTTCAAAAAAAAAAATTCGGGAATACTTCTAGTTAATCAGTATTTTATAGTGTATACTTTAAAATTTAGTGATATAGATAAAAACTAATCACACAAAACACATTCTTAAAATAGCTTTTAGGAGATATCTACTAATGACTTTCTTTAGAATAAAAACATTTTAAAAATTGATTTAGGAAAAAATATATAAAATAAACAACTATCCCTTAGATACTGTGTCTAATAAAGAAAAAAACCTGACAATTTAGGGCTTAGGTAAATGTGTCCTTCAGGATGCCTTGATTTTACAGAAGTAAAGACTTAACAGAATAAAATATAGCCTTATTTTACTAATATGCACATGTTTCTTTAGCATATTTGCTATAATCCTCATCTTTTAATGACTGATAACTATGATGTAAGTTACTGTATTTTTTAGGTTTCATTGAGAATACAGGCTGAATGGCTCAGATGGTAAAGAATCTGCCAGCAATTCAGGAGACACAAGTTTGATCCTTGGTTTGGGATGATACCCTTGAGAAAGAAATGACAACCCACTCCAATATTCTTGCCTGGAGAATCCCATGCACAAAAGTGTCTGGTGGGCTACAGTTCAAAGGAATGCAAAGAATTGGACATGCCTGAGTGATTAAGCACACACACATATAAGTATGTCTTGAAATCTATAGTAGTATTCTAGAGTGTTCTACTATTTGATGCTTTAAAACTTAATTGATTGCAACCCAATTTCTGATCACCTGCTTCCTTATAAAATCAAATAATAATATTAATAATAAAAATCAATTTAAGTACAAATATGCTCTTCTTCTATACCTAAATTTATACAGAATTATCAAATGAATTACTTAGAGTAGTTAGAACAGGATCAATCAACTCTAAACTTTTTCCTTTCAGGGGATATTTTCTTCTTATTATAAATATTCACAGAAATGCATTGATTTAAAATTGATGTAAGTGGTAGGATAGAACCAGGAATTACACAAGCTGGGGCTCTCTTGTTAGGAAACTTATCCTCTGATTTGGAAAATATACACACAAATATTTGGGAGATGTGATCATGACCAATGTAGCAGGAGAAATAGATTTTCTTTCCAATGAGTGACCAAGCTTCATCTATGTAAGGAGGTGATAGTTGAAGTGAGACTCAAAAAATGAAATTAGGCAACTGTCATAAAAATGAGAGAAATGAATTCAGGATAAAGTGTAATTTCCAAGGATTCCAAAGAGAGAAATAATTTGTGTTATTCAAGGGAAACAAGGTCAATGTGACTAGAGTGGAGAGTACAGCGGGGGAGATAGTCCGATGAATATCAGGAGGTCAGGGGTCTCATTAGACAGGGCCTTGGAGGCCACTAGGGTCCTCCTTTTGCATTGGTTTCTTCTCCAGATTAACACTGAAATAGAATGTAAATGCTAAGATTCTCTTCCACTATTGGGAAGCATTGATGTCATACTAAAAAAGAAAAATCCCAGGCATATCAGGATCTAAAGATGATAATACTTAAATGTACACACTACCAGTAATACACCAAAACAATTTTCTCAACCTCTAATTAATACATGACCTTAAACTAAAAAAGGCATAAAATTTGTGACTTATAATTCAACATAAGGTTCAATAAAATTTACTTCTTAATAACTCTGTAAGGGTTTCCCTGGTGGTCCGGTGGGTAAAGGGTCTGCCTTGTAGTGCAAGGGACACTGGTTCAGTCCCTGGCCTGGGAAGATCCCATGTGCCTTGGAGCAGCTGGACCTGTGTGCCCAATTACAAGCGAGAGCTCTGGCTCTGGAGCACATGCACCCAGAACCGGTGCTATGCAGTGAGAGGGGCCACTGCAACGAGAGGCCCACACAGGTCAAAGAATAAAGATGGATGAGAATAAATAAGTACAATAAAAAAGCAATAAAAGAGGCCAAAATTTTAAAAAAGAGAAAAGAAAAACTGTAAGAGTATATGTCTACTCTCTCAGAAAATTATTCAAATAGTAAAATGGTAAGTCCTAAATGACAAACAAGGTACTATTTTAAGTGAGGGACATTTCATGGGGCACAAAAAGTCAAAAACATATATTTTATCAGCATAGTAGGCTTATTATTTTGTTTAGCATATGACAGGAAAAAATATCTTGCTAAAGTTAAGAATGCATATTAGAAGTGGTTAAAAATGAAAGCAAAGAAATGTTGGTGGCATTGTCATAACTTTATATTTTCAAATAATTCAAGATTCTATTTCATAAGATCTGTATAGTGGTTACACTTTTGTCTATAAAACAAAATTTCAAATGTAGCTGCTTAAGCACACATAAAGATATATTTTCTCATGTAAAGTTCATCCAAAGAAATATGGTCCAGGTTTAAAACAACAAGTAAGTATTAGTTTCTCAGTCATGTCTGACTATGATCCCATTGGTTGTAGACAGTCAGGCTACTCTGTTCATGGGATTGTCCAGGAGTAACACTGGAGAGGGGTGCCATTCCCTTCTCCAGTGCATCTTCCCAACCCAAGAATCAAACCTGGATCTTCTGCATTTTTTCTTTACCATCTGAGCCATCAGGGTAAGTTCTAGTACTATTATGTCTATCAAAATAAAAATTTATGAAATATTTAAAAATATACAGATTATCAAATGAATCAGAGAGTTTGGAAAAAAGCCTACTGTTGACTACTTAGACACAAAATGGCATATTTTATCTCAGTCTGGCATACTTCATATTTGAAACTTTTTATTGAGATATATATATATTTTTATATATATATACACTTGATATCAAATTTGAAAAAAAATTACTGCTACCACAAATTTAATGTAAAATGTCAAATAATTTCTCCCTTATGAAATTTTATAAGGATATATCCCTCAGCTAGGCCATTTGTGACTTTAAAATTTTTTATTATTATAAATTCCAAATATTCATGAAAATTTATATACTTCCCACAATTGTTTTTGTGAAAAGCACTACAAACTGTAAAGTACACGTTACTTAAAATATAAATATATAAAAATGCAGTATTGTAGAAATGAGTATTACTGTTTCTTGATTGTAGTGAGAAAATACAAAATTTTCTTTTCGTTAAAAAAGAAATATATATACTAAGCTCCTTGCAGAATTAAGCAATGTAAAAAGTTAATTTAAGTATTATCTTTTGAAAAGCAAGAAAAAAGAAAATACGAGCCACACTTAGTTTTTAAAGATTTAGTTTAGCATATAGATATTTTGCTGTAATTTGGAAAAGTCTGTTGGATATACTATACATACTTCAAATGACACCAAATCAATATAAAACGCTTAGTCATGAGCAGGCAATTTCAGAACTTCAGTGTTGAAAAGACTCAGAATGATGGAAATCAAAATGGCTGAGGTAATTTCAAGCAGAATAATGTACTTCATTTTTTATCTACTTGTAACATATGGTTTTAAGGACATTAAAAACTACTTGCCTCATATGTTTCCCTTCTCAGCATTTGACTTACTATATAAATTTTCATCCATTAACTTTTCTTTATTTATTACTGAAGATTTATGTCCATTGTTCCAGGAGTAAAAAACTGGAGAGGGTGCCATTCCCTTCTCCAGTGCATCTTCCCAACCCAAGAATCAAACCTGGATCTTCTGCATTTTTTCTTTACCATCTGAGCCATCAGGGTAAGTTCTAGTACTATTATGTCTATCAAAATAAAAATTTATGAAATATTTAAAAATATACAGATTATCAAATGAATCAGAGAGTTTGGAAAAAGCCTACTGTTGACTACTTAGACACAAAATGGCATATTTTATCTCAGTCTGGCATACTTCATATTTGAAACTTTTTATTGAGATATATATATATTTTTATATATATATACACTTGATATCAAATTTGAAAAAAAATTACTGCTACCACAAATTTAATGTAAAATGTCAAATAATTTCTCCCTTATGAAATTTTATAAGGATATATCCCTCAGCTAGGCCATTTGTGACTTTAAAATTTTTTATTATTATAAATTCCAAATATTCATGAAAATTTATATACTTCCCACAATTGTTTTTGTGAAAAGCACTACAAACTGTAAAGTACACGTTACTTAAAATATAAATATATAAAAATGCAGTATTGTAGAAATGAGTATTACTGTTTCTTGATTGTAGTGAGAAAATACAAAATTTTCTTTTCGTTAAAAAAGAAATATATATACTAAGCTCCTTGCAGAATTAAGCAATGTAAAAAGTTAATTTAAGTATTATCTTTTGAAAAGCAAGAAAAAAGAAAATACGAGCCACACTTAGTTTTTAAAGATTTAGTTTAGCATATAGATATTTTGCTGTAATTTGGAAAAGCCTGTTGGATATACTATACATACTTCAAATGACACCAAATCAATATAAAACGCTTAGTCATGAGCAGGCAATTTCAGAACTTCAGTGTTGAAAAGACTCAGAATGATGGAAATCAAAATGGCTGAGGTAATTTCAAGCAGAATAATGTACTTCATTTTTTATCTACTTGTAACATATGGTTTTAAGGACATTAAAAACTACTTGCCTCATATGTTTCCCTTCTCAGCATTTGACTTACTATATAAATTTTTCATCCATTAACTTTTTCTCTTTTATTTGAATTAGCTGAATGTACATCTAAAATTCATTTGTTATTTTTATTTCAATAATATTCTATCAGCACCTATTTTATTTCCCCTTCTGACTTACTTTCACTGCCCTGCACCTCTCCAGAGAATGCCAAGTCAATGCACTAAGATAGGTCTTTTGTCTCCTGCAGAGCAGAGTGGCCCCTTTCATCTGGGAAATTCTTCATTTCCCATTTTTATAGAGCAAAGACTCTACTCTCATTTTAAATACAAAACTACTACCATCCTTTAGGAACTTGGGCCTCCCTTATTTCTTGATGCCTTTAAATGTACTGACATAAGTTTCTTAACATTTTATTTTTCTTTTTTTCAGCTTCTGACTGAAAGTGGTGGTGAGCACCTTGTATATTCTCTGTCTGCAGAGACCTTATCTGATGGTAAAAACTGGTCTTTTCATTTAACTGAAGAAATTGATTGTCTCTACCACATTCAAAACAGTGGTGATGATAAATTTGGTTTAAAGTTGCTGACAGTTATAGAATCTTAGTGAAAGTTTATAATCTCTTATTCTTTTTCTGTAAGGGAATATTTTTATTTTCCTCTTTAATTTTAAACAACTTTCAATTAATTTTTTTCTCCTCAGTTCTTTTCTTCCGTTTCTTAAATTTTAGGAAGCCAAATGGAAACATATAACTGTGTAAGTATTGTGTAAATTCTTGGGAGTAATACTATGTTGAATAGTCACCCTAGCAATAGAATATAATAAAATAACCATTGCCAATTAAAAATCAATGTGCACCTAAGTTTTCACTTGATGCAATATATTTAAATAGAGATTTATGCATTTAATCAATACATAAATGGGTATGATTTTAAAGTATATAAAAACTATTCATACTTCAAATGACACCAAATCAATATAAAACGCTTAGTCATGAGCAGGCAATTTCAGAACTTCAGTGTTGAAAAGACTCAGAATGATGGAAATCAAAATGGCTGAGGTAATTTCAAGCAGAATAATGTACTTCATTTTTTATCTACTTGTAACATATGGTTTTAAGGACATTAAAAACTACTTGCCTCATATGTTTCCCTTCTCAGCATTTGACTTACTATATAAATTTTTCATCCATTAACTTTTTCTCTTTTATTTGAATTAGCTGAATGTACATCTAAAATTCATTTGTTATTTTTATTTCAATAATATTCTATCAGCACCTATTTTATTTCCCCTTCTGACTTACTTTCACTGCCCTGCACCTCTCCAGAGAATGCCAAGTCAATGCACTAAGATAGGTCTTTTGTCTCCTGCAGAGCAGAGTGGCCCCTTTCATCTGGGAAATTCTTCATTTCCCATTTTTATAGAGCAAAGACTCTACTCTCATTTTAAATACAAAACTACTACCATCCTTTAGGAACTTGGGCCTCCCTTATTTCTTGATGCCTTTAAATGTACTGACATAAGTTTCTTAACATTTTATTTTTCTTTTTTTCAGCTTCTGACTGAAAGTGGTGGTGAGCACCTTGTATATTCTCTGTCTGCAGAGACCTTATCTGATGGTAAAAACTGGTCTTTTCATTTAACTGAAGAAATTGATTGTCTCTACCACATTCAAAACAGTGGTGATGATAAATTTGGTTTAAAGTTGCTGACAGTTATAGAATCTTAGTGAAAGTTTATAATCTCTTATTCTTTTTCTGTAAGGGAATATTTTTATTTTCCTCTTTAATTTTAAACAACTTTCAATTAATTTTTTTCTCCTCAGTTCTTTTCTTCCGTTTCTTAAATTTTAGGAAGCCAAATGGAAACATATAACTGTGTAAGTATTGTGTAAATTCTTGGGAGTAATACTATGTTGAATAGTCACCCTAGCAATAGAATATAATAAAATAACCATTGCCAATTAAAAATCAATGTGCACCTAAGTTTTCACTTGATGCAATATATTTAAATAGAGATTTATGCATTTAATCAATACATAAATGGGTATGATTTTAAAGTATATAAAAAACTATTCAATTATACATAATATACATGCTTTTCAATATTTATATGTCAAGCAGAATTTTAACCACTTTTGATAAAATCATTGCAGATAGTTTTCAATCCATTCTATAATTTTTTCTTGGAATTTTATATAATATAATCAATTTTCTTTGGTTTGTAAATATATACTTAAATTAATGTACTATTTTATATTATTTTTATTATTTTTTCTTTTCACAAATTGTCCCACTATATATATTCAAACTAAATTTTAAAACCTATAAGTTATTTCTTCTAACAATACAGTTCATTACAGGAAGTTTTTATCAAGGTTGATTAGTTTTTTCTAAGCTCTGTGCCCAAAGTCAGATTTGCTTCATGTATGGCTCTTGCTGGTCACTAGGCTGAATGCTTTGAATAATTATCAATTAAAATAACTAATTATCTATTTACTAAGGTTTACTGAATAAAATTTTTCTTTAATCAATTTATTTACATATAAGAACTGCATATTATCAAATAATACCTAATTATTCTATTATGAGAATATTAATAGGAATTCTCAGTTTAAACAGTAAGTTTAAATATGAAATAACTTGTATGACAATTCCATTGTATTCATTTAACTCCATAGTTGGATTTCCAAAATTTTTTTCCTATAAGATTTTATTTTCTAAATTACTGATAGAAAACAAACAGAACTAGATGAATTTTTACTTTGCCTTTGATTTTCCCCAATAACTTCCGAAACAGACATGGCTGATTCATTAATTTATTGAACACTATGATATTCTCAGTGTGCAGCCTTGCACAGTTACTTAACCTCACTGTGCTTTAAATTCTTAATCTATGAAGTGGGAAAAATCACGACTTTCCAATTTAGCTGAAATGCAGATTATCTGAATAACATTTCAGGAACTTAATGAGTGATCATTATCACAATTGTTTTATAATTATTATCAGTGGAATTGTGAAAATTTTTTCTTGGGAGTAATACTATGTTGAATAGTCACCCTAGCAATAGAATATAATAAAATAACCATTGCCAATTAAAAATCAATGTGCACCTAAGTTTTCACTTGATGCAATATATTTAAATAGAGATTTATGCATTTAATCAATACATAAATGGGTATGATTTTAAAGTATATAAAAAACTATTCAATTATACATAATATACATGCTTTTCAATATTTATATGTCAAGCAGAATTTTAACCACTTTTGATAAAATCATTGCAGATAGTTTTCAATCCATTCTATAATTTTTTCTTGGAATTTTATATAATATAATCAATTTTCTTTGGTTTGTAAATATATACTTAAATTAATGTACTATTTTATATTATTTTTATTATTTTTTCTTTTCACAAATTGTCCCACTATATATATTCAAACTAAATTTTAAAACCTATAAGTTATTTCTTCTAACAATACAGTTCATTACAGGAAGTTTTTATCAAGGTTGATTAGTTTTTTCTAAGCTCTGTGCCCAAAGTCAGATTTGCTTCATGTATGGCTCTTGCTGGTCACTAGGCTGAATGCTTTGAATAATTATCAATTAAAATAACTAATTATCTATTTACTAAGGTTTACTGAATAAAATTTTTCTTTAATCAATTTATTTACATATAAGAACTGCATATTATCAAATAATACCTAATTATTCTATTATGAGAATATTAATAGGAATTCTCAGTTTAAACAGTAAGTTTAAATATGAAATAACTTGTATGACAATTCCATTGTATTCATTTAACTCCATAGTTGGATTTCCAAAATTTTTTTCCTATAAGATTTTATTTTCTAAATTACTGATAGAAAACAAACAGAACTAGATGAATTTTTACTTTGCCTTTGATTTTCCCCAATAACTTCCGAAACAGACATGGCTGATTCATTAATTTATTGAACACTATGATATTCTCAGTGTGCAGCCTTGCACAGTTACTTAACCTCACTGTGCTTTAAATTCTTAATCTATGAAGTGGGAAAAATCACGACTTTCCAATTTAGCTGAAATGCAGATTATCTGAATAACATTTCAGGAACTTAATGAGTGATCATTATCACAATTGTTTTATAATTATTATCAGAAAAAATTAGTTCTAACATAGAAAGCTTAAATAATCTAAAATGCTTAGAATTTCTGACAGTCCCTGCTAAAGCTCAGTCATGTCCGACTTTTGTGACCTCCATGGATTGTAGCGCACCAGGCTTCTCTCTGTCCTTAGGATTTTCCAGGCAAGAATACTGAAGTGGATTGCTATTTCCTTCTCCAGGAGATCTTCCCGACCTAGGGATCAAACCTGCGGTTTCTGCCGCATCTCGTGCACTGCAGGTGGATTCAGTACCACTGAGCTACCTGGGAAGCTTATTTATAATAATAATGAGATACAATGTTTGCTAACTTGATTGGAATATTTCCAGCATTATATTTTAAACTCTTGTCCCTAATGTTTAGATTAAACAGTGGTACAACTCTTCACAATTTAAAGTATGGTTTCTTATAATCCCCTCATGATTTCAGTATTATTCCGTGTCTGGAGATCTTATGTTTCAGCTGTTTAGGTAAACATGATGTTGTATTTGAACAGTAGTAGGATTAGACTAGAGGAACAGAGAGGAAAACCATCATTTTACACTTTCCCCAATTAATGTTTAAAATTGCTAGTCATTTCTAATTGTAATTAATTATAATACTGAAGATATAAGAGGCAGTATATCCTAAGGATTAAGAGTAAGTTATTTAACATTTTTGTGTCTGTTTCTTCATCTGTATAATATAATTAAATAATTATTTCTCCCTTTGGTTCTTGTGAAGTTTCAAGGAGTTGATAAGGCCTAAGAGCTTCAACAGAGCCTAGCACACAGGAGTACTCAGTAATTATTAGCTATTTATCATATCAGGATTCTTAATGAATGCTATTATGATGATCATATCTAAAGAAAAATTATTTACTGAAAACAGAGCAGTTTGAAGATGGAAGAGTATCTAAACCAACCCGTTTAATTTGTGGAATTGGTTACAAAACCTTTAATTTGACTGAAATGCAGATTATCTGAATAACATTTCAGGAACTTAATGAGTGATCATTATCACAATTGTTTTATAATTATTATCAGAAAAAATTAGTTCTAACATAGAAAGCTTAAATAATCTAAAATGCTTAGAATTTCTGACAGTCCCTGCTAAAGCTCAGTCATGTCCGACTTTTGTGACCTCCATGGATTGTAGCGCACCAGGCTTCTCTCTGTCCTTAGGATTTTCCAGGCAAGAATACTGAAGTGGATTGCTATTTCCTTCTCCAGGAGATCTTCCCGACCTAGGGATCAAACCTGCGGTTTCTGCCGCATCTCGTGCACTGCAGGTGGATTCAGTACCACTGAGCTACCTGGGAAGCTTATTTATAATAATAATGAGATACAATGTTTGCTAACTTGATTGGAATATTTCCAGCATTATATTTTAAACTCTTGTCCCTAATGTTTAGATTAAACAGTGGTACAACTCTTCACAATTTAAAGTATGGTTTCTTATAATCCCTCATGATTTCAGTATTATTCCGTGTCTGGAGATCTTATGTTTCAGCTGTTTAGGTAAACATGATGTTGTATTTGAACAGTAGTAGGATTAGACTAGAGGAACAGAGAGGAAAACCATCATTTTACACTTTCCCCAATTAATGTTTAAAATTGCTAGTCATTTCTAATTGTAATTAATTATAATACTGAAGATATAAGAGGCAGTATATCCTAAGGATTAAGAGTAAGTTATTTAACATTTTTGTGTCTGTTTCTTCATCTGTATAATATAATTAAATAATTATTTCTCCCTTTGGTTCTTGTGAAGTTTCAAGGAGTTGATAAGGCCTAAGAGCTTCAACAGAGCCTAGCACACAGGAGTACTCAGTAATTATTAGCTATTTATCATATCAGGATTCTTAATGAATGCTATTATGATGATCATATCTAAAGAAAAATTATTTACTGAAAACAGAGCAGTTTGAAGATGGAAGAGTATCTAAACCAACCCGTTTAATTTGTGGAATTGGTTACAAAAACCTTGGAGCAGGATGGAGACCGCATCAGTGTGGCATTCTGCATTTATCCATTCAAAGTGAAGTGTGCCTACCTAAAAGCTGTTCATTAGCATCATCATCTCTATTTAATTATCAGCAACAGAAATTAACAATTGCCTAAATAGTAGCATGGGACACTGGAGCAGTCCATCGTTACTAATGATGACACAATTCACTATAAAGAGTGATTTTAGATTTGGATACTAATTATAAAGGTGTTTGGTCATCTTCCAACAATCAGAGCTAAATATTCTGAAAATTAAATATTGTGTTCTTCAATTGATATCTGAGTTATTTGACTGTAATAGTACTTAACACTTGGTGAAGATGATTAAGTGCTTTTCTGATACAATGGATTTACATCAGAATCCAGACTTAACCTGGATTCACTTAGAATATTGCAAAAAATGAAAATAAAGAAGGAAAATATATCACAACAACTCAGCAAGAAACTATTTGATCAAAAAAAAAAAAAGCATTTTTCAGACTTAGCAAAAAATAAAAATGAAAGTAAAGATTTTTATTGGAGTAAAGGCTGATAATGAATTCAGAATTGGTTTTGGGAAAACTTTATAGACTCAGGGTGTGATTATTTTTATTTCTGTTAAAAGAAATGAGCCTAAAAAAATACACGTTGCTCTTGATTCCTACTGTATAATGTACAATGTAATTAAACATGTATCTAATTATAGAAATTAAATTTTAGTCTGCATAATTATACTTGTCTTAATATTACTCTTTTTGGCAAAAGAATAAGCATATCTAGCAAGAAGTTTAAAAGAGGAAAGGTCCTTTGACACAATTTTTCCAAATATTTGAACAAATTTTTCTGAGCTTCCCTTCTCATGAGGATAAATGGTTACATTCTAAAATTTATTTTTACTAGCTATTGATTCGTACATCCTTATAAACTTATATACCTTTTTTTTCTATCTTTTTCTAGTTTAAGAAACCATTTTATACGTAAGAATCTTAAGGCCTTTTGTAAAACATTAGACTTTTCATCTCCTTACTATTACTATTCCATATAACTTCAAGACAATATCAGATCTCTCCTAGATTTTTAAAGGAAAGCACCCAGATGAGATGGGATATATAGGATCCAGCTACAATTGCCTATCAAGACAGAGATGCACCAGCTTATTTCCTCCAGGGCTGCTGAGTTGCATTACTTCTATGGGCATCATTTGAATTGTATTCTGGAATTGTGCTCTGAGAAGGAATTCACTTAGAATGCAATGAAAATGATGCAATCATAGTTGTATAAGAAAAATACATTTTCTAAACCTTATTCTTATCATAATTCCTAAATTTAAACTCATAGCATACCAATTCTATTTTTCTTATTAACATATTAAAAAGACTATATGAAATATACAGTATAATCCCTATTATTATCCAAAGTAATTCACTGAAAACAAATCTGTATCTGGATTTGTATTTAAATTTAAATCTAAATCTTTATTGTATAAGTCCTAGAATATTCTAAAGCAAAGGTAAATATTAATTGTATTGTCTTTGTTATTTTACATTTGTATAAAATATTATGCACATCTACAATCTCATAAAATTCTTCATCAAAATAATTACTTTTTAAATGAAGTGGTTTATCTTCATTATAAATATATTCTACCAATTCTGATTTATAGAGTATGTTTAAAAATCTTTCTTTAGGGCATCCCTGGTGGTCCAGTGGGTAAGGACACTGCCTTGCAGTGCAAGGGGCGCCAGTTCGATCCCTGGCCTGGGAAGATCCCACATGCTGCAGAGCAGCTGGACCGATGTGTCAACTACCAAGCCGGAGAGAGCCGATGCACTGCGATGAGAGAGGCCACTGCGGTGGGAGGCCCACACAGGCCAAAGAACAAAGATAAATGAATGAAAGATCAATAGAAGTGGCCAAAAAATATTTTTTTTGTTTCAACACTAAGCTGCACTAAGAAAGATATAATGATCTTGAGCGTTTTTCTAATACACACAGCGTCTAGCAGATAATTGGATATACAATCTTTCCAATGGAATAGAGCAGGGCATCTCTCCCCAAAGGAAAAAAGATCCCAATAGAAGTGGCCAAAATATTAAGGCCTTTTGTAAAACATTAGACTTTTCATCTCCTTACTATTACTATTCCATATAACTTCAAGACAATATCAGATCTCTCCTAGATTTTTAAAGGAAAGCACCCAGATGAGATGGGATATATAGGATCCAGCTACAATTGCCTATCAAGACAGAGATGCACCAGCTTATTTCCTCCAGGGCTGCTGAGTTGCATTACTTCTATGGGCATCATTTGAATTGTATTCTGGAATTGTGCTCTGAGAAGGAATTCACTTAGAATGCAATGAAAATGATGCAATCATAGTTGTATAAGAAAAATACATTTTCTAAACCTTATTCTTATCATAATTCCTAAATTTAAACTCATAGCATACCAATTCTATTTTTCTTATTAACATATTAAAAAGACTATATGAAATATACAGTATAATCCCTATTATTATCCAAAGTAATTCACTGAAAAACAAATCTGTATCTGGATTTGTATTTAAATTTAAATCTAAATCTTTATTGTATAAGTCCTAGAATATTCTAAAGCAAAGGTAAATATTAATTGTATTGTCTTTGTTATTTTACATTTGTATAAAATATTATGCACATCTACAATCTCATAAAATTCTTCATCAAAATAATTACTTTTTAAATGAAGTGGTTTATCTTCATTATAAATATATTCTACCAATTCTGATTTATAGAGTATGTTTAAAAATCTTTCTTTAGGGCATCCCTGGTGGTCCAGTGGGTAAGGACACTGCCTTGCAGTGCAAGGGGCGCCAGTTCGATCCCTGGCCTGGGAAGATCCCACATGCTGCAGAGCAGCTGGACCGATGTGTCAACTACCAAGCCGGAGAGAGCCGATGCACTGCGATGAGAGAGGCCACTGCGGTGGGAGGCCCACACAGGCCAAAGAACAAAGATAAATGAATGAAAGATCAATAGAAGTGGCCAAAAAATATTTTTTTTGTTTCAACACTAAGCTGCACTAAGAAAGATATAATGATCTTGAGCGTTTTTCTAATACACACAGCGTCTAGCAGATAATTGGATATACAATCTTTCCAATGGAATAGAGCAGGGCATCTCTTCCCAAAGGATAAATACACCTGTATGCACAGAAAGAACCTGGACTTGGTGACTGACAGATATTCAATGACATCTGGCAAGTATCCAGAATGAAGCATGTAGTCAAAAGGCCCATCCTCTTGATGCCAAGATAAAGGAAACCCCCCTTGTACTAACCCTGGAAAAATGGAAAAGAAGACAACTCATGAATGGGCAGGGGCTGTCAGGAGAAAGAGGCAGAATTTTGAACTGGACTCAACATTTGCTGAGATTCTTTTTAAAGTTAGAGATACTGAGTCATCTGTAAAACTTGGGCTTAATCAATAATAAGTAGACAAAGGAATGCAAGAATAAGAAAAAACCAGTAGCAGACAACAAGAATGTTGTTGTTCAATCTCTAAGTCATGTCTGACTCTTTTGTGACCCCAGGGACAACAAGAAACTTTGGTTTTACCACATGTATAATTTCTAGTTCATGTCTAATTTTCATTTTTCTATACATGCATTTGTTAACACAAGATTCCACAGCTTTGAGGCAGATCTAACCATACACCTTTGGTCATCAGATATTTTAATTAGAAACAACATGCCATGTACTATTCTAGTCACTAATCATGAACTGAATAAAAATCAGTATGCCTGCTTTTATGAAAATTACATCTTAGTAAAAGAGAGATATTAATCAAAGAATAAAGTTAACATTAAGAACAACTTTATTTAAAAAAAGTAGAGGAGGGAGCAAAGAACTATAAAGTTTCTTACAAAAAAGGATGCCTTGAACTTGAAAGGCTAGGGGAACTGGTGGAGAAAAAGAACCCTGACTTGTGACCTGAACTCCGAAGAATGATCTGAGGTTCATTAATGGTGTTTTAGCAGGGAGAAAGAGCTACACCACCTCTCATCTCTTAGAAAATTTAGAAATTTTGAAGGAGGGGAATTTTTTTTCCAAACCTCTTGTTTATGCCTTTCGGGTATTAAAACTCCCTGCTTATCTTCTTTTATATCTCTTTCTTGAAGAATACATGTCTGGTGGCCAAAAATATTTTTGTTTCACACTAAGTATGGCAGCGTTTTCTAATACACACAGCGTCTAGCAGATAATTGGATATACAATCTTTCCAATGGAATAGAGCAGGGCATCTCTTCCCAAAGGATAAATACACCTGTATGCACAGAAAGAACCTGGACTTGGTGACTGACAGATATTCAATGACATCTGGCAAGTATCCAGAATGAAGCATGTAGTCAAAAGGCCCATCCTCTTGATGCCAAGATAAAGGAAACCCCCCTTGTACTAACCCTGGAAAAATGGAAAAGAAGACAACTCATGAATGGGCAGGGGCTGTCAGGAGAAAGAGGCAGAATTTTGAACTGGACTCAACATTTGCTGAGATTCTTTTTAAAGTTAGAGATACTGAGTCATCTGTAAAACTTGGGCTTAATCAATAATAAGTAGACAAAGGAATGCAAGAATAAGAAAAAACCAGTAGCAGACAACAAGAATGTTGTTGTTCAATCTCTAAGTCATGTCTGACTCTTTTGTGACCCCAGGGACAACAAGAAACTTTGGTTTTACCACATGTATAATTTCTAGTTCATGTCTAATTTTCATTTTTCTATACATGCATTTGTTAACACAAGATTCCACAGCTTTGAGGCAGATCTAACCATACACCTTTGGTCATCAGATATTTTAATTAGAAACAACATGCCATGTACTATTCTAGTCACTAATCATGAACTGAATAAAAATCAGTATGCCTGCTTTTATGAAAATTACATCTTAGTAAAAGAGAGATATTAATCAAAGAATAAAGTTAACATTAAGAACAACTTTATTTAAAAAAAGTAGAGGAGGGAGCAAAGAACTATAAAGTTTCTTACAAAAAAGGATGCCTTGAACTTGAAAGGCTAGGGGAACTGGTGGAGAAAAAGAACCCTGACTTGTGACCTGAACTCCGAAGAATGATCTGAGGTTCATTAATGGTGTTTTAGCAGGGAGAAAGAGCTACACCACCTCTCATCTCTTAGAAAATTTAGAAATTTTGAAGGAGGGGAATTTTTTTTCCAAACCTCTTGTTTATGCCTTTCGGGTATTAAAACTCCCTGCTTATCTTCTTTTATATCTCTTTCTTGAAGAATACATGTCTATAATCCATTTTGAGTTGGGAAAAGGGAAGGTGAAAAAAAGGAAAATGAAAACATTTGCCCTCCAAAATATTTTCTTAAGAAAGTAAAAAGGCAATACACAAACTATGAAAAAGTACTACTGAAATATAAACCTCATAAATGAATTGTATTCAAAATGAAATTTTAAAAATCATTGATAAAATATCCAGTTTTAAAAATGAGCACAATTTTAGAATATTCACTGAAAGAATATTAATGACGAATAACTATTTAAAAGACTCAAAAATAGTTATTAAGGAAATGCAAATTAGAACCACAATAAGATACCAGTACACACTTATTAGCATGGCTAAAATTAGAAACTACTGATGGCAAATGGGACATGCAGATGGCTAAGAGACACATGAAGAGATGCTCAATATGGCTCATTATTAGAAAAATGCAAATCAAAAGTACAATAAGGTATCACCTCACACCAGTCAGAATGGCATTATCAAAATCTACAAATAGTAAATACAGGAGGTGTGAAGGAAAGGGAACCCTCTTGTACTGCTGGTGGGAATGTAAATTGATACATCCACTATGGAAGACAAGATGAAGACTGCTTAAAGACCTGGGAATAAAACCACTACAAGACAACAATCCTACAACTGGGTATATACACTGAGGAAAGTATAAATGAAAAAGAACATTGATACCCCAATGTTCATCAAGGCACCATTTGCAATAGAACATTCAAAAACCTAAGACCTTTGGATCCAGTCCCATCACTTCAGGGCAAATAGATGGGAGAATAAATGGAAATAGTAACAGACGTAATTTTCTTGGGTTCCAAAATCACTATGGACAGTTCCTAAGATCAGAAGCTTGAACTTGAAAGGCTAGGGGAACTGGTGGAGAAAAAGAACCCTGACTTGTGACCTGAACTCCGAAGAATGATCTGAGGTTCATTAATGGTGTTTTAGCAGGGAGAAAGAGCTACACCACCTCTCATCTCTTAGAAAATTTAGAAATTTTGAAGGAGGGGAATTTTTTTTCCAAACCTCTTGTTTATGCCTTTCGGGTATTAAAACTCCCTGCTTATCTTCTTTTATATCTCTTTCTTGAAGAATACATGTCTATAATCCATTTTGAGTTGGGAAAAGGGAAGGTGAAAAAAAGGAAAATGAAAACATTTGCCCTCCAAAATATTTTCTTAAGAAAGTAAAAAGGCAATACACAAACTATGAAAAAGTACTACTGAAATATAAACCTCATAAATGAATTGTATTCAAAATGAAATTTTAAAAATCATTGATAAAATATCCAGTTTTAAAAATGAGCACAATTTTAGAATATTCACTGAAAGAATATTAATGACGAATAACTATTTAAAAGACTCAAAAATAGTTATTAAGGAAATGCAAATTAGAACCACAATAAGATACCAGTACACACTTATTAGCATGGCTAAAATTAGAAACTACTGATGGCAAATGGGACATGCAGATGGCTAAGAGACACATGAAGAGATGCTCAATATGGCTCATTATTAGAAAAATGCAAATCAAAAGTACAATAAGGTATCACCTCACACCAGTCAGAATGGCATTATCAAAAATCTACAAATAGTAAATACAGGAGGTGTGAAGGAAAGGGAACCCTCTTGTACTGCTGGTGGGAATGTAAATTGATACATCCACTATGGAAGACAAGATGAAGACTGCTTAAAGACCTGGGAATAAAACCACTACAAGACAACAATCCTACAACTGGGTATATACACTGAGGAAAGTATAAATGAAAAAGAACATTGATACCCCAATGTTCATCAAGGCACCATTTGCAATAGAACATTCAAAAACCTAAGACCTTTGGATCCAGTCCCATCACTTCAGGGCAAATAGATGGGAGAATAAATGGAAATAGTAACAGACGTAATTTTCTTGGGTTCCAAAATCACTATGGACAGTGACTGCAGCCATAAAAGTAAGAGATGCTTGCTCCTTAGAAGAAAAGCTATGACAAACCTAGACAACGTACTAAAATGCAAGACATCATGTTGCTGATAAAGGTCCATAAAGTCAAAACTATGGTTTTTCTGATAGTCGTGTACATATGTGAGGTCCATGTGTGCTCAATTTGTGTTCAATTCCTTGTGACCCCATGGGCTGTAGCCCATAAGGCTCCTCTGTCTGTGGAATTTTCCAGGCAAGAACATTGGAGAGGTGGAGTTTCACAGCAAGCCCAAAGAACCATTATTTGCTTTTGTCAGACTATTTTCTGCCAAAATGTGGAATCAATGTTTTCATTAAAGGAGCTATAGTAGCTACACTCCTTCCTACTTTATACTTTAGATTAATGTACAAATAAAATAATATGTGCCATTTAGATTATTGGTTTTTATTAAAATTGACTAAATTTTAGAAATACTATTATCTTTAATGATAGCAATGACTTATTTGCTTTTTAGTATGAAAATGTGAACAAGTAAATATAAAATAAAGCATAATTTAATGAGTTCTACAAATTTAATTATATTGACTATAAAAATCTCCTGGGCCATATGGAACTTTTTTTCCATCCATGATTTAATAGTGTATCTATAGGTTAATAGGTTTATTAATAGTATATAAAAAATGTAGATGTTCAGGATCTTGAATATCGTGAAAAAAATAACGGTGCTTTATAATTTTACATATAAAGTATTCCAATAGGTAGTCTACATATTGTGAGTGAGCCTGTTTATATGTGTTGTGATCAGATATAATAATAATACGAGTGAAAAAAGATAAATATTAAGAAAAAAGACAATAGGCATTAAAATATATTTAGATCAATTCTTTCTTCACACCTGGAGATATTTTCCACTTCCATTATAAAGCTATTTATAATACAATTTTTATTTCTGATAACAAGTTGTATTATTTACACTGTGAAATGTTTCCTGATCATGTAACCAATATATGCTTACTATGTGAATTATTCACATCTTGAAAAATTAAAACTACCAATAATAATATAATTCAGAACTAAACACTTTTCATATCCCATTGTGTATCTTTCTTCATTTATTTAATTTGGAAAAAGTTTTATAACCAATTTTATTCAATTAAGTTGATATTCTTGCCATGTCATTAAATATTTTCTGCAACATAATTGTTTATTTTTTTCAAAAAGCATAGTATCGCCTGGTTTGGATGTATCAACATTTATTTATTCAGTCTACTCTGGTAGTTTACTACCACAAATATGCAAATATAGTCAGATTAAAAATAAATAAATCTTTATACTCATGAATCTGTGATGATTTCCCAGGGATAAGTTTCTCAAGATTCCTTTTCCAGGTTGAGATACGAGAATTTAAAATGTCTTGATAATTAGTTAGTTTGCCTCCAAAAAAGATTATGCCACAGTAATGTTTGAAAACATTCATTTCACCATATGCTCTGTATCACTGTGTAATCAATTAATTTTACACCAATTTTGTAGGTGAAAATGGTATCACATTTGTTTAATTTTACATGTTAATGACTACATAAGATATTAAATATTTTTCAAATGTTTCTTAGCAAGTTAGATTTGTTATTTTATAATTTTATTTACTTATTTAAGGTATTTATTATCCAATTTAAAATTGGGTGGGCCCATATTTTCTTCTTAATGATTTGTTGCAACTGTTTACATATGGATAAACTGAAATATATGGTCTATATTTAGCTCAGCGGTTTTTTTCCCCCTTTTGCTTGTTAAAAACCAATGAAAAATGAAGTTTTGGAAGTAGAAGAAAAGTCCCCATGTACTATAAAAGAGAGTGATCATTTAATCTTTGACTGAGAAAGGCCACAGCAGGAGATGTTTGATTTTATTAACTTAGGTTGTTACTGAGTCCAGAGAATAGTTTGTCCATTAATTATCTGAACTGTAGTCAGAATATACCTGTGCTTATGGATCTGCCCCTATGACCTGATAGTAGTGAGCTGTTTTGATTGTCCGAACAATAGGAAGCTGTGTATGCACTAAACGCAATTATTTTGTAATTGGTGGAAAATTGCTTTACAATATTGTGTTGGTTTCTGCCATACAACAACACAAATCAGACATAATTATATATATATATTTATAGATTTATATTTATACATTTATAAATATATATATTTATCCCCTCTTTTTGACTCTTCCTTTTCCCATCCTACCCTTCTAAGTCATTACAGAGGGCCTGGTGGGGCTCTCTGTTTTATACAGGAACTTTCCACTGTCTGTTTTAGACATGGTAGTGTATGTCTGTCAGTGCTACTTTCTCAACCTTCACTTTGCCCAGGAGTAAGATTTTTTTGCTATGCTTAATAAGAACATGAAAATCCTTATGAAGAAACTCTCAACATTCTAATGTATCAGAATGAGCAAAGAATTATTAGACAGACTGGTAGGAATACAAAAAAGGAAATGATTTTAATAAGTTGTTACAGGGTCTAAAATTGAGTTGATATGACAGAAAATCATGAAATATAATTGATGAAAAAGGAAGGAGGACAGATTGGACAGTGAGAACTTACAAGGGACTCAGGACTTTCTCTTCTATAGAGAATTTTGATATCCTAAAGATGAAGCATCCTTGAATTTGAATCATAGTAAGCTGTGGAGAATCAAAAGTTAAAAGACCTAAAAATTAGGAACTTATCACCCAAATTAAGGAACTAAGGCTAAAAATAATGATTGTTTGGTAGATTGATAGGTAAACAGATAATGTCCTAAAGCCAGAAAGCAGTGTCCCACGAGAGCTTTATGGTTGTGTGAATATCATCTTAAAAAATGAAAAGCAAACATTCTGATATGAAGGTACAGCAGGATGCTGGTTGTCATGAATTCTGGTACAGCGATGATTACATATGGATAAACTGAAATATATGGTTATATTTAGCTCAGCGGTTTTTTTCCCCCTTTTGCTTGTTAAAAACCAATGAAAAATGAAGTTTTGGAAGTAGAAGAAAAGTCCCCATGTACTATAAAAGAGAGTGATCATTTAATCTTTGACTGAGAAAGGCCACAGCAGGAGATGTTTGATTTTATTAACTTAGGTTGTTACTGAGTCCAGAGAATAGTTTGTCCATTAATTATCTGAACTGTAGTCAGAATATACCTGTGCTTATGGATCTGCCCCTATGAC
Source organism: Tragulus kanchil (assembly GCA_022376925.1). Lineage (NCBI taxonomy): Eukaryota > Metazoa > Chordata > Mammalia > Artiodactyla > Tragulidae > Tragulus > Tragulus kanchil. The sequence continues at coordinate 18,867,150 of JAIOJX010000025.1, forward strand.
CTGATAGTAGTGAGCTGTTTTGATTGTCCGAACAATAGGAAGCTGTGTATGCACTAAACGCAATTATTTTGTAATTGGTGGAAAATTGCTTTACAATATTGTGTTGGTTTCTGCCATACAACAACACAAATCAGACATAATTATATATATATATTTATAGATTTATATTTATACATTTATAAATATATATATTTATCCCCTCTTTTTGACTCTTCCTTTTCCCATCCTACCCTTCTAAGTCATTACAGAGGGCCTGGTGGGGCTCTCTGTTTTATACAGGAACTTTCCACTGTCTGTTTTAGACATGGTAGTGTATGTCTGTCAGTGCTACTTTCTCAACCTTCACTTTGCCCAGGAGTAAGATTTTTTTGCTATGCTTAATAAGAACATGAAAATCCTTATGAAGAAACTCTCAACATTCTAATGTATCAGAATGAGCAAAGAATTATTAGACAGACTGGTAGGAATACAAAAAAGGAAATGATTTTAATAAGTTGTTACAGGGTCTAAAATTGAGTTGATATGACAGAAAATCATGAAATATAATTGATGAAAAAGGAAGGAGGACAGATTGGACAGTGAGAACTTACAAGGGACTCAGGACTTTCTCTTCTATAGAGAATTTTGATATCCTAAAGATGAAGCATCCTTGAATTTGAATCATAGTAAGCTGTGGAGAATCAAAAGTTAAAAGACCTAAAAATTAGGAACTTATCACCCAAATTAAGGAACTAAGGCTAAAAATAATGATTGTTTGGTAGATTGATAGGTAAACAGATAATGTCCTAAAGCCAGAAAGCAGTGTCCCACGAGAGCTTTATGGTTGTGTGAATATCATCTTAAAAAATGAAAAGCAAACATTCTGATATGAAGGTACAGCAGGATGCTGGTTGTCATGTCTGTATATTTTGCTCTGGACTTCAATAGATCAGCTCTCTAGATATAAGGGATGCTGTTGATCTGGTTTACCTACTTGGCACCCTACAGATTGGACAGCTGTCACTAAATATATTCCCTGGTGGTCCAGTGGGTAAGGACACCACCTTGCAGTGCAAGGGGCGCCAGTTCCATCCCTGGCCTGGGGAGATCCCACGTGTCGTGGAGCGGCTGGACCCATGTGTCCAATTACCGAGCCGGAGCTCTGGGGCGCATGCGCCCAGAGCCTGCATTCTGCGACAACGGAGGCCACCGCGATGGGAGGCCCATGGAGCCAAAGAACAAAGACGGATGAAAATAGATAAATGAAAGACCAATATAAGTGGCCCGCCCGCTCCCCTCCCTCCCCAACCCGACCCCTGCCCAAAAGATAAATAAATAAATGTTTAAAAAAAAAATATATATATATATATATATATATATTTTCTATCATGGAAATAGAGTTTATTGTTCATCATTTTATCTCTAATAAATCATACAGAAATCACTGTTCACTTTGGTTGGTTTTCTTGGAGCACTTTTTCTATATGACAAAGAAATCCATATTAAGCACCCTTTTATGCATTTATTCACGGACACTTGGTGTATGATATACACTCATATTGGATTTAATAAAATATTAATAATAAGTCCACTCTAGAGAGATGTGCATACAATTTTTTGAAAGGCAACAACAAAAATATATGAGTTGCATATGAGTAAAGTCCTGCAAAGTTCTGATATTGTAATTATTTGCAAAATATAAAGGAGATGATTTCTGTACATAGCTAGAAAGGATAGATTTTTCTAAGTTGCGTACTCTTAAATTACAGTTATTCGGGCTTCCCTGGTGGTCCAGTGGGTAAGGACACCGACTTGCAGTGCAATGGGCGCCAGTTCGATCCCTGGCCTGGGAAGATCCCACGTGCCATGGAGCAGCTGGACCGATGTGTCCAGTTACCAAGCCGGAGCTCTGGAGCGCGTGCGCCCAGAGCCGGTGCTCTGCGACAACAGAGGCCACCGCGATGGGAGGCCCACTCGGGCCAAAGAACAAAGATGGATGAAAACAGATAAATGAAAGACCAATGGAAGTGGCGTGCCCGCCCCCCTCCCTCCCCAACCCGTCCCGCCACCAAAAAAAAAAAAAAAAAATTACAGTTATTCACATGAGCTCTGATTGTTCTGTTGTTATGTGAACCGCACAAGCTAGATTAGGATTCGTTTTTTATATGGCATCTTTTAAAAATAACTTTCAGAGAATTCCCTGTATCTTTACCTACAATTGTACATAGGTTTCTAACATAGTTACTAAATTTTCACCAAACCTATTTCCTTAGTTCTAGATAAGCCTCCCCCCTTTTTTCTGCAAAAGCAGCACTGTATAACAATAAAGGCGATTGGCTCTGAAACTGGGTATCTCCCGTTTTAAAACTGGACTTTCCCTATTACTAACTTTGTGACTTTGAGAAGTTTAAGTTCTCTATATCTTTATCTGATGAAGGGAGCTAGAGATAGAACCTATCTCACAAGTTGGTTAGAGGATAAAATAGACTACTCACTGTGAAACACAGGAGTACCTGGCATACACTCAATTCTATGTAAGTCCTAACCACTTTTATTATTACAACCACTAGGACTGATAATACTATACTACTATACATGTCACTATCAAAAACCAACAAATACTGTTTTTTTTCCCACCTGTTTCATCAGGTGGAAAGTGCGATTGTTTTATAAATTCTAGATTGAATTTATAACTATTAATAAGGGAGTTTTTCTGTTTGCTTTAGTCTTTTTAAAGGATAATTATTTATGATCTTTTGGACAAATCTCATAAAAAGGAGAAAAAAAATCAAACAAGTATACACAATCCAAAATATGTTAAACCTTCTGCTTCTCCCCAGTTACCCTTACCCACAAGTTCTGGAATAAAATGTATGCATGAAATACTAGCTTAACAAATGAACACTTTACCACTGGCTAAGGTCCCATGTCAAACTATAAAGTCAAATGCATGAGTTAGGGGAGGCTGCAAAACAAGCTTCTTTTGTCTATATTAGGCAGAATGGTAGAATCAAGTCAAGTAAAACGTTTTACTTTCTTCCTACATCCTGTCCAAGCTAAAAAAAAAATTGCTGGTTTTCACCAACAGAGGCAAGAGGCAGCCAAGGAAACCACAGTGAGCCATAAGAGAGAACAGAAACCTGAAAGACTTAATATGCAAGGAATGCACCTACACAGCCTTCTACCACTGAACAATTGCTTAATAATTATTAGCCACTAATAATTTAGCCTTCAGATCTCTCACATTCTGTAGAAATAAGAGTAATAGATAAATAGATATATGGCTTGTGTCCCTGTGGAACTTCCTTGTCTATGTTAATCTCTATAGACACATGAAAGGAAGACACAAAAGAAGCAGAGGTAAAGAGGGGTGTTGGTGAGCTAGAACAATCATTTATTCATCAAGTGCTTATTCACGGTCGGTCTACACTGTTTAGTAGAAGTTGGAGTTCAGGCATGAAAATAGACACCAATCCCAAACTTCTGGAGCTTAAACTATAGTGTAATGAAATAAAAATCAAGTAGGTAAAATATCATGTGTGCCAGGGCTAAGAGACAAAGCAAAGAAGAGGAAAGAGATATCAAGCAAAATATGCGTATTCAACATAGAGAATAGCTGGGAAAGCTGTCACCAAAAGATGGCTTCTGAAGATGTTAGGAAAGAAAGAGAGAGGCATGGGCGGGGCCAGACCACGGAAGGTCTAATGAACTATCAGAGGATACTGGGTTCACCCTTCATATGATGTGGATAATTAGATCATGAGAGAATGGATACATCCTGATTCAAGTTTTAAAAAGATCATCCTAGCTGCCTTGGTGGAAAATATTTTTGCAGGGGGAAATGTTTAAAAGTTTCTAGATTGAATTTATAACTATTAATAAGGGAGTTTTTCTGTTTGCTTTAGTCTTTTTAAAGGATAATTATTTATGATCTTTTGGACAAATCTCATAAAAAGGAGAAAAAAAATCAAACAAGTATACACAATCCAAAATATGTTAAACCTTCTGCTTCTCCCCAGTTACCCTTACCCACAAGTTCTGGAATAAAATGTATGCATGAAATACTAGCTTAACAAATGAACACTTTACCACTGGCTAAGGTCCCATGTCAAACTATAAAGTCAAATGCATGAGTTAGGGGAGGCTGCAAAACAAGCTTCTTTTGTCTATATTAGGCAGAATGGTAGAATCAAGTCAAGTAAAACGTTTTACTTTCTTCCTACATCCTGTCCAAGCTAAAAAAAAAATTGCTGGTTTTCACCAACAGAGGCAAGAGGCAGCCAAGGAAACCACAGTGAGCCATAAGAGAGAACAGAAACCTGAAAGACTTAATATGCAAGGAATGCACCTACACAGCCTTCTACCACTGAACAATTGCTTAATAATTATTAGCCACTAATAATTTAGCCTTCAGATCTCTCACATTCTGTAGAAATAAGAGTAATAGATAAATAGATATATGGCTTGTGTCCCTGTGGAACTTCCTTGTCTATGTTAATCTCTATAGACACATGAAAGGAAGACACAAAAGAAGCAGAGGTAAAGAGGGGTGTTGGTGAGCTAGAACAATCATTTATTCATCAAGTGCTTATTCACGGTCGGTCTACACTGTTTAGTAGAAGTTGGAGTTCAGGCATGAAAATAGACACCAATCCCAAACTTCTGGAGCTTAAACTATAGTGTAATGAAATAAAAATCAAGTAGGTAAAATATCATGTGTGCCAGGGCTAAGAGACAAAGCAAAGAAGAGGAAAGAGATATCAAGCAAAATATGCGTATTCAACATAGAGAATAGCTGGGAAAGCTGTCACCAAAAGATGGCTTCTGAAGATGTTAGGAAAGAAAGAGAGAGGCATGGGCGGGGCCAGACCACGGAAGGTCTAATGAACTATCAGAGGATACTGGGTTCACCCTTCATATGATGTGGATAATTAGATCATGAGAGAATGGATACATCCTGATTCAAGTTTTAAAAAGATCATCCTAGCTGCCTTGGTGGAAAATATTTTTGCAGGGGGAAATGTTTAAAAGGGAGATTTATTAGGAGAACATTGCAGCAATCTAAGTGAGAGACAATATTGGGTCAAACTGGAGTGGTAATAGTGAAAACAAATGAGTAAGTAGAAGAGTTATGGATATACACTTTCGAGATATATTTGGAGACAGTATCTAAGATATTAAAGGGAAGAAGAAAGGATAACATTTCATATTGCAGACTCTAGAATGGATTAGGGTGAGAAATATGGATATCTGAACCTTTAACCAGGAGGAAACATGCTTTGTTTACTTTCCCTTCCCCAGTTGTATATACTTCAGACCTGATGGCCGGATTTTGGTTTTGAACCACAGAACTGAAATTCTAGCTTCAAAGTTTTGATGCAGCTCTATAAAAGGTAAACAGAACGTCACAAACTGAAAGTCTCAAGAGAGTAATCATGCCTCCAGCTCTATAGTCTCATCACTTAATTGATCTTTAATTTATCTAGTCATTAACTCAAGAAATAATTTCGGAGTACTTTCTTTGTTCTAGGGAATGTGATAAACAAAACAACTATGGTCCTTACCCTTATTATCATTTACCCAAGTTACTGGGGGTATGTATGTGCATACATGTGTGTGTTACTCATTAAATAATTCCAGGTCAAGGAACTTTGCCATCTGATTTTGTTAAGATGCATCAATATGTCAGTGGGTTAAATGTTCGGAGCAGTCATTATTATAACCGATTAGCTCTGTGGATGTGTACAATGAGGGATCTTAAAAATAGATGTTGAAAGGGTAGTGGAAAATGATTTTTCACAGAAAATGAGGAATATGATACATTTACAAATGTATTACAGCATTAATCTCAAGATTTATGAAAACACTTCAAAGATCCAACCACCAAAGAGGAGCTTATGACCACTTAAAGATGAGCTAACATAAAGGATATTCACAAGATAGCAATAATTTTAAAAAAATGTTTCATTAGAATTTAAAGACAAAAAAACCTCAATTCAGGAAGCAGTGTTATTTCTCATTTTTTTAACAGTTATATATAAAATGTGGTTAGAAACATATTTACTAATACTTTTAAAATTAATAGAAGTATCTTAAACAGCATTCATAACAGAACAATCCAGAAATAAAATGATCTGTTTGTATAAATGTATGTGCTACTGCACATAATTTTTTTGCATATCTGGTTCCAGACATCCTATTGAGAATACTTTAAAAAGTTTAATATTATTAACGGTATATAGAAACACTTTACATTTTTACAGATATACACATATATATATGTTTGTATGTGTATCTATAAATTATATATAAAAAGAATACTAGCAGTTTTAAACTTTATTTCATACCAATAATTTGGATAAATTCACAGATTGTGATTATATTAGAGCATAAGTTTTCTATACTTTCAGGCTTCCTTTATAAAATCATTTGGAAAAATTTTAAATTCCACAGAAATATTTAAAAATTAGACTGTTAAACTAATCATACATATTGCTCATGTCTATCTTGTAGAAATGACATTTGAATTTTCATAAACCACTGTCAGATTTATATGCCTTTTCTTGTTCCATGCCATTTATTACAAAAATAAATGTATATGTTAGTGGATGTACGTTGTGCATGAAATGTTTCTGGCTGCTCTAAGACTCCCCTCCTATCCCAGAATATTTAGTAAAATACACTAAATGTTAGTTCAAAATTTCCCTGAAACACTGAAAGGTAAAGATCAGATATTCACTTTTTTAAACTGCTTTTACACTAGTACATGAGCATCTAAAATTAAGCAGATGATTTGGCCCAGCCTTTGAATAGGAAGGAAATACTCTATGATCACTTGGATGCACTTCTTGGTAGGTTTGGTTTTCATTTACCTGTGTGATTGATTTTCCAAATATAACCACAAAAGATTTGGTTATTTATGGGAAATCCATCTTGCATGCCCTTCTAGAATGTGACCTAAACATTCCACCACTGTTGAAGGCTCCTGACTTGACTGTAAGCAGTAGAATGGGGTGGAAGGGATACTAACTGACTTCTGAGGCTATGTTACAAATAGTAATTCCAGTTCTGCTTGATCCAAAGGGCTCCTGGCTTTGGAAGCCTCCAGACACAGTATAAGGAGGAACTCCTCCAAGGCCATCAAGCTCTGAGAAAGTCCGTATGAAAAGACACATGGAGAAATACCTCAAGGTAATTTGAGACTACTTGAAGAGAAAAAGAGGTCTGGCTAGATGCCCTAGCTTCCTGGGCTTTAAAATTCAGCCATCACAGGACTGTAGCTACATGAAAGACTGAACCAGAACGATCAGAACCTGACTTACAGAAATAGTGAGATAAAACATAATATAATCCATTGGATTTGGGGGTATTTTATTATTTAGCAATAAATAAATAGACTTTCAACTAAACAAAAAAATGCTTAAAATATTCCTTAATTAGAAGTATAAATTAAAAATAAAATAAATTATTTCCCCTAAACTGCCATATCCTTCACAACAGCCTAATTTGTGATTAAATTATATGTGAGAAGTCCTTAATCTGGGTTTCCTTATAATTCCTATTTATGCCACAAACCCTAAACTAGGTGTGTTTCTAACCTTCTGTCAAACCTTCCAAGTTATTGCTCTCAGTTGCATGCTCCCACTGTTTGATAAACCACTCATGTTGATCCTCAGACAATTGTTACGGGAGGAGAAGCACTTTTATTTTACTTGCTGGGGACATCAACTTTTCTTACTGGTTCTCTTTAGCTTTTCTTTACTTATCCGGAAATGGGGCCCCCTTACTCCTACACTTTCCTAACACTGAAAGGTAAAGATCAGATATTCACTTTTTTAAACTGCTTTTACACTAGTACATGAGCATCTAAAATTAAGCAGATGATTTGGCCCAGCCTTTGAATAGGAAGGAAATACTCTATGATCACTTGGATGCACTTCTTGGTAGGTTTGGTTTTCATTTACCTGTGTGATTGATTTTCCAAATATAACCACAAAAGATTTGGTTATTTATGGGAAATCCATCTTGCATGCCCTTCTAGAATGTGACCTAAACATTCCACCACTGTTGAAGGCTCCTGACTTGACTGTAAGCAGTAGAATGGGGTGGAAGGGATACTAACTGACTTCTGAGGCTATGTTACAAATAGTAATTCCAGTTCTGCTTGATCCAAAGGGCTCCTGGCTTTGGAAGCCTCCAGACACAGTATAAGGAGGGGAACTCCTCCAAGGCCATCAAGCTCTGAGAAAGTCCGTATGAAAAGACACATGGAGAAATACCTCAAGGTAATTTGAGACTACTTGAAGAGAAAAAGAGGTCTGGCTAGATGCCCTAGCTTCCTGGGCTTTAAAATTCAGCCATCACAGGACTGTAGCTACATGAAAGACTGAACCAGAACGATCAGAACCTGACTTACAGAAATAGTGAGATAAAACATAATATAATCCATTGGATTTGGGGGTATTTTATTATTTAGCAATAAATAAATAGACTTTCAACTAAACAAAAAAATGCTTAAAATATTCCTTAATTAGAAGTATAAATTAAAAATAAAATAAATTATTTCCCCTAAACTGCCATATCCTTCACAACAGCCTAATTTGTGATTAAATTATATGTGAGAAGTCCTTAATCTGGGTTTCCTTATAATTCCTATTTATGCCACAAACCCTAAACTAGGTGTGTTTCTAACCTTCTGTCAAACCTTCCAAGTTATTGCTCTCAGTTGCATGCTCCCACTGTTTGATAAACCACTCATGTTGATCCTCAGACAATTGTTACGGGAGGAGAAGCACTTTTATTTTACTTGCTGGGGACATCAACTTTTCTTACTGGTTCTCTTTAGCTTTTCTTTACTTATCCGAGGATTATTTACTGTCTCCCTCAGGGCCTACATCATTCTTTGACTCCTACACTTTCTATGGCACACAAAGTATTATGAGCATGTTCCACTTAATCAACCTCATGTACAGTGTTGTTTGGATAAAGGAAGACTAGATTTTTCTCATAGGTATTCTTTTCATCTGGGCTCCTGGGTGACACAGTGGTAAAGAATCTGCCTGTCAATGCAGGAGACACAAGAGACATGGATTTGATCCCTGGGTTGGCAGGATGTCCCAGAAGAGGAAATGGCCACTTGCTCCAGTATTCTTGTCTGGAGAATCCCATGGACAGAGGGGGAGTCTGGCGCGCTTCAGTCCATGGCGACCCCAAGAGTGGGACACGACTGAGTGACTGAGCGTACACACAGTTTTATTCTTTTTATTGCAAAAAGAGTTGCCGGTTGGCTCAACAAGTGTAGAATAGAATTCTTAAAACCAAGGAAACGGGCTCATGTCCCATCATAAAGTAGGCCTATTTTCTGTTAAGAAACTCCAAATTGTGTTTGCTTGTCTTCAAGTGAGCTCTCTAAGGACCCACTAGACTTTCTTGCCTGTGATACTCTCTAGACAAAGCTGAAACACATTTGAGTTTTCATGTTATTGTCTGTTACCTTTCTTCTATGAAACTGTGCTACTATCCATGTACTACTCTCTTCAAGGAGAAGGGCTGTCTCTGCTTCTGGATGTGTTCCAATAACTTATGCAAAATAAAGAACATTTTATCATCTTACTAATAACATGCTTTTCCATTATTAAAAAAGTTTTTTTGTTGTTTTTGGATACCTTTGTTCTTTTCAATAGATTCAGATGTGTCAGAAATCGGAATTGAGTTTTAAATGTCTGACAGCTGAGCTTGAGCTAATAGAGACACCTATGCTAAAATGTGTAGAGACTCTTTTGGCAAACAAATTGCACTATACATGGGTAGACAGTAAGGAAGATGCAGGAAAGGCAAAGAATCACAAGCTCAGTGAGCCTGTACAGAGAAACACAACAGGGCAACTCTTCTCCCATGCATTTCAAAGGATGTGTGCTGCCACTAAGGCTTGGAGCCCCGGGTGTGTCAGGACAATAAACTGAGTCCATTTTGCCTTCTCAACCCTGCAGTTCCACAGCTACCAAGCAGGTCTATACAAAGACTACAGTCATTTTCAGATAAAAACCATCTCTTGTGGAACCCTTCACTTAGGGAAGCAAACATTGGAGTGCATGGAGCTAGTGTAGCACTGAGAACCTTTCATACAGCTAAATGCCATTTGAAACCCAGTGAGAACCAAATTCATTCTTCAGATATTTATTCTTAGCAGCCTCCAATAATGTGCAAAAGATATAGCTGTCCATGTTGATCCCAAATTCAGTATTATTTTTACTTGCTAACTTCTAAAGGTGATGTCAAAAATTTTCAGATCCTTTTTCTATCTCTATATAATCTCTTTTCAGTTGGGCTTTCTTGTTTTATACAATGTATTTATATAAAATTATATTATAAATTCGTATTTTATGAATAGCATCAATATGATTTATAATTTTAACACAATAATTGAGTTTCCTAAGCACCAAACAAAAAGTTACAATCATTTGATTACCATATAAACTGAAATATATAATGTTGAAATATCATTATGGAAAGCACCAAATTCTACCCAACTGTTTTTTCTTCATGTCCCTAACAGAAATGAAGTAAAAGTTTACCTTCAGGAAGACAAGTACATTGGAGACTAGGTGTTTTTACATTTAGAAAAGTCTTGATACAATATGTAGGATTTTAATAGCACACGCGTGGAAAATAAGATTTTTTTTAATTTATCAATTTAAATCATAAGTTGTTACACATGGTTTTAAAGAGTAATAGACGTAAGCAATAATGTATCTGGAAAAAGTGAACAAGAAAAATGTTCTTATTGTTTGTATTACATTCATAACAAATGACATTGATACAAGAACAACAAGAATGAGGTGAAAATTGGAAGAATATTTATGGCAATTCTAAGTGCCTTGAAAAGTTGATCTGAATTGCTTGCCTCAAAGAGAAAATAGACTCTTTAATGATCACTTCCCTGACAACTAACAGTAACATCGTTTTTAGCTATGACTGCTAAAATTAGATACCTTCCTCTTAGAAATATGCATTCCCTGACAACAGGACAGGATGACAGCTTTCACCCGTGAGAAGAGGAAGAGTAATAATTCATCTTTAAATGAGCAATTTCAGTGATAAAGGAAAAAAAACGTTACTTAAGATGGATTAGATGGCAGAATAACAACAAAAAAAGTGCCGCACTAATGACTTTAGCAATATTTAATGAAGTGTTTGCTTTGATTTTTAAAAAATGGAGTGATAACAATTTTCAAGATACTTATTAGGATTATTTATACCAGGAAAAGAGATCTTTCTTGGTGACAAAAAGCACCTTTTAACAACTTGTAGAAAATTATGCTTAGTCGAATAAACTACATAATAGAATATACTTGTTAGAAGCTCAAACAAATGACTTTTAAACTGCCGCCTTAAGGCTGCTAGCTGTTGATAACTCAACTGGCAGGCCCAAGCCAGGATCATTTCCCTGGTAGAGCAAAGCTAGACTACGAGATCTTGTCAGGTCATCCATCATAGCTTGTCACCTGAAGACATAAATAAAAATTCAGCATTTCCCCAGATCTATGAGAAGCCTGGTGTGCCTATTTACAGTCCCCATGACAAACATTATGGCTGAAATTCAGCCTTTTAAAATGTGTACATTAGTACAGGTGCAGGCATAGAGTCAACATGCATTTTGCACACTTAAAACAAAGTGTACCTAGAAAATTAGGTCCAAAGTGAGAGAAACAGCTACAAAAATCTTACGTTAAAAGCCTCTCATTTTATAAATCATGGTAATTTGACAGATCAATGAGTTAATGGGAAGAAATTGCATCTATTTTGGATATATAGAATCACGGAAATGTCATAGGAAGAGGCTAGAAAATTTCCTTCCTGTTCTTTGAAATATTTTGTTAAAACACTCTAAGTAAAAGAATGAATTATAGAATTACTCTAGAATGAGAGTCTACAGTTTTTTTCTCTACAAAGTGACAAAGTAAATATTTTAGGCTTCAAAGGCCACATATGGTTCTGTCACACATTTTTCTTTGGCTTAAATATATAAAAACTACTCTTAGTTCATCAAAGATACAATAAAAGTAGAGTTCACTGAGTAATTTTGAACCATGGGTTATAATTTGCAAACTCTTATTCTAGAAAACAGACAAGTGTTTATTTAATAAAAAGTAACAATTGTATAATTTTAAAGACTGCATTTTTGCTTTTGCTGAAGTTATTTTTCAAGCAACAAAGAATTGTATAGAAATAGATCGTTACTGAGAGCATGACAAAGGTAAATATTAGATAACACTCCTGGAACGTGAGCACCTTTTTAAGCAAATGCCAATTTGCAATTTGGGCTATACTTATGCATTGTGAAAAGGAAATTTTAAGGTAAATTACATGCTAATCCTGGTGCATATTGTCACTTAAAATGGTACAGATAGTAGGCTTGAGACAAACAGCATTAAGTTTAGCTCAGTACCTAAAGCCCTTGCTTGAAATAGTCCTGGCAGCACTTCAGATGTGTGTATCTCAGTGTGAGACTCCAAGTCATTCCTTTTAACGTGTGTCAAATTTATTGACAACATATAATCAACTACAAAATAAACTTTGAATTTTTAATTCCTTTAAAATTTTTCATTCTGTGTGTATGTGTGTCTATGTATATATAGCTATGTATGTTTCTCATAGTTGATTGAAAGTTAAATAATGATCAGCTGTGCTAGATATGTCAACGGGTGAAAAGAGATCATTGGTAGGGTAAAGGATGAAGCTGTATGATTTTCACAGGTAAAAAAAGAGAGCAATTATTATGAGATGCAGTGCAATTATTACTGTTTGATATTATTGAAATTACCTTTGCTAAATTGTATGCTGCTTAGAAACTGTGTAGAAAATAAGCAAAAATTTTGTCAACTAAGGAAAAGTTTCCATCTTCAAATAAAACACACTTGTTAGTGTTCTGATTAAACACCTGGATTTTAAACAATGCTTTATTGTTATACTTTGCACCAATAAAAATGAAGGCATTTCAACAATTCTGAAACTGCTTTTGAAAACACTGAGTAAGAGTGCCTATCTTGCCATTATAAAATTCAAAAGTTAAATACTGAAGAAAATGAAAAAAAAAGTTAAATACTAAAATATCATTGACAATTTTGAACTAAGTTTGTACACAGTATGCATAAGAATATTTTTAAGAAGGGGCTTCCCTGGTAGTTTAGTGGTAAAGAGCTTGCCTGCCAACACAGGAGATACAGGTTCAATCCCTGATCCAGGAAGATCCCACATGCTGCGGATCAACTAAGCCCATGCGCCACAACTATTGAGCCTGTGCTCTAGAGCCTCAGAGCCACAACTATTAAGCCCATGTGCCACAACTACTGAAGCCCGTGAGCTGTAGAGCCTGAGTTCCAGAAGCAAGAGAAGTTACTGCAGTAAGAAGCCTGCTCACCTCAACTAGAGAGTAGCCCCTACTCCCTGCAACTAGAGAAGAGCCTGTGGCAGCAGTGAAAACCCAGAAGAGCTAAAAATAAAGAAATAAAAATTTAAAAAAATGAATATTCATAAGATGTTTCTTCATTAACATCAAAATTTGTTAATATTTTCTGTGATCCCTACACTGAGTAGGAATTAAGAAATCCAAAATTAATAAAACATAAAGAATGCATTTTGTGAGAGACAGCAGGTCAGGTGTGATTTACTTTTAATGTTCCTTTACTGTAGAAGGACCCTCAGTATTTTGTGTAAGTCTGTGATTTAACACTGAAAACAATCTTGAGAGTCAGGTCACAAGCTAAGAGCCTAGAGATTTAAGCAGTAATTTTATTACCTAAAATCCAATAAATAACCAGGAAGTAGCAGGTAGGTTTTGAAGATACATTTGCCCTGAATCCAGATTGCATTTTATTTGCTTACTGGTTTGTTTACTTGTTTATCTAAGTATACTCCCTAGTCATTTTTCTCCACCAAAGCACAAGGAAGCACACAAAGTCATAAAGGGAAAACAACTGAAATAATCATCTAAAATCACACTTGTTAGTGTTCTGATTAAACACCTGGATTTTAAACAATGCTTTATTGTTATACTTTGCACCAATAAAAATGAAGGCATTTCAACAATTCTGAAACTGCTTTTGAAAACACTGAGTAAGAGTGCCTATCTTGCCATTATAAAATTCAAAAGTTAAATACTGAAGAAAATGAAAAAAAAAGTTAAATACTAAAATATCATTGACAATTTTGAACTAAGTTTGTACACAGTATGCATAAGAATATTTTTAAGAAGGGGCTTCCCTGGTAGTTTAGTGGTAAAGAGCTTGCCTGCCAACACAGGAGATACAGGTTCAATCCCTGATCCAGGAAGATCCCACATGCTGCGGATCAACTAAGCCCATGCGCCACAACTATTGAGCCTGTGCTCTAGAGCCTCAGAGCCACAACTATTAAGCCCATGTGCCACAACTACTGAAGCCCGTGAGCTGTAGAGCCTGAGTTCCAGAAGCAAGAGAAGTTACTGCAGTAAGAAGCCTGCTCACCTCAACTAGAGAGTAGCCCCTACTCCCTGCAACTAGAGAAGAGCCTGTGGCAGCAGTGAAAACCCAGAAGAGCTAAAAATAAAGAAATAAAAATTTAAAAAAATGAATATTCATAAGATGTTTCTTCATTAACATCAAAATTTGTTAATATTTTCTGTGATCCCTACACTGAGTAGGAATTAAGAAATCCAAAATTAATAAAACATAAAGAATGCATTTTGTGAGAGACAGCAGGTCAGGTGTGATTTACTTTTAATGTTCCTTTACTGTAGAAGGACCCTCAGTATTTTGTGTAAGTCTGTGATTTAACACTGAAAACAATCTTGAGAGTCAGGTCACAAGCTAAGAGCCTAGAGATTTAAGCAGTAATTTTATTACCTAAAATCCAATAAATAACCAGGAAGTAGCAGGTAGGTTTTGAAGATACATTTGCCCTGAATCCAGATTGCATTTTATTTGCTTACTGGTTTGTTTACTTGTTTATCTAAGTATACTCCCTAGTCATTTTTCTCCACCAAAGCACAAGGAAGCACACAAAGTCATAAAGGGAAAACAACTGAAATAATCATCTAAAATCTACTAAGATTATTCCTGGATTATATCCTTGTGGTTAGGTTTTATTTTCCTCAAGATTTTTGATTATTTGCAACTGTTGTCAGCTGTCATCTCAACCCTCATTCCCAAACTCTCATTTTCAGTTAAGTTATAGTTGCTATTTTCTTATGATCTTCATCTGTATATAAATTTCCACTAAAATAATTATTATCCAGATTTTTTAGTTTATTTATTTTCATCTGTTTTTCTTCACTGTATACAACTCTCTACTACGTTTCTACTTTAAATATGTCAATTCCTGCTTTCAGCTCCTTTTTCATGCTTTTCCTATATAGTTAATTTTTTTCCCCAATGTAGATTTTAAAAGCAACAGTAAGTAAATATACAAAGTAGGAAATGACTGAAAGAAAATTGTACTTTATACCTTAATCTTCAGCATACATCCACCAGAGAGGGAACTCAGGGCTCTGAAACTTTGTTTACACATTTCTTTTAGTCTAGATCTATCTATGAGGCAGGCATCCCAGGTGGCACTAGTAGTAAACAACCCACCTGCCAATGAAAAAAGACGTAAGAGTCATGGGTTTGATCCCTGGGTAGGTAGGGAGGAGAATATCCCCCCAAGAAGGGCATGGCACACCACTCCAGTATTCCTACCTGGAGAATCCCATGGACAGAGGAGCCTGGCAGGCTCTGTGGGGTTGCAAAGAGTCAGACACAAGTGAAGCAACCTAGCAGGCACACACGCATTTATGTCAGGAGACCCCTGCCACTCTCACCTCTGGACAAGCAGGAGGCTGGGGAGCACTGGTATAGGAAAAGCTTTAGAGTGCATCACCCAGCAGGCAGCTCTCTTCACTTAACCCACGGATTCCCAGATGAACAGGTTGACCTTAGTTTTAATTATGTTTAAGAAGTGAGTATGTGTTTCTTGTGCTTAAACCAAAAGCGTGTTCTTTCACAGAATGAGACAGACAGTGGATGTGACAAAATTCCATTCAGGACTTTTTCTCTTACTATACAAGTTTACCTAAAAACTGTTAATTAAACAGCTACTGACATATTACCAGTGGAAATTTTAAAAGGAATAAACACTTTTTTGGTCAGTAACTTCAGTTAAATATTTCTGATTATTTAATAGCAGAAAACATATAATACTGATCTTATAGGAACAAAGAACCTCTTGTATTTATTTTGACATAGAGTGTGAAGAATGCTTCAAACTCCTCCTTCTGGCATGGTAGTTGTTTAGGAGTACTGTGCTGCTGTAGTTTCAGCAGAATACCTTGTGCTGAAATAATATTTTAGAGATATTAAAGTAATTTCACTTATTAAGACTCACTGCTGAAACCTCTTTGCAAATGGCCTGAATGTACAAATATGTTAACCCTTTCAGTCATGACTTATCAAATACTACAATGCTCGTCAATATTACAGTTAGGGGCACAACACATATCTTCTGATTCTTACTGCAATTTTTATTACACCATGCTATTATAAAGGTTCAGGATATAGTGGCATTGGGTTAACTATGAACTTCTCTCTGAAAGTCATGGACTTGAGGAGCCCTTGAAGACTGGCTTCCATCCCTATGATGGATTCAGCCCAAACCCCTGTAAGGAAGGAGGTAGGGGCATGCCAGCATGGTGAAGAGGTGAAAAAAAATCCAAACTCAAATGCTATCTGAAAGCTACTTTATTTTACTATTTATATATTGTTGACAATGACTGTCTTGATGACAAATGGTCAGTAGAATATATCTTCCTTCTTTATAGAAGTGGTATCTGCTATAAAATCCTTATCAACCTAAAGATCTATCAGTTCTTGCTGATGCAAAGTACTCTAATTTCTTGAGGTTAAACACAATCTTTTTGCTGTCTTAAAATCCATACTTATAGTATCAAAATGTGCTTCTATGTAGCAGAATGTGCTGATAACCTCTTGCAAAATTTCTAGTTTTAACTTTAAGCAGGTTTTTATTCTTAATACAGAAGTTGTGTTCAAAATGTCCTTATCTAATCTCTAACTGGATTAGATACTCTCTCCCTCTTCAACATATATTCTGTTTCATCTACCTCAAACTGTTAATTAAACAGCTACTGACATATTACCAGTGGAAATTTTAAAAGGAATAAACACTTTTTTGGTCAGTAACTTCAGTTAAATATTTCTGATTATTTAATAGCAGAAAACATATAATACTGATCTTATAGGAACAAAGAACCTCTTGTATTTATTTTGACATAGAGTGTGAAGAATGCTTCAAACTCCTCCTTCTGGCATGGTAGTTGTTTAGGAGTACTGTGCTGCTGTAGTTTCAGCAGAATACCTTGTGCTGAAATAATATTTTAGAGATATTAAAGTAATTTCACTTATTAAGACTCACTGCTGAAACCTCTTTGCAAATGGCCTGAATGTACAAATATGTTAACCCTTTCAGTCATGACTTATCAAATACTACAATGCTCGTCAATATTACAGTTAGGGGCACAACACATATCTTCTGATTCTTACTGCAATTTTTATTACACCATGCTATTATAAAGGTTCAGGATATAGTGGCATTGGGTTAACTATGAACTTCTCTCTGAAAGTCATGGACTTGAGGAGCCCTTGAAGACTGGCTTCCATCCCTATGATGGATTCAGCCCAAACCCCTGTAAGGAAGGAGGTAGGGGCATGCCAGCATGGTGAAGAGGTGAAAAAAAATCCAAACTCAAATGCTATCTGAAAGCTACTTTATTTTACTATTTATATATTGTTGACAATGACTGTCTTGATGACAAATGGTCAGTAGAATATATCTTCCTTCTTTATAGAAGTGGTATCTGCTATAAAATCCTTATCAACCTAAAGATCTATCAGTTCTTGCTGATGCAAAGTACTCTAATTTCTTGAGGTTAAACACAATCTTTTTGCTGTCTTAAAATCCATACTTATAGTATCAAAATGTGCTTCTATGTAGCAGAATGTGCTGATAACCTCTTGCAAAATTTCTAGTTTTAACTTTAAGCAGGTTTTTATTCTTAATACAGAAGTTGTGTTCAAAATGTCCTTATCTAATCTCTAACTGGATTAGATACTCTCTCCCTCTTCAACATATATTCTGTTTCATCACCTCACTTTCTGGTTTGTCATAGAAAGGAGACGTCTATGATACTCTGAGCCAAAGCTCCTACATGAACTTTCCTTTACAAAAGGCCTTGGAAAACGTTGCATTTATTTCTTTAGAGGAACATTTCTAATATTGTTGTAGCATGACAGCTGCTCTGTTCCCTGAACATGAAATTCATATAAGGGGCTGCCTCACTCTTTATTAAAATCACCAAAGTAGGGCTTCCCCTGGTAGTCCAGTGGGTAAGGACACTACCGCCTTGCAGTGCAAGGGGCGCCGGTTCGATCCCTGGCCTGGGAAGGTCCCACGTGCCGCAGAGCGGCTGGACCGATGTGTCCAATCACCGAACCGGAGCTCTGGAGCGCATGCGCCCAGAGCCAGTGCTCTGAGACAACAGACGCCACCGCGATGGGAGGCCCACAAGAGCCAAAGAACAAAGACGGATGAACATAGAGAAATGAAAGACCAATAGAAGTGGCCCGCCCGCTCCCCTCCCTCCCCAACCCGACCCCCGCCCAAAAATAAATAAATAAATAAATCTTTAAAACAAAATTAAAAAAAAATATATATATATAAAAAAAAAACACCAAAGTACAGTAGAATATGGAATGGGACAGGTATTGAAACACCACCTAAATAATATTATAGGCAGAAGGAACGAGAAAGGAAGGAAAGAAAGAGACTGAAAGAAAATGGAACCAAGAGAAGGATTGAGAGAGAGAGGGTGAGAAACTGATTAAGAGAAAAACTGTCCAAGTTTTACAGATAAATGAAATACACACATGGAGACACAAAGAGAGAGTGAGACGAAATACTGAGGGTGGAGGATGCTGCTGAGTTAAGAAGGAATCTTCAATGTTGCATAATCCCTCTCAGCTCTCTCAGGGGCCCTCACTGGGCAGCTCTCCACCATAAGATGTTATCCTCAAAGGCTTTTATCTCCTTATTCGACCCTGAAGAATCACTTAGAGGATTCCATTTCGATACCCTGAGCAATTATCTCAATAGTTTTAAGAGACTCCATGGGCATTATTCTTAATCTAATCTCTAACTGGATTAGATACTCTCTCCCTCTTCAACATATATTCTGTTTCATCACCTCACTTTCTGGTTTGTCATAGAAAGGAGACGTCTATGATACTCTGAGCCAAAGCTCCTACATGAACTTTCCTTTACAAAAGGCCTTGGAAAACGTTGCATTTATTTCTTTAGAGGAACATTTCTAATATTGTTGTAGCATGACAGCTGCTCTGTTCCCTGAACATGAAATTCATATAAGGGGCTGCCTCACTCTTTATTAAAATCACCAAAGTAGGGCTTCCCCTGGTAGTCCAGTGGGTAAGGACACTACCGCCTTGCAGTGCAAGGGGCGCCGGTTCGATCCCTGGCCTGGGAAGGTCCCACGTGCCGCAGAGCGGCTGGACCGATGTGTCCAATCACCGAACCGGAGCTCTGGAGCGCATGCGCCCAGAGCCAGTGCTCTGAGACAACAGACGCCACCGCGATGGGAGGCCCACAAGAGCCAAAGAACAAAGACGGATGAACATAGAGAAATGAAAGACCAATAGAAGTGGCCCGCCCGCTCCCCTCCCTCCCCAACCCGACCCCCGCCCAAAAATAAATAAATAAATAAATCTTTAAAACAAAATTAAAAAAAAATATATATATATAAAAAAAAAACACCAAAGTACAGTAGAATATGGAATGGGACAGGTATTGAAACACCACCTAAATAATATTATAGGCAGAAGGAACGAGAAAGGAAGGAAAGAAAGAGACTGAAAGAAAATGGAACCAAGAGAAGGATTGAGAGAGAGAGGGTGAGAAACTGATTAAGAGAAAAACTGTCCAAGTTTTACAGATAAATGAAATACACACATGGAGACACAAAGAGAGAGTGAGACGAAATACTGAGGGTGGAGGATGCTGCTGAGTTAAGAAGGAATCTTCAATGTTGCATAATCCCTCTCAGCTCTCTCAGGGGCCCTCACTGGGCAGCTCTCCACCATAAGATGTTATCCTCAAAGGCTTTTATCTCCTTATTCGACCCTGAAGAATCACTTAGAGGATTCCATTTCGATACCCTGAGCAATTATCTCAATAGTTTTAAGAGACTCCATGGGCATTATTCCCACCACAGTTTCATGTTATTCACCAGGATTTAAGGAGATCAAACTACTTTCCTAGAGAGACCATAAATGCTATAATTTTATTTATTTTTCCTACAGTTTGCCTAACAAATCAGGACCCTACTTAAGGCAGGTCTAAATTATTTTTGTTAAATCTTTTCATGCCAATTAAGTAAAGTATACTAAGCTCCTCTCAGATTCCAATTAATGAGTCAAGATACTTCTGGTCACAGAACATTGTTTTAAACCTCCTGTAATAAACCACAATCATTCAATCACTAATCTATTTATTCACTTATTAATTTATTCATTCAAAATGTTTGTTGAACAATCACTCAGTGGCAGGTATGGTTCTACCTTCTAGGGACAGAGTGACAAGTAAGACAAACTCTGTGTCCTCATGGAGCTAAAATTCTAACTGAAAATAAGCAGTGCAATTTCATACAGAGTTGAATTCCATAATAGATTAGGATGTGGGGTTAGAAGCAGATGGAAAGGGATATCGTTTTAAATAATTTTGCCAGGAAGCTTCTCTGGAGAAGGGACATTCCAGGAAGCACAGGAAGATGGTATGTAGAACAGTTATGGCCAATAAAGGAGGACTGAGTATCCTAGAGAGAGAACTGAGGAAGAACAAAAAACTCTCTGAGAGCCAGAGCTTGTCATATTTGAGGGATAACTAAAAAGTGAGCATGGCTAGAGCTGAGTAAGAGACAGCAATGCTTGAAAACAGGTTTAGTTAGGTATCCTCCTAGGACTTGTGAATATTGAGTTTTACTCTGTGATAAAACCTATTGGAAAAACTGGGGCAGGTGTGGAGGAGTGCCATGATTATATTTATGTCTTAAGTCTTTTAAAAATCTCAACTTCAACATTTATGTTAACATGCTTATGGGACTGTTATGCAGTCAAGCTCTAAACAACAGCGTTGACCAAGGGAAATGATATAAGATATTACGCTAAGCCAAGTGAGAGAAAATGGTGCCTTGAACTGGGGGAAAAGGGGTGGTATAAGGTGCTGAAGAGTGGCCAGATGGGAGACCTTGATAATAAATTTTATGGGTAACAGGAAGGAAAGAGAAGAGTCAATAATATGCATGTCCCTAAGTGACAGAGAGGATTGAGGCAAAATGCTTGAGAAGAGAAATATTGAGCCTTGGTGAATATCATTTCAGGAAGAGTACTGTGTTTCTATTTTGGACTTACTAATTATTTTGAGATTCCTATTAATAGCCAAGTATATTTGTTGAACAGATAGTTGTGAATTAGAATTAAGAACTTAGTGATCATCTCCGAACTGCAGACTTCAAGGTTACCAATATAAGATTAGGGCTTCCCTGATAGCTCAGTGGTGAAGAGTTCATCTGCCAATTTGAGGGACACGAGTTCAATCCCTGATCTGGGAAGATCCCACATGCTGCGGCGCAACTAAGCCTGTGAGCCACAACTAGAGCCTCAGAGTCACAACTATTGAGCCCATGTGCCACAACTACTGAAGTTTGTGAGCTCCAGAGCCCGAGATGGTATGTCTCATGGAGCTAAAATTCTAACTGAAAATAAGCAGTGCAATTTCATACAGAGTTGAATTCCATAATAGATTAGGATGTGGGGTTAGAAGCAGATGGAAAGGGATATCGTTTTAAATAATTTTGCCAGGAAGCTTCTCTGGAGAAGGGACATTCCAGGAAGCACAGGAAGATGGTATGTAGAACAGTTATGGCCAATAAAGGAGGACTGAGTATCCTAGAGAGAGAACTGAGGAAGAACAAAAAACTCTCTGAGAGCCAGAGCTTGTCATATTTGAGGGATAACTAAAAAGTGAGCATGGCTAGAGCTGAGTAAGAGACAGCAATGCTTGAAAACAGGTTTAGTTAGGTATCCTCCTAGGACTTGTGAATATTGAGTTTTACTCTGTGATAAAACCTATTGGAAAAACTGGGGCAGGTGTGGAGGAGTGCCATGATTATATTTATGTCTTAAGTCTTTTAAAAATCTCAACTTCAACATTTATGTTAACATGCTTATGGGACTGTTATGCAGTCAAGCTCTAAACAACAGCGTTGACCAAGGGAAATGATATAAGATATTACGCTAAGCCAAGTGAGAGAAAATGGTGCCTTGAACTGGGGGAAAAGGGGTGGTATAAGGTGCTGAAGAGTGGCCAGATGGGAGACCTTGATAATAAATTTTATGGGTAACAGGAAGGAAAGAGAAGAGTCAATAATATGCATGTCCCTAAGTGACAGAGAGGATTGAGGCAAAATGCTTGAGAAGAGAAATATTGAGCCTTGGTGAATATCATTTCAGGAAGAGTACTGTGTTTCTATTTTGGACTTACTAATTATTTTGAGATTCCTATTAATAGCCAAGTATATTTGTTGAACAGATAGTTGTGAATTAGAATTAAGAACTTAGTGATCATCTCCGAACTGCAGACTTCAAGGTTACCAATATAAGATTAGGGCTTCCCTGATAGCTCAGTGGTGAAGAGTTCATCTGCCAATTTGAGGGACACGAGTTCAATCCCTGATCTGGGAAGATCCCACATGCTGCGGCGCAACTAAGCCTGTGAGCCACAACTAGAGCCTCAGAGTCACAACTATTGAGCCCATGTGCCACAACTACTGAAGTTTGTGAGCTCCAGAGCCCGAGTTCCACAAGAAAAGTCACCACAACAAGAAGCCAGATTACCTTAACTAGAGAGTAGTACCCACTCCCTGCAACTAGAAAAGCCCGTGGCAGCAGTGAAAACCCAAAATAGCCAAATTATATATATATATATATATATATATATATATATATATAAAATTAATAACAACATTCAAGACTACATAAGAGAGAAAGAGTGGATGTATTCAGAGAAAAACAGACGCCCTAGTATTGAGTTCTAGTTTATTCCAACTTCAAATAAAAGACAAAGTTACAGAGAAATGGAGGTGGAACAAAAAATGCAACAGGAATAAAATCAAAGCAGGTGGTTACCTCTAGCCAAGAGTACACATATTTAAAGAAATAGGGATATTCTATTTCCAGGAGATGGCACACTAGATGTACAGAGAAAATCCTTCTAGTTTAGATCTTTACAAGCGATGGACATAATGTTTTAAACAAAGTTGTTTTCCAGGCAAAACAGAGCAAATGGTAATGTTAGGGAAACAACCAGATGCCAGAAATGACAAAATAGCTGCATTCCACAAACATAGGCTAACACTGGAGCTGGTATTTTCCTTCAAAATATCCTTCAGATTCCTAGTAGCCTGGGGCCTCTTCGGAAGATCACAAGTAGAGGAGGCAATAAAGTAGATTAAGAGGAAAATAGGACCAGAGATCTCCAGAGAGACAGGACCCCATGAGTTGAACTCAGGAATAAATGACCCTCAAATGATGACCTTCCTATCTCAACCTTGTTTTGAGTAAAAGTATGGATAATAACAGAACCTCTGCTGATAAATTCCAACACACACCAGTGAAATCTTGTTTCCTGAAAGAGTACTGTGTTTCTATTTTGGACTTACTAATTATTTTGAGATTCCTATTAATAGCCAAGTATATTTGTTGAACAGATAGTTGTGAATTAGAATTAAGAACTTAGTGATCATCTCCGAACTGCAGACTTCAAGGTTACCAATATAAGATTAGGGCTTCCCTGATAGCTCAGTGGTGAAGAGTTCATCTGCCAATTTGAGGGACACGAGTTCAATCCCTGATCTGGGAAGATCCCACATGCTGCGGCGCAACTAAGCCTGTGAGCCACAACTAGAGCCTCAGAGTCACAACTATTGAGCCCATGTGCCACAACTACTGAAGTTTGTGAGCTCCAGAGCCCGAGTTCCACAAGAAAAGTCACCACAACAAGAAGCCAGATTACCTTAACTAGAGAGTAGTACCCACTCCCTGCAACTAGAAAAGCCCGTGGCAGCAGTGAAAACCCAAAATAGCCAAATTATATATATATATATATATATATATATATATATATATAAAATTAATAACAACATTCAAGACTACATAAGAGAGAAAGAGTGGATGTATTCAGAGAAAACAGACGCCCTAGTATTGAGTTCTAGTTTATTCCAACTTCAAATAAAAGACAAAGTTACAGAGAAATGGAGGTGGAACAAAAAATGCAACAGGAATAAAATCAAAGCAGGTGGTTACCTCTAGCCAAGAGTACACATATTTAAAGAAATAGGGATATTCTATTTCCAGGAGATGGCACACTAGATGTACAGAGAAAATCCTTCTAGTTTAGATCTTTACAAGCGATGGACATAATGTTTTAAACAAAGTTGTTTTCCAGGCAAAACAGAGCAAATGGTAATGTTAGGGAAACAACCAGATGCCAGAAATGACAAAATAGCTGCATTCCACAAACATAGGCTAACACTGGAGCTGGTATTTTCCTTCAAAATATCCTTCAGATTCCTAGTAGCCTGGGGCCTCTTCGGAAGATCACAAGTAGAGGAGGCAATAAAGTAGATTAAGAGGAAAATAGGACCAGAGATCTCCAGAGAGACAGGACCCCATGAGTTGAACTCAGGAATAAATGACCCTCAAATGATGACCTTCCTATCTCAACCTTGTTTTGAGTAAAAGTATGGATAATAACAGAACCTCTGCTGATAAATTCCAACCACACACCAGTGAAATCTTTGTTTCCTGAAAAGTTAAAAACTGATGTTAATTTTTCCTGGTTGTGCAGGGGGAGGAAGGGATTGTTATATCATCAGGCTCTAGGCCAGTGCCTGGAAGAAATAGCACTCTGATCCTTTCTCAAATAACACATTTTATAAATGGACCTAAAAGACATTACACAGGACAAACAGAGTTCCAAGAAATATGAACTGACCATCAAAAATAGACCTAAAAGACATTACACAGAATATAAACAGAGTTCCAAGGAATACGAACTGACTATCAAAAATATTAAAAATATCTGGAAACCTTCATGTTCAGGACTTCTGAGAGATTGGTCACAGCGATACTGATTCCCTGGAAAGGAACATTTTCTCTCCAGTTGAAAAGAGGAAACTCTGACAAGAGTGGGTTCAAGAGAAAATGGAAGCTAAATTTGTCTCTTTTGGTTGTTGTATCAAATTACCACAAATTCAGTGGCTTCTTACAGTTCTGGAGATCAGAAGTTCAAAGAGGGTTTCAAAAGTGAAGGGACTAAAACCAAGATGTTGACAGGAGGAGGCTCTAGAGGAGATGCTTCTTTACCATTTCCAGTGTCTACAGGCTGCCTGCGGTCCTCTTAGAGTTCCTCTCGCTATCCTCAGTGTCTCTGCTTCCACACCTGTGTCTCTGCTCCTCCCCCCTCCCTCTTCCATCTTTTAAAGGCTCCATTGATTACATGCGTGGGATTCAAGGGTGGAGCAGGGTCAATCTGCCTGCCAATGCAGGAGATGTAAGAGAGGCAGCTTTGATCTTGGGAGGACATAATGTTTTAAACAAAGTTGTTTTCCAGGCAAAACAGAGCAAATGGTAATGTTGGGAAACAACCAGATGCCAGAAATGACAAAATAGCTGCATTCCACAAACATAGGCTAACACTGGAGCTGGTATTTTCCTTCAAAATATCCTTCAGATTCCTAGTAGCCTGGGGCCTCTTCGGAAGATCACAAGTAGAGGAGGCAATAAAGTAGATTAAGAGGAAAATAGGACCAGAGATCTCCAGAGAGACAGGACCCCATGAGTTGAACTCAGGAATAAATGACCCTCAAATGATGACCTTCCTATCTCAACCTTGTTTTGAGTAAAAGTATGGATAATAACAGAACCTCTGCTGATAAATTCCAACCACACACCAGTGAAATCTTTGTTTCCTGAAAAGTTAAAAACTGATGTTAATTTTTCCTGGTTGTGCAGGGGGAGGAAGGGATTGTTATATCATCAGGCTCTAGGCCAGTGCCTGGAAGAAATAGCACTCTGATCCTTTCTCAAATAACACATTTTATAAATGGACCTAAAAGACATTACACAGGACAAACAGAGTTCCAAGAAATATGAACTGACCATCAAAAATAGACCTAAAAGACATTACACAGAATATAAACAGAGTTCCAAGGAATACGAACTGACTATCAAAAATATTAAAAATATCTGGAAACCTTCATGTTCAGGACTTCTGAGAGATTGGTCACAGCGATACTGATTCCCTGGAAAGGAACATTTTCTCCCCAGTTGAAAAGAGGAAACTCTGACAAGAGTGGGTTCAAGAGAAAATGGAAGCTAAATTTGTCTCTTTTGGTTGTTGTATCAAATTACCACAAATTCAGTGGCTTCTTACAGTTCTGGAGATCAGAAGTTCAAAGAGGGTTTCAAAAGTGAAGGGACTAAAACCAAGATGTTGACAGGAGGAGGCTCTAGAGGAGATGCTTCTTTACCATTTCCAGTGTCTACAGGCTGCCTGCGGTCCTCTTAGAGTTCCTCTCGCTATCCTCAGTGTCTCTGCTTCCACACCTGTGTCTCTGCTCCTCCCCCCTCCCTCTTCCATCTTTTAAAGGCTCCATTGATTACATGCGTGGGATTCAAGGGTGGAGCAGGGGTCAATCTGCCTGCCAATGCAGGAGATGTAAGAGAGGCAGCTTTGATCTTGGGTTGGGAAGATATCCTGGAGTAAGAAATGGCAACCCACTCCTGGAGAATGTCATGGACAGAGGAGCCTGGCAGGATACAGTCTATGGGGTCCCAAAGAGTCAGACATGACTGAGCACACACATACACTGATTACATTGGGACCACCCAGGTAATGTAAGTTAATCTCCCTATCTTTAAATACTTCACCTAAGCACCTCTGTAATATTCCCTTATTCCATGTCCTAAGAATTAGGACATGGACATTTGCAGGGATTGATTACCCTGTCTTCTTCCACAGATAATGATGACAGAAGGTGATTAAAGAAATGCTTTATAGTATGTATTTTTTAAAACAGGACTCATATTTTGTTTCTTGCTGTATTTTTAAATTAAATTAAATTTTTCCCTTTACAGAGTTTTGTTGTTACTGCTATACATAGACCTGAATTAGTCTTAGGTATGCACTTGATCCCTCCCACTTGAATACTTAATATATTTTTAATTGGTAGATTTAAGAATATTTTTAAGTCAGATTTATATACTGACTGGAATCATCAATTTGAGAGTGGAGAGGATGAGGCAGGTGAGAAATGTATCTGCAGGAACAGTGTCCTTAAGTAGACTAGGAAGTGGGAGAAAACACAAGAGTAAGAGAATGGCATGGCACAGATGGGGAAAACTGATCAAGCACAGCTATCAAGAGGGAGTCTGGTTGTCACAGTCGATTTGGTGCTGGTGAGATACACATATGATCTTCTAACTGCTTCTATTTGTTTCAGTGAAAAAAGAAGCAAGGTTATTAGCAAAATTTAATCTATTTTGAAGTTACCTTAAAATGGAAAGAGACAACAGCACTGCTCAAAATAAAGCTATAGTCAGGAAACCAAGAACAAGAAAAATCTTGACAACTGCAAACTTCAAGCGTCTTTTGACAGACGAAATATACAGCCCAGGGTCAGAGATTTGGTGCTAATTTCACTGAAGAATAGAGACAGTAGAAGCCAATTGAGGAATTTTGGCATGGCCAGCAGAATCGATTGCCTGAATGAAAAGTACAGGACAAAAAAGTCAGTAAGAAACAGAGATGAGTGTGTATGCACAAAAAATGCCAAATGGAAAAGCCAACTGATTTTTGAAAGACTAGTGTCGGCATCTTCATTTACCTCATTACCCTCTTATGAGACCCTAGTCTTCTTAAATTACCTTCTAAAATATTTAGATTCAACTTGTGTCCTATTGCATTCTTTTTTTTTTTTTTTAAAGATTTATTTATTTATTTTGGGCAGGGGTTGGGTTGGGGAGGGAGGGGATTGGGCGGGCCACTTCTATTGGTCTTTCATTTCTCTATTTTCATCCGTCTTTGTTCTTTGGCTCCTGCAGGCCTCCCATCGCGGTGGCGTCTGTTGTCTCAGAGCACCAGAGCTCCGATTCGGTGATTGGACACATCAGTCCAGCTGCTCTGCGGCACGTGGGACCTTCCCAGGCCAGGGCTCGAACTGGCGCCCCTTGCACTGCAAGGCGGTGTCCTTATCCACTGGACCACCGGGGGAAGCCCCTATTGCATTCTTATTGTAATGTATTTTAGCAAGTAAAAATTGCATTATTGCAGTAAAATATTTAGAATTAATATGCTGGCTCTGTCATTTACTAACATTGACATTTAACACGTTAAGAATATAAGCCATAATAATAATTATTTCTATGATCATACTTATTATTAAAATAGTAGTACTTGTCAATGATGCAGTGCGGGGACCTTCTGCAGAAAGGGAAGGCAGCGGGATTGCCCCCGGCTGAACCGGGAGATCTTAGAGAAAGGCAAATTTTGACTGCCCGCCCCCCAGCCCCCTGGCTTAGGCAGGAGACAACCAGACGCGACAGGGGTTCCATCGAAGTAGTTCCGCTTTATTGATGAAGATCCACAGCTTTTATAGGCAAGTGAAGGGGGTCTTGCACGGGACTTCCTATAGATTACACCAATCAAGCTAAAGGCCAAGCAATCATTCACGAGCGCGGAAGCCAGGGAAACCAATCAGAAATTTTGACCATCAATTAACAATTTAGATCACGCCCGTCTCTTCATATAGGCGAAAGCCCAGGGTCAGAGATTTGGTGCTAATTTAAAGAATAGAGACAGTAGAAGCCAATTGAGGAATTTTGGCATGGCCAGCAGAATCGATTGCCTGAATGAAAAGTACAGGACAAAAAAGTCAGTAAGAAACAGAGATGAGTGTGTATGCACAAAAAATGCCAAATGGAAAAGCCAACTGATTTTTGAAAGACTAGTGTCGGCATCTTCATTTACCTCATTACCCTCTTATGAGACCCTAGTCTTCTTAAATTACCTTCTAAAATATTTAGATTCAACTTGTGTCCTATTGCATTCTTTTTTTTTTTTTTTAAAGATTTATTTATTTATTTTGGGCAGGGGTTGGGTTGGGGAGGGAGGGGATTGGGCGGGCCACTTCTATTGGTCTTTCATTTCTCTATTTTCATCCGTCTTTGTTCTTTGGCTCCTGCAGGCCTCCCATCGCGGTGGCGTCTGTTGTCTCAGAGCACCAGAGCTCCGATTCGGTGATTGGACACATCAGTCCAGCTGCTCTGCGGCACGTGGGACCTTCCCAGGCCAGGGCTCGAACTGGCGCCCCTTGCACTGCAAGGCGGTGTCCTTATCCACTGGACCACCGGGGGAAGCCCCTATTGCATTCTTATTGTAATGTATTTTAGCAAGTAAAAATTGCATTATTGCAGTAAAATATTTAGAATTAATATGCTGGCTCTGTCATTTACTAACATTGACATTTAACACGTTAAGAATATAAGCCATAATAATAATTATTTCTATGATCATACTTATTATTAAAATAGTAGTACTTGTCAATGATGCAGTGCGGGGACCTTCCGCAGAAAGGGAAGGCAGCGGGGATTGCCCCCGGCTGAACCGGGAGATCTCAGAGAAAGGCAAATCTTGGCTGTCCGCCCCGCAGCCCCCTGGCTCAGGCAGGGGACAATCAGACGCGACAGGGGTTCCATTGAAGTAGTTCCGCTTTATTGAAGATGATCCACAGCTTTTATAGGCAAGTGAAGGGGATTTTGCACGGGACTTCCTATAGATTACACCAATCAAGCTAAAGGCCAAGCAATCATTCACGAGTGCGGAAACCAAGGGAACCAATCAGAAATTTTGACCATCAATTAACAATTTAGATCACGCCCCGTCTCTTCATATAGGCGCCATCTTAGCTGCAAACATGTGCTTAAGCTTCTTTAAACAATGCGCTTAAGCTTCCCTTAGTTCCCACGTCCCTTCCTGTAGGCACCATCTTAGCTCCAAGCTGAAACAATGTGCTTAAGCTTCTTTTCACTCCCACACCCCTTCCTGTAGGCGCCATCTTAGCTCCAAGCTGAAACAACGTGCTTAAGCTTCTTTATGCTTGCAACGGTCCTCTTTCAATTCAGAGCCCCACAATGCAGTAATCTTAGTAGCAGGAACAATTAAGACCTTTTCTTTGACTGTATGCAGTATAGGAATTTACAATTCGTTCTCCAGAATCTTTTTTCTATGCTGAAAAAGGGGAGCCTGAACAAATTTTCTACATCAGCAAGAATAGTAAAAGTACAAGAGTGTAAAACGTACTAAAAACTTTATATTACACACTTTACTAAACTCTTTACATATAGTTATTCATTTAATCCCCTCCAAAACACTAACAGTGTTGGGTTAGTACCACTAATACTGCTATCTCCCTGATGATGTGTGTGAGGCTTCAAGATAAAAATAATTCTCCAAGGTTACACAGTTAACCGAATATGTGACACAACTATGACAGCAGTTCCTTATTCCTTTATGAGATGCTTTAAGTAACCTAAAAGAAAAACCAAAGTTGGGAAATACGTGATGCTTTTGCCTTGACTCTGAGAAAGGGATATACCTTATAGTTTACTTCTCTTATTGACCTCCAGAATGAAAAAGAGTACAACCATGAACCTGTATAGACTTTCTGTTTTTGAGTTACATCCAGAGAGAAAAAGCATTTTTCCACCTAAAATAGTATTGAAGAAATATAGCAAAGATATTTCCTATATAGACAATGTCCAATTTAACCATGGTTTGACTTAGGATTTTGATTTTATCAGTGTACCAAAGCAATGTGCCTTCAGTAGAAACTATACTTCAGACTTTGAATTTAGACTTTTTCCCAGACTAGGAGTATGTGGTATAATTCTCTCACAAGATGCTGGGCAGTAGCAGTGAGTAGAGCGGCCAGTCAGCTACATGATTACCATCAGGAGGATAAACAACCCATACATTTACAGCCATTCTGGTTTCTTTTTTGGCTGTGTCACTTGGAATATGGAATTTTAGTTCCCCAACCAGGGATCAAACCTCTGTCCTCCACATTGGAAGTTTGGACTCTTAACCACTGGATCAACAAGGAAGTCCCCAGATATTCCAATTTTTTACTTTCATACTAGAATTCAATGTGTTATATGAGATATTCAAAGCTTTATTATAAAATAGGCTTTGCATTAAATGGTTTTGTCCAACTGGAGGCTAATTTAAGTGTACAAAATGTAAGTGAGCATATTTAAGATAAGCAAAGCTAAGATACTCTGTTTTAAATGCATTCTTTGACTTAATGATATTTTCAACTCCTAATGGGTGTATTAGAAGCAACTTCATCAAAAGTAAAGGAAGATCTGTATTTAGAACTGTCTGGGGAATTGAGTGATATCTTGATGTATGGACTCCACTGCCTGGTAAATTGTATTCCAGGTAATTAGCTTTGATATGGGGGAGAAACATGGTATCACATACTTGTAAAGAATGGAGAAGTAAGGTATTTCTATAAGATAACCATATTCAAGTAAAATTATTAAATTCTATGAAAGCAAAATATTTATAGATATTAATACATTTATGATAAAAAAAAAAAAAACAGATGTCTGTTGTTATTACCTCACTAATTCTGTGGCAAAAAAAAAAAAGTGTTATTCATGATGTATTTTATTAAAAGAGAAATTTCTTTTATTGGTTCATTTATTTATTTATTTTCATCTATCGTTTATTCTTTGGCTTGTGTGATCTCCAATTGCAGTGGCCTCTCTTGTTGCAGAGAACCAGCTCTGGGTGCATGAGCAGCCGCTCCGCGGCACATGGTATCTTCCCAGGCCAGGGATTCAACTGGTGCCCTTGCACTGCAAGGCAGACTCTTTATCCACTGGACCATGAGAAAAGCCTGGAGAAATTTCTTAAATACACCCATAACGCTTGCAGTTTACAGCACCTGTATTATCATCATAGAATTAAAGGCTCATATATACAATACAAATTCTAAGAATTCAGAAAAAGTTAAAAAACACCATTTTGGAGCAGTTGAAACTAATAAAGACAAATTTGCAAATTTTGAGGTATAAAAAAAGTACTGAATATCATTTCTTCAAAGAATGAGTTATTTACTCTTATGATCTTTTTTAGATTAAACTTAATGGGATTTACACAAAGCTTACAGGCCATGCCAGGAGCAGAAATAGGTCTGAACTGATGTAGATAATTTAAGCAATGATTTAATGTTGTTAAACAAAATGGATAAAGATTATGAAAAATATTGTGTAGAACAAGGAACTAATCTTGTATGTGTACAAAATGTAATTGAGCATATTTAAGATAAGCAAAGCTAAGATACTCTGTTTTAAATGCATTCTTTGACTTAATGATATTTTCAACTCCTAATGGGTGTATTAGAAGCAACTTCATCAAAAGTAAAGGAAGATCTGTATTTAGAACTGTCTGGGGAATTGAGTGATATCTTGATGTATGGACTCCACTGCCTGGTAAATTGTATTCCAGGTAATTAGCTTTGATATGGGGGAGAAACATGGTATCACATACTTGTAAAGAATGGAGAAGTAAGGTATTTCTATAAGATAACCATATTCAAGTAAAATTATTAAATTCTATGAAAGCAAAATATTTATAGATATTAATACATTTATGATAAAAAAAAAAAAACAGATGTCTGTTGTTATTACCTCACTAATTCTGTGGCAAAAAAAAAAAAGTGTTATTCATGATGTATTTTATTAAAAGAGAAATTTCTTTTATTGGTTCATTTATTTATTTATTTTCATCTATCGTTTATTCTTTGGCTTGTGTGATCTCCAATTGCAGTGGCCTCTCTTGTTGCAGAGAACCAGCTCTGGGTGCATGAGCAGCCGCTCCGCGGCACATGGTATCTTCCCAGGCCAGGGATTCAACTGGTGCCCCTTGCACTGCAAGGCAGACTCTTTATCCACTGGACCATGAGAAAAGCCTGGAGAAATTTCTTAAATACACCCATAACGCTTGCAGTTTACAGCACCTGTATTATCATCATAGAATTAAAGGCTCATATATACAATACAAATTCTAAGAATTCAGAAAAAGTTAAAAAACACCATTTTGGAGCAGTTGAAACTAATAAAGACAAATTTGCAAATTTTGAGGTATAAAAAAAGTACTGAATATCATTTCTTCAAAGAATGAGTTATTTACTCTTATGATCTTTTTTAGATTAAACTTAATGGGATTTACACAAAGCTTACAGGCCATGCCAGGAGCAGAAATAGGTCTGAACTGATGTAGATAATTTAAGCAATGATTTAATGTTGTTAAACAAAATGGATAAAGATTATGAAAAAATATTGTGTAGAACAAGGAACTAATCTTGTATGTGCTTAGGTGAATTAATTTTCATGGAAGGAACTAGACAATGTATTTACCTATCATCTAGTCTACAAAATTGATCAGCTAAGGATAACACAGATACAGAATTTTGTTTTTAAAGCTGATTTCAGATATTGATTATTTTGATCTATTTTTTCCCCCTGGGGTATCACATCCACTATAGTTACAATATTTGGACTCTTCAAACAAAGGTTCAAGGCTCACTTTCTCTGTTTCTTACACCCATTCCCTCTATCACTAAATTTAATCCTGGCTTCTACTCTACTACTCAAAAAGAATAATGAGTTTTCATTATGTTTCCAGTTACCTTCAGATCACTAAATTTAATGGACATTTAAATTTCTGTGTCATAATTATTTCAGAATTATTGGATGTTGCTGAGCTGTTTCTTGAAGCCCTCTCTTCATTTGCTTCTAAATCACAACTGTCTCCAGTTGTCTCATGCTTTCTGGTAATCTGCTCTTTTAGGAATGATTATCCTGCTCTATGCAACATTATGTACTGTGATTTTTTTCTGTAGTTGGTGCTCTTCTCTGTACATCTCCCTGAGGTGATTCCTTCCATGCCAATGGCTGCTGTGACAGTCACATACAGATGAACTCCAACTTGATGTCTGCATCCCAAACGTTTTTGTTCTGAGCTCTTACAGCTGTACATTCAATTGCTTACAGGACATTTTTTCCCATTTTTGGACATGTAGCACACATGAATCAGCAGGAAAAGGGCTTACTACAGATTCTAGACAAAGTTTTAAAACCCAACCATTTTGTATTATCATCATAGAATTAAAGGCTCATATATACAATACAAATTCTAAGAATTCAGAAAAAGTTAAAAAACACCATTTTGGAGCAGTTGAAACTAATAAAGACAAATTTGCAAATTTTGAGGTATAAAAAAAGTACTGAATATCATTTCTTCAAAGAATGAGTTATTTACTCTTATGATCTTTTTTAGATTAAACTTAATGGGATTTACACAAAGCTTACAGGCCATGCCAGGAGCAGAAATAGGTCTGAACTGATGTAGATAATTTAAGCAATGATTTAATGTTGTTAAACAAAATGGATAAAGATTATGAAAAAATATTGTGTAGAACAAGGAACTAATCTTGTATGTGCTTAGGTGAATTAATTTTCATGGAAGGAACTAGACAATGTATTTACCTATCATCTAGTCTACAAAATTGATCAGCTAAGGATAACACAGATACAGAATTTTGTTTTTAAAGCTGATTTCAGATATTGATTATTTTGATCTATTTTTTCCCCCTGGGGTATCACATCCACTATAGTTACAATATTTGGACTCTTCAAACAAAGGTTCAAGGCTCA
The DNA here is from genome assembly GCA_022376925.1 of Tragulus kanchil. Lineage (NCBI taxonomy): Eukaryota > Metazoa > Chordata > Mammalia > Artiodactyla > Tragulidae > Tragulus > Tragulus kanchil. The sequence continues at coordinate 18,902,072 of JAIOJX010000025.1, forward strand.
CTTTCTCTGTTTCTTACACCCATTCCCTCTATCACTAAATTTAATCCTGGCTTCTACTCTACTACTCAAAAAGAATAATGAGTTTTCATTATGTTTCCAGTTACCTTCAGATCACTAAATTTAATGGACATTTAAATTTCTGTGTCATAATTATTTCAGAATTATTGGATGTTGCTGAGCTGTTTCTTGAAGCCCTCTCTTCATTTGCTTCTAAATCACAACTGTCTCCAGTTGTCTCATGCTTTTTCTGGTAATCTGCTCTTTTAGGAATGATTATCCTGCTCTATGCAACATTATGTACTGTGATTTTTTTCTGTAGTTGGTGCTCTTCTCTGTACATCTCCCTGAGGTGATTCCTTCCATGCCAATGGCTGCTGTGACAGTCACATACAGATGAACTCCAACTTGATGTCTGCATCCCAAACGTTTTTGTTCTGAGCTCTTACAGCTGTACATTCAATTGCTTACAGGACATTTTTTCCCATTTTTGAAGTCACTTCAAGTGTAGCACACATGAATCAGAGGAGAGGAGGGTCTTCTCCAGGCCAATTTTACTTCTAACAGTTTGTGCCTGAATTTTCTCACCATCCTTAGAATTGTGCCAATTAGAAACATAATATTCATTAGGGGCCAATGGCTTCCTAATGTCTTTCCCATGAAAATTGTTTACTCTCATCTGCACCACCAACATTCCTACCCCAGATGCAATCCTCTCTTATTTGGATTACAACAATCTATTTTATCCAAGAACATGATAAATGTCTTCATTTATTTTAACCCTTTATTTTACTTAATAAACCATTATAGACTTCCTATGCACTAGGCTCTATTCCAAGTATTTAGAAATTATTTACTTAATCTTCAGAATGACTCTATAATACATTTATAAGTATTATCTCTACTTTAGACAAGGGCAATGAGGTACAAAGAGAGTGAGTAACTTGCCAAGGACCACAAAACTAGTTTGGATTAAGCAGTATATAAAACCAGACATTCTTAACTAATTTCTATATTCTCTTGTTCTATTTACTAATGCAGAAAATTTAGTAACATATTTGTAAAATTCACAATCAAATGTATTTATTTATGAGTTATTTAAACTTCCAAATAATTCCTTCATTCCAGGTCACTTAGGTCTTTTATGTACTCACAAAAGAAACTCTTAATTTTAAATCCTCAAATCTTTAGAAAAGACATCTATAGTATAACAGAGTTTATCTCTCTCTTAGTCATTTCATTTAATGGGTAATCAGACAATGGTTTTGAGTCATAGCTAGGGAAAGTTCCTTTAAAGAATGTTTAGGCTATATATTAATATCTGCGAAAGCTTTTGATTTTGTTACTATCCTTTTAAGTTGAAATAATTTCATAGGCAACTGAAGTTAATTACAATTTTTTCTAGGTTTCTTCTCATATCTTTAAAATAAGCCAGCTAAGCTGTATAAGTGCTTGAGCTATTAACCTGTTCATTTTTGATCTTTGGGAAAAATAGAATTTTTGCTTTCCATTAGAAATATTCCAATGGAATAGGATTTTCACTTTCCATTTTATCCCAGCTTCAAAAAAATCACATAATCTGTGCATTTTGTTGTTCAGGATGCAATATTATGATAGAAATGCAATATTATGATAGAAATGCAACATCTTAGACACAAGAAACTCAGAGAATTGACCAAACCATTAGAAAATTAAATCTACCTTTTCAATGAAAATGTTTTCCTAAGTAAGAAGACAGTGCCAATACCTGTACCAGCATATTTAAAAGCAGGTAAATATTTTAAGTCCATGATCTTGCAATACAATGTGCCTCAGAACGGCTATATTAACTATTGTTTGGGATAATGAGTTGACACATATGCAACTCATTGCAGTGTGATCACAGATGAGCTGCTCCGGCAGTATTACAGACTTTGAAACATCCATAGGGAAATAAAACAAACACTTGAAACAGGAATAGATTCAGTAGGGTCTTGGCAGTTAACCTTTAAAAATGCCATTTGAAGCTATTGAAAAGAACCAATACAGTAGTTTAAGAAAAAGGTGTCATTAGGAAATGTTATCCTAAAATACAGTCCTGATTGAACTAGTTTTTCTATCCAGTATACATACACATTCATATCTTGAGCAAGATGAAAAAGTATTACTTTTCTCAAAATGAAAATATGAGAAAAAAATGTTGCCTATTACGATGAAGAACAGAAATGACAGGGCACCCATCACCTCTACTGTCACTATTTCTTTATGGGACTTTTATTCAATACTTTGACCAAATAATTCCTTCATTCCAGGTCACTTAGGTCTTTTATGTACTCACAAAAGAAACTCTTAATTTTAAATCCTCAAATCTTTAGAAAAGACATCTATAGTATAACAGAGTTTATCTCTCTCTAGTCATTTCATTTAATGGGTAATCAGACAATGGTTTTGAGTCATAGCTAGGGAAAGTTCCTTTAAAGAATGTTTAGGCTATATATTAATATCTGCGAAAGCTTTTGATTTTGTTACTATCCTTTTAAGTTGAAATAATTTCATAGGCAACTGAAGTTAATTACAATTTTTTCTAGGTTTCTTCTCATATCTTTAAAATAAGCCAGCTAAGCTGTATAAGTGCTTGAGCTATTAACCTGTTCATTTTTGATCTTTGGGAAAAATAGAATTTTTGCTTTCCATTAGAAATATTCCAATGGAATAGGATTTTCACTTTCCATTTTATCCCAGCTTCAAAAAAATCACATAATCTGTGCATTTTGTTGTTCAGGATGCAATATTATGATAGAAATGCAATATTATGATAGAAATGCAACATCTTAGACACAAGAAACTCAGAGAATTGACCAAACCATTAGAAAATTAAATCTACCTTTTCAATGAAAATGTTTTCCTAAGTAAGAAGACAGTGCCAATACCTGTACCAGCATATTTAAAAGCAGGTAAATATTTTAAGTCCATGATCTTGCAATACAATGTGCCTCAGAACGGCTATATTAACTATTGTTTGGGATAATGAGTTGACACATATGCAACTCATTGCAGTGTGATCACAGATGAGCTGCTCCGGCAGTATTACAGACTTTGAAACATCCATAGGGAAATAAAACAAACACTTGAAACAGGAATAGATTCAGTAGGGTCTTGGCAGTTAACCTTTAAAAATGCCATTTGAAGCTATTGAAAAGAACCAATACAGTAGTTTAAGAAAAAGGTGTCATTAGGAAATGTTATCCTAAAATACAGTCCTGATTGAACTAGTTTTTCTATCCAGTATACATACACATTCATATCTTGAGCAAGATGAAAAAGTATTACTTTTCTCAAAATGAAAAATATGAGAAAAAAAATGTTGCCTATTACGATGAAGAACAGAAATGACAGGGCACCCATCACCTCTACTGTCACTATTTCTTTATGGGACTTTTATTTCAAATATTATTCTAAGTGTTACTGTTCAGTTACTTGAAATATATGTACAAAAAAACTGCACATAATCTAAACTGCTAAAAAGTACTAGCACCAGACTGACCTACTAACTGGTCTTTGATGACTTAAAACTACTCATTCTGCTATTTTTGAAATAATTAAAAAAAAAAAAAAAAAACAGGAACCTAGAAAATAACCAAAAATAATTTTGTACCAAAGAATAAAAATAGGGTTCATGCACAAAGTTTGAGAATGACAGATATTTTCAACAGGAAGACTGGTTTAAAACTTTAAAAACTCTTAGTATTCTTTATCTTGAATGTCATTTGCTTTGCAACACTGAAGAGAAAAGATAAAACAAAATATAAAGAATAAGAACATATATATGTGTGTATTTATATGTATACACATGTATATATATACATATACATTGTTGAAACATTACAATATGCATTTGCTAAATATTTTATATTAAAAAAAGTACTGTTCTTTCTCGGCTTGTATTATACTTTATTATCTATATGAAAAACCAGAAATTCTGAAGGGAGTGGTTATCTATGCGTAGCCTTGCTGTCATTGTTTGATTCTACTTAAATTCCCCTGTACCCACAGGTACAGCTTTATCATTTGAAACACTAATGCTATATAAAAACTGTAAGAACAGAGAGGTTTCCTAGCAACTCCTGGGATTCTTCTAAAGCAAATCAGTTAAAACCATACAGTACGTGGAATGGGTGTAAATGAGAGTGTGAAACTCAATAGTAGGTTTTCAAATGCCCACTATAAGACACAGTAACCTGTAACAGGAGCCAAATTCCTCAAGAAGGAAATCACATCAGAGCCTTGACAGCTTAGACATCATTTAAATAATCCTGCTTAAATTTCACTGAAGAAATATAAATCCAAGTATGAGAACCAAAGTAATAGAGTACAGAATCAGAGTTAATAATGCTTGTGTTCTTATTCTGGGTGTAGATTTTGAGAAGTGTTTTATCTTTGCCCACTCATATCCTCTGCATGCATGCACGCACACACACACACACACACACACACACAAATACACACACACTCACTGCCTCAACGGGAAAAACAGTAGTGGAATACATGCATGCTAACACCTGATATATCAGTTTTTTTGTTTTTACACTATACAAGTTGCTTTATGAAAACAAAACATAGTTAAAAAAACAGTTTAAGGAAATGTTAAATTGCTGGAGGAACTTCTCATTCCTTTAAATTCCTTAAATTACAATACCTGTTTTATGACACAAGACACTTGAAAGTACTTTTGTTTACGTTTTCATTTTATATTTACAAAGTGTCTCAGAAATAGTGATTATTCCATAGCCCATTTCACAGATGAAGGAACCCTGCTTAAGAGAGATTAAATGCTTCATTAAAGGCAACTTAACAAATAAGCTATTGTACCAGAATTCCAGATAAGACGTTCTAATGACAGACATTCGGCTTGTCTTCACTTCAGTATCTCACCACTTTTCATAGAAACATTTCAAATGAGGCTTTAAAAAAGACATATCCATCTTTCTGACTCATGATCAATGAGAGTTTGAAAGTTGCAAGACAAAGAATTCACACTAAATTTAAAATCTGCTTCAAAACACTGAGCAAAAGTTCGCTTTCCAGGCACTAAAGAAAGATTCTTGAAAAGTAATTATAAATAAATATTTTGTGCATTTACTAACATATCCTCAACTACTTTAGAAATAAAGAAAAAGGGAAATTTAAGGAATTAAACGGAAGTTTAAGGAAACTAACTGTCTTAAAGCCAAGGTAGAGAGTGTAGCACACAATTGGGTTAAGGATCATGGCTGCAAATAAGTGCTAGCCTAACTCTGATTTTCCTTGCAATTCAGACCAAAGAACAAAAGAAAAAAGAAAAAAAGGAGAAATATTTCACAAATATCTAATTACTAGGTACACTGCTATACACCACTTTCACTTTCTAATGTAGAAACATGTGACGATAATAATCAGAAGAACTTGATACTTATCTGCGTGAACTTGGAGTGTTAATTTAGACTTACTGATCTTTTTTTTCCTCAATAAAGAGCATTTATACAGTAGACTTTCATATAAGACTTTTCAGAGGGTGAAAAGATAAATACCAAAGTTATTTTATAAACAAGAACCATTCAAAGATATGATTATAGAGACTACTAAGGAAGGTTTTAATATGGGAGAAAAAATAGTTGATTCTCATTAATACCTACAATATTTATTAAGTATTTGTCTTCTTTTCTTATATAGTAACTCTTGTAAACAGTTTTCAAATGAGAAACTAGTATAGCCATCGGAGAACCAAAATGAAATAAACATATTAAATAGTCCATTTTCCTACTTTAATGAATTTTACACTTACAGTCAAAGGTGTTAATTCTGAGCTATGGTGTGTAAGAAAAGTTATAGATAAAGTTAAAATGACAGAGAACCCTGCTTAAGAGAGATTAAATGCTTCATTAAAGGCAACTTAACAAATAAGCTATTGTACCAGAATTCCAGATAAGACGTTCTAATGACAGACATTCGGCTTGTCTTCACTTCAGTATCTCACCACTTTTCATAGAAACATTTCAAATGAGGCTTTAAAAAAGACATATCCATCTTTCTGACTCATGATCAATGAGAGTTTGAAAGTTGCAAGACAAAGAATTCACACTAAATTTAAAATCTGCTTCAAAACACTGAGCAAAAGTTCGCTTTCCAGGCACTAAAGAAAGATTCTTGAAAAGTAATTATAAATAAATATTTTGTGCATTTACTAACATATCCTCAACTACTTTAGAAATAAAGAAAAAGGGAAATTTAAGGAATTAAACGGAAGTTTAAGGAAACTAACTGTCTTAAAGCCAAGGTAGAGAGTGTAGCACACAATTGGGTTAAGGATCATGGCTGCAAATAAGTGCTAGCCTAACTCTGATTTTCCTTGCAATTCAGACCAAAGAACAAAAGAAAAAAGAAAAAAAGGAGAAATATTTCACAAATATCTAATTACTAGGTACACTGCTATACACCACTTTCACTTTCTAATGTAGAAACATGTGACGATAATAATCAGAAGAACTTGATACTTATCTGCGTGAACTTGGAGTGTTAATTTAGACTTACTGATCTTTTTTCCTCAATAAAGAGCATTTATACAGTAGACTTTCATATAAGACTTTTCAGAGGGTGAAAAGATAAATACCAAAGTTATTTTATAAACAAGAACCATTCAAAGATATGATTATAGAGACTACTAAGGAAGGTTTTAATATGGGAGAAAAAATAGTTGATTCTCATTAATACCTACAATATTTATTAAGTATTTGTCTTCTTTTCTTATATAGTAACTCTTGTAAACAGTTTTAAAATGAGAAACTAGTATAGCCATCGGAGAACCAAAATGAAATAAACATATTAAATAGTCCATTTTCCTACTTTAATGAATTTTTACACTTACAGTCAAAGGTGTTAATTCTGAGCTATGGTGTGTAAGAAAAGTTATAGATAAAGTTAAAATGACAGAGAATACTTAAAGTGATTCATTGTTGCTTTTTGGTTTGGACAATAAATTTTAGAGATAACTAAATTCTGTAATTCTTTGTATCTATTTATTATCTATCTTTTTAATGATTGATTAATTTCAAAATCAGAATAACAAGTTTTTACAGGTCATATTTATTCTAAAGTATGCCAAATATAAAGCATTCAGGATCTAGGTAAAGAAAGACTATGTCAAGGGACTTTTTCAAGAGAAGGGAGGAGACGAGCGGAGTAGGAGGGGAAGACTAGAGCTCTTGGGAGAACACAGCAACCAAGAAGTCTGGAAATGCCTCAAAAGTTAGGCAGAAAGCTGCTTTTCTTTAACAGCAAATAAATAAATAAAGCAAGTAAGAGTAGGAGTGTGGAGAAGTGGGCAGAAGCAATGAACAGGGTGAAGCCAGTGATAGGGTGAGAAATCAGAGGATTGGCTGATCTACCCTTTGGTGGTGGTCAGTCACTCAGTCCAACTCTTTCAGACACAATGGACTGCAGCATGCCAGGCTATCCTGTCCTTCACAATCTCAAACTTCACATCCATTGAGTTGATGATGTCATCCAACCCTCTCATCCCTTGTCACTCACTTCTAGTTCTGCCCTCAGTCTTTCCCAGCATCAGTCTTTTCCAGTGAGGCAGCTCTAGGCATCAGCTGTACCCTGAAGGCAGCCAGTTTTGGGAGGAGCTAATAAGGAAGGGCTGTATACCAGCTCAGGCTGAGAGTGGGTCAAAGTTCACAGGCCTGAGGGAAGCAGAGAAGCTTAAAGTTTGGTTAACAAGCATTGCACTTTCTTTGATAAGCTCCAAAAGATAGAGCTAATCCTTTGTGAGGTGAAAATAATGAATTTGAAGGGCTGTGTCTGTGCCTCTCATAGGGAGCATCTGTTAGTCTTATCAAATTCATATAAGGAAGGATTTCTTTGCAATAATTAGCCTCCTAGAATGAATAGAGTGAAGCAATTTCTCTACTACTGCTATTTTATAGGAAGATCACAAGAATCACATTAAGCTAAACACTACCAAGTACTACTTTAATTTGAATAGTAACTCTTGTAAACAGTTTTAAAATGAGAAACTAGTATAGCCATCGGAGAACCAAAATGAAATAAACATATTAAATAGTCCATTTTCCTACTTTAATGAATTTTTACACTTACAGTCAAAGGTGTTAATTCTGAGCTATGGTGTGTAAGAAAAGTTATAGATAAAGTTAAAATGACAGAGAATACTTAAAGTGATTCATTGTTGCTTTTTGGTTTGGACAATAAATTTTAGAGATAACTAAATTCTGTAATTCTTTGTATCTATTTATTATCTATCTTTTTAATGATTGATTAATTTCAAAATCAGAATAACAAGTTTTTACAGGTCATATTTATTCTAAAGTATGCCAAATATAAAGCATTCAGGATCTAGGTAAAGAAAGACTATGTCAAGGGACTTTTTCAAGAGAAGGGAGGAGACGAGCGGAGTAGGAGGGGAAGACTAGAGCTCTTGGGAGAACACAGCAACCAAGAAGTCTGGAAATGCCTCAAAAGTTAGGCAGAAAGCTGCTTTTCTTTAACAGCAAATAAATAAATAAAGCAAGTAAGAGTAGGAGTGTGGAGAAGTGGGCAGAAGCAATGAACAGGGTGAAGCCAGTGATAGGGTGAGAAATCAGAGGATTGGCTGATCTACCCTTTGGTGGTGGTCAGTCACTCAGTCCAACTCTTTCAGACACAATGGACTGCAGCATGCCAGGCTATCCTGTCCTTCACAATCTCAAACTTCACATCCATTGAGTTGATGATGTCATCCAACCCTCTCATCCCTTGTCACTCACTTCTAGTTCTGCCCTCAGTCTTTCCCAGCATCAGTCTTTTCCAGTGAGGCAGCTCTAGGCATCAGCTGTACCCTGAAGGCAGCCAGTTTTGGGAGGAGCTAATAAGGAAGGGCTGTATACCAGCTCAGGCTGAGAGTGGGTCAAAGTTCACAGGCCTGAGGGAAGCAGAGAAGCTTAAAGTTTGGTTAACAAGCATTGCACTTTCTTTGATAAGCTCCAAAAGATAGAGCTAATCCTTTGTGAGGTGAAAATAATGAATTTGAAGGGCTGTGTCTGTGCCTCTCATAGGGAGCATCTGTTAGTCTTATCAAATTCATATAAGGAAGGATTTCTTTGCAATAATTAGCCTCCTAGAATGAATAGAGTGAAGCAATTTCTCTACTACTGCTATTTTATAGGAAGATCACAAGAATCACATTAAGCTAAACACTACCAAGTACTTTCTCTGGGCTTGCTTAAAAGTTGATTTTTTAAATTCATTGTTTATTTGTTCTTTAATAATAAATGTTAAGAATATTTAGCTTTCAAATACTCTTCATTTTCCTAGGACTTCAAAATAAAATAACTTCCAAGCAGTATATCCTTGATTTTGGCATACAGAAGACTTTATATCCTTTTATGCTGTAGGAAAGAAAACCAAATGAAAGTTTTAAAAATATTGCAGCACAGGGCTTCCCCGGTGGTCCAGTGGGTAAAGAGTTTTCCTTACAGTGCAAGGGGCACCACATACAGTGGAGCAACTGGTGTGTCCAATTGAGAGCCAGCACCCTGGAGCACATGTGCCCAGAGCCGATGCTCTGTGATGACAGAGGCCGCTGAGATGGGAGGCCCATTTAGGCCAAAGAATTCAGATGGATGAAAATAAATAAATGAAGGACCAATAGAAAAGGTCAAAAATTTAAAAAATATATTGCGGTGTCATAGCCTGGTTGCTTGCAGGTTCAATTCTGACCTTATCTATACTGCATGTATATAGCCCTAAATGTTCAATTTTTTGCTGTAGATTCACATTATTTCAATCTGAAATAACTCATTAATGATTTTGTTTGTTCTGGATTATGGAGCTACCTTTGCTAACCTCTGTGGCTTATTGTTTTTAGTGATGTGAAGAAACAGAAATTTGCTAGAATCAAAACCTGATTTCTGGGTTAAAAGTATATATAGTGTATATATATATATATATTTTTATTAAATATATATATATGCATAATTGTAAACCCTACATTTTATGACAATGTCTCTCTTTTCCTTAAGATGTTCAGTTATAATATTGGTTATCCATAAACTTTAATTAAGTGAAATTATGAGGCACATTATATATATCACTGTGAACAATTTAAACTTTGTGAAGATTATATACAGATCATTTCCTCTTATTTCTAGCCTTGGAAAAACAAAAAAATTTTTAAACCCTAGAATGAATAGAGTGAAGCAATTTCTCTACTACTGCTATTTTATAGGAAGATCACAAGAATCACATTAAGCTAAACACTACCAAGTACTTTCTCTGGGCTTGCTTAAAAGTTGATTTTTTAAATTCATTGTTTATTTGTTCTTTAATAATAAATGTTAAGAATATTTAGCTTTCAAATACTCTTCATTTTCCTAGGACTTCAAAATAAAATAACTTCCAAGCAGTATATCCTTGATTTTGGCATACAGAAGACTTTATATCCTTTTATGCTGTAGGAAAGAAAACCAAATGAAAGTTTTAAAAATATTGCAGCACAGGGCTTCCCCGGTGGTCCAGTGGGTAAAGAGTTTTCCTTACAGTGCAAGGGGCACCACATACAGTGGAGCAACTGGTGTGTCCAATTGAGAGCCAGCACCCTGGAGCACATGTGCCCAGAGCCGATGCTCTGTGATGACAGAGGCCGCTGAGATGGGAGGCCCATTTAGGCCAAAGAATTCAGATGGATGAAAATAAATAAATGAAGGACCAATAGAAAAGGTCAAAAATTTAAAAAATATATTGCGGTGTCATAGCCTGGTTGCTTGCAGGTTCAATTCTGACCTTATCTATACTGCATGTATATAGCCCTAAATGTTCAATTTTTTGCTGTAGATTCACATTATTTCAATCTGAAATAACTCATTAATGATTTTGTTTGTTCTGGATTATGGAGCTACCTTTGCTAACCTCTGTGGCTTATTGTTTTTAGTGATGTGAAGAAACAGAAATTTGCTAGAATCAAAACCTGATTTCTGGGTTAAAAGTATATATAGTGTATATATATATATATATTTTTATTAAATATATATATATGCATAATTGTAAACCCTACATTTTATGACAATGTCTCTCTTTTCCTTAAGATGTTCAGTTATAATATTGGTTATCCATAAACTTTAATTAAGTGAAATTATGAGGCACATTATATATATCACTGTGAACAATTTAAACTTTGTGAAGATTATATACAGATCATTTCCTCTTATTTCTAGCCTTGGAAAAAAACAAATTAGGCATGAATTTGGTATATAAAATGGCAAAGGAATTTGAGAAAATATTACAAATCAAATAAACATTCTGGAAATTTAAAATCTGCAATAATGATAATGTTAGTTGCTCAATTGCATCCAACTGTGACCACATGGACTGTAGCCCACCAGGTTCCACTGTCCTATGGGATTTCCAACCAAGAATACTAGAGTTGGTTGCCATTTCCTTCTCCATGGGACCTTTCTGACCCAGGGATTTAACCAGGTGCCCTGCATTGCAGGCAGATTCTCTACTGTCTGAGCCACCGTTAAAACCCAATGCATTAGAAGTGTCTATGCCTTTAAAGGTACTTAGCATCTCTAATTTCAGCTACTGTTTCTGTAACAAGGTAAAAAACTAATGTGCCATATTTATACTCTCTGCATTTGTTTACCACCTTCCACAGGCAAGGACATCTTCTTTTGCCTGTAATTTCTTTCTGCCCACTAAATACTCCAACAAGAAACAAATGAACCAGAATCAAGACAGTAATATTTAAAGTCTAGTGTTTTCATTTTTTCTCTAAAGTGGCAACTTATGTCACAATACACTTTTTGAGGATTAGTGTATATAAATAATTAACTGGAGCTCTGCATACATACTAAGATCAATAAATGGTAGATTCCATTGTTCATATCACCATGAACTTGTGACAATCATAGTATTATCTGATATGCACATATGGAAAAATGGAAGCTGATGATAGATCTGTGGTACCACTGATAGTAAATGTCACAAGATCTCTTCCTGTGTCTTTATGTCCTTATAGACTCACATTATAGCCACTGAAAAACACCGTAAACACACCACCCTCCTAAAATGTTTCCTTTGATATCCAGTTCTCTGTGATAATCTGGATTGAAAAGTTGGAGTTTAATAAAACAGCTAATGTTATGTGGCAGGTTTTAGTTAGGTAATGACAAAATGCAGGTGATGGTAAAATGTACTGGATACTCAAAGGGACAAAAATAGCCAAGACTTTCTTGAAGAAGAATAAGGAGCTTGAGGAAATTGTTCTACTAGTTAACAAATCTTTTAACACTATGGTAGTTTCGACTCAAAGATAAACAAACCTAAGAAATTAAAGAGATGTCCACTCTTGATGGCAAAGACTAAATGAGATGATATAATCAAGTTTTGCACAATGTCTGCATCATAGGAAGTTTTGCAAACATCAGTTTCACTGATATTTTGTACTTTCTACTACTTTTTTATGTCCTATGTTAGCAGATCTCAATTCATCAATATTATAAAAGACAATGCCTTGTGCTTCCAATACCAACCTCAATCTTCTCTTCTGATGCTTAAATGCTTAAAATTGGACTCAGGATCTGGGATCTAAAGTGACACAAACCAGAACCTGCTGCTAGAATATTTAAGAGTCTGTGAAAATAATCCACCTGCACTGGTCTCATTTCCATCATTTGCAAAGTACAGTCTTCATGATATTCTTGCGAATATAAGCCTTACAATGACAATGACGATGATTTCAGTTATTCTAGACATATCAGCTTGTAGCTAACCATTTGTCAAATTTCACTTTGATTAATTTTCTTCTGATATGACTAATTTGTTTACCACCTTCCACAGGCAAGGACATCTTCTTTTGCCTGTAATTTCTTTCTGCCCACTAAATACTCCAACAAGAAACAAATGAACCAGAATCAAGACAGTAATATTTAAAGTCTAGTGTTTTCATTTTTTCTCTAAAGTGGCAACTTATGTCACAATACACTTTTTGAGGATTAGTGTATATAAATAATTAACTGGAGCTCTGCATACATACTAAGATCAATAAATGGTAGATTCCATTGTTCATATCACCATGAACTTGTGACAATCATAGTATTATCTGATATGCACATATGGAAAAATGGAAGCTGATGATAGATCTGTGGTACCACTGATAGTAAATGTCACAAGATCTCTTCCTGTGTCTTTATGTCCTTATAGACTCACATTATAGCCACTGAAAAACACCGTAAACACACCACCCTCCTAAAATGTTTCCTTTGATATCCAGTTCTCTGTGATAATCTGGATTGAAAAGTTGGAGTTTAATAAAACAGCTAATGTTATGTGGCAGGTTTTAGTTAGGTAATGACAAAATGCAGGTGATGGTAAAATGTACTGGATACTCAAAGGGACAAAAATAGCCAAGACTTTCTTGAAGAAGAATAAGGAGCTTGAGGAAATTGTTCTACTAGTTAACAAATCTTTTAACACTATGGTAGTTTCGACTCAAAGATAAACAAACCTAAGAAATTAAAGAGATGTCCACTCTTGATGGCAAAGACTAAATGAGATGATATAATCAAGTTTTGCACAATGTCTGCATCATAGGAAGTTTTGCAAACATCAGTTTCACTGATATTTTGTACTTTCTACTACTTTTTTATGTCCTATGTTAGCAGATCTCAATTCATCAATATTATAAAAGACAATGCCTTGTGCTTCCAATACCAACCTCAATCTTCTCTTCTGATGCTTAAATGCTTAAAATTGGACTCAGGATCTGGGATCTAAAGTGACACAAACCAGAACCTGCTGCTAGAATATTTAAGAGTCTGTGAAAATAATCCACCTGCACTGGTCTCATTTCCATCATTTGCAAAGTACAGTCTTCATGATATTCTTGCGAATATAAGCCTTACAATGACAATGACGATGATTTCAGTTATTCTAGACATATCAGCTTGTAGCTAACCATTTGTCAAATTTCACTTTGATTAATTTTCTTCTGATATGACTAACCTGATATGTTTTCACTACGCAGAATATCATGAGGCAAAATCTTAAACCAAGAAAGACTATGACAAATATTACCTTATGGAAGAAAAAAATAATATGAATTTGCTTTTACTCAATGGGATGCTGAAAGAAACAAAATAGCCATATTGCAGTTAACTCAGGTTATATTGAAATTTGTCAAGCCTGTGTAGAGGGGAAAAAAAAAAAACCACCTTTCTTCTACCCTCTTAAGTATAGTAACTAAGGAGTGTGTATTAAATTGATGAAAGGCAGATAAACAGGAGAAAATGTTTATTTTACATGCATATAGTGGGCTTCACAGAAAAGATGTGAACACCCCCAAAAGAGTTCTAGGGGTTTATATGTCATTGAAACAGAAAACCGAGTTCTGTTCGCAAAACTAAAGAATGAACTTCACAAAGAAGCAAACACTCCCACAGCCAACATAGCCAGAGTTTATTTTAAAGGATAGAGATAACAAAGCTCTCAGCATAGGCACTAAGATGGGGGTGATGTTCCCCAAAAGATGGAAATAACGACAGTTTATACATTTATTAGAATTGATCTATTTGGTTTTGGCTAGCTCGGGGCTCAATGTATGTAATTTCTGATCAATCAGATTTAAATGTTGCAATGTCCAGTTCATAATTTTTATAGCTTTTTTTTTTTATTTTGATACCCCAGTCCTTGGGTTTTCTCAGACCTTGAGTTGCCAGCCTATGATCCTTTTCCTTGATCCCTGGCTATTGTTCAAGGACCAGATGTATGTTTAAGAGTTTATGCTTTTGGTTAGCTAAAGAAACCATAAACTGGGTAAAAAGATCACTCTCAGAATGGAAAAAACACAACTGACAAAGGATTAATTTCCAAAATATATAAGCAGCTCATACAAGTCAATACCAGATGAAAAAACAACCCAATCAAAATGTGGGAAACAGACCTGCACAGACATTTCTCCAAAGAAGACATAGATATGGTTACAAACACAAGAAAAGATGCTCAACATCGCTCATTATTACAGAAATACAAATCAAAACTACGATGAAAAATCACCTTTCAATAATCAGAATGGCCATCAAGAAAAGATCTACAAGCAATAAATGCTGGAGAAGGTATGGAGAAAAGGGAACCCTCTTACACTGTTGGTGGGAATGTAAACTGATACAGCCACTATGGAAGACAGTATGGAGGTTCCTTAAAAAACTTGGAATAAAACCACCATATGGGGCCTTCCCTGGTAGCTCAGTGGTAAAGAGTTCACCTGCCAATGCAGGAGACGCTGGTTTGATCCCTGATCCGGGAAGATTTCACATGCTGTGGAGCAGCTAAGCCTGTGAGCCACAACTATGGAGCGTGTGGTCTAGAGCCTGGAGTCACAACTATTGAGCCCATGGTGCCACAACTACTGAAGCCTGTGGGCCCTAGAGCCTGAGTTCCACAAGAGAAGTCACCACAACACAAAGTCTGTTCACCTCAACTAGAGAGTAGTCCCCACTCCCTGCAACTAGAGAAGAGCCTGTGGCAGCAGTGAAAACCCAGAAGAGCCAAAATAAAGAAACAAAAATTAAAAAAAAAAAAAGTTAACCACCATTAAAAAAAAAAAAACAAAAACAAAAACTACCATATGACCTAGCAATCCCACTACTAGGCATATACCCTGAGGAAACCCAAAGTGAAATAGACAGAGGTACCCCAGTGTTCACTGCAGAACTATGTACAACAGCTAGAACATGGAAGCAACCTAGATGTCCATCAACAGATGAATGAATAAAGAAACTGTGGTAATATGTATATATACATACACACACATACATACATACATACATACAATGGAATTTTACTCAGCCATTAAAAGGAATATTACTCAGCCATTTGAGTCAGTTCTAATGAGATGGATGAACCTAGAGCATATTACACACAGTGAAGTATGTCAGGAAGAGAAAAACAGATATCATATACTAACACATATATATGGAATCTGGATAGATGGTACTGATGAAATTGTTTGCAGGGCAGGAATGGAGACACAGACATAGAGAAGAGACTTGTGGGCACTGCATTGGCGAAGAAGGAGAGGGCGGGATGTATGGAGAGAGCAACATGGAAACTTACATTACCACATGTAAAATAGATAGCCAATGGGAATTTGGTGTATGACTCAGGAAACTCAAAATAGGGCTCTTTAACAACCTAGAGAGGTGGGATGAAGAGGGAGATGGGAGAGAGGCTCATGAGGGACATATGTATATCTACGGCTGATGAATGTTGATGTTTGACCAAAGGCAACAAAATTCTGAAAATCAATTATCCATCAATTAAAAAACAAATAAATTTAAAATAGAAAAAAAAAAGAGTTAATGGCCCTCCTGGTGTTTTTCTTCTTGATAAGCTGGACAGCAATTATGGATTGTCTTGCCATAGGCTGGATGTTTTATGACCCTCTACCCCACCCTGACGAGGGAGGCATTAGTCTGAATGCCTAGAAACTGCAGCAACAAATAGAGCTTTAAGCTAATGGAGTGAAACATTTGTGTGAGGGAGTGAGTTGAAATTAAAGTTGAAATTAGAAAAAGAATTAAGCCCTGAACCCTACACTAACTGCCTAACAATGTTTACCTCATCATTTTAATAAGTGTTAGTAAACTGTGGAGAAGTGACTAGACAAAATGAAAGGGATTGGGGCTTCTGGGGCAGTCAACTGTGGGGAGGTAAATGTATGCTGCAAACTAAAGGAAGGGAAGAGTTATTTTAGTGAGGTTTGTGCTGACTCAAGTCAGTGTCATCTCCAGTGACTGAGTGTCTTCCTGGGACAGAACAGAGAAACACCTTTATAAACAGAAATTCAAGCAGAAAAAAGGAGAAGGGAAAGTGTTCTTCTGTGTTTCTGCTTTGTAATTCCCTTCAGCTCAAAACAAACTTTATGCCAAAATGGTGTATTTTACAGTGGTGCATTTTGTGGTGGCATATCATCAGTTTACTACAACAAATGATCATAAAGTAGGTGGGTTCAACAAGATGCATTTGTTATTTCACAATTTTGGAGGTGTAAGATCAATGTGTCAGGAGGGTTGGCTACTTTCAGTGCTGCCAGAAAGAATCAATTCTATGCTTCTCAGCTAGCTTCTAGTGGTTTGTTGGCAATTTTTGGTGTTCCTTGGCTACGAAAAGCATCACCCTCAATTTCTATCTTCCTTTTCACATGGTAGTTGCTCTGTAGGCATGTCTCTACGTTCAAATTTCCCTTTCTTTTAAAAACACCAGTCAGATTAGGATACACCCTAAGGATCTCATCTTAACCAACTGTGCCTACAATGACTCTATTTCCAAATTAGATAGCCTTCCACAGTGCAGGATATTGAGACTTCAAAATGAATTTGAGGGTGACACAATTCTGAAAATCAATTATCCATCAATTAAAAAACAAATAAATTTAAAATAGAAAAAAAAAAGAGTTAATGGCCCTCCTGGTGTTTTTCTTCTTGATAAGCTGGACAGCAATTATGGATTGTCTTGCCATAGGCTGGATGTTTTATGACCCTCTACCCCACCCTGACGAGGGAGGCATTAGTCTGAATGCCTAGAAACTGCAGCAACAAATAGAGCTTTAAGCTAATGGAGTGAAACATTTGTGTGAGGGAGTGAGTTGAAATTAAAGTTGAAATTAGAAAAAGAATTAAGCCCTGAACCCTACACTAACTGCCTAACAATGTTTACCTCATCATTTTAATAAGTGTTAGTAAACTGTGGAGAAGTGACTAGACAAAATGAAAGGGATTGGGGCTTCTGGGGCAGTCAACTGTGGGGAGGTAAATGTATGCTGCAAACTAAAGGAAGGGAAGAGTTATTTTAGTGAGGTTTGTGCTGACTCAAGTCAGTGTCATCTCCAGTGACTGAGTGTCTTCCTGGGACAGAACAGAGAAACACCTTTATAAACAGAAATTCAAGCAGAAAAAAGGAGAAGGGAAAGTGTTCTTCTGTGTTTCTGCTTTGTAATTCCCTTCAGCTCAAAACAAACTTTATGCCAAAATGGTGTATTTTACAGTGGTGCATTTTGTGGTGGCATATCATCAGTTTACTACAACAAATGATCATAAAGTAGGTGGGTTCAACAAGATGCATTTGTTATTTCACAATTTTGGAGGTGTAAGATCAATGTGTCAGGAGGGTTGGCTACTTTCAGTGCTGCCAGAAAGAATCAATTCTATGCTTCTCAGCTAGCTTCTAGTGGTTTGTTGGCAATTTTTGGTGTTCCTTGGCTACGAAAAGCATCACCCTCAATTTCTATCTTCCTTTTCACATGGTAGTTGCTCTGTAGGCATGTCTCTACGTTCAAATTTCCCTTTCTTTTAAAAACACCAGTCAGATTAGGATACACCCTAAGGATCTCATCTTAACCAACTGTGCCTACAATGACTCTATTTCCAAATTAGATAGCCTTCCACAGTGCAGGATATTGAGACTTCAAAATGAATTTGAGGGTGACACAATTCAACCTATAACATAGCCCTCTTAATTTTTTTTCCTTTTATACCCAGTTCATTATGTTAATCTGGATCGAAAAGTTGGAATTTAATGAGACACCAGATTGTGTGGTAGGTTTTAGTTAAACAATGACAAAATGAAAGTGATGATTTGAAAAGATGAATTGACTAGGAAAATAAAATTAAATTAAAATAAAATACAATAAAGTCTATCATCAGTGTAATAGAGCCAATATAAGTTGAAAATAAGGTCTCTACTTTGACAGAAAATTAAAAGAGGAAAAACTTTCTTTTATAACTAATGAAGTTGTTTTAAAGAAAAACATACATAGAACAATATAAGTGACTCTCCATTTAACAAGCAGGTCAGAAGCTGTTTGATTTCTGTTCCTCTTTTTGTGCTCCTAAGTAGAGAGATAACAGAAGGGTCAGAGCACCACAGGTCAGGACAAACACAGTAGCAAACTAATGGGCAAATCTCAGGGAGATTGCATTATCAGAGCTGAGCCTGACTGGATGCCCAGAATGTTTTTCCCCTATATCATTACTATTTACTCCCACTCATGTTTTGACCTCTACAAAAATGTCACCTGATTAGAAAGCTTTCCATACCTAAAATAATGCACATCCATTATGTTTAATAGTCTCTCTCCTTCTCCTAGAACAGAAAGAAAATTCCATTCCTCTTTTATGCTCAGATCCCAATCATCTAGGAAAGTATCTAGAAATTATCAGGTGCCTACAATATTTGATGAAGAAGTGGCCTTTGCTACACAGCACTGACCAGATTGCAAAGGAATGGGCAGAAATCCAAGGCTTTCTTCATTAGCTACACTTTCTCATTTCATATATTCTCAGTTTTTTATTTCGTCTTACTCATTCTTCATTTCCTTCTCTTTTATTGACCCTTTGCTATCTTTCTATATTTTGATTCTCTTTGTGATGCTGTACCTCTCCCACACTTTTTTTTTTTTGGTAGGTAAGCTTTTAAAAAATGTGAATTTCACAAATGTTTTACAACATGGACATTTGCAGGTAAACTTGGCTTTGGAGGGTCAGTTCATATACATAAATAGGAAAAGTTTAATCCAACAAGAGGCAGAGAACATAGTAGTTAAGGGTTGATTACCCAATTTCATTTTCTAGCTTATAGAAGTGGTTTAGCCTTTAAACAATGACTTTACTATGCAGATCATCAACTTCCTCAAATGTAGAGCAAAGATCACATTATGATCTTATAGAATTCTCTTGAAGATTGTGTACTAATAAATTCATCCTGTATTTGTGTGTCACTTCCTGGTACCACAGCAAGCTTTCAAATGATGTTAGTTATTATTTTATCGAGATTTACAAAGAATACAGAGCAAGGAATTAACCAAATTCATAGTCCTTAATTAACCTGATGATCAAAGGATCATTCTTTCAATAAACAGCATAAAGAATTTATATTTCTCCTAATTTAGTTTGTTGTCCACTGAAATAATACTCTTCTGAAATGTAAACCTCATTTTAAATTTAGATTATTTTGATCATACTCCATTTAACAAGCAGGTCAGAAGCTGTTTGATTTCTGTTCCTCTTTTTGTGCTCCTAAGTAGAGAGATAACAGAAGGGTCAGAGCACCACAGGTCAGGACAAACACAGTAGCAAACTAATGGGCAAATCTCAGGGAGATTGCATTATCAGAGCTGAGCCTGACTGGATGCCCAGAATGTTTTTCCCCTATATCATTACTATTTACTCCCACTCATGTTTTGACCTCTACAAAAATGTCACCTGATTAGAAAGCTTTCCATACCTAAAATAATGCACATCCATTATGTTTAATAGTCTCTCTCCTTCTCCTAGAACAGAAAGAAAATTCCATTCCTCTTTTATGCTCAGATCCCAATCATCTAGGAAAGTATCTAGAAATTATCAGGTGCCTACAATATTTGATGAAGAAGTGGCCTTTGCTACACAGCACTGACCAGATTGCAAAGGAATGGGCAGAAATCCAAGGCTTTCTTCATTAGCTACACTTTCTCATTTCATATATTCTCAGTTTTTTATTTCGTCTTACTCATTCTTCATTTCCTTCTCTTTTATTGACCCTTTGCTATCTTTCTATATTTTGATTCTCTTTGTGATGCTGTACCTCTCCCACACTTTTTTTTTTTTGGTAGGTAAGCTTTTAAAAAATGTGAATTTCACAAATGTTTTACAACATGGACATTTGCAGGTAAACTTGGCTTTGGAGGGTCAGTTCATATACATAAATAGGAAAAGTTTAATCCAACAAGAGGCAGAGAACATAGTAGTTAAGGGTTGATTACCCAATTTCATTTTCTAGCTTATAGAAGTGGTTTAGCCTTTAAACAATGACTTTACTATGCAGATCATCAACTTCCTCAAATGTAGAGCAAAGATCACATTATGATCTTATAGAATTCTCTTGAAGATTGTGTACTAATAAATTCATCCTGTATTTGTGTGTCACTTCCTGGTACCACAGCAAGCTTTCAAATGATGTTAGTTATTATTTTATCGAGATTTACAAAGAATACAGAGCAAGGAATTAACCAAATTCATAGTCCTTAATTAACCTGATGATCAAAGGATCATTCTTTCAATAAACAGCATAAAGAATTTATATTTCTCCTAATTTAGTTTAATTAATGTAAATCATTGAAAGTCCAACCTTTACTGAAATAATACTCTTCTGAAATGTAAACCTCATTTTAAATTTAGATTATTTTGATCTAATGTTGTAGTAATTCACTTTAATAACCAACCTCATGGTCAGCCACAAAATATAGTTAATATTATGCCTTATTTTTTTAGTTTCAAGGATATAGAACATGGCAAGCAAATTTCAGTGGAGGGAAGCATCTACCATATTACTCTGCATTCTCAAAATACTTACAAACATATTTATACATTTTGAAATTTCCTTTATTTTTTCATCAAGACTGTCTATTTTACAGTATCTCTGTGGACAATGATTTAACTTAAAACTAGTGGTTAGGGCTTCCCTGATAGCTCAGTGGTAAAGAGTTTGCCTGCCAATGCAGGAGACACAGGTTTGATCCGTGTTCTGGAAAGATCCCAAATGCTGTAGAGCAACTAAGCCCATGAGCCACAACTATGGAGCCTGTGCTCTAGAGCTTCAGAGCTGTAAATACTGAGCCCATGTGCTGCAACTACTGAAGCCCATGTGCCCTAGATCCCAAGTTCTACAACAAGAGAAGTCACTGCAACAAGAAGCCTGCTCCCCTCAACTAGAGAGTAGCCCCCACTCCCTGCAACTAGAGAAGAGCCTGTGGCAGCACTGAAAACCCAGAAGAGCCCAAATTAAATAAATAAATATTTAAAGAAAAAACCTGTGGTTAAAGAATTCACTTTACAGCTACAATGAAAATTTAAACAGCAAATGTAAGTCTTACAATTTCAAAAAGAGTTATGTATTTGGTAGGAAGCCACAGATAGTATGAATATGTTATACATAACTCACACTGATGATAGAATTCACTTACTCAATAAATATTTTTGGAGTCTTGCTGGGCCAACATGTAAATTGCAGGAGATAACAGCTCTAAACAAGAGAAGGCCCCAAAGAATTACTGGGCTAGTATAGGAGCCCCCAAATTAAATAGCTCCTGAATAAATGAAGGGTTTCTTAAAATACTGGAGCTGGAACAGAAGAAAGGAAAAATAGAAGATTCGGAAATGAGTTATATATGCCACACTTAATAACACTGAAATGCAGATTATTTCATATGGATTTGGGACCATATAGAAGGCTTCCCAGGTAGCTCAGTTGGTAAAAAACTTGCCTGCGATGCAGGAGATGTAAGTTCGATACCCAGGTTGGGAAGATCCTCTGGAGAAGGAAATTGTTACCTACTCTAGTATTCTTGTCTGGAGAATCCCATGGACAGAGGAGCCTAGTGGACTCTAGTCCAAAGGGTTGCAAAGACTTGGACATGACTGAAGTAACTGAGAATACATGTATGGACAAGGACCATGAACATAAGTCTTTCCACTGCATTCTACATGAAACACCAGAGTGCTTACAAATAAAAAATGCTAGTAAAACCCAAAATCTCAATATGGGATGCTAAAAGTCATACTAAGAATATATGTTGGGACAAGTTCCAGAGACACAGATAAGACTTCTCTGAAACAATGGCATCTGAAGTTGAGTTAAAAGGAGCAGTTGGAGCTAGATAGAGAAGGCAGAAGAATACACCAGTCAGAGAGAGCAACAGGGTGTGAAATTACCTGGAGACAAGTTCAGTTTACTGTATTATTGGATTTGGGAAGAACAGCGCTAAGAGTTGAAGCTGGGAAGGTAAACAGGGCTCAGCTCATATCATGAAAAGCCATGTAGAGTTTGATTCTGGCAACATTGGGGAGCCAATAATATAGTTTATCAGAGATGTGACATGATCAGATTTGTACTTTAGAAGGAACATTTTGGCTACCGTGTGGGAAATGGATTTGATTTGCAAACACGACTGGAGACAGAGACACTAGTTGGAGGCTATTGGAACAGTTTGAGCCAGGAATGCTGGTGGTGTGGACTGAAGTGCTTCAGTGGAAACAGGAAAGAAATGGACCAAAGTGAATCATATTTAGGAGACAGTCCTGACACAATCTGGTGATGGATTAGATGTGGGAGACAAGAAAAATGAGAAAGCAGAGGAAGTCTGATGATACATCATTTCCTGGCTTGAAGAGATGGGTAGAGAACAGTGCCACTTTCCCTGAAGGAGTGAGAAGAGTCGAACATGCTAATCGAAGTTACAATTTAGCAATTCGTTGTCCCCATTCAATTTCTTTCATGGCATAATTCCACAGTTCTAAATTCAGCTTGAGGACATAATATGAAAGTTGTGACTCTACATAATACTTTGCCAAAGTCTAAGTAGCACATTTTTCACATTTTACTTTTCCAAAACCAGGATGCCTTATAACTGGTGCAAAACAAAGTTGCCAGGCAGTTGGCAGAGAAACTGTGTGAGGAATCTACCAGAGGGGCTATTCTGGCAGAGATCACACCCATGTGTGATGGCACTTCCCCTCCCTTATTGAGAGTGGTTAATAAGGAGGCATGTGTAAACTGAAAGTCATCCTGGAATTGCTACTGAAAGTGGGGGTCCAACTGCATGTCACACTAAAGCCAACAAAGAGGCAAGGTTGGTGGAAAGGAAACTTTGTTTTCTTCTCAAGGCTAGAAACCTTAAGGGCTTCTCAGGTGGTGTTAGTGATAAAGAACTCACCTGCAAATGCAGGAGACCTAAGAAATGGGTGAAATCCCTGGGTTGGGAAGTTCCTGTGGAGAAGGGCATGGTAGTATGAGTTAAAAGGAGGGGCTAGATAGAGAAGGCAGAAGAATACACCAGTCAGAGAGAGCAACAGGGTGTGAAATTACCTGGAGACAAGTTCAGTTTACTGTATTATTGGATTTGGGAAGAACAGCGCTAAGAGTTGAAGCTGGGAAGGTAAACAGGGCTCAGCTCATATCATGAAAAGCCATGTAGAGTTTGATTCTGGCAACATTGGGGAGCCAATAATATAGTTTATCAGAGATGTGACATGATCAGATTTGTACTTTAGAAGGAACATTTTGGCTACCGTGTGGGAAATGGATTTGATTTGCAAACACGACTGGAGACAGAGACACTAGTTGGAGGCTATTGGAACAGTTTGAGCCAGGAATGCTGGTGGTGTGGACTGAAGTGCTTCAGTGGAAACAGGAAAGAAATGGACCAAAGTGAATCATATTTAGGAGACAGTCCTGACACAATCTGGTGATGGATTAGATGTGGGAGACAAGAAAAATGAGAAAGCAGAGGAAGTCTGATGATACATCATTTCCTGGCTTGAAGAGATGGGTAGAGAACAGTGCCACTTTCCCTGAAGGAGTGAGAAGAGTCGAACATGCTAATCGAAGTTACAATTTAGCAATTCGTTGTCCCCATTCAATTTCTTTCATGGCATAATTCCACAGTTCTAAATTCAGCTTGAGGACATAATATGAAAGTTGTGACTCTACATAATACTTTGCCAAAGTCTAAGTAGCACATTTTTCACATTTTACTTTTCCAAAACCAGGATGCCTTATAACTGGTGCAAAACAAAGTTGCCAGGCAGTTGGCAGAGAAACTGTGTGAGGAATCTACCAGAGGGGCTATTCTGGCAGAGATCACACCCATGTGTGATGGCACTTCCCCTCCCTTATTGAGAGTGGTTAATAAGGAGGAATGTGTAAACTGAAAGTCATCCTGGAATTGCTACTGAAAGTGGGGTCCAACTGCATGTCACACTAAAGCCAACAAAGAGGCAAGGTTGGTGGAAAGGAAACTTTGTTTTCTTCTCAAGGCTAGAAACCTTAAGGGCTTCTCAGGTGGTGTTAGTGATAAAGAACTCACCTGCAAATGCAGGAGACCTAAGAAATGGGTGAAATCCCTGGGTTGGGAAGTTCCTGTGGAGAAGGGCATGGCAACCCACTCTATTATCCTTGCCTAGGAAATCCCACGGGTAGAGGAGGTTGGTGGGCGATAGTCCACTGGGTTGCAAAGAGTGGGACTTGACTGAAGTGACTTAGCACATAAGCACAATCTGGAGGCAGGGCAGACTCCTGCCTAAAGGATGCCTCCCCCCAACTAATAATCAGTCCACAAGAGCTTTTAGAAGTGAAGAGAGGGAGACACAGAAACAGCACGGTCTGTTCTGACAGTCATCTTGAAATCAATCATCAGTAGTCTGACCAGCGTCATCTAGATTGCTTTAATTATAGATAATCATCTTCCAGCATTGGTTTGTTTCCTATCTTGAGGCCAGTTCTTGGAACTGCAGAGGCTTATGTCAAGGTTACTGTCTGGTCATCATGTAGTTAATTTCTTCCAGTTCAGGTGTCTGGTGGCTGGAGGGGTGAGGGTGGATGAGTCTCTATAAGACAGCTCAAAGGATATGACTCAGAATATGGTCTGTGGTTCTGAAGAGGAACTAAAGTACCTTGGCTATGCTTAAGGACTAATCTATAGTTAGCTCGTCTTGCTAATAGATTTTCCTTTGTTTCTGCATTTTCACACTTCTCTGATTAAACTTACTCTTTGGCTCTAGTTTTTCCACAGCAGACAACAGGGGAGTACATAATAGCTTCTGACTCAAAAACTTGAAGCTAAGCACATTTTTCACATTTTACTTTTCCAAAACCAGGATGCCTTATAACTGGTGCAAAACAAAGTTGCCAGGCAGTTGGCAGAGAAACTGTGTGAGGAATCTACCAGAGGGGCTATTCTGGCAGAGATCACACCCATGTGTGATGGCACTTCCCCTCCCTTATTGAGAGTGGTTAATAAGGAGGCATGTGTAAACTGAAAGTCATCCTGGAATTGCTACTGAAAGTGGGGGTCCAACTGCATGTCACACTAAAGCCAACAAAGAGGCAAGGTTGGTGGAAAGGAAACTTTGTTTTCTTCTCAAGGCTAGAAACCTTAAGGGCTTCTCAGGTGGTGTTAGTGATAAAGAACTCACCTGCAAATGCAGGAGACCTAAGAAATGGGTGAAATCCCTGGGTTGGGAAGTTCCTGTGGAGAAGGGCATGGCAACCCACTCTATTATCCTTGCCTAGGAAATCCCACGGGTAGAGGAGGTTGGTGGGCGATAGTCCACTGGGTTGCAAAGAGTGGGACTTGACTGAAGTGACTTAGCACATAAGCACAATCTGGAGGCAGGGCAGACTCCTGCCTAAAGGATGCCTCCCCCCAACTAATAATCAGTCCACAAGAGCTTTTAGAAGTGAAGAGAGGGAGACACAGAAACAGCACGGTCTGTTCTGACAGTCATCTTGAAATCAATCATCAGTAGTCTGACCAGCGTCATCTAGATTGCTTTAATTATAGATAATCATCTTCCAGCATTGGTTTGTTTCCTATCTTGAGGCCAGTTCTTGGAACTGCAGAGGCTTATGTCAAGGTTACTGTCTGGTCATCATGTAGTTAATTTCTTCCAGTTCAGGTGTCTGGTGGCTGGAGGGGTGAGGGTGGATGAGTCTCTATAAGACAGCTCAAAGGATATGACTCAGAATATGGTCTGTGGTTCTGAAGAGGAACTAAAGTACCTTGGCTATGCTTAAGGACTAATCTATAGTTAGCTCGTCTTGCTAATAGATTTTCCTTTGTTTCTGCATTTTCACACTTCTCTGATTAAACTTACTCTTTGGCTCTAGTTTTTCCACAGACAAAAGGCAGGCTGAGTACATTGGAGGAAGTACCATAGCTTGCTGCTCCATTTCAGAATCACTCAGAATGGCCTCCACTTGAAGAGGAAGTGGTAGGAGTTCCATTTGCGTTCCTGAATGAAGGCTACCACAGGAGGCCAAACTCGTCCATGGAAACCAGGGAATGTTTCCTTCTGCAAAGCATTTCTCTTCTTTGGAAAAAGGGAGTGAAATTATAAACTTCTTTTTTTTTAATTGAAGTATAGCTGATTAACAATGTTAGTTTCTGGTTTGGAGCAAAGTGATTCAGTTTTATACATATGTAAAGATATTTATTACAGCATATTGAATATAATTCAATAAAAGCCCTGTGCTATACAATATGGCCATGTTATCTATTTTATATATTGTAATTTGCATGAAGTTATAGGCTTCTTAATCTGAGATTTAAAATGAACATTTTATATACAAAACAGAACTAGACCCCTAGACATTGAAAACAAACCTATGATTACCAGAGGGGAAAGGGGTTAATAAATGAAGAGTTTGGGATTAATAAATACAGACTACTATATATAACCAAACTGATCACATGGATCACAGCCTTGAACTCAATGAAACTATGAGCCATGCCAAGAAGAATCACCCAAGATGGATGGGTCATGGTGGAGAGTTGTGACAAAACGTGGTCCACTGGAGAAGGGAATGGCAAATGACTTCAACGTTCTTGCCTTGAGAACACCATGAACAGTATGAAAAGGTAAAAAGATACGGTAGGTGTCCAATATGCTACTGGAAGAGAGCAAAGAAATAGCTCTATAAGAAATGAAAATGCTGAGCCAAAGCAGAAACAATGCCCAGTTGTGGATGTGTCTGTTGGTGAAAGTAAAGTAAAGCACAATATTGCATAGGAACCTGGAATGTTAGCCATTAATCAAGGTAAACTGGATGTGGTCAAACAGGATATGGCAAGAGTGAACATTGACACGTTAATAATCAGTGAACTAAAATGGACAGGAATAGGCAAATTTCATTCAGATGACCTTTATATCTACTACTGTGGGCAAGAATCCTTAGAGGAAATGAAGTAGCCAAGAAAAGAGTTCAGAATGCAGTAGTTGCATGCAATCTCAAAAATAACAATGTTCTCAGTTCATTTCCAAGGCAAATCATTCAGTATCACAGTAATCCAAGTCTATGCCTCAACCGTAAATGCTAAAGAAGCTGATATTGAACAGTTCTATGAAGACGTACAAGATCATCTGGATTAATACCAAAAAAAAAGACATCCTTTTCATCACTGGGGACTGTAATGCAAAAATGGGCAGTCAAGAGATACCTGGAGTAACAGGCAAGCTTGGCCTTGGAGTACAAAATGAAGCTTGGCAAAGGGAAATAGAACACACTGGTCATAGCAAACACCCTCTTCCAACAACACAAGAGACAACTCTACACATGGACATCATTAGATGGTCAATCCCGAAATCAGGTTAATTACATTCTTTGTAGCCCAAGATGGAGAAGCTCTATACAGTCAGCAAAAACCAGATTGGCAGCTGACTGTGGTTCAGATCGTGAACTCCTTATTGCAGAATGCAGACTTAAATTGAAGAAGGTAGGGAAAACCACTAGGCCATTCAGGTTTGACTAAATCAAATCCCATACAATTATACAGTGGAAATGATGTTCATTATTAGAGAAATGCAAATCAAAACTACAATGAGATAATACCTCATACCAGTTCAAATGGCCATCGCCAAATGTCTACAAACAATAAATGCTGGAGAGGGTTTAGAGAAAGGGGAACACTCTTGAAGTGTTGGGGTTAATGTAAATTGATACAGCCACTATGGAAGACAGTATGGAGAGTCCCTAAAAAAAAAAAAAAAAAAAAAAACTAGGAATAAAATCACCCAGCAATCACATTACTAGGTATATACACTGAGGTACTGAGGTAACTCAAATCAAAAAAAACACAGGTACCCCAATGTTCATTGCAGCACTTTTTACAACAGCCAGAACACAGAATCTAAATGTTCATAAACAGATGAATGGATAAAAAAGCTATGGTGCATATACACAATGGAATATTACTAAGCCATAAAAAGGAATGCATCTGAGTCAATTCTAAACAGGTGGATGAACCTAGAGTCTATTATACAGAGTGAAGTAAGTCAGAAAGATAAGTATCATATACTAACACATGTATATGGAATCTAGAAAGATAGTACTGACGAATTCATCTGAAGGGCAGCAATGGAGACAGAGACAAAGAGAACAGACCTGTGGACACAGGATGGGGAATGAAAAAGGAGAGGGTGAGATGTGTAGACAGAGTAATATGGACACTTACATAAAATAACATATGTAAAATAGATAGCCAATGGGAATGTGCTGTAGGACTCAGGGAACTCAAACAGGGGCTCTGTTACAACCTAGAGGGATGGGATGTGGAGGGAGATGGGAGGGAAGTTCAAGAGGGAGGGGACATATGCATACCGATGGCTGATTCATGTTGATATTCAGCAGAAAACAACAAAATTCTGTAACTCAATTATCCATCCATTTAAAAAATAAATTAATTTTTAAAAAATCTATGTGTTTTATTTATTTTCTGTCCATTCCATTAAGATGGTCTCAGATGATGATTAGCAGCTGACTGTGGTTCAGATCGTGAACTCCTTATTGCAGAATGCAGACTTAAATTGAAGAAGGTAGGGAAAACCACTAGGCCATTCAGGTTTGACTAAATCAAATCCCATACAATTATACAGTGGAAATGATGTTCATTATTAGAGAAATGCAAATCAAAACTACAATGAGATAATACCTCATACCAGTTCAAATGGCCATCGCCAAATGTCTACAAACAATAAATGCTGGAGAGGGTTTAGAGAAAGGGGAACACTCTTGAAGTGTTGGGGTTAATGTAAATTGATACAGCCACTATGGAAGACAGTATGGAGAGTCCCTAAAAAAAATAAAAAAAAAACTAGGAATAAAATCACCCAGCAATCACATTACTAGGTATATACACTGAGGTACTGAGGTAACTCAAATCAAAAAAAACACAGGTACCCCAATGTTCATTGCAGCACTTTTTACAACAGCCAGAACACAGAATCTAAATGTTCATAAACAGATGAATGGATAAAAAAGCTATGGTGCATATACACAATGGAATATTACTAAGCCATAAAAAGGAATGCATCTGAGTCAATTCTAAACAGGTGGATGAACCTAGAGTCTATTATACAGAGTGAAGTAAGTCAGAAAGATAAGTATCATATACTAACACATGTATATGGAATCTAGAAAGATAGTACTGACGAATTCATCTGAAGGGCAGCAATGGAGACAGAGACAAAGAGAACAGACCTGTGGACACAGGATGGGGAATGAAAAAGGAGAGGGTGAGATGTGTAGACAGAGTAATATGGACACTTACATAAAATAACATATGTAAAATAGATAGCCAATGGGAATGTGCTGTAGGACTCAGGGAACTCAAACAGGGGCTCTGTTACAACCTAGAGGGATGGGATGTGGAGGGAGATGGGAGGGAAGTTCAAGAGGGAGGGGACATATGCATACCGATGGCTGATTCATGTTGATATTCAGCAGAAAACAACAAAATTCTGTAACTCAATTATCCATCCATTTAAAAAATAAATTAATTTTTAAAAAATCTATGTGTTTTATTTATTTTCTGTCCATTCCATTAAGATGGTCTCAGATGATGGATTAGCAGTGACTTAACAGCACTGTTTCCAAAGCCTACAGTATAGCACCAGACACATGTTAGGTGCTCAAACTTTACATATGTGATTCACTGGAGTGTCCTGTCAAATACGTTACTTAAGGTAAGTAATGATTATATTCCTGGAAGAAAGAGTCATTACAAAGAAATATGCTTCTAAAACAATACTTACATTTGGACAAGCAAATATTGGAAAGAGCTGAACAATCTTGGAAATAATCAACCATAGTCATATGAAGATTAGTAATGATAATTTTATTCTGCTGTTGCCTTGTTTATATTTGAGAAGGCATTTCAATATTTAGTTTTTCTATTTTGCTTCTGGTCTTAAACTTGCTTTTAACCCCACCAATACTCTACATTTCTTATCAGTATTTATATAATTCCTTAGCAGTAAACTAAAATTGTTTCTGATGCTTAACAAGTTGTTGGTTAATTTAAATGATGGGCTTATATAAAATGCTGTCATTTTCATTTACAAGGATTCCCTAGATTCAAAGAGTTCTTTACTAATGGCTTCTTGGAAAGAATTGTCTCTTCTCTAACTTTGAAAAGGAGTGATTTCTAAGCAGAATAAGTACGGCATTCATATACAAATAAATAATATACTTATATAGAGAAAAACAATTTCAGGAAATACAAAAAAAATATGAGAGCAGTAGAAAAAAATGAGTCAGGGCTATGACAATGTCTGACTTTATAAATTAGCCTGAACTAGAAAAGCTCCATTAAGTGGTTTGCTGAAGATGGAAAGCTGGATATGAAGAAGATACTGAATAAATTATGTAATTGGATTTAACTGAATAAAAATTTATAAAATTTTATTAATTTGAATGAAGATTAAAAACAACTATTCTTCTTGACTTCTGCCACATGAATCCACGATAAATATAAAACTAAAAATGGATGATGTTGTGCTTACTGCTATGGAGAATTTTTAAAAGTGCTAAGATATGTATCCTACTTTCAGTAATAGTAGATTCATGAATATGATCAAGGGCAGCATGCAAGGGGGAAATATTTAAATATCAGGAGGGTTCAGAGATAGGGAATTGCTTCTAACTGGAATGACTAGAATATGTTTTACCAAGCAAACAAAATTGATTCTGCACTGGGAAGGATGAGTAAGGTTTTGTCATTTTGCTATGGGCAACAAAGTATTCTGGATAAATAATGATACATAACTGGAAAACAACATATAGATAGATAGATAGGTAGATAGATCTGTGAACATTCTACTTGTTGAAATCTGAGGATTGGGAAAGAGTACATAGGAGATTGGGAAAGACTCTAATCAACCATAGTCATATGAAGATTAGTAATGATAATTTTATTCTGCTGTTGCCTTGTTTATATTTGAGAAGGCATTTCAATATTTAGTTTTTCTATTTTGCTTCTGGTCTTAAACTTGCTTTTAACCCCACCAATACTCTACATTTCTTATCAGTATTTATATAATTCCTTAGCAGTAAACTAAAATTGTTTCTGATGCTTAACAAGTTGTTGGTTAATTTAAATGATGGGCTTATATAAAATGCTGTCATTTTCATTTACAAGGATTCCCTAGATTCAAAGAGTTCTTTACTAATGGCTTCTTGGAAAGAATTGTCTCTTCTCTAACTTTGAAAAGGAGTGATTTCTAAGCAGAATAAGTACGGCATTCATATACAAATAAATAATATACTTATATAGAGAAAACAATTTCAGGAAATACAAAAAAATATGAGAGCAGTAGAAAAAATGAGTCAGGGCTATGACAATGTCTGACTTTATAAATTAGCCTGAACTAGAAAAGCTCCATTAAGTGGTTTGCTGAAGATGGAAAGCTGGATATGAAGAAGATACTGAATAAATTATGTAATTGGATTTAACTGAATAAAAATTTATAAAATTTTATTAATTTGAATGAAGTTTAAAAAACAACTATTCTTCTTGACTTCTGCCACATGAATCCACGATAAATATAAAACTAAAAATGGATGATGTTGTGCTTACTGCTATGGAGAATTTTTAAAAGTGCTAAGATATGTATCCTACTTTCAGTAATAGTAGATTCATGAATATGATCAAGGGCAGCATGCAAGGGGGAAATATTTAAATATCAGGAGGGTTCAGAGATAGGGAATTGCTTCTAACTGGAATGACTAGAATATGTTTTACCAAGCAAACAAAATTGATTCTGCACTGGGAAGGATGAGTAAGGTTTTGTCATTTTGCTATGGGCAACAAAGTATTCTGGATAAATAATGATACATAACTGGAAAACAACATATAGATAGATAGATAGGTAGATAGATCTGTGAACATTCTACTTGTTGAAATCTGAGGATTGGGAAAGAGTACATAGGGAGATAGGCTTCCCAAGTAGCACTGGTGGTAAAGAACCTGCCTGCCCATGCAGGAGAAATAAGAGATGTAGATTTGATTCCTGGGTTGGGATGATCCCCTAGGGAGGCAATACTAGAAATTCTGTATGCAACAAAATCATATAAACATGGAGGGGAAATAGACTTTTATGTTGACAGTGATGGAAAAGTAGTGCATTTTCTTTTTTCCACAAGAGCCTGATATGATCATTGCTGTGTTTTAGGGGTACATATCTGATATGAGTGAGTATGAAAAATAGGAAAAGACAGTTAGTTTGGAAATGATTTTCAAGGTCCAGACAAAAGCTAATAGAGAAACTTATGAAGTAGAAATTTAGTCACCTAGGATAATAATCTAGGAACTAAAGCTGATATGGAAAAGTACTTATGAAGGATAACAAAAGGGCAAAACACAAAGCAATTTATGTAATTATTGTTATGACAATGCTTGAAACTATAATAAAATTATTACATTCACGGAGTATATACATATACATAAACATATTGCAGATTTTCTCTCAATTGAGATGTGTTTGATTTTGTCTTTTTTTGTTTGTTTTTTATTATTCTTTATTTTAAAGGTTTTACAGAGTTTTGTTGTTCACAGACATGTATGTTCCCAGATCAGTCATATGCATATCCATGGTCCCCACCCCCCCAGTTACCCCCATCCCACCCCTCCGGACCATCACTTCATGCCATTGTAAGCACTCCTACTCCAATAGCTATCTTTTCCATACATTACAGTATAGGTTTCCATGTTACTCCCTCCCTGCCCCCCCTTCCCCACAATGTCCCTATGTCTATACTCTGTCTGTTTCAAAACGTGGGGCTAATGGAGAATTTTTAAAAGTGCTAAGATATGTATCCTACTTTCAGTAATAGTAGATTCATGAATATGATCAAGGGCAGCATGCAAGGGGGAAATATTTAAATATCAGGAGGGTTCAGAGATAGGGAATTGCTTCTAACTGGAATGACTAGAATATGTTTTACCAAGCAAACAAAATTGATTCTGCACTGGGAAGGATGAGTAAGGTTTTGTCATTTTGCTATGGGCAACAAAGTATTCTGGATAAATAATGATACATAACTGGAAAACAACATATAGATAGATAGATAGGTAGATAGATCTGTGAACATTCTACTTGTTGAAATCTGAGGATTGGGAAAGAGTACATAGGGAGATAGGCTTCCCAAGTAGCACTGGTGGTAAAGAACCTGCCTGCCCATGCAGGAGAAATAAGAGATGTAGATTTGATTCCTGGGTTGGGATGATCCCCTAGGGAGGCAATACTAGAAATTCTGTATGCAACAAAATCATATAAACATGGAGGGGAAATAGACTTTTATGTTGACAGTGATGGAAAAGTAGTGCATTTTCTTTTTTCCACAAGAGCCTGATATGATCATTGCTGTGTTTTAGGGATACATATCTGATATGAGTGAGTATGAAAAATAGGAAAAGACAGTTAGTTTGGAAATGATTTTCAAGGTCCAGACAAAAGCTAATAGAGAAACTTATGAAGTAGAAATTTAGTCACCTAGGATAATAATCTAGGAACTAAAGCTGATATGGAAAAGTACTTATGAAGGATAACAAAAGGGCAAAACACAAAGCAATTTATGTAATTATTGTTATGACAATGCTTGAAACTATAATAAAATTATTACATTCACGGAGTATATACATATACATAAACATATTGCAGATTTTCTCTCAATTGAGATGTGTTTGATTTTGTCTTTTTTTGTTTGTTTTTTATTATTCTTTATTTTAAAGGTTTTACAGAGTTTTGTTGTTCACAGACATGTATGTTCCCAGATCAGTCATATGCATATCCATGGTCCCCACCCCCCCAGTTACCCCCATCCCACCCCTCCGGACCATCACTTCATGCCATTGTAAGCACTCCTACTCCAATAGCTATCTTTTCCATACATTACAGTATAGGTTTCCATGTTACTCCCTCCATGCCTCCCTCTCCCTATTTCTTCCCCACAATGTCCCTATGTCTATACTCTGTCTGTTTTTCCGTGAGTTCACTGTGTGTGTTATCAAGACCTTCCTACTAGATTCCATATATGTGTGTTAGTATACTGTATTTGTCTTTCTCTTTTTGACTTACTTCACTTTTTATGATAGGTTCTAGAGCCAGTCACTTCATTAGGACTGAGTCTTCTGCATTTCTTTTAACAGCTGAGTAGTATTCCATTGTGTATATGTACCAGAGCTTCTGTATCCATTCATTCGTCGATTTTGTCTTTTGATGATTAGAATAGGATTATGGCTTTTTAGAAGCACCACAAAATTCAATGTAATTTTCATTGCATTGTATCAAGAACACTGTTATAGGCTGCATGGTGTCCTCCTCAAAGAATTTTAAATGCTAACCCTCAGTACCTCAAAATGTGATCTTATCTGGAAATGGATTTTTGCACACATTATTAGTTAAAAGGAGGCCATACATACATGTCATATATATATATCATTTATGTCATATGTATCCAACTAAAAAAGCTCCTAATAACCATATGTGGAAGAACTTGAGTCATAGAATAATGTACTACTGAATTATAACCAAAAAATATAAAATAATTTCCATGAGTCCATAGTGGTATAACTACTTAAATGAATGAATGAATTAAATGACGGAGCTTTAACAATCTCTCATGCAGAAGAATTCCACATAATTTGTGTGTACACCACACCTTCAAGGAGGTAAAACATAACTCCCCATTCCTTGAGCAGGGGTTGTGGATAGTGACTATTGCAGTAGATTACAGAAAGTATATAGCATAGAAAAGGGCAAGAACAGTAATTTATCACTGAGGAACCTAACGCTGTCTGAGCCTGGCCATCAACAATGATATTGATGTGAATAGTATGTACCCAGATTACTTTCCTTGAACTGTTGTAACAACCAACCATAAATTGGATGGTTTAAATAACATAAATGAATGATATCACAGTTAAGTCTACAATCAAGGTATAACAGGGCCATGCTCTCTCACAAGCTCTAGGGCAGAATCTGTTCCATGGTTTTCTCTTGGGTTCTGAGAGTCCCACCAACCCTTGATATTCCTTGGTGTGCAGTTGCTTAACTGCGATCATTGCTTCCACAAACACATGGCCTTATTTCTTCCCCACAATGTCCCTATGTCTATACTCTGTCTGTTTTTCCGTGAGTTCACTGTGTGTGTTATCAAGACCTTCCTACTAGATTCCATATATGTGTGTTAGTATACTGTATTTGTCTTTCTCTTTTTGACTTACTTCACTTTTTATGATAGGTTCTAGAGCCAGTCACTTCATTAGGACTGAGTCTTCTGCATTTCTTTTAACAGCTGAGTAGTATTCCATTGTGTATATGTACCAGAGCTTCTGTATCCATTCATTCGTCGATTTTGTCTTTTGATGATTAGAATAGGATTATGGCTTTTTAGAAGCACCACAAAATTCAATGTAATTTTCATTGCATTGTATCAAGAACACTGTTATAGGCTGCATGGTGTCCTCCTCAAAGAATTTTAAATGCTAACCCTCAGTACCTCAAAATGTGATCTTATCTGGAAATGGATTTTTGCACACATTATTAGTTAAAAGGAGGCCATACATACATGTCATATATATATATCATTTATGTCATATGTATCCAACTAAAAAAGCTCCTAATAACCATATGTGGAAGAACTTGAGTCATAGAATAATGTACTACTGAATTATAACCAAAAAATATAAAATAATTTCCATGAGTCCATAGTGGTATAACTACTTAAATGAATGAATGAATTAAATGACGGAGCTTTAACAATCTCTCATGCAGAAGAATTCCACATAATTTGTGTGTACACCACACCTTCAAGGAGGTAAAACATAACTCCCCATTCCTTGAGCAGGGGTTGTGGATAGTGACTATTGCAGTAGATTACAGAAAGTATATAGCATAGAAAAGGGCAAGAACAGTAATTTATCACTGAGGAACCTAACGCTGTCTGAGCCTGGCCATCAACAATGATATTGATGTGAATAGTATGTACCCAGATTACTTTCCTTGAACTGTTGTAACAACCAACCATAAATTGGATGGTTTAAATAACATAAATGAATGATATCACAGTTAAGTCTACAATCAAGGTATAACAGGGCCATGCTCTCTCACAAGCTCTAGGGCAGAATCTGTTCCATGGTTTTCTCTTGGGTTCTGAGAGTCCCACCAACCCTTGATATTCCTTGGTGTGCAGTTGCTTAACTGCGATCATTGCTTCCACAAACACATGGCCTTATTTCTGTGTCTTCACAGGCTCTGTTCTTATCAGGACACCAGGCATCTTGTATCAGGAGCCTACCCTATTCTGGTATGACCTTATTTTGGCACATTACATCTTCAACAACATTTTTTTCCCAAAAAGTTCATATATCGAGTTACTGAGAGTTAGAATCTCATATATCCTTTGTTTGGAGGAGGTCTACAACCCATAACATGCCATAATATTATAGATGAACATGGCACTTTACTTCTGTGGCTTCCTCATAAAACAATGTAATTCCATTTTAACTATAAAAAATAATCAGACAAATACCAATTGAGGAATCATTTACAAAATGCTTGCCCAATACTCCTTAAGATTACCAAGGCCATAAAAAACAGTCTGAGAAACTGTCAACCAAAAGCTGCTTAAGGAGATTCCATAAGTCAGCGTAATGTGATGTCCTGATAAGACCCTGGAACAGAAAAGGAAAATCTGTAACCACCAAGGAAACCTAACTGAAATATGGGCTTTAGCTAATCAACGTATCAATGTGTGAGCATGCTTGGTTGTGTCTGACTCTTGTGTTCCCATGGACTGTAGCTGCCTGGCTCCTCTGTCCATGGGATTTCCCAGGAAAGAATATTGGACTGGGTTGCCAGTTCTGCCTCCAGGGGATCTTTCTGACCAAGGGATTGAATCTGAATGTCCTGCATCTCCTGCAGGCAGATTCTTTATGGCTGAGCCACTGAGGAAGCCCCCAATGTATCAATATTATATCATTAATTGCAATAAATGCACAAGAATTAATGTAAAATCTTATTAATAGGAGAAATTGAATGCAGGACATATGGGGATTCTCTATTTTTTTCCTGTAAATATAAAGCTGTTCTAATATTAAATGTTTATTTAAAAATGCATTTCCTATTGCAATTAGAAATGAGGTAACACATGTAAATGATTTGCATAATGTATTGTATATAACAGATGCTACACGGTAGCTATTATTTATATTTGCAAATATTAACATAAATGTTGGATAACAATTATTAATAACAAATGAAATAAATCCATATTTGCAATGTCAGCCTCCTCCTCCCTGTTTTTAACATTGCATGCTAAATGTGTAGATCCTGCTGGGATCTACAATGATTGAACGTGATTTAGCAAATTCATAATTTGTGCTAGTTTTCAGATTGCTATTGTCAAACTTAATAGTTTAAGTAAAAGTTCTGTCTTCATTATAATACATGGAAATGAAGTAGAATTATATAAATGCATTACATTCAATAATATTTTACATTTCTGGGTAGAGAGACAAACTCAATTTCCATATGATAAATGGTTTTGAGTCAGGCAGGCACCCTTTGCTGCCATGATTGCACCTGGACAAATACCTCTTCAAGCAGCAGAACACAAAGACATTATAACTCATACATTATGATCAAGTTGGGTTCATCCCAGGCATGCAAGGCTTCTTCAACATCCGCAAATCAATCAACGTGATACACCATATCAACAAGTTGAAAGACAAAAATCACATGATCATTTCAATAGACGCAGAAAAAGCCTTTGACAAAGTACAACATCCATTTATGATCAAAACTCTTCAGAAAATGGGCATAGAAGGAACCTATCTCAACATAATAAAAGCCATCTATGAGAAGCCTACAGCGGACATTATTGTTAATGGTGCTGGCTTCTGTCCATGGGGACTCTTGTGTTCCCATGGACTGTAGCTGCCTGGCTCCCCTGTCCATGGGATTTCCCAGGAAAGAATATTGGACTGGGTTGCCAGTTCTGCCTCCAGGGGATCTTTCTGACCAAGGGATTGAATCTGAATGTCCTGCATCTCCTGCAGGCAGATTCTTTATGGCTGAGCCACTGAGGAAGCACCCAATGTATCAATATTATATCATTAATTGCAATAAATGCACAAGAATTAATGTAAAATCTTATTAATAGGAGAAATTGAATGCAGGACATATGGGGATTCTCTATTTTTTCCTGTAAATATAAAGCTGTTCTAATATTAAATGTTTTTTTAAAAAATGCATTTCCTATTGCAATTAGAAATGAGGTAACACATGTAAATTATTTGCATAATGTATTGTATATAACAGATGCTACACGGTAGCTATTATTTATATTTGCAAATATTAACATAAATGTTGGATAACAATTATTAATAACAAATGAAATAAATCCATATTTGCAATGTCAGCCTCCTCCTCCCTGTTTTTAACATTGCATGCTAAATGTGTAGATCCTGCTGGGATCTACAATGATTGAACGTGATTTAGCAAATTCATAATTTGTGCTAGTTTTCAGATTGCTATTGTCAAACTTAATAGTTTAAGTAAAAGTTCTGTCTTCATTATAATACATGGAAATGAAGTAGAATTATATAAATGCATTACATTCAATAATATTTTACATTTCTGGGTAGAAAACAAACTCAATTTCCATATGATAAATGGTTTTGAGTCAGGCAGGCACCCTTTGCTGCCATGATTGCACCTGGACAAATACCTCTTCAAGCAGCAGAACACAAAGACATTATAACTCATACATTATGATCAAGTTGGGTTCATCCCAGGCATGCAAGGCTTCTTCAACATCCGCAAATCAATCAACGTGATACACCATATCAACAAGTTGAAAGACAAAAATCACATGATCATTTCAATAGACGCAGAAAAAGCCTTTGACAAAGTACAACATCCATTTATGATCAAAACTCTTCAGAAAATGGGCATAGAAGGAACCTATCTCAACATAATAAAAGCCATCTATGAGAAGCCTACAGCGGACATTATTGTTAATGGTGAAAAACTGAAAGCATTCCCTTTAAGATCAGGAACAAGACAGGGGTGCCCACTTTCACCACTACTATTCAACATAGTCCTGGAAGTCCTAGCAACAGCAATAAGAGAGGAGAAAGAAATCAAAGGAATCCAGATTGGAAAGGAAGAAGTCAAACTCTCTCTATTCGCAGACGACATGACATTATACATAGAAAATCCCAAAGACACGGTTACAAAGCTACTAGAGCTAATCAATGAATTCAGCAAAGTTGCAGGATATAAAGTCAACACACAGAAGTCACTGGCATTCCTATACACAAACAATGAAAAATCAGAAAATGAAATCAAAGAGGCAATTCCCTTCACCATTGCAACCAAAAGAATCAAATATCTAGGAATAAACCTACCCAAAGAAACAAAAGAATTGTACACAGAAAATTACAAGACACTCATGAGAGACATTAAAGAAGACTTAAACAGATGGAGAGATATTCCATGTTCCTGGATTGGAAGAATCAATATTGTGAAAATGACCATACTTCCAAATATCATCTACAGATTCAATGCAATACCTATTCAACTACCACTGACATTTTTCACAGAACTAGACCAAATAATAACACAGTTCATATGGAAACACAAAAGACCTCGAATAGCCAAAGCAATCCTGAGGAAAAAGAATGGAGTTGGAGGGATCAGCCTCCCTAACTTCAGACTCTACTACAAAGCAACAGTTATCAAGACAGTATGGTACTGGCACAAAAACAGAACTGTAGATCAATGGAACAAGACTGAGAACCCAGAGATCAACCCACGCACCTATGGGTACCTTATTTTTGATAAAGGAGGAGAAACTATAAAATGGGACAAAGACAGCCTCTTTAACAAGTGGTGCTGGGAGAATTGGACAGCTACATGCAAAAAAATGAAGTTGGAACATTCCCTGACACCATACACTAAGATCAACTCAAAATGGATTAAAGACCTCAATGTAAGACCAGAAACCATCAAACTCTTAGAGGAGAACATAGGCAAAACCCTCAAGGACATCAATCAAAGCAAGATCTTCTCTGACCTACCAACTAAAATAGCAGAACTGAAAAGAAAAATGAACATATGGGACCTTATGAAACTTAAAAGCTTTTGTACAGCAAAAGAAATTACAAAAAAGTTCAACAGACACCCCACAGAGTGGGAGAAAATCATAGCAAATGAAACAACAACAATAAGAAGAGAAAGAAATCAAAGGAATCCAGATTGGAAAGGAAGAAGTCAAACTCTCTCTATTCGCAGACGACATGACATTATACATAGAAAATCCCAAAGACACGGTTACAAAGCTACTAGAGCTAATCAATGAATTCAGCAAAGTTGCAGGATATAAAGTCAACACACAGAAGTCACTGGCATTCCTATACACAAACAATGAAAAATCAGAAAATGAAATCAAAGAGGCAATTCCCTTCACCATTGCAACCAAAAGAATCAAATATCTAGGAATAAACCTACCCAAAGAAACAAAAGAATTGTACACAGAAAATTACAAGACACTCATGAGAGACATTAAAGAAGACTTAAACAGATGGAGAGATATTCCATGTTCCTGGATTGGAAGAATCAATATTGTGAAAATGACCATACTTCCAAATATCATCTACAGATTCAATGCAATACCTATTCAACTACCACTGACATTTTTCACAGAACTAGACCAAATAATAACACAGTTCATATGGAAACACAAAAGACCTCGAATAGCCAAAGCAATCCTGAGGAAAAAGAATGGAGTTGGAGGGATCAGCCTCCCTAACTTCAGACTCTACTACAAAGCAACAGTTATCAAGACAGTATGGTACTGGCACAAAAACAGAACTGTAGATCAATGGAACAAGATTGAGAACCCAGAGATCAACCCACGCACCTATGGGTACCTTATTTTTGATAAAGGAGGAGAAACTATAAAATGGGACAAAGACAGCCTCTTTAACAAGTGGTGCTGGGAGAATTGGACAGCTACATGCAAAAAAATGAAGTTGGAACATTCCCTGACACCATACACTAAGATCAACTCAAAATGGATTAAAGACCTCAATGTAAGACCAGAAACCATCAAACTCTTAGAGGAGAACATAGGCAAAACCCTCAAGGACATCAATCAAAGCAAGATCTTCTCTGACCTACCAACTAAAATAGCAGAACTGAAAAGAAAAATGAACATATGGGACCTTATGAAACTTAAAAGCTTTTGTACAGCAAAAGAAATTACAAAAAAGTTCAACAGACACCCCACAGAGTGGGAGAAAATCATAGCAAATGAAACAACAGACAAAGAATTAATCTCCAAAATCTACAAGCAACTCAGACAACTCAGCACAGGGAAAATGAGCAGCCCAATCAAAAAATGGGAAAAAGATCTAAAGAGACGCCTCTCCAAAGAGGACATACAGATGGCCCAAAAGCACATGAAACGATGTTCAGCCTCGCTTATTATTAGAGAAATGCAAATTAAAACCACAATGAGATACCACCTCACACCTGTCAGAATGGCCATCATCAACAAATCGACAGACAACAAATGCTGGAGAGGGTGTGGAGAAAAGGGAACCCTCTTGCATTGCTGGTGGGAATGTAAATTAGTACAACCTCTATGGAAGACAATATGGAGATTCCTTAAAAAACTAAAAATAGAAGCACCCTATGACCCAGCAATCCCACTATTAGGCCTATATCCTGATGAAATCAAAACTGAAAGAGGCACCTGTACCCCAATGTTCATTGCAGCTCTCTATACAATAGCCAGAGTATGGAAGCAACCTAGATGTCCATCGACAAATGAATGGATCCAGAAGCTCTGGTACATATATACAATGGAATACTACTCAGCTGTTAAAAGAAATGCAGAAGACTCAGTCCTAATGAGGTGGCTGGCTCTAGAACCTATCATAAAAAGTGAAGTAAGTCAAAAAGAGAAAGACAAGTATAGTATACTAACTCATATATATGGGATCTAGTAAGATGGTCATGATAACACACGCAGTGAACTCATGAAAAAACAGAGAATAGACATAAAGACATTGTGGAGACCGAACAGTGGGAGGGAGTAACATGGAAACCTATACTGTCATGTGTAGAAAAGATAGCTATTGTCATTGTACTAGGGGAATAGGAGTACCTACAACCACTTGGAGCGATGATCTGGAGGGATGGGAGGGGGGGAAGTGGGTGGGGGGAGGGTCAAGGGATATGCATATGAATGATCTTGGAACATACATGTACAAAAATAAATAATAAATAAAAAAAAAATAAAAATAGCAAAAAAAAAAAAAAAGACATTATAAATAGCTGTGTTTTATGTGCAGGTGGGGTAAACTGCGAATGGAAAACAAGATGCAAAAAGACCAAAAACCCAACTGTCACTTCTGAGGTGTTGGGAGCAAAGCAGGACACTGCACGTGGTACCTACACAGATCCACCAAGGAGGTGAGCAGACCACACAAGCCACACCTCTGGCCCCAGTTCCTGGAACCACCTCTTCCC
This sequence comes from Tragulus kanchil, assembly GCA_022376925.1. Lineage (NCBI taxonomy): Eukaryota > Metazoa > Chordata > Mammalia > Artiodactyla > Tragulidae > Tragulus > Tragulus kanchil. Next base: position 18,945,493 of record JAIOJX010000025.1, read on the forward strand.
TCACCCTTTCAGGGATCAGCTCGCCCCACCTCGGATCAAACAAGGGAAGCTGTTCCTTGTTCTTGCTGCCTCCTGCTGTAGCACAAGTAGCAGTAACACTTTGCCTGAACTTCTGGTTTGTCCTCTTATTAGTTTCTGTTGATTAAGGAATCCAAGAACCCAGGCCATAACAGTTTGGATCAAGAAATGTAAAGCTGTTATAGATACTTGTATTACTTGGGGATGTTCATACAGTGGTATAATCATGGGTGCTTGGTTCATGTAGTTTAAAGACACTTGAGTCTTCATGGAGAATATCTGCTCAAGTGATAGAGACTTGAAGACCCTATTTTGGAAATGCACAGGAGAAGTTTATGGTTTCTGGGCTCTGATAAGGTAAGAACCTAGGGCCCAGACAGGACACTGTTTGCAGAGTTCTACGGAATCCTGTGGTTTCCAAAGTAACACTAGTGGAAAAGAATTCACCTGCCAATGAAGGAAGTACCAGAGGCGTGGGTTTGATCCCTGAGTCAGGAAGATCCCTTGGAGTAGGAAATGGCAACCCACTCCAGTATTCTTGCCTGGGAAATCCCATGGACAGAGCAGCCTGGAGGGCTCCAGTCCATGGGGTCACAAAGACTCGAACAGCATGCATGCACGCACACAATCCTGTACCACGTGTTACTCTTTCTTCAAAGTAGTCCGCAACTCCCTCATGGACTCCACTCCAAAATCAGGAAACTCATTTCCCATCCTCAAACACACCAGGTTACCTTCCTCCTCACCTCAGGGCTTTTGAGCTCTCTCTCCTGTAAACATTCCTCCTGATTGCTGCCTCTCTCCTCTCTTGGCCTTGCTCAAGGATTACTCTCCATACAGGATTCATTTTCCGCTCTATTTGCAGTACAGTACAGTATTTCCACCCAACACCCATCCCCTTTCCTTATCTTTCTTTCTCCATAGCACTGGTCTACCTCTGGCATGTCATCTAATTTCCAAAATCTCATTTATAGATTGTGTCCTTTCACTACACTGAAGACCAGTTTTGGGCTCTCTTGCTTTCTGTGGCAATATAGAGCCCAGAACAGTGTCTGACACATGCAGGGCATTCAGCAAGTATTTGCAGAACAAGAGAATAACAACTAACAGTCAATAAATTCATTATGTAATGAAGTTCTATAGTAATATGCCTTAGTCTTAACTTTCAAACATAATTTATTGTTTTGCTTATTAGGTAATTTTATTTATATTTTATACATTATCTATGAACAAAACCTAAGTTCATATTATGTTATAAAATTTGTAAATCTTCAGGGAATCATTATTAATTTTAGAAAGGTGCCATTATGGTCTTAAGCAATAATATAATCCACTAAATCTCAAGAAAATAGCCAAATATGAAGATCCTATGAGAACACATACTATCATAATAGTCTTGCTTTTTGAAACACCTTATTAGTGACTGAAATAAGACGGTTAAATATATCTCTGTGATCTATTATTTATTTACTTTAGGTTATAGCTTGTTATTTTCAGTTGAGGATTTTATATCCTTGAGTTATTAACATAATAGACTATAAAGATTCATGGGCAACGTGTTGGTAGGAGATTACCTATTTATATAATAAAATAAAATGCTGTAAGTTTTATTAACATGTCATGATTCCAGTAACACACTGAAACCCTCATAAAAACATTAATTTTGATGTATGGCAGAGATGAGGACTAGATAGTAAACATGGCAAGAAACAGTGTAAATGATTTAGATCCAGGGATGGCCTCTAAATTAGTCATTAAATAAGAAAAAAAGCGTATAAAGACATCAGTGAGGTTAAACAAATGTGGATGCCTGTTCAATGAACTAAAGCACATAAAAGGGCTATAAGTATGTATGCCATGTGAAAAAGACAGTCTCACTCTACACTTTTACAAATGTGTGGTGTATACTTATAATAATGCATTTTATTTTAGTAAAATCATCAATGTAATTACCCATCCCTTTCCTTATCTTTCTTATCCTTATCTTTCTTTCTCCATAGCACTGGTCTACCTCTGGCATGTCATCTAATTTCCAAAATCTCATTTATAGATTGTGTCCTTTCACTACACTGAAGACCAGTTTTGGGCTCTCTTGCTTTCTGTGGCAATATAGAGCCCAGAACAGTGTCTGACACATGCAGGGCATTCAGCAAGTATTTGCAGAACAAGAGAATAACAACTAACAGTCAATAAATTCATTATGTAATGAAGTTCTATAGTAATATGCCTTAGTCTTAACTTTCAAACATAATTTATTGTTTTGCTTATTAGGTAATTTTATTTATATTTTATACATTATCTATGAACAAAACCTAAGTTCATATTATGTTATAAAATTTGTAAATCTTCAGGGAATCATTATTAATTTTAGAAAGGTGCCATTATGGTCTTAAGCAATAATATAATCCACTAAATCTCAAGAAAATAGCCAAATATGAAGATCCTATGAGAACACATACTATCATAATAGTCTTGCTTTTTGAAACACCTTATTAGTGACTGAAATAAGACGGTTAAATATATCTCTGTGATCTATTATTTATTTACTTTAGGTTATAGCTTGTTATTTTCAGTTGAGGATTTTATATCCTTGAGTTATTAACATAATAGACTATAAAGATTCATGGGCAACGTGTTGGTAGGAGATTACCTATTTATATAATAAAATAAAATGCTGTAAGTTTTATTAACATGTCATGATTCCAGTAACACACTGAAACCCTCATAAAAACATTAATTTTGATGTATGGCAGAGATGAGGACTAGATAGTAAACATGGCAAGAAACAGTGTAAATGATTTAGATCCAGGGATGGCCTCTAAATTAGTCATTAAATAAGAAAAAAAGCGTATAAAGACATCAGTGAGGTTAAACAAATGTGGATGCCTGTTCAATGAACTAAAGCACATAAAAGGGCTATAAGTATGTATGCCATGTGAAAAAGACAGTCTCACTCTACACTTTTACAAATGTGTGGTGTATACTTATAATAATGCATTTTATTTTAGTCACACCATATCATCAATGTAATTATAGGAATAAAAATGGGTAGAAATTTTAAAAGATGCTATTACTTTCACTTTTGGGGATACATTGTTTGACATATTCCAGTTCTTTAAAAATATTTATTCTTTTCACTCTAGCTTTTGAACTAGTTAAAAGCCAATCATTCGTGCAATTTGCTTGCAGACAAGGAAAAGAATCCACTGATGTTCTTCCTATATTTTATGCTTTGCTAATGGTATTTATCTTCATGATTCACACTTATTAAATTCCTTAAGAAAACTTAAGAAACTGTGCCTGTCTCACGTGCTAGGTGCCCTGGATCCAAGCTGAGCCCCTGGGGTTGAGGGGTTTGGAAAGAGGCTGGGGCAGCAGAGGCCAGTGTGAGCTCTGGAGTTGGGCATGATCAGCGCTCACAAGACTGTCCACAGGAGCTGTGGCTGAAATGACAGGTGATTCCAGACGTAGAGCAGGCACGGAAACCCCTCCAGCTGGGACAGAGAGCCTGTTTCAGTTGGCGCTCCCAGGACTCTCTGATTGGCAGCCCCCCACCAGCTCCCGTGAGAGCAAATTTCTCTCGGGACCTGATGGTGGGTAGTGGGGACCCCTGGGCTGCCTCATAATCACCTACCCACATGCACCAGGGATCTGGCTCAACCAGAACCGAGAAGCCCCAGTCAGGATGCCACCAACTTTACAAAAGAATGCAATCCATATTGCTTGTTCCAAGTATTCCCTCTCTCCAGACTCTTTTATTAGCATACGAACAAGGAATTGTTTCTCCCATCTTTAACAAAAAAAGAAAAGAAAGATCTCTCGCTTTTCTTATCCATTATCACTTCATTTCTCTAAACTAACACTGCATTTACAACTAAACTATTTGAAAGTTCCTCCCTCCAACTTACTCATATTCCTCTGCCATTTCTTTAGAAAATACTTATCAGGTTTTTGCCACTAATCCACTGAAATCTTCACTATATCCCTATCCGATTTCAGACTCAATCTATTTCCTGTTCAATGAACTAAAGCACATAAAAGGGCTATAAGTATGTATGCCATGTGAAAAAGACAGTCTCACTCTACACTTTTACAAATGTGTGGTGTATACTTATAATAATGCATTTTATTTTAGTCACACCATATCATCAATGTAATTATAGGAATAAAATGGGTAGAAATTTTAAAAGATGCTATTACTTTCACTTTTGGGGATACATTGTTTGACATATTCCAGTTCTTTAAAAATATTTATTCTTTTCACTCTAGCTTTTGAACTAGTTAAAAGCCAATCATTCGTGCAATTTGCTTGCAGACAAGGAAAAGAATCCACTGATGTTCTTCCTATATTTTATGCTTTGCTAATGGTATTTATCTTCATGATTCACACTTATTAAATTCCTTAAGAAAACTTAAGAAACTGTGCCTGTCTCACGTGCTAGGTGCCCTGGATCCAAGCTGAGCCCCTGGGGTTGAGGGGTTTGGAAAGAGGCTGGGGCAGCAGAGGCCAGTGTGAGCTCTGGAGTTGGGCATGATCAGCGCTCACAAGACTGTCCACAGGAGCTGTGGCTGAAATGACAGGTGATTCCAGACGTAGAGCAGGCACGGAAACCCCTCCAGCTGGGACAGAGAGCCTGTTTCAGTTGGCGCTCCCAGGACTCTCTGATTGGCAGCCCCCCACCAGCTCCCGTGAGAGCAAATTTCTCTCGGGACCTGATGGTGGGTAGTGGGGACCCCTGGGCTGCCTCATAATCACCTACCCACATGCACCAGGGATCTGGCTCAACCAGAACCGAGAAGCCCCAGTCAGGATGCCACCAACTTTACAAAAGAATGCAATCCATATTGCTTGTTCCAAGTATTCCCTCTCTCCAGACTCTTTTATTAGCATACGAACAAGGAATTGTTTCTCCCATCTTTAACAAAAAAAGAAAAGAAAGATCTCTCGCTTTTCTTATCCATTATCACTTCATTTCTCTAAACTAACACTGCATTTACAACTAAACTATTTGAAAGTTCCTCCCTCCAACTTACTCATATTCCTCTGCCATTTCTTTAGAAAATACTTATCAGGTTTTTGCCACTAATCCACTGAAATCTTCACTATCAAGTTCACCAGTTAACTCTCCGTCACTAAATCAAATCTCAGACTCAATCTTATTTGACCTATTATCAGCAGCATTTGACACAACTGTGTCTCTTATTTTCCCTTGAAAAACTTCTTCCCTTGACTTATAGGATTTCCCCCCCCCCCCATGCATCATGGGTTGTTGCATCTGAGGCTCCAAAGATGTTTTCTCCACATCTCCCCAAATGTTGCCCTAACATTTAAAACTGGTACAAGCCAAGGCCTCAGATATTAGACCCATGTCTCTCCAATGTTTATTCTTTTTCTTAATCGTCTCTTCCAGAGTCCTGGATTTAAATACCATCTGTATGCTTAACACTAAATTTTACATATTTTTAGTTGCTCTAGTGTACTGACTTCAAAAACCATATATTCAACTATCTACTCGCTGGATCAGCAGTTAGGCACATGAAATTCGTCAAAAAACAAAACTCCTGATTTCCCTCACTTACAACAACCCAGTCTCCTCCTCCTACTGTCTTCCACAGCTCAGAAAAAATTTCTCTAGTCCTCCAATTTTTAGGTCCTTCTCTTCATCTCTTTTCTTTTCCCTGCACCTGTAAATCCTATTATTGCTATCTCAACACTGAGATTGAGGAAAATCTCCAAAATTGTCTTTCTTCCTCTTTTCTTAATATCCTTTTGAGGTATTTAATACAAAGCAGTCACCATGATCCTGAAAGGACATTCCTCAGGGTATGTTCAGTGTCCTCCAATGGCCCTTCATCACTCAAAGTACAAGCCCATTATCTTTCACAGCTTATAAAGGTATACATAGTTCAGCTTCCTTTCTATCTAAGAACCCACAGCGTATAACCATCTTTCTATTTCTTCAAAGCACTCTCTAACTCATCCTCATCAAGAGCTCACCAGATTTCCCTGGTGGTCTAGTGATAAAGCATTCACCTACTAATGCAGGGGATGTTGGTTTGATTGCTGCTCTGGGAAGATTCCACATACTGTGAGGCAACCACTACGGAGCCTGGGCTCTGAAGTCCTTGAGCCACAGCTTCTGAGCCCAGGTCCCACGACTACTGAAGCTTGCATACCTAGAGCTTGCATACCTAGAGCCTGTGCTTTATAACAAGAGAAGTCACTGAAATAAGTAGCCTGTGCACAGCAACCGAGAGTATCCCCTGCTCATCACAGAGAAAGCCCTGCAGCAGTGAGGACCCAGCCTAGCTAAAATGAGTAAACGGAGTTTTTAAGAAAGAGCACACCACGCACATCTAGACAGAATGTTCGCCCTTATTTTATTCTCTGCCTAAAATGCCCTCTCACAGTTTTACCTGCATGAGTCATTCACTATCTCTCAGTTACTTTGACCTTTCTGCTTAAATTTCCACAGTCACCTCTTTACTGCCACTCCATACACCTTCCCTTTATTATTATTATTTTTTTATATAGTTCCCATCACCCTTTAACATTCTACATATGATACCTATTCCCTTGTGGGACATTTGATCCTCTCCGCATGTCCATAATATATCTGGTGTATGCCATGCAATCCTTGAAACTGGGTCCTATCCAAAACACCCATCTGCATACTTGACCCACACCGCACAGTTTTGGATGGGCTAAACATCAAGGACTCTGATGTGGACCAAATGTCTTCATGCAAGTTTTGGATAGGATCAAATATTAGCTAACCTACTGTTCTATTTTTGGTTTTCCAGTTTATTTCAATGTAACCTTCATGAAAGAAGATGTTGCTGTCCATTTCAATAAATTTTATATGTCCAATGATATGATTAATGTCTGATTTACATTTTTCTAATAATTAGTGATGTTGAGCATCTTTTCATGTGTCTTTTGACCATCTGTATGTCTTCCAGTGGGAAATGTCTATGTAGGTCTTCTGCTCATTTTTTGATTGGTTTTCTTATTTGTTTGATTGAGCTGTATGAGTTTTTGTATTTTTTTTGAAAATATATTTTTATATTTTGTATAATTTTGAAATTAATCCCTTGTCAATGATAAAATGAAGTGTTACCCCACACTAGTCAGAATGGCCATCACTAAAAACTCTACAAATAATAAATGCTGGAAAGAGTGTGGACAAAAAAAAGAAATTCCCCTACACTGTTTTAGTGGAAATGTAAATTCGTACCGCCACTATGGACAGCAATGTGTATGTTCCTTAAAAAAGTAAAAATAGAGCTATCATATGATCCTGCAATTCCACTCCTGGACATATACTGGCAGAAAATCATAACTCAAAAAGGCACATGTACCCTAACGTTCATTGTAGCACTATTCACAATCGCCAAGACATGGAAGCAAACTAAATGCCCTTCAATAGATGAAGAGATAAACAAGATGTGGTACATACATACAATGGAATATTTCTCAGCCACAGGAAGATATAAGATAACACCAGTTCTAGCAACATGGATGGACTTAGAGGTTATCATACTAAGTGAAGTTAAGTCAGACAAAGTCAAACATCATATGGTATCACATATGTGGAATCTAAAAAGTGAAATAAATGAATTTACCTACAAAACAGAAACATATTCACAAATATAGAAAACAAACTTATGGTTCCCAAAGGGAAGCAACATACACACACTATAATATATCAAATAAATAAAAATAAGAACATACTATTTAGCTCAAGGACCTATACTCAATATTTATAATAACCGACATAGGAAAATAATATGAAAAAGAACACATAGATATATATTTATATGTATACACATATATAATTGAGTCAGTTTGCCATATATTGGAAAAAAACAATACTGTAAATAAGTACATTTCAGTAAAAAATAAAATTAAAAAAAACTGGAATAATATCTGCCTTGTGTTAGGCAAATGTTAGAAAACAGTGAGCTAACATTTGATTTTCTATGTATGTCTCTCTGCATGTCTTCTATGCCTCAACACTTTGTATAGAGATATGGTGCTATGTCAATGCACAGAACAAATTTTTTGATTCATGAGAACAGAAACCCCTTTTAATAATACATCTGCTATATTATCCCATGTTGGGAAAAGAATATGTGGAGCCTAAATGAAGCAATACAAACACTAAGATATTAAACACAACTTTTAATATAATCTGTACTCCAAATTAAATATAAAAATGAAGGAAAATCTGACTCTATGTTCTTTTAAATTTCACTAGAAGGTAATCATTGTGTGGAAGTAATATTCATTCAGGTTTTTGTAGTTAATTTTTTCTTTGCTCAAATACTGAATGATTGCTTTGTGTTAGGTACTTATGAAAGCAAGTTTCTTAAAGAGTTTCCTGAAATTACTACTTAAGTTTCCTTGAAAGAGACAACTATGGCAATTAGAAGATGCAGGAACTCAGTGTTTATTCATATAGTAAGGGATAGAAGATGTAATATCCAGTCTAATATCTGGAGGACATGCAAATATGTCCTTATAAATTGATTTCCAAGCATAATTCTACTTCACTGCTTATTAATACACTCATATCCTAATAAAATGTTCAAAGAATATTCTAGGCATTTTGTATTTCAAATTATTTAATGTTTGAGAGGAACAAGTGGAACATCATATGGTATCACATATGTGGAATCTAAAAAGTGAAATAAATGAATTTACCTACAAAACAGAAACATATTCACAAATATAGAAAACAAACTTATGGTTCCCAAAGGGAAGCAACATACACACACTATAATATATCAAATAAATAAAAATAAGAACATACTATTTAGCTCAAGGACCTATACTCAATATTTATAATAACCGACATAGGAAAATAATATGAAAAAGAACACATAGATATATATTTATATGTATACACATATATAATTGAGTCAGTTTGCCATATATTGGAAAAAAACAATACTGTAAATAAGTACATTTCAGTAAAAAATAAAATTAAAAAAAAAAACTGGAATAATATCTGCCTTGTGTTAGGCAAATGTTAGAAAACAGTGAGCTAACATTTGATTTTCTATGTATGTCTCTCTGCATGTCTTCTATGCCTCAACACTTTGTATAGAGATATGGTGCTATGTCAATGCACAGAACAAATTTTTTGATTCATGAGAACAGAAACCCCTTTTAATAATACATCTGCTATATTATCCCATGTTGGGAAAAGAATATGTGGAGCCTAAATGAAGCAATACAAACACTAAGATATTAAACACAACTTTTAATATAATCTGTACTCCAAATTAAATATAAAAATGAAGGAAAATCTGACTCTATGTTCTTTTAAATTTCACTAGAAGGTAATCATTGTGTGGAAGTAATATTCATTCAGGTTTTTGTAGTTAATTTTTTCTTTGCTCAAATACTGAATGATTGCTTTGTGTTAGGTACTTATGAAAGCAAGTTTCTTAAAGAGTTTCCTGAAATTACTACTTAAGTTTCCTTGAAAGAGACAACTATGGCAATTAGAAGATGCAGGAACTCAGTGTTTATTCATATAGTAAGGGATAGAAGATGTAATATCCAGTCTAATATCTGGAGGACATGCAAATATGTCCTTATAAATTGATTTCCAAGCATAATTCTACTTCACTGCTTATTAATACACTCATATCCTAATAAAATGTTCAAAGAATATTCTAGGCATTTTGTATTTCAAATTATTTAATGTTTGAGAGGAAGACAAGTGGAACATTTAGGACAACCAAATATAAACTTTAACTACAGTTTCATCAAATGCTAAATTGTCTCTGAAACTGAAAGTGATAGTCACTCAGTCATGTTTGACTTTTTGTGACCTCTTGGACATGGGATTTTTCTCAGGTAAGAAAACTGGAATGGGTTGCCACCCCCTTCTCCAGGGGATTTTGAGACCGAGGGATTGAACCCAGGTCTCCTGCATTGCAGGCAGATTCTTTACTGTCTGAGCCATTAGGCAAGCCTGTTGTCTCTAGAACAATATATAAGCTACACTCTCCAATAAGATTCTTCATTTAAAGAATGAACCATATTGGAATTCTTACTGAATATTTAATTGTCTTAGTCAAATTTGTCTTTACATTCAGCAAGTTGGTTGCTTAAATTTGTCTTAAAAGAACTCAGAAATAATCAATAACAAGTAAGAATGAAAGCATTCCAAATGATTTAGCATATCCTCTATGAGCAAAAATAATGGAAATCAGATTATTTAGGGTTTAGATTTTCATCAAGCTGAAGATCCATTTATTTTCTAAAGGAAGAATTAACTAATGCTTTCCATATAAATCATCAAACTTTAGATAGCATTATAATGCAAAAATATAACCCAGAGCACACTGAGTTTTGAATTACAATTTGAAGGAAATTATTTCAAGATATTTAGAAACTAATATGTTAAGATAATGAGTAGCAAAATATTACCATTTACCAATCATATACTTAAAAAATCTTTGTCTAATGTCATGCATCTAGTTTGCATAAATGAATTATGCATAAACCTAGAAAAAATTGAATTTGGTAAAATTAATAATGTCCGTTTCAAAACATATGTCCTCTCTATAATTATTAATTTATTAAAGATAATTATGCTAATTTCATCATATTCTAATGTTTAAATTAAATTTTTGTTCTTGTCTACTCCAAAATACAAGGCCACTAAAAGACTACCAAATATTTTAGTGTATTTATTTCATTTTTCTAATTAAAAAAATAACAAAATAATGTTTCAAATGATGAACTTCCTATTCTTAGGTGATATATCTATATTTTTATCTGTCTAAACAAGTTCTTAATTTAAAATATGACTTGTTAGAATCCTTTAAATCCATCAGTTATAATTTTTTCAACCTCATTTCATTAAAAAGATGCTCAAGCTTAAAATATATACTCATATGTAAATTAAGAAGGAATTGTAGTAAATATGGCAATCAGCAATGTTTTTCCTTTGAATCTCAGTTTTTTTGCATTCTACCCTTTATTCAAGACATTTCCTCAGTGTAAGAAGGAAAAACTGGAATGGGTTGCCACCCCCTTCTCCAGGGGATTTTGAGACCGAGGGATTGAACCCAGGTCTCCTGCATTGCAGGCAGATTCTTTACTGTCTGAGCCATTAGGCAAGCCTGTTGTCTCTAGAACAATATATAAGCTACACTCTCCAATAAGATTCTTCATTTAAAGAATGAACCATATTGGAATTCTTACTGAATATTTAATTGTCTTAGTCAAATTTGTCTTTACATTCAGCAAGTTGGTTGCTTAAATTTGTCTTAAAAGAACTCAGAAATAATCAATAACAAGTAAGAATGAAAGCATTCCAAATGATTTAGCATATCCTCTATGAGCAAAAATAATGGAAATCAGATTATTTAGGGTTTAGATTTTCATCAAGCTGAAGATCCATTTATTTTCTAAAGGAAGAATTAACTAATGCTTTCCATATAAATCATCAAACTTTAGATAGCATTATAATGCAAAAATATAACCCAGAGCACACTGAGTTTTGAATTACAATTTGAAGGAAATTATTTCAAGATATTTAGAAACTAATATGTTAAGATAATGAGTAGCAAAATATTACCATTTACCAATCATATACTTAAAAAATCTTTGTCTAATGTCATGCATCTAGTTTGCATAAATGAATTATGCATAAACCTAGAAAAAATTGAATTTGGTAAAATTAATAATGTCCGTTTCAAAACATATGTCCTCTCTATAATTATTAATTTATTAAAGATAATTATGCTAATTTCATCATATTCTAATGTTTAAATTAAATTTTTGTTCTTGTCTACTCCAAAATACAAGGCCACTAAAAGACTACCAAATATTTTAGTGTATTTATTTCATTTTTCTAATTAAAAAAATAACAAAATAATGTTTCAAATGATGAACTTCCTATTCTTAGGTGATATATCTATATTTTTATCTGTCTAAACAAGTTCTTAATTTAAAATATGACTTGTTAGAATCCTTTAAATCCATCAGTTATAATTTTTTCAACCTCATTTCATTAAAAAGATGCTCAAGCTTAAAATATATACTCATATGTAAATTAAGAAGGAATTGTAGTAAATATGGCAATCAGCAATGTTTTTCCTTTGAATCTCAGTTTAAAAATAATCTATTTCTAGCATTCTACTATTGCCTTCTGAATCATCAGATAAATTGGCAAGTTATTACTTATGTAGAATACAAGCAATTCTCATATACATATCCTATTTTCCTTACATCTGAGAAAGAAATTTCTACTACTATAGTTTATGAGAGGAAGAACTAGATGCTGAGATATAATTTATCCAAGGTAATATCAAAATCTATAGGTGACTAACACTAGAAGCTCATTTCTGTCTTCTAAGTGCATAAAATACTATTAAAATACTGAGATATCATAAAGTTGTTCTCAATTAACACCTATTCTTACATGCCATTTCACTACCTACCAAAGTTTATCATAATATGATCTTTTTTTTGAAACTCTTCATAATAATGGTGAATATCCACAAAGAGAATTCTTATCTTGAATGAGAGAAAAGGACAAATTTGAACTTACTGAGAATGAATAATTAGCTTTGATGAGTTTTTCTTTGTTTATTTTATTATTTGAGTAGACAGTTTTCCTAATTTTAAATAAGTTTGGATACAAAAAACTGTAACAACACCCACTTCTTACTGAGCATCTGTCCATGTCAGCCTTTATAGCACTTTTCAAAGTTTATCTTTTTTACACATTTTTTTTCAAAAATTTGATTTATATGTTATTGTACTTAAGATGTAGAAAAGAAAATGAGGTTCAAGTAGACTGCTAAGATCATCTAAACAGTGGTGGAACCAATTGAACCAGTGTTTGGGGATTGTAATTTTTCCTGCTAAGGACTATGGCTCACCCTTGTGCTTGATACATATTTTCTTTGCTTTAAAACTTTTTTAATGAACTTTTGTTTATTGGCATTTTTTATTGGATACATGATATATAAAGAAGTTACAAACTATACAATTATGTATAAAATGATGAACTTCCTATTCTTAGGTGATATATCTATATTTTTATCTGTCTAAACAAGTTCTTAATTTAAAATATGACTTGTTAGAATCCTTTAAATCCATCAGTTATAATTTTTTCAACCTCATTTCATTAAAAAGATGCTCAAGCTTAAAATATATACTCATATGTAAATTAAGAAGGAATTGTAGTAAATATGGCAATCAGCAATGTTTTTCCTTTGAATCTCAGTTTAAAAATAATCTATTTCTAGCATTCTACTATTGCCTTCTGAATCATCAGATAAATTGGCAAGTTATTACTTATGTAGAATACAAGCAATTCTCATATACATATCCTATTTTCCTTACATCTGAGAAAGAAATTTCTACTACTATAGTTTATGAGAGGAAGAACTAGATGCTGAGATATAATTTATCCAAGGTAATATCAAAATCTATAGGTGACTAACACTAGAAGCTCATTTCTGTCTTCTAAGTGCATAAAATACTATTAAAATACTGAGATATCATAAAGTTGTTCTCAATTAACACCTATTCTTACATGCCATTTCACTACCTACCAAAGTTTATCATAATATGATCTTTTTTTTGAAACTCTTCATAATAATGGTGAATATCCACAAAGAGAATTCTTATCTTGAATGAGAGAAAAGGACAAATTTGAACTTACTGAGAATGAATAATTAGCTTTGATGAGTTTTTCTTTGTTTATTTTATTATTTGAGTAGACAGTTTTCCTAATTTTAAATAAGTTTGGATACAAAAAACTGTAACAACACCCACTTCTTACTGAGCATCTGTCCATGTCAGCCTTTATAGCACTTTTCAAAGTTTATCTTTTTTACACATTTTTCTTCAAAAGTTTGATTTATATGTTATTGTACTTAAGATGTAGAAAAGAAAATGAGGTTCAAGTAGACTGCTAAGATCATCTAAACAGTGGTGGAACCAATTGAACCAGTGTTTGGGGATTGTAATTTTTCCTGCTAAGGACTATGGCTCACCCTTGTGCTTGATACATATTTTCTTTGCTTTAAAACTTTTTTAATGAACTTTTGTTTATTGGCATTTTTTATTGGATACATGATATATAAAGAAGTTACAAACTATACAATTATGTATAAAATGCAATTTACAGTAAGATTTCAAGCAGGGTGGAGGATAATGCTGGTACATATTCTACCAGTGCCTTGGCTCCATTACTCAGAGGGAAATACTATTCACTTAGCCTATGGCTGAATCTTTTTAGAGATAACATTTTAAGAAAGCAGTCATACAACTGGTACTATACAATACTCTGATAAAATATGCTTTATACCTTTCACTGAATAATATATCTCAGAAAGATGGAAGTACTTATTTAAGTTTCTGGAGTCAATGGTGAGTGATAGGTCACAGGTTTCATAGGTTTTGTCACACCCTGCGCTTTTATTACAACCCAGTGTCCATAGATTGGCTTTACTAGTGCTGGCGAGGGAACTTGTTTGGTCTGGTAAATTTTTCAAATTTTCTGTTATCTATATAGATTGAAATTCTTTTGATTTCGTTTGTTGAACTCTTTGATGGAGTGTTGAATCTCCTTGGCTCCTAATGAAATCTCTTCTGTCTAATGCTATAGGGAATCCAAACTTCTCCAGGATCCATGGCCCCCCAAAGAGATAGTTATTCTTCATTCTTCACCATCACATAATCTCTTCACAAAGAATGTGATGGAAAATTCCAAGCGCTCACCTCTACTACAATGACCTCTAGGGTGTGCCACCCAGTTTGAGAACTTACTCTGAGAGAAGTAAGATTCTTCTCTACTGAGATTTCATCACGGGAATCTAGTTTTCTGTAATTGGCTCTGTATTTTGCCCACCCCACACAATGCCATATGAGGCAAATACTAGACACCTTGGCATTTCAGATATGTTTGCAAAAAATATGTCTGCCACATTATTCAGATCTCATTGGATGCTTTCATAAGCCTTAGTTCTGCACAAGTAGCAGCTGTAGTGGCGAAGAACAGGACAGATAGTGCTTCTTGTCTATAAATGGGAACCAATTGAACCAGTGTTTGGGGATTGTAATTTTTCCTGCTAAGGACTTGCTACCCTTGTGCTTGATACATATTTTCTTTGCTTTAAAACTTTTTTAATGAACTTTTGTTTATTGGCATTTTTTATTGGATACATGATATATAAAGAAGTTACAAACTATACAATTATGTATAAAATGCAATTTACAGTAAGATTTCAAGCAGGGTGGAGGATAATGCTGGTACATATTCTACCAGTGCCTTGGCTCCATTACTCAGAGGGAAATACTATTCACTTAGCCTATGGCTGAATCTTTTTAGAGATAACATTTTAAGAAAGCAGTCATACAACTGGTACTATACAATACTCTGATAAAATATGCTTTATACCTTTCACTGAATAATATATCTCAGAAAGATGGAAGTACTTATTTAAGTTTCTGGAGTCAATGGTGAGTGATAGGTCACAGGTTTCATAGGTTTTGTCACACCCTGCGCTTTTATTACAACCCAGTGTCCATAGATTGGCTTTACTAGTGCTGGCGAGGGAACTTGTTTGGTCTGGTAAATTTTTCAAATTTTCTGTTATCTATATAGATTGAAATTCTTTTGATTTCGTTTGTTGAACTCTTTGATGGAGTGTTGAATCTCCTTGGCTCCTAATGAAATCTCTTCTGTCTAATGCTATAGGGAATCCAAACTTCTCCAGGATCCATGGCCCCCCAAAGAGATAGTTATTCTTCATTCTTCACCATCACATAATCTCTTCACAAAGAATGTGATGGAAAATTCCAAGCGCTCACCTCTACTACAATGACCTCTAGGGTGTGCCACCCAGTTTGAGAACTTACTCTGAGAGAAGTAAGATTCTTCTCTACTGAGATTTCATCACGGGAATCTAGTTTTCTGTAATTGGCTCTGTATTTTGCCCACCCCACACAATGCCATATGAGGCAAATACTAGACACCTTGGCATTTCAGATATGTTTGCAAAAAATATGTCTGCCACATTATTCAGATCTCATTGGATGCTTTCATAAGCCTTAGTTCTGCACAAGTAGCAGCTGTAGTGGCCGAAGAACAGGACAGATAGTGCTTCTTGTCTATAAATGGGATCTGTCAGCTCCTTATACCAAGGAAGCCCAACTTGTGTTTCTTGGTTTTGTTAGCAGCCATATGTTTAGGGAAATCTAAGGTATCTGGTGACACAAAGCCCACATATTTTTTCACAGAAAAATGCAAAGAATTTTTTTATTAATAAATTTGGCCATCCAATTTGGAAACAATCACTTGACGATGTTTCAAGGATCATTCACCTTAAGAAAACATAAAAATCAAATTGATAATCTTTCCCTTCTCATTCCCCAGTGTTTATTCAAATAACATTTCCTTAACTTTTGAATGCTCTTATAATACACTTGGGGAGATAGGATTTATGTGTATAATGTAAGAAAATCACCTTGCATTTTCACTACAAGGAAAATTTAAGCTGGATGTTCAGCAGTTCTATTCAATTACTGATAATCTTGAAGTTGCATTTTCTGCTATAACCCTAAGAATCGGGACACCACACCCCACTTAGTTGTAACAGAGGCTGGGTTTACAAGTGCCCGTGTAACTGAAGACAGTGTCCATAGAGAGTGGTTGGTATTGAACTGACCAGTGTCTTAAAGAAGAGATGGATAATTATCAATGGCTGACACAATGCTAATGACAAAAAGAAGGCAGGCCAATACTGTCCCATTAGTTGACTCCCATGGGGCTTCCTACAAAACAGGGTGGTAAAGAATCTGCCTGCCATGCTGGAGACAGGAGCTTGATCCCTGGGTGAGGCAGATCCCCTAGAGGAAAGCATGGCAACCTACCCTAGTATTCTCTTGCCTGGAGAATTCCATGGATAGAGGAGCCTGGGGTCTACAGTACAAGGGGTCACAAAGAGTCGAACATGACTTGGCGACTGAGCACAATGATTAGTGATTAGAGTTGGCTCCCACTTATTTTTCTGCTGCTATTTAGGAGCCTGTGACATCAGCTGAGCAATTGGTTTTATTTATTTTTTTCTTTTTCTATATAGCCCCTGCTAGTCAGGTTTCCCTATCCTGTGCTCTACACCTGTCATCTCAAGTTCAAGTGACTCAGCTTCATACACAACCTGAGAAAATTGCTGTGCTGTGTGCTTAGTCACTCAGTTGTGTCTTGACTGTTTGTGACTCCATGCACTACAGTCCACCAGGCTCCTCTGTCCATAGGGATTCTCCAGGTGAGAATACTGGAGTTGCCATGCATGGGTTGCCATGCCCTCCTCCAGGGGATCTTCCTGATCCAGGGATTGAACCCAGGCAGATTCTTTACTGTCTGAGCCACCAGGGAATACTCAAGTGGATAGCCCATCTCTTCTCCAGGGGATCTTCCTGACCCAGGAATTGAACTGCTGTCTCCTGTATTGAAGGCAGATTCTTTACCAGGGAAACCCTTTCCAACTGCTCTTTCCAATGTACTGCATAATTTAAAAGCTATGTATTAATCCCTTCAATATTCAGCACACGGATCTTAACATCCTTTTATTATTCCAAAATCCCCTTGGGAAAACATATTTTGCTTTCCACTGTCTCCTCTTTCTACACTGAAACAAATTTTGATTTGCATTCTTTTAATCAACCCAATTCCCTGGGATATCTGAGTTAATAAAGAGTAAATAAAGAGTATAGGAGAGAAAACGTTTCTTTTACCCCTTTAGGTTTTGTTTCAGGGCCTGGGAATTAAAATGATAGAAGACAGATTAACAGGATTTAATAACTTTACATGCACATAGGAATCTTCAGAAGAAAATTGGAGACCCAAATCAGCAGTGAGGACTGAGAGTTTATAAAATTTTTCAACAGAGAAATGATAAATTTTTGAGAGAAGCAACAGTGAAAAGAGGTTAGGCTGGGGTACTAAACCCTAGAGGAAAGCATGGCAACCTACCCTAGTATTCTCTTGCCTGGAGAATTCCATGGATAGAGGAGCCTGGGGTCTACAGTACAAGGGGTCACAAAGAGTCGAACATGACTTGGCGACTGAGCACAATGATTAGTGATTAGAGTTGGCTCCCACTTATTTTTCTGCTGCTATTTAGGAGCCTGTGACATCAGCTGAGCAATTGGTTTTATTTATTTTTTTCTTTTTCTATATAGCCCCTGCTAGTCAGGTTTCCCTATCCTGTGCTCTACACCTGTCATCTCAAGTTCAAGTGACTCAGCTTCATACACAACCTGAGAAAATTGCTGTGCTGTGTGCTTAGTCACTCAGTTGTGTCTTGACTGTTTGTGACTCCATGCACTACAGTCCACCAGGCTCCTCTGTCCATAGGGATTCTCCAGGTGAGAATACTGGAGTTGCCATGCATGGGTTGCCATGCCCTCCTCCAGGGGATCTTCCTGATCCAGGGATTGAACCCAGGCAGATTCTTTACTGTCTGAGCCACCAGGGAATACTCAAGTGGATAGCCCATCTCTTCTCCAGGGGATCTTCCTGACCCAGGAATTGAACTGCTGTCTCCTGTATTGAAGGCAGATTCTTTACCAGGGAAACCCTTTCCAACTGCTCTTTCCAATGTACTGCATAATTTAAAAGCTATGTATTAATCCCTTCAATATTCAGCACACGGATCTTAACATCCTTTTATTATTCCAAAATCCCCTTGGGAAAACATATTTTGCTTTCCACTGTCTCCTCTTTCTACACTGAAACAAATTTTGATTTGCATTCTTTTAATCAACCCAATTCCCTGGGATATCTGAGTTAATAAAGAGTAAATAAAGAGTATAGGAGAGAAAACGTTTCTTTTACCCCTTTAGGTTTTGTTTCAGGGCCTGGGAATTAAAATGATAGAAGACAGATTAACAGGATTTAATAACTTTACATGCACATAGGAATCTTCAGAAGAAAATTGGAGACCCAAATCAGCAGTGAGGACTGAGAGTTTATAAAATTTTTCAACAGAGAAATGATAAATTTTTGAGAGAAGCAACAGTGAAAAGAGGTTAGGCTGGGGTACTAAACTGTGGGAAACAGACTAGAAAACATATGGGGAGAATGACTGGACAATCAGGGTTCTTTTTGCATGGTTATTTGTACAGATCCATTTCAGTATCAGCTCTTGTCTTCAATGATAAGAATGGCATTGTCTTTTTGAAACAAGGAGGACACTTTTCTCACAGAAAATTTGATGGTCTATGTTTAGACAGAAAGGGAAGTCAGAGAATGCTCCTTGTACCTGCTATTTCTCAAGTTCTTTTAGCTCAAAATAACCAATATGCCCAAAAGAACACATTTGGGATCAGCATACTCTGATCCCCTTCATGGTAATCAATAACTGAGCTCCATACCATATTAGGTCACAAAGCTAACAACATTAACACATTAAGAACAATAATATATTATGTACCTTCATGTATGTGTGTATTAATGAGGTCAGTATTATTAAGTATATTTATAAGGTTATCAAGGTGATTGATTTATTTTCCCCAGGATATCATAACAGTAGTAGAATTAATTTGAACCCAGATATTTTTAAACTTTTTATTTTAAAATATTATATTTCTTTATTATCCCTAGTCTGCTCATAACATCTTAAGCGATACTCTAAACAACATAAAGTATGGAAAGTTTAACCATACTCAGATTTTGAGAAGAAAATATTCACCATAACTGAATCTGGGAGTGAAATGGGGATTTTTCTATTGAAAAACTCTTCTTTCAACATCTTAAAGGTAGACAAACCCTTTTTTTTATTATCCAAATTGGGAAATCATATTTTGCTTTCCACTGTCTCCTCTTTCTACACTGAAACAAATTTTGATTTGCATTCTTTTAATCAACCCAATTCCCTGGGATATCTGAGTTAATAAAGAGTAAATAAAGAGTATAGGAGAGAAAACGTTTCTTTTACCCCTTTAGGTTTTGTTTCAGGGCCTGGGAATTAAAATGATAGAAGACAGATTAACAGGATTTAATAACTTTACATGCACATAGGAATCTTCAGAAGAAAATTGGAGACCCAAATCAGCAGTGAGGACTGAGAGTTTATAAAATTTTTCAACAGAGAAATGATAAATTTTTGAGAGAAGCAACAGTGAAAAGAGGTTAGGCTGGGGTACTAAACTGTGGGAAACAGACTAGAAAACATATGGGGAGAATGACTGGACAATCAGGGTTCTTTTTGCATGGTTATTTGTACAGATCCATTTCAGTATCAGCTCTTGTCTTCAATGATAAGAATGGCATTGTCTTTTTGAAACAAGGAGGACACTTTTCTCACAGAAAATTTGATGGTCTATGTTTAGACAGAAAGGGGAAGTCAGAGAATGCTCCTTGTACCTGCTATTTCTCAAGTTCTTTTAGCTCAAAATAACCAATATGCCCAAAAGAACACATTTGGGATCAGCATACTCTGATCCCCTTCATGGTAATCAATAACTGAGCTCCATACCATATTAGGTCACAAAGCTAACAACATTAACACATTAAGAACAATAATATATTATGTACCTTCATGTATGTGTGTATTAATGAGGTCAGTATTATTAAGTATATTTATAAGGTTATCAAGGTGATTGATTTATTTTCCCCAGGATATCATAACAGTAGTAGAATTAATTTGAACCCAGATATTTTTAAACTTTTTATTTTAAAAATATTATATTTCTTTTATTATTCCTAGTCTGCTCATAACATCTTAAGCGATACTCTAAACAACATAAAGTATGGAAAGTTTAACCATACTCAGATTTTGAGAAGAAAATATTCACCATAACTGAATCTGGGAGTGAAATGGGGATTTTTCTATTGAAAAACTCTTCTTTCAACATCTTAAAGGTAGATATCTTTTGTTTCTTGCCTGTTCAATGATAAATTCTACATTTTAAACATATTATCCAAAAACACAGATTACCCTCTTTATTTTAAGATCGTGTTTTATAGGGTTTTGAACAGGTTGGATTTAACTAGAATTTTTTTTGCCAAAATCTTTTCCAAAATTGCTTTTCTGGAGAAGACCTAACACACAAGAGTTACAGGCCAGTTCACAGACTCTTTTTATTTTTAAAATCATCTAATCTCCATATGGAGATATTGAAAAACATAAATTTACATGAGATCTTGAGATAATTCAAGTCAAAGAATCTGAGAGTTGGCAGTGAGGTGAATAGCTTTTTTTTTTTTTTTTTTTTTAACAACACTTCTCAAGTAATAATTCTTCCCAAAACTAATTTTAATTTTAAATCAGATGAACTTAAATGATTGTGTGAGCATATTGAAGGAAAGTCCAACATGGGCTTATTTTCAAAGATAGCAGAAGTTCATTTCAAATACCTAAATTCCAGGACAGTTGCAAACTCTTTGACTTTTATCCATAAAGAGTTTTCTTTTAAATTTAGTCTTAAATAATTGTGCACTGACTAAAAAAATAGTCATGACCATTCATCTTGGGATTTTTAATAGGCTACATAAGATGACAGCTCTATTCCACTTCACATCATTTCTTTTAACTCTGGTAGTCAAGCATGAGCCAAATAATAGTGATTCTACTACTACAGCTATTACTACTATTATTAGTAACAATAATAATGAATTAGTAATTTGTGTAATCCAAGTGAATGTTGGATCAGAAATATAGTTAACCAACATATGTTATAAAGTTAAACTTAGCCTTTTGCAAGAGTATTGGAAAATGTTTAAAAAACTCCTAAAATTTTGCATACATAAAAAATAAATATTAATATATTTTTAAAATATTTACCATTGTACAAACATACTTTCCACCTAATTCACTAAAGTTCTACTGTTTTATGCCATTTATCATATCAGATATCAACCTGCATGTCATCCCCTTCTAGAGAGACACTGTTTTAGACATGATTAACATTTATTTTTAAATTGAAGGGTAATTGCTTTACAATATTGTGGTATTTTCTGCTGCATAACAACAGGAACTAGCTATATGCATACATATACCCCCTCCCTCTGGAGTCTCCCTTGCACCCACCCCCACCCCACCCCTCTAGGTGACCACAGAGCACAAAGCTGAGCTCCCTGTGCTACAGAGTAGCTTCCCACTAACTTAGATGATAAAATTTTAATTCATTTATTTAATAGTATTCAAGATGTGAATGCCAAATAAGAAGATTGTTTCTACAGTGAATCAATAACTTAAATCCCAACAATTCATCCAAGTAATAGTATATGGATCAAGGGATTAAGGCAATGAATGTGCAATCTGCATCTTCTAGGAAAAGGAAAGCCACTTTAAGGAAGAAGAGTCTGCCTGGAGACTTCTTCAGCATAACCAGATTTTAAAGATGTCAGAATAATAATTTATAGTTTGGAAATCATTCAAGAGGACAGGTGGAGCATATGCTCTCTGTCATATAAGGATCACATTAATCTAAGGATAATTTGAGGACATGTACTTAACTCACTTTTTCTCTCTGATTAAAGTATGCAGACCAAGTATAGTTATTAATAGGTGGTAACACATATTTTATTTAACAATGGTGTAGACAAATTTAGTCTTAAATAATTGTGCACTGACTAAAAAAATAGTCATGACCATTCATCTTGGGATTTTTAATAGGCTACATAAGATGACAGCTCTATTCCACTTCACATCATTTCTTTTAACTCTGGTAGTCAAGCATGAGCCAAATAATAGTGATTCTACTACTACAGCTATTACTACTATTATTAGTAACAATAATAATGAATTAGTAATTTGTGTAATCCAAGTGAATGTTGGATCAGAAATATAGTTAACCAACATATGTTATAAAGTTAAACTTAGCCTTTTGCAAGAGTATTGGAAAATGTTTAAAAAACTCCTAAAATTTTGCATACATAAAAAATAAATATTAATATATTTTTAAAATATTTACCATTGTACAAACATACTTTCCACCTAATTCACTAAAGTTCTACTGTTTTATGCCATTTATCATATCAGATATCAACCTGCATGTCATCCCCTTCTAGAGAGACACTGTTTTAGACATGATTAACATTTATTTTTAAATTGAAGGGTAATTGCTTTACAATATTGTGGTATTTTCTGCTGCATAACAACAGGAACTAGCTATATGCATACATATACCCCCTCCCTCTGGAGTCTCCCTTGCACCCACCCCACCCCACCCCTCTAGGTGACCACAGAGCACAAAGCTGAGCTCCCTGTGCTACAGAGTAGCTTCCCACTAACTTAGATGATAAAATTTTAATTCATTTATTTAATAGTATTCAAGATGTGAATGCCAAATAAGAAGATTGTTTCTACAGTGAATCAATAACTTAAATCCCAACAATTCATCCAAGTAATAGTATATGGATCAAGGGATTAAGGCAATGAATGTGCAATCTGCATCTTCTAGGAAAAGGAAAGCCACTTTAAGGAAGAAGAGTCTGCCTGGAGACTTCTTCAGCATAACCAGATTTTAAAGATGTCAGAATAATAATTTATAGTTTGGAAATCATTCAAGAGGACAGGTGGAGCATATGCTCTCTGTCATATAAGGATCACATTAATCTAAGGATAATTTGAGGACATGTACTTAACTCACTTTTTCTCTCTGATTAAAGTATGCAGACCAAGTATAGTTATTAATAGGTGGTAACACATATTTTATTTAACAATGGTGTAGACAGTTTATTTTCAGTGGAACAGATAATCCTAAAATTCAAGACCCCCTTAGATATTGAATACTTATAGCTAGTCTTGAAATCCCAATTTGTGAAATACTGCTAATCAGTCATAAAATCTTACTGCTTTCCTCCTTATACCATCATGAGTTTACCATTTTATCCTTTAAAAAAGACACGCATATACAAAGGAATAGATGCAAAATAAAGTGATATACGATCAGAGGGCTCAGAGCTGTAGGAATAGTAGAATGATGTTTCCAGGCCAACATGAGTAAAGTCTTAGAAAAATCCTTTTTAAAATAAAAATACTTTTGGAAGAATAAAAGGTATTTATATAAAGGTGGTTGATGGATGAATAAACCAGTAACTTGTGGTTCACTGGGCCAAGAGGCCTACTAAAAGAGAGGTTAATCCATCTCCTAACAGTACTTAACTGTGTCCTAACTCCAAAAAGAATAGTATCTCAATTATATCAAATGCATTACTCCCATTAAAAAATTGTTCAAAGACTTTGCTTATAATAGCAGTTTTAGATTTATAGAAACATTGAACAAAAAGCACAGGTTCCATATCCCTCACACATACAGGTACACATACACAGACACACACTTTCCCTTATTATAATTGGCTTAGGTGAGTGTGAGACAACTGTTACAAGTGATACATCAATATTGATACATTAATATTAACTTAAATCCATAGTTTGTGTTATAAGGTTTTATGGGCCCATATACATAATATTATGCATCTGTATGATAGTATCATATGCAATAGTTTCACTGCCCTAAAAATCCTCTATGCTCTAACAATTTATCTCTGAAAATTTAGCAACTACTGACCTTTTTACTGTATAGTTTACCTTTTCCAGAATGTCATACAGTTGGAATTATACAGAGTGTAGTCTTTTCAGATCTTCCCTCACTTAGTAACATGCCTTTACGTTCCTTCCCTGTCTTTTCCAAGCTGGACAGATCCATCTTTTAAAACTGCTGGATCATATTCCACTGTACGTTGTACCATGGTATGTTTGTTTATTCACCCATTGAAGGACATCTTTGTTGCTTCCAATTTGGGGCAATTGTTGATAAGGCTGCTATAAATATTTGTGTGAGGATTTTTATATGGACATACGATTTCAACACATTTTGGTAAATACCAAAGGCTGTGATTGCTTGATCATATGGTAAGATTATGTGTAGCTTCATGGCTTCTGAAGTACCAGTTTGCATTTCTACTAGCAAGGAATGAGAGTTACTGCTGCTGTAGATTCTTGTCATCATTTGATGTTATTCTCTTTTTATAACAAATACTTCACACGGTTCCCATTAATATTCCAAAAAATATTCATGAATGTAACAATCTAGATGTACACAACTTACAACAAAGAAAGTGTTCTTTCACATAAAGAAAAATAAAAGTAATTTATTACACAGCAATTTGTATTTTAATATAAAACTCCTTGGGTTTGAGTTAGCCTGATAGCATACTGTAATAATCAGATATACTTGGACAGACAGATCCTACTGATAATTTCAGAGCTACAAACACAGACTGATCCCGCTAGATTTCAGTGGTGACTCAAATATCACAAATGGTGATATTTAAATGATCAGTATGATACTTCTTCTGAGATATGAACAAGTGCTGGTAAAATTCCAAAGAAATAAAGCCTTTCCTCCTTTTAAAGAGTAGTTTCATCTTGAAATTGTTAAGGCATATTTAAAAAATAAATATGTAAAACCTATATATGCTAATATTTAAATATAATTAGTTTCATGGCTTGAATAATTAATTATAAGTAGGCCTTTAACCTACAAAACTATTTCCTGGAAAACTTGAAAGCCACAATATGTGAGTCTCACCCATGCAGGATGCCAGAAGGCCAGCATTCTTGCCCCAGCCTATAAATTTCAATAGCACAGCCTGTCAGTGTAGCAAACAAAATTTCCCCTCAAATCGACCAAACATTCCATATGGGGCTGTGGTATTTCAGTAAGAATCACTGGTCTACATTACATTGGGCAGGTCAAACATATTTAATTATGAAATAAGCTTATAAATTGATTATGACAGTGTAATTAACTTCAAATTCAAAACTATATGCAGGTCTGAAAAAGGCCTCTTTCATTATTTGAACAGGTTAAAGAGACTGGATTTCCTTACTACATGTATTATCATTTTCCTTCTTTAAATTTTTTTCATTTTTTAAAAAATTTTGGATGTAGCTTTTCCATACTTTTATTAATCACACCCCAATCTCTCCTAAACTATTCTACATATTTCCTGAAACCTTTTAAATTTTATATTTTGGTCTTCAGACAATGGCTCAATGGTAAAGAATCTCCCTGCACTGCAGGAAACTCATGTTTGATCCCTGGGTCATAAAGATCCACTGGAGAGGGAAATGGTAACCCACTCCAGTATTCTTGCCTGGGAAATGCCTGGTGGGCAGGCAGAGGAGCCTGGTGGGCTACAGTCCATGGGGTTGGGAGAGTCAGGCATGACACAGACTAAACCACCTTCAAACAATACTACTAGTAATAGAAAAACTATCACATGGTTTTGAGAAAATATGATCCAAACAAAATTTCAGGAATGTTTATCAGTTTGAACATTGTAGAATCAATTAGAACATGTATATAGTACACTTTTAAGTAGGGATGAAGCTGTTAGAGGTGTCTAGTTTGAAGCTGAAATTTTTTTCACTGAATATGCAAGGCCTTAAAAGAAGAGGACAAAATGGGAAAATGCAGTAAATAAGTTTTAGAGAGCTAGGAATTATAGAATTTATTTATAAGGCATGAGGGTACAGTAGATCAATATTGATTATGAGGTACCTCAACTGATTTCCAGAGGAATGACAGGAATAAGAGGCTTAGGGAAGTCAAGAATAGGAGCAAGTTTAGAAGAAGACAAACTTGGTTGTTTAATCTTTAGATCCTTAGTGAGACTGGAGGTTTATTTTATCCAAGCAGCATTCTGAGAATAAGAAATAATGAAATTATAGTATCCACTGTACATATCCTTCAATTCACTGGTTTGTATTTCCACATAAACACTTCTTGCCATCAGTCAGAAAGCATGACTAGAGTTCTAATAAGATATCAGAATTGTACTTATGGAACATTTATAATTGAATGCATGGAATGCATGATGTTCCCAAAGGGGAAAGAAAATGAAGAGAAGAAAATTATGTTTGAAACTTGGCAAATAACTCAGTTCAAGACAGGAAGAGAAGGAGGACTTATCTTTATCATTCACTGAGTCACTTTTTATTGAGCATCAGTTTGCATCAACCCATCTTCTAGATGCTAAATGTTGTTGTTGTTCAGTCTCTGAGTCATGTCTGAATCTTTTGTGACGCCACCAGCTCCTCTGTCCATGGGATTCTCTAGGCAAGAATACTGGAGTGGGTTGTCATTTCCTAACTCCAATGAATCTTTCCTTCCCAGGGATCAAACCCAAGTCTCTTGCAGTGGCAGGCATATTTTTAGCACTGAGTCACCAGGGAAGCCCTAGATACAGGATACTGTTGGGCAATTGGAGATGTAAACAGAGGCTCTGAAAAGGGTTCAAAGTCCAATTCAGGGTGAGGTAGGTCCAGGAGACAATACCCTAAGGTGTTAATTAGCCAGAAACTTAAAATGGATGCAAGACACTTTAGTAGAGAAAAAAGGAGGAAAAGAGGCTGAGGTGAGGAAATACAGTACATTCAAAAATACTAATATTTTCATTTGAACAGACCAAATTTAAAAAAGAAAATTGGTGTATTGCCAGACTGTCAGGTGTACTGGAGGTTTAAAGTGTTGATCTTGAATAACGCACTACCTGTGTATTTAAGATAGTGGCTAGTTGGTTGTTGGTTGTATAGACTTTTATGGAATAGTACACCACAAGAAGTCAAGGACACAATAGGTCATTTTTCCTAATTGCATCTGTATCTTATTTATATAGTTCATAAAAGCAATGCAATAGTTATATTAATATATAAAACTTTCTTAAAGTATAGATCTGAAAATATTCCAAGTATACACTTTAAAATGTCTTCTAGGGGGAAAAAAGACAATTAAAACTGAGATCCATTACAGAGATATTACAGTTGAAAAAGACATTAATTTTTATTTTATCCAAGCAGCATTCTGAGAATAAGAAATAATGAAATTATAGTATCCACTGTACATATCCTTCAATTCACTGGTTTGTATTTCCACATAAACACTTCTTGCCATCAGTCAGAAAGCATGACTAGAGTTCTAATAAGATATCAGAATTGTACTTATGGAACATTTATAATTGAATGCATGGAATGCATGATGTTCCCAAAGGGGAAAGAAAATGAAGAGAAGAAAATTATGTTTGAAACTTGGCAAATAACTCAGTTCAAGACAGGAAGAGAAGGAGGACTTATCTTTATCATTCACTGAGTCACTTTTTATTGAGCATCAGTTTGCATCAACCCATCTTCTAGATGCTAAATGTTGTTGTTGTTCAGTCTCTGAGTCATGTCTGAATCTTTTGTGACGCCACCAGCTCCTCTGTCCATGGGATTCTCTAGGCAAGAATACTGGAGTGGGTTGTCATTTCCTAACTCCAATGAATCTTTCCTTCCCAGGGATCAAACCCAAGTCTCTTGCAGTGGCAGGCATATTTTTAGCACTGAGTCACCAGGGAAGCCCTAGATACAGGATACTGTTGGGCAATTGGAGATGTAAACAGAGGCTCTGAAAAGGGTTCAAAGTCCAATTCAGGGTGAGGTAGGTCCAGGAGACAATACCCTAAGGTGTTAATTAGCCAGAAACTTAAAATGGATGCAAGACACTTTAGTAGAGAAAAAAGGAGGAAAAGAGGCTGAGGTGAGGAAATACAGTACATTCAAAAATACTAATATTTTCATTTGAACAGACCAAATTTAAAAAAGAAAATTGGTGTATTGCCAGACTGTCAGGTGTACTGGAGGTTTAAAGTGTTGATCTTGAATAACGCACTACCTGTGTATTTAAGATAGTGGCTAGTTGGTTGTTGGTTGTATAGACTTTTATGGAATAGTACACCACAAGAAGTCAAGGACACAATAGGTCATTTTTCCTAATTGCATCTGTATCTTATTTATATAGTTCATAAAAGCAATGCAATAGTTATATTAATATATAAAACTTTCTTAAAGTATAGATCTGAAAATATTCCAAGTATACACTTTAAAATGTCTTCTAGGGTGACATTTTAAAGAGGAAAACATAGACAATTAAAACTGAGATCCATTACAGAGATATTACAGTTGAAGACTGAAAAAACAGAGTGTAGTGATTAAACACAACAGGTTTTTGTTTTGGGATGTTACAGTGCTTTTTTTGTAACATAGCAGTGAAATCCTAAGAACTAATTGCAATTTCCAGATCAGTTTACTGTCATAAGCATAATCCTATTTAATCCTTTGACGCTAATGACACTGACCTACAAATTAATATCTCATGACTATCTAGCTCCAGGTGACAATGACACTTCATGAAGCAGTGCTAACATATTAACCTTAAGGAAAATACACTTGGTCCCATAAATCTGTATAAATATTGCATTATTTTGTTGGTTGATTCATTTCTACAGCAGTTTATCACCTTTAAGATTAAATAGCACTTACAAGAAAAACTAAACAATCATTCTTGCTGAGACTCTTGTCATACACATATCGAATAATATATTTTCATGGCATAGCCTTGAATGCAGGTTCAAAACAATTATTGGCTCTCATCTCCCAGGAAGATACATAGAGGGGTTTCTGTCTCCTGAGACAGGTGGCCTTGCCCTGTTTGAGAATCTTGGAGGCTCCCCTGAGTCATCAGTGGTGACTAACTATATATACTCTATTTTTCTGTAGAGTTATCATTTTCCTTTGCATATGAGTTCTACTGAAATTGGTAAAGCAAAAAGATTATCTAAAATGTCAAAACTGTTTTTTGAAAACTAACTTTTTGAAAACTAATTTTTTGAAAACTAATTTTTTACATACTATTTTTTGAAAACTAATTTTGAAACAGGAGTGAAGTGGACAGGGTACAACTTTTGAAAGTATGACAAATGGCAAGTGGCAGACATTCAACTTTGAGTAGACCTTGATCTTCAATATACACACACTGTAACACACCAGCATGCCAAATGACACACGAGAGGCACCATGACAGTTCCAAGGTGGACCATCAAAGACTAACAATTGGGCAATGGCCCAATTCCTGGAAATTTCTGCCTCTTCCCTAGAATACTTGGAATAATCCTTCTACTCATTAGTCTATGAAATCACCCAGCCCATAAAATCTAACCACACCACATTTCAAAGTTGTACTCGCCCTCTGCAATGGCCCACACTGTGGAGTGTGTTCTCGCTGAATAAATCCACTTCTCACCACTCAGTCTATCACTGAATTCTTTCTGGGATGAGATATCAAGGACCTGTGTTTAAATAGGTCCTGAAACCAGGTCTGTGATCTCAGTTGGAAGACCATGGATTTTGGCCAGGTTCAAGTCCTGGCCTTGTGTGCTCTAGTCCCAAACTGGGTTTTGGCTGGGTTCAAGCCTAGCATATGGTTTACAATTCCCAATCTGAGGTAAATGGCTTCAATTTTACTGCCATTCACTTTTTTTTTTTTTTTTTTTCATCCATCTTTTTTCTTTGGCCTGTGTGGGCCTCTCATTGCTGTGGCCTCTGTGCAGAGCACCTTTATCACCTTTAAGATTAAATAGCACTTACAAGAAAAACTAAACAATCATTCTTGCTGAGACTCTTGTCATACACATATCGAATAATATATTTTCATGGCATAGCCTTGAATGCAGGTTCAAAACAATTATTGGCTCTCATCTCCCAGGAAGATACATAGAGGGGTTTCTGTCTCCTGAGACAGGTGGCCTTGCCCTGTTTGAGAATCTTGGAGGCTCCCCTGAGTCATCAGTGGTGACTAACTATATATACTCTATTTTTCTGTAGAGTTATCATTTTCCTTTGCATATGAGTTCTACTGAAATTGGTAAAGCAAAAAGATTATCTAAAATGTCAAAACTGTTTTTTGAAAACTAACTTTTTGAAAACTAATTTTTTGAAAACTAATTTTTTACATACTATTTTTTGAAAACTAATTTTGAAACAGGAGTGAAGTGGACAGGGTACAACTTTTGAAAGTATGACAAATGGCAAGTGGCAGACATTCAACTTTGAGTAGACCTTGATCTTCAATATACACACACTGTAACACACCAGCATGCCAAATGACACACGAGAGGCACCATGACAGTTCCAAGGTGGACCATCAAAGACTAACAATTGGGCAATGGCCCAATTCCTGGAAATTTCTGCCTCTTCCCTAGAATACTTGGAATAATCCTTCTACTCATTAGTCTATGAAATCACCCAGCCCATAAAATCTAACCACACCACATTTCAAAGTTGTACTCGCCCTCTGCAATGGCCCACACTGTGGAGTGTGTTCTCGCTGAATAAATCCACTTCTCACCACTCAGTCTATCACTGAATTCTTTCTGGGATGAGATATCAAGGACCTGTGTTTAAATAGGTCCTGAAACCAGGTCTGTGATCTCAGTTGGAAGACCATGGATTTTGGCCAGGTTCAAGTCCTGGCCTTGTGTGCTCTAGTCCCAAACTGGGTTTTGGCTGGGTTCAAGCCTAGCATATGGTTTACAATTCCCAATCTGAGGTAAATGGCTTCAATTTTACTGCCATTCACTTTTTTTTTTTTTTTTTTTCATCCATCTTTTTTCTTTGGCCTGTGTGGGCCTCTCATTGCTGTGGCCTCTGTCGCTGCAGAGCACCGGTTCTGGGTGCATGTGATCCAGAGCTTCTTTTTTTTTTTTTTAAGATTTATTTATTTATTTATTTTGGGCCGGGGTCGGGTTGGGGAGGGAGGGGAGCGGGTGGGCCACTTCTATTGGTCTTTCATTTTTCTATTTTCATCTGTCTTTGTTCTTTGGCTCCTGTGGGCCTCCCATCATGGTGGCATCTGTCGTTGCAGAGCACGGGCTCTGGGCGCATGCGCTCCAGAGCTCCGGCTCGGTGATTGGACACATCAGTCCAGCCGCTCCGCGGCACGTGGGATCCTCCCAGGCCAGGGAACGAACTGGCGCCCCTTGCACTGCAAGGCGGTGTCCTTATCCACTGGACCACCAGGGGAAGCCCTGCCATTCACTTTTAAAACATTCATAGTTCACATTTAGAGCTACAATGTGCTAGGTATTGTGGACAGTACATTCTAGGTTTCATATAATTTCTTTTAAACATTTTAGTAATGTTATGAGAAAGCAAGTACATTTTCTTAAAGTTATTAATTTGTTTACATTTGACTAATTTTTTGTATTTATTTACTTATATAGATTATACTCTGACTATTGACTATATTTCCTATGGTATAAAATATATCTTTCTAACTTATTAATTTTATACACAGTAGTTGGTACCTCTTAATTGTTGACCCCTATCTTGTCCTTCCTCCCTTCCCTCTCCCCACTTGTAACCACTAGTCTGGTCTCCTATCTGTGAATCTATTTCTGTTTTGTTTTATTCATTTATTTTACTTTTTGGGTTTCACATATAAATGATAAATACAGTACTTGTCTTTCTCTTTCTGACTTATTTCACTATTAAAGTTATTAATCTTATTGAGTGCACTTATTAATCAGATTGATTAATCAAGCTATCCAAATTAATGGGTAGGTCTATAGCCCATTTCCTCCATGCTCATGAAACTAAATCTCTCCTTCTTAATACATTAACGACGTACCTCAGACTTCCTTGTAAATTTATTAGCTTAAAAATAGCAAAGTCCCATTTTTATGTGGATATACTGGTAAATCAAGCTGGGATTTATAGAGCTATGGGGCATGGCTGGCTGGAAAATGGGCTTAATCACGTAAGCATTTTTCCTGTTTGAGTACTTAAGGGAGTAAAATGGAGAAGTTAAACAGCTTTAAAAGCTCTTTGTTGATCAATGTTTCCACACACATTACTCCACAAAATCGAGGGCAGTGTAATATGGAAAAGAAGAGACATGTTTTGAGAGCAGTATTTACTGAGGTCTACTGCCTTAAAGAAAGTAAATATTTCTCTGCCCTACAGCTGTGCTATCATTTGAATCAATGGCAAAGTTTGGTGCTGGGTAAGGTCTACTGTGAAAATTCAGGATTATACATTCACGTTAACATAATGGAGTACTATATTTTTTTAAATAGCCCTTCTGCCTAGAAGCAAATGCAACAACTACTTGTTTAAACACGGATCAGAAGGTGTTAACATAGCAAGTAATATTCAATAGCCACCTACTTATATGTACACTAAATTATTGGTATTTTCCACAAGATGGTTAAACACATGTGGACTTATTTGCTGTTTATCAGAGAAGTAAAATTCATCCATTCATTAAAAAGGGATGTACCTTGTCTCTTTGTCTATCTTTTTATCCCCAGAATTTAATACAAGTCTTTACTAAGTCCAAACTCAACCAATATTTATTCACTGAAGTAAGACAAATTTTTTAAAACATTTATATTTGAAATTAGATAACAATATAAAATCATGCTATCAGCATTTACTTTTCAAAACTATTAATAAAAAAAGCAAAAAATGTAAAGTTAATATCAAACATATTACTTACAAAAGCAACTTTTTTGTCACTTTCCTATTTGCCCTTTTCCTCACCTAACCTTGAAAGAGCCTAATTATAGAATATAGATCGCTAGGCCATTTAACCTAATTCCTGACTTACGTTATTCTGAATGCATATCATGACTTGCCTAACCTGTTGGTTCTGTTCCCAGATAAAAAGAAATAAGAATGAAGAATGAAGTAGTTAAAGAAGGACTAGTTCACTACCCCCAAAAGTCCACTTAGCAATCCTACAGACAGATCACAGGGGCAAGATAACATCTGAAGACAGAGTCAGCCAGTCTGCAAGCAGTGGAGAATGATGTAGACCCCAGCCCCCAGGTTTCATGATTCTTCCCCTGGCACTCTAAAAATGGCCATGATTGAGCAGAATCTTTGGTCTCAGGAGATGAGTTTCTCTTCTCCTCAGATTTCCAACGTTTCTGACTACAGTGTCTTTCCTTTCTACTGACACTTGCCTCTCAATATTGGCTTTTGAGTGGTGAGCAGCCAAACCTAAGTCTGGCAACATAAAATCTAGGATAGAATGATCCTCCATATGAGAGCTTTTTGAAAAAGGTCTATCATTTGAATCAATGGCAAAGTTTGGTGCTGGGTAAGGTCTACTGTGAAAATTCAGGATTATACATTCACGTTAACATAATGGAGTACTATATTTTTTTAAATAGCCCTTCTGCCTAGAAGCAAATGCAACAACTACTTGTTTAAACACGGATCAGAAGGTGTTAACATAGCAAGTAATATTCAATAGCCACCTACTTATATGTACACTAAATTATTGGTATTTTCCACAAGATGGTTAAACACATGTGGACTTATTTGCTGTTTATCAGAGAAGTAAAATTCATCCATTCATTAAAAAGGGATGTACCTTGTCTCTTTGTCTATCTTTTTATCCCCAGAATTTAATACAAGTCTTTACTAAGTCCAAACTCAACCAATATTTATTCACTGAAGTAAGACAAATTTTTTAAAACATTTATATTTGAAATTAGATAACAATATAAAATCATGCTATCAGCATTTACTTTTCAAAACTATTAATAAAAAAAGCAAAAAATGTAAAGTTAATATCAAACATATTACTTACAAAAGCAACTTTTTTGTCACTTTCCTATTTGCCCTTTTCCTCACCTAACCTTGAAAGAGCCTAATTATAGAATATAGATCGCTAGGCCATTTAACCTAATTCCTGACTTACGTTATTCTGAATGCATATCATGACTTGCCTAACCTGTTGGTTCTGTTCCCAGATAAAAAGAAATAAGAATGAAGAATGAAGTAGTTAAAGAAGGACTAGTTCACTACCCCCAAAAGTCCACTTAGCAATCCTACAGACAGATCACAGGGGCAAGATAACATCTGAAGACAGAGTCAGCCAGTCTGCAAGCAGTGGAGAATGATGTAGACCCCAGCCCCCAGGTTTCATGATTCTTCCCCTGGCACTCTAAAAATGGCCATGATTGAGCAGAATCTTTGGTCTCAGGAGATGAGTTTCTCTTCTCCTCAGATTTCCAACGTTTCTGACTACAGTGTCTTTCCTTTCTACTGACACTTGCCTCTCAATATTGGCTTTTGAGTGGTGAGCAGCCAAACCTAAGTCTGGCAACATAAAATCTAGGATAGAATGATCCCTCCATATGAGAGCTTTAAAAAATTATAGAAAAATAGGGCTTCCCTGGTGGTCCAGTGGGTAAGGATGCCACCTTGCCGTGCAAGGGGCGCCGGATTGATCACGGCCTGGGAAAATCCCACATGCCGCGGAGTGGCTGGACTGATGTGTCCAACTACCAAGTCGGAGCTCTGCAGCACGTGTGCCCAAAGCCGGCTCTCTGCAACAAGCGAGGCCACTGTGATGGGAGGCCCACACAGGCCAAAGAACAAAGATGGATGAAAATAAATAAATGAAAGATCAATAGAAGTGGCCCCCCCAAAAAAGTTTTAAAAAATTATAGAAAAAATATATACTGAAGGGGAAAAATTTGATTATAAATATTAACTCTATTACATATATTAGATACAAAAATTCCTTAAGGCATCAAATTATCATATCTGTAAGTTTAGCATTAAGTATGGTAAAAATGGTAAAATTTCAGTGATCTAAGAAGATATTGCAACTAAAACTGCTTCTAAAAATCAATGAAACACAGTGTTATTTTCTAAGAAAAATACTAGTACTTGCAAAATTTTTATAATTAGGTAATGAATATTTATTAGAATTAATGATTAAGAAAACTGTAATTCACAATTTTCATTTTAAATGTCACAATTTGTTTCTTGCATATTTTTCCTTTTTGAAATTCTCACTATGTGTTTTGTTTCAACTCTGAACTTTAGAGACCACCACTACTTTGCAAGAACAAAATTGTCTAACAATTATAACTATTTCTCTTCTTTTGCATAAACTTTAAATGTTAATTTTAAATTTTAATTAAAATTAAAAAAAAATTAAATTAAATTAAATTAAATTAAATTAAATTTTTAATTAAAATTAAAAAAATTAAAATTAATTTTTGTCTCAGTGGAGAACAAAATTTCGATCTAAAATCATTTAAGTGAAAGTGGTTCCTCTAGTTGAATCTTATTTGTCTCTTTGTTGACATTCTCTAGTCATTCCAGAATTGCTGATACTGGCCGCATTCCAATATGTGAATAGCAGGAAGAAATTTTCTTTTCCTAAATTTGTTTTTGTTTTTCTTCTCTACGTCCTTAACAAATGGAGTGCATGGATCAGTTTATAGTAGCTATGTTCTATCTGCTTAGGACACAATTTGTTGACATTCTCTTTTTTTTCTCATCACATGGGCACATATCTCCTCTAGACAGAATGCAGTCATTAATTTTTCATGTTACCTCTACCAGTCTAGATCTGTCCTGGGCAACACTTTTCTATGAGATGATTCTTTCAAATGTGGTAAGAGAAGTCACCTTTTTTGCCACATCCAATCACCTTATTTGCATTAGGAAATGTTCATTCTTTCTTAAAGAATTCACATCAATTATTCAACCTAATTCAGATAACTACTTCATGAAATACATCCTTTTTAAACAGAGTCAGTCTTAGCTTTTGCATACACACACACACAAAGTTCTTTGCTGAAAGTAAAATTTAAAATGTGCTCACTCTATCTAATGTGCACAATGAGGGCATGGAGACAACCAAACAAATACATTTGACACGTGTAAATTACAATTGGGAAAAGGCCAAGCAAAGAGTATTTCTACTGTTTGTTTTGCTTCATTTTGTACCTGTGTGGAGGTGTTTAGAATAATGAAAGAGTGACAGAGACTTCAAATAACAAAACACGGTTTATATGGTAAGGTGTGTACAGCAGGAAAATACTATGCTCCTTTCCCCCAATATTGTTCACTCTGAGGGACCTGTAAGGATGTAATTCACAATTTTCATTTTAAATGTCACAATTTGTTTCTTGCATATTTTTCCTTTTTGAAATTCTCACTATGTGTTTTGTTTCAACTCTGAACTTTAGAGACCACCACTACTTTGCAAGAACAAAATTGTCTAACAATTATAACTATTTCTCTTCTTTTGCATAAACTTTAAATGTTAATTTTAAATTTTAATTAAAATTAAAAAAAAATTAAATTAAATTAAATTAAATTAAATTAAATTTTTAATTAAAATTAAAAAAATTAAAATTAATTTTTGTCTCAGTGGAGAACAAAATTTCGATCTAAAATCATTTAAGTGAAAGTGGTTCCTCTAGTTGAATCTTATTTGTCTCTTTGTTGACATTCTCTAGTCATTCCAGAATTGCTGATACTGGCCGCATTCCAATATGTGAATAGCAGGAAGAAATTTTCTTTTCCTAAATTTGTTTTTGTTTTTCTTCTCTACGTCCTTAACAAATGGAGTGCATGGATCAGTTTATAGTAGCTATGTTCTATCTGCTTAGGACACAATTTGTTGACATTCTCTTTTTTTTCTCATCACATGGGCACATATCTCCTCTAGACAGAATGCAGTCATTAATTTTTCATGTTACCTCTACCAGTCTAGATCTGTCCTGGGCAACACTTTTCTATGAGATGATTCTTTCAAATGTGGTAAGAGAAGTCACCTTTTTTGCCACATCCAATCACCTTATTTGCATTAGGAAATGTTCATTCTTTCTTAAAGAATTCACATCAATTATTCAACCTAATTCAGATAACTACTTCATGAAATACATCCTTTTTAAACAGAGTCAGTCTTAGCTTTTGCATACACACACACACAAAGTTCTTTGCTGAAAGTAAAATTTAAAATGTGCTCACTCTATCTAATGTGCACAATGAGGGCATGGAGACAACCAAACAAATACATTTGACACGTGTAAATTACAATTGGGAAAAGGCCAAGCAAAAGAGTATTTCTACTGTTTGTTTTTGCTTCATTTTGTACCTGTGTGGAGGTGTTTAGAATAATGAAAGAGTGACAGAGACTTCAAATAACAAAACACGGTTTATATGGTAAGGTGTGTACAGCAGGAAAATACTATGCTCCTTTCCCCCAATATTGTTCACTCTGAGGGACCTGTAAGGATGTAATGCCCCTCTCCCACAAGGCATAGGGTCTAATGGCCAGCCCAGAGTTTTGGAGAAAAAAGAGATTCTGGAGACAGACGTAAAAGGGAAAAAAAAAAAAAAAAAGAAATTCCTAATGACCTTGTGAGGTGATACTGTCATAAATGATTGATGGAAAATGATGAAAAATAATTTTTTACAGCAATCTCTGAATTCAGTTTGCCTATACTTTTCTGAAAGTGAAATTTGAGTTTTGTTAATGAATTTTATCTTATATGGGAGTCCACTAATCCAGCAGTGAGAAATAGTTCTTAAATCTGGTTACAGATCAGGATTATCTGAAGAGCTTTCAAAAATGGAGATTTAAAAATCTAGCCCCAAATTACATAGAAACAACAGTAGAGGGTCCAAGAATATGAATTGTTAAGTTGCTCCAGAAAGGAGTCTCATACAGTAGCTTAACTGTAGTCCAAAATTGTTTTAAAGGGTTATTATGAAACAATGTTAACGTTGATATTGAAAACAAAACACACAAAATAGATTACAAAATATCAATATAAATAAATAAACTGCTTAAACACTAAAACATACCAACCAAAATTAATGCTATAAAGGAAGGAAATAGGAAGAGGTTAAGTATAGTTGAACTAATACGATGCCAGTGGTTAGTCGCTCAGTTGTGCCCAGCTCTGTGTGGTCCCCATGGACTGCAGCCTGCCAGGCTCCTCTGTTCATGGAATTTTCCATGCAAGAATACTGGAGTGGGCTGCCAGTAGACACTCATTTTAGCTCTTAAAATAATTTGATAGGGCTTTGGCCAGTGGGTAAGGACACCGACTTGCAGTGCAAGGCGCCAGTACGATACCTGGCCTGGGAAGATCCCACGTGCCACGGAGCAGCTGGACTGATGTGTCCAACTACTGAGCTGGAGCTCTGACACGTGTAAATTACAATTGGGAAAAGGCCAAGCAAAGAGTATTTCTACTGTTTGTTTTTGCTTCATTTTGTACCTGTGTGGAGGTGTTTAGAATAATGAAAGAGTGACAGAGACTTCAAATAACAAAACACGGTTTATATGGTAAGGTGTGTACAGCAGGAAAATACTATGCTCCTTTCCCCCAATATTGTTCACTCTGAGGGACCTGTAAGGATGTAATGCCCCTCTCCCACAAGGCATAGGGTCTAATGGCCAGCCCAGAGTTTTGGAGAAAAAAGAGATTCTGGAGACAGACGTAAAAGGGAAAAAAAAAAAAAAAAAGAAATTCCTAATGACCTTGTGAGGTGATACTGTCATAAATGATTGATGGAAAATGATGAAAAATAATTTTTTACAGCAATCTCTGAATTCAGTTTGCCTATACTTTTCTGAAAGTGAAATTTGAGTTTTGTTAATGAATTTTATCTTATATGGGAGTCCACTAATCCAGCAGTGAGAAATAGTTCTTAAATCTGGTTACAGATCAGGATTATCTGAAGAGCTTTCAAAAATGGAGATTTAAAAATCTAGCCCCAAATTACATAGAAACAACAGTAGAGGGTCCAAGAATATGAATTGTTAAGTTGCTCCAGAAAGGAGTCTCATACAGTAGCTTAACTGTAGTCCAAAATTGTTTTAAAGGGTTATTATGAAACAATGTTAACGTTGATATTGAAAACAAAACACACAAAATAGATTACAAAATATCAATATAAATAAATAAACTGCTTAAACACTAAAACATACCAACCAAAATTAATGCTATAAAGGAAGGAAATAGGAAGAGGTTAAGTATAGTTGAACTAATACGATGCCAGTGGTTAGTCGCTCAGTTGTGCCCAGCTCTGTGTGGTCCCCATGGACTGCAGCCTGCCAGGCTCCTCTGTTCATGGAATTTTCCATGCAAGAATACTGGAGTGGGCTGCCAGTAGACACTCATTTTTAGCTCTTAAAAATAATTTGATAGGGCTTCCCCGGTGGTCCAGTGGGTAAGGACACCGACTTGCAGTGCAAGGGGCGCCAGTACGATACCTGGCCTGGGAAGATCCCACGTGCCACGGAGCAGCTGGACTGATGTGTCCAACTACTGAGCTGGAGCTCTGGAGCGCATGCGTCCAGAGCGTGTGCTCTGTGACAACAGAGACCACCACGATGGGAGCCCCACAGAGGCCAAAGAACAAAGATGGATGCAAATAGATAAATGAAAGACTAATAGAAGTGGCCCGCCCGCCCCCCTCCCAACCAGCACCCCCCCAAAAATAAATAAATATTCTTTAAAAATAATAATAATTTGACAAGTCCACATTTAAAAAAAAATTTTTTTTTTTTTTAAATGGTAACAGAAAAGTTCAGTTGAATCTATCTATTTGTAGAAAAGGAAATAGCAATCCACTCCAGTGTTCTTGCCTGAAGAATTTCATGGACATAGGACAGGTGGGCTATAGCTCATGGGGTAACAAAGAATTGGACAAGACTGAGTGACTAACACATAAATGACACATCTATCTACCTAAAATTACTAAGCATATATATATATATATATATACACATATGTACATACACATATACATATATGTATGTATTTCATCTGGCAAAAAATCAATATAAAGGGATGAGAGAAGCACATAAGGGAATAAAATAAGATGGCAAAAGTAAGTCCCAATAAATGAAATAATTTTCATTGTGATAATAAATGTAAGTAGGTTAATCTTTCTCACATAAAGAAATCAAATTTAGTTTTAAAAACCAGTGACAAGTTTTAAGTATTAAACACTCCTCAAAACAATTACTCATTGTGATAATAAATTAAGTAAATTTTCTCACATACCAACCAAAATTAATGCTATAAAGGAAGGAAATAGGAAGAGGTTAAGTATAGTTGAACTAATACGATGCCAGTGGTTAGTCGCTCAGTTGTGCCCAGCTCTGTGTGGTCCCCA
This sequence comes from Tragulus kanchil, assembly GCA_022376925.1. NCBI lineage: Eukaryota > Metazoa > Chordata > Mammalia > Artiodactyla > Tragulidae > Tragulus > Tragulus kanchil. Next base: position 18,986,338 of record JAIOJX010000025.1, read on the forward strand.
TGGACTGCAGCCTGCCAGGCTCCTCTGTTCATGGAATTTTCCATGCAAGAATACTGGAGTGGGCTGCCAGTAGACACTCATTTTTAGCTCTTAAAAATAATTTGATAGGGCTTCCCCGGTGGTCCAGTGGGTAAGGACACCGACTTGCAGTGCAAGGGGCGCCAGTACGATACCTGGCCTGGGAAGATCCCACGTGCCACGGAGCAGCTGGACTGATGTGTCCAACTACTGAGCTGGAGCTCTGGAGCGCATGCGTCCAGAGCGTGTGCTCTGTGACAACAGAGACCACCACGATGGGAGCCCCACAGAGGCCAAAGAACAAAGATGGATGCAAATAGATAAATGAAAGACTAATAGAAGTGGCCCGCCCGCCCCCCTCCCTCCCAACCAGCACCCCCCCAAAATAAATAAATATTCTTTAAAAAATAATAATAATTTGACAAGTCCACATTTAAAAAAAAAAATTGTTTTTTTTTTTTTTTTTAAATGGTAACAGAAAAGTTCAGTTGAATCTATCTATTTGTAGAAAAGGAAATAGCAATCCACTCCAGTGTTCTTGCCTGAAGAATTTCATGGACATAGGACAGGTGGGCTATAGCTCATGGGGTAACAAAGAATTGGACAAGACTGAGTGACTAACACATAAATGACACATCTATCTACCTAAAATTACTAAGCATATATATATATATATATATACACATATGTACATACACATATACATATATGTATGTATTTCATCTGGCAAAAAATCAATATAAAGGGATGAGAGAAGCACATAAGGGAATAAAATAAGATGGCAAAAGTAAGTCCCAATAAATGAAATAATTTTCATTGTGATAATAAATGTAAGTAGGTTAATCTTTCTCACATAAAGAAATCAAATTTAGTTTTAAAAACCAGTGACAAGTTTTAAGTATTAAACACTCCCCTCAAAACAATTACTCAGTATAATAAAAAGTAAAATATAAAATTTAAATAGCTGCTATAATGAGTTTTGGGAAATGATAACCTAATGAAGTTAAATGTTTTTCCAATATGACTTTCAAAATCTTTGATATGTGGATGTAAACTTGGTCTTAGCACAGATATGTGGCCACACTGATTTGAGATCAAATTTCCTTTTTTTCTCACAAAACCTTTTTCAGAACAAATATTCCTTGAACTCACTTGTAAAGCTGCACCCTGGTCTGGATTTCAATATCTAATGCAATATATTGTCAGACTTCTAATCAAGCATCTTTTCTCTATCTATCCTTAAGGACAGACTATGCCATGCCAAAATATGCCACTTTGGTATGTTGATTCTTTTGAACTACAGGCACTTTAAAAACAAGCAAGAGAAGGATGAAGCTTTCTCTTGTTAAAGTGTCTGAACAAGGAGGTCATTTGTCTCTAATGACCTGGTAGTCTGTGGGAGTAAATGGGAACCTGAGCCAGAGTAAATTTCTGTAAATGTCTCAAGAACGGTCATGTACACACTGCTACATTTTAAATAGGTAGCCAACAAGGACCTATTGTATGCCACATGGAACTTTGCTCATTGCTGTGTAGCCACCTGAAGGGGAGAGATTTGGGGAAGAATAGATACATGTATATGGCTGAGTCCCTTCGCTGTTCACCTGAAACCATCACAACATTCCTAATTGGCTATTAATTAACGTTTAATTATTTAACATTTAATTATTATTATTAACATTCCTAATCACCAGTTAATGCTGGTGTTAGCTATTCAATTGTGTCCAACTTTTTGCAATCCCATGGATGATAGCCTGCCAGGCTCCTCTGTCCATGGAATTCTCTAGGCAAGAATACTGGAGTGGATAGTCATGCCCTTCTCCATGGGATCTTCCTGAGCCAGGGATGGAACCTGGGTCTTCCACATTGCTGGCAAATTCTTTACCATCTGAGACACAAGGGAAGTCCCCGATACAAAATAAAATGCTCTAAAGAAAAAAAAAATGTTATACCTAAAAACAACCAATCACAGAGAGACAACTAGATGTCCCTCATAAGGCAACCAACCACTTAAGCTACAGCCAGTCAAACCATCTTTGTGCCCTACTTCCAAGTGTTCTCTATAAAAGCCCTTTTGACCCCTTAAAAGCCCTTTAATAGCTTTTAGTTTGGTATTCCCTACTGGAATAGATCTTTACTAAAATAAGCTCTTGAAAATTTTACTTGCTTCAGTTTATCTTTTAACAGCAACCCCGCTTAATGCGCCTAAACAAGGACAGCTCTTTAAAAGGAACTCATTTGTCAAAGATCTCTTCTCTAGAAGCTTCATCAACCAGGGAGAGATCAGAACTGGACTCACATCCAGTCCAGTTTCATCAAAGTTTCACCACAGGAGGCAAGATGAGAACTGGACCGACATTCAGTCAGATTTTGTCACAATAACGTTTCCTGTCTATTATTCTCTTAAGGATTCACTCATTTTTGCTAAAGGTAATTTACTCTCCCCTAAGAGAAGTGCATCCCTCTCCTTTTCTTATTAAGATAGTATTTGATAAATAAGCCACAAGTAACACTTCAGACAGTCTCTCATTCTTCCTGAGTAAATTTCTGTAAATGTCTCAAGAACGGTCATGTACACACTGCTACATTTTAAATAGGTAGCCAACAAGGACCTATTGTATGCCACATGGAACTTTGCTCATTGCTGTGTAGCCACCTGAAGGGGAGAGATTTGGGGAAGAATAGATACATGTATATGGCTGAGTCCCTTCGCTGTTCACCTGAAACCATCACAACATTCCTAATTGGCTATTAATTAACGTTTAATTATTTAACATTTAATTATTATTATTAACATTCCTAATCACCAGTTAATGCTGGTGTTAGCTATTCAATTGTGTCCAACTTTTTGCAATCCCATGGATGATAGCCTGCCAGGCTCCTCTGTCCATGGAATTCTCTAGGCAAGAATACTGGAGTGGATAGTCATGCCCTTCTCCATGGGATCTTCCTGAGCCAGGGATGGAACCTGGGTCTTCCACATTGCTGGCAAATTCTTTACCATCTGAGACACAAGGGAAGTCCCCGATACAAAATAAAATGCTCTAAAGAAAAAAAAAATGTTATACCTAAAAACAACCAATCACAGAGAGACAACTAGATGTCCCTCATAAGGCAACCAACCACTTAAGCTACAGCCAGTCAAACCATCTTTGTGCCCTACTTCCAAGTGTTCTCTATAAAAGCCCTTTTGACCCCTTAAAAGCCCTTTAATAGCTTTTAGTTTGGTATTCCCTACTGGAATAGATCTTTACTAAAATAAGCTCTTGAAAATTTTACTTGCTTCAGTTTATCTTTTAACAGCAACCCCGCTTAATGCGCCTAAACAAGGACAGCTCTTTAAAAGGAACTCATTTGTCAAAGATCTCTTCTCTAGAAGCTTCATCAACCAGGGAGAGATCAGAACTGGACTCACATCCAGTCCAGTTTCATCAAAGTTTCACCACAGGAGGCAAGATGAGAACTGGACCGACATTCAGTCAGATTTTGTCACAATAACGTTTCCTGTCTATTATTCTCTTAAGGATTCACTCATTTTTGCTAAAGGTAATTTACTCTCCCCTAAGAGAAGTGCATCCCCTCTCTCCTTTTCTTATTAAGATAGTATTTGATAAATAAGCCACAAGTAACACTTCAGACAGTCTCTCATTCTTCCCTGAGTATATCCCATGTGCACACGAGTTTACACGCTTGTTATCTTCTGTGTATCTTTCTCTTATTATTTATCTTACAGGGGTCTCAGTTAAGAATTAAGAAAGGTACAGGGGAAATTTTTCCTTCCCTACATAGGGCTTACAACATGGTTGATAATGAGACTCACATATCTTCAAAAAAATTTTGTTTCTCTGATTCTTTTTGCTGTACATTGCTCAGTGGTTCTGCATCACCCCAAGTTAATATTATACACGTTTGAAGGCAGTTTTTAAGTGTCAGCCTATTTGGACTGTGTGGCATTCTTTTATACTGGATAAGATGTATAAGACTCTATTCTCTATTGAAATATTATTAACTGTTTTCCATTAAGTTTCATCATTGTGAATCGTTCACACATTTAACAACTCCTCTTTGTCTTAATACAAACTATCTTATCAACAGAATCATTAAATGCAGTACTCTGGGTTTAAGAAAAACTTCACAATATTCATTTGTATGTTGGAGTATGATGTGCTCAGTCGCTCAGTTATAGCTGACTCTTTGTGACCCCATGGACTGTAGCCTGCCAGGTTCCTCTGTCCACGGAATTTTCAGGCAAAAATACTGGAGAGGGTTGCCATTTCCTTCTCCAGTTTAAGTATGATAGAAATTTAATTTTCTCTACTGGAATAGATCTTTACTAAAATAAGCTCTTGAAAATTTTACTTGCTTCAGTTTATCTTTTAACAGCAACCCCGCTTAATGCGCCTAAACAAGGACAGCTCTTTAAAAGGAACTCATTTGTCAAAGATCTCTTCTCTAGAAGCTTCATCAACCAGGGAGAGATCAGAACTGGACTCACATCCAGTCCAGTTTCATCAAAGTTTCACCACAGGAGGCAAGATGAGAACTGGACCGACATTCAGTCAGATTTTGTCACAATAACGTTTCCTGTCTATTATTCTCTTAAGGATTCACTCATTTTTGCTAAAGGTAATTTACTCTCCCCTAAGAGAAGTGCATCCCCTCTCTCCTTTTCTTATTAAGATAGTATTTGATAAATAAGCCACAAGTAACACTTCAGACAGTCTCTCATTCTTCCCTGAGTATATCCCATGTGCACACGAGTTTACACGCTTGTTATCTTCTGTGTATCTTTCTCTTATTATTTATCTTACAGGGGTCTCAGTTAAGAATTAAGAAAGGTACAGGGGAAATTTTTCCTTCCCTACATAGGGCTTACAACATGGTTGATAATGAGACTCACATATCTTCAAAAATTTTGTTTCTGTGATTCTTTTTGCTGTACATTGCTCAGTGGTTCTGCATCACCCCAAGTTAATATTATACACGTTTGAAGGCAGTTTTTAAGTGTCAGCCTATTTGGACTGTGTGGCATTCTTTTATACTGGATAAGATGTATAAGACTCTATTCTCTATTGAAATATTATTAACTGTTTTCCATTAAGTTTCATCATTGTGAATCGTTCACACATTTAACAACTCCTCTTTGTCTTAATACAAACTATCTTATCAACAGAATCATTAAATGCAGTACTCTGGGTTTAAGAAAAACTTCACAATATTCATTTGTATGTTGGAGTATGATGTGCTCAGTCGCTCAGTTATAGCTGACTCTTTGTGACCCCATGGACTGTAGCCTGCCAGGTTCCTCTGTCCACGGAATTTTCAGGCAAAAATACTGGAGAGGGTTGCCATTTCCTTCTCCAGTTTAAGTATGATAGAAATTTAATTTTTCTCTAGCTATTTAATCTTTTATATGGTTTCAAGTTTTGAAATAAGCTAGTTTAATTTCAAATGTAACTTTTATGTCATGGTTTCATCTGATATATTTTGACCATATCAGACTTTGAAATCATTTTCACAACTTTCAGTGGTTTGACTGCTTCATTCTCCAAACTATTTATTTTCCTTCTAGTGCAACATAACATTTTATTATATTCTTTTGTGCCTTTTTATGACATATTCTAAAACATAATCATTTTATTGTCATTCACTTTGTTGATGTCAATATTGAACAATAATAAGAATGTAACAACCTGCTTTAATAAGTCTATTAGAAGCATTCATGTATCATAATCTCTATTATGATTTGATATTTGTTAAGTGGAACTAGATGGATTATGAAAAGTAAATAACTTAGTAGTAGGATGTTTGTAGCCTCAGAGATCAAATAAATGACTGTGTATGAGAAATAAGAACGTGAACATGAAACACACTGGTGTTTGCAGCTTTTTAGCTCCTGAGAAATGATTGCAAGTCCATTAGGCTCTTTAAGGCACTGAATTCCAAGAGCTACGTTCTAATGGCTTCATGCTATGAGACATCCCTGGATATTTGCAGTCATGATAATAAAGTTCAGGCAATATTAAAGCTACATTTGATAAATCGGACTGATGTCTGTGAAGAATACAGAGAAAGAGCAATGGTAAGGTGTGGTTGTTAGTCACTCAGACATGTCTGACTCATTGCAACCCCATGGACTGTAGCCCATCAGGCTCCTCTGTCCATGGACTTTCTCTAGGCAAGAAAACTGCAGTGGGTTGCCTTTTTTCCTCCAGGCGATCTTCTTAATCCAGGGATCAATCCTGGGTCTCCTGCTTTGCGGGCAGATTCTTTACTGTTGAACCACCAGGGAAGTGGCTAATTCTGTGCAAGAAGTTATAGCAAGAATAAAGTTATGGTTTGAACCACTAAATGTGTTGAGAGTGAATAGGCAAATGACAATCTTAATAATTCTTATATAACTATGGAAGAGGTGATTAGAAGAAATTGAATAGCATAGGCTATAAAGCATATGTGTAAAAAGCAAGTCAAAAGCAAGCTAAACAAATTCTTGAAATGTCAAGTGTGTTATTTTAAAACACATGATGCATCATCAGTAAGTATTCCTACTTGCTAATAAAGTTCAAAAATTAGTAATAGCCCCAGAAAGTAATTTTGTTCTCTTTGCATTTTATTATTATTCTTTTTTTTTGACCATATCAGACTTTGTTTTTTGGTTCCCATTCTCCAAACTATTTATTTTCCTTCTAGTGCAACATAACATTTTATTATATTCTTTTGTGCCTTTTTATGACATATTCTAAAACATAATCATTTTATTGTCATTCACTTTGTTGATGTCAATATTGAACAATAATAAGAATGTAACAACCTGCTTTAATAAGTCTATTAGAAGCATTCATGTATCATAATCTCTATTATGATTTGATATTTGTTAAGTGGAACTAGATGGATTATGAAAAGTAAATAACTTAGTAGTAGGATGTTTGTAGCCTCAGAGATCAAATAAATGACTGTGTATGAGAAATAAGAACGTGAACATGAAACACACTGGTGTTTGCAGCTTTTTAGCTCCTGAGAAATGATTGCAAGTCCATTAGGCTCTTTAAGGCACTGAATTCCAAGAGCTACGTTCTAATGGCTTCATGCTATGAGACATCCCTGGATATTTGCAGTCATGATAATAAAGTTCAGGCAATATTAAAGCTACATTTGATAAATCGGACTGATGTCTGTGAAGAATACAGAGAAAGAGCAATGGTAAGGTGTGGTTGTTAGTCACTCAGACATGTCTGACTCATTGCAACCCCATGGACTGTAGCCCATCAGGCTCCTCTGTCCATGGACTTTCTCTAGGCAAGAAAACTGCAGTGGGTTGCCTTTTTTTTCCTCCAGGCGATCTTCTTAATCCAGGGATCAATCCTGGGTCTCCTGCTTTGCGGGCAGATTCTTTACTGTTGAACCACCAGGGAAGTGGCTAATTCTGTGCAAGAAGTTATAGCAAGAATAAAGTTATGGTTTGAACCACTAAATGTGTTGAGAGTGAATAGGCAAATGACAATCTTAATAATTCTTATATAACTATGGAAGAGGTGATTAGAAGAAATTGAATAGCATAGGCTATAAAGCATATGTGTAAAAAGCAAGTCAAAAGCAAGCTAAACAAATTCTTGAAATGTCAAGTGTGTTATTTTAAAACACATGATGCATCATCAGTAAGTATTCCTACTTGCTAATAAAGTTCAAAAATTAGTAATAGCCCCAGAAAGTAATTTTGTTCTCTTTCTGCATCTTTGTCTTTTAAACAGAAAACGACAGTAATGGAATATCTGATAGAACAAAATGAAGTTTTACTTCAATTTAAGTGTTCAAATATATAATTGTGTATCATACTTACAGCAGAGAAGGAAATATTATACAGCTACTTTCATGTGTAGAGTATTGAGTATATTTTAGGTGTCATATCTCTTCATTGGAACCTCATCTGTTTGTGAGAGGATCTCTTAAAAGTTATGAACCTGAGTCACATAAATAGAATAGAGAGTATACAAACTCAAAAAGCTTCTTACAACAATGTGTGTATGTTTATAAAGGCAGATGACTTTATTTTTATGAAGAAGAGGTCCAGCTTTTATTACTAAAGATCCTAAATCTAGGGCCTAAAGATGGATCTCAGAGGGTAAGTGGGTCCACAGAAATTTATTTGGAAGTATGTATGGATGGAGGATTTAATTTTTCTAAGGAAGAAATCCATCTTTCATTAAACCCCCAAAGTGGATTTATGACATGACCACACAAGTGGAAAATTTTTAAATTATTGAGTGGGCTCTTCTAATATTATTGTAAAACCATGAGCGTTATCTAACTCCTAAAACACTTCATCATCCTCTGTAAAAGCTCTGTACCTGTTAAACAGTACCTGCCCATTGTATCCTCCCTGCAGCTCATGGTAACCTCTACTACACATCCTGCCTCTATAAATTTGTCTATTATAAGTACCTCGTAAATGAAATCACATAATGTTTGTCCTCCTGTATATGACATTTCATTGAGCATAAATTTTCAATACCAATCTACTACAGCATATGTCAAAATTTCCTTTTGTGACTGGATAACATTCCATTTTACGTGTTACGCCACATTCTATTTTAAATCCCACACCAATTTTAGAGACTAAAATTAAGAATAATACCATTTCTTAACATAGGAATATTTACATGTTTAGATTTTAAAATTCAAATGACTTCAACTATAAAATACTTTATGTGAAATATTATATTCAAAATGAAGGTAGCTATAGATGAATTACAAGACTTTTCTTTTAGCAATCATTTTTAGAAGAGATTGTGTAAAATATACTAATTGGTTCAAAGCACTGAAAAATAATATGTATCAATATATGATTTGCTTCTGTGCTTACAGTTTACCTCTTGAAAATGATTATTAAAGGCATTATTTTAATATTTCAGAAATTTTTAAAGGAACTATTTTAATGTTTGCCTAGTGTCTCAAAAGTTTTGTGTTAAGGCAGCATTTTGCTATATTGTCTATTAAAGTAAAAAGGAAGACAATTTTCCTTTGCATATGCTACTCAAACTCTATTTCGTGTGGTTTGGCCTCGTCATCACTAGAGAATGCTTCTGAAACCTAGTTTCATTCATTTCTCTTTTCCTCAACGGCAGACGTACATCCATTATTGACTTTGAGTTACTAAGAAACATGAAAGAAAAAAATGGAAAAAAATTAATGTGATTCAGATAATTATAGTGAAGATACCCCATGTACTAGACATTTCAAACATACTTAGATGAGAAATATTGAAATGTTACTGCACTGTAACAAGGCATCATAATTTTCTCATTAACATTTTTCTTCCTTCTTAATCACACTTATCACCAAATACATTATACGAAAGCTTCCAGTTACACATACCGAATAACAACCATAGGTCACTGGGCTGTACTCTTTTGAAGGCTGCTAAAGGTCTTTCTTTAATGGCAAACAGCTTTTACTAACTTCCTGGGATTCCAGAAATGCTAATCAGCAGTTCTAGTCGGCACCTCTATAAATTTGTCTATTATAAGTACCTCGTAAATGAAATCACATAATGTTTGTCCTCCTGTATATGACATTTCATTGAGCATAAATTTTCAATACCAATCTACTACAGCATATGTCAAAATTTCCTTTTGTGACTGGATAACATTCCATTTTACGTGTTACGCCACATTCTATTTTAAATCCCACACCAATTTTAGAGACTAAAATTAAGAATAATACCATTTCTTAACATAGGAATATTTACATGTTTAGATTTTAAAATTCAAATGACTTCAACTATAAAATACTTTATGTGAAATATTATATTCAAAATGAAGGTAGCTATAGATGAATTACAAGACTTTTCTTTTAGCAATCATTTTTAGAAGAGATTGTGTAAAATATACTAATTGGTTCAAAGCACTGAAAAATAATATGTATCAATATATGATTTGCTTCTGTGCTTACAGTTTACCTCTTGAAAATGATTATTAAAGGCATTATTTTAATATTTCAGAAATTTTTAAAGGAACTATTTTAATGTTTGCCTAGTGTCTCAAAAGTTTTGTGTTAAGGCAGCATTTTGCTATATTGTCTATTAAAGTAAAAAGGAAGACAATTTTCCTTTGCATATGCTACTCAAACTCTATTTCGTGTGGTTTGGCCTCGTCATCACTAGAGAATGCTTCTGAAACCTAGTTTCATTCATTTCTCTTTTCCTCAACGGCAGACGTACATCCATTATTGACTTTGAGTTACTAAGAAACATGAAAGAAAAAAATGGAAAAAAATTAATGTGATTCAGATAATTATAGTGAAGATACCCCATGTACTAGACATTTCAAACATACTTAGATGAGAAATATTGAAATGTTACTGCACTGTAACAAGGCATCATAATTTTCTCATTAACATTTTTCTTCCTTCTTAATCACACTTATCACCAAATACATTATACGAAAGCTTCCAGTTACACATACCGAATAACAACCATAGGTCACTGGGCTGTACTCTTTTTGAAGGCTGCTAAAAAGGTCTTTCTTTAATGGCAAACAGCTTTTACTAACTTCCTGGGATTCCAGAAATGCTAATCAGCAGTTCTAGTCGGCAGCACATTTATTACACCCTGACACGCGGAAGACAGCCAGTTACAAATAGAACTGCCTGTTGAAAAATGCTGTTCCAGTGTTTTATAATAAAGTGCACCAATTAGATGCATTCATTAGGACAAACTGCTTGTCTTTCCCCATATTAGAGCTTTTAAAAAAGCACAATGTATTTCATAGTTCACCCTGCTCTGTATTATTATTAATTGAACATAGCACATTACAGAGCCTTAATCCAATAACTGTAAATACATAATGAATAAGATTTCCTTGGAGACTGTCAGTCTGCAAGAGCCTACTTGGTTTCATTCTATAGGATAAATAAGACAGAAGTCTTTTTATCTTCCAAATGCTTCGCAGATATTTGAGAAACACTACTGCAATAAATATCAACATTGGTTTATAATTTACAGTTGTCTTTTTATTAATAAAATTTAGACTCCCCTTCTAAAAATATATTCTAATTTATTAGGAATAAAGATCCATAACCTTATGCATAATATTCTTAATGTTATATTTATATATTTTACTTCCATGGATAAGGTCATTTTTTTTTTTTTCAGTAAAGTTCTGAGATTCTAAGTTTCCAAAATGGAAAACAGAATCAAATGTTGATTGTGGACAAAAGTCCCTATCAGAATGGGGAGGTTATAGGATTATCATACAACACTGTGAGCAGAATAGAGCAAGATTGATTGGGCTGTTTTCCTGCTGGCAAGAACATTATTTCTCAGTTTCCAACTTATACATAAACACATGCACTCGCTGGCAATACTCTGTTCCTCTCTACCACGGATATAATTTGCATGAGAACCCTGACCTATATTATAACCATTCAGACATCTCTTTGAATGCAGAAGCCCTAAAGATGAAAATATTCTTGGCCACTCACATTTATCTATCCACAATGTATACCTGTTGTTTTCATATTCATTACTGGAGAATGGAAACCTTTAGCCCCCATGAAGTTTTTAGGTTGCCTTCACACTGAATGAAGAAAAAGAAGAGAAGCGTGGTAGTCAATAGGAAGAATAATCTTTCGTAATTTGACATATTCTCCTGAGTATGCCATCTAGGTGTTCTGAATAGAAGTCTGTTTTTTTAAAAAAATATTACATTTATTTATTTTGTGGAGATAACCTTATGAGTTGCTATCATTTATTAAGGCAATATATTTTATAAATCCCAATGGCTCCATCCATTATTAAAAAATGTATTTACTATCACAGATCAGCTCTAATATTTTTATTATAACAACAGTAAAAAATATATCTGATATAAAATATAAAAATTATATAAATAATATCACAGGTTAGAATTAAAGACATTTTACCATAGCCTATGGCATGGAAGCCAGTATCAGAACAGATGCATTGATCATCTCATGAGTACTAAAATGAAAAATTAATTTGGGCACACTGACTATAATGGCTAGATAATAACAAATGCTTATATAAAACAAGTAGAGAGTTCACGACCTATGAAGTATGAAGTTGTTAGTCTCTCAGTCACGTCTGACTTCTTGTGATCCCATGGACTGTAGTCCGCCAAGCACCTCTGTCAATGGAATTCCCCAGGCAAGGATACTAGAGTGGGTAGCTATTCCATTCTCCAGGAGATCTTTTGGACCCAGGGACTGAACCTAGGTCTACTGCATTGTAGCAGATTCTTTACCATTTGAGCCACCGGGGAAGCTCTCTTGAACTATACTTACGCTTAATGTTGGAAATATATCATTTTATCCACTTTCTCCTATTTTAGTCTAACTTTAGTCCATAGCGACGTTAGGCACAAACCACTACAACAATCTCACGGACCCACTGAGTCTAGATCTGCAATATGGCAAACACTGCATTAGATAATACCACCATAATATTGAGAGCTTCTCTTTTCCAAGGACAAGTGTCCATTTGTTCTTTTATTTTCAACCATGAACAAAATAGCTAAAAAAAATAGTTCACACATATTTATTGGGTATGATCTAGACACTATGAAAGTGATTTGCTACTGTATCTTTGTCAGGAAGATTTTAAAAATATGTTTTTCTGCATTTGTTTTCTATTATGATGTATACATTATTGGAATGTTTAGCTGTATGTACTAATGAAGGAATTTCAAAATTCGAGCTTACTTTAGGCTCCAGAGTCTTATTTTTAAGTGATTTGGCACTTTTGAGTGATTACGTGTAATTCTAAAAGGAAAAATTCAAGATCTTTTCACTCTTATGTATATCAGATATTACAAGTATTTCATATTTCTTTAAACAAGTCTACATATGGAAAGACTGTTGTTGTTCAGTTGCTCAGTCATGTCCAACTTTTTTCAGGCCTATGGAAAGATACTATCAGCATTAACTGAGTAATAATGACTTTCTTAAAATTTTCTTGTGTGCTGTCTTGTGCACAGTTAGTAACTCATGTTTGACTTTTCGAGACACTATGGACTGCCAGACTCCTCTGGCCATGGGATTTTCCATCCAGGAATAACTTTCTTAATAATTGTTTTCTTACTACAGAATAAAATTTAATGTGACCTTCTAAATTCTATAGACCAGAAATTTTACTTTTAACATCTCTGCTGAGGTTTATAGCATAAAGTTATGACAATTTGTAAAATTTTATTGATTTGGAAGATAACCATTTCCTTTTCTTTATAATGTCAAGTGGAATTAACATATGCACACAATTATGAACAAAAAAATAACATAATAGTGACTGATGAGGCATTATATATCTTTATACTTGAACATATTGGAGAGAAACATTGAAAGTAAAACCAAGATATAATTGCTGTCACTTTGAATAATGGTGCCCCCAAACAGAAAGCCAAGCAGCATCTCAATGTCCTCTTATTTTTGAGTATCTTCAGCTGTGCTGTTAGTGATATAAAGCCTTTATGTGGATGTTTACTAACCACTCCAGTTCAACTTCATGTCATTCCTATGTGATTTCTTGATAGACTTTGTTACCACTCTTAATTAACCTTGTGCTGTCATTAGTCTTCAGGTGTATGTGTTTCTTTGACCATTGATGTGCAACTATTCTACCAAAGACTGTAGGTGAAATGTTAAAAATCTAAAAGCCACAAGAGGCGCTATGGATCAGGATAGTTATTTTAGTTTTTAAGAGATTTACAATGTATCTCATGTGTTGAAGTAATCAGGAAATCATTTTCATCTGATACCCACACAGAAGCCAGAGGATACAATAACTCTAGCCACCACTTATCTAAAGGAAGACTTCATTTTGAGCCCACTTAAGAAAATGGCAGTCCAGCACTGAGGGTAAAGAGAATCAACCTCCATAGAGTAGGGGGTTGGGGGAGAAAGTCAAAGCAGTTCTTACATAAGAAGAAAACATACGGCAGAAAAGAAGAGAGCAAGACTTCAGATAAAGACCGGATGCCTGCATATTTTGCAAGGACAGAAGCGGAACGTGAATATTTTCTATTAACATCAAAGAAGGTTTTAATACTAGGAAGTGACAGCACAGAGCAGAGGAATTGGGAAATTCATAATAGCATGAACAGGCTATGGACAAATAAAAGAAATAGGGAATGGTTAGGATAGAAACAATTCACTTAGCTGTAGTGATGCTGTAATGAGGAAAAATTGGAAATTTATATCATAAGAATTGTGTATCATGAATAATTTATCTTATACAAATATGCTTAACTTGACTGACAGTAAATTGGAAATAATCCTCCTGCTTTGGTGAGGGTTCAGTAATGTGCTGCAAATCCTGTTGACATCTTAATACTGTGAGGCCTCCTTAGTGAAAGCCTCCCTTTGCCATTGTAAATAGATGGATCTCAAGAGCTGTTCTATCCTTTCACTGCTACAGTTTCATTGCAGATTCTGAACCCAGAGAAAGCAGACTAGGTAAAAGGCATTGCTGTCTGTGGAATTTTTAGTCATATAGAAGATTGACATAGGTAAAGGGCAAATAAAAATAGTATATATAAATCATTTAAATGATTTAAACCAATGAGGTAGCCGCCTCAATGACTGACATACTTAAAAGAAAGTTGGCTCGAAGGGGTCTCCATTATATATAATTTTGAAAATATACCTTTTTCAAGTTTGTTTCTGTCTACATTTGGTATGGGTTAATGCGACACTTAGAAAATACAAAGTAAGGATAACGATGACTAGAGAAATAACTTTAATATTTATTAAAATCCCTTCTCTGCACCTGAAACTCCAGGTTTTAGTGAAAATCATCGAGATTTTCACCTTATCCAGAAGCCAGACTATGAATTTTAGTTTTTAAGAGATTTACAATGTATCTCATGTGTTGAAGTAATCAGGAAATCATTTTCATCTGATACCCACACAGAAGCCAGAGGATACAATAACTCTAGCCACCACTTATCTAAAGGAAGACTTCATTTTGAGCCCACTTAAGAAAATGGCAGTCCAGCACTGAGGGTAAAGAGAATCAACCTCCATAGAGTAGGGGGTTGGGGGAGAAAGTCAAAGCAGTTCTTACATAAGAAGAAAACATACGGCAGAAAAGAAGAGAGCAAGACTTCAGATAAAGACCGGATGCCTGCATATTTTGCAAGGACAGAAGCGGAACGTGAATATTTTCTATTAACATCAAAGAAGGTTTTAATACTAGGAAGTGACAGCACAGAGCAGAGGAATTGGGAAATTCATAATAGCATGAACAGGCTATGGACAAATAAAAGAAATAGGGAATGGTTAGGATAGAAACAATTCACTTAGCTGTAGTGATGCTGTAATGAGGAAAAATTGGAAATTTATATCATAAGAATTGTGTATCATGAATAATTTATCTTATACAAATATGCTTAACTTGACTGACAGTAAATTGGAAATAATCCTCCTGCTTTGGTGAGGGTTCAGTAATGTGCTGCAAATCCTGTTGACATCTTAATACTGTGAGGCCTCCTTAGTGAAAGCCTCCCTTTGCCATTGTAAATAGATGGATCTCAAGAGCTGTTCTATCCTTTCACTGCTACAGTTTCATTGCAGATTCTGAACCCAGAGAAAGCAGACTAGGTAAAAGGCATTGCTGTCTGTGGAATTTTTAGTCATATAGAAGATTGACATAGGTAAAGGGCAAATAAAAATAGTATATATAAATCATTTAAATGATTTAAACCAATGAGGTAGCCGCCTCAATGACTGACATACTTAAAAGAAAGTTGGCTCGAAGGGGTCTCCATTATATATAATTTTGAAAATATACCTTTTTCAAGTTTGTTTCTGTCTACATTTGGTATGGGTTAATGCGACACTTAGAAAATACAAAGTAAGGATAACGATGACTAGAGAAATAACTTTAATATTTATTAAAAATCCCTTCTCTGCACCTGAAACTCCAGGTTTTAGTGAAAATCATCGAGATTTTTCACCTTATCCATAATAATACCCTTGTATATGTCTTTGTTAATAATCCTCTTTACTATTATTATTTCTCAAAAACTACAAACTAAAATTCAAAGTGAATTATGGTTTCACTCTTGTGATTACTATATGTACACTGCTTTGTGATTCCTTATGGTATCAGTGTCTTGATAAACTGTCTCAGCTATTTTAGCACCTCATACATAAGAATGGCCACATCCAAAAATAAAACAAAGAAAAAAAAAAAAGAATGGCCACATCCTGCTCCTTGGCCACCCTTAACTGCATAACAATTTCCAAATATCCCATAATCAGTCATGCCTACATGCCTTTGCACCTATCTTGAATTTTCCTGAGTCCATTTTCTTCATTGTGAAAGGGCTTTCTTTGCTTCAATCAAAATTCTATATGAAACTGTCACTTATTATTGGATGGTAATTATCAACAACATTTGTTTTCAATCATTAGATTGCTCAAGAATAAGTTTCATTCATTTTTATGTTCATGTGCATACCAAAACATTCATTAGCATTTGCTTCGTTCTAAATTATGGATTGACTGAATTCATATCGCCTGCTCTTCTAGAAATCTTTAACATTTTAATTGTTCAGAAATACAAGATGTGAGCATGTCAGCAAGATTAATCTCAAACCTTCAAGGACCAATACACAAAAAACAACTAAGGCCTCCTAATGGTCTACACATGAAGGGCACAATTCACTTTCCTGTGTTATTTGAAATTTCTTTCTTATCTTTCCTACTTTAAAAATATATGCAGCTCCAAATATTTATTTTGAAGCCTTCTAGAAATAATGGATAGCTCTGCATTTGAAAACATGTTCATTTGCTTATCTCATCAGTAACTCAGCAGCTGTTTGAAGTTGATGTTGTCAGTATTCACTATATCAATGACTGACATACTTAAAAGAAAGTTGGCTCGAAGGGGTCTCCATTATATATAATTTTGAAAATATACCTTTTTCAAGTTTGTTTCTGTCTACATTTGGTATGGGTTAATGCGACACTTAGAAAATACAAAGTAAGGATAACGATGACTAGAGAAATAACTTTAATATTTATTAAAAATCCCTTCTCTGCACCTGAAACTCCAGGTTTTAGTGAAAATCATCGAGATTTTTCACCTTATCCATAATAATACCCTTGTATATGTCTTTGTTAATAATCCTCTTTACTATTATTATTTCTCAAAAACTACAAACTAAAATTCAAAGTGAATTATGGTTTCACTCTTGTGATTACTATATGTACACTGCTTTGTGATTCCTTATGGTATCAGTGTCTTGATAAACTGTCTCAGCTATTTTAGCACCTCATACATAAGAATGGCCACATCCAAAAATAAAACAAAGAAAAAAAAAAAAGAATGGCCACATCCTGCTCCTTGGCCACCCTTAACTGCATAACAATTTCCAAATATCCCATAATCAGTCATGCCTACATGCCTTTGCACCTATCTTGAATTTTCCTGAGTCCATTTTCTTCATTGTGAAAGGGCTTTCTTTGCTTCAATCAAAATTCTATATGAAACTGTCACTTATTATTGGATGGTAATTATCAACAACATTTGTTTTCAATCATTAGATTGCTCAAGAATAAGTTTCATTCATTTTTATGTTCATGTGCATACCAAAACATTCATTAGCATTTGCTTCGTTCTAAATTATGGATTGACTGAATTCATATCGCCTGCTCTTCTAGAAATCTTTAACATTTTAATTGTTCAGAAATACAAGATGTGAGCATGTCAGCAAGATTAATCTCAAACCTTCAAGGACCAATACACAAAAAACAACTAAGGCCTCCTAATGGTCTACACATGAAGGGCACAATTCACTTTCCTGTGTTATTTGAAATTTCTTTCTTATCTTTCCTACTTTAAAAATATATGCAGCTCCAAATATTTATTTTGAAGCCTTCTAGAAATAATGGATAGCTCTGCATTTGAAAACATGTTCATTTGCTTATCTCATCAGTAACTCAGCAGCTGTTTGAAGTTGATGTTGTCAGTATTCACTATATCAAATTTGAGTTGATTTTTTAATTGATCACTTTCAATTGCAAGTTAACCTCAGGGCTTAAAATTTTACTCAGATTCATTAAAGTTATTTAGTTAATAAAAAAGAGGCATATTGCTCCCTAAATTCAAAGCCTTTCAATATGCATACCAATCAATTTGTTAACAGCATATTTTCAATGGTTAATTATGAGACTAGTCTATTAACAACAGGAGAATAATGCTAAGCCAACCACAATGTACTGTTTTAAAAATAATACGTTCCTAAGAAATTTATGCTTCTGCTCCACACGCATAATTTTCCCCACACCTTTTAAACTTATTTTGTTATTGGAGGATAGTTGCTTTACACTGTTGTGTTGGTTTCTGCTGTACAACATATATATGGAATCTAGAAAAGTAGTACTGATGAAACTATTTGTAGGGAAGAAATGGAGATGCAGGTGTAGATAACAGACTTGTAGACATGTTTGTAGTTTTGAAACAAACATGTGAAGCTCATATATCATTACAAGAGATTATAAAGCATGTTTGACATATGACACATTCAGATTTGGACATTTTAATAAACTAATACATTACTCATTTGTTTTAAAAGTACACTATCATTTTTTTCCTTTTTATTAACTTTTCTTTGCCAGTATTTCTATATCCTACAATATTAAAAAATAGTAACCAAAAAATTCTTATTTTAAAATACATATATAACAGCATATATATTATAAAAATTAAAGCAGAATATATATATATATATATACATTTTAAGATTACATATTACAAATAATTCTACACAGAGAAAAATGCCTTCAGCATTTAATTTATACATTATTTACTGGTAAAAGTACTTATTCATGTTGAAGTGTCCATCAGTATAAAAAGCCTCATGTTTTGCCTTATCACTTCTCAAAAATAGGCCTCCTAATGGCAAGGGCAATTCACTTTCCTGTGTTATTTGAAATTTCTTTCTTATCTTTCCTACTTTAAAAATATATGCAGCTCCAAATATTTATTTTGAAGCCTTCTAGAAATAATGGATAGCTCTGCATTTGAAAACATGTTCATTTGCTTATCTCATCAGTAACTCAGCAGCTGTTTGAAGTTGATGTTGTCAGTATTCACTATATCAAATTTGAGTTGATTTTTTAATTGATCACTTTCAATTGCAAGTTAACCTCAGGGCTTAAAATTTTACTCAGATTCATTAAAGTTATTTAGTTAATAAAAAAGAGGCATATTGCTCCCTAAATTCAAAGCCTTTCAATATGCATACCAATCAATTTGTTAACAGCATATTTTCAATGGTTAATTATGAGACTAGTCTATTAACAACAGGAGAATAATGCTAAGCCAACCACAATGTACTGTTTTAAAAATAATACGTTCCTAAGAAATTTATGCTTCTGCTCCACACGCAAAATTTTTCCCCCACACCTTTTAAACTTATTTTGTTATTGGAGGATAGTTGCTTTACACTGTTGTGTTGGTTTCTGCTGTACAACATATATATGGAATCTAGAAAAGTAGTACTGATGAAACTATTTGTAGGGAAGAAATGGAGATGCAGGTGTAGATAACAGACTTGTAGACATGTTTGTAGTTTTGAAACAAACATGTGAAGCTCATATATCATTACAAGAGATTATAAAGCATGTTTGACATATGACACATTCAGATTTGGACATTTTAATAAACTAATACATTACTCATTTGTTTTAAAAGTACACTATCATTTTTTTCCTTTTTATTAACTTTTCTTTGCCAGTATTTCTATATCCTACAATATTAAAAAATAGTAACCAAAAAATTCTTATTTTAAAATACATATATAACAGCATATATATTATAAAAATTAAAGCAGAATATATATATATATATATATACATTTTAAGATTACATATTACAAATAATTCTACACAGAGAAAAATGCCTTCAGCATTTAATTTATACATTATTTACTGGTAAAAGTACTTATTCATGTTGAAGTGTCCATCAGTATAAAAAGCCTCATGTTTTGTCTTATCACTTCTCAAATTTGACAATAAATTTCTCTTTAAGCGAAAATCATCTTTTCAACTGCAAATTCATCACAGTATACTTATATATCATTATGTAATATACATACATATTCTATATCCAAGCCACACTTTCTCTCTCAGTCATTTGGTGGATGTTTATGACATATTTAGAGAGAAAATATAACAGCAAGAGCAGGACAGGACCAGCTGTGAAAAGTATTATCTTTTTTCATTTTATAAATACAGACAGTAATGTGCCTATGGTATGCAGAAATAAATAATTATTCAGAAAAATTTTATATATATGTCAGAATATTTTTAGCTCAGGAATTTGGTTTCTTGATCGATTAGAGCACATTTAAAAGCTTTACAGAATGAGTCACTAGAGAGCCTGAGATTGAAGACTGGGGGAAGAGAAGTATTAAATGACCTAAGTGAGCTTCTTGAGAGGAAAGCAAAGATAGATATCAGAAGCTGGTTAGAAGCAATCAACCTGGGAAGCAAGAGAAGGCTACTATACATTGTAAGAAAGAATAGAGGAATGAACTTATTCGTGCAAGTAAGTTTCTTGGTTCAGAGGTACAATTTGAGGGGATTCCTCTGTTGTTGCTTATTTCTTTTTGGAATAAAAAATGAAATTATTTTCTTAGAGTTTGAGGAGAATACACACAGTGTTTCAAATAACAGAGAGGGAGAAAGGAAGGATGGAGGAAGAGAAAAGAAAGGGAGGAAGGAGAGAGAGGAGGCGGGAGGGGAGGATGGAAGAGCGAAAGAATGGAAAAGAAAGGGTAAGACAAACAAAGATGAACCTGGAGTGTTGCTGAGGGTCTACTTGAACCTGGTGATCATAAGTTTAAAATGAGGCCAATCTACCTAGGCATGTTCTTTACCAAGGTTGACTTGCCTTCCACAAATTCAGTGACAGCCTATGAACTAGGTGCAGACAATAGAAAAATAATGGATCACAGAGCGTCAGAAAATAAAGTGGAAGAGTCAAGAGAAAGTAAATGCCCCCCAAAAGTAAAAAAGATGCTAACTTCACTTTATAAAAATGTTACAAGGTTGCACACCAGTCGGAATGGCCATTATCAAAATTTTTACCAACAATAAGTGCTGAAGAGGGTGGAGAAAAGGAGCTCTCTGCACTGTTGGTGGGGATGTAAACTGATACAGCCAAAATATGGAATTCCTATATCAAATTTCCCCAAGTCATTTGGTGGATGTTTATGACATATTTAGAGAGAAAATATAACAGCAAGAGCAGGACAGGACCAGCTGTGAAAAGTATTATCTTTTTTCATTTTATAAATACAGACAGTAATGTGCCTATGGTATGCAGAAATAAATAATTATTCAGAAAAATTTTATATATATGTCAGAATATTTTTAGCTCAGGAATTTGGTTTCTTGATCGATTAGAGCACATTTAAAAGCTTTACAGAATGAGTCACTAGAGAGCCTGAGATTGAAGACTGGGGGAAGAGAAGTATTAAATGACCTAAGTGAGCTTCTTGAGAGGAAAGCAAAGATAGATATCAGAAGCTGGTTAGAAGCAATCAACCTGGGAAGCAAGAGAAGGCTACTATACATTGTAAGAAAGAATAGAGGAATGAACTTATTCGTGCAAGTAAGTTTCTTGGTTCAGAGGTACAATTTGAGGGGATTCCTCTGTTGTTGCTTATTTCTTTTTGGAATAAAAAATGAAATTATTTTCTTAGAGTTTGAGGAGAATACACACAGTGTTTCAAATAACAGAGAGGGAGAAAGGAAGGATGGAGGAAGAGAAAAGAAAGGGAGGAAGGAGAGAGAGGAGGCGGGGAGGGAGGATGGAAGAGCGAAAGAATGGAAAAGAAAGGGTAAGACAAACAAAGATGAACCTGGAGTGTTGCTGAGGGTCTACTTGAACCTGGTGATCATAAGTTTAAAATGAGGCCAATCTACCTAGGCATGTTCTTTACCAAGGTTGACTTGCCTTCCACAAATTCAGTGACAGCCTATGAACTAGGTGCAGACAATAGAAAAATAATGGATCACAGAGCGTCAGAAAATAAAGTGGAAGAGTCAAGAGAAAGTAAATGCCCCCCAAAAGTAAAAAAGATGCTAACTTCACTTTATAAAAATGTTACAAGGTTGCACACCAGTCGGAATGGCCATTATCAAAATTTTTACCAACAATAAGTGCTGAAGAGGGTGTGGAGAAAAGGAGCTCTCTTGCACTGTTGGTGGGGATGTAAACTGATACAGCCACTATGGAAGACAGTATGGAGATTCCTTAAAAAACCAGGAATAAAACCACCATATGACCTAGCAATCCCACTACTAGGCATATATCCTGAGGGAAACCCAACTTGAAAAAGACACATGTACCCCAATGTTCACTCAGCACTACTTATAATAGTTACAGCATGGCTGCAACCTAGATGTCCACCAACAGATGAATGGATAAAGACAATATATATACAATGGGATATTACTCAGGCATGCAAAGGAATGGATTTGAGTCAGTTCTAGTGGGGCAGATGAACCTAGAGACTATTATACAGAGTGAAGTAAGCCAGAAAGAGAAAAACAAATATCATGTACTAACAAACGTATATGGCATCTAGAAAGATGGTACTGACAAAGTTATTTGCAGGGCAGCAGTGGAGACACAGACAGAGAGAACAGACTTATGGGCACAGGGATGGGAAGAATAAGGACAAGGTGGAATGTATGGAGGGAGTACCATGGAAAATCATATGTACAACAGATAGCCAATGGGAATTTGCTGTATGGTTCAGGGAGCCCACTGGGGCTCTATAACAACCTGGAGGGGTGGGATGCAGAGGGAGATGGGAGAGGAGGTCAAGAGGAAGAGGGCATATGTATATCCACGGCTAATTCATGTTGATGATGGGCAGAAACCAACAGAACTCTGTAAAGCAATTATCCTTCCATTAAAAAACAAATAAATTTACAATTAAACATAATGATATGAGGCTGTGTGAATCCTGAGTTCCAGAGGCTACAGTAAGTATGTGTTCTGATTCATATAGTTCAGCTATATAAAACTCACATGCCAAGTTGAAACATTCTGATACACTGTCCTACTCTGAGTAACGTAATTAATGCCTGACTAGCTTTGTGAGGCAAGCTTTGTGTAAGAAGTAGTGAAAAGCAACAGTCACTTACACAGCTCTTCCTGATGAGAAGGAACAGTAGGTATATAAGCACATAGCTTTAGAATTTATACCTGTATATGTTTCCCTGGGACTTTTGTGGGGGCTCAGTAGTAAAAAATCCTCTTGCAACACAGGGGATGCTGGAGATGTGGGTCCAATTCCTGGGCTCAAAAGATCCTCTGGAGGAGGGCATGACAACCCACTCTAGTATTCCTGCTGGGACAATCCCATGGACCGAGGATCCTGGTGGGCTATAGTCCATAGGGTCGTGAAGAGTTGGGTTTAGTTCCTGTGTGCGTCTATTTAGTGTGTATTTCCTCTCAATTATTTCATACAGGCTACTGTTCCTGTGAAGACGTTAGGAAAGAAGTATTTTTCAAAGATGATATTTGGGAATTTTGTTAAAAACAGTTGTCTAAAGTAATTTTTACAACAACAAAACAAAGTAACCCAGAACAAATCAGGGAATTTTATAGAAATTATTATTAGTCTTAAAAAGCCCATCTAAAATTCCAGTGATTAGAATAGAAAATCTCAGAATCCTGATCAAATCATGAAATGAGACATTTGTCTATATATAGAGAGAATGGTGCAAGGGTAAACATTATGCTTAAATGAAATTTCTATTTTCAAATTGAGCAACCTAGTCAGTTGAGTATAAAATGGAAGGCAAGCAGAGATATGAAGGAAACACAAATTGCCCTTGTGATTTTAATGGCTTTACTTTCTACAGCAGCAGTCTTTTATAACAACCTGAGTGGGATCAGAGGGAGATGGGAGAGGAGGTCAAGAGGAAGAGGGCATATGTATATCCACGGCTAATTCATGTTGATGATGGGCAGAAACCAACAGAACTCTGTAAAGCAATTATCCTTCCATTAAAAAACAAATAAATTTACAATTAAACATAATGATATGAGGCTGTGTGAATCCTGAGTTCCAGAGGCTACAGTAAGTATGTGTTCTGATTCATATAGTTCAGCTATATAAAACTCACATGCCAAGTTGAAACATTCTGATACACTGTCCTACTCTGAGTAACGTAATTAATGCCTGACTAGCTTTGTGAGGCAAGCTTTGTGTAAGAAGTAGTGAAAAGCAACAGTCACTTACACAGCTCTTCCTGATGAGAAGGAACAGTAGGTATATAAGCACATAGCTTTAGAATTTATACCTGTATATGTTTCCCTGGGACTTTTGTGGGGGCTCAGTAGTAAAAAATCCTCTTGCAACACAGGGGATGCTGGAGATGTGGGTCCAATTCCTGGGCTCAAAAGATCCTCTGGAGGAGGGCATGACAACCCACTCTAGTATTCCTGCTGGGACAATCCCATGGACCGAGGATCCTGGTGGGCTATAGTCCATAGGGTCGTGAAGAGTTGGGTTTAGTTCCTGTGTGCGTCTATTTAGTGTGTATTTCCTCTCAATTATTTCATACAGGCTACTGTTCCTGTGAAGACGTTAGGAAAGAAGTATTTTTCAAAGATGATATTTGGGAATTTTGTTAAAAACAGTTGTCTAAAGTAATTTTTACAACAACAAAACAAAGTAACCCAGAACAAATCAGGGAATTTTATAGAAATTATTATTAGTCTTAAAAAGCCCATCTAAAATTCCAGTGATTAGAATAGAAAATCTCAGAATCCTGATCAAATCATGAAATGAGACATTTGTCTATATATAGAGAGAATGGTGCAAGGGTAAACATTATGCTTAAATGAAATTTCTATTTTCAAATTGAGCAACCTAGTCAGTTGAGTATAAAAATGGAAGGCAAGCAGAGATATGAAGGAAACACAAATTGCCCTTGTGATTTTAATGGCTTTACTTTCTACAGCAGCAGTCTTTTAAAACACCAACCTTTGAAAACACTATCACTAAGAAAATTACAGATTTCATGCAAGAGAAAACAGATTTCTCTGCTGTACCTCTCTGTAATAAAACTTTTCAGTAAATTGATGACTATATTTTAAAATAAGTACTATCCTCCAAGATACAATTACATATGATATAAGAAAGTTAGAGATTTAGAGCAGAGAAGGATTATTCAAAGACATAATTCCAATCAGTAACAAGAAAATTAAGGGCACATGGTACTACTAATCAAAACAAAATTGGAAATAGATGAACAGCTCAACAAGGAGACAATTTTACAAAATTTAAAACAAGCTGATAACTTAAAACATAAAAAGGAGAATAAAAAAATTATAGAGACTGCTATAACATTGAAAGGTAAATAAAAACATGTAAGAACATTTGAAATACCTATTGAAAGCCATACCATATGATGGGGAAAGTCAAAAGATATAAATATAAATAAATATTAAATTCAAAGAATTGGAAGACACATCAAAAAGTTTCAAAGTGCAGAAAATAGTGGTCTCAAATAAGAGAACGGAATATAAGGCAAAAAAGAAAAAAAGAAAGGAAAATCAGAGTAATAATCTTCAATAAATTATGAACATTATAATATGAAGGCCTGTCTTCTACATATGTTAATATTAAAATAAACTCAGTAATTACTCAAGTTTTATATAGGAGACAGAAAAATCAGATTATCTACAAAGGGAAAGATAAGAATTGTT
The DNA here is from genome assembly GCA_022376925.1 of Tragulus kanchil. NCBI lineage: Eukaryota > Metazoa > Chordata > Mammalia > Artiodactyla > Tragulidae > Tragulus > Tragulus kanchil. The sequence goes on from JAIOJX010000025.1 coordinate 19,012,112, forward strand.
ATTAATCTGATCTCAGATCGCTCGACCATAGAAGTAAATAGTTCCACGATTCAGATCAGCAACATTTATAATGTAATGAAGGGAGTGAATAAGGTCCCATCACTTTTACCCTAATACAAAATTTGCTTCAATATAAAGAACTTGTAAAATTAAAAGGATTCAATTTATAAATATTTATCTAGGATTTTTACATGCAACCATAAATTGAAATTGTCTCCAAATTGTCTTTAGTTTTGAGAAATCTCTTTGAGAAATAAAGTTTATACTCATAGAACTAAATAGAAATGACACAGTGGATACTGTTTTCTCAGTATTTAGAAATATGCATATAGCCTAAATCATAGACTCTTATGAAAATGAATAATCACACTGGATAAAGAATATTTATTGTATAATTTCTGAAAGAGGGTAATATTCAAATACCTAAGTGAGCAGTTATGCTTAAAGGATAAAACTATCAATACTACATGTAAATTTCCAAAGCATATGAGAGGAAAAAGATGTAGCATATTAACACCATAATAAAAATAAAAATATTATAAAATGTTAACAAGTCAAAATCCAAGATAACAAGTAAATGAGATAATCTTAACAGTTCAGAAAATATAGCAAAATTGCATTATTTTGCATTATCATATAATCTTGCATAAGCAGGACTTTAAATACTATTTAAACCTCATTTTATCATGAAAAATACATTTATTATGATGTCTTTCCATGTATGTGTATATATATATCTATATCTACAGAAAATAAATATGCGGAACACTCAATTGTCTAAGCTTATAAGTACATGGTCTACAGTATACTATAGCTGTATTTTCTCATGATTATTATTATTTAATAAGATAATCACTAGGTTAGATATTTATACTTTTTAAACAGAATTATATTGCTTCAGAAAAAATCTAAACCTATATGTAAAGATTAAGATAACATATTAGGGAAAAAGTGTAGGAACTGAATATACAATGATATAAAAAATAAGATATTAAAAAATTTTACAAAGTATTAATGAGACATTGATGGAGAAAGTTTTTTAAATTGAATTTGGCATTTGTTGTTGATATAGTAATATTCAAATACAAAAACTAATGTCCCCTGAATTTTATTAATCAGCAAATCATAGGAACAATTAATTTCTTTTAAATAAGAGATTATGTCTATACTTTTTTTAAACTGCTCTATTATATACTAAATGTATCTTCATTGTTAGCTGACTGGAATCAGTATTAATACCATTAGTATTTACATATAAATACAACAAAACACTGACACGTTTAAATAGTAAGCAGTTTTTAAAAGATAGTTTTGAATAAAGAAGCAATACATGGCAATGAAACTCACCATTGATGATAAAAGTTCAACCAAACAAAATGGTTTTACTTTTCACTGTTCAGGAAAATCACTAATTATTTTTACCTTACATGTGATATCTATTTGCTCAAATCTATAAATGTGTCCTATAACACAAATGCAAATTCATATGCAAGAAAATATCAATTTAATTTTAAAAGTGTTGATTGGAACGTGTTAGTTAAATGCCCTTATTAATAGGTAAAAATATTGCTATGCTAAGAAAACACTAATGTATAGGCTATGAAGACTGGACAAATAGGTGGCCAAGTTAATCCTAACATTAGAGAATTGAATTTTGCTTCTCAAATTTTTTTAAATATCCAATTTCTATTTGAAAGGCTCACTAAAAATATATACTATTAGAAAATCAAAAGCCTTGTTGCTGTTTTTTCTCTCTTTTTTTTAATGGCTAATGGAATTTTTTCTCATGAGCTAGCCAGTTGAGTTTCACATCTGTGTTCACAGAGTATACCTAGCATTATATTTTTACAATAAATATTGATTTGAAACAAATAAAACATTATTTTTAGTGCGAAAATCTAGACTAGAATACATAACTAAATAAATATTATACACACTATGGGATATAGGGAATTTGACTTTCAGAAACTCTATAAAGTACCAACTAAGAGTAATGGTAATAATGGATAATTGTCAGGACATGAAAATAGGCTACATTGTCATATAAGCAATATACTTGAAATGTACTGTGATGGTCTGTCAGATCAGGCTTTTCAGCCAGATATACAGCCTTTTCCTTCTCTCACTTACTCCTTGTCTTTTCATCTATCAAGCACAATCCCTGGTCCCATTTTCTACATAAAGACTGACAATTTTGAATTCCATTACTTTTTTTCTTCTCAACTCATTATTTCTCAGTTTTTTGGTACATGGTCACACGCATGAGATAAACATTTACTGAATTTCTTCCGAAGCAAATAACAACAAGCACAAAGTAGATTAGGAGACTTTCAGCTACAAATACCAAGAATCTTCTAAAAATATAAGTAAAGCAGCTCACAGAAGAGCAAGGTACAGTAATTTGGAGGCTTTTTAATTCAAAGATATTATCAAGGATCCAACTGTGGTCTTGTTTCGTATTGTTTTTCCTACCTTTGTTGTCTTCTTGGCTTGTGGGGAAACAAACCAGTGGAGGTTTTTGCAGCTTCGGCCGAGCCTGGAGAAAAACTTCTTGGAAATGAAGGAGCTAAGACAAAAAACAAGTCAATTTTATTCACCTGGGCTCATTGACTGGGGTCAGCAACAGGTGGGAAATCTCCTGTGGCCTTTGAACACCAGGTCAGTGAACATTAGAACGCTGCGTGGGCACACAGAACAGACTCCTTAACTTCTTGCCGGGGGAGTTTCCCCCCAGCTGTGGACTCTTTCCATTAAGGAGAGAAGGTAAGCAACTAAGAGTGACGAGGGTAATTATTGATCAGGGCTGTGCTAATATTATTCCCTGCAAACACCTGGATGCTTAAGCTCTCAAAAAAAGTGGACTGGTGAATGTGTTCAGGCCCTTGAACCAAGAGGTCTTGAGCCCCCCCCCTTAATGAACCTGCATTATTCACATCTTTTCCGTTCTACTTTAAATTTTTCAAATAAAAACTTATTTTTAGTGCGAAAATCTAGACTAGAATACATAACTAAATAAATATTATACACACTATGGGATATAGGGAATTTGACTTTCAGAAACTCTATAAAGTACCAACTAAGAGTAATGGTAATAATGGATAATTGTCAGGACATGAAAATAGGCTACATTGTCATATAAGCAATATACTTGAAATGTACTGTGATGGTCTGTCAGATCAGGCTTTTCAGCCAGATATACAGCCTTTTCCTTCTCTCACTTACTCCTTGTCTTTTCATCTATCAAGCACAATCCCTGGTCCCATTTTCTACATAAAGACTGACAATTTTGAATTCCATTACTTTTTTTCTTCTCAACTCATTATTTCTCAGTTTTTTGGTACATGGTCACACGCATGAGATAAACATTTACTGAATTTCTTCCGAAGCAAATAACAACAAGCACAAAGTAGATTAGGAGACTTTCAGCTACAAATACCAAGAATCTTCTAAAAATATAAGTAAAGCAGCTCACAGAAGAGCAAGGTACAGTAATTTGGAGGCTTTTTAATTCAAAGATATTATCAAGGATCCAACTGTGGTCTTGTTTCGTATTGTTTTTCCTACCTTTGTTGTCTTCTTGGCTTGTGGGGAAACAAACCAGTGGAGGTTTTTGCAGCTTCGGCCGAGCCTGGAGAAAAACTTCTTGGAAATGAAGGAGCTAAGACAAAAAACAAGTCAATTTTATTCACCTGGGCTCATTGACTGGGGTCAGCAACAGGTGGGAAATCTCCTGTGGCCTTTGAACACCAGGTCAGTGAACATTAGAACGCTGCGTGGGCACACAGAACAGACTCCTTAACTTCTTGCCGGGGGAGTTTCCCCCCAGCTGTGTACTCTTTCCATTAAGGAGAGAAGGTAAGCAACTAAGAGTGACGAGGGTAATTATTGATCAGGGCTGTGCTAATATTATTCCCTGCAAACACCTGGATGCTTAAGCTCTCAAAAAAAGTGGACTGGTGAATGTGTTCAGGCCCTTGAACCAAGAGGTCTTGAGCCCCCCATTCCCATCCATTCTCTGTCTGTATATGTGTGTATGTATTTCTTAATGTCTCATCACACCCACTATTCTCTATGCACCCAGCTGACATGCTGTAGCATTGACTGGAATCTCTGATTCATTCTAGACAGCTGCAAGAATTCTGGTGTCTCAAAACTTTTTTAAGTCTTTTCTTCACAGTACAATATTTTCACCTTAATACACATAAACTGTAGGAAAACTTGTTGGTTCAGAGTAATCAATATCCACTTCTGAATATTTGGAAAACACCAACTAAAATGACTTAGGTAAAAACTAAACAGAACACATATGCAAATCAATTGTGTTGCTGACTCTTTCCTTTTTCGTTGCTTTCCAAGGTTGAGAGATAATTTTCTAAGTGGATCTGACAAATAAATACCTAATTGCTAAAATACATTGGATTAGCCTCATTCAAGAAGACTGATTTATTTGCAATCTGAGATCTTTTTTTTTTTCTGTGCCTTTTATTTACTTATTTTTAATTGGAGGATAATTGGTTGACAATATTATGTTAATTTCTGTCATACATCAACATGAATCAACCACCCTTTTGAATCTCCTTTCCACTTCCCTTCCCATCTCACCCCTCTAGATTGTCACAGAGCACTAGGTTTGAACTCTCTACCTCATACAGCAAACTCCCACTGGCTATCTATTTTATCTATGGTATGTATATGCTGATGAGTGTGTTTACGTATATGCTTCAAGTCATCTCTTCCTCTTCCTCCCCCACTGTGTCCACAGCTCTGTTCTGTACCTGTGTCTCCACTGTAGGAGATGCAATCTGTGATTAAAGCTACCAGTCTTCCTAATACCAAAATACCAACATCAACAACTAATCTTTTGTTAATAACCAGGGTAAGCAGCCTAGGATTGCTAGTCTTACATTCCTCAAAACAATGTTTCTTTTTTTATATAATTATTTTTATTTTACTTTTTGCAATGCTTCTTGATCCTTCTTAACTTTACTCTTAAATCCACCAGACACCAGTGCTCTTAAGGAGGCTTTGGGGAATACCAGTTCCTAACATTGCCCACATTTCCCTCAGATCCCTATCCACTGTTCATATTAAACTTTCATTACTTGATGATTGCTGACCTTTGATAATGATTAAACTTAAAAACTTCCATAAGCAATTTGAATGACCAAAAGACAAGATATATGATTGGTCACTAACATTTTTAATGTATATTAAAGCAATCAATTTCTAAGTGGTGAAATTGAAAGGAGAGATATTTATAAGAATGATTTCATTCACTGCTTACTGATTACTCTTTAGAAAATAGAGTAAGATTATTTTAGCTGTTTTTTGTGGTTTTTTTTTTTTTTTTGTATTAGACCCAGATTCTCTAGATTCTAGACTATTTAAGGAGGACAAAAAACTGTTTTGACAAAATTTAGGTAAAATTAGCCTTCATATTTGTTAAAATGTTTGGTAGATATAATATTATTCCAAGAATCATAATTTAATGCAAAGGAAAGAATAGAGAATAAAACCATCAATTGTTAAGTTTTGCTTTTTAACACTGGCATTGCATATGGAAATGGTAGTACCCGTCTACTAGATAAATAAGAGTGTAACTGGAGAACATGACAACATTCACAGGTCCTGTGCTCATGGTTGCATGTCTGTTTTACTCCTTGACACATTCTCACTAACAAGGTGCTTACTGCCTTCTTTCTAACTACTGGCTCACAGTCAATAACGGCATCTTTATACAGAGATTTTATACCTTTTCTTCTTGGCATATGCTTTTGAAAAACTGTGGGTGTTAACCAAAGGAACAAACACTGTAATGGTATGTATATGCTGATGAGTGTGTTTACGTATATGCTTCAAGTCATCTCTTCCTCTTCCTCCCCCACTGTGTCCACAGCTCTGTTCTGTACCTGTGTCTCCACTGTAGGAGATGCAATCTGTGATTAAAGCTACCAGTCTTCCTAATACCAAAATACCAACATCAACAACTAATCTTTTGTTAATAACCAGGGTAAGCAGCCTAGGATTGCTAGTCTTACATTCCTCAAAACAATGTTTCTTTTTTTATATAATTATTTTTATTTTACTTTTTGCAATGCTTCTTGATCCTTCTTAACTTTACTCTTAAATCCACCAGACACCAGTGCTCTTAAGGAGGCTTTGGGGAATACCAGTTCCTAACATTGCCCACATTTCCCTCAGATCCCTATCCACTGTTCATATTAAACTTTCATTACTTGATGATTGCTGACCTTTGATAATGATTAAACTTAAAAACTTCCATAAGCAATTTGAATGACCAAAAGACAAGATATATGATTGGTCACTAACATTTTTAATGTATATTAAAGCAATCAATTTCTAAGTGGTGAAATTGAAAGGAGAGATATTTATAAGAATGATTTCATTCACTGCTTACTGATTACTCTTTAGAAAATAGAGTAAGATTATTTTAGCTGTTTTTTGTGGTTTTTTTTTTTTTTTTGTATTAGACCCAGATTCTCTAGATTCTAGACTATTTAAGGAGGACAAAAAACTGTTTTGACAAAATTTAGGTAAAATTAGCCTTCATATTTGTTAAAATGTTTGGTAGATATAATATTATTCCAAGAATCATAATTTAATGCAAAGGGAAAGAATAGAGAATAAAACCATCAATTGTTAAGTTTTGCTTTTTAACACTGGCATTGCATATGGAAATGGTAGTACCCGTCTACTAGATAAATAAGAGTGTAACTGGAGAACATGACAACATTCACAGGTCCTGTGCTCATGGTTGCATGTCTGTTTTACTCCTTGACACATTCTCACTAACAAGGTGCTTACTGCCTTCTTTCTAACTACTGGCTCACAGTCAATAACGGCATCTTTATACAGAGATTTTATACCTTTTTCTTCTTGGCATATGCTTTTGAAAAAACTGTGGGGTGTTAACCAAAGGGAACAAACACTGTAATTTATCTTAGTTGTAGAATTAACTTTTAAACATTACATGCTTTATTCTGAGGCACTTAAGATTTACTTATTTATTTACAGGCTTGAGTGTTGTGACATTCATTGATAATTAGAGCCAGGAATACAACTTCACTTCCATCCTCTCTAAGAGCTACCTTGAGCTTTGAGTACTTCACGTAGAAAGAAAATATAAGAAACTGTACATGATTTCTACCCCAGTTCTCTAGCCCTTGTTATTATATTAAAAGCAATTCTGCCACACTAAAAGAACATATTATCTATCCCCTGAAGTGTATTTAGCATATAATTTTGCATTTAATTATTTCATGTCATCCTTTGTTACTTCACTGAAGAATTCTGAACTCTTTGAGATCAGGCCTCAGATAATGTAAAAATTTGAGTGCTTTCTTTAGCAGGATGCTTTCTCAACATAGGCACTTATTTAATCTTATTAAACTCTCCCTTAAATGATGAAAATAGTTATAATAAGAAGTACTTTTGATGGAAAAAGCGGTACATCATGACAATTACCATTTAAAATAGATCGTGGTATTCACACACAATTTGCAATATGTTTAGAAAAGAATGCTCTTCTAAGAGGAAAAAAAATCACCCAGTGCTTTAAAGCTATTATAAGTGACTGCTTCAAATGTGACTCTTAACCTATACCTATCTGTTAATATTTTAGGATAAATAGTTAGAAGGTATTAAATATCAACATATTCTTAAAGAATATTGTATTTTTTTTTGGAAAAGTGACAGTAAGAATAGATTAATCAGCTCTGTTTTGCAACTGAGACTTCGGGTAATATGCTCCTGATTGATTTATAGGAATTATTCATGCCAAGTGTTCTTTTCAGCAAACATTCAGTTGATTGGCCAAAATAAGTAGTCCCGTAAAAAAACAAAAATTCACAGGTCCTGTGCTCATGGTTGCATGTCTGTTTTACTCCTTGACACATTCTCACTAACAAGGTGCTTACTGCCTTCTTTCTAACTACTGGCTCACAGTCAATAACGGCATCTTTATACAGAGATTTTATACCTTTTTCTTCTTGGCATATGCTTTTGAAAAAACTGTGGGGTGTTAACCAAAGGGAACAAACACTGTAATTTATCTTAGTTGTAGAATTAACTTTTAAACATTACATGCTTTATTCTGAGGCACTTAAGATTTACTTATTTATTTACAGGCTTGAGTGTTGTGACATTCATTGATAATTAGAGCCAGGAATACAACTTCACTTCCATCCTCTCTAAGAGCTACCTTGAGCTTTGAGTACTTCACGTAGAAAGAAAATATAAGAAACTGTACATGATTTCTACCCCAGTTCTCTAGCCCTTGTTATTATATTAAAAGCAATTCTGCCACACTAAAAGAACATATTATCTATCCCCTGAAGTGTATTTAGCATATAATTTTGCATTTAATTATTTCATGTCATCCTTTGTTACTTCACTGAAGAATTCTGAACTCTTTGAGATCAGGCCTCAGATAATGTAAAAATTTGAGTGCTTTCTTTAGCAGGATGCTTTCTCAACATAGGCACTTATTTAATCTTATTAAACTCTCCCTTAAATGATGAAAATAGTTATAATAAGAAGTACTTTTGATGGAAAAAGCGGTACATCATGACAATTACCATTTAAAATAGATCGTGGTATTCACACACAATTTGCAATATGTTTAGAAAAGAATGCTCTTCTAAGAGGAAAAAAAATCACCCAGTGCTTTAAAGCTATTATAAGTGACTGCTTCAAATGTGACTCTTAACCTATACCTATCTGTTAATATTTTAGGATAAATAGTTAGAAGGTATTAAATATCAACATATTCTTAAAGAATATTGTATTTTTTTTTGGAAAAGTGACAGTAAGAATAGATTAATCAGCTCTGTTTTGCAACTGAGACTTCGGGTAATATGCTCCTGATTGATTTATAGGAATTATTCATGCCAAGTGTTCTTTTCAGCAAACATTCAGTTGATTGGCCAAAATAAGCATTATCTTGAAAGAATTTTCAAATTAAATTAGACTGTCTATTCAGATACTGGTTGAACAGGTTTCGTTCCAAGCAATCATTCAGCTTGGAAACTTGACAGAATTAATTGGATCCGTCTTCACGTTGTATGAATTCCTCTGAACACAAAAAGCATACATTCACCACATTAGAATTAAGAAAGAAAAAAAAAGAAGAAGAGAAAGAGCATCTCCTGACATTCAGAAGCTGCCCTGGCACTCACATCTAGACTGTGCTATCTTCCACTAGATGGAAATAATCTCACAGTACACCAGCCTCAGACAAGGCTGTTCTGAGACCATCATAAAATGAGACAAACAGAGGCCACTTCATCATTTGGTTTATGCACAGACAAAAATCAAGATTCTTGTAAAACCTTCAAAATACAAAGCACATCTGCGATTTCCTGGGCAAAATAAATGAATACGCCTTAATTAATTGGAGAGCAATTTTGTGTTAGTCTTCATTTTCTGTAGATAAATTTTACCTAGGTAGATTTTATTTAGCCACATTCTTTCTGAGAATAGATACAGAATTGCCTCCACTTCCTGACAGCATCCAATCCAGAGAGGACACTTCCTCCCTGACATCCTTCCTCAGATTATTCAGTCAAAGGCCCAGATCCTTTTGGTAGATTCTTTCTTAACATCTTCTTAATGGGACACCCCATTGTTCACCATTGTCTGTGTTCCCCCTTGTTACAATGAGTGATAAATTGAATTTGTTTAATTCTAGATGTGTTTTTGGTGATCTCTGGTTTAAGTATGTCACATAAAAGTATGTTAAAAGAAACAGTATTTATGTTAATATGGCCAAGAGAAAACAACCATGGTCGTCGAATATCTGTTATGTTTACTTTCTTATTTTAAATCCTCTTATTACTGAAAACAAATGCACACATGCACAAAACCGTCTTTAACATTCCAACCCAGAGGAAAACAGCAGAAAATGATATTATTTTACCATCATTATGAGAAATAACACCTTTAGTAAGGAATAATGAGGGATCATGTGAATAAATAGAGATAATTTTGAATTTGAACAGTAAAATTAATGGTGCTTTCTTCCTTTTTTTTTTTTTTCTTCTAAGAATTTGGTGTGTGGGTGTGGTAGGCTGAAAAAATAATCCCTCAATATGTCCAATTTCTAATCCTTGAAATCTGTGAATGTGTTACATTATATTTTGTGAGGGATTTTGCCAATATAATTAAGGTTATGGACCTTAAAACAAAGAGATTATCCTGGATTAGCTGAGTGATCTCAATTTAATCATATGAGCCTTTCCAAACAGAGCATTTTCTCTGGCTGGAAACCAAAGATGTATTAGAATGAGAGGAGGAGATACTGGACATACAGAGAGACTTAACCCGCAGTTCCTGGACAGAGGCTACACGGGGAGCACAAAAGGAATGTGGCTAACTCTAGGAGCAAAGACTATCTTTACACTGACAGCTGGCATCAAAGTCTTCAGCCCTAGAACCATAAAGAGGAACTAAATCCAGCCCACAACTTGAATGATCTGAGAAGTAGATCCAGAGACTCATAAAAGAGATGCAGCCTTGCTGATACTCTGATTTCAACTCCAAGCAGAGGACACAGTTGTGTGAAGCTATATCTGGACTCTGACCTACAACACTGTGAGATAATAAATGAGTGTTGCATCCAACTGCTGAATTTTTAGTCATTTGTTATGTGGCAAGAGAAAACTAAAAGTTCTTTTTGAAGCAACGGTTCCCCAAAGAGTTTGATCTGCACCCTTTTGGGAATAATCCTTTTACCCAGGGTGATTTTTTTAGATCAACATCTATTTTTGTTTCATATGTCAATTTCCTTTTCTCTAGAACAAGAAATCCCCAAATTCCAGGATTTAATCCTGAGGTGCAGCTGATGTAATAATTAAGTGCACAATAAATGTTAATGTGCTTGAATCATCCCAAAACCATCCCTCTTCCCCATCCCTCTTCCTCTGTGGAAAATCTGTCTTTCATGAAACCAGTCTGCCGAAAAGGTTGGGGACTGCTGTCTTTAGAATGTATAATTCACTTTTATAAATAAGAAAATTACAGTATATTTTTTATTTAGAGAATGGGAGGTAAGGAAGGCACATGAGCCCTACCTTGAGGAAGTATCTAGGCAACATAAAAGTGTGGTAAAAAAAAAAAAAAAACAGCATGTAAGACATTTATCCAAGTATAAACTAAATTAATATATGAATGCAGATACAAATTTTGTTACACTAAAGTAATTGGGTATGAGAGAAGAGTCTCAGAACTTTTGTAATAAGTTGATGAATGGATCCTGAGAAAGTTAGAAAGCTATCAGGCATTTGAACATGATGAAGGCAGGAAAGCAGGAATAAAATACTGAATCTAGGAATTTTAAATACTGAAAAATCTGAAATTGGTATTTCCAAACAGAGCATTTTCTCTGGCTGGAAACCAAAGATGTATTAGAATGAGAGGAGGAGATACTGGACATACAGAGAGACTTAACCCGCAGTTCCTGGACAGAGGCTACACGGGAGCACAAAAGGAATGTGGCTAACTCTAGGAGCAAAGACTATCTTTACACTGACAGCTGGCATCAAAGTCTTCAGCCCTAGAACCATAAAGAGGAACTAAATCCAGCCCACAACTTGAATGATCTGAGAAGTAGATCCAGAGACTCATAAAAGAGATGCAGCCTTGCTGATACTCTGATTTCAACTCCAAGCAGAGGACACAGTTGTGTGAAGCTATATCTGGACTCTGACCTACAACACTGTGAGATAATAAATGAGTGTTGCATCCAACTGCTGAATTTTTAGTCATTTGTTATGTGGCAAGAGAAAACTAAAAGTTCTTTTTGAAGCAACGGTTCCCCAAAGAGTTTGATCTGCACCCTTTTGGGAATAATCCTTTTACCCAGGGTGATTTTTTTAGATCAACATCTATTTTTGTTTCATATGTCAATTTCCTTTTCTCTAGAACAAGAAATCCCCAAATTCCAGGATTTAATCCTGAGGTGCAGCTGATGTAATAATTAAGTGCACAATAAATGTTAATGTGCTTGAATCATCCCAAAACCATCCCTCTTCCCCATCCCTCTTCCTCTGTGGAAAATCTGTCTTTCATGAAACCAGTCTGCCGAAAAGGTTGGGGACTGCTGTCTTTAGAATGTATAATTCACTTTTATAAATAAGAAAATTACAGTATATTTTTTATTTAGAGAATGGGAGGTAAGGAAGGCACATGAGCCCTACCTTGAGGAAGTATCTAGGCAACATAAAAGTGTGGTAAAAAAAAAAAAAAAAACAGCATGTAAGACATTTATCCAAGTATAAACTAAATTAATATATGAATGCAGATACAAATTTTGTTACACTAAAGTAATTGGGTATGAGAGAGAAGAGTCTCAGAACTTTTGTAATAAGTTGATGAATGGATCCTGAGAAAGTTAGAAAGCTATCAGGCATTTGAACATGATGAAGGCAGGAAAGCAGGAATAAAATACTGAATCTAGGTATATGTGGTTAGAAGGTTATCAGATCATCAAAAGAACAATTAATTCTGAAATTGGTAAGTCAACATGAATGTAGTTAAGAATATTAACAAATATGCTAACATTTATATACATGCATCTTTAAATTAAAAAATAAAGAAAAATCCACATACTTTTTCCATGGAATTGTTTTACACATATATTTATTTGGCTGCACAGGGTCTCAGTTGCAGCATTTGGGATCTAGTTCCAGACCATGGTTCAAACCCAGGCCTCATGTATTGAAAGCTTGAAGTCTTAGCCACTGGACCACCAGGGAAGTCTTGGAATTATATTAATATTAACTAGTTCATATTTTTCTAAATTACCAAGACAGAAAATTATATGTTATGTGCCAGAAAAATCTGAATCTAGAGACACCTAAGCAAGCATTTGGAAAAGACTACAGTTTTCCCCAATAAGCCACAGCTTTCTATTTATTAGGGAATAATACAATTATTTCATAAATAGAAAATGTTTCCAACTGAATTTGGCAAGATTTAGCTTTGATCCTTTTCTTAAGAATGACTTTTGAATTTAGTGTTTTCTTGTACTTTATATATGACAAAAATTTAAAAATATCCTCTAGTTTTCCGTAGATATACTAGAATTTGTTTGGCTCCTCATAAAATCTAGAAGGTCATAATCCTTGAGTCTAGTTCCAAGTTATTTTGAAAATTTCCTAAAGTGAGTAAATTTGGCTTATGGTATTTTGAATCATTTTGAGATTTAATTTAGCTACAGGTGTATGAAACACCTGACTAGAATGGTCTATTCAACAGTAGATTTTATTTTTCACCTACAATGTCTGAAAGCAAGTGCCCCAAGTCTAGTGTAATGACTCCACAGTTTCTTAAATGCCTCTGTCACATACTATTATTTAGTTATGGTCCCTTTAGTAGCTGCTCTCATGACTGCGAAAAGTTCCCAAAGACACCTCAACACTTTTTTCTTTTTTTTCTTGTGTGCTACACAGGAAGATGAAGAAGCAACAAATTCAACATACCATAAAAACAAAACTTTCTCAGCCAACTCCAGAAACTGTGTGCTTCTGTCTAGTTGGTCAGCATTTATTCATTTTGTTGTTGTTTAGTGGTTAAGTCATGTCCAACTATTTGAGACCCCATGCACTGCAGCATGCCAGGCTTCCTTGTCCTTTTGTCTCCTGGATTTTGCTCAGATTCATACACATTGAGTTGGTGATGCTATCTCATCCTCTGCCATCTCCTTCTTTTTTGCCTTTAGTCTTTCCCAGCATCAGGGTCATTTCTAATGAGTCTGCTGTTCACATCAGATGGCCAAAGTATTAGAGCTTCAGCTTTAACATCAGTGCTTTCAATGATTATTCAGGATTGATTTCTTTTAAGACTGACTGGGTGGATCTTGCTGTCCAAGAGACTCTCAAGAGTCTTCTCTAGCACCACAATTCAAAAGCATCAATTCTTAGGCACTCAGCCTTCATTATGCTCTGACTCTCACATCGGTACATGACTACTAGAAAACCTTGTTTTTGACTATATGGACTTTATCGGCAAAGTGATGTCTCTGCTTATTCATGTGCTGTCCCAATAAGCCACAGCTTTCTATTTATTAGGAATAATACAATTATTTCATAAATAGAAAATGTTTCCAACTGAATTTGGCAAGATTTAGCTTTGATCCTTTTCTTAAGAATGACTTTTGAATTTAGTGTTTTCTTGTACTTTATATATGACAAAAATTTAAAAATATCCTCTAGTTTTCCGTAGATATACTAGAATTTGTTTGGCTCCTCATAAAATCTAGAAGGTCATAATCCTTGAGTCTAGTTCCAAGTTATTTTGAAAATTTCCTAAAGTGAGTAAATTTGGCTTATGGTATTTTGAATCATTTTGAGATTTAATTTAGCTACAGGTGTATGAAACACCTGACTAGAATGGTCTATTCAACAGTAGATTTTATTTTTCACCTACAATGTCTGAAAGCAAGTGCCCCAAGTCTAGTGTAATGACTCCACAGTTTCTTAAATGCCTCTGTCACATACTATTATTTAGTTATGGTCCCTTTAGTAGCTGCTCTCATGACTGCGAAAAGTTCCCAAAGACACCTCAACACTTTTTTCTTTTTTTTCTTGTGTGCTACACAGGAAGATGAAGAAGCAACAAATTCAACATACCATAAAAACAAAACTTTCTCAGCCAACTCCAGAAACTGTGTGCTTCTGTCTAGTTGGTCAGCATTTATTCATTTTGTTGTTGTTTAGTGGTTAAGTCATGTCCAACTATTTGAGACCCCATGCACTGCAGCATGCCAGGCTTCCTTGTCCTTTTGTCTCCTGGATTTTGCTCAGATTCATACACATTGAGTTGGTGATGCTATCTCATCCTCTGCCATCTCCTTCTTTTTTTGCCTTTAGTCTTTCCCAGCATCAGGGTCATTTCTAATGAGTCTGCTGTTCACATCAGATGGCCAAAGTATTAGAGCTTCAGCTTTAACATCAGTGCTTTCAATGATTATTCAGGATTGATTTCTTTTAAGACTGACTGGGTGGATCTTGCTGTCCAAGAGACTCTCAAGAGTCTTCTCTAGCACCACAATTCAAAAGCATCAATTCTTAGGCACTCAGCCTTCATTATGCTCTGACTCTCACATCGGTACATGACTACTAGAAAACCTTGTTTTTGACTATATGGACTTTTATCGGCAAAGTGATGTCTCTGCTTATTCATGTGCTGTCCAGGTTTGTCAAAGTTTGTCTTTCAAAGAGAAAGCACCTTTTAATTTTGTGGCTGTAGTCACCATCCGATATCATTTTGGAGCCCAAGAAAATAAAATCTGTCAACTCATTGCACTTTTCCCCCTTGTATTTGCTATGAAATAATGGGACCCAATGTCATTATTTTAGTTTTTTAATGTTAAGTTTTAAGTCAGCTTTTTCACTCTCCTCTTTCTCCCTCATAAAGAGGTTCTTTAGTTCCCCTTTGCTTGGATAGCTCTTATTGCAAGAAAGTTAAGGAAATGCAACTGATAATCTGAGCATACTTGTGCACATGCTAAGTCACTTCAGTCATGTTTGACTCTTGGTGACGCTATGGACTGTAGCTCACAAAGTTCCTCTGTCCATGGCATTCTCCAGGCACGAACACTGGAGTAGTTCCCATGTCCTCCTCCAGGGGATCTTCCTGATCCAGGGATCAAATCTGAGTTTTTGATGTCTCTTGCATTGGCAGGCAGATTCTTTACAATAAACACAACATGGGAAGCCCACATTCAAAAGAGAGAGACAGAGAACTCTGTTTGGTGAGGAAGAACTGAAAAATGAATTTGGGATTGTATGAGCCATGTATATAATAAGGCTTAATAACCTCTATTAAGACAGTCATGTCCTAATTTTTACTATCTGATGTCATACCACATCCATATGCATAGACACTAATTATATCTATGAATACAATGTTCCTGGAATATTCATTGGAAAGATTGATGCTGAAGCTAAAGTTCCATCCAAATCTTCAGCCAACTGATGTGAAGAGCAGACTCACTGGAAAATACCCTGAAGCTGGGAACTGAGAGCAGGAGTATAATTGGGGACAAGAGGATGAGACGGTTAGATGGCATCATTGACTCAATGTATATGAGTTTGAGCAAGCTCTGGGAGATGGTGAAGGAGAGGGAAGCCTGGCGTGCAGCAGTGCATGGAGTTGCAAAGAGTTGGACATGACTGAGTGACTGAACTGAACTGATAGGCTAAGAGTGTCCATGCTATTGCATTTTGTTGATTTGGCCCAAAGTGATGTCTCTGCTTATTCATGTGCTGTCCAGGTTTGTCAAAGTTTGTCTTTCAAAGAGAAAGCACCTTTTAATTTTGTGGCTGTAGTCACCATCCGATATCATTTTGGAGCCCAAGAAAATAAAATCTGTCAACTCATTGCACTTTTCCCCCTTGTATTTGCTATGAAATAATGGGACCCAATGTCATTATTTTAGTTTTTTAATGTTAAGTTTTAAGTCAGCTTTTTCACTCTCCTCTTTCTCCCTCATAAAGAGGTTCTTTAGTTCCCCTTTGCTTGGATAGCTCTTATTGCAAGAAAGTTAAGGAAATGCAACTGATAATCTGAGCATACTTGTGCACATGCTAAGTCACTTCAGTCATGTTTGACTCTTGGTGACGCTATGGACTGTAGCTCACAAAGTTCCTCTGTCCATGGCATTCTCCAGGCACGAACACTGGAGTAGTTCCCATGTCCTCCTCCAGGGGATCTTCCTGATCCAGGGATCAAATCTGAGTTTTTGATGTCTCTTGCATTGGCAGGCAGATTCTTTACAATAAACACAACATGGGAAGCCCACATTCAAAAGAGAGAGACAGAGAACTCTGTTTGGTGAGGAAGAACTGAAAAATGAATTTGGGATTGTATGAGCCATGTATATAATAAGGCTTAATAACCTCTATTAAGACAGTCATGTCCTAATTTTTACTATCTGATGTCATACCACATCCATATGCATAGACACTAATTATATCTATGAATACAATGTTCCTGGAATATTCATTGGAAAGATTGATGCTGAAGCTAAAGTTCCATCCAAATCTTCAGCCAACTGATGTGAAGAGCAGACTCACTGGAAAATACCCTGAAGCTGGGAACTGAGAGCAGGAGTATAATTGGGGACAAGAGGATGAGACGGTTAGATGGCATCATTGACTCAATGTATATGAGTTTGAGCAAGCTCTGGGAGATGGTGAAGGAGAGGGAAGCCTGGCGTGCAGCAGTGCATGGAGTTGCAAAGAGTTGGACATGACTGAGTGACTGAACTGAACTGATAGGCTATGAAGAGTGGACAAATAACCTGATAATAAGTCAGTTAATATTAACAGCAACAAGCAAAACAACTAACATTTAGTGAGTGCTAATTAATTGCCTGTTTTTGTTGTTGTTGTTGTTAAGCATATTACATCATTTACCATTAGTTACAATTTTAATACACATAATTTCAGAGCAGGTGAATAAGAAGTTCAACAAGCATGATGCATATGGTATCTAATATAGAGTCAACAATGCCAAAAATGAAGAAGGAACAGAGGAGAATAAAAATAAAATGAGGGCTTCCCTGGTGGTCCAGTGGGTAAGGACACCGCCTTGCAGTGCAGGGGGCGCCGGTTCTATCCCTGGCCTGGGAAGATCCCACGTGCTGCGGAATGGCTGGACCAATGTGTCCAATTACTGAGCCGGAGCTCTGGAGTGCATGTGCCCAGAGCCGGTGCTCTGTGACAACAGAGGCCACTGCGATGGGAAGCCCACACAGGCCAAAGAACAAAGATGGATGAAAATAGACAAATGAAAGACCAATAGAAGTAGCCCGCCTGCTCCCCTCCCTCCCCATCCCACCCCGCCAAGTAAATAAATAAATAAAAATCTTAAAAAAAAAAAAAAAAGAAGTTTAAAAATAAAATGAGCTTTTCTTTTACTATACTTCTTCACAATTAAGCTGAAAAACTTATTCTCTAAAACTTCATGATATTCAATGCTTTCAAACTTTGAAAAAGTAAGCAATATTTTTTGTTTATTGTTCTACTTTATTTCTTTATTTAATGCCCTACGATTTATTTCAGTCATGTCCTAATTTTTACTATCTGATGTCATACCACATCCATATGCATAGACACTAATTATATCTATGAATACAATGTTCCTGGAATATTCATTGGAAAGATTGATGCTGAAGCTAAAGTTCCATCCAAATCTTCAGCCAACTGATGTGAAGAGCAGACTCACTGGAAAATACCCTGAAGCTGGGAACTGAGAGCAGGAGTATAATTGGGGACAAGAGGATGAGACGGTTAGATGGCATCATTGACTCAATGTATATGAGTTTGAGCAAGCTCTGGGAGATGGTGAAGGAGAGGGAAGCCTGGCGTGCAGCAGTGCATGGAGTTGCAAAGAGTTGGACATGACTGAGTGACTGAACTGAACTGATAGGCTATGAAGAGTGGACAAATAACCTGATAATAAGTCAGTTAATATTAACAGCAACAAGCAAAACAACTAACATTTAGTGAGTGCTAATTAATTGCCTGTTTTTGTTGTTGTTGTTGTTAAGCATATTACATCATTTACCATTAGTTACAATTTTAATACACATAATTTCAGAGCAGGTGAATAAGAAGTTCAACAAGCATGATGCATATGGTATCTAATATAGAGTCAACAATGCCAAAAATGAAGAAGGAACAGAGGAGAATAAAAATAAAATGAGGGCTTCCCTGGTGGTCCAGTGGGTAAGGACACCGCCTTGCAGTGCAGGGGGCGCCGGTTCTATCCCTGGCCTGGGAAGATCCCACGTGCTGCGGAATGGCTGGACCAATGTGTCCAATTACTGAGCCGGAGCTCTGGAGTGCATGTGCCCAGAGCCGGTGCTCTGTGACAACAGAGGCCACTGCGATGGGAAGCCCACACAGGCCAAAGAACAAAGATGGATGAAAATAGACAAATGAAAGACCAATAGAAGTAGCCCGCCTGCTCCCCTCCCTCCCCATCCCACCCCGCCAAGTAAATAAATAAATAAAAATCTTAAAAAAAAAAAAAAAGAAGTTTAAAAATAAAATGAGCTTTTCTTTTACTATACTTCTTCACAATTAAGCTGAAAAACTTATTCTCTAAAACTTCATGATATTCAATGCTTTCAAACTTTGAAAAAGTAAGCAATATTTTTTGTTTATTGTTCTACTTTATTTCTTTATTTAATGCCCAGATTTATAAGGTTAAGGGAGAGATTTCTGAAATTCTATTTCATGAGTACTAAATAATGTCATATATCCAGTTCTTCGAGAGTTCTTTAACTATTGGATACAGACCTACAAAAAAAAAAAAAAATATATATATATATATCAAACTCTTGCATTAAGACTAACAACCTAGATGGGTGGGATGGGGAAGAAGGAATGGGGACCTATGGGTAAATCCATGGCTGATTTGTTTGGATGTTTGATAGAAATCAAAACAATTATCCTTCAATTAAACATAAATAAATTTAAAAAATAAATAAATGAGACTTGACCAGCCCTAGCATTGCATCTAGCAGCCTAAGGCCAAGTCTCTAGGGGCAACATTGGTCCCTTTTGAGCTGTTGTCTGACTCAGGGCTGTCAAAAGAATTTCTTTATTCTTGGTAATACCCGAGGAAAGATGCCTGTTCTCTTTTCTTTAAAACATTTGCTGGGCTTTCCTGTGGTCCAGTGGGTGGAGAGTCCACCTTGCACTGCAAGGTGCGCCTGTTTGATCCCTGGCACGGGAGGATCCCACGTGCAGTGGAGAAGCTGGGCCGGTGTGTCCAGTTACAAGCTGGCGCTCTGGGGCGCATGCACCCAGAGCCTATGGGACAGGTCACTGAAATGGGAGGCCCACACAGGCCAGAGAACAAAGATGGATGAAAATGAGTAAGTTAAAGACCAATAAAAGTGGCAAAAAAAAAAATGCTAAAAAAGATTTGTAGTTATGAATCTCTGTACTTTATAGAGATGGATGTGGATCTCTTTCAACTCAGGAGTGTCTTTCTCAAAGACCTAAAAGCAGTTTTTTGAAATATAATCATCAGGAAGTAGAAGACCTTCAGTCTCCCACTCTCCGTGGGAGGACAGAATCCTAATTTGATAACTGCCAGCTAGCCGACACAGCTGATGCAATGGCATTTACACTGACCAGTCATTTGTAAGTTTTCACTCCTCCCACCATCCTGAGCCCCACTTATTCTCGACCCTTCTGTTTCATTTTTTTTACTAGTTTTTCATTATCCATTTTAAATGCCCTTGTTCTCTCTGTACAAATCAGAATGGTGTTCATATTTTTTCCCTACTGTCAGTAACTATTGAATAAAATCTGTGAAAGCAGCTACCCAGCTTTGTTTATTGTTGACAGGGTAAACTTAAAAAGCACATTGAGTTTCAAGTGCTATTAGATGCTTTTTGTAATCAAGCCATCACAGTTGAACAGCTTTAAGTAGTCTTCCCATTTTCTTCCTGAAGGCATTATTTTCAAATTTAAATAAAAATCATTCTCATAATTTATCTCCGTAGTTCAACAAATTAAAATTATTTACTAGAAAGAATAAGTTGGAAATATTTCTTTTAAAAATAAGAAAATTTCACAGTAGAAATTTGAGGTAAATCCATGGCTGATTTGTTTGGATGTTTGATAGAAATCAAAACAATTATCCTTCAATTAAACATAAATAAATTTAAAAAATAAATAAATGAGACTTGACCAGCCCTAGCATTGCATCTAGCAGCCTAAGGCCAAGTCTCTAGGGGCAACATTGGTCCCTTTTGAGCTGTTGTCTGACTCAGGGCTGTCAAAAGAATTTCTTTATTCTTGGTAATACCGAGGAAAGATGCCTGTTCTCTTTTCTTTAAAACATTTGCTGGGCTTTCCTGTGGTCCAGTGGGTGGAGAGTCCACCTTGCACTGCAAGGTGCGCCTGTTTGATCCCTGGCACGGGAGGATCCCACGTGCAGTGGAGAAGCTGGGCCGGTGTGTCCAGTTACAAGCTGGCGCTCTGGGCGCATGCACCCAGAGCCTATGGGACAGGTCACTGAAATGGGAGGCCCACACAGGCCAGAGAACAAAGATGGATGAAAATGAGTAAGTTAAAGACCAATAAAAGTGGCAAAAAAAAAAATGCTAAAAAAGATTTGTAGTTATGAATCTCTGTACTTTATAGAGATGGATGTGGATCTCTTTCAACTCAGGAGTGTCTTTCTCAAAGACCTAAAAGCAGTTTTTTGAAATATAATCATCAGGAAGTAGAAGACCTTCAGTCTCCCACTCTCCGTGGGAGGACAGAATCCTAATTTGATAACTGCCAGCTAGCCGACACAGCTGATGCAATGGCATTTACACTGACCAGTCATTTGTAAGTTTTCACTCCTCCCACCATCCTGAGCCCCACTTATTCTCGACCCTTCTGTTTCATTTTTTTCACTAGTTTTTCATTATCCATTTTAAATGCCCTTGTTCTCTCTGTACAAATCAGAATGGTGTTCATATTTTTTCCCTACTGTCAGTAACTATTGAATAAAATCTGTGAAAGCAGCTACCCAGCTTTGTTTATTGTTGACAGGGTAAACTTAAAAAGCACATTGAGTTTCAAGTGCTATTAGATGCTTTTTGTAATCAAGCCATCACAGTTGAACAGCTTTAAGTAGTCTTCCCATTTTCTTCCTGAAGGCATTATTTTCAAATTTAAATAAAAATCATTCTCATAATTTATCTCCGTAGTTCAACAAATTAAAATTATTTACATAGAAGAGTAATGAAGAGTTGGAAATATGTGCTTTAATACTTTTTTAAACTGCATAAACAGATTAACAGAAAATTTCACAGTAGAAATTTGAGGAGTTTTTACTCAAGATGGTAGAAAGAACAAAAGGATTTATTTAAGTCAAGCAACTCCTTTAAACTTATGGTGAAGGGAAGGAAACAGGGTAGCTAAAATTACGGCCTAGGTTACAAGCAAAGAGCATGGCACTGAAAGAGGAAGCTTTCTGCACAAAAGATCCTAGGAAGATTGGACAGGATAGTGAGATGTGAGTTGATTATAGGCACAAGTGAACAGAATTCTCCCATCGCAAGTCCATTTTACCTATGGCACAGAACACCAGCATATAGTTATCTAAACCCAGGTTAAAAATGAACAAAAAAGCTTACAAATATTTACCATAAAACAATCAAAATAACAAAGGAAAGAAGGTTTTTTTTTCTAATAATGGAAAACAGCAGGGGAACTGAGGACTCTAGCATTAATTTGGGTACTTTCTCCTGGTGGTATTTAGTGTATCGTCAACATAATAGTATATTCCTTTCTCATGTATTCTAAAATAAAGACAGTTGCTTCACAAATTCAGCACGTATACACAGACCCTCCATTCCTACTTTAAAAGTGATTTTCTGTTTTTGTATATAAATGAGGGTACAAGAATTAACCAATCTGTAACAAAGCATAAAATACAAAGACTCAAGAAACAATTTAGAAAAATAAACCTTGGAGGAAAGATAATCAGTGATGATAAGAGAATGAAATAAAACAGACATAAATCAGAGGAAAACTGGACATGCAATAATATAATAAAAAGAAAACAGAAGTTTGTGGGGGCCTTCCACAGAAAGGAATGCAGCGGGATTGCCCCCGGCTGAACCGGGAGATCTCGGAGAGAGGCAAGTCTGCTGCCTGCCCCCCAGTCCCCTTGCGAATGCAGGAGACAATCAGATGCAGCAGGGGTTCCGTCAAAGCAGTTCCGTTTTATTAGTGCAGACTCACAGCTTTTATAGGCAAGTAAAGGGGGTTTTGCACGGGACTTCCTATAGATTACACCAATCAAGCTAAAGGTCAAGCAATCATCCACGAGCGCGGAAACCAGGGCAACCAATCAGAAATTTTGATAATCACTTAGCAATTTAGATCACACCCTCGGTCTCTTCCTGTAGGTGCCATCTTAGCTCCAAACTGCAAACATGTGCTTAAGCTTCCTTAAACAATGTGCTTAAGCTTCCTTATGCTTGCAACAGTCCTCTTTCAATTCAGAGCCCCACAGAAGTTGAACAGAGTTGTTAGACCATGAAATAAGATACAAGAGTTTTTTAAAAATACATACAAGCCGAGGAGTGAATATCTGAGCTAGAAAATATATCCACAGAATCCTTGAATACAGAAACAACAGCAAACAACAAGTCTTACCATTTTACCTATGGCACAGAACACCAGCATATAGTTATCTAAACCCAGGTTAAAAATGAACAAAAAAGCTTACAAATATTTACCATAAAACAATCAAAATAACAAAGGAAAGAAGGTTTTTTTTTCTAATAATGGAAAACAGCAGGGGAACTGAGGACTCTAGCATTAATTTGGGTACTTTCTCCTGGTGGTATTTAGTGTATCGTCAACATAATAGTATATTCCTTTCTCATGTATTCTAAAATAAAGACAGTTGCTTCACAAATTCAGCACGTATACACAGACCCTCCATTCCTACTTTAAAAGTGATTTTCTGTTTTTGTATATAAATGAGGGTACAAGAATTAACCAATCTGTAACAAAGCATAAAATACAAAGACTCAAGAAACAATTTAGAAAAATAAACCTTGGAGGAAAGATAATCAGTGATGATAAGAGAATGAAATAAAACAGACATAAATCAGAGGAAAACTGGACATGCAATAATATAATAAAAAGAAAACAGAAGTTTGTGGGGGCCTTCCACAGAAAGGAATGCAGCGGGATTGCCCCCGGCTGAACCGGGAGATCTCGGAGAGAGGCAAGTCTGCTGCCTGCCCCCCAGTCCCCTTGCGAATGCAGGAGACAATCAGATGCAGCAGGGGTTCCGTCAAAGCAGTTCCGTTTTATTAGTGCAGACTCACAGCTTTTATAGGCAAGTAAAGGGGGTTTTGCACGGGACTTCCTATAGATTACACCAATCAAGCTAAAGGTCAAGCAATCATCCACGAGCGCGGAAACCAGGGCAACCAATCAGAAATTTTGATAATCACTTAGCAATTTAGATCACACCCTCGGTCTCTTCCTGTAGGTGCCATCTTAGCTCCAAACTGCAAACATGTGCTTAAGCTTCCTTAAACAATGTGCTTAAGCTTCCTTATGCTTGCAACAGTCCTCTTTCAATTCAGAGCCCCACAGAAGTTGAACAGAGTTGTTAGACCATGAAATAAGATACAAGAGTTTTTTAAAAATACATACAAGCCGAGGAGTGAATATCTGAGCTAGAAAATATATCCACAGAATCCTTGAATACTGAAAAAATAGCAAACAACAACAACAAAGAAAACAACCAAAAAGAAAAAAAAGAAAACCCCAGAGTATCCAAGGTCTATGAGAGGGCTACAAACGAAGAAATACACATGCAATGGGAACAGCAGAAAAAGAAGAAGGAGGGAAGCACAAAAGGGGTAATAATGGCTGAGATTTTCTCAGATGTATTTCAGACACCAAACCACAGATACAGGAAATTCAGAGAACATGAAACAGGATAAAGATCCCTCCAGATGACTCCTAGGCATATCCTTTTTGAGCTGCAGAAAATCAAAAATAAACTCCTGAAAGAAATCAGAAGGAATAAAGACCCTACCTACAGAAGATAAATAATAAGATTTACATCCAACATAGTCTCAGAAGTCACACAAGGAAGGAGAGACAGAAATGAAATATTTCCAATGTTGAAAGAAAACTAAAAGACACCATTCTAGAATTCTGTACTGATGAAATTATCTTTCAAAGGTGAAGGGAGTTTGTTCACAGCAAACTTAAGAAATCTTAAAAGTTCTTTAAAGAAGGAAAATAATACAGGTCAGACACTCAGACCTAACATAAGGAGGAATATCAAAGAAGTAATAAGTAAAGGTAAAATAAAAATTTTTTCTTATTATTAATTGACCTAACAGATAGTAGTTTGTTCAAAATAATAATAAAATGTATTAGGCTATATGGGCTAATATATCATACATACACTCTCTGGTTCCAACTATATGACATTCTGAAAAAAAGGAAAAACTGCAGTGATAGTAAAAAAGAATCAGTTTCCAGGAACTGTGGAATGGGGAGGAATATGCAGGCAAAGCACAGAGGATTTTTACATGCTCACTCACTCAGTCATGTTCAACTCTTTGTGTCCCTATGGACTATAGCCCACCAGATTCCCCTGTCTATAGGATTTTTCAGGCTAGAATACTGGAATGGGTTGCCATTTTCTCCTCCAGGATATTTCCCTAACCCAGGGATCGAACTCATGTCTCCTGTGTTTCCTGCATTTGCAGGAGGATTCTTCACTGCTAAGCCACTGGGGAAGCCCTCAAGGACTTTTAGGGTAGTGAAGATTCTCTGTATGAAATCTTAATAATGGATACACGCCATTAAGTACTTGCTCAAATGTAAAGAATGTACAACACCAAGAATAACAGCAATGCAACCTATGGATGTAGCATGATGATAATGTCAATGTAGGTTTATCAGCTGTAACAAATACATCACTTGTTGATGTTGATAATAAAGGCCGAGATTTTCTCAGATGTATTTCAGACACCAAACCACAGATACAGGAAATTCAGAGAACATGAAACAGGATAAAGATCCCTCCAGATGACTCCTAGGCATATCCTTTTTGAGCTGCAGAAAATCAAAAATAAACTCCTGAAAGAAATCAGAAGGAATAAAGACCCTACCTACAGAAGATAAATAATAAGATTTACATCCAACATAGTCTCAGAAGTCACACAAGGAAGGAGAGACAGAAATGAAATATTTCCAATGTTGAAAGAAAACTAAAAGACACCATTCTAGAATTCTGTACTGATGAAATTATCTTTCAAAGGTGAAGGGAGTTTGTTCACAGCAAACTTAAGAAATCTTAAAAGTTCTTTAAAGAAGGAAAATAATACAGGTCAGACACTCAGACCTAACATAAGGAGGAATATCAAAGAAGTAATAAGTAAAGGTAAAATAAAATTTTTTCTTATTATTAATTGACCTAACAGATAGTAGTTTGTTCAAAATAATAATAAAATGTATTAGGCTATATGGGCTAATATATCATACATACACTCTCTGGTTCCAACTATATGACATTCTGAAAAAAAGGAAAAACTGCAGTGATAGTAAAAAAGAATCAGTTTCCAGGAACTGTGGAATGGGGAGGAATATGCAGGCAAAGCACAGAGGATTTTTACATGCTCACTCACTCAGTCATGTTCAACTCTTTGTGTCCCTATGGACTATAGCCCACCAGATTCCCCTGTCTATAGGATTTTTCAGGCTAGAATACTGGAATGGGTTGCCATTTTCTCCTCCAGGATATTTCCCTAACCCAGGGATCGAACTCATGTCTCCTGTGTTTCCTGCATTTGCAGGAGGATTCTTCACTGCTAAGCCACTGGGGAAGCCCTCAAGGACTTTTAGGGTAGTGAAGATTCTCTGTATGAAATCTTAATAATGGATACACGCCATTAAGTACTTGCTCAAATGTAAAGAATGTACAACACCAAGAATAACAGCAATGCAACCTATGGATGTAGCATGATGATAATGTCAATGTAGGTTTATCAGCTGTAACAAATACATCACTTGTTGATGTTGATAATGGGGCAGGCCATGTGTGTATGGAAGCAGATGGCATAAAGGGGATCTCTCATATTCTCTCAATTTTCTTGTGAAACTGCGACCCCAAAGTCCCACTTGAAATAAAAATAAAAGGAGTATAGATTGACAAGTAATAAAAACTGTTTGAAAATAATCGAAAAGAACTATAAAAAGAACTGATATAAAGAATGAAAATTATTGTTTTTTGTGTCCAGGAATGAGGAAATAAGGGCAGACATTCTTATCCATTGGCATTAGGTGTTTTGGTTAATTGGAAAAACAAATTATCTTATTTTCACATCAAATATATAAAACCATATTGTTTCATAATATTTTGTTATAGAACTAAGCTTCTGCTCCCTATTTTGAGGATAGGTATCTATCACTTTTCTTTTATAAACCATACTTGCATCGTGCCTTCCACAATTTCCATTTTCAGTTTCTTTAAGGTGAGGTGAGAATTTAGAGACACTTGCAAAGATCTCTAAATGCAGTCTCTTCCTTAATATTCTTTTTATTTCTGATCTTTTACAGTTGTCTCACCCACACCTTTTCAGCAGCAAATATTTTTAGTGCCTCTATTTTCTCAAGGCTTTTTAAAACACCCTTACTTTTCATCAATGCAAAGCTCTTTTTCCATTCATGTTCAGCATGTTGTACAAAGGAAAGGGGCAACAAATGAGTCCAAAAAAAAAAATGCTATACAAAAGTGTCTAATGTTTAAACTTGTTTGTATTATTACAGTTTTGTCTATGTGTATACTTTAGTAAAGTCTGAAATGAAAACAATATTTTAAATAAAAGAAAAATATGCCTGACGCTGTGCTCTTATGTTATGCTACCTATTTATTCACTGTGATAGTGAATTTGCTCTGGTTCTTTATTGCCTTGGTATTATTTATCTGATAGTTCTTAGTACTTCATTCAGTTTTTGAAGAACAGAGATTACCTACAAAGCTTATATTTTAAGGCAATTGTTTAATACAGTTCAGCAAGCAGTGAAGATTTTCAAGAGACTAAACAAAAATATATTTTAACATGAAAAATGCAATCTTAGATTAAGCTCCAGTGAATTTCACCTCATTTAATTTGAAATTTAGGAGATTTCGTATGTTTCACACAGATCCTATTACTTACTGAAGGAATTATATTCATTTTTTAAAATGACTTTTGTGAGCACTAAGTTAGCCCAGTAAAATCAATGCTTAATTGTTTAGCACTGTTCCCCCAAAGTAAATAAAAATAAAAGGAGTATAGATTGACAAGTAATAAAAACTGTTTGAAAATAATCGAAAAGAACTATAAAAAGAACTGATATAAAGAATGAAAATTATTGTTTTTTGTGTCCAGGAATGAGGAAATAAGGGCAGACATTCTTATCCATTGGCATTAGGTGTTTTGGTTAATTGGAAAAACAAATTATCTTATTTTCACATCAAATATATAAAACCATATTGTTTCATAATATTTTGTTATAGAACTAAGCTTCTGCTCCCTATTTTGAGGATAGGTATCTATCACTTTTCTTTTATAAACCATACTTGCATCGTGCCTTCCACAATTTCCATTTTCAGTTTCTTTAAGGTGAGGTGAGAATTTAGAGACACTTGCAAAGATCTCTAAATGCAGTCTCTTCCTTAATATTCTTTTTATTTCTGATCTTTTACAGTTGTCTCACCCACACCTTTTCAGCAGCAAATATTTTTAGTGCCTCTATTTTCTCAAGGTTTTTTAAAACACCCTTACTTTTCATCAATGCAAAGCTCTTTTTCCATTCATGTTCAGCATGTTGTACAAAGGAAAGGGGCAACAAATGAGTCCAAAAAAAAAAATGCTATACAAAAGTGTCTAATGTTTAAACTTGTTTGTATTATTACAGTTTTGTCTATGTGTATACTTTAGTAAAGTCTGAAATGAAAACAATATTTTAAATAAAAGAAAAATATGCCTGACGCTGTGCTCTTATGTTATGCTACCTATTTATTCACTGTGATAGTGAATTTGCTCTGGTTCTTTATTGCCTTGGTATTATTTATCTGATAGTTCTTAGTACTTCATTCAGTTTTTGAAGAACAGAGATTACCTACAAAGCTTATATTTTAAGGCAATTGTTTAATACAGTTCAGCAAGCAGTGAAGATTTTCAAGAGACTAAACAAAAATATATTTTAACATGAAAAATGCAATCTTAGATTAAGCTCCAGTGAATTTCACCTCATTTAATTTGAAATTTAGGAGATTTAGTATGTTTCACACAGATCCTATTACTTACTGAAGGAATTATATTCATTTTTTAAAATGACTTTTGTGAGCACTAAGTTAGCCCAGTAAAATCAATGCTTAATTGTTTAGCACTGAGTTTAATCCTAACGCCTCCCACAGGAGCAGCCCCCTACATTCCCCGTCTTTCCTCTCTTCCAACCGCAGTGAGTTTTCACACCACCCTAATGGCAGTGAGCTCATAGCCATCTCCCCACAGACTGACGTGGTGGTGCTTTAGTACCAGAGCAGGTATGGGTTTCCCTCCCACTCTCCTGATGATTCCTTCTTTCACATTGGCACCGCAAGGCACAGCTTTTAGTGTTCTTTCCAAACTCCTCTTGGAACTCTTAGTGCGGTCTGTGTGGAAGAATGTGCAAGAGGATGCAGATCCTGAAAGTTCTGCAGTGCCTGTGGGTCTCACACTGTTCCACCAGCCTGCTTTTGGCCTTCTCCAAAAGTAGATGTCAACTACTTTACCTACATTTTCTGATTTTACCTTATTGCATCTTTTCTCCTAAAGGCCCATATTTCCTCGTATTTTTAACCTCAGCACTCTGAAGGGTTTGAATAAAGCAGTGAAACTGAAGTTAGTCCAGATTGCTTCGGTTGTGAGTTTAGGGAGGGAGCTAATTCCATTTTTATATCCTAGAGCAAAACCAAAAGTGGAAAAGCATAACTTAAAAAGTTCTTTCTAGTGATTAAACACATATACATTATTGCTAAAAGATTTTAGAAGTGATGAACTTTTTCTGTTACAGTATTAACCTACTTTGTCTCTCTCTACATTTTTAACTTGAAGTTGTAAAAAGTAACATATTGTCCTGTTTGCCTCCTAAAAAATTAGGAACTGTACATACAGGAAGCTAACTATCACACATTTATGTGGAATATTTACAAGAAGTATACATTTTTGAAATGTTTTCACATTTGCTTTTATATTTTAAGTATAAAAAACAATTGAAGATTTCAAATTTTCCAACAAATTGAAAACTATACAGTCACGGTTTCTAAAGTCAGAGCCCAAATATTTCCTAGGCTTTGGGTTATTGCCTTAGTTCCACAAAACACTGTTATGTTCATTAGTCTTTTTTCTAAATCAGTAAATATTAATATTTTTATTTATTTTATGCAGAATTTATAATACTATATTGCCTAAAATGACTT
Organism: Tragulus kanchil; assembly: GCA_022376925.1. NCBI lineage: Eukaryota > Metazoa > Chordata > Mammalia > Artiodactyla > Tragulidae > Tragulus > Tragulus kanchil. The sequence goes on from JAIOJX010000025.1 coordinate 19,042,145, forward strand.
CATAATTGACAAAAAATCAGGAATCATGATTATACTAAAGACAGGTCATGAATTTATTATTTTGATTAATCAATAAATATTCTTTTAGAGTATGTTAAATAGCAGGCACACAAAGTAATTTGCCCCTTTAAGCAGGCTGGATTTGAGCTGCATTTGAGCAAAAAGAAAAAAAGAAAAAAGAGATGGCTTATGTTAATTCATGTTACAAAAATTCCACACAGGCTAATGCCTTTTGGCCAATAGTAGAATGAGAAGAATAAAGTTAGTATGCAGTAAGTCCAAAGAGACATCCATGGGGAGCAACCATTGGTACTTCAGGCTGATAAAAGGACTTTCATTTTATTCTAAGTAAAATATAACCCCATTTTTTATATAGCAGAGGAACTGTAATTCATGTATGAAACCTACAGAGAATATAATCAAGAGGGTAAGAACAAAGTTTGAAGATCATTAAGAAAGTGTTTTTTGCAGTTCGGTGAGAAAAAAATATATTCAAGGTAGTTGAAATATTCAAATATTCAATATCTTAAAAATAGTCAATATTTTAAACATTCAAAAGTAGTTTAAACAGTGCACAAAAATGAAAATCTGCAGCATTTAGGGTATATTTTGAAATTATAATGGACAGATTTGTTAATAGGTTGGATATAGGGTGTGAAAGAAAGTGAGGGGTCAATGACTGTGTGATTTTTTTACCTGAAAGTTATGTAAATGAAAGGGTCATTTACAAAAGCTTATAAAAGAATGGCTATCAAGTGAAAATAGAATTCAGTCTCAGATTCAGCAGTTGTCACTTTAGGTGAAGTCTTGCCAGCCTGTCTATATACTTTTGTATAATCTTGCACAGTAGGGAGAGGTATATAAGGTTGTAGGGTCAGGAGAAGACAACTGGGCCTGAGATGGGTTAACACGGTGATGAGACTATTGCATGATGTAGGTACCCACGTTCCACTCCAAAGACTCACAAATGCTTTCATTTGGTGAAATATCTTGTTATAGTTTATCACAAAAGACAAAGGATGTGTTTAGAATTTCAGTTGCATTAAGTTGCACTATGTTTCATTACAGTAAAGCAAACCGATTCTTCTGTGAAACCTAGAATGACTATAAAAAATTTAAGGAAAAGTGCTCATGAGTTAATTTCATACAGATGTAATTATAGCTGAAAATTATGGAGACATGATCTTAAAGACTAAGTAAACCCCAGTGCAAATAAGCAAGCATTTGAAGTTTCTTTTTAGTCAGTGTATCAATTAATTCCTTAAGAGATGAAATTGTGTGAGAAAAGCTAACAAAATATTTCAACAACTACAAAGGGCTACTTGGCAAAGGATGTCCAAGTTATCTCTCACAGATGTGTCTTCAGGACCAAGAAGTACTAGAGAAGTGGAAATAAACTGGCTCTTCAACTCATCATAATACTCATGAATCAGGACTGATATTCCTCTAAAGACACTAAAAGTTGGATCTACCCCATTTTTTATATAGCAGAGGAACTGTAATTCATGTATGAAACCTACAGAGAATATAATCAAGAGGGTAAGAACAAAGTTTGAAGATCATTAAGAAAGTGTTTTTTGCAGTTCGGTGAGAAAAAAATATATTCAAGGTAGTTGAAATATTCAAATATTCAATATCTTAAAAATAGTCAATATTTTAAACATTCAAAAGTAGTTTAAACAGTGCACAAAAATGAAAATCTGCAGCATTTAGGGTATATTTTGAAATTATAATGGACAGATTTGTTAATAGGTTGGATATAGGGTGTGAAAGAAAGTGAGGGGTCAATGACTGTGTGATTTTTTTACCTGAAAGTTATGTAAATGAAAGGGTCATTTACAAAAGCTTATAAAAGAATGGCTATCAAGTGAAAATAGAATTCAGTCTCAGATTCAGCAGTTGTCACTTTAGGTGAAGTCTTGCCAGCCTGTCTATATACTTTTGTATAATCTTGCACAGTAGGGAGAGGTATATAAGGTTGTAGGGTCAGGAGAAGACAACTGGGCCTGAGATGGGTTAACACGGTGATGAGACTATTGCATGATGTAGGTACCCACGTTCCACTCCAAAGACTCACAAATGCTTTCATTTGGTGAAATATCTTGTTATAGTTTATCACAAAAGACAAAGGATGTGTTTAGAATTTCAGTTGCATTAAGTTGCACTATGTTTCATTACAGTAAAGCAAACCGATTCTTCTGTGAAACCTAGAATGACTATAAAAAATTTAAGGAAAAGTGCTCATGAGTTAATTTCATACAGATGTAATTATAGCTGAAAATTATGGAGACATGATCTTAAAGACTAAGTAAACCCCAGTGCAAATAAGCAAGCATTTGAAGTTTCTTTTTAGTCAGTGTATCAATTAATTCCTTAAGAGATGAAATTGTGTGAGAAAAGCTAACAAAATATTTCAACAACTACAAAGGGCTACTTGGCAAAGGATGTCCAAGTTATCTCTCACAGATGTGTCTTCAGGACCAAGAAGTACTAGAGAAGTGGAAATAAACTGGCTCTTCAACTCATCATAATACTCATGAATCAGGACTGATATTCCTCTAAAGACACTAAAAGAAAATAACATCACCTTGGATCTCACAATGTTACCACAATTTTTATGTATAATAATAAAAATAACCTAGTCATAGGAGACAGGATAATGTAATTGAAAACAAAGAGAAACAACAGAAATAACAGACTCATAGATATGACTGATACTGTAGTTTTCAAATATAATTTTAAACTAAACACCTAATATGATTTGAAAAGATTAAAAAAGATTACAAATTTGAAAAAGAAACTGGAAATCAAAAATTCAGAAGGATAATTTAGACACAGTATTACAATAATAAAATCAACTTGCAAGTTGTTAGTGATGAAACTCATAGCAATATAGGAATGGAAGAATTCTCTTTATATTATAAAGATTATCTTAAAAAGTATACCTATATCAGGCATCATACTTATAAATTTTCTCTAATTATAAAATTTCTAAAAAAGATGCCTGCCATTTTGTACTTCTAATCAAAGAATTAGAAGTGAGAATTAGTGTGAGAATTGTTATAATGCAATAAATACTAAGTTAGAAAAATAATTATGTAAATAGGAAAAGAAAAAAATAAATGTATACTTGCTAATTCATATGACAGTGTATATAAAATTTGAAAATATGTAATTATTAGAATTTATAATTCAGTTTAGATGTTTGCTAATAAATATATAAAATCTAAGATCAAATTACAAAAACTGATGAATCAGCCTTAATTTTGCAACTAACCAATGAACAGATAAAGGACAATATATATTAATGAAATAATAATTGAAAACATTCAGTACATAAGAATTAATCTAAGAAGAGTTATAAACTACTATATTGAAAAAAATAGAACCTATTGAAGAAACCCCAGTGCAAATAAGCAAGCATTTGAAGTTTCTTTTTAGTCAGTGTATCAATTAATTCCTTAAGAGATGAAATTGTGTGAGAAAAGCTAACAAAATATTTCAACAACTACAAAGGGCTACTTGGCAAAGGATGTCCAAGTTATCTCTCACAGATGTGTCTTCAGGACCAAGAAGTACTAGAGAAGTGGAAATAAACTGGCTCTTCAACTCATCATAATACTCATGAATCAGGACTGATATTCCTCTAAAGACACTAAAAGAAAATAACATCACCTTGGATCTCACAATGTTACCACAATTTTTATGTATAATAATAAAAATAACCTAGTCATAGGAGACAGGATAATGTAATTGAAAACAAAGAGAAACAACAGAAATAACAGACTCATAGATATGACTGATACTGTAGTTTTCAAATATAATTTTAAACTAAACACCTAATATGATTTGAAAAGATTAAAAAAGATTACAAATTTGAAAAAGAAACTGGAAATCAAAAAATTCAGAAGGATAATTTAGACACAGTATTACAATAATAAAATCAACTTGCAAGTTGTTAGTGATGAAACTCATAGCAATATAGGAATGGAAGAATTCTCTTTATATTATAAAGATTATCTTAAAAAGTATACCTATATCAGGCATCATACTTATAAATTTTCTCTAATTATAAAATTTCTAAAAAAGATGCCTGCCATTTTGTACTTCTAATCAAAGAATTAGAAGTGAGAATTAGTGTGAGAATTGTTATAATGCAATAAATACTAAGTTAGAAAAATAATTATGTAAATAGGAAAAGAAAAAAATAAATGTATACTTGCTAATTCATATGACAGTGTATATAAAATTTGAAAATATGTAATTATTAGAATTTATAATTCAGTTTAGATGTTTGCTAATAAATATATAAAATCTAAGATCAAATTACAAAAACTGATGAATCAGCCTTAATTTTGCAACTAACCAATGAACAGATAAAGGACAATATATATTAATGAAATAATAATTGAAAACATTCAGTACATAAGAATTAATCTAAGAAGAGTTATAAACTACTATATTGAAAAAAATAGAACCTATAGAAATGGAAGAAGGCTAAACATTGTGAAGATCTCAATTTTCCTCATAATGCTTTGTAGGATCACTGCAATCTCAATTAAAATGCAAAATAAAAATCTGGCAAAATGCTTGTATTCTAAAAACCATACCTCAAAATTTCTGAAAAACCGAGAGTGCCAGGGAATAGCAAAATCAATATGGAAGGTAAAAGCATTTATTTTACAGTTATCAATATTTCTTATACTGCTGAAACCATTTAAAATTGTGGATTTTGATATTTGAAACAAAATGGTTGAAACAAGCAATTTTATGTGCCAACTATACATCAATGAAAATAAAAAAATAAAAATGTGGTTAGATCTATGACTTCAAACCTCAGATGGGTCTCTAGGATTTTAAGAATACTCTGGACATTGAAGAAAGTAGTAATCTCAGCATTCTATAAATATTGACTTAGGTGCTTGTCTTTTCAATATAATGACATTTCCTTAACCACCCTGGATAGCATACTGTATATTTTTATTAATCTGCATCCAACTAAAATTTGTTAAATAAACATACAATCAAATACTCTGCATTTGACCTCATTTTTCACCTTGGATCCTGCTGATTCAGTATGTACTTACTAATAAGCAATCTAAACTTCATGGCTCTCCCCTTTTAACCATTAGTTAGACTCTTTTGGGAAAATATGTTCCAGTTGTAGAGTGCTATAATGGAATACAGAAAGTGTAAAATCAGCATTTTCTTTAGCTTAGGCATCTTTAGACAGGAAGTAATTATGTAAATAGGAAAAGAAAAAAATAAATGTATACTTGCTAATTCATATGACAGTGTATATAAAATTTGAAAATATGTAATTATTAGAATTTATAATTCAGTTTAGATGTTTGCTAATAAATATATAAAATCTAAGATCAAATTACAAAAACTGATGAATCAGCCTTAATTTTGCAACTAACCAATGAACAGATAAAGGACAATATATATTAATGAAATAATAATTGAAAACATTCAGTACATAAGAATTAATCTAAGAAGAGTTATAAACTACTATATTGAAAAAAATAGAACCTATAGAAATGGAAGAAGGCTAAACATTGTGAAGATCTCAATTTTCCTCATAATGCTTTGTAGGATCACTGCAATCTCAATTAAAATGCAAAATAAAAATCTGGCAAAATGCTTGTATTCTAAAAACCATACCTCAAAATTTCTGAAAAACCGAGAGTGCCAGGGAATAGCAAAATCAATATGGAAGGTAAAAGCATTTATTTTACAGTTATCAATATTTCTTATACTGCTGAAACCATTTAAAATTGTGGATTTTGATATTTGAAACAAAATGGTTGAAACAAGCAATTTTATGTGCCAACTATACATCAATGAAAATAAAAAAATAAAAATGTGGTTAGATCTATGACTTCAAACCTCAGATGGGTCTCTAGGATTTTAAGAATACTCTGGACATTGAAGAAAGTAGTAATCTCAGCATTCTATAAATATTGACTTAGGTGCTTGTCTTTTCAATATAATGACATTTCCTTAACCACCCTGGATAGCATACTGTATATTTTTATTAATCTGCATCCAACTAAAATTTGTTAAATAAACATACAATCAAATACTCTGCATTTGACCTCATTTTTCACCTTGGATCCTGCTGATTCAGTATGTACTTACTAATAAGCAATCTAAACTTCATGGCTCTCCCCTTTTAACCATTAGTTAGACTCTTTTGGGAAAATATGTTCCAGTTGTAGAGTGCTATAATGGAATACAGAAAGTGTAAAATCAGCATTTTTCTTTAGCTTAGGCATCTTTAGACAGGAAGTAAGTTAACTACGCACAACACACTACATTAATTCAAAAAGTGCAAGAGTATGCTCTGTTTTGAAGCATTTCACCTTAGTGGTTGTCTAGGGACATACAGCTCAGACCAAACAGAGATCACTACTACCAGGAACACAATCATATGCTGCTAAGTGTCAATAATCAGCTGGGTGGGATGCAAGGAACCCTGATCTGTGGTGCTTACTGATTTACGTACTGTAAATACACTACTCAATAAATGACAGAGTTGAAGTTATCAATGCAATGTCATGAAATGTAGATTTGTAATAATATTGGGAAAATTACTCTTCAAAGACAATCCCTGCCCCAAATTGCCTGTCATTTAAAAAAAATCAATTCAGGGTGGTATAAATGACCAAATAAAACTTTCTTAAATTATTCTACTTTATATTTCACATGAAATGGTAGTCAGAAATTTGTTATCCTTTAAAAATTATTTTTTTGTGAAACTAACATTTAAAGTTCACTTCAGAGAGATTCTCATGCTAAATCATTTTAATTCCATCAACAACTTCAAGTATATTTGACAAAAGTTTAGATGGCCTAGAGTGAGGAAAGGATCTCCATATTACATAAAGACACATGCAAAGAGAAAAACGAGCTCAGAAAACCCATGCTTCATTAGTTTGACTTTTGCCTTTAACTACTCTTTTCATAGCTGTAACTTTATTTCAGATATCATTCATGAGTGCCTTAGGTGAAGAATTACAATAGAGTTTAAATGACCTAAATACTGATTTAGTATGAACTGTGCCTAGGTTTCATTTTTAACACAAATATGTTAAAATATGTTTTTGACCAAATATGTGCTCAATCGCTCAGTTGTGTCTTGTGGCTCCGTGGACTATAGTCCGCCAGGATCCTCTTTCATGAAATTTTCTAGTCAAGGATACTGGAGCAAGTGGACCTTTCCTATTACAGGTGATCTTCCAGATCCTGGGTTCAAACATATCTCTCCTGTGTCTCTTGAACTGGCAGGTGGTTTCTTTACCACTAGCCCTGCCTGGGAAGCCAGCTTTAGATATATTTAGACATTTCAAAGCTTTGGATTTTAACTGAGAGTGTCATCTGTGGTCACACACACAAAAAATGTAGTTTATTATTAACAAATTGAAAATTTCCAATCTTGCTCCAATTATTCAGTTTAGCAAATTCTCCAATTACTATGTATTCTCCAATGGGATGACCCGATTTATTGTTGCCTCCCTGTGTACCTTTTAAGTCTTTGGTCTCTGTGTAATTCATTTGCACTGGAAAAACCCGTATTATGAGGATGATAACCTAAGTTAACTGCAAACAGTAGATTTATTTCTTAAATATTTAAGAACTCTCACAGCACTAATCAGATGATATGGCTCCAAGTGCTGAATAGAAAATATTTCATCAGTTTGCATACCAAGCGATTATTTGGTAGACACTCTTAAAAATGTTACTCTGCTATGATTGCCGACATTTCTTACTTCTGGTGACCTACATACACGATTACAATGGATTTATAAATTACTTAATAAAACTAGTTCTGGGGATTTATTTTATGCTATCATTGGGCTCAGGATTTTGCTCTTAGGCTGCCTCACCAGAAATGCAAACTCTTTGCATGCTTTTCCCAGAGCCTTGATTAAAGGAAACTGAGGAATGCAGATCAGATCTCTCTATCCCTTGAGTGGAAGAGCCCTGAGGGAAGGAACTCTCTTCTGCTCTTCTTGTTTGTTCAAGACTGGGCAGGGCAGGCACACCCTTTCTGAACTCAGAGACTGCCTAGATAATTAGGTGTAGAGGGAAATGGCAACTGAGCTCCTGAGGGAAGGAACCTGTCTATGTTAGATATCATTCATGAGTGCCTTAGGTGAAGAATTACAATAGAGTTTAAATGACCTAAATACTGATTTAGTATGAACTGTGCCTAGGTTTCATTTAACACAAATATGTTAAATTATGTTTTTGCCCAAATATGTGCTCAATCGCTCAGTTGTGTCTTGTGGCTCCGTGGACTATAGTCCGCCAGGATCCTCTTTCATGAAATTTTCTAGTCAAGGATACTGGAGCAAGTGGACCTTTCCTATTACAGGTGATCTTCCAGATCCTGGGTTCAAACATATCTCTCCTGTGTCTCTTGAACTGGCAGGTGGTTTCTTTACCACTAGCCCTGCCTGGGAAGCCAGCTTTAGATATATTTAGACATTTCAAAGCTTTGGATTTTAACTGAGAGTGTCATCTGTGGTCACACACACAAAAAATGTAGTTTATTATTAACAAATTGAAAATTTCCAATCTTGCTCCAATTATTCAGTTTAGCAAATTCTCCAATTACTATGTATTCTCCAATGGGATGACCCGATTTATTGTTGCCTCCCTGTGTACCTTTTAAGTCTTTGGTCTCTGTGTAATTCATTTGCACTGGAAAAACCCGTATTATGAGGATGATAACCTAAGTTAACTGCAAACAGTAGATTTATTTCTTAAATATTTAAGAACTCTCACAGCACTAATCAGATGATATGGCTCCAAGTGCTGAATAGAAAATATTTCATCAGTTTGCATACCAAGCGATTATTTGGTAGACACTCTTAAAAATGTTACTCTGCTATGATTGCCGACATTTCTTACTTCTGGTGACCTACATACACGATTACAATGGATTTATAAATTACTTAATAAAACTAGTTCTGGGGATTTATTTTATGCTATCATTGGGCTCAGGATTTTGCTCTTAGGCTGCCTCACCAGAAATGCAAACTCTTTGCATGCTTTTCCCAGAGCCTTGATTAAAGGAAACTGAGGAATGCAGATCAGATCTCTCTCTTATCCCTTGAGTGGAAGAGCCCTGAGGGAAGGAACTCTCTTCTGCTCTTCTTGTTTGTTCAAGACTGGGCAGGGCAGGCACACCCTTTCTGAACTCAGAGACTGCCTAGATAATTAGGTGTAGAGGGAAATGGCAACTGGCTCCAGTATTCTTGCCTGGAGAATCCCATGGACAGAGGAACCTGGTGGACTATGGCCCATGGGATCACAGGAGTTGAACATGACCTAGTGACTCAACCACCTACCACTTGACTCAGTTCTAGGAATGGGTCCCTTATAATGACAAGTATTGATGTTTTCAGGCGATAAAAATAACTTATCCTTCAAAAAAGGCATGAATAGCATGATATGCCAAAAGAGAATCAGCACATGCATACATACTTCAATCTACCAACATTTAGAAAATTCTATCTCTATCATATTCATCACGTGTTCAAACTGAGGAAAATTGTACACAGGAGAATTAAATGATTATCTAAAGACAATAGGCCAAATTAATAATTGATGTGCATAATGTGTGTAATAAAGTAAATTTATTTAAGGAACCTGATTACCCATATTCATTACCTGCATGGTGTGAAGTGCTCTACTTTCAATTCTGCTTTAACTAACGAGAACATCTTTTTTTGCCATAACTGATGTTAAAACAATCCATATAGATTTCATCATTTGAGGGTGTTGATGTTGTATAACATTTGTCCTAAGGCAAGCAATTTTAGGTTTCCTAAATATTAAAATATATGATTCTATTTTGAATATTGACTTTATATTACTATTTCTTATTAATTTTAACTTAAAAAAAAATCTTTATTTATTTATTGGCTGGGCTGAGTCTTTATTGAAGTACATGGGCTTCTCACTGCAGTGGCCTCTCTTGTCGTGGAGCATGGGCTCTAGGTGTGCAGGCTCGGTATTTGTGGCAAACAGGCTCTAGAGGGCAGGCTTAGCAGCCTCTTGGCATGTGGGGTTTTCCTGGGCCAGGGATTGAACCTGTGCCCTGCACTGGCAGGCAGATTCCTAGCCACTGGTCCACCAGGGAAGCCCCAACCTTATATTAATATTTTTATCTTTATTATTTTCCCTGAATTTCCTCTTTCTCTGTTCATTTTCAAATAAAAGTTATGAGACAAAAAAAAACTCCATACATAACTTTTGGTGTTTGATTTCTAACCCCTAAATTCCTAGGCATGTTTATAAGGTTGGAGTAGTTAGTTCAAAGCTCTTGGAGGAGGAAATGGCAGCCCACTCCAGTATTCTTGCCTTGAAAATCTCATGGACAGAGGAGCCGGGTGGGCTACAGTCTGTAGGGTCTCTAAGAGTCGGACATGACTGACGTGACTGAACACTCGGTGTAAAAAGAGGGTGGGGACTTCTCTGCAAGTTCCATGGTTAAGACTTAGCCTTCCAGTGCAAAGGGTACAGGTTTGATCCCTGGTCAGGGAGCTAAGCTCTCACATGTCTCTAAGCCAAAAAACCAGAACAGAAACAAAAATTGTTACAATATTGTAACAAATTCAATAAAGACTTTTTGAAAAATAAAAAATGAAAAAAGGTGAATTTCAGATAGTGAATTTCATCATGTACAGAGCCAGTAAGGTAGAATGATTAAGTCTGGGGTGAGGATTCTTTTATGACTTTGAGAGAGTTGGTGAAAATATTCTTGGTGCTTTCCAGTCCAGAAATTTGGTAGCAGAGTAATGTTCCACCTCCAGCTGTCTTCTTCATTCCCAGAATCTGTGACTGCATCTACCTTATCTCATAAGGCAGTTTGTAGATAAGATTAAGATAAGAATATTAAAATGGGATGATTATCCTTTTATTATCTGGATAATAAAAACACTAAGATCATGACATCTGGTCCCATCACTTCATGGCAAATAGAAGGGGAAAAAGTGAAGCAGTGACAGATTTTATTTTCCTGGTCTCCAAAATCACTGTGGAAAGTGACTGCAGCCATGAAAAGAAAAGACACTTGCTCTCTGGAAGAAAAGCTATGACAAATCTAGACAGTGTATTAAAAAGCAGAGACATCACTTTGCCAGCAAAAGTCCATATGGTCAAAGCTATGATTTTTCTAGTAGTCATGTATGAATGTGAGAGTTAGACCATTGTGGGGCTCTGAATTGAAAGAGGACTGTTTTAAGCATAAAGAAGCTTAAGCACATTGTTTCAGCTTGGAGCTAAGATGGCGCCTACAGGAAGTGACATGGAAATGAAGGGCAACTTAAGTGCATTGTTTAAAGAAGCTTAAGCACATGTTTGCAGCTAAGATGGCGCCTACAGGAAGAGGCAGGGCGTAATCTAAATTGTTAATTGATGGTCAAAATTTCTGATTGGTTCCCTTGGTTTCCGCGCTCGTGAATGATTGCTTGGTCTTTAGCTTGATTGGTGTAATCTATAGGAAGTCCCGTGCAAAATCCCCTTCACTTGCCTATAAAAGCTGTGGATCTTCATTAATAAAGCGGAACTACTTCGATGGAACCCCTGTCGCGTCTGATTGTCCCCTGCCTGAGCCAGGGGGCTGCGGGGCGGGCAGTTCAAGATTTGCCTTTTTCCGAGATCTCCCGGTTCAGCCGGGGGTAATCCCCGCTGCCTTCCCTTTCTGTGGAAGGTCCCCGCAGACCATAAAGAAGGCTAAACACTGAAGAACTGATGCTTTCAACTCGTGGTGCTGGAAAACTCTTAAGAGTCCCTTGGACTACATGGAAAATGAACCAGTCAGTCCTAAAAAAAATCAACCCTGAATATTCATTGGAAGGACTCATGCTGAAGCTGAAGCTCTGACACATTAGCTACCTGATGTGAAGAGGTCACTCACTGGAAAAGACCCCGATGTTTGGAAAGAGTGAGGGCAGGAAGACAAGGGGGCAACAGAGGATGAGATAGTTAGAGAGCATCACTGACCCAGTGGACATGAGTTGGAGCAAACTCTGAGAGATAGTGAAGGACAGGGAAGCCTGGCATGCTGCAGTCCATGGGGTCGCAAAAAGTCAGACAGGACTTAGTGACTGGACAACAACAAATTATTGGAAAGGCTCTATGTAATTTTAACAGTTTTTATAAAAGTGAGAGGGATGCAGAAGAGGGAGAAGGATGTGGGTGATAAAGACTCTCAGCCTTGCTGATTTGAAATCAGAAGGAGACCATAAACTAATGCATGTGAGTGGTTCCTAGAAGCTGGAAAAGACACGAAAATGGTTTTCCTGGATATTGTTGATATCTTGACTTAAGCTCAGTGAGATCAATTCTGTATTTCTGATCTCCAGAATTATAAGAAGATACATTTATGATGTTGTAAGTTACTAAGTTTTTATAGCAGCAATAGGAGATAAATACAAACAGAAGGGGAGAAGAAAACAGGATAAAAGTCTCTGTGGGAGTTATGTTTGGCAGAGGGAGGATTATAAATAGACTCACAGAGGGCCTCTCATGCCCAAACATTGCACAGAATCACAAAAAGCCAATGGGCTGGAGAATGATGCTATGAGATTAATGTGCATCTCATTGTAGACAGAGGTGAAATAATGATCAGATGAATTTGTGGAAGCAAATTCAAAATTAATTTCTCTGCCTAATTCATGACCTTACGTCTGCTTCTGACATCATACTCATTTGAGAAATAATCATCAGATTCTGTGACTCAAGCTTTATTCTTGGACAAAAATTTACAAACATTATTTGTTTATAAATTCTTACTTTTATTTATTCACAAATCTCAGAATACTGATTGATATACCTTGATAATAAGCAACACCCAAATAAAAGTATCTATACTGTACTTGATGTTACTGCGTTTCTATTTTAGACAGGAAACCAAATACATTGTTTCAAATTTTTTTCTATCTCATTCCTGTTTTGTTTGTCCTTTTTTTTTTCTTTGTTTCCTATTTCATTAGGATTGCAGTAAAATATTGACGATGTCTTTTAACATGTCCATAACCCAATTTGCAATATCATAGTGCTTGAGCTATTTAGAAACACCTGTGAAAAACAAAACGTACATAGTAGCATGGTTAGAAAACATCACTGACCCAGTGGACATGAACTTGAGCAAACTCTGAGAGATAGTGAAGGACAGGGAAGCCTGGCATGCTGCAGTCCATGGGGTCACAAAGAGTCAGACAGGACTTAGTGACTGGACAACAACAAATTATTGGAAAGGCTCTATGTAATTTTAACAGTTTTTATAAAAGTGAGAGGGATGCAGAAGAGGGAGAAGGATGTGGGTGATAAAGACTCTCAGCCTTGCTGATTTGAAATCAGAAGGAGACCATAAACTAATGCATGTGAGTGGTTCCTAGAAGCTGGAAAAGACACGAAAATGGTTTTCCTGGATATTGTTGATATCTTGACTTAAGCTCAGTGAGATCAATTCTGTATTTCTGATCTCCAGAATTATAAGAAGATACATTTATGATGTTGTAAGTTACTAAGTTTTTATAGCAGCAATAGGAGATAAATACAAACAGAAGGGGAGAAGAAAACAGGATAAAAGTCTCTGTGGGAGTTATGTTTGGCAGAGGGAGGATTATAAATAGACTCACAGAGGGCCTCTCATGCCCAAACATTGCACAGAATCACAAAAAGCCAATGGGCTGGAGAATGATGCTATGAGATTAATGTGCATCTCATTGTAGACAGAGGTGAAATAATGATCAGATGAATTTGTGGAAGCAAATTCAAAATTAATTTCTCTGCCTAATTCATGACCTTACGTCTGCTTCTGACATCATACTCATTTGAGAAATAATCATCAGATTCTGTGACTCAAGCTTTATTCTTGGACAAAAATTTACAAACATTATTTGTTTATAAATTCTTACTTTTATTTATTCACAAATCTCAGAATACTGATTGATATACCTTGATAATAAGCAACACCCAAATAAAAGTATCTATACTGTACTTGATGTTACTGCGTTTCTATTTTAGACAGGAAACCAAATACATTGTTTCAAATTTTTTTCTATCTCATTCCTGTTTTGTTTGTCCTTTTTTTTTTCTTTGTTTCCTATTTCATTAGGATTGCAGTAAAATATTGACGATGTCTTTTAACATGTCCATAACCCAATTTGCAATATCATAGTGCTTGAGCTATTTAGAAACACCTGTGAAAAACAAAACGTACATAGTAGATGGAGCATGTGTGAGAGTACACACTTCAGCAAACATCAGAGTTTATTGGGGAAGAATTTGAGCAATTAAAAAAATTCTTTAGTTAATTACTAAGCTAAGACTAATGCGCATAACTATATGGAAAATATGGAACTTGAAAAAAACTGTAAGCATAGTTGGATCCATTTTTCACTTAAATAGTTTCAATTTCAGGTTCTGGAATTTTTTAAATAAAAGATTGATAAAACAAGGTGTTTTATATTCAATTTGCTAAACCCTTAAAATTGGCAATTATATAAGAAACATTAAAAATGTTTTACATGTACATACCAAGAGCTCTCAGTTTCAGATTGTTAAAACATTTGAAGTAATTTTTGTTTCATAATTTTACTCCTTGTCTTCTTTTTAATATTAATAAATTCTTAAATTGATTCAGTAATTATTTAATGCAGATTTTAATATTAAAAGAAGAATCAACTCTGCTAATGCCAAAAAGAATAACAAGATTTTAAGATTATTTTAAGGGTGTGTGTTGGGGGGGGGGGGTGCAATTTGCTTCCATTAAGTCAATTTGGAAAGCTTAAAATATTCTTTTCATTATCATTGCACTTTAGAATTCAGGAAATATTACCAATTTAACATATTGATAATATTTCATTTTCTTATTTGCTAGGCATATAGTATTTTCAATTATCTCCACTAAAGGGAAAATTGAAAAATAGATTCAAAACATCATTTAGTGCATATTTATGACATGGTTATATCTGCTAGCTTTCAAATTAAATTGGTGATTGAAGAGGTTCACATCTTACTTTTCATAATATCATAAAATATGAAGGAAATATTTTCACTATAAGAATAAAGTTCATTTATGGCAAAAAATACTAACTGTATATTCATAGAGTATTAGCGATCATTTGATGTAAATTTTCTTTTTAATAAGAAAGGAAATGGAGAGTGAAAATTTTATTAACTTGCTCAAGTTTTTTAACTACCTAGGAGCATTCAAAAATACGAAACTTTATTCTCACTTTGGTTTTGTTTATTCTCTTTAAGTTATTGCAGGAAACAAATTGGTTTTTACATAAAATACCGTAAGAATTTTATTGCACATAGTTTTTGAGTACTATAATATATGTCAATACTGGAAAACATGCATTTTATTAAAGTTGGTTCATCCATTTTTTCAATCCTTTACCTTACACTTTGACTGTAAAATCAAAGAAATTTCTTGAAGATGTTTGCTACAGATTACGAAAAAATACGCCAAATATCTCTCTCCTTTCCCCAGTCCATACTCCCACACTTCACACTGGAGAAGATAAACAGATGCCGAAGAAATAGAATGAGTGGGAAAGAAGAGCGATTAGAAAGAAGTGCTCTGCTTCCTCACTTGGGCTGTCTGAATTTTAAGGATCAAGTGTGAACTGAGGAGGTGGATGATAATTCAATTAAATTTCACATTAAAGTTTCAAATGAATTAATGTGGAAGAAGTAATATATTCAGGAGAGAAGTCAAGAAATAACCTTGGAACCACATTAAAGACACCAGTTTTAATGGCCTTGTCGGAATAAGACGAGACCTTGCACCCACTCACATAGCAGTGTTGGAACTGAATTGACTACATAAAGCCACGTTTCCCCAAAACCAGGTTGCTATGTGAAATCAGAAAAAAAATAAAAATTTTAACTTTAAATTGAGATAAAGGGTGGTGAGAAGGGATTACTTTTATCTCCATTTCTATTGGAGTTGGCTAAAATTTGAAAAACAAAGGAAGGAAGGGAAAAATATCCATCCGAATGTGGATTCACAAGGCTTATCTAAGTCAAGGAAACACTGAGATGATGTTTTCAGAAAACTGGCTTTTTGAGAAGTATCTACTATCCATTCGATTGACTCTGGAGGTTTCCGTAGGTTTTCATTTCATGTTTCTAAAGAAACTGTGAACATTGCTAGCATAGCATATCAGTATTTTCACATGAACTTGAAATCCGTGTTGGTGACCTTCACAATTGCCTTAATTAGCTGAATCTTACTAAGTGAAGGCAGCTACACTGGTTTACTACATTCAAACATGTAAACATTCTTGAAAACTTTTAATAAGAAAGGAAATGGAGAGTGAAAATTTTATTAACTTGCTCAAGTTTTTTAACTACCTAGGAGCATTCAAAAATACGAAACTTTATTCTCACTTTGGTTTTGTTTATTCTCTTTAAGTTATTGCAGGAAACAAATTGGTTTTTACATAAAATACCGTAAGAATTTTATTGCACATAGTTTTTGAGTACTATAATATATGTCAATACTGGAAAACATGCATTTTATTAAAGTTGGTTCATCCATTTTTTCAATCCTTTACCTTACACTTTGACTGTAAAATCAAAGAAATTTCTTGAAGATGTTTGCTACAGATTACGAAAAAATACGCCAAATATCTCTCTCCTTTCCCCAGTCCATACTCCCACACTTCACACTGGAGAAGATAAACAGATGCCGAAGAAATAGAATGAGTGGGAAAGAAGAGCGATTAGAAAGAAGTGCTCTGCTTCCTCACTTGGGCTGTCTGAATTTTAAGGATCAAGTGTGAACTGAGGAGGTGGATGATAATTCAATTAAATTTCACATTAAAGTTTCAAATGAATTAATGTGGAAGAAGTAATATATTCAGGAGAGAAGTCAAGAAATAACCTTGGAACCACATTAAAGACACCAGTTTTAATGGCCTTGTCGGAATAAGACGAGACCTTGCACCCACTCACATAGCAGTGTTGGAACTGAATTGACTACATAAAGCCACGTTTCCCCAAAACCAGGTTGCTATGTGAAATCAGAAAAAAAATAAAAATTTTAACTTTAAATTGAGATAAAGGGTGGTGAGAAGGGATTACTTTTATCTCCATTTCTATTGGAGTTGGCTAAAATTTGAAAAACAAAGGAAGGAAGGGAAAAATATCCATCCGAATGTGGATTCACAAGGCTTATCTAAGTCAAGGAAACACTGAGATGATGTTTTCAGAAAACTGGCTTTTTGAGAAGTATCTACTATCCATTCGATTGACTCTGGAGGTTTCCGTAGGTTTTCATTTCATGTTTCTAAAGAAACTGTGAACATTGCTAGCATAGCATATCAGTATTTTCACATGAACTTGAAATCCGTGTTGGTGACCTTCACAATTGCCTTAATTAGCTGAATCTTACTAAGTGAAGGCAGCTACACTGGTTTACTACATTACTTAAATATGTTCATAGCTTAACATCATTTTCTTCAAAGGAAAACTGCAAATATGCCCTTAGCCTGACCCATTCTATTAATTTAAATGTCTGGAAATCAAGCAAAATATGGAAATCAGGCTTTTGTATAACGTTGGGGTTTAAATAGGAACACACTTAGGTAGTAATGCAATGAAGCAGTGAAACTCTGAGTTTTATGTTTGCTTTCATGAATCTGAGGTGAAACCTATACAATATACATAGTATTTAAACATATATAGAATATTTATATAGTTAGTTATTTGAACTTCCATAAATTATGGGTTTTACCTTTAATAGTTTACTTAACCCTTTTTCATCAAGAAGGAATAAACTGTGATCTTTCTAATGTACTCTGTGACTAATATTTCTACCTTCTTTATCAGGAAATTAAGAAAGATACTTTGAACAATCAATCACATGGCCAGTGGCAGGTTTATTGCCATGCACCCCAGAAAAATCATATTTTCATGAAGGAGTCCTAAAAATTGCCAAGGTAAGTTTTAAAGCACTTAATATTCTATTAGTATATTTTAAAATTTCTTTCAAATAACTTCAGGGAAACTTTTTATTCATAAGCCTATTGTGTACCCTGTGCCCTGAACATATTTAATGGATATTAAAGAAAATTATATGTATATAATATGTACATAATATATGCATACTCTTTTATATAATATGCATGTAGAATAGCATAGAGTAATAGTACAGTATAGCATCCCTTTGTGTAACATACATCATATGATTTGTGTGTGTATATGTATATATATATATCAATGCATGTATATATATGCATTGATATATATATGTTTATATGATATATATGTTTCAACTCCTTAGGGCAGAAACTCTATCCTTCAAGTTTCTAATTATGGACTCCTAGAAATCACAGTATACTCAGTAAGTTTTTGACAGTAAGTGAATGAATGGGTGAATTAATGGAGAAATATCAGGACTTGTAAGTTTTGATATTCTAACCCAAATATTTCGTAAAATATAATCATCAGATGTCATGGCTTAGCTTTATTTTCCTTTTAACTTATTCAAACCAGAAAAGTATGATTTTCATGAAAAATAACAATAGTAAATAAAATAAAACTAAAAGTCCCAAAGTTTCCAAAGTTAATACCAACTGAATAGGGAAAAAAAAAATCAAACTAAAACTTTCCCATATGTTCAGCAGTAAAGAAAAAAAACAAAAACCTTAAATATCCCTTTGAAAACATGAAGAGAAGAGGAGGTCCTGAGAGCCCAAGATAGAGTGTTTCAAATGGCAAGAGGATCATATGAAAATGTGAAATGTGAAAATGAGTGAGGAACACAGTCCTTCACTCCATCAACACCCTCTGAGATGCTGTAAAAGGGACATATGGGAGCTAAGGCTTAACTAAGAAGTGGGAATTTCCTTGCTGCGATCATAATGATTTTATAACATTTCTTATCCTTCTGAGGAGACAACGTGTTTTAAGATAACAAAAAATGTCATATTTATTATAAGCTGTTTAAAATGTTTTCTTTTAAACATAACATTATTCCCATAGCACATATACAAGAATATGAATATATATTTCCAGTTATAATTGCGTAATAAATGCATACTCTTTTATATAATATGCATGTAGAATAGCATAGAGTAATAGTACAGTATAGCATCCCTTTGTGTAACATACATCATATGATTTGTGTGTGTGTGTGTATATATATATATCAATGCATGTATATATATGCATTGATATATATATGTTTATATGATATATATGTTTCAACTCCTTAGGGCAGAAACTCTATCCTTCAAGTTTCTAATTATGGACTCCTAGAAATCACAGTATACTCAGTAAGTTTTTGACAGTAAGTGAATGAATGGGTGAATTAATGGAGAAATATCAGGACTTGTAAGTTTTGATATTCTAACCCAAATATTTCGTAAAATATAATCATCAGATGTCATGGCTTAGCTTTATTTTCCTTTTAACTTATTCAAACCAGAAAAGTATGATTTTCATGAAAAATAACAATAGTAAATAAAATAAAACTAAAAGTCCCAAAGTTTCCAAAGTTAATACCAACTGAATAGGGAAAAAAAAAATCAAACTAAAACTTTCCCATATGTTCAGCAGTAAAGAAAAAAAACAAAAACCTTAAATATCCCTTTGAAAACATGAAGAGAAGAGGAGGTCCTGAGAGCCCAAGATAGAGTGTTTCAAATGGCAAGAGGATCATATGAAAATGTGAAATGTGAAAATGAGTGAGGAACACAGTCCTTCACTCCATCAACACCCTCTGAGATGCTGTAAAAGGGACATATGGGAGCTAAGGCTTAACTAAGAAGTGGGAATTTCCTTGCTGCGATCATAATGATTTTATAACATTTCTTATCCTTCTGAGGAGACAACGTGTTTTAAGATAACAAAAAATGTCATATTTATTATAAGCTGTTTAAAATGTTTTCTTTTAAACATAACATTATTCCCATAGCACATATACAAGAATATGAATATATATTTCCAGTTATAATTATTGCAGAGTAAATAAATGCCTCCTATCTTATTAAATGTTGGGAAAAGAGGTATTTGAACAATAAATTACAATTCTTTGTTAAAATATCTTTTATGAGTTCATTTACTTTACATTTAAAAAATGCTGAAGATATTATCAGCCTCTAGGACCATCTTACATAAAAGACATTGTTGCATACTTAATTCTTAGTGAGATGTGAATAGAATTTTAATTGTATCAAATAAACTTGGAAGCACATTGCTAACACATATATCTACAGGGAATCTGGCAGTAGGAGTTGAAATATTTATTAATATTAGTAAAGGTATGAAAAAGTTGATGCTGGAGAAGGTGATGCATATACACAGATTCCAGCCACGTCTATTTTGAAAGGACATGATATGAGATGTATTTGAAGTGGTTCTAAACAAAACAACACAGAATACACCCATCATAGTGATTTTACTCATGTCATTAATGTAAGTAAAGGAATGGGAAGTTTAAAAATGATATATATACAGCTAGGTGGCACAGTGATAAAGAATCTGCCTGCCAATGCAGGAGATACAAGAGATGCGAGTTTGATCCCTGGGTCAGGAAGATCCCTTGGAGTAGGAAGTAGCAACCTGTTCTAGTATTCTTGCCTGGAAAATCCCATGGACAGAGGAGTCTGGTGGGCTACAGTCTATGAGGTCTCAAAGAGTCAGCCTCGACTGAGTGACTGAGCACACACACACACACAGTATATATGCACATACATACATTGTATACATTTAAATATATACTTATGTATATATATAACATATTTATATACAGTATAATAATAAAGTATAGTTATATTATTTTGTCACCCCAAAAGTGTTTTGAAGAAATTACTAGTTGGCTAGTCTGAACTAGAGTCAACATACCTATACTTCTTATGATTTCACTTTTGAATTATACAAAATGTTTTAGTAACTAAAAAGGTCACAGTTCTCAAAATCCAGGTCGTATCCAAACAAATTTTGTAAAGCAAATCTGTCTTTGTAGTTCACCTGGTAGATTCATTCATTTGAGATTATAGGGAACATATTCTTTTTCATAGGCGAACATGGATGTGAGGAAGAAACCTTTGAAATATTAAGTCATTCTCTTTTATTGCATTTTTTTTCACATGAATTCCCAAGGTCATATCTTCCACCCAACTCCAGGCAGCTAGACCTAAGTCACTCACTTCCTCAAGGGAACAGTTGTTTTTGTGGAACCAGTAGAGATGCAAGATGAAATGCTTTAAATCTTATGCAGTTAGAAAAAATTCACTGTGGACTATACAGTGAATATCAAACTGTTTGAAATCCCCTTGTCTGGGACATGTGTCACTTCCTGGACTCATTTTCTGGCTGCTGTAACTGAGGGTGGAGGGGTGCCCTTGGCCTCTAGTGGATACAGGCTATATCTGCTGTATCCTAAAATGCACATGATGGCTTTCACCATAGAGAAATACCCAATTCAAATACCAAGAGTGCCAGGCCAAGCCCTGGGTTAGAGGAAAAGAAAGAGAAGTATTTGAAGTGGTTCTAAACAAAACAACACAGAATACACCCATCATAGTGATTTTACTCATGTCATTAATGTAAGTAAAGGAATGGGAAGTTTAAAAATGATATATATACAGCTAGGTGGCACAGTGATAAAGAATCTGCCTGCCAATGCAGGAGATACAAGAGATGCGAGTTTGATCCCTGGGTCAGGAAGATCCCTTGGAGTAGGAAGTAGCAACCTGTTCTAGTATTCTTGCCTGGAAAATCCCATGGACAGAGGAGTCTGGTGGGCTACAGTCTATGAGGTCTCAAAGAGTCAGCCTCGACTGAGTGACTGAGCACACACACACACACAGTATATATGCACATACATACATTGTATACATTTAAATATATACTTATGTATATATATAACATATTTATATACAGTATAATAATAAAGTATAGTTATATTATTTTGTCACCCCAAAAGTGTTTTGAAGAAATTACTAGTTGGCTAGTCTGAACTAGAGTCAACATACCTATACTTCTTATGATTTCACTTTTGAATTATACAAAATGTTTTAGTAACTAAAAAGGTCACAGTTCTCAAAATCCAGGTCGTATCCAAACAAATTTTGTAAAGCAAATCTGTCTTTGTAGTTCACCTGGTAGATTCATTCATTTGAGATTATAGGGAACATATTCTTTTTCATAGGCGAACATGGATGTGAGGAAGAAACCTTTGAAATATTAAGTCATTCTCTTTTATTGCATTTTTTTTCACATGAATTCCCAAGGTCATATCTTCCACCCAACTCCAGGCAGCTAGACCTAAGTCACTCACTTCCTCAAGGGAACAGTTGTTTTTGTGGAACCAGTAGAGATGCAAGATGAAATGCTTTAAATCTTATGCAGTTAGAAAAAATTCACTGTGGACTATACAGTGAATATCAAACTGTTTGAAATCCCCTTGTCTGGGACATGTGTCACTTCCTGGACTCATTTTCTGGCTGCTGTAACTGAGGGTGGAGGGGTGCCCTTGGCCTCTAGTGGATACAGGCTATATCTGCTGTATCCTAAAATGCACATGATGGCTTTCACCATAGAGAAATACCCAATTCAAATACCAAGAGTGCCAGGCCAAGCCCTGGGTTAGAGGAAAAGAAAAGAGAAGCCTCATTAACGGGAGAAGAAGCAAAACCAACAGATCACCAAGTTCTTTGGACCCTTCACCAGTGGAAACTTAGTCTACTGGCAGAGAGTATGAGTCTCTGTTCCCATGAATGCTAAACATCACGTATACTAATAAAATAATTCAGCTGTCTTCTCTTTGCAAGCTAACAAGGATTTTCATATTGACGAGCAGCAAGCATGTTACCCACTAATTGTTAAAGGGAGTTCTAAAGGCTACTTTTGACCCCAAGAGTGGTTTCCTTATAAAACAAACTTTCTAGAGACCACCCTGCTTGTTTCCATGACAGAAGACACCAGTCACGTTTAAGGGAAATGGTGCAGAAGGGAAAAGCTTCTATATTTAGTGCCAGGGGTATCAGAGAGCGTCACCTAAGGACTGATCCTTGCACAGCGTGGCGACTGAACACCCTCTGGCTCATCATATGCACATCTTCCTCTTAAAAAGTAAAGTTTTTGCATGATGCTACTCTACAAAAATGATTCAAAAGTCTTCAGCTTAGCAAACAATAGGGATTCGAAAATTGTACTGGACGGATATAATACTTACTTATATTGTTGTTTCTCTTACATGCCTATTTCCCCTGCAAGTCCATAGTAATTTTCAGCAAAAGTCATCGTGATGTAATTACTTTCATGAGATTGACAGCAACAGCCCATCTATTATAGATTTTATGACATGCTAATTTCCCATCTGTCCAGGGCACTTCTTTATTCCAAAAAAATTTATGTTTGTCTAATTGCACATCACAGGCAGCTGACTAGTATCAAACTGTTTGTGGAACCAGTAGAGATGCAAGATGAAATGCTTTAAATCTTATGCAGTTAGAAAAAATTCACTGTGGACTATACAGTGAATATCAAACTGTTTGAAATCCCCTTGTCTGGGACATGTGTCACTTCCTGGACTCATTTTCTGGCTGCTGTAACTGAGGGTGGAGGGGTGCCCTTGGCCTCTAGTGGATACAGGCTATATCTGCTGTATCCTAAAATGCACATGATGGCTTTCACCATAGAGAAATACCCAATTCAAATACCAAGAGTGCCAGGCCAAGCCCTGGGTTAGAGGAAAAGAAAAGAGAAGCCTCATTAACGGGAGAAGAAGCAAAACCAACAGATCACCAAGTTCTTTGGACCCTTCACCAGTGGAAACTTAGTCTACTGGCAGAGAGTATGAGTCTCTGTTCCCATGAATGCTAAACATCACGTATACTAATAAAATAATTCAGCTGTCTTCTCTTTGCAAGCTAACAAGGATTTTCATATTGACGAGCAGCAAGCATGTTACCCACTAATTGTTAAAGGGAGTTCTAAAGGCTACTTTTGACCCCAAGAGTGGTTTCCTTATAAAACAAACTTTCTAGAGACCACCCTGCTTGTTTCCATGACAGAAGACACCAGTCACGTTTAAGGGAAATGGTGCAGAAGGGAAAAGCTTCTATATTTAGTGCCAGGGGTATCAGAGAGTGTCACCTAAGGACTGATCCTTGCACAGCGTGGCGACTGAACACCCTCTGGCTCATCATATGCACATCTTCCTCTTAAAAAGTAAAGTTTTTGCATGATGCTACTCTACAAAAATGATTCAAAAGTCTTCAGCTTAGCAAACAATAGGGATTCGAAAATTGTACTGGACGGATATAATACTTACTTATATTGTTGTTTCTCTTACATGCCTATTTCCCCTGCAAGTCCATAGTAATTTTCAGCAAAAGTCATCGTGATGTAATTACTTTCATGAGATTGACAGCAACAGCCCATCTATTATAGATTTTTATGACATGCTAATTTCCCATCTGTCCAGGGCACTTCTTTTCATGTGCCAACAATTTAGAGAAAAGTTATAAGAATGGAAAGCTTGCTCTTCGTCTAATTGCAGCTTGACAATTATTAATGCAATATTCTTGCTAAAGGAGAAGGCACGCCTCTTCATTTTTTAATAAAGGTCATTTTATTAAAAAAAAAAAAGAATGTTCATTATAACCTCCAAATTAAAAATTATTTTCGAGTTATATAAATAGGCCCTGTTCCTTTTTCACACTTATCCTTAATCCTAAAATGACTTCCTCTCTCATGTTTATTTTTCCCAATATTCTTTATGAGATTTCCTTTACATTAAGAATCTCTGCAAGAAGTCTTCCTTGAAATTCACTGTGTAGAGGATTATAAGATCAATATGAACTCTTTTATAAAAACATAGTGAATGCTGTAAGTGAATCAACCAGTGACAAGTTGAATGATTTTGTTTTTGTCACTTATGAAAGAAAGCAAAGCAGTATGACTGAAGGTTTAAGAAACCTTAAGTTGAAGCATACACTTAAACTACATCAGAAAGCATTATGAAAGCTTCTTTTCTTTTCTACATCTTACTCGTGTGGTGTGCTCGAGGTAGATGACATGCCAGCATATTTCTTTGTCTTTTGGAGTGGCTTGGAAGGCCTGGGCATACAAGAGCCCTGGATGGATTGCTTCACATCATAAAAACCTTCATACTCTTACTCATGTTTGGGACAAACATTGAGTGAAGAGTGGTATTGCTTCATATTCCAATGTTTGGATATGTGGTTTTATTATTAATTAATTTAAAAAGCACAAGATTGATGGCACCAAGAGGGAAGAGAGCATATATGAAAAACTGGTAGGGAGATCAGAGTGAAACAGACACAAAAAGATTACTGTAGAAATCATTTTGATTATAGACTAAACATGATTCAAAACCTGGCTCATCATATGCACATCTTCCTCTTAAAAAGTAAAGTTTTTGCATGATGCTACTCTACAAAAATGAAAAAGTCTTCAGCTTAGCAAACAATAGGGATTCGAAAATTGTACTGGACGGATATAATACTTACTTATATTGTTGTTTCTCTTACATGCCTATTTCCCCTGCAAGTCCATAGTAATTTTCAGCAAAAGTCATCGTGATGTAATTACTTTCATGAGATTGACAGCAACAGCCCATCTATTATAGATTTTTATGACATGCTAATTTCCCATCTGTCCAGGGCACTTCTTTTCATGTGCCAACAATTTAGAGAAAAGTTATAAGAATGGAAAGCTTGCTCTTCGTCTAATTGCAGCTTGACAATTATTAATGCAATATTCTTGCTAAAGGAGAAGGCACGCCTCTTCATTTTTTAATAAAGGTCATTTTATTAAAAAAAAAAAAGAATGTTCATTATAACCTCCAAATTAAAAATTATTTTCGAGTTATATAAATAGGCCCTGTTCCTTTTTCACACTTATCCTTAATCCTAAAATGACTTCCTCTCTCATGTTTATTTTTCCCAATATTCTTTATGAGATTTCCTTTACATTAAGAATCTCTGCAAGAAGTCTTCCTTGAAATTCACTGTGTAGAGGATTATAAGATCAATATGAACTCTTTTATAAAAACATAGTGAATGCTGTAAGTGAATCAACCAGTGACAAGTTGAATGATTTTGTTTTTGTCACTTATGAAAGAAAGCAAAGCAGTATGACTGAAGGTTTAAGAAACCTTAAGTTGAAGCATACACTTAAACTACATCAGAAAGCATTATGAAAGCTTCTTTTCTTTTCTACATCTTACTCGTGTGGTGTGCTCGAGGTAGATGACATGCCAGCATATTTCTTTGTCTTTGGAGTGGCTTGGAAGGCCTGGGCATACAAGAGCCCTGGATGGATTGCTTCACATCATAAAAACCTTCATACTCTTACTCATGTTTGGGACAAACATTGAGTGAAGAGTGGTATTGCTTCATATTCCAATGTTTGGATATGTGGTTTTATTATTAATTAATTTAAAAAGCACAAGATTGATGGCACCAAGAGGGAAGAGAGCATATATGAAAAACTGGTAGGGAGATCAGAGTGAAACAGACACAAAAAGATTACTGTAGAAATCATTTTGATTATAGACTATATAATGTTGGTATAAACTACTGAAGTTTTTGAAACTACTGTAGAAAATATCAATTTTAAACCAGATTCCCAGATAAAAAAGAAAGAAATAAACAAACATTCATAAGCTTCGGAAGGATAGTCCTGGCATGAGAAGCATGTATTTTAAAACTACCTCACCCTGGTTTCTCCCATTTAATAAACCCCTCCACAAGTAAGTAAAGCAGAGTCTTCTTTTTCAAGTAATTCAGAGGGACATCCTCAGTTTGACTATAATGCCACTGAAATGGTGTGACAAAAGAGAAAAGCAATATTAGTGAGATAGGTAAATTTAGCAGGGCTGATTAGATAAATCCTCAGCTGATGTGACAATTATTGAAGCCAGCATTTGCAAGTTGCATTAGATCTGCACCTTTTTCATTTAATTTATTTGAATGCTCTGAATACAGATTAACTCTCTTAGCCTAATATTTTTTGGTTCATTAGCATTAAAATGAGAATCTCAAGTTCCTTGGAATAACCTTTAAATTGTTTCCTCTAACTTCAGCAGAACTTCTGATATTATCTCTAAATCTCCTCAACTATTATTTTGATATGTGCAACTCTTCTCAAGCTGTTTTTAATTTTTTCTTTTTTTCACCAGGGCTAGAGTTTTAAAACTGACTTTTAAAAGCATCCACAAATTTTGTCTTGGAAACAGGGGCACACAGCAGAGAACTTCCCAAGCTTTTATTTAGATGAAAGAAAGAAAAGTATGACTGAAGGTTTAAGAAACCTTAAGTTGAAGCATACACTTAAACTACATCAGAAAGCATTATGAAAGCTTCTTTTCTTTTCTACATCTTACTCGTGTGGTGTGCTCGAGGTAGATGACATGCCAGCATATTTCTTTGTCTTTTGGAGTGGCTTGGAAGGCCTGGGCATACAAGAGCCCTGGATGGATTGCTTCACATCATAAAAACCTTCATACTCTTACTCATGTTTGGGACAAACATTGAGTGAAGAGTGGTATTGCTTCATATTCCAATGTTTGGATATGTGGTTTTATTATTAATTAATTTAAAAAGCACAAGATTGATGGCACCAAGAGGGAAGAGAGCATATATGAAAAACTGGTAGGGAGATCAGAGTGAAACAGACACAAAAAGATTACTGTAGAAATCATTTTGATTATAGACTATATAATGTTGGTATAAACTACTGAAGTTTTTGAAACTACTGTAGAAAATATCAATTTTAAACCAGATTCCCAGATAAAAAAGAAAGAAATAAACAAACATTCATAAGCTTCGGAAGGATAGTCCTGGCATGAGAAGCATGTATTTTAAAACTACCTCACCCTGGTTTCTCCCATTTAATAAACCCCTCCACAAGTAAGTAAAGCAGAGTCTTCTTTTTCAAGTAATTCAGAGGGACATCCTCAGTTTGACTATAATGCCACTGAAATGGTGTGACAAAAGAGAAAAGCAATATTAGTGAGATAGGTAAATTTAGCAGGGCTGATTAGATAAATCCTCAGCTGATGTGACAATTATTGAAGCCAGCATTTGCAAGTTGCATTAGATCTGCACCTTTTTCATTTAATTTATTTGAATGCTCTGAATACAGATTAACTCTCTTAGCCTAATATTTTTTGGTTCATTAGCATTAAAATGAGAATCTCAAGTTCCTTGGAATAACCTTTAAATTGTTTCCTCTAACTTCAGCAGAACTTCTGATATTATCTCTAAATCTCCTCAACTATTATTTTGATATGTGCAACTCTTCTCAAGCTGTTTTTAATTTTTTCTTTTTTTTCACCAGGGGCTAGAGTTTTAAAACTGACTTTTAAAAGCATCCACAAATTTTGTCTTGGAAACAGGGGGCACACAGCAGAGAACTTCCCAAGCTTTTATTTAGATACGCTAGTAAAACTTCAGGCCATATGGTGGCTTTGAGGATAAGTCCCTAAAATATAGCAAGGGGCATAGTGAGGGTGGTCAGACAAAATGTTTTATGCATGATGTTTTCCCCAACTCTTCAGTAGCAAAAAAGAAAGCGTAAACAATAAAGTTCTTGTTACCATCTCTGTTGCTTTTTTCAAAAGACTTAAGAGGAAATTCGCTGAAGGCATTGCACAGTATAGGTTACACCAGAAAATACTGCACAGAAACCAAATTGTTTCATAGAAAAGTATTTTGAAAATGAAATGAAAAAAATTAAAGGAAGAAAAGGAAAGAGAATAAGAAAAGCCCTCATGAAAAGACTGAGGAAACATCTGCAGGCAGTGCTGGATGGAAAACTGTTTCAAGATTTTTCAGTTAACATGCCACTTAAAAATGTCTCATGGAGTAAATCAACTATACCTCAATAAAAGAAGACAAAACATCATAAAGAGTACTCATTTAAATGAAATGACAGTGAGAATATGACCATATATATTATATATATGAATAAGTGTAGTTGTAGGGGTCTTGAGAAAAATATTGGGTACATTTCATTAGAATATTAAAGTGGACTTCAAATATCGAAGCAAGTCAGATTTTCTAGGTCAGAACAATCTCCAGAAAATAAAAATGAATTAACTTAGCAGGGCTGATTAGATAAATCCTCAGCTGATGTGACAATTATTGAAGCCAGCATTTGCAAGTTGCATTAGATCTGCACCTTTTTCATTTAATTTATTTGAATGCTCTGAATACAGATTAACTCTCTTAGCCTAATATTTTTTGGTTCATTAGCATTAAAATGAGAATCTCAAGTTCCTTGGAATAACCTTTAAATTGTTTCCTCTAACTTCAGCAGAACTTCTGATATTATCTCTAAATCTCCTCAACTATTATTTTGATATGTGCAACTCTTCTCAAGCTGTTTTTAATTTTTTTTTTTTCACCAGGGGCTAGAGTTTTAAAACTGACTTTTAAAAGCATCCACAAATTTTGTCTTGGAAACAGGGGGCACACAGCAGAGAACTTCCCAAGCTTTTATTTAGATACGCTAGTAAAACTTCAGGCCATATGGTGGCTTTGAGGATAAGTCCCTAAAATATAGCAAGGGGCATAGTGAGGGTGGTCAGACAAAATGTTTTATGCATGATGTTTTCCCCAACTCTTCAGTAGCAAAAAAGAAAGCGTAAACAATAAAGTTCTTGTTACCATCTCTGTTGCTTTTTTCAAAAGACTTAAGAGGAAATTCGCTGAAGGCATTGCACAGTATAGGTTACACCAGAAAATACTGCACAGAAACCAAATTGTTTCATAGAAAAGTATTTTGAAAATGAAATGAAAAAAATTAAAGGAAGAAAAGGAAAGAGAATAAGAAAAGCCCTCATGAAAAGACTGAGGAAACATCTGCAGGCAGTGCTGGATGGAAAACTGTTTCAAGATTTTTCAGTTAACATGCCACTTAAAAATGTCTCATGGAGTAAATCAACTATACCTCAATAAAAGAAGACAAAACATCATAAAGAGTACTCATTTAAATGAAATGACAGTGAGAATATGACCATATATATTATATATATGAATAAGTGTAGTTGTAGGGGTCTTGAGAAAAATATTGGGTACATTTCATTAGAATATTAAAGTGGACTTCAAATATCGAAGCAAGTCAGATTTTCTAGGTCAGAACAATCTCCAGAAAATAAAAATGAATTAACTTTATGAATGCTCCAAGGTGAAATGGATCAATCTTAAACTCCATGATTTATAATTCTGAGAGAGTTTTTGAAGGCACTTCAGGAAATTACGATTTTATGCTTCTTTTTCAAATGTGCTAAACTAAAACAATAATTTAAAATATATCACAAAGTCAAACATTTTGACTTGAGTTATCAACAAAATTGAGAAGTAGTTATATTACTGATTGGAAATTATTATATTTTACTAAATCTTATCATATGTCTAGTACTTCAACAATATTAATAATGTCACCTAAAGAATATGCATAGTTTCCTTAGGCTTTCCTATTAGGTTTGCAATAGCTTGTGGTTCTTTTACAGCACACGAAAAAGAATTTTATATTTCTGTTTTTTCTTTGATTCATAATATTGATCCTCATACATATGGTTGATCCTCTCCAAATTAAAGATTGACTTTTATAACAAATTCAATTTTTATTTAAGTGAAATCCTTCAGTCTGCATGAGAATAATCATCAGTGTACACACGTCTATTGGGGCCACATACCCTTTTTAGAATTGTATTGCTTAGTAAGAAACTCCAAGGAAATGCATGATTTTGTATTGTCACTCCTGTTGTTCCATTATGATCTTCCCAGGGGTGTATTTGACTCTAGTTTAGTGCTTAAGTGCTCAGAAAAGTTAGACCATAGAGGATCCTACCCACTGAGTAAACACTTTCAAATAAATTTCAATTTCTACACAAAGAAGAGTTAACATGCACTTTTTACTGACACCGTTTTGAGGTAGAGTTAACACTTCTTCCTTGAGTGAAGAAATACTTTTCCGTGCACTACGTGGCATGTGCTACATTACATGCTCTCCATTTTTATGCATTACATTTCAACCAGACTCTTTCCATTTAGGAAAATAATTTCAAATGAATCTCAAACCTAATGGCTAGAAAACAATAAAGTATGACTTTGTCTGTCCAGAGGCAATAAAATATTAGCTAAATTTTAACAACATTTTTTATTTTTCTGGTTAACATTATTGTCATTTAGTTGCTATATGTGTATTTTAAATCATGCCGCAGGATCAAACTTATTTTAAATATTTCCAAGTGATTACATTAATCATAGGACAACATTTATTTACTGAGTAATAATCTTTTCTAACAGCGGCATGGTGCAAGAGCTTTAAGATCTGTGATTAGCAGCCCTTGTTCTGGATATATCAACTTATGCTTGTTGCAAGATCTTAAAACTCTTAGAAGCTATGTATGCTTACCATAAAATCACGTCTGCTGTACTTGTTAAGCCAAGGAGATGTTCATGAATTTTCAAATCCCTGTCATCTCTTAAAGCAATGGGATTTTTTTTTTTCTCCTTTTTTCTTAGTAAAATCACCCCGGTTTCTTCATTCGTGGCATATTTGATGATGGATTCAAATGCCCTAGCTGAAAACCACGAGTTTTTAATTTTGGTTTATTTTTCTTTGTAAAGCATAACCTCTGATGATCACTATAGTGGTGTTCTGCCAGTGGTAAACTCTTATTTATATCAATAGTTTACCTATATTTGACTTTATCTGTAAAGAACAGCTAATTTTGAGTAAAATTCTAAATTGAGAGGTTTTTTTTTTCCCAGCAGTCTGAAATTATTACTGCATGCTTTACGGCATCTCTGTTTGCTAATGAGAAACAATGTCTTGAAATTATGTCTTTGTAGGTAATTTGTCTTTTCTTTTGGGCTCAAAATATTTGTTTGTTGAGATATAGTTTCACTTCAATGTATCTATTTGTATATTCATTTTATAGATTTTATTTAGGAATCCATAGCTTAAAATGATACAGTATAAATTCTGCCAGTAGTATGCTATAAACGCTGAATCCATAGCTTTAAGATTCTTCCTTGAGTGAAGAAATACTTTTCCGTGCACTACGTGGCATGTGCTACATTACATGCTCTCCATTTTTATGCATTACATTTCAACCAGACTCTTTCCATTTAGGAAAATAATTTCAAATGAATCTCAAACCTAATGGCTAGAAAACAATAAAGTATGACTTTGTCTGTCCAGAGGCAATAAAATATTAGCTAAATTTTAACAACATTTTTTATTTTTCTGGTTAACATTATTGTCATTTAGTTGCTATATGTGTATTTTAAATCATGCCGCAGGATCAAACTTATTTTAAATATTTCCAAGTGATTACATTAATCATAGGACAACATTTATTTACTGAGTAATAATCTTTTCTAACAGCGGCATGGTGCAAGAGCTTTAAGATCTGTGATTAGCAGCCCTTGTTCTGGATATATCAACTTATGCTTGTTGCAAGATCTTAAAACTCTTAGAAGCTATGTATGCTTACCATAAAATCACGTCTGCTGTACTTGTTAAGCCAAGGAGATGTTCATGAATTTTCAAATCCCTGTCATCTCTTAAAGCAATGGGATTTTTTTTTTTCTCCTTTTTTCTTAGTAAAATCACCCCGGTTTCTTCATTCGTGGCATATTTGATGATGGATTCAAATGCCCTAGCTGAAAACCACGAGTTTTTAATTTTGGTTTATTTTTCTTTGTAAAGCATAACCTCTGATGATCACTATAGTGGTGTTCTGCCAGTGGTAAACTCTTATTTATATCAATAGTTTACCTATATTTGACTTTATCTGTAAAGAACAGCTAATTTTGAGTAAAATTCTAAATTGAGAGGTTTTTTTTTTCCCAGCAGTCTGAAATTATTACTGCATGCTTTACGGCATCTCTGTTTGCTAATGAGAAACAATGTCTTGAAATTATGTCTTTGTAGGTAATTTGTCTTTTCTTTTGGGCTCAAAATATTTGTTTGTTGAGATATAGTTTCACTTCAATGTATCTATTTGTATATTCATTTTTATAGATTTTATTTAGGAATCCATAGCTTAAAATGATACAGTATAAATTCTGCCAGAGTAGCTATAGCTCATAACCGCTGAAATCACCAATAGAAATTACTCTGGGGGATTATCTAAGTGCTAGCTTTAAGAAAAAAAAAAAAAGTGCTTATGAGGATGGAGATTATTGTCCTAGACAATATAAAACTCATTTTCTAGCTTTCTAGAAAGCCCAGTGCTAGATTCCCCAACAAGCTGAACCCTTGACACTGGGTAGCTAATTTGCTATGATAGTTTAGGTGCTGATATATTTATTTGGATAATCTCCAAAGATTATGTGTACATTATTTTGCTTAAGAAACAAACAGACCTGGATATTTTCCAATTGAGATCACAGAATCACTGTAAAACTGAAAATATACATGCATTGTATTTCCCATCCTCAATTCTATTTGGAGTGTTTTATTCTGATTTTTTTTAAATCATGAAGTCCATTACATATAATTTTGCTTTTCCCAAGAACTAAGATGTCAGAGTTTAACAAATAAAATGTTTCTTTTTATATTTCTGTTATTTTTCAGTTTCTCTATCTGTTCTGTACTATACTTCAATAAGTTATTTTTCTGTTTATTAGTCACCAATTTTTTCTGTGGTTTGATAACAATAACCATAACCAATAGTCTGGCTATAGTCACAGAATTCTCTTCCAACTCTCATGGACATGGACCATTTTCATTCTTACATGATTTCTGTATGTCTCTCTCCAACTCCTCTCTTTTCTTTATCAACCCTATCATTTTCCTTACTCATAGGGTTGGCTATCATGGCTTCTCTGACTTTTTGTATATAATGTCCATTTAGATTTGCCAGCCCTAAAAATTGGTTAAGTCATTTAGTATTTCTTGGAATTCCCCAAAGAACAAATCTAGTTCATCCATTTTGCTATCCCTGTCAGGCCATAGGCATAGTATTCTGGCCACATTATTATTGGGCTCCACATACCTGGATTAGTCACCTGCAGCTGCCTGGAATGGTGTACTTCTCAAATAATATAATCCTGTAGTAAATTCAGAGAGGACAGACACATCTGTGGGCAGAAGGGCAAATAGTTGGCTTGATCTTGGGAACAGATACCATCCATGAAATCAGGGGCTCTAGATCCTTCTGACCCTCGTGGTCTCAAGCAGGAGGTGTCAGAAAAGGAAAACTTAAATCCTTAGATATCGTGTTTTATTGTGAAGCAGACCTCATTCAGTGTTGGGTTGTTCACCCACTAGTAAGAATATGAAAAGGGATCAGGCCATTGTGAGATAAGACAGCTTTGACTGACGATGTGTTTTTGACACAGTAATCCTGCTCAGCACAAGTGGAACAGCAGATTCAAGTATGTGGATAGCACATATGGCCAGTACTACATATAACTAAAATTAAAAGTGAAAAATTCATATTCAAATTAAGTTGATTAATGAAATGATCAAATGTCATATTTCTTCAAAAGCATATTTAACATATGCTATACATATTCTCATGTCTAAATGGATATGTCCACAGCAGAACATAGGTGAAACAGGGTGAGTGTGCAAAAAATCAGTCAGAGGAAAATATTAGTAGACTTAATGTAAATTTAAGATGAAATTTACATAGCAGTATGTAAATTTAAGATGAAAATAATTAAAACCAAATAATTTTAACAAATTAATAGCAAAGACTCTATATGTATGTGCATATACACAATATGTATTAAAACTATGTAGAAATTACATTTAGAATGCAACATGACATTTTTTCTTACCTTATGAGCTCTATTTAATTTAACACATACATATTAAAGGTTTTTATTATGTGCAATTACTTTGCTAGTTTCTGGGGATAAAACTGTAAATAAAATCAATATCCTTCAAAGAACACATACATTCAGAAAGGAGTACAAGCAAGTATATAGACAGAGATACACTGTATTACAAGCTATCTTGACAAAATAATAGAAAGTTTTAAGTGGAAAGGTCTCATTAGATGAAGTAGCATAGCAAAGAAGACATAAAATATAAGTCAAAGATCTTCAGATAAAAAGTAGGTGAAAGGAATAGTATTAAAGGAGAGCATGCAATTTATACAAAAGTCCCCAAACAGCAGAGAAAGATCATGAAATTATAAGCTCCAAAATAACTTACCTACCCTGAATAAAAATCATGAAGGCTAGAAAGTAGACGGTAGTAAAGTGATAAGAAGCTAGAGAGGCAACAGATGGCTAGTTCATGTAGAGTTCACATAGTTCATGTACAGCAGTCTATATTTAAATGTATAATAATCTGAGGCTAATGGCAAGTCAAAACTTGGAAAGTAGGGTGGTGGTGGAAGAGATGCATGATCATGTTTGCATGTTGAAAAACTTCTTGATTGCACTATGATAAATTGATAAGAAAGCATCTGGGAAAGGCAGTGAGGCCAAGAAGGAGGTAATTGTAGTTTTCTACATGAGCAATGAACCAGGAGCTTCAGTGTTTTCTATGTTTTCTATGAGCCACAAGCCAAAAAGCAATCTGCTATGTATATTAAGAAAAGGAAAATTAGTAACTTAAACTCACACTTTATAAGAAAATCATCTTCAAAATTTATTCAAAATATGACTATTTTAGAATACAAATATTAATTATTAAATTGAATGAGACTCGCATTTTTAAGTCTAAGTTCAGAGCTGTCTATCTTCTTAATATTAATAGATGCACTGCACTAGTACTGAACACCATTTAAAATACAAACAATTGAAAAATATTTTGCTTATTCTACTGACATTTAATCTAATAAAAATTTCATCTAAACAGTATTCAGGACTCAAGTCTATATGGGATATGTCTGCCCTTAGCTTTGCCAGAGGCAAAATGTATTTTTGTTGATAGGATGAGCATTATGGCT
Source organism: Tragulus kanchil (assembly GCA_022376925.1). NCBI lineage: Eukaryota > Metazoa > Chordata > Mammalia > Artiodactyla > Tragulidae > Tragulus > Tragulus kanchil. The sequence continues at coordinate 19,078,089 of JAIOJX010000025.1, forward strand.
TCCTTTGAAATTCCCTGTTCATGGCTTATTCAGTAAGTCTTCAGATTGTTCAAAGAACTCAATTTTTTTTTTTTTTTGAATACTGGTGAGATTCTGTATGATTTTTGTTTTCTGAAAATTAAGGTGATACAGTATTCTTTTCAGAAATGAATTATATTGAATATAAATATACCCATCTTTATCAGTGACAAAGTAAGCAATTAACAGGGAGACAATTCATGGGGAGAACTGTATTATGGAATAAAAAAGCGTGTGTGTGTACTATGACCTTAGAACAATAGAAACTGTTGATGCATAAAATGACATTTATCTTATTTTAAAACACAGTAATTAAACCAAATAGGGGCTGGTAGCCTTCCTTTCTTTCCCTCAAATCTTTTCCCTCCTTTTTTGTCATCTTTCGTTTAATTATGGAAATATTTCTGAGTTATGTAAATGTAAAGATACATGGTTGGATTATTTGTTTAAAGATGCAAAGATATAAAGAAATATTTTAACATTTACATCAAAGTAACACTTATGAATGAAATAACAGTTTCACCATTCACTACGAGTGTGTTAATTTCACTGTCTTAAAGTATCAGTATATTAAGCAGTAACCGCTTAAAAATGTAGTGATTTTCAAGTCTGTTAGATTTCTGTTGCCTTAATTTAGGATCTCTTTTAGAAAGTGAGGCTGTAGGTTAAGGTTATATGATAATTCAGTAATATCTCAGGCTTATATTTAAAACATATGTGAAATAGGGAAACTACCAGTTTTTCCTTTAAAAACAATGGCCAATAGATTTAAAATGATGAGAAATATAGAAAGCATGTTTCAGACCATATTAAGTGCAAGTGAAATCAGTAACAAGATTATTTCACAGGAAGTACCAATTATTTAGAAATTCAGCATCACAGTTTCCAATTGATTTATTTTGTTGATAAAAGATGCACTGCACTAGTACTGAACACCATTTAAAATACAAACAATTGAAAAATATTTTGCTTATTCTACTGACATTTAATCTAATAAAAATTTCATCTAAACAGTATTCAGGACTCAAGTCTATATGGGATATGTCTGCCCTTAGCTTTGCCAGAGGCAAAATGTATTTTTGTTGATAGGATGAGCATTATGGCTTCCTTTGAAATTCCCTGTTCATGGCTTATTCAGTAAGTCTTCAGATTGTTCAAAGAACTCAATTTTTTTTTTTTTTTTGAATACTGGTGAGATTCTGTATGATTTTTGTTTTCTGAAAATTAAGGTGATACAGTATTCTTTTCAGAAATGAATTATATTGAATATAAATATACCCATCTTTATCAGTGACAAAGTAAGCAATTAACAGGGAGACAATTCATGGGGAGAACTGTATTATGGAATAAAAAAGCGTGTGTGTGTACTATGACCTTAGAACAATAGAAACTGTTGATGCATAAAATGACATTTATCTTATTTTAAAACACAGTAATTAAACCAAATAGGGGCTGGTAGCCTTCCTTTCTTTCCCTCAAATCTTTTCCCTCCTTTTTTGTCATCTTTCGTTTAATTATGGAAATATTTCTGAGTTATGTAAATGTAAAGATACATGGTTGGATTATTTGTTTAAAGATGCAAAGATATAAAGAAATATTTTAACATTTACATCAAAGTAACACTTATGAATGAAATAACAGTTTCACCATTCACTACGAGTGTGTTAATTTCACTGTCTTAAAGTATCAGTATATTAAGCAGTAACCGCTTAAAAATGTAGTGATTTTCAAGTCTGTTAGATTTCTGTTGCCTTAATTTAGGATCTCTTTTAGAAAGTGAGGCTGTAGGTTAAGGTTATATGATAATTCAGTAATATCTCAGGCTTATATTTAAAACATATGTGAAATAGGGAAACTACCAGTTTTTCCTTTAAAAACAATGGCCAATAGATTTAAAATGATGAGAAATATAGAAAGCATGTTTCAGACCATATTAAGTGCAAGTGAAATCAGTAACAAGATTATTTCACAGGAAGTACCAATTATTTAGAAATTCAGCATCACTCATGTATATACAATTGTTGGGTCATATGAGAAAATTAGAAAAAAATTCAAGGCTGATGATTATGAAAAAAGTAATATGAAATTGATAACATATTGCCATAGTAGGGTTTAGAGAAACTTTTATAGCTTTACTAACATTGGAGGGGAAAATTTTTCTAAAATATCAAAAATTAATCACCCCAAATATCACCTTAAAATATATATATATATACATACATATATATATATATAAGCAAATTACAGTCAAATCACAGAAAAAGAAGATTGAACACAGATTAATAGAAAAATTAAAAAGCCACTCGTTGATTCTTTGAGCAGATTGTTAAAAAATGCACCAATGGAAACAAAGCAAAAACCCTTACAAGCACCTATTCACACTCATTAAGAAAAAGGAAAAAGAAATTCCACAAATTAAAAGCACAGTTATCACTATAGAGCCTATAGATACTGAAGGGTAAAAGATAATATTTTGTCCAACTTAATACCAACTATTTGGAAAATCCTATTGAAATGGACATATTCCTTGGAAAATGCAAAAAAGCAGAACTCACATGCCTCGAAATAAGAAAGTGTAATAGCCCGATCCTAAACAGAATGCATAATCAAAAGCTTTGCTACAAAGAAAAATTCAGACCCAGATGGTTTCACTGTTGAATTTCCTCAAATACTTAAGAAAAAATACCAGTCTTACACAAATACATCCAAGAAACAAAGGAAGAGTTGTCTCTTCCTACTTGCTTTATGGGGCTAAAAAAACCACAATTCTTTACCTTCATAAAGACAATGAAAGAAATTTATGGAAAATATTGCACATGATTGTAGATATAAAAATAGTTTAAATATTATTCTTTTAATATGCTGAATCCAACAATATATTAAAAGAATAATATATTTGACCAAGTAAATGTAATCTAATATATTTTGACCAAGTAAAGAAAGTTAATAATACAAGGTAGGCTGTAGGTTAAGGTTATATGATAATTCAGTAATATCTCAGGCTTATATTTAAAACATATGTGAAATAGGGAAACTACCAGTTTTTCCTTTAAAAACAATGGCCAATAGATTTAAAATGATGAGAAATATAGAAAGCATGTTTCAGACCATATTAAGTGCAAGTGAAATCAGTAACAAGATTATTTCACAGGAAGTACCAATTATTTAGAAATTCAGCATCACTCATGTATATACAATTGTTGGGTCATATGAGAAAATTAGAAAAAAATTCAAGGCTGATGATTATGAAAAAAGTAATATGAAATTGATAACATATTGCCATAGTAGGGTTTAGAGAAACTTTTATAGCTTTACTAACATTGGAGGGGAAAATTTTTCTAAAATATCAAAAATTAATCACCCCAAATATCACCTTAAAATATATATATATACATACATATATATATATATAAGCAAATTACAGTCAAATCACAGAAAAAGAAGATTGAACACAGATTAATAGAAAAATTAAAAAGCCACTCGTTGATTCTTTGAGCAGATTGTTAAAAAATGCACCAATGGAAACAAAGCAAAAACCCTTACAAGCACCTATTCACACTCATTAAGAAAAAGGAAAAAGAAATTCCACAAATTAAAAGCACAGTTATCACTATAGAGCCTATAGATACTGAAGGGTAAAAGATAATATTTTGTCCAACTTAATACCAACTATTTGGAAAATCCTATTGAAATGGACATATTCCTTGGAAAATGCAAAAAAGCAGAACTCACATGCCTCGAAATAAGAAAGTGTAATAGCCCGATCCTAAACAGAATGCATAATCAAAAGCTTTGCTACAAAGAAAAATTCAGACCCAGATGGTTTCACTGTTGAATTTCCTCAAATACTTAAGAAAAAATACCAGTCTTACACAAATACATCCAAGAAACAAAGGAAGAGTTGTCTCTTCCTACTTGCTTTATGGGGCTAAAAAAACCACAATTCTTTACCTTCATAAAGACAATGAAAGAAATTTATGGAAAATATTGCACATGATTGTAGATATAAAAATAGTTTAAATATTATTCTTTTAATATGCTGAATCCAACAATATATTAAAAGAATAATATATTTGACCAAGTAAATGTAATCTATATAATACAAGGTTGTTTAGACAATTCATTTCAACAGATAAAGGAAAGATTTTGAAAAAGTCAACTTTAATTTCTGTTTAAAAACTATCTACAACCTAAGAATAGAGGAGAAATTCCTCCTTTTGATAAAAAAGAGATACAATAAATCTATAGCTAATAACTAATGGTGAAATATTCTACACATAAGGATATCCATTCTTAACATTTCACATTTGAAGAATAGTCCAATAATGCTATAGGAAATAATAACTGTGTTTAGTATACTTGCAGATTAGAAGGTTAACATACAAAAGTTAATTTTATTTTCAAATACTAGCAGTGAAAAATAAGAAAATGAAATTGAAAACAGTCTATTTCTATTAATGTTAAAATTCATATGAGTTAACCATACATTTAGCAAACGGTAGATATAAACTGTATGACCAAAAAAATTACAGATTTGAGAAACTAAAGAAATGATGTTTTTCTATACTTGTTGTTTAGAAGATAAAATATTGTCAAGAAATCAAAATGGTAGTAATCAAAAACCATTTCCTCGATGTACATGGAAATGTAAAAGACACAGATGTCCAAATGTTGAAAGAAATAAAGAAAGGAAGAAATTGAGGATTTACAGCTGATTTCAAGTGTATATAAATTTATGTCAATCAAGAGAGGGTGACATTTGAGACATAGAAGATATACGGATTAATTAAACAAGCCTAGAAAGCCAAAGTGAAAAGTAAAACAGCAACAAAGGGATATTGTTCTGAATATTTAATAATTATCGATTCAAATACCATACTTTCTTATTTCATCTGGTTATGTTTTCTGTATCCCTTATAAAAATGTATTTATTTATTATCTATTATAACCATGCTTTTAATAAATTTTTGTTGATTTTTTCAATTTCCTCAAATACCTAAAAAACAATACCAGCCCTACACAAACACAACCAAGAAACAAAGGAAGAGTTGTCTCTTCCTACTTGCTTTATGGGGCTAAAAAAACCACAATTCTTTACCTTCATAAAGACAATGAAAGAAATTTATGGAAAATATTGCACATGATTGTAGATATAAAAATAGTTTAAATATTATTCTTTTAATATGCTGAATCCAACAATATATTAAAAGAATAATATATTTGACCAAGTAAATGTAATCTATATAATACAAGGTTGTTTAGACAATTCATTTCAACAGATAAAGGAAAGATTTTGAAAAAGTCAACTTTAATTTCTGTTTAAAAACTATCTACAACCTAAGAATAGAGGAGAAATTCCTCCTTTTGATAAAAGAGAGATACAATAAATCTATAGCTAATAACTAATGGTGAAATATTCTACACATAAGGATATCCATTCTTAACATTTCACATTTGAAGAATAGTCCAATAATGCTATAGGAAATAATAACTGTGTTTAGTATACTTGCAGATTAGAAGGTTAACATACAAAAGTTAATTTTATTTTCAAATACTAGCAGTGAAAAATAAGAAAATGAAATTGAAAACAGTCTATTTCTATTAATGTTAAAATTCATATGAGTTAACCATACATTTAGCAAACGGTAGATATAAACTGTATGACCAAAAAAAAATTACAGATTTGAGAAACTAAAGAAATGATGTTTTTCTATACTTGTTGTTTAGAAGATAAAATATTGTCAAGAAATCAAAATGGTAGTAATCAAAAACCATTTCCTCGATGTACATGGAAATGTAAAAGACACAGATGTCCAAATGTTGAAAGAAATAAAGAAAGGAAGAAATTGAGGATTTACAGCTGATTTCAAGTGTATATAAATTTATGTCAATCAAGAGAGGGTGACATTTGAGACATAGAAGATATACGGATTAATTAAACAAGCCTAGAAAGCCAAAGTGAAAAGTAAAACAGCAACAAAGGGATATTGTTCTGAATATTTAATAATTATCGATTCAAATACCATACTTTCTTATTTCATCTGGTTATGTTTTCTGTATCCCTTATAAAAATGTATTTATTTATTATCTATTATAACCATGCTTTTAATAAATTTTTGTTGATTTTTTCAATTTTGCTAAATAAAGTTCTTTTACTCTTACAATATGAAATGTACCATGAGATATATCAATATCTTTCCATTGGTTTTATCTCTCCCTATTTTTGACCTCTTTTCCTTTTATCTAAGAGTTTTCAGTCTTTAATCTATAAAGATTAATTATGAGATTTTCTTATGAGTGATTATGTTAAGACACTATTCTGATTTTATTCCTTCTTCACTGTCAGCCTAGGCACATACAATTTTGTCTTTTCTAACCATTTAGCAAATCACCAAAGAGAAACCTAAAAGGGAAAATATTTTACTAAAACATCACTCATTAAGAAAGATCAGTTATTGTTAGAACCCAGATCCAACAGCAAACAATGGCAACTCTCAGGAGATATAAAACAGTGAAGTAATTTCTCTCCAAATGTTATAAACCACTTTTTTAAAAACAGAACTTTCCATTCCAAATACAATATTATTATTTTCTATCTCATTTTGTAAAAGTGAACCTTAGAAAAATTTTGAGGCACATAACTTTGTAAAAAACGATTAACATGCTTCTTATGGTCCTTCTTTCAAATTTGGACATAGCTTTAATAATAAATGCAAGGCTACTAAAGAGATGGCTGAGTTCTTGTTTCCTTCAGGCACAGCTGAGCCAGGTGAGATGTTGTAGATGCATTTTATATTAAGGTTCTGGATGGTATTCACACTTAAATTCAATATCCCTCTTTTTCTTCTGGCTTACATAACTCCCATCTTATTCAAGGAAAATGCCCTGATAAAGGCGATGTGTTGCAGCTTTAACCCACAAATTTCAGCTTTAATCCACAAATCTCAAACCCAGGTGCACATTCTATTCACCTGAGGAACTTTTAAAACATTCTGATACTTTCAAGGTTTGAGACTAATTGGTTAGAGATACAAATCAGTAACAATATTTTTAAAGACCTCAAAATATTTTAACTGTTTAATACTTAAGCCAGTAGTGGCATTCTTTGGGCTAGAGATTCAACTGTCATTACCTAGACTTACAGGGAAAACTTTTTTTTATTTCTGATGAAATGCAAACTTGAGACTGGAAGAAAGACTTGATGTATCTACAGCTATCTGTCCCCCACGCTTCCCACCTTCTATATTTCCTTATTTTTAGAATGCTGAAGCATGACAATCTCATGTTTGAAAATGTGGCAGCCCTTTTGTAATCTTGAAAGGAGATAATACCACAGCACTAAAAGCTGTGAAATTAAAATGAGTGAGGGAACTGGAATTTTTATGATATTAAATTTCAAAATCAACCCTGAAGATTTCTCAACATTAAGCACTGAATATTCTCTGCAGATAGGTTTTATGCTATTTACCGCCAAACATATCCCAACTGATTTAATGACTGAACCAGGAAATATCTCGATTCTTAATACTTAATTCAGGTAAGTTAAAACAAATGAAGGTTTTTAGACTAGGTTTATGCCATTACGCATTACAAATCTTTCATTTTCTCACAAAGAGCCATTCCCCCAAACTCTTGTCCTTTGAACTAGCTTCGACTAGCTTTTGACTAAAGTCATTGTTTTAGTTAGTGTTGATATTGTGTTCCAGTAATATATTGCAATTACATTTGACCCACCCTGCCTCATAGAAAACTAGCATCTAGTTTAACACTTTTTAAAACAGAACTTTCCATTCCAAATACAATATTATTATTTTCTATCTCATTTTGTAAAAGTGAACCTTAGAAAAATTTTGAGGCACATAACTTTGTAAAAAACGATTAACATGCTTCTTATGGTCCTTCTTTCAAATTTGGACATAGCTTTAATAATAAATGCAAGGCTACTAAAGAGATGGCTGAGTTCTTGTTTCCTTCAGGCACAGCTGAGCCAGGTGAGATGTTGTAGATGCATTTTATATTAAGGTTCTGGATGGTATTCACACTTAAATTCAATATCCCTCTTTTTCTTCTGGCTTACATAACTCCCATCTTATTCAAGGAAAATGCCCTGATAAAGGCGATGTGTTGCAGCTTTAACCCACAAATTTCAGCTTTAATCCACAAATCTCAAACCCAGGTGCACATTCTATTCACCTGAGGAACTTTTAAAACATTCTGATACTTTCAAGGTTTGAGACTAATTGGTTAGAGATACAAATCAGTAACAATATTTTTAAAGACCTCAAAATATTTTAACTGTTTAATACTTAGGCCAGTAGTGGCATTCTTTGGGCTAGAGATTCAACTGTCATTACCTAGACTTACAGGGAAAACTTTTTATTTCTGATGAAATGCAAACTTGAGACTGGAAGAAAGACTTGATGTATCTACAGCTATCTGTCCCCCACGCTTCCCACCTTCTATATTTCCTTATTTTTAGAATGCTGAAGCATGACAATCTCATGTTTGAAAATGTGGCAGCCCTTTTGTAATCTTGAAAGGAGATAATACCACAGCACTAAAAGCTGTGAAATTAAAATGAGTGAGGGAACTGGAATTTTTATGATATTAAATTTCAAAATCAACCCTGAAGATTTCTCAACATTAAGCACTGAATATTCTCTGCAGATAGGTTTTATGCTATTTACCGCCAAACATATCCCAACTGATTTAATGACTGAACCAGGAAATATCTCGATTCTTAATACTTAATTCAGGTAAGTTAAAACAAATGAAGGTTTTTAGACTAGGTTTATGCCATTACGCATTACAAATCTTTCATTTTCTCACAAAGAGCCATTCCCCCAAACTCTTGTCCTTTGAACTAGCTTCGACTAGCTTTTGACTAAAGTCATTGTTTTAGTTAGTGTTGATATTGTGTTCCAGTAATATAGTTGCAATTACATTTGACCCACCCTGCCTCATAGAAAACTAGCATCTAGTTTAACACTTTAGACACACTGAGGTCTGAACCATATTATGGCATTTGGTTGTATGCAGAACTCAAGTAAATATGTTTAGGAGTCTATTTAACTTAGGGTATACATATATGAGATTTGAAGTCAAACATCTTTAAATTCAATCCTTTACATTTATGATTATTGGAATCACTCTAACAGGGGGAAGAGCCAGGGGTCTTTCTGAGGACAATGAAATGAGAGCTAGGGAGGTGGAATAACAGAGAAAGACATGTGAAATGTATATAGCACAGGCAGTACAGGCTGCAGTGTTATCCAGGAATCGGTAACCCAAGGCCCACAAGGGGAACTCATTCCAAAGACTGAGCAATACCTTGTTAAAAAACATGGTTATTCAAGTTTTTCGTCTCTCAAGACAAGAAGAGGTCAGACAAATTTCCCCAAATAAATTGTATATAAACTAATGGACCTACGAGTGGAACTCTCCTCAAAGTTTAATGCTACATTGCACTTCAAAAATATATGCTGAAATATTATTTCCTCTTTCTGGCACATGATAGAATTGTGATAAATGAATATTGAGTAAAACCAGGGATAAACAGAAGATAAACAATAGCCAATAAAATCGAAGCAATAATCAATGATGCAAAGCCATGAGAATGTTGGAAACCAAGACTGTTCAGATCACACAGAGGCTAGAGTCCACAAATGAAGGCCCAGCAGGACTCATTCTGTTTCTCTCTTCATTCGAACAGACAGCCTTTCTAGCTCATTTAGGAACCAGGGTCAATCCTTGTACCACAGGAGAAAAAGTCTTTATATCCTCATATTCAATATAGAAAGTCAAAATCCCTGTAAAGTTCTGGTTGTCTTGAATAAAGTCACACATTCATTACTGCAGCCATCAAGGATTAGTCTCATAAGAACCATCAAATTAGAGGTGGAGTTAGGGGGGAATATACCAAAAAGAGTCTAAAAATAAAGAGAACAGATGCACTGATTCATTCCAAAAAAGAAAGTGAACTTCAAGACAATTTAAATACTACTATATAATGTAAGGATTTCGAATCTTACTCTAGCCACAGTAGAAACTACTGAATGGTTTAAGTAGGAGTTATGTGAGCATATTTGTGTTCTAATAGATTTGTTTCTGTCGGTCCTGTGAAAATTGAATTAAGAAGACATGTATAAAAGAACACTAAATGGAAGAATACAATTTTTTAAAATAACCTTCTTCAAAATAATTTAAAGGAAAATGCACTATTAGAGTGGTGATAATATATCAATACATATAAAATTAAACCTCTTATACATTAAGTAGTAAACAAACTGAACATACCTCTAATACCAGATCATTCCACGATTTTTCTCAGTCTGTAAAAAGAAGGGAGTTAGCCAAAGTTAATGATGGAAGAGTATCAAATATTTTAATAAAAAAAGTTTCAGTTAATTTTGTTGGCATATGCTCAGCGCCTCAGTTGTGTCCAATTCTTTGCTACCCCGTGGACTGTAGCCTACCAGGCTACTCTACCCATGGAATTGTCCAGGAAAGAATATGCATGGGTTGCCATTTCCTACTACAGGGGATCTTCCCAATCAAGGGATTGAATCCACCTCTCTTGAGTCTCTTGCATTGGTAGGTGGATTTTTTATCACCAAGCCACAAAGGAAACCCATAGTCACTATATTCAATCATGTTTTAATGGTGATAAGTATCTTACTAACTCATATATCTGTTACTTTATATATTTGTCCTTTAACTTAATTGTTGGGTATATTTTTCACATGACATCTTTGGACCTATTATAGTACAAGCTGATTTAAGGTGTGTTATACTATACAACATTGATCTAATAATGGAATGCTTGAAAATTTTCTAGCTCATTTAGGAACCAGGGTCAATCCTTGTACCACAGGAGAAAAAGTCTTTATATCCTCATATTCAATATAGAAAGTCAAAATCCCTGTAAAGTTCTGGTTGTCTTGAATAAAGTCACACATTCATTACTGCAGCCATCAAGGATTAGTCTCATAAGAACCATCAAATTAGAGGTGGAGTTAGGGGGGAATATACCAAAAAGAGTCTAAAAATAAAGAGAACAGATGCACTGATTCATTCCAAAAAAGAAAGTGAACTTCAAGACAATTTAAATACTACTATATAATGTAAGGATTTCGAATCTTACTCTAGCCACAGTAGAAACTACTGAATGGTTTAAGTAGGAGTTATGTGAGCATATTTGTGTTCTAATAGATTTGTTTCTGTCGGTCCTGTGAAAATTGAATTAAGAAGACATGTATAAAAGAACACTAAATGGAAGAATACAATTTTTTAAAATAACCTTCTTCAAAATAATTTAAAGGAAAATGCACTATTAGAGTGGTGATAATATATCAATACATATAAAATTAAACCTCTTATACATTAAGTAGTAAACAAACTGAACATACCTCTAATACCAGATCATTCCACGATTTTTCTCAGTCTGTAAAAAGAAGGGAGTTAGCCAAAGTTAATGATGGAAGAGTATCAAATATTTTAATAAAAAAAGTTTCAGTTAATTTTGTTGGCATATGCTCAGCGCCTCAGTTGTGTCCAATTCTTTGCTACCCCGTGGACTGTAGCCTACCAGGCTACTCTACCCATGGAATTGTCCAGGAAAGAATATGCATGGGTTGCCATTTCCTACTACAGGGGATCTTCCCAATCAAGGGATTGAATCCACCTCTCTTGAGTCTCTTGCATTGGTAGGTGGATTTTTTATCACCAAGCCACAAAGGAAACCCATAGTCACTATATTCAATCATGTTTTAATGGTGATAAGTATCTTACTAACTCATATATCTGTTACTTTATATATTTGTCCTTTAACTTAATTGTTGGGTATATTTTTCACATGACATCTTTGGACCTATTATAGTCCAAGATGATTTAAGGTGTGTTATACTATACAACATTGATCTAAATAAGAATGGAATGCTTGAAAATTTTGCAAATGTATATTTACTCTAGATGCTGAAAATGTATCTGATTTATATATGTAGAGCCCAGAGAAGGAAAACTTGGGAATAAAATGGTATTTCCTTTCTAGGGTGTTTTCTCACTGCTTCAGTATTCTCTTTGGAAAATTTTTAACTTCATGCCCTGTGTTTCTTGAGACGTGTCTTCCTTGTCAGTGTTATGCTGGAACTTTGAGTAAGTGAATCAGCATCTCAGTGGATGTGTCTGCAAGGTACTTGGCTAGGTGATAAGCCTAATTCATGCCAATATAAAAATAACAAAAAATGACTAGGATTTTTTCAATGTCCACATACCTCCCTACACCGACACTAGCTTTTAAACTCAGAAGAGGTGAAATTACTCTAACGGTAAAAGTTAAGACAAAGGAGAGGCAGAGAAATTGGTGTCCTCATAACACAGGAAGAGACTTTTAGGCAGTACTGGAGTCCAATGCTCTTTGTTGAAAATACCACAAATTAGTCACTGCCTACCTAGCGCTTAACAAAACTTGAAAATACACTGTTTTGGGTGTAAAATGGACACAAGATTTTAAAATTGTGTATATGTCAGATAGGGAACATAGGAATTGAAAATCTAATGCTCACATACTTTTCCACTAATCCTTCTACATAATTGTATGGGAATTTAAACATAGCTGATCATGAATGAATTAAAACATTTTATTTTCTTGTAGGGCAAATTTGCAAATCTTTTTTTTTTTTTTTTTTTTCCAACATCACATTTTAAGTAGTCACGAATATTTTAAGGACAGAAAATGGTTTGAGTGACTTATGAATCTCTCAGAGATGTCATAAGTGGAAATAGTCATGGTCACAATTTTTGGGGGGAGAAAAAACACTGAGGCTATAAAGACTAAGCAATTTCTCCAGAGTAGACTAGAAGAGACCAGGCTCTGCTGAACCTATTTCAGAGTTTCCTTTCTTTGTATTCTAGGTTTTCTCAAGGTAAATAAAGCCAAGAGACAGAAATAGATTAACTGGTGATAAGTATCTTACTAACTCATATATCTGTTACTTTATATATTTGTCCTTTAACTTAATTGTTGGGTATATTTTTCACATGACATCTTTGGACCTATTATAGTCCAAGATGATTTAAGGTGTGTTATACTATACAACATTGATCTAAATAAGAATGGAATGCTTGAAAATTTTGCAAATGTATATTTACTCTAGATGCTGAAAATGTATCTGATTTATATATGTAGAGCCCAGAGAAGGAAAACTTGGGAATAAAATGGTATTTCCTTTCTAGGGTGTTTTCTCACTGCTTCAGTATTCTCTTTGGAAAATTTTTAACTTCATGCCCTGTGTTTCTTGAGACGTGTCTTCCTTGTCAGTGTTATGCTGGAACTTTGAGTAAGTGAATCAGCATCTCAGTGGATGTGTCTGCAAGGTACTTGGCTAGGTGATAAGCCTAATTCATGCCAATATAAAAATAACAAAAAATGACTAGGATTTTTTCAATGTCCACATACCTCCCTACACCGACACTAGCTTTTAAACTCAGAAGAGGTGAAATTACTCTAACGGTAAAAGTTAAGACAAAGGAGAGGCAGAGAAATTGGTGTCCTCATAACACAGGAAGAGACTTTTAGGCAGTACTGGAGTCCAATGCTCTTTGTTGAAAATACCACAAATTAGTCACTGCCTACCTAGCGCTTAACAAAACTTGAAAATACACTGTTTTGGGTGTAAAATGGACACAAGATTTTAAAATTGTGTATATGTCAGATAGGGAACATAGGAATTGAAAATCTAATGCTCACATACTTTTCCACTAATCCTTCTACATAATTGTATGGGAATTTAAACATAGCTGATCATGAATGAATTAAAACATTTTATTTTCTTGTAGGGCAAATTTGCAAATCTTTTTTTTTTTTTTTTTTTTGCCAACATCACATTTTAAGTAGTCACGAATATTTTAAGGACAGAAAATGGTTTGAGTGACTTATGAATCTCTCAGAGATGTCATAAGTGGAAATAGTCATGGTCACAATTTTTGGGGGGAGAAAAAACACTGAGGCTATAAAGACTAAGCAATTTCTCCAGAGTAGACTAGAAGAGACCAGGCTCTGCTGAACCTATTTCAGAGTTTCCTTTCTTTGTATTCTAGGTTTTCTCAAGGTAAATAAAGCCAAGAGACAGAAATAGTAAGAGATGACATTATTATAGATCTACATATGCCAGTAGATTTGTAAATGGTAAAATTCTATAATATTTCTCATGCTAACCTAACAGATGGTACTGCCTCCATAAAATGCTAGCACCAACACAGAAATTAATAGTTTCAATTAACATTAATTTATCTGAATTAAAGAACTAGTATATTTTTACACCAAGATTGATTTAAATTTCACATACACAGAGATAGAAAAACTTTCATGTATTTATTCTACAGCACATATGTTTATGCATATATATATAATATATATATACCTATTTATAATTGTAACACAAAAAGTAGCTTTACAGCCTGGCGAACTGTAAAACATTCTTTCAGAAACTCTTGAATGTGGATCTGCCTTGAAAGGACGGCCTATCTACACTGCAGTTTTTCTCTTTTTATCTTCAGTATTTGGAATTCAGCTCAAGTCAGGGCTAAAGAAGCAATTCTACCTCGCAAGAGTGGCAGCTGGTTTCATCCAGTGCCCCTCCACTCATAGCAAGGGAAGGCGTGGCAGACTAGATTAGATTAAAAGGAAAAACAATTCTGCTTCCTCACCCTCATGAAGTCTTGAGCTACACTGGGCAGAATCCAAAGAAGAAAGGCTCAAGTGGAAAAAACTTGGCTGTTGATGCAAACAATACTTGGAGACATACACCAGGTTATTTGGACTTTTGCCAATGACTACATCAACTAGAGGATGAAGACGGCATGGCTTCCCTCCACCATCTGGCTTAATTGAAACATAAAAATAGTGGAAAACAATAAGTCAAAAATATCTTTCCCTTAGCCATGTGTTATTATTGTCTAGTTACAAACTGTTTTTCAAATATTAAAAAGTTTCTTAAATATATGTATAAATACAGTACATAAAACAAGTAAGTCCTTCTTATTCTACTAAGATTACAAACTAATGATGCATTCTATCAAAATCCTATAGACGTGGGCTTCCCTGGTGGTCCAGCGGGTGGGGACGCCGCCTTGCACTGTGGAGAGCGCTGTTATCCCTGGCCTGGGAGGATCGCATGCGTCCAACTACCCAGCAGGAGCTCTGGGGCGCATGCGCCCAGGGCTGGTGTTCTGCGGCAAAAGAGGCCACTGCGATGGGAGGCCCATGCGGGCCAGAGAACAAAAATGGATGAAACTAGATAAAATGAAAGACCAATAGAAGTGCCCCCCCTACCCCAATAAATAAATAAATTAATTAATTAATAAAAGTTCCTTTAAAAAAAATCTCATAGATGTGAAATATTTGGATTATCTCAATAGTATGCTTTTTCCATAGACACAAATTAGGAAATTTTAATCAAAATATAAACCCAGAAATTATTTTAATTTCATAGAAATGTATGTTTTCTTTATTCTTTGCTTAGCCATTCTGAATTAAAATGGAATAAAAAAATGTAAAATTCTATCAGTGTAAAATTCTATTTGGTGAAAATTTGACTGATACAAATGCATTTTCTCAATTTGTGTAATTGTTTATTCTACAAATAATCTCCATATGTGCCTGGTGTTTTTAAAACACTGAAGAGTAAAATAATGAACAGGGTAAAGAGCATTCCATTTCTCATGGAGATTGAGTCAAATAGAGGAAGGCCAATACTAATTTGACCATGGGAACAAGTCACTATACAAACAAAAATATGATTCAATATTTTCTTTAACCCTAATGCATCTTTTTTTACTACTAACGTAGTTCCCCATTAGGTGGAGAATCACATAAATATAATTTAAAAAGCATTCTAGTCAGACCACTTTGTGTGTGTGTTGTGCTGAGTCACTCAGCCATATCTAATCTTTGTGAGTCTGTAGACCATAGCCTGCCAGGCTCCTTTGTCCGTGGGATTTTCCAGGCAAGAAACTGGAGTGGATTGCCATTTCCTCCTCCAGGGGATCTTCCTGACCCAGGGATCAAACCCACGTTTCTGTATTCTACATCGCAGGGAGGTTCTTTAGCACTGAGTCACCAGGGAATGTGGCACAATGATATCTTATTACTTTCCTGGATGAGGGTACACATAGACTCAATGTGCTCCACATTTTTATCATTACAAATAAACAGAAAATACAAGGTTACATGCTACAAAAATTTAATCTAGATTGTTTGGACAAGGATTAGATAAAAATGAAATTCTTCCTAGTATAATCAGTCAATATTACTCTAATCACTATTGGATATTTTAATAAAAGCAATTTAAACATCAACTTCAGGATTCTAAATATTAACCTGATTTTAAAGTTAAAATAGCATAGTACCAAAAAAACGAAATTCCTGTTAACATCAAAGTTTATTCCAGGTAAGTCATTATCTGTACTATGTGTGTGTGTGTGATCATTTATTAAACATTAGTAACAAATAATACATGAGTCCTACTTGCAAGCAGGAAAACTACAGAAGTTAACAGATTTTCCCAAAGTTAGTAACCGATTTTAAATTACAGAAACAATGCATTTTCCCTTCCAACATTCTAACTTCCTCTTTCATACATTTATTTCTTCTTATAATGAATAACCTCACTTGAATTTAAAGGCCCTATCTCCAAGTACAGTCATATTCTGAATTATTGGAGGTTTAGAACTTCAATATACAAATTTTGTAGGTACAGAATTCAGCACATAAGAGAAGAGAGACTATATTGTAAAGCTAAACATGATATCTTTTAGTATGAATAAAATATAAAATACAAATATAAATTACTACAAAAATTTAAAGAAGACTAAAAATTGCTGAATATTTATGTTAATAATTATATACACATAACAATGATCACAAAACAAGCTCACATAATGGGCTCTACCTAAATTTAATAACTAATTTTATTCAGCTGTGTTAGACATTTTTCCATTTTTCATGTGTTAATGATTTTACTGTTCAAAATACCCATGAGATTGGTTTTGTTATTATCCAAAAGAAATAGCAAGTGAGCCTATAGATTTTCAGTAACTTTCACAGGGTAATATAAATACTAAGAAATTCAGCAAAGCCATATTCCCATTCTGTCTGACTCTAAGCTATAGCATTTATTTACAATAGACTATGACTGCTTGAAAATTTATTATAATGTATCTTGGCTATATTTGAATTAGTGTTTTAAGAAGTATAATAAAGCATACTTTATACTGCTAGTTTACTACAATATTGTAAGGCTACTTATAAAATGAAGTTCTTTACTTTGCTCCATCATGGAAATATTTGTTTCCACCATTAAGTGAACAGCATGAGAGCAATGGTGAATTCACAAAACTGTATTCTGGATAAACCACTGTAATATTTTGCTCTCCTGGAATCTGCTTGGTTATACAAATACATAGTCTAAATAAACATAAAACCTCATTTTAAAGTTAAAATAGCATAGTACCAAAAAAACGAAATTCCTGTTAACATCAAAGTTTATTCCAGGTAAGTCATTATCTGTACTATGTGTGTGTGTGTGATCATTTATTAAACATTAGTAACAAATAATACATGAGTCCTACTTGCAAGCAGGAAAACTACAGAAGTTAACAGATTTTCCCAAAGTTAGTAACCGATTTTAAATTACAGAAACAATGCATTTTCCCTTCCAACATTCTAACTTCCTCTTTCATACATTTATTTCTTCTTATAATGAATAACCTCACTTGAATTTAAAGGCCCTATCTCCAAGTACAGTCATATTCTGAATTATTGGAGGTTTAGAACTTCAATATACAAATTTTGTAGGTACAGAATTCAGCACATAAGAGAAGAGAGACTATATTGTAAAGCTAAACATGATATCTTTTAGTATGAATAAAATATAAAATACAAATATAAATTACTACAAAAATTTAAAGAAGACTAAAAATTGCTGAATATTTATGTTAATAATTATATACACATAACAATGATCACAAAACAAGCTCACATAATGGGCTCTACCTAAATTTAATAACTAATTTTATTCAGCTGTGTTAGACATTTTTCCATTTTTCATGTGTTAATGATTTTACTGTTCAAAATACCCATGAGATTGGTTTTGTTATTATCCAAAAGAAATAGCAAGTGAGCCTATAGATTTTCAGTAACTTTCACAGGGTAATATAAATACTAAGAAATTCAGCAAAGCCATATTCCCATTCTGTCTGACTCTAAGCTATAGCATTTATTTACAATAGACTATGACTGCTTGAAAATTTATTATAATGTATCTTGGCTATATTTGAATTAGTGTTTTAAGAAGTATAATAAAGCATACTTTATACTGCTAGTTTACTACAATATTGTAAGGCTACTTATAAAATGAAGTTCTTTACTTTGCTCCATCATGGAAATATTTGTTTCCACCATTAAGTGAACAGCATGAGAGCAATGGTGAATTCACAAAACTGTATTCTGGATAAACCACTGTAATATTTTGCTCTCCTGGAATCTGCTTGGTTATACAAATACATAGTCTAAATAAACATAAAACCTCACATTTCACACAATTCTCTTACATTTTTACAAATAAATAAAAACTTACAAGTTTGGGAAATTCTTTTAGTGTAAATAATTTAGATAGCAGATCTATTTTTTCCATAGCATTTCTTTAGACTAATAGGGCTGATCATACCATAAAAACTACAATTATTGGGGCCACAAATATTAATTCTTAGGACCACAGATGTTTCTTTTTCTTTGAAAGTCTAACTGGAATGAAAAAGTCAGACTTCAACATCAAATTTAATTTTCTAATGTATTGGGAATACACCAGTGGTAAATTGTAGCAAAGCATATTCCCTTTTTGTCCAGGATTATATTTTAAAATATACAGACATGTAAGTTGGTATTAACTTTTTGTTTTTTCACTTTTATTTTATCAATATTTTTGAAAAAAAAGAAGTAAAACAGAGATAATTGCCTTGTAAAGTAGGAAACAATTTCAATCTTCACTACTCAAGGATACTGTGCAAAATGCAAATAATGCTGTATTATAGAAAATTTTAAATAAATCATAATTCCTTGAATTTAGAAAGATGAAGAGCAAACAAAATTAGATGTCACACTATGCTAAATATGCAAAAAAAATCTTTATGCAGATGGTGGAAATCAAATCCATTCTCAACTTCACAAGGCATGTCTATATGATGAAAAATATCAGTTTAACAAATCTTCCATCTGCCTTATTCAACCATCTTAAAACCAAATAGATGAACTATAAATATCTTGTGACTAATTGTACAGAAATATTTTGACTTAAAAAAAATTATAAATAATATGTGCAACTCCATTCTATAATTCTTTGGTAAGCCAATTTTATAGTCAGTATTAAGAGAAATATGTTATTAAGGTACATTTTAGCTGATACTTTTATAGTGAAGTTATTACTAAAATGGAAAAGAAACTTTGTCCAATAGAACATGCAGATAGACAAAGATGCAAACATCTATTTATGTTGATATCTATGTATTAATATCTATGTATTTTAGATATCAATATTTATAAATCTATATTAATATGTACATACTGTATTGGTCTATGTTTATTCACATCTATATATATCCCATTTTTTCTCTTCTGAAATATTTTAGAAAATAAGAAAGATAAACAGCATCTATATTAGACTATAAAATATGTGCGGTGTTACTATTTTTAGTTTATACAATGATTATAATGGTGTTTGTGGTATAAATTATTTTAACTAGTGTATGTGAAATTATTTCTCAACAAAAGTTGAGAAAATTAGAATCTAAAATGTTTATGTAATATATATATATATATGTATACATATATATATATATATACATACACACGAGTAAATATAAGACGATATAGAGAAGTGTTATACTTTTTTTTTGTTATTACAAGTCCTTAAAATGTTTTTGTGTAGACAGATATAGATCTAATTTTTCTTTCTATGTCTTTTGAGCAAAGAAGTGCTCATTTGAGTCAATCAAAGATTATATTACAATGTGATTATCACCTCTCACTGATCAATCCTATCTCTTTGCTTTATTTCTAAGCTGAGGAATAGATTTTTGAGTTTTCTGTATAGTTCTCTGATTAGATTATATGCCATATCAACTGTTTTCACTGTGTCTAAACTTTTTGAACATTTTATACCAACTTTTATCTCTGTTGCCATCCCAACCTGCTCTCTTTTCATTAGATAGCTTATCTTTTTAGAAAACAAGTATTCAGAATATGCCTCTGGGAAATACAAATATTGTCTCACTGCAGAATTGTGAGGGATTACATTGGTGCTCTTCCCAGATTCTTGATGGTCCCTTCTCTGTTTTTGTGCACAACTTCCCTGGCATCTGTGTGTTTGCTTCACATACATCTCATATAGGATTCTCTTTAGATGACTATGCCAGGTTATTTAACTTGCTTTTCAGAGAAAAAGTGCCTAGGAGTTTTCATTCCTGGAGCGAAGGGGAAGAACTAGGATTTCACCAATAACTGACTAATTGAGGGGAATCAAAACTCAGCTCCATTTCCTAGTCATGATTTTCACTCAGGAGCTTCCCTGCAGTGGAAAGAGAAAGTGGAAAGCCCGATGTGGCCTCGTTCCTCTAACATTTCCAATGTTCAGCCTCACTTTTCCACCAAACTTCCTGGTAATTTCTAATCTTACAATCAGACTCTGGAGAGCCAGACTTATGACTGGATCCTTCCTATGGAATTTCACAGAAATTCACATCCATGTTAAACTATATAAAATTATACATATTATTACATAATATTATATACAGACAGTCCCCAGCTTACAGTGGTTCAACTTAGCAATTTTTTGACTTCATGAAGGATGGTGTGAAAGTGTTCATTTATTTCTGCAGGAAATGAACTTCAAATTTTGAATTTTGATCTTTTCTTAGGTGAGTGATATGAGATGGAAGCTCTCTTATGATGCTGGGCAGGAGCAGTGAGCTGCAGCACAAAGTCAGCCATAGGACCGTAAGGAGAAACACCCAATACACATTTAACCATTCTGTAGTCTTACAACCATTCTGTTCTTCACTTACACTATGGTGTTCACTATGTCACATGAGATAACAATAATCTAATGATAAAATAGACTTTGTGTTAGATGAGTCTGCCCAATAGTAGGCTAGTGTAAACGATGGAAGTACATTTAAGGTAGATGAGGCTAGGCTATGATGTTCAGTAGATTTGGTGTATTAAATGAATTTTTGACTTATGGCATCTTTAATTTATAACAGAGTACCTGGACCTATATACCTGGGATTGTACCTAAACATGTACAGTAAATTAATAATTGATAAAGGACTCAAGAATAGTCAATGGAGATAAGACAGACTTTTCAATAAATGGTGCTAGGAGAATTGGATACTCACATGTAAAAGAATGAACTGGACCCATATCTTATACCACTCACAAAAACTAACTCAAAATGGATTAAACACTTAAGTATAAGACTTAAAATTATGCAATTTATAGAAAAAATAGCAATAAAACTCCTTGATATAAGCCTTGGTAATGATTTTTTGGATATGACACCTAAACCATAAGGAACAAAATAAACATAAACAAATGGGATTTTATTAGACTAAAAAGTTTCTGTACAATAAAAGAAACCATCAACAAAGTGAAAAGACGATCTATGAAACAGCAAAAATATTCAAATCATATACCTGATAGGGGTAAAAGTGCCTAGGAGTTTCATTCCGAAGGGAAGAACTAGGATTTCACCAATAACTGACTAATTGAGGGGAATCAAAACTCAGCTCCATTTCCTAGTCATGATTTTCACTCAGGAGCTTCCCTGCAGTGGAAAGAGAAAGTGGAAAGCCCGATGTGGCCTCGTTCCTCTAACATTTCCAATGTTCAGCCTCACTTTTCCACCAAACTTCCTGGTAATTTCTAATCTTACAATCAGACTCTGGAGAGCCAGACTTATGACTGGATCCTTCCTATGGAATTTCACAGAAATTCACATCCATGTTAAACTATATAAAATTATACATATTATTACATAATATTATATACAGACAGTCCCCAGCTTACAGTGGTTCAACTTAGCAATTTTTTGACTTCATGAAGGATGGTGTGAAAGTGTTCATTTATTTCTGCAGGAAATGAACTTCAAATTTTGAATTTTGATCTTTTCTTAGGTGAGTGATATGAGATGGAAGCTCTCTTATGATGCTGGGCAGGAGCAGTGAGCTGCAGCACAAAGTCAGCCATAGGACCGTAAGGAGAAACACCCAATACACATTTAACCATTCTGTAGTCTTACAACCATTCTGTTCTTCACTTACACTATGGTGTTCACTATGTCACATGAGATAACAATAATCTAATGATAAAATAGACTTTGTGTTAGATGAGTCTGCCCAATAGTAGGCTAGTGTAAACGATGGAAGTACATTTAAGGTAGATGAGGCTAGGCTATGATGTTCAGTAGATTTGGTGTATTAAATGAATTTTTGACTTATGGCATCTTTAATTTATAACAGAGTACCTGGACCTATATACCTGGGATTGTACCTAAACATGTACAGTAAATTAATAATTGATAAAGGACTCAAGAATAGTCAATGGAGATAAGACAGACTTTTCAATAAATGGTGCTAGGAGAATTGGATACTCACATGTAAAAGAATGAACTGGACCCATATCTTATACCACTCACAAAAACTAACTCAAAATGGATTAAACACTTAAGTATAAGACTTAAAATTATGCAATTTATAGAAAAAATAGCAATAAAACTCCTTGATATAAGCCTTGGTAATGATTTTTTGGATATGACACCTAAACCATAAGGAACAAAATAAACATAAACAAATGGGATTTTATTAGACTAAAAAGTTTCTGTACAATAAAAGAAACCATCAACAAAGTGAAAAGACGATCTATGAAACAGCAAAAATATTCACAAATCATATACCTGATAGGGGGTTAGTATTCAAAATATATTAAAAACTCATACAACTCAATAGCAAATAAACCAAATAAATTCAATAAAAAATGGGCAAAGGAACTAAATAGACACTTCTCCAAAGAAAATATACAAAGGAGCAACAGGTACACGAAAAGATGCTCAACATCACTAGTCATTAAGGAATGCAAATTAAAGCCACAATGATATGTCACCTCATGCCTGTCCAAATTGCTATCAAGAAGACAAGAGATAAAAAATGCTGGCTTGGGTGTACAGAAAAGAGAGCTCCCATGAACTGTGCGTGAGGCTGTACATTGGTACAGGTGCTGTGGAAGACAATATGGTGGTTTCTCAAAAAATTAAGAATAGAACTACTATATGAGTCAGCAATTTCCCTTCTGGTAATACATACAAAGGAAATGAAAATACCAACTTAAAAATATTGGCACACTAGTGTTCATAGTAGCATTATTTATAACAGCAAAGACATGGAAGCAACCTAAGTGTCCACAGATGGATAAACGAGAGAGAAGTTGTGTGTATATATAGATACACACAGACATACACACACATATAAATATTCTACATATATGCTGTTCAAAGAGTAAATGCTGTGAGTTCTTCTCATAAAACATTTGTCCCTTTTTAAAAAATTATATCTGTATGAGAATATGGATGTTAGCTGGACTTATTGTGACAATAATTTTATATGTAAGTCAAAAACAATGCTGGAAAAGTCAGTATTCATCTTAATTTAAAAGGACCTGGACTATATCCTGGGATTGTACCTAAACATGTACAGTAAATTAATAATTGATAAAGGACTTTAATTATAAGAGTACGACATTACGATTTACTAAATGTGCAGGAGAATTGGATAAGCACATGTAAAAGAATAACTGACCTATTTAACACTCAAAAAACTAGAACTCAAGAATGAACTGGACCCATATCTTATACCACTCACAAAAACTAACTCAAAATGGATTAAACACTTAAGTATAAGACTTAAAATTATGCAATTTATAGAAAAAATAGCAATAAAACTCCTTGATATAAGCCTTGGTAATGATTTTTTGGATATGACACCTAAACCATAAGGAACAAAATAAACATAAACAAATGGGATTTTATTAGACTAAAAAGTTTCTGTACAATAAAAGAAACCATCAACAAAGTGAAAAGACGATCTATGAAACAGCAAAAATATTCACAAATCATATACCTGAAAGGGGGTTAGTATTCAAAATATATTAAAAACTCATACAACTCAATAGCAAATAAACCAAATAAATTCAATAAAAAATGGGCAAAGGAACTAAATAGACACTTCTCCAAAGAAAATATACAAAGGAGCAACAGGTACACGAAAAGATGCTCAACATCACTAGTCATTAAGGAATGCAAATTAAAGCCACAATGATATGTCACCTCATGCCTGTCCAAATTGCTATCAAGAAGACAAGAGATAAAAAATGCTGGCTTGGGTGTACAGAAAAGAGAGCTCCCATGAACTGTGCGTGAGGCTGTACATTGGTACAGGTGCTGTGGAAGACAATATGGTGGTTTCTCAAAAAATTAAGAATAGAACTACTATATGAGTCAGCAATTTCCCTTCTGGTAATACATACAAAGGAAATGAAAATACCAACTTAAAAATATTGGCACACTAGTGTTCATAGTAGCATTATTTATAACAGCAAAGACATGGAAGCAACCTAAGTGTCCACAGATGGATAAACGCAGAGAGAAGTTGTGTGTATATATAGATACACACAGACATACACACACATATAAATATTCTACATATATGCTGTTCAAAGAGTAAATGCTGTGAGTTCTTCTCATAAAACATTTGTCCCTTTTTAAAAAATTATATCTGTATGAGAATATGGATGTTAGCTGGACTTATTGTGACAATAATTTTATATGTAAGTCAAAAAACAATGCTGGATGCCTGGAACATACACAGGGATATATGTCAGTTATTTCTGAATACAAGCGGGGCAAAATCTTACGCTTCTAACACTTTTTCTTTATCATCTCGAGAAAGTAAAATGATAGAACAGGAACATTTCACTTTTACACAGTTTTATATAGAGAGCCAGCAATCTTTCTCTCGGTGGCCAGACACATAGTCAGGCTTTCCAGGCAACATGTGATCTTTGCTGAAACTGTTTTGCTTTTATGGTGAGAAAGAAGTCATGGTTAACACTTAACAAATGGGTATAGCTGTGCTCCAGTGACATTTATTTTCAAAATATGAAGCTGACTGGTAGGCCATAGTGGGTTGACTTCTAAATCAGATTATGAGATCAAATGCCTTCTAATGAGGAGTTGCATATAGACAAATAGAGTTTTTAGTTCCATTATCAAAGTTTTGATAGTTTCTATATAACCCATTCAAATAATGAATTGTAAAAGTGGTTCCTTTTAAATCATTCTCTTATATTACTTAGTATTAGAGTGAGAATTCTGTTTTCCTTTCTGTTACAAAATCGGTCTAAGAAGAAATAAATAAAATGTCAATTCTGCAGGTGGAGAATTACCATTCTACATAGGTACATCCAAGTGAGTACACTTCCTTAGTTATGAGATTTCCTGCTGTAACTTTATATACGTATTCCTGAATGTTTCACATTCTGTAAAATTACAGTAAACATACTCAGCCATGAATGTGGTAAAAACATAGCTTATCAACTAAACCCATCCACTTTTAAGAATAAAGTAAGCCACTATTCTTAATTTTTCCAGAGACAAAAATAAACTTAACCCAGGACCATCTGGGACCCAGGACCACCTGAACTTCAGATCACCCCGTCTCTGGCAAAACTAGTTGGAGGAAAGGCAACTCAGAACACATGCAAGTCCAGATCCAAGCTGTAAGGTAAACATAATCCGTCCTTGGGGGAAGACGATTTGGACTACCTAGGCAACTCAGTCTGGTTCAAGGCTGCCCTCTATTATATTAACTTTTCCTGCTTGGGAAAGATTGTGAATGAAATGATGTGACACCTACGTTTTCCTGAGGTTTCCTTATTTAGCAATCATGCACAAAAATTCATGTAGCCTGAAAGGGTTGTATACAACTAACTCTAGGTAAAACAAAACACTGAAAAAACATTTTTAAAGAGAAAACTGTAGATTGACATCAAAGAGAGCTCCCTTGTACACTTTGGTCTGTCTTTCCCCAGTAGTAATATTTTGTAAAACCACTGTATAATATCAGAACCAGGATATTAACTTTGATTCAATTCACCAATCTTATTCAGGTTTGCCTAGTTTTACCTGTATTTATTTGTATGTGTCCGTGAAGTTCTACACAAATTTATCATGTATATAGTTTCCTGTATCCAACACCACATCCAAAATCCTGAATAGCTCCAACACCACAAGAATCATTTTTGCTGCCCTTAAAACCACCCAGTCTACCTCTTCTCTGGCTCCTCATCACTATCATCTACCAGTCACTAATCTGTCCTCTACTTCCAAAATTTTTTTAGTCCAAAATGTTATATAAATGGTATCATATAGTGTATAAGCTTTTTTCTTCTCAACATAAATTCCTATAGATTGATACAAATTTTTGCATGTATCAATAGCTGGTTTGTTTTATTGCTAATTAGTATTCCACTGTATGGGTATAACAATATATGTATATATAACAAGATGTACTGAACCATTCAGCAGTTGAAGAACTCTGGGCTCATTTAAGAAGAAATAAATAAAATGTCAATTCTGCAGGTGGAGAATTACCATTCTACATAGGTACATCCAAGTGAGTACACTTCCTTAGTTATGAGATTTCCTGCTGTAACTTTATATACGTATTCCTGAATGTTTCACATTCTGTAAAATTACAGTAAACATACTCAGCCATGAATGTGGTAAAAACATAGCTTATCAACTAAACCCATCCACTTTTAAGAATAAAGTAAGCCACTATTCTTAATTTTTCCAGAGACAAAAATAAACTTAACCCAGGACCATCTGGGACCCAGGACCACCTGAACTTCAGATCACCCCGTCTCTGGCAAAACTAGTTGGAGGAAAGGCAACTCAGAACACATGCAAGTCCAGATCCAAGCTGTAAGGTAAACATAATCCGTCCTTGGGGGAAGACGATTTGGACTACCTAGGCAACTCAGTCTGGTTCAAGGCTGCCCTCTATTATATTAACTTTTCCTGCTTGGGAAAGATTGTGAATGAAATGATGTGACACCTACGTTTTCCTGAGGTTTCCTTATTTAGCAATCATGCACAAAAATTCATGTAGCCTGAAAGGGTTGTATACAACTAACTCTAGGTAAAACAAAACACTGAAAAAACATTTTTAAAGAGAAAACTGTAGATTGACATCAAAGAGAGCTCCCTTGTACACTTTGGTCTGTCTTTCCCCAGTAGTAATATTTTGTAAAACCACTGTATAATATCAGAACCAGGATATTAACTTTGATTCAATTCACCAATCTTATTCAGGTTTGCCTAGTTTTACCTGTATTTATTTGTATGTGTCCGTGAAGTTCTACACAAATTTATCATGTATATAGTTTCCTGTATCCAACACCACATCCAAAATCCTGAATAGCTCCAACACCACAAGAATCATTTTTGCTGCCCTTAAAACCACCCAGTCTACCTCTTCTCTGGCTCCTCATCACTATCATCTACCAGTCACTAATCTGTCCTCTACTTCCAAAATTTTTTTAGTCCAAAATGTTATATAAATGGTATCATATAGTGTATAAGCTTTTTTCTTCTCAACATAAATTCCTATAGATTGATACAAATTTTTGCATGTATCAATAGCTGGTTTGTTTTATTGCTAATTAGTATTCCACTGTATGGGTATAACAATATATGTATATATAACAAGATGTACTGAACCATTCAGCAGTTGAAGAACTCTGGGCTCATTTCAGTTTTTGTCTACTAGACACAAAGCTGGCATAAAATTCTTGTACTGGTTTTTTGAACCTAAGCTTTTATTTTTCTATCGATCAATGCCCAAAATTACAATTATTGGGTTGTTTGATAATTATACACTTAGTTTTTACAAGAAACTTTCAAACTGTTTTCCTGTGTGGTTGTACCATTTTTATATTCCTGCTATTTTACCTGAGTGATCAACTTTCTCTGAAACCTTTCCACTGTTTGGTATTTAAAAATAATTTTAGCCATTTTGGCAGGTGTGCAATGATATCACACTGTGTTTTTAATTTTCATATCTCTAATGGCTAGTGATGCTAAATATATTTTTATGTGCTTATGTGCTATTTATACATCCTCCTTGGTGAAGTTTTATTCATTTAATTTGTTCATCTTCTAATCTGATTGTTCTCTTCTATTGTCTTGAGAGTTCTTTATATTCTAGATATTAGTCAATTGTTGAATATGCAGTCTGGAAATATTTTTACCTAGCCTATAGTTCTTGTTATTTTCATTCTCTTTACATGAACTTTCAAGAACAAACATTCTTTGTTTTGACTGGGGCTAGTTTAACAGGTTTTTTGGTTTTTTTTTTTTTTTTTTCCTTCTTTTTTCTGATAGAGTAGTAGACCTTTTTAGTTAGCCATTATAGAGTAGTAGAACTTTTTAGTTAGCCATTATCCTCCATTTTTCTCTATTTTTCCTAGATATTTTACAGTTATATATTAAGCTCATGATCCTTTTGCATAAGCTTGAAGATGTGGGTTAAGATTTATTTTCCTGTGAATGTTTAATTGTTCTAGTTCAATTTACTGAAAACCTTAATCTCCCTACCTTGAGATGACTGTGAATTTTTGTAAAAAATCAGTTGAATGTACTGGCGTGGGCTTATTTCTGGGACCTGTTTTCTGTTTCACTGATTTGTGTGTCTATATCTCTTCCAATAGCACGCTCTTTGATCACTCTAGGTGCAGTATATCTTAAATGTTGGGTAGAATAACTTTTCCCTCTTCATTCTTCTTTGTCAAAACTGTTTCGGCAATTCTAAATTTTTGAATAAGTTTACGTCTGAAGAGCGCATTGCTTTGATTTTGATAGGAATTATATATTAGCAGTGTAGATCAAAGTGGAGAGAACTGACATCTTTATTATATTGTATCTTCTAGTCCATGACTATGTGTTTCTCTTATATTCAGGTATTATTTGATTTCTTTCATCAAGAATTTGAAATTTTCAGCATCAGAAATATTTTATAAAGCATATACTTAAATATTTCACTGTTTTGGGATTTTTGTAAATAGTGCTATATTAAATCAGTGAAGGATTCCCTTAGGTTTTTCTAACGGCTCTAGGATTTGTTAATGATATACCTGTTTCATTCCTGAGATTGATTTCTCTTTTGTTTATTTTAATGACCCCAGTTATAAATTTATCAATATTATTAGATTATTTAGAGATAAATTGTTTTATTTCCACTTCCTTAGAGATCTCCCAATTGTTTTTGCTGAAATTGATTTCATTATGGTTAGAGAACTCATGCTATATGATTCCAGTTCTTTTAGATGGGTTGAAGTTTATTTTATGACCTTAGCTATGGTATTCCTTGGTTAATGTTCTGTAAGCATTTGAAAAAAACAATAAAAACAATAAAACTGCATTTCATTTTGCTTTATAAGTGAATATAAACATTAACAATTTTTTGGATGAGGTGTCATATATGTCAATCAAATCCCATTGATTGGTTCCATTATTCACATCTTTTGTATCCTTGCTGAACTTCTGTATAATGCTTCTATCAGTTACAGAGAGGGAAGTACAGAAATATTCAACTTAAACTGGGGATTTATCTAGGTCTCTTTCAATGATTAGTCTTTGTTTCATGTATTTTTGGACTCTTTTAAAAATTTGTTAAATCTTTATTGTAAATTAAACCTGAATCATTATGCAATATTCTGCTTTCTCTCTGGTACTTTGTTTTGAAATGTACTTTGTTAGAAGTTAAGTTTTAACATTTTAATATGTTTTTAGAAAATTCTAATTTCCAATTTTCTTTTCTACCATTTTATTTTGAATATGTGTACTTCCATAACATTCAACCTGATCTCTAAATTACCTACAGATATAAAATAGTTTATTCTTACATTGAATCTTACTTTGAAGTTGCAATGCCACAATACCTACTGGCTTATTACATATCTCATTCTCTTCTAATTTTATTACATCTGAAATCAGAACAACAAAATGAAAAATACATCAAATGTGTTTTTTACAATTCCTCCTAGACCCACCAAGGTATTCTAGAATTACTTCAAGAACAGAAATGTCTGCTAATATTTTTAAGACCTAATTTTGAGCTAATGACCTGAATACACTCACAAAGAGTTGAAGAGAAACTATAAAGATGAAACTGAACAGTGACTTTTAGATAATAGAAAAAGACTGATGAAATGCCATTAAATTATAATATGGTAACGTCACATCCTACAATTTCATAGGCCCATGATATTCATGCATAAGGTTCTATCTAGGATTTGTTAATGATATACCTGTTTCATTCCTGAGATTGATTTCTCTTTTGTTTATTTTAATGACCCCAGTTATAAATTTATCAATATTATTAGATTATTTAGAGATAAATTGTTTTATTTCCACTTCCTTAGAGATCTCCCAATTGTTTTTGCTGAAATTGATTTCATTATGGTTAGAGAACTCATGCTATATGATTCCAGTTCTTTTAGATGGGTTGAAGTTTATTTTATGACCTTAGCTATGGTATTCCTTGGTTAATGTTCTGTAAGCATTTGAAAAAAACAATAAAAACAATAAAACTGCATTTCATTTTGCTTTATAAGTGAATATAAACATTAACAATTTTTTGGATGAGGTGTCATATATGTCAATCAAATCCCATTGATTGGTTCCATTATTCACATCTTTTGTATCCTTGCTGAACTTCTGTATAATGCTTCTATCAGTTACAGAGAGGGAAGTACAGAAATATTCAACTTAAACTGGGGATTTATCTAGGTCTCTTTCAATGATTAGTCTTTGTTTCATGTATTTTTGGACTCTTTTAAAAATTTGTTAAATCTTTATTGTAAATTAAACCTGAATCATTATGCAATATTCTGCTTTCTCTCTGGTACTTTGTTTTGAAATGTACTTTGTTAGAAGTTAAGTTTTAACATTTTAATATGTTTTTAGAAAATTCTAATTTCCAATTTTCTTTTCTACCATTTTATTTTGAATATGTGTACTTCCATAACATTCAACCTGATCTCTAAATTACCTACAGATATAAAATAGTTTATTCTTACATTGAATCTTACTTTGAAGTTGCAATGCCACAATACCTACTGGCTTATTACATATCTCATTCTCTTCTAATTTTATTACATCTGAAATCAGAACAACAAAATGAAAAATACATCAAATGTGTTTTTTACAATTCCTCCTAGACCCACCAAGGTATTCTAGAATTACTTCAAGAACAGAAATGTCTGCTAATATTTTTAAGACCTAATTTTGAGCTAATGACCTGAATACACTCACAAAGAGTTGAAGAGAAACTATAAAGATGAAACTGAACAGTGACTTTTAGATAATAGAAAAAGACTGATGAAATGCCATTAAATTATAATATGGTAACGTCACATCCTACAATTTCATAGGCCCATGATATTCATGCATATTTCAAAGTTAAGAAACATCATGTCAGGCTTATTTATAATTTTTGATCATTTAAACAACTAATTTACATCAAAGTCACAGTTACATGTATTATCTTCATGTTTATATTCCATATGCCAATAAAATGTAAAATTTGGTCTATAAGATGGTTTTGTTTATCACACATCCTAAATCATTATCACACTCTTGGGTTACTTAGTATTTTTATAAAAACTACTATCAATTAATTCTTGTCATCAAGTTGAGGAATCTGTCTTATTACTTCCTTTTTCTTTAGTCCTTGAAATAATGCTAGGAAAACTTTCATAGTGTTAACCAGTGTATGAGCATTTATAAGGACAGATGTGTTTGTTTTCATATCCATATACATGCTTTTATGATCCCATTTTCAAGTTTAATGTAAGTACTTGAAAATTGTAAACAAGAGACGACAAGAAATTTTGAAACTTTTTATGTGATATATGGATGTGGTTGAAATATTTCAAAGTATGTTTAGAACTTAATCTTTAAAGAGAAATAAAAGCTACAGTGAGGAGCCAAATGGAAGGTTTTAGTAAAAAGCAGAAGAAAGAAGACCACTACTTAATGAATATATGGGGTTTGCAGTGTACCTAATAGAGATTAACATACTGAGGTATAGCAACTTTTGGTTATGTTTTCACTGCCAAGGTACTAACTCATCTTAAAAATAGGGTTTGGCTTCTGGATATATTTTTTTTCATAAAATAATGGCCTGAAATTTAGATGAGAATTCTGCATTATGAATGTACTGTACAGAACATTCTGACAAAGATTATAATATTTCCTTCTTCAAATTTGACTCTGATGTATCATATATAATAATAAGCAATGGAATCACATACACACAAGGAAAAAATGAAATATTCATTATGTGCTACTTTTACAAATCTTTAACATCTAAAGATATAGGTTTCCTATGTTCAATCACATAGTGTATGCAATTATTGTTCTTACTACTTTACATTAGAATATATATTTTTAAAGGTGACTTTTCTTTAAAATTGTTAGAGTCTTACCTTTAGAACATGATAAATGTGTTCTTTTTTTTAATTGAAGTCACCTATCATATATATCATATATTATTAATCAAAGGTCAAAATATCAGTAACTGTGAAAAATACAACATGGAAATGTATGAAAATGATAAGTTCACTAACATAAAATTATGTAAATATGTGTATCACACAGTCTGGAAGCTTGAAATTCAAATTACCTATGCCAAAAGTAAAATAATATGCTTATAAATTTTTTGAAATGTGTTTAAATCATTTTTATGTTTAAAAGCAGATCAATTGATACTATTTTGAATCTGTAAAACATCGAATTAGAGAATAAATTAGAGATGCTTTAATATCCTTTCCTTTGCTATATACTATTCTGTTAACTGTTATGAGTATTAAAGAGAAGCACACACTGTAAATTCCAAATTTGCCTAGAATATGTTTGCTAAAATAGGAGAAAACACATACATAAGAAGAGATGTGGACTATAAAGCAAAACTCAACTTCTATTTATAATTTTTTTTACAAGTAACAATTCAAAACGTCTGTGGAAATGATCCAAGGTGATGAATTTTATCTGTAAATGTGATACAGCTTATAAGAAATGAGATCAAAATGTGATCAAAGAGGGCTTCCCTGGTGGTCCAGTGGGTAAGGACACCGCCCTGCAGTGCAAGGGGCGCCGGTTCGAGCCCTGGCCTCGGATGATCCCACGTACCGTGGAGTGGCTGAACCGATGTGTCCAACTACCGAGCCAGAGCTCTGGAGCGCATGCACCCAGAGCTGGTGCTCTGCGACAACAGAGGCCACCGTGATGGGAGGCCCACACAGGCCAAAGAACAAAGATGGATGAAAATAGACAAAAGAAAGACCAATAGAAGTGGCCTGCCTGCCCCCTCCAAAAATGACTGATTAAGTCAAATCTGACAAAGTTTATATACCAAGGTTTCCAATGGAATCACATACACACAAGGAAAAAATGAAATATTCATTATGTGCTACTTTTACAAATCTTTAACATCTAAAGATATAGGTTTCCTATGTTCAATCACATAGTGTATGCAATTATTGTTCTTACTACTTTACATTAGAATATATATTTTTAAAGGTGACTTTTCTTTAAAATTGTTAGAGTCTTACCTTTAGAACATGATAAATGTGTTCTTTTTTTTAATTGAAGTCACCTATCATATATATCATATATTATTAATCAAAGGTCAAAATATCAGTAACTGTGAAAAATACAACATGGAAATGTATGAAAATGATAAGTTCACTAACATAAAATTATGTAAATATGTGTATCACACAGTCTGGAAGCTTGAAATTCAAATTACCTATGCCAAAAGTAAAATAATATGCTTATAAATTTTTTGAAATGTGTTTAAATCATTTTTATGTTTAAAAGCAGATCAATTGATACTATTTTGAATCTGTAAAACATCGAATTAGAGAATAAATTAGAGATGCTTTAATATCCTTTCCTTTGCTATATACTATTCTGTTAACTGTTATGAGTATTAAAGAGAAGCACACACTGTAAATTCCAAATTTGCCTAGAATATGTTTGCTAAAATAGGAGAAAACACATACATAAGAAGAGATGTGGACTATAAAGCAAAACTCAACTTCTATTTATAATTTTTTTTACAAGTAACAATTCAAAACGTCTGTGGAAATGATCCAAGGTGATGAATTTTATCTGTAAATGTGATACAGCTTATAAGAAATGAGATCAAAATGTGATCAAAGAGGGCTTCCCTGGTGGTCCAGTGGGTAAGGACACCGCCCTGCAGTGCAAGGGGCGCCGGTTCGAGCCCTGGCCTCGGATGATCCCACGTACCGTGGAGTGGCTGAACCGATGTGTCCAACTACCGAGCCAGAGCTCTGGAGCGCATGCACCCAGAGCTGGTGCTCTGCGACAACAGAGGCCACCGTGATGGGAGGCCCACACAGGCCAAAGAACAAAGATGGATGAAAATAGACAAATGAAAGACCAATAGAAGTGGCCCTGCCTGCTCCCCTCCGTCCCCACCTCACCCCCTCAAAATAAATAAATAAATAAATAAATCTTAAAAAAAAATGTGATCAAAGAAATGATGTTGAATTTCACTAATTGTTTTCTCAAATGACACACTGCTCAAAATCTGCTATTTTAAAATAATTTTTATGTGAACTTTTTTCTCTTTTGTAATCTGAAGCAAGCTACTATAGATATAAAACTTATAAAACTGAAATACAAATTAAGCATTACTCAATAACAAGTAATTATGCTAATTCTTTTCTTTTGTTCAATGTTTTCTGTAAAAGAAATGATTGGTTAAACTTTCACTAGCAATGATGGGAGATTTGTAATTTCCTATTAATTTCATACAACTTTTTAAAAATTTTCAGGTTGAAACAAGGAACAGAAACAAAGAATACAAAAGGAAACATATAAAAATAAATTTACTCTGGGGGCTCTCCCTGGTGGTCCAGTGGGTAAGGACACTGCCTTGCAGTGCAAGGGGCGCCAGTTCGATCCCTGGTCTGGGAGGATCCCACGTGCCGTGGAGTGGCTGGACTGATGTGTCCAATTACTGAGCCAGAGCTCTGGAGCGCACGTGCCCAGAGCCGGCGCTCTGCAACGACAGATGCCACCGCGATGGGGGCCCACAGGAGCCAAAGAACAAAGACAGATGAAAATAGAGAAATGAAAGCCCAATAGAAGTGGCCAACCCGCTACCCTCCCTCCCCAACCCGACCCCCGCCCAAAAATAAATAAATAAATAAATCTTAAAAAAAAATGTGATCAAAGAAATGATGTTGAATTTCACTAATTGTTTTCTCAAATGACACACTGCTCAAAATCTGCTATTTTAAAATAATTTTTATGTGAACTTTTTTCTCTTTTGTAATCTGAAGCAAGCTACTATAGATATAAAACTTATAAAACTGAAATACAAATTAAGCATTACTCAATAACAAGTAATTATGCTAATTCTTTTCTTTTGTTCAATGTTTTCTGTAAAAGAAATGATTGGTTAAACTTTCACTAGCAATGATGGGAGATTTGTAATTTCCTATTAATTTCATACAACTTTTTAAAAATTTTCAGGTTGAAACAAGGAACAGAAACAAAGAATACAAAAGGAAACATATAAAAATAAATTTACTCTGGGGGCTCTCCCTGGTGGTCCAGTGGGTAAGGACACTGCCTTGCAGTGCAAGGGGCGCCAGTTCGATCCCTGGTCTGGGAGGATCCCACGTGCCGTGGAGTGGCTGGACTGATGTGTCCAATTACTGAGCCAGAGCTCTGGAGCGCACGTGCCCAGAGCCGGCGCTCTGCAACGACAGATGCCACCGCGATGGGGGCCCACAGGAGCCAAAGAACAAAGACAGATGAAAATAGAGAAATGAAAGCCCAATAGAAGTGGCCAACCCGCTACCCTCCCTCCCCAACCCGACCCCCGCCCAAAAATAAATAAATAAATAAATCTTTAAAAAAAAAAAATTTTACTCTGCTAAGATAAAACACCTTGAAATATAGGTGATAATATGATGAAATGTTTAAATACATTTAAAAATGACTAGCTATAATTTATTAAATCCCTATCATATTCCAAGAACCAATAAGCTATCTTTGGATGAAATATCTTTGAGGTTCTTCAGTCCAATAAATTTGTTGGTATCCATTATAAAATTGAAAACCTTTCTTTGTTTCTTTCTCTCTTTGACTTTCTCTGTCTCTGTCTTTCTTTCTCTTTCTGGATATATATGTTGTTAAAAGATAAACTGAGGCATAGAAAAAATTTTGAGAGTCTATTTAAGCAAATTGTGGCTGGCATAGGGTAACATCCAGTCTAGCAGACAGAAAGGAGCTTTTAGGAGCCGTACAAAACTAAGACTTTTGCAGACAGAAGGGGTCAAGAACAAGGAAATTATATTAGACCAAAAAAAAAAAAATGAGTTACTTATCGCAAGATAACTTTCCTTTAGAAAATGACAAGCATCTGTCAGGTATATTACCTAACTTGTACTGATCAAGTGATTCCTGATTGGGAGAGCTGAAACTGGAGAATCTTGGTTTGGTCATGTGGGGGTTTGCACAAATGACTCCATTTGGAGCCTACTGTCTTGTTTTTAACAAAACATGTATGTATATATGTATAACAACTATTTGGTTTCAAATCCATGGTTTTTAACTTCTGCAATATAGGTCTTCTTCTCACATTTTGTCTGTGTTGTTCTGTCAATCCTGAGGTTTTCTATGTTATACACTCATACACTCTTCTCAGTTTGACAAAATGCACTAATAGATAGGCTCTCACAAGATCTTCCTGCTTTTCAGGTCACCTTCATTCACATCATCCATTTTATTATCATCAGTGTTATTTTTAAAATGTGAATTTGACCACATTTCTGTGCTTGGTACATGTCAGTTACACTTCATCCTGTCCTCAGCTTCATTATCCCAACCTTGCATTTTATAACACAGCAATGTTAAAACATTTTTAACAGCAGTATTCTCTTTCCTTCTCCCTCAGCCTCCTTCCATCATCATCCTTGCCACTAAATAAGCACAGGCACCTGTATGCACATGCTTAGCACTCACAGCTCTCCTCTGTCTGGCCTATCCTCCATGTTACTTTTTATAGTATATTATCTTTTGCTATTCTTTAAAACTCCAATATACATCTCTTGACTAGAACATCTTATTTGATATACTAAATATGGTTAAATGCCTATCTTTTCTTTCAAGATTTTTCTTTGATTTTCCCTAATGTGAAAATAATATGCTTAGATGTAGTTTTTGACTTTCTCTGTCTCTGTCTTTCTTTCTCTTTCTGGATATATATGTTGTTAAAAGATAAACTGAGGCATAGAAAAAATTTTGAGAGTCTATTTAAGCAAATTGTGGCTGGCATAGGGTAACATCCAGTCTAGCAGACAGAAAGGAGCTTTTAGGAGCCGTACAAAACTAAGACTTTTGCAGACAGAAGGGGTCAAGAACAAGGAAATTATATTAGACCAAAAAAAAAAAAATGAGTTACTTATCGCAAGATAACTTTCCTTTAGAAAATGACAAGCATCTGTCAGGTATATTACCTAACTTGTACTGATCAAGTGATTCCTGATTGGGAGAGCTGAAACTGGAGAATCTTGGTTTGGTCATGTGGGGCTTTGCACAAATGACTCCATTTGGAGCCTACTGTCTTGTTTTTAACAAAACATGTATGTATATATGTATAACAACTATTTGGTTTCAAATCCATGGTTTTTAACTTCTGCAATATAGGTCTTCTTCTCACATTTTGTCTGTGTTGTTCTGTCAATCCTGAGGTTTTCTATGTTATACACTCATACACTCTTCTCAGTTTGACAAAATGCACTAATAGATAGGCTCTCACAAGATCTTCCTGCTTTTCAGGTCACCTTCATTCACATCATCCATTTTATTATCATCAGTGTTATTTTTAAAATGTGAATTTGACCACATTTCTGTGCTTGGTACATGTCAGTTACACTTCATCCTGTCCTCAGCTTCATTATCCCAACCTTGCATTTTATAACACAGCAATGTTAAAACATTTTTAACAGCAGTATTCTCTTTCCTTCTCCCTCAGCCTCCTTCCATCATCATCCTTGCCACTAAATAAGCACAGGCACCTGTATGCACATGCTTAGCACTCACAGCTCTCCCTCTGTCTGGCCTATCCTCCATGTTACTTTTTATAGTATATTATCTTTTGCTATTCTTTAAAACTCCAATATACATCTCTTGACTAGAACATCTTATTTGATATACTAAATATGGTTAAATGCCTATCTTTTCTTTCAAGATTTTTCTTTGATTTTCCCTAATGTGAAAATAATATGCTTAGATGTAGTTTTTTTGACATTTATCCATCTGAGCTTCCCGATCTGTATTTTGCTGTCTGAGATTAATCTGGGGGAAAATCTCCATCATTGCTTCAAATAGTGCTTACGTTGTTTCTCCTTTTCTTCTCCTTCTGGTATTCCCATTACCCATATGTCACATCTTTTGCAGTGGTTCCAGAGTGCCTGAATATTCTGTTGTGGGGTTTTTTCAGTCTTTTTTTCCTGTTGCTTTATAGTTTTGTAAGTTTCTCTTGACACATCCTTAAGTTCAGAGGTTCTTTCTTAAGTCATATCAGTCTCCTTCTTAGCCCATTAAAGTCATTCTTCATTTCCATTATAGTGTTTTTGATTTCTAGCATTTCAGCTTGGTTCTTTCTTTAAATTTTCAACTCTCTGCTTATGTTACCCATCTGTTATTGCATGTTGTCTACTTTTTCCCACTAGAAAACTTAGCATATTTATCATAGTTATTTTAAATTTCCAGTCTGATAATGTCAACATGTCTGCCATATCTGACTCTGGTTTTGATACTTACTCTGTTTCTTTGAATAGTTTGTTAAATCTTTTAGTATGCCTTGTGACTTTTGTTTTGTTTTGTTTTGTTTTTTAGACATGACATATAGGGTACAAGGAGCCGAATATTTATAGCTTCCATGGAGGTTTCCTGCTTGTGTATCTGCTCTGGCAAGCTGTGATTCTCTGGATCCTCCTGTATGTCGCTCGAACTTGGGAGGTGGGAGGGGCTGGCAGCAATTTGTCCTGTAACCTCAATCCTTTGATATATTTAATAAGAGATGCTAATTGTCCACTTGTTTATGCTTTTGACTTTAGGACAAAATGATGTCACTGAAATTCCTTACATTCCAGACGAGAAAGTCAAAATAAGAGGTGTTTCAGTACCGTTTTTTTCTAGCTCAATAAATATGCATTTATGTTATCTTTTTCCTCAGGAAACTGTAGTTTACACCAATAACTGTCCATATCAAATTTTAATAAAAGTGTGTTTATGGATTTTGAGAATATTTATTACATCATCATTGAGAATATTTATTACAATACTGGAAATTAACTCAATGTTCGATAGTAGTAAATGGTTTTAGAACTGAAATAAAAGCAAATGATAGTTACATTAAAAAGTGATTTTGTTATAAGTACACTAAGCTTGTTTTGGGCTTAGATATTTGTTAATTTATTTTGAATACAAATAGGTCTTTTTTAAAAATACAAATAGGTCTTCAGTCAAGACAGGCTAATTTACATAATTGAATACATAATTAATCCCCAAACCTAAAGGGGCTATCTCTCGTTCACATCCACAGATGATTTTCTGATGGCTCTGATAAATGTGAATTTTACTTACACTCACTGGATGACAGAAACAAGCGTCTGGAGTATTTCTGGCAAATAAAGCTTTTGCCCAGAATGGACACACTTGACAACTATTCATGTGACCATATGAATTTATAAAAAGAGGGAGGACATGCCAACTTACAATATGCTGAGAAGAAAAGACACACCTTCACATTTTCTAGGTTTTTTTGGGGGGCGGGGCGGGTTGAGGAGGGAGGGATGGGGTGATCGAGCCACTTCTATTGGTCCTTCATTTATCTATTTTCATCCTTCTTTGTTCTTTGGCCCGTGTGGGCCTCCCATCGCGGTGGTCTCTGTTGTTGTAGAGCACCAGCTCTGGGCGCATGCGCTCCAGAGCTCTGGCTCGGTAATTGGACACATCAGTCCAGTGGTTCTGCAGCACGTGGGATCTTCCCAGGCCAGGGATCGAACCGGCACCCTTTGCACTGCAAGGTGGTGTCCTTACCCACTGGACCACCAGGGAAGTCCTTCTAGTTTTTAAGATTTATATAATACCACGTATTTTCTAAACTGATTCTATGTAAAACCTTGTACCTAGGCTCTGCTATTAAATGTGAACACTGGGATATTAAATTTTTTTCAAATATTTCTAACTATAAATTCTATTTAAAATTCTATTTTACAAAGTTTCTTTCTTATTGTATAATAGTAGAGAATATTAAAGAACTTATGTTGCCATTTGAGTATGTACCATGTTTTAACCTAAATCTGATGAAGTAACAGCTGCCTCCAAGAATTTGATTAAGACTAATTTCAAAATAACTGATCAAGATATAGAGGTAATATGCTATAATGAGAAAGAACATTGAAAAAGAAGTCAGGAATGGAAATGAAGCATTACACCTAATAATAAAGGGCCCTTGGGCACATTATTTAAGCTTCCAGGATGTCATAGTATGATGCTTATAATAAGACAGTTAGACTAAATGATATCTAAGTTTCCTAGCAGTAAAATTCTGATTTGTGACAATTGGTAATGAAGACATATTATACACTTGTAGCTTATTTTTACCTGCTCTGTGTATAAATTGCTGGGCATTGAATTCTCAGTATTACCCAAACCTCCTGTCTAAGTTTTAATTTTTCTTTGACTAATTAGACAGAAGAAACTAAAATGGATTTACATAATACTGATTTTCATGGTCTACATTTGCCAGGAAATGCAATATCTAGAAATTCTAATACTTTACACATAATCTTTTAAAAGTTTTACTGACTAGAGGACTGGGTATGGACGTTTTTTTTTTTTTAAAAGTTTTACTTCATGTGACAATTTTTGTGACACACCTTCACATTTTCTAGGTTTTTTGGGGGGGCGGGGCGGGTTGAGGAGGGAGGGATGGGGTGATCGAGCCACTTCTATTGGTCCTTCATTTATCTATTTTCATCCTTCTTTGTTCTTTGGCCCGTGTGGGCCTCCCATCGCGGTGGTCTCTGTTGTTGTAGAGCACCAGCTCTGGGCGCATGCGCTCCAGAGCTCTGGCTCGGTAATTGGACACATCAGTCCAGTGGTTCTGCAGCACGTGGGATCTTCCCAGGCCAGGGATCGAACCGGCACCCTTTGCACTGCAAGGTGGTGTCCTTACCCACTGGACCACCAGGGAAGTCCTTCTAGTTTTTAAGATTTATATAATACCACGTATTTTCTAAACTGATTCTATGTAAAACCTTGTACCTAGGCTCTGCTATTAAATGTGAACACTGGGATATTAAATTTTTTTCAAATATTTCTAACTATAAATTCTATTTAAAATTCTATTTTACAAAGTTTCTTTCTTATTGTATAATAGTAGAGAATATTAAAGAACTTATGTTGCCATTTGAGTATGTACCATGTTTTAACCTAAATCTGATGAAGTAACAGCTGCCTCCAAGAATTTGATTAAGACTAATTTCAAAATAACTGATCAAGATATAGAGGTAATATGCTATAATGAGAAAGAACATTGAAAAAGAAGTCAGGAATGGAAATGAAGCATTACACCTAATAATAAAGGGCCCTTGGGCACATTATTTAAGCTTCCAGGATGTCATAGTATGATGCTTATAATAAGACAGTTAGACTAAATGATATCTAAGTTTCCTAGCAGTAAAATTCTGATTTGTGACAATTGGTAATGAAGACATATTATACACTTGTAGCTTATTTTTACCTGCTCTGTGTATAAATTGCTGGGCATTGAATTCTCAGTATTACCCAAACCTCCTGTCTAAGTTTTAATTTTTCTTTGACTAATTAGACAGAAGAAACTAAAATGGATTTACATAATACTGATTTTCATGGTCTACATTTGCCAGGAAATGCAATATCTAGAAATTCTAATACTTTACACATAATCTTTTAAAAGTTTTACTGACTAGAGGACTGGGTATTGGATTGTTGTTATTGTTTAGCCACTAAGTTGTGTGCAACTCTTTGCGACCCCATGAGCTACAGCATGCCAGGATTCCCTGTCCTTCACTATTTCCTGGAGTT
The DNA here is from genome assembly GCA_022376925.1 of Tragulus kanchil. Lineage (NCBI taxonomy): Eukaryota > Metazoa > Chordata > Mammalia > Artiodactyla > Tragulidae > Tragulus > Tragulus kanchil. The sequence goes on from JAIOJX010000025.1 coordinate 19,120,457, forward strand.
TGCTCAAACTCATGTCCAGTGAATCAGTGATACCATCCAACCATCTCATCCTCTGTTGCCTCCCTGTCTTCAATCTTTCCCAGCATCAGAGGTGTTCCCAGTGAGTCACCTCTTTGCATCAGGTAGCCAAAGTATTGGAGCTTTGACTTCAGCATTAGTCCTCCCAATGAATATTCAAAATTGATTTCCTTCACCGAACCAATGGACATAAGTTTGAGTAGGCTCCCAGAGACGCTGAAGGACAAGGAAGCATGGTATGCTGCAGTCCATGGGGTCGAAAAGAGTCAAACGTGACTCAAGTGAGAATTGACTGGTTTGATCTCTGCTGTCCCAGGAACTCTCAATAGTCTTCTCCAGCACCACAATTTGAAAGCATCAGTTCTTTGTTGTTCAGCCTTCTTTATGGTCCGACTATCACATGACTACTAGAAAAACTAATGCTTTGACTATACAGACCTCTGTCAGCAAAGTGAATGGTTGTTTTTAAAAAAATTTGACAAATACGTTTTAAGTAATTCCCAATAATTTTAGGCAGTTTTAAGTCCTTCTACTAAGAATTAAGTATACTAAACGTGTAATGAAGAACACTCTGAATAAGTAAAGTGGCCTTTTTTGGGCCCCACATTATTTAAGCTTCCAGGATGTCATAGTATGATGCTTATAATAAGACAGTTAGACTAAATGATATCTAAGTTTCCTAGCAGTAAAATTCTGATTTGTGACAATTGGTAATGAAGACATATTATACACTTGTAGCTTATTTTTACCTGCTCTGTGTATAAATTGCTGGGCATTGAATTCTCAGTATTACCCAAACCTCCTGTCTAATTTTTAATTTTTCTTTGACTAATTAGACAGAAGAAACTAAAATGGATTTACATAATACTGATTTTCATGGTCTACATTTGCCAGGAAATGCAATATCTAGAAATTCTAATACTTTACACATAATCTTTTAAAAGTTTTACTGACTAGAGGACTGGGTATTGGATTGTTGTTATTGTTTAGCCACTAAGTTGTGTGCAACTCTTTGCGACCCCATGAGCTACAGCATGCCAGGATTCCCTGTCCTTCACTATTTCCTGGAGTTTGCTCAAACTCATGTCCAGTGAATCAGTGATACCATCCAACCATCTCATCCTCTGTTGCCTCCCTGTCTTCAATCTTTCCCAGCATCAGAGGTGTTCCCAGTGAGTCACCTCTTTGCATCAGGTAGCCAAAGTATTGGAGCTTTGACTTCAGCATTAGTCCTCCCAATGAATATTCAAAATTGATTTCCTTCACCGAACCAATGGACATAAGTTTGAGTAGGCTCCCAGAGACGCTGAAGGACAAGGAAGCATGGTATGCTGCAGTCCATGGGGTCGAAAAGAGTCAAACGTGACTCAAGTGAGAATTGACTGGTTTGATCTCTGCTGTCCCAGGAACTCTCAATAGTCTTCTCCAGCACCACAATTTGAAAGCATCAGTTCTTTGTTGTTCAGCCTTCTTTATGGTCCGACTATCACATGACTACTAGAAAAACTAATGCTTTGACTATACAGACCTCTGTCAGCAAAGTGAATGGTTGTTTTTTTTAAAAAAAAATTTGACAAATACGTTTTAAGTAATTCCCAATAATTTTAGGCAGTTTTAAGTCCTTCTACTAAGAATTAAGTATACTAAACGTGTGAGTTAGACATTCATGAGCTACATATTTATATAATTTGATTTTTCTTATCAAACATATATATAATAAGTTAAGAGAACTTAGGCTCAGTGGTAAAGAATTCGTTTGGAATATAGAAGACATAGGAAATGTGAGTTTGATCCCTGTATCAGAAAGATCCCCTGGATAAGGGCATGACAACCTACTCCAGAATTCTTGCTAGAAAAATCCCATGGACAGTGGAGGCTGGTGGGCTACAGTTCATAGGGTCACAAAGAGTCAGACATGACTGAAGTGACTGAGTGCAATATTAATTTTAGTATCAAGAGCTGGGGGAAGCAACTGAAAAAAATGATGTTTTTATCTTTTCCTAAATGATAAGCTTAACCAGAAGGAAATTGACAGTTATACCATTATTATCATTTATAAAACATTTTGAAAAGCACATATCAATATTTTGTTTCAATATATTTCTCACAATTTCACATTAACATATTTTTTAAGTGGCTTTGTTTTAGAATCAATTCACAAATGAATGTTTCATCTTATCTTGTCATACATTGTTGTATATGTGCACATTAACTGACACTTTATTTTACAAGTCTTAATAATCAATTTATTCATCAGAGGCTATAAGCATAAGTATTTGGAATGTCTGTATTCTTCCTCAATAGTTTCCTCCTCACGTTTACTACATGAAGAAATGAATTCTTTTTTTTCTGTCAGAAACTGAAATACTTTAAATATATTTTTACATAAATATTTTTTTCCAAAGAAGAACAACTGTATTAGATGTAACGGCTTTTACTCTTAGGTACAACTCTGATGATTATTTTAGGAATTTTAAAGCAGGAGATCTTCAGTTTGACTTGTGAACTACTCTGGGCATAATTGAAAAAAAGTATAATTTCATCAATGAGTCAACGGACCTGAGTTTGAGCAAGCTCCAGGAGATGGTGATGGACAGGGAAGCCTGGCGTGCTGCAGTACACAGGGTCACAAAGAGTCAGACATGACTTAGCAACTAAACTGTCTGAAACTTAAAATCCCATCCAATTCAAGAGAGGCCACAGAGTTAGCACAATTTCTAATATGATATTACATTTTGCTGTATAGCCTTCTCTGGAATATGCAATACTTTTGCATTTAATTGACACAATCTATATTAACAGAAAAATTTTTTGTGGTTGCTTTATTATAGAAGTAGTTAACCCAATAACAATAAAAATAAAATTTCTAATATTTACAAATAAATTAAGAATGTCCATTTTGATTTAGCTATATTTTACAGAAATTAATCTAAACTCAACATTTTGTTATTAAAGTGTTGCTGTCACTCTCCTACTGTTCTGAGGTACACACTCTGTTTTTTTACTTGTTTAATTGTAGAATACTGACTTTACAATATCGTGCGGGTTCCTGTCATACATCAGCATGAATCAGCCATAGCTGTATGTATGTCCCCTGCCTCTCGAACCTCCCTCTCACTCTATCCTCTCTTCTAGGTTATCACAGAGCAGGAGATGTGAGTTCCTGTATCCTTCAACAAATTCCACTAGCTATTTTCATGGCCAAATTTTAGCCATTTAGGCTGTTTTTGTATGTCCCCTTTCCCCCCTCGATCCCTTACTGTCACAAATGAATGTTTCATCTTATCTTGTCATACATTGTTGTATATGTGCACATTAACTGACACTTTATTTTACAAGTCTTAATAATCAATTTATTCATCAGAGGCTATAAGCATAAGTATTTGGAATGTCTGTATTCTTCCTCAATAGTTTCCTCCTCACGTTTACTACATGAAGAAATGAATTCTTTTTTTTCTGTCAGAAACTGAAATACTTTAAATATATTTTTACATAAATATTTTTTTCCAAAGAAGAACAACTGTATTAGATGTAACGGCTTTTACTCTTAGGTACAACTCTGATGATTATTTTAGGAATTTTAAAGCAGGAGATCTTCAGTTTGACTTGTGAACTACTCTGGGCATAATTGAAAAAAAGTATAATTTCATCAATGAGTCAACGGACCTGAGTTTGAGCAAGCTCCAGGAGATGGTGATGGACAGGGAAGCCTGGCGTGCTGCAGTACACAGGGTCACAAAGAGTCAGACATGACTTAGCAACTAAACTGTCTGAAACTTAAAATCCCATCCAATTCAAGAGAGGCCACAGAGTTAGCACAATTTCTAATATGATATTACATTTTGCTGTATAGCCTTCTCTGGAATATGCAATACTTTTGCATTTAATTGACACAATCTATATTAACAGAAAAATTTTTTGTGGTTGCTTTATTATAGAAGTAGTTAACCCAATAACAATAAAAATAAAATTTCTAATATTTACAAATAAATTAAGAATGTCCATTTTGATTTAGCTATATTTTACAGAAATTAATCTAAACTCAACATTTTGTTATTAAAGTGTTGCTGTCACTCTCCTACTGTTCTGAGGTACACACTCTGTTTTTTTACTTGTTTAATTGTAGAATACTGACTTTACAATATCGTGCGGGTTCCTGTCATACATCAGCATGAATCAGCCATAGCTGTATGTATGTCCCCTGCCTCTCGAACCTCCCTCTCACTCTATCCCTCTCTTCTAGGTTATCACAGAGCAGGAGATGTGAGTTCCCTGTATCCTTCAACAAATTCCACTAGCTATTTTACATAGGGTAACATATCCATTTCAGTGCTGCTCTCTCCAGTCATCCCACCCCCTCCTTCCTACACTGGGTCCTGTTATTCAGTCGCCCAGTCATGTCCAACTCTTTGCCACCCCATGGACTGCAGCACGCCAGTCCTTCCTGTCCCTTACTGTCTCCTGAATTTTGCGAAAGTCTGTGTCCTTTGCATTGGTGATGCCATCCAGTCATCTCATCCTCTGATGCTCTCTTCTCCTTCTGCCCTCTATCTTTCCCAGTATGAAGGACTCTTCCAACAAGTCAGCTGTTCACATCAGGTGAACAAAATCCTGGAGCTTCAGCATGGGCCCTTCCATTCTTTTGATGATACATTCTCCTAGACCTAGGTGCCTATTCCCTGCTTGCATTTTAGCATCACTGAGGGAAGGGGAAGTTCTTGAACAAATTTTACCAGAAAAAAGAAAATAAAAGCAGTACCAATATGCAAACAAAATAACATATTTCTTGGCCTACAAGTTGTTCTTTGTTTTGCTTTCATTAGCTAACTTAGAAAGCAATAGTTTCCATCCTTGTATTGTTGGCCCAAGAATCTAAGACCTCTCCCTAAGCCCTAACCTGGTTTCTTAGATCCAGTTTGCCATCTGAGGGTAAATCTCTTTTCTAGGTGACTGACAGACAACTTCCAGGAGATATCCAGCTCCAGGAGCAATCTCATGTATCTATGTGTCAAATAGGCCTAATTATGAGAGGATATTAAACTGTTATCAAAAAGGCTAACAAGGAAACCATACACAGTACAATTCTAAACACTATCATAGAGGTTATTCCATTGCACGACTAAAGGTACCTGATGATTTTAGTTCATCATTTGTGGCTGAATTAAAGTTATTTATTTTCCTTTTTTTTTTATATTTCTCACACTCTGTTTTTACTTGTTTAATTGTAGAATACTGACTTTACAATATCGTCGGGTTCCTGTCATACATCAGCATGAATCAGCCATAGCTGTATGTATGTCCCCTGCCTCTCGAACCTCCCTCTCACTCTATCCCTCTCTTCTAGGTTATCACAGAGCAGGAGATGTGAGTTCCCTGTATCCTTCAACAAATTCCACTAGCTATTTTACATAGGGTAACATATCCATTTCAGTGCTGCTCTCTCCAGTCATCCCACCCCCTCCTTCCTACACTGGGTCCTGTTATTCAGTCGCCCAGTCATGTCCAACTCTTTGCCACCCCATGGACTGCAGCACGCCAGTCCTTCCTGTCCCTTACTGTCTCCTGAATTTTGCGAAAGTCTGTGTCCTTTGCATTGGTGATGCCATCCAGTCATCTCATCCTCTGATGCTCTCTTCTCCTTCTGCCCTCTATCTTTCCCAGTATGAAGGACTCTTCCAACAAGTCAGCTGTTCACATCAGGTGAACAAAATCCTGGAGCTTCAGCATGGGCCCTTCCATTCTTTTGATGATACATTCTCCTAGACCTAGGTGCCTATTCCCTGCTTGCATTTTAGCATCACTGAGGGAAGGGGAAGTTCTTGAACAAATTTTACCAGAAAAAAGAAAATAAAAGCAGTACCAATATGCAAACAAAATAACATATTTCTTGGCCTACAAGTTGTTCTTTGTTTTGCTTTCATTAGCTAACTTAGAAAGCAATAGTTTCCATCCTTGTATTGTTGGCCCAAGAATCTAAGACCTCTCCCTAAGCCCTAACCTGGTTTCTTAGATCCAGTTTGCCATCTGAGGGTAAATCTCTTTTCTAGGTGACTGACAGACAACTTCCAGGAGATATCCAGCTCCAGGAGCAATCTCATGTATCTATGTGTCAAATAGGCCTAATTATGAGAGGATATTAAACTGTTATCAAAAAGGCTAACAAGGAAACCATACACAGTACAATTCTAAACACTATCATAGAGGTTATTCCATTGCACGACTAAAGGTACCTGATGATTTTAGTTCATCATTTGTGGCTGAATTAAAGTATTTATTTCCTTTATTTTATATTTCTCATGAGTCATAGATAGCTTTCTATCCACAAAAATCAACATAATATGGTTTTACTTCTTTTTGTCTAGAGATTATAATCTTTTTAAAATTTAGCACTCTGTGTTGATCAATAAAGTATCTGCAAGATTCTATATTTTTCAGTTTAAACTATCAGTTTTGCCAATGCAATGCTGATACTTATTTTTAAATTTCTGAAAATATTTTGTTATTTAAAGCTTATTATTAAAGCCAAATAATTTACTTCAAGAAAATTAAGATTCTTATGGTAATAGCATTCCTTTAAATTTAAATTATAAGCAAATCTCATTCTGGGGAAAAAAAATAATTTAACAACATATGTTACTGAAAATAGTAGACACATAACTCATTGTTATCTAAGATTTTTATAGTCAAAACTTAAATACCATTGTAGCCATTTTTGAAAAGAAAAAATAATACTATATTGAAATCATCCTCAAAAGTATTTATGATTATCAATCAAATACTATAGAATAATTGTCACATCCCTTTAGTGTAGTAAATTTAGTATATATATGAACATACAATTTTCCATTTAATTATTTTAAGGCAAATATTAAAAGTCAGCACCCAAAATTTTGTATCCGTATTAATGAGAACTATGTAGAAATAGGCTTCATGAAGAATGTTCAGTATACATCAGAGTTGCCTAACATTTCATTTTTTTATTCTCTTATTAAACCACTAATAGATTATTTAATTCATCCATTCATTCCACTAAACTAGTAGTACCTATATTTTAGGGTTACAGCAGTTAATGAGAAGAATTTTTCAAAAAACATCTTTCTAGTTATACTTTCATAGCCATATCAAGAAGTCAAATTACTTGAAGATTTTACATATCTATTGATAAAACATGAAAAGTTAGATGAGCTAGACCAAAGTGGTTTTAAAACATAAACACTTTTGATAGAAGTAGTACAACACAAAATCTGAGACTCATTCAAGTTGAATGTGTATTAAATTTTATATATTCATATACACATATTTATTCAGCAACAGATTTTAGCACTTCACACACTTGAAATGATTAAGAGCATAGGTCTATCCTTAAAGAACAATATACTTGTCAGACCTACCTATAGGAGTAGTTGTTAAACTTCTTGACTTCTGCAATAACAGGAAGATTTCTTTGTCAAGCTGTGCATTGTTCAATTTACAAACAGCATCACATGGGGGTACTCAGTGACTGATATTTAGCACTCTGTGTTGATCAATAAAGTATCTGCAAGATTCTATATTTTTCAGTTTAAACTATCAGTTTTGCCAATGCAATGCTGATACTTATTTTTAAATTTCTGAAAATATTTTGTTATTTAAAGCTTATTATTAAAGCCAAATAATTTACTTCAAGAAAATTAAGATTCTTATGGTAATAGCATTCCTTTAAATTTAAATTATAAGCAAATCTCATTCTGGGGAAAAAAAATAATTTAACAACATATGTTACTGAAAATAGTAGACACATAACTCATTGTTATCTAAGATTTTTATAGTCAAAACTTAAATACCATTGTAGCCATTTTTGAAAAGAAAAAATAATACTATATTGAAATCATCCTCAAAAGTATTTATGATTATCAATCAAATACTATAGAATAATTGTCACATCCCTTTAGTGTAGTAAATTTAGTATATATATGAACATACAATTTTCCATTTAATTATTTTAAGGCAAATATTAAAAGTCAGCACCCAAAATTTTGTATCCGTATTAATGAGAACTATGTAGAAATAGGCTTCATGAAGAATGTTCAGTATACATCAGAGTTGCCTAACATTTCATTTTTTTATTCTCTTATTAAACCACTAATAGATTATTTAATTCATCCATTCATTCCACTAAACTAGTAGTACCTATATTTTAGGGTTACAGCAGTTAATGAGAAGAATTTTTCAAAAAACATCTTTCTAGTTATACTTTCATAGCCATATCAAGAAGTCAAATTACTTGAAGATTTTACATATCTATTGATAAAACATGAAAAGTTAGATGAGCTAGACCAAAGTGGTTTTAAAACATAAACACTTTTGATAGAAGTAGTACAACACAAAATCTGAGACTCATTCAAGTTGAATGTGTATTAAATTTTATATATTCATATACACATATTTATTCAGCAACAGATTTTAGCACTTCACACACTTGAAATGATTAAGAGCATAGGTCTATCCTTAAAGAACAATATACTTGTCAGACCTACCTATAGGAGTAGTTGTTAAACTTCTTGACTTCTGCAATAACAGGAAGATTTCTTTGTCAAGCTGTGCATTGTTCAATTTACAAACAGCATCACATGGGGGTACTCAGTGACTGATATTTTTGTGCTTTTTCACATAGTTAAAACACAGATCCAACCACATAAATCTGAAGGTTACCTGTAATAAATGTTAGAAGAACAATGACATATTCATCATAGTGTGCTAGTTTACACTCAGGAATCAGTAGACAACTCTTTGTTGAACTTTAGTGAATAGCCACTTGACTCTGCAGAAATAGTTCTTAAAACTGAAGGTCTCAATGCAAAGTAATACTATTTTTTTTCAAGTAATCAGAGAAGTGACTTAGAAATGGTTGTTCAAAATACAGAAAAGCATGACAATCATTTAGTATTCTAAAGCACACTTCAAATTCTAGATGTGAGCTTAGGGGAAGGAATAGCAAACCGTATGCAACCTATTTTATATAAAGTAGAGTAAGCAGCTAGACAGTGTATTAAAAAGCAGAGACAATACTTTGCCCACACAAGTTCATAAATCAAAGCTATGGTTTCTCCAGTAGTCATCTACAGGTGTGAGATGTAGAACCGATGCCTTCAACTGTGGTGCTGCAGGAAACTCTTAAGAGTCCTTTGGACTGCAAGGAGACCAAACCAGTCATTTCTAAAGGAAATCAAGCCTGAATGTTCATTGGAAGGACTGATGCTGAAGTTAAAGGCTCCAATACTTAGGCCACCTGAAGAGTGACTCATTGGAAAAGACCCTGATGCTGGGAAAGTTTAAAAAGCAAGAGAAGAATGGGGTAACCGAGGATGAGATGGTTGCATGGCATCCCTGACTCTTTAGGGTTACAGCAGTTAATGAGAAGAATTTTTCAAAAAACATCTTTCTAGTTATACTTTCATAGCCATATCAAGAAGTCAAATTACTTGAAGATTTTACATATCTATTGATAAAACATGAAAAGTTAGATGAGCTAGACCAAAGTGGTTTTAAAACATAAACACTTTTGATAGAAGTAGTACAACACAAAATCTGAGACTCATTCAAGTTGAATGTGTATTAAATTTTATATATTCATATACACATATTTATTCAGCAACAGATTTTAGCACTTCACACACTTGAAATGATTAAGAGCATAGGTCTATCCTTAAAGAACAATATACTTGTCAGACCTACCTATAGGAGTAGTTGTTAAACTTCTTGACTTCTGCAATAACAGGAAGATTTCTTTGTCAAGCTGTGCATTGTTCAATTTACAAACAGCATCACATGGGGGTACTCAGTGACTGATATTTTTGTGCTTTTTCACATAGTTAAAACACAGATCCAACCACATAAATCTGAAGGTTACCTGTAATAAATGTTAGAAGAACAATGACATATTCATCATAGTGTGCTAGTTTACACTCAGGAATCAGTAGACAACTCTTTGTTGAACTTTAGTGAATAGCCACTTGACTCTGCAGAAATAGTTCTTAAAACTGAAGGTCTCAATGCAAAGTAATACTATTTTTTTTCAAGTAATCAGAGAAGTGACTTAGAAATGGTTGTTCAAAATACAGAAAAGCATGACAATCATTTAGTATTCTAAAGCACACTTCAAATTCTAGATGTGAGCTTAGGGGAAGGAATAGCAAACCGTATGCAACCTATTTTATATAAAGTAGAGTAAGCAGCTAGACAGTGTATTAAAAAGCAGAGACAATACTTTGCCCACACAAGTTCATAAATCAAAGCTATGGTTTCTCCAGTAGTCATCTACAGGTGTGAGATGTAGAACCGATGCCTTCAACTGTGGTGCTGCAGGAAACTCTTAAGAGTCCTTTGGACTGCAAGGAGACCAAACCAGTCATTTCTAAAGGAAATCAAGCCTGAATGTTCATTGGAAGGACTGATGCTGAAGTTAAAGGCTCCAATACTTAGGCCACCTGAAGAGTGACTCATTGGAAAAGACCCTGATGCTGGGAAAGTTTAAAAAGCAAGAGAAGAATGGGGTAACCGAGGATGAGATGGTTGCATGGCATCCCTGACTCAATGAATATGAGTTTGAGCTAACTCTGGGAGATAGTGAAGGACAGGGGAGCCTGGTGAGCTGCTGTTCACAGGGTTGCAGAGATTCAGACATGACTTAGCGACTGAACAAGAACAAGGGTAAGCAGCATGCAGACAGAGGCCAATAAAACGGATTGGAAATTCTCTTTCATTTGTACCTGAATGTGAGTAACACTATATTCATGCTCATTTCCTGCTAGATCCCATGTTCAAATGACTGTTGGCATATAATACCATAATTTGCATTTACATTAATGCCTATGATAAAGCATAAGAAGAAAAATTCAAGAACAATCAGAATTCTAAAATGAAAACATGATATAAATTTATGTAAATAATTATTTTCAAGTCATCAAAGATTGATGTTATGTTATCTAACAAAATAAAATAAGTGATAATAAATAATGTGAATACTAACAAAAGTCCTGGTTTTGTAGTCCAGCAAGCTTGGATTTGAATTATGATTCCCTTATTGCTTATGTGCAAGTAACTCCATGTGACTCAAATACTTAAGTGGAAGATAAAAAACTAGTTATTATATTTAACATTTCTATGTAAAGTACTTCATAGGCAACCAATATTGTTGACACCTAGTATCTTTCCAAATGTGTGTGTAGTAGGGCAACCAATACAAAAAAGCATGACAATCATTTAGTATTCTAAAGCACACTTCAAATTCTAGATGTGAGCTTAGGGGAAGGAATAGCAAACCGTATGCAACCTATTTTATATAAAGTAGAGTAAGCAGCTAGACAGTGTATTAAAAAGCAGAGACAATACTTTGCCCACACAAGTTCATAAATCAAAGCTATGGTTTCTCCAGTAGTCATCTACAGGTGTGAGATGTAGAACCGATGCCTTCAACTGTGGTGCTGCAGGAAACTCTTAAGAGTCCTTTGGACTGCAAGGAGACCAAACCAGTCATTTCTAAAGGAAATCAAGCCTGAATGTTCATTGGAAGGACTGATGCTGAAGTTAAAGGCTCCAATACTTAGGCCACCTGAAGAGTGACTCATTGGAAAAGACCCTGATGCTGGGAAAGTTTAAAAAGCAAGAGAAGAATGGGGTAACCGAGGATGAGATGGTTGCATGGCATCCCTGACTCAATGAATATGAGTTTGAGCTAACTCTGGGAGATAGTGAAGGACAGGGGAGCCTGGTGAGCTGCTGTTCACAGGGTTGCAGAGATTCAGACATGACTTAGCGACTGAACAAGAACAAGGGTAAGCAGCATGCAGACAGAGGCCAATAAAACGGATTGGAAATTCTCTTTCATTTGTACCTGAATGTGAGTAACACTATATTCATGCTCATTTCCTGCTAGATCCCATGTTCAAATGACTGTTGGCATATAATACCATAATTTGCATTTACATTAATGCCTATGATAAAGCATAAGAAGAAAAATTCAAGAACAATCAGAATTCTAAAATGAAAACATGATATAAATTTATGTAAATAATTATTTTCAAGTCATCAAAGATTGATGTTATGTTATCTAACAAAATAAAATAAGTGATAATAAATAATGTGAATACTAACAAAAGTCCTGGTTTTGTAGTCCAGCAAGCTTGGATTTGAATTATGATTCCCTTATTGCTTATGTGCAAGTAACTCCATGTGACTCAAATACTTAAGTGGAAAATAAAAAAAAACTAGTTATTATATTTAACATTTCTATGTAAAGTACTTCATAGGCAACCAATATTGTTGACACCTAGAAATATCTTTCCAAATGTGTGTGTGTACCTTGTCAGTTGTGTCTGACCCTGCAACCCTATGAGCTGTAGCCTGCTAGGCTTCTCTGTGCATGGAATTTTCCAGGCAGGAATACTGGAGCGGGTTGCTATTTCCTACTCCGTGGGATCTTCCCAACCCAGGGATTGAACCTGCATCTCTTGTATCTCCTGCATTGGCAGGCAGATTCTTTACCACTGCACCTGGGGAGCCTCACCTCAATATTAAATACACCTCTTTTCTTTTTCATTATGAATAAAGAACTCTGTAGGTCTAGAATTTGGTTAACAATGAAGTCTGTGAATATCAGGGACTACTTTACTACTATTTTTTATGTTTAATCCTCATGATATCATAAGAGATGTTAACCAAATTTCTTTCTCAAAAGACAACATAGGCATTTGTATCTAATCCTGATTCATGTTGCTTTACACAAAGAGGAATGGTTTGTAGCTTGGAAGGCTTGGGTTTAGATATCATCTCTACAACTTTCAGTTATGCGACAATGGCCAAGTCATTTATTACTCCAGCTTTCAGACTCTGCATATGAAATTCTGTGGGCTAATATAAACTATATTTAAGCGAATACATTCAGTGCTAAATGGCATTTTGAATGAAAGTCCTATTTGCATTTGATCTGGCTTTTTCATCTTAAAAATAATCAAGATCAAATAAGTCAGCTAGTATGAACTGTATTGACTAGTTCTGGTCTAGATACAAATTAATTCTATAACATGCCTCCTGTTAAAATGAAGTGTTCTTATGAAACATATAACTTTATATAGTTACCTACAAATCAACAGTTTCTCTAAAATCTATTTTGCTATCAGTAATTTGAGCTAATGCAAAGACATATCTATGTATAAATAATTTATCACACTAAAAATGATGGAAATCTTGTATTATAGTGATTCTTATATTAGTAGTTATTTATATAGTAGCTTAGACTAGTGGTTATTCTTTTGTGCCTGAACAAGTAAATGATTTATACCCAGGACATATTTTAGTCCACAATAAACATAAAATTTAATTCCCTCAAGATTGATTATTGTAAAGTACCACGTCATACAAGATAACATGTATCTCATTACCTGAAATTATCTCATTATATAAATATGTATCTTACTATGAAAAACACAACATGCTGTTTTTGTTGTTTGCACATTTTCAAATGTTTCTGGTTACTAATAGGTCATCTACAAAATGCTATAAAGAAATAAATCTCATGATTCTATAAGACAAGCAGCGATGTGTTCGCAGAATCATGGATTTTGGTTCTAAATTAACAATGCCTGACGCTTTCCTTTAGAAATGCATATACATTAATCCCCAAATATACTAGTTGTAAGTGAAACAGAAGTAGAGGATTATTTTAGGTCTGGCAGATTATCAAAAGCCAGAACATCTTTTTGAGTGCACTCTATTTCCATATGATATATTTAAAATCTAAAACTCTAATATGGTTCTTTTTTTGTTTAATCCTCATGATATCATAAGAGATGTTAACCAAATTTCTTTCTCAAAAGACAACATAGGCATTTGTATCTAATCCTGATTCATGTTGCTTTACACAAAGAGGAATGGTTTGTAGCTTGGAAGGCTTGGGTTTAGATATCATCTCTACAACTTTCAGTTATGCGACAATGGCCAAGTCATTTATTACTCCAGCTTTCAGACTCTGCATATGAAATTCTGTGGGCTAATATAAACTATATTTAAGCGAATACATTCAGTGCTAAATGGCATTTTGAATGAAAGTCCTATTTGCATTTGATCTGGCTTTTTCATCTTAAAAATAATCAAGATCAAATAAGTCAGCTAGTATGAACTGTATTGACTAGTTCTGGTCTAGATACAAATTAATTCTATAACATGCCTCCTGTTAAAATGAAGTGTTCTTATGAAACATATAACTTTATATAGTTACCTACAAATCAACAGTTTCTCTAAAATCTATTTTGCTATCAGTAATTTGAGCTAATGCAAAGACATATCTATGTATAAATAATTTATCACACTAAAAATGATGGAAATCTTGTATTATAGTGATTCTTATATTAGTAGTTATTTATATAGTAGCTTAGACTAGTGGTTATTCTTTTGTGCCTGAACAAGTAAATGATTTATACCCAGGACATATTTTAGTCCACAATAAACATAAAATTTAATTCCCTCAAGATTGATTATTGTAAAGTACCACGTCATACAAGATAACATGTATCTCATTACCTGAAATTATCTCATTATATAAATATGTATCTTACTATGAAAAACACAACATGCTGTTTTTGTTGTTTGCACATTTTCAAATGTTTCTGGTTACTAATAGGTCATCTACAAAATGCTATAAAGAAATAAATCTCATGATTCTATAAGACAAGCAGCGATGTGTTCGCAGAATCATGGATTTTGGTTCTAAATTAACAATGCCTGACGCTTTCCTTTAGAAATGCATATACATTAATCCCCAAATATACTAGTTGTAAGTGAAACAGAAGTAGAGGATTATTTTTAGGTCTGGCAGATTATCAAAAGCCAGAACATCTTTTTTGAGTGCACTCTATTTCCATATGATATATTTGAATTCTCTTCCTGGATTGTTAATGAAAAGACATGAGGGAATATTATTCGTTAGCATTGCAACATTAAGACATAGTGCACCAAAACCTCCCTTTTTTGCTGCCCTTCAATGCATAGATATTTAGTTTCAATAAGCCTCTCCTATTTATCACAGTGAAGTTTGCTTTTTTATTTAAGCTACTCTAATTTATTTTTCATACAACCCAACTCAGTTCTGACAGTTTTATTTGTAAATCTGAAGTGGAAAACTGTCTTAAATTTTACAAAAATTGTAATTCAGTTGACAGCAGATTACGGCAAAAACCTCTGTCAAGCCAAACCTCTACAGGCTACTTCTAGACTTCATTACTCCACATATGTAACATTTATATCTTTTATGGAGAAAGAGTAGCATGGCACTGTCCAGACTCTGGTAGAGACATTACATAGTTTGCAAAATGCAAGATTCTGATGTGCATGAATTTGCAAGATGTTTTTAATGTTTTATGGGCTTCCTGGTGGCTCAGGAGGTAAAGAATCCACCTGCGATGCAGGAGACGCCAGTTTGATCCCTGAGTTGAGAAGATTCCCTGGAGAAGGAAATGGCCATCCATTCCAGTGTTCTTGCCTGGATAATTCCAAGGACGGAGGAGACTGTCTGGCTGTGGTCCATGGGGTCACAAAGAGTCAGGCATGGGATGAGTGACTAACACTTTCAGTTTCATGCTTAATTCAGTAGTTTGGGGACTTCCTGTACTAATAGTTCTTGACCTTTTATATTTATTGCTAACATAGTTTGATTTCATCATCTGTTTCCACTGTAATATAATTAGATATTTTTAAAAGTTCTTTTAGACAACACACAAAAAATATCTATGACCATATGTTCTTGACTTTCATGGAATAAATGATTTGGACTGCCTTTTTAAACTATGACTTATTCTTAAATTCAATTCAAGTGGTACACAAATATTAAAAAATCTACTAGAATTTCTGCAATGTTTGAAATGGTTTACATACACCGAAAAATATTTTCTAAGTGCCTAGTTATAAATTACATTTACTAAGGCTATCAGGAAACAATTCATGAATCTTATATGACATTGCTGAACTGTATACAACAAAGTGCTAAAAAACTATTGAGCAAAGAATATGTATTATATAATACCTTTTGATATCCCTAGTAAATATATAATAAAATGTAACTGATTTACCCTTCTGACATAGAAGGAGTTTTATGAGGTATCATGCACGTGGTATCTTGTGACACACTCTAAATTCATGAACTATTTCCAGCATTGCATCCAAATTGTAATTGGAAGAACATGACAATGTAACACATGGGATATAAAATTCTCCATAAAACATTACAATGCAATGAAGACAGTTTCAAGATGCTAACTGACTTTGCTTATAGTAATTAGTATAGTCAGATTTTATTTGAAAGCACAAGTTCTGTTAATAGCACATATATTCAAATTCTTTTCTTTTAAAAGCTCTACTTGTCTTTTTTTTTTTTTTTTTTTTTAAGGGGTGGGAGAGGGAGGGGGCAGGCGGGTCACTTCTATTGGTCTTTCATTTATTCATTTGCATCCGTCATTGTTCTTTGGCCCATGTGGGCCTCCCATTGCAGTGGCCTCTCTGGAAAAATTGCCAGTTTGATCCCTGAGTTGAGAAGATTCCCTGGAGAAGGAAATGGCCATCCATTCCATTTCTGGCAAGGACGGAGGAGACTGTCTGGCTGTGGTCCATGGGGTCACAAAGAGTCAGGCATGGGATGAGTGACTAACACTTTCAGTTTCATGCTTAATTCAGTAGTTTGGGGACTTCCTGTACTAATAGTTCTTGACCTTTTATATTTATTGCTAACATAGTTTGATTTCATCATCTGTTTCCACTGTAATATAATTAGATATTTTTAAAAGTTCTTTTAGACAACACACAAAAAATATCTATGACCATATGTTCTTGACTTTCATGGAATAAATGATTTGGACTGCCTTTTTAAACTATGACTTATTCTTAAATTCAATTCAAGTGGTACACAAATATTAAAAAATCTACTAGAATTTCTGCAATGTTTGAAATGGTTTACATACACCGAAAAATATTTTCTAAGTGCCTAGTTATAAATTACATTTACTAAGGCTATCAGGAAACAATTCATGAATCTTATATGACATTGCTGAACTGTATACAACAAAGTGCTAAAAAACTATTGAGCAAAGAATATGTATTATATAATACCTTTTGATATCCCTAGTAAATATATAATAAAATGTAACTGATTTACCCTTCTGACATAGAAGGAGTTTTATGAGGTATCATGCACGTGGTATCTTGTGACACACTCTAAATTCATGAACTATTTCCAGCATTGCATCCAAATTGTAATTGGAAGAACATGACAATGTAACACATGGGATATAAAATTCTCCATAAAACATTACAATGCAATGAAGACAGTTTCAAGATGCTAACTGACTTTGCTTATAGTAATTAGTATAGTCAGATTTTATTTGAAAGCACAAGTTCTGTTAATGCACATATATTCAAATTCTTTTCTTTTAAAAGCTCTACTTGTCTTTTTTTTTTTTAATTTTTTTTTTTTAAGGGGTGGGAGAGGGAGGGGGCAGGCGGGTCACTTCTATTGGTCTTTCATTTATTCATTTGCATCCGTCATTGTTCTTTGGCCCATGTGGGCCTCCCATTGCAGTGGCCTCTCTTGTCACAGAGCACCGGCTCTGGGCGCATGCACTCCAGAGCTCTGGCTCGGTAGTTGGACACATCAGTCCAGCCGCTCTGCGGCATGTGGGATCTTCCCAGGCCAGGGATTGAACTGGCGCCCCTTGCACTGCCAGGTGGTGTCCTTACCCACTGGACCACCGGGGAAGCCCTCTACTTTGTCTTTAACTGAGATTTTAAGTGTTCAGACAAGTCTTTATAAGTAAACCATTAAAAATTGACCTATAGAAGTTATGAACTGTAGATGAAGCATACAAATATCAAAAGTTAGTAAACATTTAGGGATATGATCAATCTTTTCTTGAATACAGGACTTACAGAATTTTTAAAAAGAAGTTAAGGCAAGCCTATTTATCTATATGCAATTTAAAGTTAAAGCAAATACATGGATATATATTACTGGCATTATTTGGATAATCCAAAAGCAAAATATAACTTGCCACTGAGTTTTTGGATTCCACTAAACCATTATTTTCTGAATATGAGTATACATGTAATGAATGGGTAAACACATAAAAAGGTTGCCGCACAAATAGAATTTTATGTTATTTATTTTATAAATAAAATTTTGGATAATAAGTAAAGAATAGAGTTGACACTGACAAATGGAAAGTGCTAAAGCAAAGGATAGCTACAGTGTTGTGCTCCCTAAAATAAAGCTGGGTAACTACTACTAACATCTTGCATCCTTAACACTCCTTCTTTATCCCTATTTCTCTAGGAATGGTTGGCTGATGCATTACTACCCACTGGGGCAATGCCAGTAATGTTGCTGTGGAAATTGCTGTTGCAATGGCATCAAAAGACATCTTCGGGCTCTCAGGCCGAGTATAAAAGTGAGACACCAGTTCAATCTGGACCCCTGAAGAGTCACTCTCTAAGGTCTTATCAGCTGTAATCTCTCTGAAAGCTCCTGGTCATCAGGTCTAGCCTAGAGCAAATAGAAAATCCCAATAGGTAGTCTGTTCAAGAGAATAGAAAAATCAGTGGAATTAGATGCTTTTATGGCAATTCAATCAATGAATGAGGCAATTTTTCTATTTTTATCTATTTCTTAAACATTTTATTTGACTAGTGTATAGGCATAGCTTCTGAAAATCATTGGAAAATTCAAGCCTTATATGCTGTGCACTTAATTTTCTATACCATACTTGTAAATTACTGTTGAACAGCACAGGCCTTTTGAATACCAGGAAAAAATAAATTTCAACAAATTAAATCAATTTTGTAACACAGAGCTAGTGCAAATAAATATAAATTCATGTTTCTAAATTTCCTATACTAAAAAACCAGTCACTTGGTTAATAATATGTATATGATATATTGCCTGTTGTTTTGATACATGCTTATACTTGCCTAGCAATGTTAGGTTCTGTAATATTCATATAATATTAATCTAAAAATACTATAAAGATCTGAAGTTTTTGATTTTCCAAAAATTATATTTTTGAAAAAGAATGAGAAAATGTATACGGTCATTGTTTTCTGTACATCAGATTGGCAAAATAATATCTTAAATGTGACATAAGAGTCAAAGCATCAGAAAATATATGGACAATTTGGATATCATTAATCTTTTAAAACATGCTTGGTATGGAGGAGAGAGAAAAAAATTACAAATGTAAAACTTTTCATAGGGCTATGAAAGGACTATAAAAAGAATGCCTACAAATCAATAAGTAAAAAATAGACAATCCAACCATTTACAAATTAGGCAGAGCCTTGAACAATCACTTCAGAATAGAGGATATCCAAATAGTCAATAATCACCTGAAATGTTGCTCAATTATTTAGCAACATGGGGAAATGTAATATAAAATGTAATTTTATGGGGAGTGGAGAAATGGGAATATAAAACCAACTGAGCCACTAGGGAAGCATTAAATTATATACTTAATAATCATGCATATTACTCCTGTTGGTTATTCTCCAATAAAAACTTAATTTAAAAGTGGAAAACAACCACACTCAGGTATCAGCAATAGATCAGGCCCCACCAGAACTAATACAAGGAGACAATAAATTCTGAAACTGCCATACAAAGATTATGAAATATGCTTTTTCATGTAAGTAAAGAAAAATATGAGTGAATGGCAAAGTGACACATGCAGTGAGATCCAGTGAGCCCACATTAAAGTACGTACCTAGAGAAATACTGTATACTTGTATAAGGCGGCATAAATAAGAATGCAAATAGTAATGTAATACAACAATAAACAAAAATGTAGAATAATAATGGACAAGACTTCTGCGGGGACTCAGTGGTAAAGAATCCACCTTCAGTGGAGGAGATCTGGGCTTGATCCCTGCTGTGGGAAGATTGCCTGGAGCAGGGAATGGAAGCCCACTCCAGTATTCTTGCCTGGAAAAGCCCATGGACAAAGGAGCTGGGCAGGCTATAGTTCCAGAGTGTGGACACAATTTTGGCGACTAAACAACGAGACAATAAATAAACCAACTTGGAATAAACTAAATGCCTATAGATACGTACATTTGTTCCATTTATCCAGTGTATATTACTAATAATATGAGTAAAATACAAATGTAGATATTAATGAGGATAAATCTGATTAACATAATAATGCAATAAGCAGTTCCTGATGAGTATATATCATACAGTTAAATTTATAATAAGTGAAAAAGTACAATACTTATGATTCATACACATACAAAAAAACTGTCAAACAAACAAATTAAAACACAAAATTCTGGATTATAAGAATCCCAGAGGGGTACAATGTGCACTTCAATATTTTTATCATAAAATTCCTTCCATTACACTTTGTTGTGAATGCTCAGATCTTCGTTTTATCATTATTATTCATGTTTTTCACATTGTTCAAAAATATTTCTCAAAGTTTATTAAAATTTATTTAGGCTTATATTTAAATCAGGGGAATAATAATCTGACAGTTTAGAATAATATTTACTTGAGAGGAGGAACTGAGAGAAGAAGGTAATATGATTGAAAAAAATAGCACATTGGAGGCTTAAATGGTATAACAACCCAGTTTTTAACTAAATGGACACACAAAGGTGCTTTAAGATTATCATCCTGCAGGGGGGCTGTGCGACGGCCTGGAGGGGTGGGATTGGGGGGACTGGAAGGAAGCTGGAGGAGGGAGGGGTTCAGGGATATACATATGACTAATCTGGGATTATACATATCTGTAAACAACAAAACTCTGTAAAAGTAAAGTAAAAATAATTATATAAAAAAGATTATCATCGTGTGTTTCATATATCTTTGTACATTCATTTATATAACACTGATACATGATATATTGTACTTTACATATATGATATACATATATTCAGAAATATATATATATATATATATATATATATATATATATATACACTCATGCTCAGTTGCTTCAGTCATGTCGAATTCTTTGTGACCCGATGGATCAGAGCCCACCAGGCTCTTCTGCTCATGGGATTTTCAAGGCAAGTATACTGGAATGGGTTGCTATGCTCTTCTCCAGGGGATCTTCCAGACCCAAAGATTGAGCCCAGGTCTCCTGTATCTCCAGGATTGCAGGTGGATTCTTTACCTCTGAGCCACCAGGGATGACCATGCACATGCTGACTCTAAATAAAAACTATAAAGTGCTATGTGTGCAATGTTCCTAACTTCTTAAATTACCCATTGTCTCCCAATGTATCTCAATTCCTTCTTCACTTGTGCCCGTTCTTCTCTTTAAATATCCACTTATCCTCTTTTTGATATTTGTTTCACAATTTTGGCTCAACTTTTGAACTTGGATATACTTTTCACCAAGCTGTCATTTAAGCTATTCATCCTACCGATTAACTCTCCACACATTTTTAAATAAGGAAAATGTAAATGTGCAACATTTTGAGATAGAATCTTGAAGAAAACTACCTGGACAAAACCATGGTAAGAAATGCCTGGCCTGCTGAATAATTCAAGGCTGGTAGAGTGACTTAGCTGCAGACATTAGGTAGAGGAGAGCATGCATGCAGAAGGAGAAGACAGGGGCAAACTTTCAGGACCTTCCTGGCCACTTTAATATTACTTTCCTTCAATTCAAAGAGACATGATATCATTTTGAAGGGAATTATATCAGAATTGAAGGCAGCACTATTGTATTTTGATAAAATTATATTTGCTGTAGTATGGTTATGAAAGAATAAAGCTAAAGGAGATGAAAGAACTTAAGTTAGGAGTAGAATCTTGTTCCAGTGTCTAAAGCTGAAAGCTAATTAGAAAAAGAGTGCAATGAAGATTTGGAGTTAAAGAGCAAATTAAGTGACAGAAGTTAAAATCTACAGGGCTGGTGCCCAACAAAAAATGGTGGGAGTGAGACATTAACGCTTAGTCTTAGATAATTGACTGATACAATAGGACAGGAGGTGAGGTCGTTCATTGAGAGGCAAAATAATGGAAGATAGCTGAGTTTGAAAAAGACTGTGAGGGTTTAGCTTTGAAGACACTCAATTTGAGGAACCTTTGATTTAGCAACATGGGAGTTTATACAAGAGGCTGGATTCTTCAGTAAGAAAATTAGATATTAACTGAAAAATGCTCATTTTAATCAGAATGGTGATTTTATCTGAGTTTAACAAGTTATTTCAGATAAATGTGGGCACAAAACCCAGATAATATTGTTGAGAGGAGCAAAAGAAAAATAGTGAGAAAATGGAAACAAAACATAAGCAAAGTTTTAGTAGGGATAGCTTACTGAAGTTATTGTCTAGATGTAGATTAAATTACTATAACAAAGAGATGGAGTTTCAACACCTAGAACAGAGATGAGTAATGGTTAGAGACTGTTTCTTTTTTTTTTTTTTTTTCTTTAAACTTCTTATTTTGTTTTTGGGTACAGTTGATTAACAATGTTGTTCTAGTTTCAGGTGAACAGCAAAGGGACTCAGTCAAACGTAGGGATTTATCCATTCTCCTCCAAACTCCCCTCCCATCCAGGCTGCAACATGACATGGAAGGAGTGTTTCCTGTGACTGAACTAGAAATCAAAATTCAAAATTCAGGGGATGTTTTAGCCACACAATGCATAGGGAAGAATTTACACTGTAAGAAGAGCAATGAGGAGAGAGTGCTTTATTACCTGGTGTGCCTCTGGTAACACACTGAGCGAAGGTTCCTGTTAAGAGTGGTGAGATGCTTGGGTCCTCTGAGAGACAGACATTCTTTAAATCAGAAGAATATTGTATTTTGATAAAATTATATTTGCTGTAGTATGGTTATGAAAGAATAAAGCTAAAGGAGATGAAAGAACTTAAGTTAGGAGTAGAATCTTGTTCCAGTGTCTAAAGCTGAAAGCTAATTAGAAAAAGAGTGCAATGAAGATTTGGAGTTAAAGAGCAAATTAAGTGACAGAAGTTAAAATCTACAGGGCTGGTGCCCAACAAAAAATGGTGGGAGTGAGACATTAACGCTTAGTCTTAGATAATTGACTGATACAATAGGACAGGAGGTGAGGTCGTTCATTGAGAGGCAAAATAATGGAAGATAGCTGAGTTTGAAAAAGACTGTGAGGGTTTAGCTTTGAAGACACTCAATTTGAGGAACCTTTGATTTAGCAACATGGGAGTTTATACAAGAGGCTGGATTCTTCAGTAAGAAAATTAGATATTAACTGAAAAATGCTCATTTTAATCAGAATGGTGATTTTATCTGAGTTTAACAAGTTATTTCAGATAAATGTGGGCACAAAACCCAGATAATATTGTTGAGAGGAGCAAAAGAAAAATAGTGAGAAAATGGAAACAAAACATAAGCAAAGTTTTAGTAGGGATAGCTTACTGAAGTTATTGTCTAGATGTAGATTAAATTACTATAACAAAGAGATGGAGTTTCAACACCTAGAACAGAGATGAGTAATGGTTAGAGACTGTTTCTTTTTTTTTTTTTTTTTCTTTAAACTTCTTATTTTGTTTTTGGGTACAGTTGATTAACAATGTTGTTCTAGTTTCAGGTGAACAGCAAAGGGACTCAGTCAAACGTAGGGATTTATCCATTCTCCTCCAAACTCCCCTCCCATCCAGGCTGCAACATGACATGGAAGGAGTGTTTCCTGTGACTGAACTAGAAATCAAAATTCAAAATTCAGGGGATGTTTTAGCCACACAATGCATAGGGAAGAATTTACACTGTAAGAAGAGCAATGAGGAGAGAGTGCTTTATTACCTGGTGTGCCTCTGGTAACACACTGAGCGAAGGTTCCTGTTAAGAGTGGTGAGATGCTTGGGTCCTCTGAGAGACAGACATTCTGCTGGCAAGTTGGGAAAGCAGTTGACAGCAGATAAAACAGACTTGGTAGGCAGATACATGTGCGTGCCTAGTCGGTCAGTCTTGTCCAGCTCTTTGCCACTCACGTCTCTTGAGCTTCCTGCATTAGTCAGTGGATTCTTTACCACTGTGCCACCTGGGAAGCCCTTGGAGATCTGTAAACCTCACTGTCATACCCATCTACAGTCTCCTTCTCTGTCACTATGGTTCCAGTACTCCTGGGCCCTCGGGGAGTTCGAGGATGAACAATGCCAAAGTCTGACTTATAAATGGAACCATTTTGCCTGTCTGGTGGGTAATGGCTTTCCCATGGTAGGTGCATTTCTCCCTTTGTCATTGTATCTAATATGCAACAGAGAAATCTCCACACTTCATTCACTCACAAGGTGCCTCACTCAGACCTCCTTGTCAACCATCTTTCAGTGTTTTTCTTTGCCATGTACAAGTTCAGTGGATCAGGCCATTTGCCACTTAGAAGCAATCTTCTAAGCACTTTTAAATATATTAACTATTTCAAGCCTCAATAAAACAGTATAATAGAGGTATTAGTACTATCTCTAAGAAGCTTTTCTGGTGGCTCAGATAGTAAAGAATCTGTCTGCAGGGGAGGAGGCCCAGATGCAATCCCTGGGTCAGGAAGATTCCCTAGAGAAGGGAATGGAATGGCACCCAAATCCAGTATTTTTTTTTTTTAATGGTGATGACTTTTTAAAATAATTATGTTTATTTTACTTTTTACTTTTACAGAGTTTCATTGACCCTCCCTCCTCCACTGCCCTCCCAGTGCCCCCACTCCTCCCCTCCAGGCCATCACACCGTGTCCCTACAAGATCTTGTACTCCCACAGCACAATGACAATAGCTCACAAAAGATAGTCTAGGTTTCCATGTTACTCCCTCTACCCTTTCCACCCACTGTTCATTTCCCATAATGTCCATAAGTTTGTTCTCTATGTCTGTTTTTCCATCTCTGCGTGTGTTATCATTACCAGCTTACTAGATTCCATATATGTGTGTTAGTATACTGTACAACTCCAGTATTCTTGCCTGGAGAAACCACAAACAGAGAAGCCTGGCTGGGTACAGTCCATGGGGTTGCAAAGAGTCAGACACAGCTGAATGACTAAGTACACAACACGCACACTCCACATTTAATGATAAGGAAAGTCTGTATTTGGCCAATGTCACATTGTGAGTAAGTGGCAGAGTCAATATTTGACTCCTGTGTCAACAGGCATTATGGATCCTTTGTCCCTGATGCTTGTAACCTTTCTTTTGGTTCACTCTACTCAATCAAGAAATCTGAAAATGTACATTGTACACTCTCCAGGTAACTTATTGGCCTATTGTGGAGCAATAATCCAGTAGTGTTTAGGGATTACAAAGAAGTGCAGAGAAAAGTCTTCTACCTCGAATTTGGACCTACTGTTTCTATTTGAGTTTAACTTTTCTATGATTAGCTTTCCCATGGTAGGTGCATTTCTCCCTTGTCATTGTATCTAATATGCAACAGAGAAATCTCCACACTTCATTCACTCACAAGGTGCCTCACTCAGACCTCCTTGTCAACCATCTTTCAGTGTTTTTCTTTGCCATGTACAAGTTCAGTGGATCAGGCCATTTGCCACTTAGAAGCAATCTTCTAAGCACTTTTAAATATATTAACTATTTCAAGCCTCAATAAAACAGTATAATAGAGGTATTAGTACTATCTCTAAGAAGCTTTTCTGGTGGCTCAGATAGTAAAGAATCTGTCTGCAGGGGAGGAGGCCCAGATGCAATCCCTGGGTCAGGAAGATTCCCTAGAGAAGGGAATGGAATGGCACCCAAATCCAGTATTTTTTTTTTTTAATGGTGATGACTTTTTAAAATAATTATGTTTATTTTACTTTTTACTTTTACAGAGTTTCATTGACCCCTCCCTCCTCCACTGCCCTCCCAGTGCCCCCACTCCTCCCCTCCAGGCCATCACACCGTGTCCCTACAAGATCTTGTACTCCCACAGCACAATGACAATAGCTCACAAAAGATAGTCTAGGTTTCCATGTTACTCCCTCTACCCTTTCCACCCACTGTTCATTTCCCATAATGTCCATAAGTTTGTTCTCTATGTCTGTTTTTCCATCTCTGCGTGTGTTATCATTACCAGCTTACTAGATTCCATATATGTGTGTTAGTATACTGTACAACTCCAGTATTCTTGCCTGGAGAAACCACAAACAGAGAAGCCTGGCTGGGTACAGTCCATGGGGTTGCAAAGAGTCAGACACAGCTGAATGACTAAGTACACAACACGCACACTCCACATTTAATGATAAGGAAAGTCTGTATTTGGCCAATGTCACATTGTGAGTAAGTGGCAGAGTCAATATTTGACTCCTGTGTCAACAGGCATTATGGATCCTTTGTCCCTGATGCTTGTAACCTTTCTTTTGGTTCACTCTACTCAATCAAGAAATCTGAAAATGTACATTGTACACTCTCCAGGTAACTTATTGGCCTATTGTGGAGCAATAATCCAGTAGTGTTTAGGGATTACAAAGAAGTGCAGAGAAAAGTCTTCTACCTCGAATTTGGACCTACTGTTTCTATTTGAGTTTAACTTTTCTATGATTAGCTAACAGTCTAGGTTTATGAAATATGACCCAGGCTATTAGACATATTTGATAAAGTCAGCCTATATAGCCTCAAAAATAGCAAGAATAAAAGCAATTTTTACTCCATCAAGACAAAATTGACAGTAGCAAATACAGTATTTTAATTGTCAAGGGTATCTACTTATAAATAAAATAGAGGGTTTTTTTTTCCCTAGAGTGTTTATTTCCATTTCTATACATTAAAAATTGTGACCTTAATATTTCTTAATCTTTGTGTAATATGGAGTGATTTAGAAGGGAGGCTACAACTCTCTTCCTGCTCAAAGAACATAGACATTCAGATTCTGTTCTATATACATAGAAATTATTCAGAATTTGTGTATTATAATATCACAAGCTAAGGAACTGAGAATATTTGAACAAGCTAACTGTTTCATTGATGTTAATGTTCTTATTTGCCTAATAAGCATATAAAACGTGAGTATGAAGTAAACCCAAGGAAAAATTTAAAAAGAGGTAGAAATATCTTTAAAAATATTATTAAATGGAGATATTATCCATTTACTATCTTCAGGAATTATGCTTCAGTCTGAGTGTTTTTGAACAAATTTTGTGGTAATAAGGATTTTTTCTGCATAAACTAAAACCTTAGAGTTAACATAAATCCTGATCCAGCTCAGGTTCTCTGTGGATTATACTTTCATCAAGTGACATTTTTAACAAACAGTGGCATGTCTAACACTAGTGAGGGCTGGAATTAAAAAAAGATACAGCCTTGGTCCTCAGTCTGCAAGGACAGATAATACAAAGTACAAAGTGATAGTCTCAGAATGGGATTTTGATGTGCCATCATGGGAAAAGTTCATTCAGTGAGAAAGATTGCAGCAAGTTTTGTGACCACTGAATGCTATAGTGTAATTAGGACTTTCCCTATGCAATTTCTTTTGGTTCACTCTACTCAATCAAGAAATCTGAAAATGTACATTGTACACTCTCCAGGTAACTTATTGGCCTATTGTGGAGCAATAATCCAGTAGTGTTTAGGGATTACAAAGAAGTGCAGAGAAAAGTCTTCTACCTCGAATTTGGACCTACTGTTTCTATTTGAGTTTAACTTTTCTATGATTAGCTAACAGTCTAGGTTTATGAAATATGACCCAGGCTATTAGACATATTTGATAAAGTCAGCCTATATAGCCTCAAAAATAGCAAGAATAAAAGCAATTTTTACTCCATCAAGACAAAATTGACAGTAGCAAATACAGTATTTTAATTGTCAAGGGTATCTACTTATAAATAAAATAGAGGGTTTTTTCCCTAGAGTGTTTATTTCCATTTCTATACATTAAAAATTGTGACCTTAATATTTCTTAATCTTTGTGTAATATGGAGTGATTTAGAAGGGAGGCTACAACTCTCTTCCTGCTCAAAGAACATAGACATTCAGATTCTGTTCTATATACATAGAAATTATTCAGAATTTGTGTATTATAATATCACAAGCTAAGGAACTGAGAATATTTGAACAAGCTAACTGTTTCATTGATGTTAATGTTCTTATTTGCCTAATAAGCATATAAAACGTGAGTATGAAGTAAACCCAAGGAAAAATTTAAAAAGAGGTAGAAATATCTTTAAAAATATTATTAAATGGAGATATTATCCATTTACTATCTTCAGGAATTATGCTTCAGTCTGAGTGTTTTTGAACAAATTTTGTGGTAATAAGGATTTTTTCTGCATAAACTAAAACCTTAGAGTTAACATAAATCCTGATCCAGCTCAGGTTCTCTGTGGATTATACTTTCATCAAGTGACATTTTTAACAAACAGTGGCATGTCTAACACTAGTGAGGGCTGGAATTAAAAAAAGATACAGCCTTGGTCCTCAGTCTGCAAGGACAGATAATACAAAGTACAAAGTGATAGTCTCAGAATGGGATTTTGATGTGCCATCAATACTTTAAAAAGGGGAAAAGTTCATTCAGTGAGAAAGATTGCAGCAAGTTTCATGGAGAACATAACATTTTATTTAACCTGTACATTGTAAAAGCTTCAGAATGCATGCTGAGGTCTTCAAGCTAAGAAAGTAGGCCAAAGAGTTACAGGTATGTGAAAGTGGGAAAAATACTTACAAAAGAGATGAAGTTGATTAAAGGAAAGTGTACATAAGAGAAATGCCTTCATTTTGTATTGTGTTTCTCACATCCACTTTGTTTTTAAAACATCACTCTCGTCCAAGTCCCCTGCTAATATTATACTACTCAGCAATAAACTCTAAGTCCACATATTAGATAAATACTAGCAACCTTCGACTCAATTATTTTCTTCTTTTTAAGTGCTTTGTTCACTTGGTTTCTGTGGTAACATTATTTTTTGCACCCACCCACCCCACTGGCATTTCTGTCTCAGTCCTCTAGCATAAATTGTTCTAATCCAGTACCTCCAAAGGGTCTTCCCTGGTGGCTCAGATGGTAAAGAATTTGCCTGCAATGAGGGAGATCTGGGTTTGATCCCTGGGTTGGGAAGATCCCCTAGAGATGGGAATGGCAACCCACTTCAGTATTCTTGCTTATCAGGTCCCATGGACAGAGGAGCCTGACAGGCTTCCACCCTTGGGGTCTCAAAGAGTGGGAATCGACTGAGCTACTAATACTTTCACTTTTCACTGAGCTCTAAATGTGGCCATGACTGGTGTTTGACTATGGGGCTTCTCTAAGTAAACATTTTTCTTACTAATTCATATCATCCAGTACCATGGTTTTAACTACTATCTGTACGTACATCCATAAATCCAAATATATCTTCAATCTGATCATCTTAGTTAAATCACACAGTTGAATGATCACTTAAACAATACATGGTTATCACTGGCACAGTCCTGTCTGACTTTTTGTGATCCAATGTACTATAGTCCCCCAGGCAAGAATACTGGAGTGGGTTGCCATGCCCTCCTTCAGGGGATCCTCCCAACCCAGGGATCAAACTAATGTCTCTTGTGTCTCCTGCATTGGCAGTTAGCTTCATTACCACTAGCACAATCTGGGAAGCCCCCAAATGCTACACAGAAGCTGCAAAATTAATATATCCAAAATCAAACCTGAATCCCAACTGGCTTCTTAGATTTTCCCATAACATTTAATAACAAATTTACTTATTTATTTTCTCAAGTGAGTTCTTGATCAGTTTCTTATTTTTTTTTTTCACATCAAAAATAAAACTGCTTAGCAAATTCTCTCAGATTTTCCTTAGAAACACAGCTGACCCTTGAACAACTGACTTGAACTGTGCAAGTATTTATATACAGAGTTTTAAAGTGAATATATTAGAATACTTTTTGAGATCTGAAACACTGACAAAACCTGCAAACTAAGTAGCCTATAAATATTGAAAAAAATAAGAAGTTAGGCATGTCATGACTGCATAGAATATATATAGATACTACTCTATTTTATCACTTGTTGCCATAAAATATATACAAATCTACTATAAAAAGTTAGAATTTATCAAAACAGGCACACACACACACACAGATGAAGCTAGAGTTGTCTACAGAGGGCTCAGGAAAGTAAACAAATAAGCAGATTTTAGAGGGGGAGATGGTGCATGGAGAAAGGAAACAGCACGGGGTGAGTTTGTGATATCAGTGGCTCTGTTTAGTCCACAGACATTCTGGATTCTGGTTTACAATTACCAGGAGAAGGAGTCAAGGCAACCAAGATTCCTAGACAGGTGTGGCAGAAAAGAAAGGAGAGAGCCAGAGAAAGCCAACTCTCAAATGTATGTGTAAACTCTACCCAGGTTTGAGTACAACATTTGAATCAAACTGATCTATGGGGCTTCTCTAAGTAAACATTTTTCTTACTAATTCATATCATCCAGTACCATGGTTTTAACTACTATCTGTACGTACATCCATAAATCCAAATATATCTTCAATCTGATCATCTTAGTTAAATCACACAGTTGAATGATCACTTAAACAATACATGGTTATCACTGGCACAGTCCTGTCTGACTTTTTGTGATCCAATGTACTATAGTCCCCCAGGCAAGAATACTGGAGTGGGTTGCCATGCCCTCCTTCAGGGGATCCTCCCAACCCAGGGATCAAACTAATGTCTCTTGTGTCTCCTGCATTGGCAGTTAGCTTCATTACCACTAGCACAATCTGGGAAGCCCCCAAATGCTACACAGAAGCTGCAAAATTAATATATCCAAAATCAAACCTGAATCCCAACTGGCTTCTTAGATTTTCCCATAACATTTAATAACAAATTTACTTATTTATTTTCTCAAGTGAGTTCTTGATCAGTTTCTTATTTTTTTTTTTCACATCAAAAATAAAACTGCTTAGCAAATTCTCTCAGATTTTCCTTAGAAACACAGCTGACCCTTGAACAACTGACTTGAACTGTGCAAGTATTTATATACAGAGTTTTAAAGTGAATATATTAGAATACTTTTTGAGATCTGAAACACTGACAAAACCTGCAAACTAAGTAGCCTATAAATATTGAAAAAAATAAGAAGTTAGGCATGTCATGACTGCATAGAATATATATAGATACTACTCTATTTTATCACTTGTTGCCATAAAATATATACAAATCTACTATAAAAAGTTAGAATTTATCAAAACAGGCACCCACACACATACAGATGAAGCTAGAGTTGTCTACAGAGGGCTCAGGAAAGTAAACAAATAAGCAGATTTTAGAGGGGGAGATGGTGCATGGAGAAAGGAAACAGCACGGGGTGAGTTTGTGATATCAGTGGCTCTGTTTAGTCCACAGACATTCTGGATTCTGGTTTACAATTACCAGGAGAAGGAGTCAAGGCAACCAAGATTCCTAGACAGGTGTGGCAGAAAAGAAAGGAGAGAGCCAGAGAAAGCCAACTCTCAAATGTATGTGTAAACTCTACCCAGGTTTGAGGACAACATTTGAATCATGCAATTGGTGGGTGACCTGAGATTACATTGAATTGAAATTTGAGCTACTGTACACAGTAGGCAAGAGAGACTTTGAAACTTTAGTCTAATAAAGTCAATTGCCCGGTAAAATAAATATTTCAATAGTTTGCAAAGGAATATAGCAGAATCAGCAATCTATATGGTAACATATTTACAATGTAGATCAAAATTATTCAGCATACAAAGAAGTATGAACGCGTTCTTAAAGGAAAAGATGACCAACTTGCAGGAAGCTATCTTAACCAAGACCAATAAGGTAAAGGAATTTACTCTTGACACAAATAATTTCAGAGAAATAGAAAATGTTGCAAAGAACTAAACTGTAAAATCAATAGCTTAATTAAAAAAAAAAAATCCCTGAGTGGATTAGGTAGCAAAAATGAGTTGAAAGAGAAAAGGAACAGTGGACTTGAAAACAGATCAATTAAACTATCCCAAAACAGAAAAAACAGACAAATACTAAAAAGAATTCTGTGGATCTGAAGGACAGTATAGAAGGTTTCATATGTAGGTAACTGAAATTCCAGAAGGAAAAATGAAGGAAAATGAGGCAGAACAATATTTGAAAAGTTCTTGGTTTAAAATTATCTTCAGATACTAGAGGTCATAAATGCATAAATTCAAGAATCTCAGCAAACGCAAGGTTAAATGGAAGAAAACCGCACTTGTTTTCAAAACTGATCAAAAAGAGGAATTAAAGGTTTTAAACATGTCATGACTGCATAGAATATATATAGATACTACTCTATTTTATCACTTGTTGCCATAAAATATATACAAATCTACTATAAAAAGTTAGAATTTATCAAAACAGGCACCCACACACATACAGATGAAGCTAGAGTTGTCTACAGAGGGCTCAGGAAAGTAAACAAATAAGCAGATTTTAGAGGGGGAGATGGTGCATGGAGAAAGGAAACAGCACGGGGTGAGTTTGTGATATCAGTGGCTCTGTTTAGTCCACAGACATTCTGGATTCTGGTTTACAATTACCAGGAGAAGGAGTCAAGGCAACCAAGATTCCTAGACAGGTGTGGCAGAAAAGAAAGGAGAGAGCCAGAGAAAGCCAACTCTCAAATGTATGTGTAAACTCTACCCAGGTTTGAGGACAACATTTGAATCATGCAATTGGTGGGTGACCTGAGATTACATTGAATTGAAATTTGAGCTACTGTACACAGTAGGCAAGAGAGACTTTGAAACTTTAGTCTAATAAAGTCAATTGCCCGGTAAAATAAATATTTCAATAGTTTGCAAAGGAATATAGCAGAATCAGCAATCTATATGGTAACATATT
This sequence comes from Tragulus kanchil, assembly GCA_022376925.1. Taxonomy (NCBI): domain Eukaryota; kingdom Metazoa; phylum Chordata; class Mammalia; order Artiodactyla; family Tragulidae; genus Tragulus; species Tragulus kanchil. Next base: position 19,153,251 of record JAIOJX010000025.1, read on the forward strand.
TACAATGTAGATCAAAATTATTCAGCATACAAAGAAGTATGAACGCGTTCTTAAAGGAAAAGATGACCAACTTGCAGGAAGCTATCTTAACCAAGACCAATAAGGTAAAGGAATTTACTCTTGACACAAATAATTTCAGAGAAATAGAAAATGTTGCAAAGAACTAAACTGTAAAATCAATAGCTTAATTAAAAAAAAAAAATCCCTGAGTGGATTAGGTAGCAAAAATGAGTTGAAAGAGAAAAGGAACAGTGGACTTGAAAACAGATCAATTAAACTATCCCAAAACAGAAAAAACAGACAAATACTAAAAAGAATTCTGTGGATCTGAAGGACAGTATAGAAGGTTTCATATGTAGGTAACTGAAATTCCAGAAGGAAAAATGAAGGAAAATGAGGCAGAACAATATTTGAAAAGTTCTTGGTTTAAAATTATCTTCAGATACTAGAGGTCATAAATGCATAAATTCAAGAATCTCAGCAAACGCAAATGGGTTACACTGGAAGAAAACCGCACTTGTTCACAATTTAGTCAAACTACTAAGAATCAAAAATCAAGAGGAAATCTTACAAGCATTTTTGACTCCCTAACAGCATGTACCATAGAGTCATCACAATGTAATGGTTAATCACCCGGTTGCTTGCTGAAATCAAACTACACATGTTCAAATATTGTCTCTACCATTTGAGGATGATAGCTCATGGCCAAAAATACATTTGAGACTTTTCAGGCCAGACTATAGATAACTACAATGTATTTACCTGGCAGGCCTCATGGAGGAAGCTGCCTCCCTACACTAGCCTTGATGTGCAGCATTACAGTTAGTGGAAGGGCTGTAGTCAAGGACTGAGGCCTCTCTGGCCACCATGCTTTTATGCAGTTTGCATTTCTGGCTCAGGCACCTATATTCCTAGATTTATTTGTCTAAGGTTTCAACCAAGATCTTCTTTAGGCACCTCAGCTCAAACCTCTTTATGGGTCAGCAGGTTGGGTGGTATACTGAAGACGTGATTTTCCCAGTCTCAGTACCTAAAGGCGTCCTATTCCTATCCATCTCCCTTCTTCTTTCCCCATACTGCTGGGTCCATATAACTTCAGAAGTCTTTTTCCCGTGGCTCCTTTGGAGATGAGAGGTGGCATTTTCTCTTGACTTTGTCTTTTTTTAATTGAAGTATAGTTGTTCTACAAAGTTGTATTAGTTTCTCTCTCTCTCTCACTCTGTGTGTGTGTGTGTGTGTGTATATATGTACATTTTATATATGTAATTTTCAGATTTTTTTCCATTACAGGTTATTACAGGATATTGAATATAGTTCCCTGTGCTAGTAGGTCCTTGTTGTTTAGATATTTTATGCATAGTCTTCACCAGTGCATTGTTTAAAGTGGGAAAAGAATTCTGTGGATAGGACAGTATAGAAGGTTTCATATGTAGGTAACTGAAATTCCAGAAGGAAAAATGAAGGAAAATGAGGCAGAACAATATTTGAAAAGTTCTTGGTTTAAAATTATCTTCAGATACTAGAGGTCATAAATGCATAAATTCAAGAATCTCAGCAAACGCAAATGGGTTACACTGGAAGAAAACCGCACTTGTTCACAATTTAGTCAAACTACTAAGAATCAAAAATCAAGAGGAAATCTTACAAGCATTTTTGACTCCCTAACAGCATGTACCATAGAGTCATCACAATGTAATGGTTAATCACCCGGTTGCTTGCTGAAATCAAACTACACATGTTCAAATATTGTCTCTACCATTTGAGGATGATAGCTCATGGCCAAAAATACATTTGAGACTTTTCAGGCCAGACTATAGATAACTACAATGTATTTACCTGGCAGGCCTCATGGAGGAAGCTGCCTCCCTACACTAGCCTTGATGTGCAGCATTACAGTTAGTGGAAGGGCTGTAGTCAAGGACTGAGGCCTCTCTGGCCACCATGCTTTTATGCAGTTTGCATTTCTGGCTCAGGCACCTATATTCCTAGATTTATTTGTCTAAGGTTTCAACCAAGATCTTCTTTAGGCACCTCAGCTCAAACCTCTTTATGGGTCAGCAGGTTGGGTGGTATACTGAAGACGTGATTTTCCCAGTCTCAGTACCTAAAGGCGTCCTATTCCTATCCATCTCCCTTCTTCTTTCCCCATACTGCTGGGTCCATATAACTTCAGAAGTCTTTTTCCCGTGGCTCCTTTGGAGATGAGAGGTGGCATTTTCTCTTGACTTTGTCTTTTTTTAATTGAAGTATAGTTGTTCTACAAAGTTGTATTAGTTTCTCTCTCTCTCTCACTCTGTGTGTGTGTGTGTGTGTGTATATATGTACATTTTATATATGTAATTTTCAGATTTTTTTTCCATTACAGGTTATTACAGGATATTGAATATAGTTCCCTGTGCTAGTAGGTCCTTGTTGTTTAGATATTTTATGCATAGTCTTCACCAGTGCATTGTTTAAAGTGGGAAAATGGAATTGGGGAAGTTGATGCTTTCCCTGGTTGAGTCTCTGGCTTATACCATGTGCTTGTGTGCTAAGCTGCTTGAGTCGTGTCTGGCTCTTTGAGACCTTATGGACTACAGCCCACCAGACTCCCCTGTCCGTGGGATTCTCCAGGAAAGAATATGGGAGTGTGTTGCCATGCCCTCCTCCAGGTGTTCTTCCTGTCCCAGAGATTGAACCTGTGGCTCCTGCAATGCAGGCAGACTGCTGAGTCACTGGGGAAGCCCTGCTTACACTGTAACAGCAAGTAACTGAAGTCTTGATTCTTCCATTTTGACTTGTTGCTTTAATTCACTACTCCAACATTTGGCAGCTTAACTCTCTGGCTCAAATAAGCTCTTAACAAATTGGTGCAACAAGCAAAGAAGTTTAGTAATCATGAGGACACTGTGAAGAGCAAAAGGCCTGAAATTCTTGCAGGTCACCTCTCTGTGTCTGGGCTACATTATACATGGGTGCTAGTGGATTATTTGCAAGAATTGGATGGTTCCATAAGGACTTCACCAACAGGTCTTTGAAGCTGCTAGATTTGCCCATGGGGCATGTCACCTGATGTGGCAAGTGGTCATAGGGAGTGCTAAGGGAAGCAGGGCAGCATTCTTGGGGGATGTAGACACATTGTTGAGGTTAAGTTTCTTTTTCTATTCATGTTTCCATGTTTGATCCTTCCTTTGACTCTGACTCCTAGCAAGTTCACTTAGAGGGCTATATTAGAGATCTAAAAGAAGAGTTTGAGAAAAGCTAGAGAAGCATTTCCCTAACCACTGCTTATGGCTTTCAAACAATAGGACCAAAGACAGTTGAGGGATTCCTGGGAGCTAAGGAACTCAAAGCAGATCCCTAGTGCTGACAAAAATTCAGCAGTGCAGCAAGTTGTTGAAATTTAAAGGGGAAAAACAAATAAAAAGACTATAGAACTGTAAAGGGTTGATTTGTCAAGTACAAAAGACACTTTAGACATCTAGTTAGATCTAGTTAGATCTTCTCTGGAGGTATCCTGCCCAAGTTAAGAAACGAGACTGGCCAAGTGTGTGGTAATTACTACAAACTCCCTCCTCAGAGCTTCCAAGAGGTGACCTGAGGTGCAGCGGCATGGGTGCTAGTGGATTATTTGCAAGAGTTGCAAATAATCTGCCCTGCACAGCCCCCTGGGGACAGACCAGCAGCTCAAAACCTTTTCAAACCTTTTTCTTCAACTTGTTGACCCAATTTATGACTGGGGAAAACTGTTTTTTCCTTCCTTAATTTCCTCTAAACACTCTTCCTTTCTTCTACCTCTTTACCTATCCCAATCAAGTGTTTTTTGTCTTCTCCTTAATATTTATTAAATTCAGAACTTAAATCATTAGCCATGACAAATTTTAGCTGAACTTCTCTCTAAAACAAGGAAAGTTTAATTTGAAAACATCCCTAGGAGGTGAAGAAAAAATATGAGAATGTTATTCTTTCAATATTAAAAATACATAAAAGATGAGTTTTCCTGTTTTAAATAGTTGAATTCTTTATTATGCCATGTAAACATGGTTTCATTCACATTAATTTCTTTCATTGCATATAATATGAAGCAATTATGTTGGATAAAACATTTTTTTCATGACAACATGAATCACATTATGTTTCATAGAATGCAAGGGATATAATCTGTCTGTATCCATTTCTGCTGGCAACTTATTTTCAGGCAGGTAAGCCCTGGAAATAGAAAATACAAACACAAAAACCAGTCCTCTTTTTACATAATATAGAATCTACAAACAACAGAGGCTAGAATAATTTCCACAAAATTATTCAGGAGTTTTGATTGATTTGCTATGTAAAACAGAAAGGAAATATTTATTTTTTATAAATAACAACATTTCAGAGCCTTCCCAGGTGATGCTAGTTGTAAGGAAGCTGACTGCCAATGCAGGAGACACAAGGTAAGTGGGTTCTATCCACCAGTCAGATCCCCTGGAGGAGGGCATGACAACTGACTCCAGCATTTCCTGCCTGGAGAATCCCTATGGACAGAGGAGCCTGGGTAGCTACAGTCCATGTGATCTCAGAGTCAGACATAACTGAAGCAACTTAGCACTCATGCGAGAATGTTTCAATAAACCTCAGGCCTATATATTGCCTATGCTATATGATTAAAGAGTTTTAAAAGTTTGGGAATATTTCATATCATGATTTGAGTATAATATTCCATGAACATACTTCTATAAAATATCATGAAAAAATGAATGTTTCTGATAATCTTTGAAAATAAGTGTTTGTTTGGACTGCATAACATTAAATTTCTCAAATCTGAGTCAATGATCTATTAAGGCCTAGATAGTAACTTTCTGAATATGTACCTATTATTGAATGGCTAAGTGGTATAAAAACTATTTATTAAAACTATAAGCCCATGGAAGAATGTATTAAATCTTTATTTAGAGAATTACTCCTCTCTTATTTTGTCTTTATCTCTATACACACACACATATCTTTATTAAAATACATACTTCTTTATATTCACCTGTGGAGTTTTTGGTTAGCCATAACTCACATGCTAAATGTATAAGGTTTGCATGAAAGAAATCTGACTTGTACAGTTTCGTTTTTAGGGGGAGTATATATGTTTATATACTAATTGCTTCACTGAATTCTTTTATCTCAGGAAAAAAGTTATCATAAGGTAGAGAGTAATTCTTTGCACATGATTTCTAAGGAATAAAAGAAAAGGTTTTTAGTTTCCCTGAAACTTTTCATGGAAAATTTATTTAAGTGACTTAAGAAATTATTTAAAACATTTATAAAATAATTATATAACCCTTAGTTTTAAACTACTTGTATTTCTTGCTGTTTTAATTTCAGTATATTAAAAACATTCTTACCAGTAACAGAGTTCTATTGCTATCATCTCAATCATGGTGAGTGAAAATATTTATTTAAATCTGTATTCAGAAAAAAATAAGAAATACGATATTTTTAAAACAAGAACAGATTTCATGAAATTGCAAGAAAAAGAGTGAGCAAGGTACAGATGAAAAGCAGTGCTTAGGGTGCTGTGCTTCAAGTAGACAGAGCAGCCATCTCAATGGCGGCTCTCCATGAATTTTAAAGGAAGTGAACAAGAAAACCAGTGAACCTTTAACTGACATTTTTTAAAGTTCACTAGACTTGGGAGAGATTCTAGAGGATTTGAAAGCAGCAAACATGACTATGTTATTTCAAAGGGGTCAAGACAGAAGCAAAAAAAATATGGGAGCAGTAAGTTGAGAAAAGTCTTACGAACTCAAGCTGCATGCTGAGAGAATATGAGAAAAATATTTTTTAATTTAAAATAGTCAGTACAAATATACTCACTAGATATAGTGCTATACTCACTGAATATTATGCAATATAAATATCACACTCAAGAAAACATACATGTGAGGTCAAAGTTGATATTGTAATAATCCTTGAATAGTTGCCAACTTGGAAGAAAAGGAAAATAAAATGGTATGCTACTTGAAATGTTTTGAGAAGGTAATGAAGAGAAGATAAAGGACTACCTTAAATTTAGGAAACACTGATTTAGTATAGTGTCGAACCTAGGGATATCGAAGTTGCTAAGGGTAAGAACCCACTGAAGTGGTTTACATAAAGGAGGATATACGATAATGCATCAGAATACAAAATGGGATCTAATTTTAGCAAAGTCTTCACACAGCAGGGCTATATGGCTCTCTAGGTCTTTTTTTCTCTGTTGAATCCCCCCATTTCTTCTCCTTTCTCTGATCCCCATGCCCATACCCTCTATCAGCTTTTGTTCTTTAAAGGCTATTAGTTCTATTCTTTCACAATGGCAAAGTGGTTTTGGTTATTACTAGACTGGTTCTGTCCTTGACTCAACATGGACTTCTTAAATTCAGTGGCTATCAGTGCAGACGTAAACATGTGCTTCTTAATTCAAATTTTAGAGAAATCAGTTGGTTTACGTTGGATAAAATATTTATTCTTGAAATAATTTTTTAAAACATTGGTCATCTGGTCTCCTAGTTCCATGCTTTAATCCTAGGTTATAGCAGAACACTTCCAATAAAGGCGTGGTATGGGTTTGTAAGAGTCAGACTCAATTTAATGACTCAACACAGCACAGTACAGCACATAGGTAATTTAAAATCGTCTGTGTTCAGTAGAGTAGGACTGGTTTGAACACTGGAGATTTTTTTCAACCTATGATCAAAATTATGACAAGAATATAAGCCGCATACATTGTGTTTTAGTGAGAGAATAAATGTATTTCCATGCACTGCACTATAGGTAACAAAATAGTGCTACAGATATTACTAGTTCTTAATCTGGTTTTGACTTTTATCCAATCAGTAATGAGCTATTATTGTTATTTAGTCTGTAAGTGGTGCCTGACTCTTGCGATCCCTTGGACTGTAGCCTGCCAGGCTCCTCTGTTCATGAGATTTCCCAGTGAGTGAGTTCCCATTTCCTTCTCCAGGAAATTTTCCAACCCAGGGATTGAACCTGCGTCTTTTATATTGCAGAAGGATGCTTTTACTGCTGAGCCACCAGGGAAGCCCAAACAATTTACAGCCAGTGACAAATCTATAAGTGGTGGTGACTAGTAAAATAATTAGATTTGTACTTTAGAAATATTTCTCTGTCATTAATGTTACCATTTTGCCAGAATTAATACAATAGATGTTTCGGATAGGGGAAACCAATAATGTATAATAGCTAAACCAATAATGTATAATAGCTATAAACTTCAAAACATTCTAGTTGAACTATTACTAGGGCTTTCAGCAAGAAATGACTAATTAGGCTGGAAAGGAACTATTGGGCATACAAAGACATGCAAGATCTATGGAATTAATAGGACTCAGCAAATTAGATGTAGAGAAAGAGAAGCAAAGATTACACTCAAATTTCTGACTTCTGGGTGAAAGTGCAAATCATGACAGATATAAAAACTGAAGACATGAAATGCTCAGTCCATGGCTAGCCTGAAAAAGTTGTGGGATGCTGTCCATTAATTTTTTTTCAAACAATAGAAACTGCCATTTTTAAACAGAAAATGAAATTGCTGGAATTTTCTGACTGGGTTACAAAATCAATGACATCTATAAAATAGGCTCAAACAAAATTTTCAGGCATGAAAGTTGACACACCTCTAGACCATCATGACATGTCAGTGCTAACAGTTGCACGTTGAAACGTAAGAGTCAGACTCAATTTAATGACTCAACACAGCACAGTACAGCACATAGGTAATTTAAAATCGTCTGTGTTCAGTAGAGTAGGACTGGTTTGAACACTGGAGATTTTTACAACCTATGATCAAAATTATGACAAGAATATAAGCCGCATACATTGTGTTTTAGTGAGAGAATAAATGTATTTCCATGCACTGCACTATAGGTAACAAAATAGTGCTACAGATATTACTAGTTCTTAATCTGGTTTTGACTTTTATCCAATCAGTAATGAGCTATTATTGTTATTTAGTCTGTAAGTGGTGCCTGACTCTTGCGATCCCTTGGACTGTAGCCTGCCAGGCTCCTCTGTTCATGAGATTTCCCAGTGAGTGAGTTCCCATTTCCTTCTCCAGGAAATTTTCCAACCCAGGGATTGAACCTGCGTCTTTTATATTGCAGAAGGATGCTTTTACTGCTGAGCCACCAGGGAAGCCCAAACAATTTACAGCCAGTGACAAATCTATAAGTGGTGGTGACTAGTAAAATAATTAGATTTGTACTTTAGAAATATTTCTCTGTCATTAATGTTACCATTTTGCCAGAATTAATACAATAGATGTTTCGGATAGGGGAAACCAATAATGTATAATAGCTAAACCAATAATGTATAATAGCTATAAACTTCAAAACATTCTAGTTGAACTATTACTAGGGCTTTCAGCAAGAAATGACTAATTAGGCTGGAAAGGAACTATTGGGCATACAAAGACATGCAAGATCTATGGAATTAATAGGACTCAGCAAATTAGATGTAGAGAAAGAGAAGCAAAGATTACACTCAAATTTCTGACTTCTGGGTGAAAGTGCAAATCATGACAGATATAAAAACTGAAGACATGAAATGCTCAGTCCATGGCTAGCCTGAAAAAGTTGTGGGATGCTGTCCATTAATTTTTTTTCAAACAATAGAAACTGCCATTTTTAAACAGAAAAATGAAATTGCTGGAATTTTCTGACTGGGTTACAAAATCAATGACATCTATAAAATAGGCTCACAAAATTTTCAGAAATCTCTGAATGTCAGGCATGAAAGTTGACACACCTCTAGACCATCATGCCTTCACTAGGTGGTCTCTAGGTGCTAACAGCCTCCTGCATCGTTGACAATTCACTTTTTGTTTTCCCCCGTATTTCCTTCCTATTCACTATTCACTATGAAGTCGCCTCTCAGATGAAAGCTAAGTAACCATCTAAACCTACATAACATGCCATAGGTTGGCATCAAGTAGAAATTTTTGGCTTCATTCCTAACAGGCAAAATCCTGCCCTGCCATCCAGGAAAGCATCTTGTTCTGCCCAAATAAAATGTGCTTTCAGATGTTAGTTGGCTGCAAAATATAATTAAAACCTAAGAAATGTCCTTTATGGAGAGTAAATGAGTGAGAAACATCTGTGAAGGATTCTGACTCCAAGGAGCAAATGTGATTTTGGAGCCTCAAATAGAGGCTAAGGGTTTTCACTCTTCAACATATGGGTATATGCTAAAGCTGTAGTAATAGTTTTGACCACTCAGAGAGTAAATCGAGATCAGGAAGATGAAAGGTTGGAGAATATTAACGATCGTTGGTATTTGAACACAGGAAGAGACATGGTCGCCCATAAAGGAAGATGAAAAGAAATAGTTACCAAAGCTGAAGAACTGAGAATAAGTAGTGTGCAGAAATTTTAAAAAATCAAGTTTCAGAGTGGAGATTAGAAAACCATGCTAAAAGCTACTGCAGTGGAGTAACATGCCAACTGGGAACTGAACTTAATAGTAGGAGGTCTTTGATGACCATTAACTCAATGAAACTTAAAATAGAAGCCAATGATTATTGAATTTTAAAAGTAATGGAAAATGAATTGAAAGCTGTAATCATGAAATATATATGTTCAATTTTCTTGCTGTTAGAAACATAACAGAAGGATGATGGATAGAAAAAAAAGGTGTTCTTGTGTTTTTATTCCTGTGAATATTTGAGAGGAACAGTGTAACAATGAGCTAACAGGAAGGAAATTGTAGGTCTGAGGGTTGAAGTCATGGGTGAGAGAAAATTTTGGAAGAACTCTATGAGACATTCTGTGATGAAAGATAATAATCAACAAAAGTCACATTATCCCTTCTTGGTTTCTCCCTTCAACTTGAAATATTTCAAAAAAGAGTGAAAGGAAAGAAGGAAGGAAAATAATAATGAAAACGCAAAAAATACAAAAAACAACTGTAAAAAATAAATCACTGCAGAGGAACACAGGCAGACGGCATAATGTATTCTACACGGCTATCTACTTTTCTTTCTGGAAAAGACAAGTAGCTTTCTTCATATAAGCTAAATATTTTGTAATAATACCTTTAGATAAGGAATCCACTGATGTCTTCTCAGGCAGAAATTCCTATATAAAGCAGAGGTAATTAGGCCTCAGGTTATGTATGAACATCTAATGGTCCAATTAGTCCTTCAGAGAAACTAGTTTTATTGTTCTATTGTTTCTTCAGCAGTGTTTCCAAATTTAATGTAGTTTCCCTATTTAGAAAACTCATTTTGTTCTTTGACTCCACTTTAAATTAAGAAACTTTTTAACTTTTGAATTATCCTGATTAAATCCTGCTAAGTTATTTCAGAGTGAATCTGCCACCCTTGATATCTGAGCACTGCCCATATTTAATCAAATTCTTCATGTTTTACGACCACCCAGGTAATAATATTTGATCTTTCTGGCCTGCTTTCAGCAAGAATCTTGTTTGGTCAGTCTAGAAGAATTCCCTCTATCTTTGATATCATACCTTTTTAGTAATTTCACATCCTCTGACCACCCCTAATTTTGTTCCTTGGTTATAAATCCTAACTTCCATTTGTCATATTCAAAACTGAGCCCAGTTCTATATTGAATTCTCTTTTCCCCTGTTACAATAGCTTCTGAATGAAGTATTTTATCTCTTTAATTTTTTCTGGTTAAGACTTCCTTTAAAATCTCTTTCAGTGGTACCATAATCTAAAGTGAGGCTTATCTGCATGCCATTTCATGTTCATGTATGCCGCTGAATTACTAAGAAAGTAATTTTAAATATAATTTAACATTTTCCAACTTTCACTTAATAATTATTTTACTATTCAATAACCTTTTTTAACAGAAGGATGATGGATAGAAAAAAAAGGTGTTCTTGTGTTTTTATTCCTGTGAATATTTGAGAGGAACAGTGTAACAATGAGCTAACAGGAAGGAAATTGTAGGTCTGAGGGTTGAAGTCATGGGTGAGAGAAAATTTTGGAAGAACTCTATGAGACATTCTGTGATGAAAGATAATAATCAACAAAAGTCACATTATCCCTTCTTGGTTTCTCCCTTCAACTTGAAATATTTCAAAAAAGAGTGAAAGGAAAGAAGGAAGGAAAATAATAATGAAAACGCAAAAAATACAAAAAACAACTGTAAAAAATAAATCACTGCAGAGGAACACAGGCAGACGGCATAATGTATTCTACACGGCTATCTACTTTTCTTTCTGGAAAAGACAAGTAGCTTTCTTCATATAAGCTAAATATTTTGTAATAATACCTTTAGATAAGGAATCCACTGATGTCTTCTCAGGCAGAAATTCCTATATAAAGCAGAGGTAATTAGGCCTCAGGTTATGTATGAACATCTAATGGTCCAATTAGTCCTTCAGAGAAACTAGTTTTATTGTTCTATTGTTTCTTCAGCAGTGTTTCCAAATTTAATGTAGTTTCCCTATTTAGAAAACTCATTTTGTTCTTTGACTCCACTTTAAATTAAGAAACTTTTTAACTTTTGAATTATCCTGATTAAATCCTGCTAAGTTATTTCAGAGTGAATCTGCCACCCTTGATATCTGAGCACTGCCCATATTTAATCAAATTCTTCATGTTTTACGACCACCCAGGTAATAATATTTGATCTTTCTGGCCTGCTTTCAGCAAGAATCTTGTTTGGTCAGTCTAGAAGAATTCCCTCTATCTTTGATATCATACCTTTTTAGTAATTTCACATCCTCTGACCACCCCTAATTTTGTTCCTTGGTTATAAATCCTAACTTCCATTTGTCATATTCAAAACTGAGCCCAGTTCTATATTGAATTCTCTTTTCCCCTGTTACAATAGCTTCTGAATGAAGTATTTTATCTCTTTAATTTTTTTTCTGGTTAAGACTTCCTTTAAAATCTCTTTCAGTGGTACCATAATCTAAAGTGAGGCTTATCTGCATGCCATTTCATGTTCATGTATGCCGCTGAATTACTAAGAAAGTAATTTTAAATATAATTTAACATTTTCCAACTTTCACTTAATAATTATTTTACTATTCAATAACTCTTCATTCAGGCATATTGTAAATTCGCTTCCAAAATACATATCCCTCGATCTTTTATTTTGCCACAACCCATTTCATTTTAATTGCTAATATTACTTGACTGATTTGACCTTAGTTGTTTCTAGCTTTGTTAAGATGTGAAAAATTTTAAAATTCCTGCTGATATTTCATAAAAATGATAGTCATTAAGTGCTACCCTTTCCTATCAGATTAAGAGAAAACTCTTTTATAATACATGCATTTTGTATTGGTAAATGAAGTCATAGTCATTTAAGAATATTTAAGCTATTATGATAACTATAGGGGTATTATTCTTCTTGGCACATTTTGTATATCATCATCATTCTTCCTTACATTCCACAGTTCAAAATGCCCTTGAATATATTCACATTTATTTGAAATAGAATGCAAGGAAAGGTGTGGACATTTTGACCTTCTTGTTGAGTATGCTCTATCATTGAGTACTATCCAAACATCTGACATGATAAGTAAAATTGCAATAATCTATAATACTTATTCTTACTGTCAAACCTTTCCCTCTCCAATGTAATTTGATAGAGTTTAAAAAACTCTTAAATTATAATGAGTCTATTACCTCAGAAAGTTAGTTTATAGAAAATATGTTGCTACAGAATATAAAGAACTCACATAATTCATTAGGCTATCTCACTTATTTTGTAAGCCAGAAAAAACACCCATTGTGATCTTGGATCTTCTTTGTATGTTTCTTATGGCAGTATCTTTCCAGGAGTCAAAGCGTTCTATTCTATTTAGTAATTTCACATCCTCTGACCACCCTAATTTTGTTCCTTGGTTATAAATCCTAACTTCCATTTGTCATATTCAAAACTGAGCCCAGTTCTATATTGAATTCTCTTTTCCCCTGTTACAATAGCTTCTGAATGAAGTATTTTATCTCTTTAATTTTTTCTGGTTAAGACTTCCTTTAAAATCTCTTTCAGTGGTACCATAATCTAAAGTGAGGCTTATCTGCATGCCATTTCATGTTCATGTATGCCGCTGAATTACTAAGAAAGTAATTTTAAATATAATTTAACATTTTCCAACTTTCACTTAATAATTATTTTACTATTCAATAACTCTTCATTCAGGCATATTGTAAATTCGCTTCCAAAATACATATCCCTCGATCTTTTATTTTGCCACAACCCATTTCATTTTAATTGCTAATATTACTTGACTGATTTGACCTTAGTTGTTTCTAGCTTTGTTAAGATGTGAAAAATTTTAAAATTCCTGCTGATATTTCATAAAAATGATAGTCATTAAGTGCTACCCTTTCCTATCAGATTAAGAGAAAACTCTTTTATAATACATGCATTTTGTATTGGTAAATGAAGTCATAGTCATTTAAGAATATTTAAGCTATTATGATAACTATAGGGGTATTATTCTTCTTGGCACATTTTGTATATCATCATCATTCTTCCTTACATTCCACAGTTCAAAATGCCCTTGAATATATTCACATTTATTTGAAATAGAATGCAAGGAAAGGTGTGGACATTTTGACCTTCTTGTTGAGTATGCTCTATCATTGAGTACTATCCAAACATCTGACATGATAAGTAAAATTGCAATAATCTATAATACTTATTCTTACTGTCAAACCTTTCCCTCTCCAATGTAATTTGATAGAGTTTAAAAAACTCTTAAATTATAATGAGTCTATTACCTCAGAAAGTTAGTTTATAGAAAATATGTTGCTACAGAATATAAAGAACTCACATAATTCATTAGGCTATCTCACTTATTTTGTAAGCCAGAAAAAACACCCATTGTGATCTTGGATCTTCTTTGTATGTTTCTTATGGCAGTATCTTTCCAGGAGTCAAAGGCGTTCTATTCTATTTAGACTAATACTGCTGCCCTCTTTAAGAACTGGTTCATTTCCTCCGAATAACTACTGCAGTTAAAAAGGAATGGCCAATTAAGTAATCTCCTACTCTGCCCACTCCCTGCCAGTTCCCCTCAGGTCAGCCTTTGATTGGATGAGAAATTTATGCATTTTTGCACAAGTCTAATCAGAATGCATACAGAAAAACTCCACTGCACAATGGAGATGACGGCAAAAGCCCCAGAGTTTATGTAAATAAGGGGGTGTATGAGGCAGCCAATCTATGACTCAAAAAGCTTGATTTGAGTGTGCCCAAGAATAGCTATAGAAAAGCATCCCTCATTTGCATTTTAGCAGATGAGTTCTCCTTGTCGACTTTTGCATCAAAGTGAGTTAGTTCAGTTCTTTAAAGAAATACAAAAGCATTATAGAAAGGGCTTTAAAAAATTAAAAAGGGTTATGATCAAGGGCTGTCAGCTAATTAAATTAATTCACATTTGTAAAGAGTTATCATTACATACAGAAAATGAATGTAAGTGATTTTTCTCCACAAGAAAGCAATTCAAACATTATTTAAAAATCACTGAAAAGTCACCTATTATCTATTCTTCCCATTGACACATACTAGCCAGTTATTTGTATTACATGTTAATATATGCAATCTCACGTTTATTTATTTTGCATATTTCTATGCAAAATACTAAGTAAGTAAATACTTATTTGATCCATTTTTCAGAACCAAATAAATATGTTCACATTCTAAAAGGAGTATATTAATTTCACTGTGGACATTTTGACCTTCTTGTTGAGTATGCTCTATCATTGAGTACTATCCAAACATCTGACATGATAAGTAAAATTGCAATAATCTATAATACTTATTCTTACTGTCAAACCTTTCCCTCTCCAATGTAATTTGATAGAGTTTAAAAAACTCTTAAATTATAATGAGTCTATTACCTCAGAAAGTTAGTTTATAGAAAATATGTTGCTACAGAATATAAAGAACTCACATAATTCATTAGGCTATCTCACTTATTTTGTAAGCCAGAAAAAACACCCATTGTGATCTTGGATCTTCTTTGTATGTTTCTTATGGCAGTATCTTTCCAGGAGTCAAAGGCGTTCTATTCTATTTAGACTAATACTGCTGCCCTCTTTAAGAACTGGTTCATTTCCTCCGAATAACTACTGCAGTTAAAAAGGAATGGCCAATTAAGTAATCTCCTACTCTGCCCACTCCCTGCCAGTTCCCCTCAGGTCAGCCTTTGATTGGATGAGAAATTTATGCATTTTTGCACAAGTCTAATCAGAATGCATACAGAAAAACTCCACTGCACAATGGAGATGACGGCAAAAGCCCCAGAGTTTATGTAAATAAGGGGGTGTATGAGGCAGCCAATCTATGACTCAAAAAGCTTGATTTGAGTGTGCCCAAGAATAGCTATAGAAAAGCATCCCTCATTTGCATTTTAGCAGATGAGTTCTCCTTGTCGACTTTTGCATCAAAGTGAGTTAGTTCAGTTCTTTAAAGAAATACAAAAGCATTATAGAAAGGGCTTTAAAAAATTAAAAAGGGTTATGATCAAGGGCTGTCAGCTAATTAAATTAATTCACATTTGTAAAGAGTTATCATTACATACAGAAAATGAATGTAAGTGATTTTTCTCCACAAGAAAGCAATTCAAACATTATTTAAAAATCACTGAAAAGTCACCTATTATCTATTCTTCCCATTGACACATACTAGCCAGTTATTTGTATTACATGTTAATATATGCAATCTCACGTTTATTTATTTTGCATATTTCTATGCAAAATACTAAGTAAAGTAAAAATACTTATTTTCTGCATCCCTATTTTGTCTCAATCAGAACCAAATAAATATGTTCACATTCTAAAGAGAGTTTTTGGAAGTTGTTCAAAAATCTCCATAATATTCAAAATTATATTGTACTTTAAAAATGTTCAATATTAATTTCACTACAGCATTAAAAAGTTGTCAGTGTTCTCTAAAGCCTCTTTTTATCCCTTCAAGGATTGGGCATATGTGAAGACATATATTTCATCATAGTTGAAGTTATATAAAAATACACCATTACTCACCATTTAGAGCTTACCCTTTCCTTTTACTTCCATGACAATATGGTAAATAGCCTGGGGTAAATCGAAAAATGCCACATATACCTTACAGATAAGTCTATGTCCTAGTCGGTGAAACCTGCTAATGTGACCTTATTTGGGGAAAAAATGTCTTTGCAAATAGGATTAAATTAAGGATACAGAGATGAGATCATTAGATCATCAGGGTGGGCTCAAAATGCCACCTCAAGAGTCCTTATAAGAGAGAACCAAGCTCTGACTGCCTCTTTGGAGCAGTCTCTCAGAGCTATGTGAGATAGCTGGGCTGCAGTCTTCATTTTGCCACACATAAAACTTAACTCTCAACCCTTAAGCTGAGTATCTTTTTTAGTTAACAGTTATGTCAACTGATGAAGCGACCCAGAGAGGACTTCCTTTCTTTACCTGAACTCCATGAGGAACCAGAGCTTTGGTACCAGCAGAGGTCCTTTCTGCACCCATTGATCTTCTCAGGGAATACAGATGAATTTGGATGCTTGTATTTGAACTAATATCACACAACACCATAGGGAACCAGATATAGAGCCTACACTCCCTGACCAATCATCAAACCAAGGATCCTCAGAGTAAAAACCCTGATTCCAAGACCCCACACTATCAAAGAACATACAACACCAGAAATTGTTCACCTGTAAACAAGGCCTAACCAACCCAAGATACAAACCATTGAACCCTTCTAGAAGGACAGAAACCCAAAGGAAGGGAGAATTCAACCAAGAAGGCTGGTGGAGAAAAGAACTTCATACACAGAGACACACATAAAGAAACAAAAACTAACCTAATAAGGAAAAGACAGAGAAACACTGCACAAATGAAGGAACACGTTAGAGAAAGAGCTTCAAATGACAGAGGAGGAGATAGACAAATTATCTGAAAGAGAATTCAGAAAAACTATACTAATGAGGATGCAAAACACCGAAAACAGAATATTAGAGGAAATTAGTGCTTTGAGAAGAGACATGCAAGAAATGAAAAATAAGCAAATGGAGACAACCAACTCAACTGCTGAACTGAAAAATACCACAGAAGGTCTCAACAATAGAGTATCAGAGGCAGAACGGATAAGTGAGCTGGAAGATAGAATGGTGGAAATACGTGCCGAAGAACAGAACACAGCCGAAAGAATTAAAAGAACAGAGGATAGCATCAAAGAGCTATGTGACAATATCAAACACACCAATATTAGAATTATAGGAGTTCCAGAGGAAGAAGAGGGGAAGAAAGGCTACGAAAAAATTCTTGAAGAGGTTATAGTTGAAAACTTCCTCAGCATGGGAAAGGAAATAGCCAACAAAGTCCAAGAAGCACCAAGAGTTCCATACAGGATAAAGCCCAGAAGAAACACACCTAGGCACATTCTAATCAAACTAACGCAGACTAAATATAAAGACAGATTACTAAAAGCAGCTAGGAGCAAACAACAAATAACATATAAAGGAAACCCCATACGTCTAACTGTGGATCTTTCAACAGAAACCCTGCAGGCCAGAAGAGAATGGCAGGACATATTTAAACAGCTAAAAGAGAATCACCTCCAACCAAGAAGTCTCTACCCAGCAAGAATCTCATTCAGAATTGATGGAGAAGTCAACAGCTTCACAGACAGACAAAAACTAAAAGAATTCTGTACCATAAAACCAACCCTACAACAAGTGTTAAAGGGCCTGATAGAGCCAATAAATACAAGAGTAGGAGAAGTCCTACAAATCAAACCCCAAAAACTTCTAAGAAGATGACAATAGAAACATTCGTATCAATAATTACTTTGAACGTAAATGGACTAAATGCTCCAACCAAATGACACAGGCTGGCTGAATGGATCCAGAAGCAAGACCCATATATATGCTGTTTACAAGAGACCCACTTCAGACCTAGAGACATTCACAGACTGAAAGTGAGAGGCTGGAAAAAGATACTCCATGCAAATGGAAATCAAAAGAGAGCTGGAGTAGCAATCCTCATATCAGACAAAATAGATTTTAAAGTAAAGAAGATTCTAAAAGACAAGGCAGGTCACTACATCATGATTAAGGGATCTATCCAGGAGGAAGACATAACAGTCATGAATATCTACGCACCCAACACAGGGGCACCGCAATACATGAGAGAGATACTTTCAGACATAAAAGTAGAAATCAACAATAACACAGTAATAGTAGGAGACTTTAACACTCCTCTCCCACCAATGGATAGATCATCAAAACAGAAAATTAATAAAGAAACACAAACCTTAAATGCCACACTAGAAAGGATGGATCTCATCGATATCTTTAGGACGTTCCATCCAAAAACAGAAGAATACACTTTCTTCTCAAGTGTTCATGGAACATTCTCCAAAATAGACCACATCTTGGGCCACAAATCTAACCTCAGTCAGTTCAAGAAAACGGAAAGTATATCAACTACCTTCTCGGACCACAATGCAATGAGACTAGAGATCAACTACCGGGATCAACTACATGGAGATTAAACAACACATACCTAAAAAACCAACTGATTACTGAGCAAATCAAAGGAGAGATTAAAAAATTCCTAGAAGAATATGATAATTAACATACGACCGTGCAAAACCTATGGGATACTGCAAAAGCAGTTCTAAGAGGGAAATTTATAGCAATACAATCCCACCTCAAGAAACTCGGAAAATATGAAGCAGATGACCTAACGCTCCACTTAAAACAATTGATGAAAGAAGAACAAAAACATCCCAAAGCCAGCAGAAGAAGAGAAATTATAAAGACTAGAGCAGAAATAAATGAGAAAGAAATGAAAGAAACTATAGTACAGATAAATAAAACAAAAAGCAAGTTCTTTGAAAAGGTAAACACAATTTACAAGCCTCTGGCCAGACTCATCAAGAGAAAGAGAGAGAAGAACCAGATCAACAAAATCAAAAACGAAAAAGTAGAGATTACAACAGATAATGCAGAAATCCAAAGGATTCTAACAGACTATTATGAGCAACTCTATGGCAACAAACGGGACAACCTGGAAGAAATGGACAGTTTCTTGAGGAAGATTAATCTCCAAAGACTGAGCCAGGAAGAAACAGAAACTTTGAACAACCCAATCACAAGCTCAGAAATCGAATTTGTGATTAAAAATCTACCCCAAAATAAAAGCCCAGGGCCAGATGGCTTCACAGCCGAATTCTACCAAACATTTAAAGAAGAGCTAATGCCTGTCCTTCTAAAACTCTTCCAAACAACTGCACAGGAAGGAACACTTCCAAACACATTCTATGAGGCCACCATCACCCTGATACCCAAACCAGGCAAAGACAACACAAAAAAGGAAAATTGCAGGCCGATTTCTCTGATGAACTTAGATGCCAAGATCCTCAACAAAATCCTAGCAAACAGAATTCAATGACACATCAAAAAACTCATATATCATGATCAAGTCGGGTTCTTCCCAGGCATGCAAGTATTCTTCAATATCTGCAAAACAATCAATGTGATACACCATATCAACAAATTGAGAGACAAAAATCACATGATCATCTCAATAGATGCAGAAAAAACCTTCGACAAAGTACAACATCCATTTATGATAAAAACTCTTCAGAAAATGGGCATAGAAGGAACCTAGCTCAACATAATAAAAGCCATATATGAGAAGCTCACAGCGAATATTATCCTCAACAGTGAAAAACTGAAAGCATTCCCTCTAAGATCAGGAACAAGACAGGGGTGTCTACTTTCACCACTACTATTTAACATAGTCCTGGAAGTTCTAGCAACAGCAATAAGAGGAGAGAAAGAAATAAAAGGAATCCAGATTGGAAAGGAAGAAGTCAAACTCTCTCTATTCGCAGACGACATGACATTATACATAGAAAATCCCAAAGACACTATTACAAAGCTACTAGAGCTAATCAACGAATTCAGCAAAGTTGCAGGATACAAAGTCAACACACAGTAGTCACTGGCATTCCTATACACAAACAATGAAAAATCAGAAAACGAAATCAAAGAGGCAAACCCCTTCACCACTGCAACCAAAAAATCAAATATCTAGGAATAAATCTACCCAAAAGAAACAAGAGAATTGTACACAGAAAATTAGAAGACACTCTTGAGAGACATTAAAGAAGACTTAAACAGATGGAGAGATATTCCATGTTCCTGGGTCGGAAGAATCAATATTGTGAAAATGACCATACTACCAAAGATCATCTACAGATTCAATGCAATCCCTATCCAACTACATTGACATTTTTCACAGAACTAGACCAAAGAATAACACAGTTCATAAGGAAACACAAAAGACCTCGAATAGCCAAAGCAATCCTGAGAAAGAAAAACGGAGCTGGAGGAATCAGCCTCCCTAACTTCAGACTCTACTACAAAGCAACAGTCATCAAGACAGTATGGTACTGGCACAAAAACAGAACTACAGACCAATGGAACAAGATCGAGAACCCAGAGATAAACACACGCACCTATGGGTACCTTATTTTTGACAAAGGAGGCGAAACTATAAAATGGGATAAAGACAGCCTCTTCAACAAGTGGTGCTGGGAAAATTGGACAGCTATGTGCAAAAAAATGAAGCTGGAACATTCCCTGACACCATACACTAAGATCAACTCAAAATGGATTAAAGACCTAAATGGAAGACCAAAAACGATCAAACTCTTAGAGGAGAATATAGGCAAAACCCTCAAGGACATCAATCAAAGCAAGATCTT
This sequence comes from Tragulus kanchil, assembly GCA_022376925.1. Classification (NCBI taxonomy): domain Eukaryota; kingdom Metazoa; phylum Chordata; class Mammalia; order Artiodactyla; family Tragulidae; genus Tragulus; species Tragulus kanchil. Next base: position 19,173,965 of record JAIOJX010000025.1, read on the forward strand.
CTCTGACCCACCAACTAAAATAGCGGAACTGAAAAGAAAAATGAACATGTGGGACCTAATGAAACTGAAAAGCTTTTGTGCAGCAAAAAAAATTACAAAAAAGCTGAACAGACACCCCACAGAGTGGGAGAAAATCATAGCAAATGAAACAACAGACAAAGAATTAATCTCCAAAATCTACAAGCAACTCAGACAACTCAGCACAGGAAAAATGAACAACCCAATCAAAAAATGGGAAAAAGATCTAAAGAGACGCCTCTCCAAAGAGGACATACAGATGGCCCAAAAGCACATCAAACGATGCTCAACCTCGCTTATTATTAGAGAAATGCAAATTAAAACCACAATGAGATATCACCTCACACCTGTCAGAATGGCCATCTTCAAAACATAAAATGCTGGAGAGGGTGCGGAGAAAAGGGAACCTTCTTGCATTGCTGGTGGGACTGTAAACTGATACAGCCTCTATGGAAGACAGTATGGAGATTCCTTAAAAAACTAAAAATAGAAGCACCCTATGACCCAGCAGTCTCACTATTAGGCCTACATCCTGATGAAATCAAAACTGAAAGAAGCACCTGTATCCCAATGTTCATTGCAGCTCTCTGTACGATAGCCAGCACTTGGAAACAACCTAGATGTCCATCAACGAATGAATGGATCCAGAAGCTCTGGTACATATATACAATGGAGTACTACTCAGCTGTTAAAAGAAATGCAGAAGACTCAGTCCTAATGAAGTGGCTGGCTCTAGAACCTACCATAAAGAGAAGGCACAATCCCTAACAGAACTAAAAGACCAAATGGAAAAAAAGAACTACAGACCAATGGAACAAGATCGAGAACCCAGAGATAAACACACGCACCTATGGGTACCTTATTTTTGACAAAGGAGGCGAAACTATAAAATGGGATAAAGACAGCCTCTTCAACAAGTGGTGCTGGGAAAATTGGACAGCTATGTGCAAAAAAATGAAGCTGGAACATTCCCTGACACCATACACTAAGATCAACTCAAAATGGATTAAAGACCTAAATGGAAGACCAAAAACGATCAAACTCTTAGAGGAGAATATAGGCAAAACCCTCAAGGACATCAATCAAAGCAAGATCTTCTCTGACCCACCAACTAAAATAGCGGAACTGAAAAGAAAAATGAACATGTGGGACCTAATGAAACTGAAAAGCTTTTGTGCAGCAAAAAAAATTACAAAAAAGCTGAACAGACACCCCACAGAGTGGGAGAAAATCATAGCAAATGAAACAACAGACAAAGAATTAATCTCCAAAATCTACAAGCAACTCAGACAACTCAGCACAGGAAAAATGAACAACCCAATCAAAAAATGGGAAAAAGATCTAAAGAGACGCCTCTCCAAAGAGGACATACAGATGGCCCAAAAGCACATCAAACGATGCTCAACCTCGCTTATTATTAGAGAAATGCAAATTAAAACCACAATGAGATATCACCTCACACCTGTCAGAATGGCCATCTTCAAAACATAAAATGCTGGAGAGGGTGCGGAGAAAAGGGAACCTTCTTGCATTGCTGGTGGGACTGTAAACTGATACAGCCTCTATGGAAGACAGTATGGAGATTCCTTAAAAAACTAAAAATAGAAGCACCCTATGACCCAGCAGTCTCACTATTAGGCCTACATCCTGATGAAATCAAAACTGAAAGAAGCACCTGTATCCCAATGTTCATTGCAGCTCTCTGTACGATAGCCAGCACTTGGAAACAACCTAGATGTCCATCAACGAATGAATGGATCCAGAAGCTCTGGTACATATATACAATGGAGTACTACTCAGCTGTTAAAAGAAATGCAGAAGACTCAGTCCTAATGAAGTGGCTGGCTCTAGAACCTACCATAAAAAGTGAAGTAAGTCAAAAAGAGAAAGACAAATACAGTATACTAACACACATATATGGAATCTAGGACGGTTTGATAACACACGCAGGGAACTCATGGAAAAACAGAGCATAGACATAGGGACATTGTGGGGAAGAAATAGGGAGAGGGAGGCATGGAGGGAGCAACATGGAACCCTATACTGTCATGTATGGAAAAGATAGCTATTGTTATTGTGCTAAGGGAATAGGAGTGCTTACAATGGCATGAGGCGATGGTCCGGAGGGGTGGGTTGGGGGTAACTGGGGGGGTGGGGACCAGGGATATGCATATGACTGATCTGGGGACATACATGTCTGTGAACAACAAAACTCTGTAAAACCTTTAAAATAAAAATAAAAATAAAAAAAATAAATAAATAAAGAGAAATTAAATTTAAAAAAAAAAAAAAGAGAGAGAGAGAGAGAGAACCAGGAGAGATTAGACACAAACACCAAACAGAAGGTGATGTGAAGATGGAGGTACTGATTGGGATGATGAGGCCAAGATCTGAAGTATGCCTGTAGCCACCAGAATCCAGAAGAAACAGGAATGGATTCTTCCCTAGAGCCTGCAAAGACAGCATGGCCTTCAACATTTTGGTTTTGAAATCCTCGTCTCTAGAACTACAAGAGAATACCTTTGGTTGGTTGTCATTTGATAGGTTTTAGTCATTTGATACAACAATTTTTGGTCTCGATCTGGTCAGGGTTTGCTGGAGAAAAGGAACCTTCTTGCATTGCTGGTGGGACTGTAAACTGATACAGCCTCTATGGAAGACAGTATGGAGATTCCTTAAAAAACTAAAAATAGAAGCACCCTATGACCCAGCAGTCTCACTATTAGGCCTACATCCTGATGAAATCAAAACTGAAAGAAGCACCTGTATCCCAATGTTCATTGCAGCTCTCTGTACGATAGCCAGCACTTGGAAACAACCTAGATGTCCATCAACGAATGAATGGATCCAGAAGCTCTGGTACATATATACAATGGAGTACTACTCAGCTGTTAAAAGAAATGCAGAAGACTCAGTCCTAATGAAGTGGCTGGCTCTAGAACCTACCATAAAAAGTGAAGTAAGTCAAAAAGAGAAAGACAAATACAGTATACTAACACACATATATGGAATCTAGGACGGTTTGATAACACACGCAGGGAACTCATGGAAAAACAGAGCATAGACATAGGGACATTGTGGGGAAGAAATAGGGAGAGGGAGGCATGGAGGGAGCAACATGGAACCCTATACTGTCATGTATGGAAAAGATAGCTATTGTTATTGTGCTAAGGGAATAGGAGTGCTTACAATGGCATGAGGCGATGGTCCGGAGGGGTGGGTTGGGGGTAACTGGGGGGGTGGGGACCAGGGATATGCATATGACTGATCTGGGGACATACATGTCTGTGAACAACAAAACTCTGTAAAACCTTTAAAATAAAAAATAAAAATAAAAAAAAAAATAAATAAATAAAGAGAAATTAAATCTAAAAAAAAAAAAAAAGAGAGAGAGAGAGAGAGAGAGAGAACCAGGAGAGATTAGACACAAACACCAAACAGAAGGTGATGTGAAGATGGAGGTACTGATTGGGATGATGAGGCCAAGATCTGAAGTATGCCTGTAGCCACCAGAATCCAGAAGAAACAGGAATGGATTCTTCCCTAGAGCCTGCAAAGACAGCATGGCCTTCAACATTTTGGTTTTGAAATCCTCGTCTCTAGAACTACAAGAGAATACCTTTGGTTGGTTGTCATTTGATAGGTTTTAGTCATTTGATACAACAATTTGGTCTCATCTCCTGGCTGTTTCCTCTAGCCAAGGCCTAGACATTATCCATCTCTTTGATATTCTTCTGAATGTCAAGTATCCAGCTACATAAGGTTAAGGTATTTGACAAGTTAAAATTCTTTCAGTTTATACTTTCCCAACTCTGAAGAAGTCTGAGATGAAAATATGAGATGCAAGTTTTTCTGTTGGAATAGGGCGTGAAGTACCAAAATAAAGTTCTTGGTTTGAACTTATTCAGAGAAGACAATTTTAGGAAAACAGTGATTTCCTATGAGAGAATTCTTAAGGTGTTAGTTGCTCAGTTGTGTCTGACTTTTTGTGACCCATGAGCTGTAGCCCCCTGGGCTCCTTTGTCCATGAAATTCTCTAGGCAAGAACACCGGAGTGGGTTGCCATTCTCCAGGAGATCTTCTTGATCCACAGACTGAACTTGGGTCTCCTGCATGGCAGGCAGATTATCATCTGAGCCACCAGGGAAGTCCCAACAGAATTCTTAGCTGCCATATATATCTGACTTAGAGTTTAGAGCAAATGCATCATCTAATGGTACATCTATCACAGCATATACTATGCATACTCTGTATATATTGATATTTCCTACAATTCATCATTTGGGATGATAGTTCCATTGAAATATTTAGATATGTCCTATCTTCTGTCCTATTATTGAATAAGAATTTCAATTATAAATAACTAAAATTTGTCCATATTTCAATGTAAAATTTTGAAACTGTTTATTTAAAAAAGATATTATTATAATTCATATTGGTATTACTATTCTATACAGCAAAGCAAGCTTTTATTCAAAATTCCTCTAGTAATACAGCTTGTCAGTTTAAGCTGGGAAAAACTAAAGAACAAACAAAACATAACCAGACAAATAAAAAAGCCCAGTTTAAAAGATACTTTCAGGTATGTGATAAAGCATTATTTTATGTGCAACTGAAGTTCAGTATTGTAAAGATAAAGCAAACTCTTAAAGAACCAATTCCCAGAGCCAAAAGAGGAAAACAGAAAGAGACAAGAAAGAGAGATCTCATACCTCCAGCGAGTCAGAATGTGGAAATATCTGAGGACTCTGAAGTAGTTAGTACTTGATTCAAGGCAGAAGTGGAGTTTCTCCACTCTTCATCTTCAGGTAAAGATGAATGGGCTTTCATAATGGACCTTGCTCTGACAATGGGAATAAATGACTGTGATATCTGAACACTTTCAAGGAGACCCAGAGATTCAATATGCAAAGTCTTTCATTTTATCATTGAAAGTGCAGCCTTGGATTATTACTGACAGCCAAGATGCAGTTAAAGTAAAGGTCATGCAGACTATTGACAATAATAAATTTTAAGATTTGGTATCTTTTTGCTGAGGCCTTCTCCAAGTCATTTATCAAAAAAAAAATATATAAAGGAAAAAAAAGAAATAAGTATTACTTTGCCTTGGTGTAGTTTAAAACATATGCATTTTCCAGATTATTTCTGGAAATAAAAAGTATAGTCTTTAAAATATGCTAACAAAATAAATGTGCTAATAAAATCTGTATAAATTTCTAAATAAGGTTATCAAATTTTATAAAAGCTGGTAGTATAATGTAACTGAACTTGATAAATCTCTGGATTTTGATAAAGGTTGACTGTAAATAGTAGAAAGTTTATTTTTTATTATATATGTTTAGCGTTAACTGGTCCTCCATTTTGACTGTTTATTTTAATTATTTATTAAGAACAACAAAGTATAGTTTTCAAATTCAGTGCTAAACTGTTGTTAAAGTGTTCATAGTTATATTGTATGAAGAATTGGAAAATGATATATTTATTTTCATTTTAATCAAAACTTGTCTTCTTCATGTAGCAATATATTTCTATCAACAAAACAATCTATTTCTAAAATTATACCTCAGCATAAACTTTAAGAATTAACTTTTATGCCTATCAGTTTTATTCCTCATTTGCATTGCTCTTTATTTTTCACTCTTTACTTTTTGGTTCAATATATGTATTTTATCATTTACTGCAATATAGGAAAAATTAACTTTGTCTTAAGATTTATTTATTCCTTTGAAAGAGTATCTTGGAGAATCTAAATTTTCTGATTATACAGGCTTTTCTATTGGCTTCAGTTCCTCCAATGTACAATTTTTGGCACTCACACAGGGAAAATTTTCAGAACTTTTATTTATACATAGGCTCTGAAATGTGTAAGAAGATAAGAAGCTGGTGGTCACTTCAGCCATCTGATTATGTATCGTACATTCCTCAGCACAATCACAATAGAAGGAAACACGGGAAAGCTTTCTAAGAAGAGGCTTACTTCTAGCAGGGACACATGTTAATAACAATAATCTCTGCTCCCAAACTAGCAAAGCCCTAGGAAAAAGAAATCAAAACAAAAATAAACAAATAGGACCTAATTAAAATTAAGTCTTTCATTTTATCATTGAAAGTGCAGCCTTGGATTATTACTGACAGCCAAGATGCAGTTAAAGTAAAGGTCATGCAGACTATTGACAATAATAAATTTTAAGATTTGGTATCTTTTTGCTGAGGCCTTCTCAAGTCATTTATCAAAAAAAATATATAAAGGAAAAAGAAATAAGTATTACTTTGCCTTGGTGTAGTTTAAAACATATGCATTTTCCAGATTATTTCTGGAAATAAAAAGTATAGTCTTTAAAATATGCTAACAAAATAAATGTGCTAATAAAATCTGTATAAATTTCTAAATAAGGTTATCAAATTTTATAAAAGCTGGTAGTATAATGTAACTGAACTTGATAAATCTCTGGATTTTGATAAAGGTTGACTGTAAATAGTAGAAAGTTTATTTTTTATTATATATGTTTAGCGTTAACTGGTCCTCCATTTTGACTGTTTATTTTAATTATTTATTAAGAACAACAAAGTATAGTTTTCAAATTCAGTGCTAAACTGTTGTTAAAGTGTTCATAGTTATATTGTATGAAGAATTGGAAAATGATATATTTATTTTCATTTTAATCAAAACTTGTCTTCTTCATGTAGCAATATATTTCTATCAACAAAACAATCTATTTCTAAAATTATACCTCAGCATAAACTTTAAGAATTAACTTTTATGCCTATCAGTTTTATTCCTCATTTGCATTGCTCTTTATTTTTCACTCTTTACTTTTTGGTTCAATATATGTATTTTATCATTTACTGCAATATAGGAAAAATTAACTTTGTCTTAAGATTTATTTATTCCTTTGAAAGAGTATCTTGGAGAATCTAAATTTTCTGATTATACAGGCTTTTCTATTGGCTTCAGTTCCTCCAATGTACAATTTTTGGCACTCACACAGGGAAAATTTTCAGAACTTTTATTTATACATAGGCTCTGAAATGTGTAAGAAGATAAGAAGCTGGTGGTCACTTCAGCCATCTGATTATGTATCGTACATTCCTCAGCACAATCACAATAGAAGGAAACACGGGAAAGCTTTCTAAGAAGAGGCTTACTTCTAGCAGGGACACATGTTAATAACAATAATCTCTGCTCCCAAACTAGCAAAGCCCTAGGAAAAAGAAATCAAAACAAAAATAAACAAATAGGACCTAATTAAAATTAAGTTTTGCACAGCAAAGGGAATATGCAAATGACACTTAAAACTCAATATCAAAACTTTCTCCAAACCCTCTCCAGCATTTATTGTTTGTGGACTTTTTGATGATGGTCATTCTGACTGGTGTGATGTGATATCTCATTGTATGTAGTTTTGATTTGCATTTCTCTAACGATAAGCAATGTTGAGCATCGTTTCATGTGTTTGTTGGCCATCTGTATGTTTTCTTCAGAGATGTCTGTTTGGGTCTTTTTCCCATTTTCTGATTGGGTCATTTGTTTTTTTAATGTTGAGTTGCACAGACCTGTTTTATCATACATACATATCTCAATGGCATGCAAGATTGTTACTGAAGTACCAGGAAAAACAAACTCAAAATCCAAATAAAGGGATTTTATTTAGACTATCAAAAAAAAAAAATGGGAAGAAGACCTGAATAGACAATTTTTTCAAAGAAGATATATTTATGACCAACAGGCACATGAAAAAATGTTCAACTTGGCTAATCATCAAAGAAGTTTAAATCAAGCCCACAACAAGATATCACCTCACAATCATCAAGATGTCTATCATCAAAAAGGCTAAAGATAATAAATGTTGGTGAGGATGTGGAGAATATGAAACCCTGCATAATATTGTGGGATGGTAATTGGTGCAACCACTAGAAAGACCTCAAAAAATCTAAAAATAGACATAGCACATGACCTACCAATACCACTGTTGGGGATATATCCAAAAAAATCCCCCACTAATTTGAAAAAATAGATGCACCCTAATGTTCACAGCAGTAATTTTCAATAATCAAGATATGGAAGAAACCTAAGCATTCGTCAATAATGAATAGATAAAGAAGATGTGATATACATGTGCGTATGAGTGTCTCTATGTGTGTATATATGTGTGTGTGTGTGTGTGTGTGTGTGTGTGTGTGTGCAGTGAAATATTACTCAGCCATAATGAAGAATGAAATTTTGCCATTCACAACAATGTTGGGTGGACCTAGACAGTATTAGATTTAGTGAAATAGGTTAAGACAGAGGAACACAAATATTCTATGTTACCACTCATATGTGGACTCTAAAACTAAACAAACAAACGTATACAACAAAACAAAAATGGACTTCTATATAGAGAACCAATTAGTGGTGACCAGTGGGGAGAGGGTTGATGAGAAGGGTAAGATAGGGGTAAGGGATTAAGAGACACAAACAACTGTGCATAAAATAGATGGGAAACAAGGATATATTGTACAACACAGGAACTATAACCATCTTTTTGTAATAACTTTATTTGGAATATAATCAATAAAAATACTTAAACACTATTTTGTACACCTAAAACTAATGCCACATTGTGAATCAGTTAAACTTCATTTAAAAAATAAAAAGCAAAATCTAAAATCAACACAATGACTTGTATAAATAAATACAAATAGAGGCACAGAGGTAAACGTAGCCAAATTTATAGAGCTATGAGAGGCAGAGCTATGATTCATAGCCTGGAATTTTGAAATATTTGGGGCTTAGATACTTAGTTCTTCAATTCTATGTTGCTTCATCAATTAGAACATGGTATTTTAGTTGATAAATTGACATTTCAAAATGACTGATGAGAATGTTGATGACACTATTGAATGCATACAGAATAGCATCAAAGCCAAGGCAGTGCTTGCAGCCAGATTTTGAGGTGTTTTTTGCCTCTGTACTTTCTGTGTGATGCTGATTAAATTCGCTCCTGTGAAATCAGGTTCCTCATTAATACAATGAGGTGGCTGATAACTGCTCAAAATCTCATTATGGGGATTGAACTATAGACAGTGTCTGGTTTTTAACCTATTTGTAAACACCGTAGCTATTCTTATTAAAATTACAGATTAATGTTGAATACTTTATTTATTATAACTTATGAACATATTTTCTAAAATATAACTCAGAGCTACAAACCTTAGAATTTTAGCATTAGGATTCATATTTTATTTTATTATAAAACTTCTTTGCATTATTATATCTTTTTTAAAGAAGTCTAGTCCCTATTGAGGGTTGAGACCTTCATTGTATTATGTATATGACACAAGCAAGGATTGCACTTTTTAGCTGTAATGGCTAGATGCACCTAGACAGTATTAGATTTAGTGAAATAGGTTAAGACAGAGGAACACAAATATTCTATGTTACCACTCATATGTGGACTCTAAAACTAAACAAACAAACGTATACAACAAAACAAAAATGGACTTCTATATAGAGAACCAATTAGTGGTGACCAGTGGGGAGAGGGTTGATGAGAAGGGTAAGATAGGGGTAAGGGATTAAGAGACACAAACAACTGTGCATAAAATAGATGGGAAACAAGGATATATTGTACAACACAGGAACTATAACCATCTTTTTGTAATAACTTTATTTGGAATATAATCAATAAAAATACTTAAACACTATTTTGTACACCTAAAACTAATGCCACATTGTGAATCAGTTAAACTTCATTTAAAAAATAAAAAGCAAAATCTAAAATCAACACAATGACTTGTATAAATAAATACAAATAGAGGCACAGAGGTAAACGTAGCCAAATTTATAGAGCTATGAGAGGCAGAGCTATGATTCATAGCCTGGAATTTTGAAATATTTGGGGCTTAGATACTTAGTTCTTCAATTCTATGTTGCTTCATCAATTAGAACATGGTATTTTAGTTGATAAATTGACATTTCAAAATGACTGATGAGAATGTTGATGACACTATTGAATGCATACAGAATAGCATCAAAGCCAAGGCAGTGCTTGCAGCCAGATTTTGAGGTGTTTTTTGCCTCTGTACTTTCTGTGTGATGCTGATTAAATTCGCTCCTGTGAAATCAGGTTCCTCATTAATACAATGAGGTGGCTGATAACTGCTCAAAATCTCATTATGGGGATTGAACTATAGACAGTGTCTGGTTTTTAACCTATTTGTAAACACCGTAGCTATTCTTATTAAAATTACAGATTAATGTTGAATACTTTATTTATTATAACTTATGAACATATTTTCTAAAATATAACTCAGAGCTACAAACCTTAGAATTTTAGCATTAGGATTCATATTTTATTTTATTATAAAACTTCTTTGCATTATTATATCTTTTTTAAAGAAGTCTAGTCCCTATTGAGGGTTGAGACCTTCATTGTATTATGTATATGACACAAGCAAGGATTGCACTTTTTAGCTGTAATGTCTAGATGCATCAAAGTTCTAGTGAATCAATGGGAACCACTCTGTTCTGAACAATACTTCTTGAACAATTAACTAGAACAAAAAATAACACACACACACACACACACACACAAGCACACTCAAGATTATTTTATTTGACAATGATCTGACATCAAAATGTTCTAATTGTAGATTCAGAAAAAAATTTTTTTTAAAGTGTCAGTGAGGTCATTCATTTTATATGCCTATGTCAAGACATCAGGAAAAGTCTATTTGATTTATTCAATCATCACTTATTGAATATTGAGATATGATACACTTGGTTCTTCCTTATAGAGTGCTCACCCTTCATCATTTTTTAAAATATGTGTGGTAATGTGGATTATTAGCAATGATAATGTTAAAATAATGACAATATATTATTTATTATTTTTTCCCCAGTGGCTCAGACAGTAAAGAATCTGCTTGCAATGCAGGAGACCCAGGTTTGATCCCCGGTCAAGAAGATCCCCTGGAGAAGGGAATGGCAACCCACTCTGGTATTCTTGCCTCGAGAATCCCATGGACAGAGGAGCCTGGCAGGCTACAGTTCATGGGGTTACAAAGAGTCCGACATGCTTGAGCGACTAACACTACTAAGTAACACTTTACGTTAAGAATTTCAATTAATTCTAACAAAAATCTTCTGAGTTAAGAATCATTACAGCATTTTTACAGATGGGGAAACAGAGAATTAAAGCGGTTTAATGTTTAATATCCTATCCAAAGCTGGTATGCATATACCAATGGTCATCAATATCTGCTAATTTGAAAGACACTAGCTAACCAGAATAGTTAGTTGTTCTTTTGTCATATTATTATTATTTCCCTTTTTTAATCATTGAAAGAAAATAATGGTTTGTAAGTTACCTAAAAACTGCAAGTTATTTATTTAGCATCACCACTGCAATATTATATTTACTAAAAAAAAAAAAAAACAGGTGTTTTTTGCCCCATTTCTCTCCAGGTTAGATGTATTTCACACATGTAATTTTTTAAATTGGGGTATAGCCAATTAACAATTTTGTGATAGTTTCAGGTGAACAGTGAAGGGGCTTGGCCACACATATACATGTGACGGTTCCCTTCTAATTGCATGGCTATGCTGTGTAGCTATGATTTCATATATTTTTATCTAATAATTACATACTTAGTAAGAGTGTTAACACATGTATACAATGAAATAACAGCCATAAAAGGGAAGGAAAGAAACAGTACTATTTGCAGAGACATAGATCTGAGACTGTCACACAGAATGGAGTAAGTCAGAGAAAAAAAATATCGTATAATATGGCTCATATGTGGGAGCCAGAAAAGGGGTTACAGATGAACTTATTTGAAAAGCAGAAGTACAGACACAGACATAGGGAACAAACATATGGATACCAAGGAGGCAAAGAGGGTATGGGATGAATTGGGGGCTTGAGATTGACATATATACACTACTGTGTGTAAAATAGATAACTAATGAGAACCCCTAGATAGCACAGGGAACTCTACTCAATGCTCTGTGGTGACCAAAGTGAGAAGGAAATCTGAAAATGAGGGCTATTTGTATAAATACAGCTGATTCACTTTGCTGTACAGCAGAAAACTATCACAATATTGTAAAGCAACTATACTCCAATAAATTTTTTTAAAGAGTTTTAAGTGTGAGGAAATAATTTTCAAGTTCCTTAGAAATGCAGAAGGCAATTATGTTGCTTTATGCACCACTGCATTTCTGAAGATGAAACAAACGTTTGTTCATGAATTCTTCTAGCACCTGAGTCTTTTTTCAGTAATTCTCCTAGCACTGTTTTCCCAATCAATGGCTTAATCACTTTTAACACGTTATGGAAGATTCATTTTTATTTTCAGAGGTTACTAATGTTAGGGATAAATGCATCCTAAATTACTGATTGAAAGATGTGAGGCAGGGCATATATCATCTAATTACAAAGAAACTGACCAGAAAAGGAACTGTTCTGGGAAGTTGGTCTAGCAGTCAAATCCTGGTTTCACAGCCCATACTGAGAGCAGATGATACTTCAAATTCTATCATGACATACCCAGTCTTGAAATATTAATGCTGTATGCCTTCACCAACAGGAAATCTTATTTATTCACACTAAGTAGTTAGTGGGTTTATTAGTGTGTTTTCCGGTGCTGTTTTGTTGTTTGTTGTATTGTCAAGGGTATTTTCCATATTCATGACTGTGTTTCATCTTTTGAATCATCTTTTCAATATTTGGAGAAATTCCTATATATTCAATCTGACATGTTTCTCACACAGAAAAGTCAGAGCTAAGTACCCCTTCTTCTTTACAGTGAAATTGTGCCTTGGTGACTTAATTTCCCAACAGAGCACCACATAAAGAATTCAATTCAGAAGTGACCAATGTTATGAAATAGAGCTTTCTAGGACACTTTTGCTGGCAAGGTATTTTCGTATAATATGGCTCATATGTGGAGCCAGAAAAGGGGTTACAGATGAACTTATTTGAAAAGCAGAAGTACAGACACAGACATAGGGAACAAACATATGGATACCAAGGAGGCAAAGAGGGTATGGGATGAATTGGGGGCTTGAGATTGACATATATACACTACTGTGTGTAAAATAGATAACTAATGAGAACCCCTAGATAGCACAGGGAACTCTACTCAATGCTCTGTGGTGACCAAAGTGAGAAGGAAATCTGAAAATGAGGGCTATTTGTATAAATACAGCTGATTCACTTTGCTGTACAGCAGAAAACTATCACAATATTGTAAAGCAACTATACTCCAATAAATTTTTTTAAAGAGTTTTAAGTGTGAGGAAATAATTTTCAAGTTCCTTAGAAATGCAGAAGGCAATTATGTTGCTTTATGCACCACTGCATTTCTGAAGATGAAACAAACGTTTGTTCATGAATTCTTCTAGCACCTGAGTCTTTTTTCAGTAATTCTCCTAGCACTGTTTTCCCAATCAATGGCTTAATCACTTTTAACACGTTATGGAAGATTCATTTTTATTTTCAGAGGTTACTAATGTTAGGGATAAATGCATCCTAAATTACTGATTGAAAGATGTGAGGCAGGGCATATATCATCTAATTACAAAGAAACTGACCAGAAAAGGAACTGTTCTGGGAAGTTGGTCTAGCAGTCAAATCCTGGTTTCACAGCCCATACTGAGAGCAGATGATACTTCAAATTCTATCATGACATACCCAGTCTTGAAATATTAATGCTGTATGCCTTCACCAACAGGAAATCTTATTTATTCACACTAAGTAGTTAGTGGGTTTATTAGTGTGTTTTCCGGTGCTGTTTTGTTGTTTGTTGTATTGTCAAGGGTATTTTCCATATTCATGACTGTGTTTCATCTTTTGAATCATCTTTTCAATATTTGGAGAAATTCCTATATATTCAATCTGACATGTTTCTCACACAGAAAAGTCAGAGCTAAGTACCCCTTCTTCTTTACAGTGAAATTGTGCCTTGGTGACTTAATTTCCCAACAGAGCACCACATAAAGAATTCAATTCAGAAGTGACCAATGTTATGAAATAGAGCTTTTCTAGGACACTTTTGCTGGCAAGGTGAGGAGCAGAATATCATCAGTCAGTGGTGGCAGAGCTATCTGGAGTGAATATAAGTTTTCAGTGTTAGCAAACTTAATTCCAGCAAACAGACCCCATCTGTGGAGCAACAGTAGCAGGTGCAGTAAAGCATTCATTTCTCCAAATATCCAAGCAGTCCTGAAAACTGCTTGATATCATCTAATAAATCAGTTTACTGATTAAACTATCCAGATTTGATTTATAGATTTTATCAATACTTTCTTTCCCCTAAGAACCTTGTTTCATTTGTGTTTATGTATGCTGTTTTGGGGGGCTTCCCTAGTGGCTTGGATGGTAAAGACTCTTCCTGCAATCCAGGAGACCCTGGTTCAATCCCTGGGTCTGGAAGATCCTCTGGAGAAGGAAATGGCAACCCATTCCACTGATCATCCCTGGGAAATCCCATGGACAGAGGAGCCTGGTGGGCTACAGTTCACAGGGTTGAAAAGAGCTGAAAATGGCTTAGTGAATACTCCACCAACATGCTTGCTTTAAATTGGGTAGAATTCTGAACTCTATGCATGGGATTGATGATATACATGAAAAGAAAACTTCCGGGGTATAAAATTTGGGGAACATGATTGTCCTCCCATCAAAATTTTGTAAATGTTGATTAATTTCCTTTAACTATTTTCATTGTCCCCACATGATGAAGACAACAAAATTGTGGCCAGAAGTGTCTTTTATCACTCAGATTCTTTCAGTAATTTTGCTGTTGAATGCAAAATGACTTTCAACTTAAATACTTCTATACTATTTTTAAACCAGTAAATTCATAACTACATTTTATATAATAATTTCCCAAAAATGTGTCATGTGTCTCTGTCAAGAGCACTCTTAATTCTTATTATTGGGTCTCTATTCTCTTTCCTCAATTTTAACAGTTTGTTCCATTTTTTTCATCCTCCTATATCTTTCCTTTTCATTCTAGTAAAGGAGGCAAATCAGTTGTCAACATCATTGATATTTTTTCTTCATCATAGCATTTTAAATGTATCCATAAGACTTTTATTCTGATAATCAAAATAGGGTCTAATTTTGAATCTATACATATCTTATAACAGATCTAAGTTCTATCTTCTACTGAAATCTTTCTATTAGTCCATATAATAAGATCTTTCAGCTGAAAGCATATAACATTATATATAAATATTGACTAAAAATGCTGTGGTATATTTCATTTATACAACCATAATAAAAACATCCAAAATATAGGTTTTAGCGCCAAAGTAAAATCATTAAATAATTTGCTTGTTCTCTGATGAGCCTGAGGATCTGCTTTCTCTGGTGGAAAAAAAGGAAAAAAAAAATTAAGGTCCAACAAGAGGTGCTGACCTACATTCATTATGAATAATCATGTGAACCATTGCAATCATCCCTTCTGCCTCAGAGAAATGGAATTAATAAGATACCATCAGAAATATGTTTGTATGAAGTGGCTTGTAGTTAGGATCAAGCTTTGAGAAAGAAGTTACTTGAATCATTTTTAAAATTTTATAGTTTTTAGGAATAACCTTCTATTTTAGGGCTCCCCTGGTGGTCCAGTGGGTAAAGACACTGCCTTGCAGTGCAAGGGGCATTGGTTCGATTCCTGGTCTGGGAAGATACCACATGCCATGGTGCAGCTGGACCAATGTGTCCAACTACCGAGACAGAACTCTGGAGAGCATGTGCCCAGAGCCAGTGTTCTGCAGCGAGAGAGGCCACAGCAATGGGAGGCCCACACAGGTCAAAGAACAAAGATGGATGAAAATAAATAAATGAAAGACCAATAGAAGTTGCCAAAAAAAAAAAAAAGAAAGTCCTGGCCTTCTATTTTAAAGTTTGTATGGCATTACTGCCTCACTAAATTCGTTGAGTACAGCTAGAAAAGATATTAGAAATTCCACTGTATGTTGACAGGTATAAGTTTACTTTCACGATCTAAGCAGGAGATAATTACCTACCTATGCATTTGTATATCTTTCAATCTTTTCCCCTCAACCTTTATTTTAACTTTTATTCTGGCTTTTTAATCAGGTGTCCTATACTTCTTGTTCTGATTTAATAGATGACATTACTTTTTATGTCCTGTCTAGAATGCTAAACTGTCAAAAATACTGTATATTTTAGAGTAGATTATTTCAATGAGGCGTTCTCCTCTGAGTTCTTGGAATTCATTCTCTTTGAATATTTCACTTAATAAATATTTGTTAAGCTCCTCTTAAGTGTCAGACACTCTTGTAAGTACAGAGAGGAGCACAGGGAGCAAAACAGAGAAGGATTCTACACTCACTGAGCATATAATCTAGTCAGCAAAAGCACTATTAACAGAGAAATAAGTAAGTCATAGTTCAGATAAAAAGAATATTGCAGGATATTAGGGAATTGAGCAACTCGTGTGTGTGTGTGTGTGTGTGTGTCTGTGTGTGTGTGTGTGTGTGTGTTGGCTAGGACATCTTAGACAGATGCTTTTTTTTTTTTTTAATTGGGATCTAGTTCCCTAACTAGGGAACTAACACAGGCTTCCTCCATTGGAAGTGCAGAGTCGTTTTTTTTTTTTTTTTGGGCGGGGGTCAGGTTGGGGAGGGAGGGGAGCAGGCGGGCCACTTCCATTGGTCTTTCGTTTCTCCATGTTCATCCGTCTTTGTTCTTTGGCTCCTGTGGGCCTCCCACCGTGGCGGCGTCCGTCGCTGCAGAGTGCCGGCTCCGGGCGCATGCGCTCCAGAGCTCCGGCTCGGCAACTGGACACATCAGTCCAGCCGCTCCGCGGCACGTGGGATCTTCCCAGGCCAGGGCTCGAACCGGCGTCCCTTGAACTGCAAGGCGGTGTCCTTACCCACTGGACCACCGGGAGAAGCCCTAGACAGATGCTTTTATTAATACTGTTATTCATGTTTATCTATCTGAAAAGGGAAGTGAGTATCTAAATCCTATCAGTTTAGGCAAATAATTGCATAAAGTTACAGATCATAGTATGCATTATTCCAGTCCAATTTCCAACATATATCTGCCATTTATTTATTGTTTGCATTTGTTGATGTGGATCTTCTCCCATCTACATTAAAAGTACCTAATAATCTTAACATTTTGAGAGTAAATACAGAAAAGATCCTATAAGAGTTTATCATGTTTTCCTTTCCCCTCCTCAATTAGCACTCTAGCCACTGGAAATCAGTCTCAGCTTTCCAGTCATTTCCAACAATTCTTTTCCTTCTCTTGCACCATTTTTTAAAAAAATTACAATATCTTTAGAGATTAAAAATGGGGGAGGGGGGAAAAAAATAAATCATTTAGAGTAGATTATTTCAATGAGGCGTTCTCCTCTGAGTTCTTGGAATTCATTCTCTTTGAATATTTCACTTAATAAATATTTGTTAAGCTCCTCTTAAGTGTCAGACACTCTTGTAAGTACAGAGAGGAGCACAGGGAGCAAAACAGAGAAGGATTCTACACTCACTGAGCATATAATCTAGTCAGCAAAAGCACTATTAACAGAGAAATAAGTAAGTCATAGTTCAGATAAAAAGAATATTGCAGGATATTAGGGAATTGAGCAACTCGTGTGTGTGTGTGTGTGTGTGTGTCTGTGTGTGTGTGTGTGTGTGTGTTGGCTAGGACATCTTAGACAGATGCTTTTTTTTTTTTTTAATTGGGATCTAGTTCCCTAACTAGGGAACTAACACAGGCTTCCTCCATTGGAAGTGCAGAGTCGTTTTTTTTTTTTTTTTTTGGGCGGGGGTCAGGTTGGGGAGGGAGGGGAGCAGGCGGGCCACTTCCATTGGTCTTTCGTTTCTCCATGTTCATCCGTCTTTGTTCTTTGGCTCCTGTGGGCCTCCCACCGTGGCGGCGTCCGTCGCTGCAGAGTGCCGGCTCCGGGCGCATGCGCTCCAGAGCTCCGGCTCGGCAACTGGACACATCAGTCCAGCCGCTCCGCGGCACGTGGGATCTTCCCAGGCCAGGGCTCGAACCGGCGTCCCTTGAACTGCAAGGCGGTGTCCTTACCCACTGGACCACCGGGAGAAGCCCTAGACAGATGCTTTTATTAATACTGTTATTCATGTTTATCTATCTGAAAAGGGAAGTGAGTATCTAAATCCTATCAGTTTAGGCAAATAATTGCATAAAGTTACAGATCATAGTATGCATTATTCCAGTCCAATTTCCAACATATATCTGCCATTTATTTATTGTTTGCATTTGTTGATGTGGATCTTCTCCCATCTACATTAAAAGTACCTAATAATCTTAACATTTTGAGAGTAAATACAGAAAAGATCCTATAAGAGTTTATCATGTTTTCCTTTCCCCTCCTCAATTAGCACTCTAGCCACTGGAAATCAGTCTCAGCTTTCCAGTCATTTCCAACAATTCTTTTCCTTCTCTTGCACCATTTTTTAAAAAAATTACAATATCTTTAGAGATAAAGAATGAGACATAGTATTAGAGGTCAGGGCAGGGGGCATGAGAAAGTGAAACACTGCCTAAATTTTAGCATGCCTTCCAGAGAAAGATGGGTATTCAGTTTTCTGCTTGGTTGAGAGTTTGTTTCTGATCCAGGGATTAAAGAAAGAGGGAAGGAATAAAGGTCTTTCTATCTACTTTCTGGCAGGCAGGCACACTAGCGGCATCATATTGATTGTATGTTTAATCCACTCCCTTGGCCTTGTAGTTAATGGAAATTCCTCTCATATTCTGACAATAAGTTGACAGTGAGTCCTGGTTCAAAATGCTGTGCAATTTCATCTTTATAAGTCTCTTCCTAACTACTTCAGTGCAAGGTGAAGGAGGCTGTTTCAAGGACTGCTGGCCAGATGACATTTTAAACTGGAAATGAATGTACAGCTCTCTGAGTTTACACTAATCTGTGAATTCTGCATAAGAAATAATGTATTGTACAACAAAGCAGATGTGCTACAGTCAGACCTCATAGAAAGAGCTGAAGAAGTCAAGCTAAATAAATAGGACATATATTGGCTAAATTTTCATTACAGTCTCCATTATTTTCTCTTTCTTTACCATGTGCATCATTTATAATCCCTTTCTAATGCACTATTCAAGCTAATTATTAAGATGTATAAAAGTTACTGAATACAAGAGAAGTTACTTGGGGCTTCCTGGTGGTCCAGTGGGTAAGGACACCGCCTTGCAGTGCAAGGGGTGCCAGATCGATCCTGTCCGGGAAGATCCCACGTGCCACCGAGTGGCTGGACCGATGTGTCCAACTATCAAGTCGGAGCTCTGAAGAGCATGTGCCCAGAGCCGGTGCTCTGCATTTGTATTGATCTTCTCCATCTACATTAAAAGTACCTAATAATCTTAACATTTTGAGAGTAAATACAGAAAAGATCCTATAAGAGTTTATCATGTTTTCCTTTCCCCTCCTCAATTAGCACTCTAGCCACTGGAAATCAGTCTCAGCTTTCCAGTCATTTCCAACAATTCTTTTCCTTCTCTTGCACCATTTTTTAAAAAAATTACAATATCTTTAGAGATAAAGAATGAGACATAGTATTAGAGGTCAGGGCAGGGGGCATGAGAAAGTGAAACACTGCCTAAATTTTAGCATGCCTTCCAGAGAAAGATGGGTATTCAGTTTTCTGCTTGGTTGAGAGTTTGTTTCTGATCCAGGGATTAAAGAAAGAGGGAAGGAATAAAGGTCTTTCTATCTACTTTCTGGCAGGCAGGCACACTAGCGGCATCATATTGATTGTATGTTTAATCCACTCCCCTTGGCCTTGTAGTTAATGGAAATTCCTCTCATATTCTGACAATAAGTTGACAGTGAGTCCTGGTTCAAAATGCTGTGCAATTTCATCTTTATAAGTCTCTTCCTAACTACTTCAGTGCAAGGTGAAGGAGGCTGTTTCAAGGACTGCTGGCCAGATGACATTTTAAACTGGAAATGAATGTACAGCTCTCTGAGTTTACACTAATCTGTGAATTCTGCATAAGAAATAATGTATTGTACAACAAAGCAGATGTGCTACAGTCAGACCTCATAGAAAGAGCTGAAGAAGTCAAGCTAAATAAATAGGACATATATTGGCTAAATTTTCATTACAGTCTCCATTATTTTCTCTTTCTTTACCATGTGCATCATTTATAATCCCTTTCTAATGCACTATTCAAGCTAATTATTAAGATGTATAAAAGTTACTGAATACAAGAGAAGTTACTTGGGGGCTTCCCTGGTGGTCCAGTGGGTAAGGACACCGCCTTGCAGTGCAAGGGGTGCCAGATCGATCCCTGTCCGGGGAAGATCCCACGTGCCACCGAGTGGCTGGACCGATGTGTCCAACTATCAAGTCGGAGCTCTGAAGAGCATGTGCCCAGAGCCGGTGCTCTGCAACGAGCGAGGCCACCTTGATGGGAGGTTCATATAGGCCAAAGAACAAAGATGGATGAAAATAGATAAATGAAAGACCAATATAAGTGGATAAAAAAAAAAAATAGAGAAGTTACTTGGTATCTTTAATAAGGTGGCAATTTCCAGGAAATTATTATGTGGAAGAAGTGAACCTTTTTTAAAATTAAAATATAAAAATCATACATAAATCTGTTTCCTATGCTAACAAAGACCTTTCTTGAAATTTTAAAAATTCCATTAAGATATTATTGGAGAATCAACTGTTTTTCTGCACTGTTGCAGGGACTACACACAAGAGCAAATAAAACAGATAAGTACTGCGTACAAGGAGCTTATATTTTCCATTTTCTCTGTCATTGTTATTTTTATGCATTCTTCAACTTTCATGTACCAACTATTAGCTCTTAATAGCAAGCTCTTTGAAGATAAAAACCATACTTACAAAACCATACTTACACCCTTAAAGTTCCTAATTTAGTTCTTCAATACATGCTTATTTAACAGAATCAAATTTAACTATACTGGTATGCCTTCAACAGAAAATTGTGTTTTTGAGTGTCCTTGTATTTGCTCATTAAGAGGAGCTTTTCTTTCTATGAAATTTGTTTGATATAAGTAATTAAAGAGGAAACATCTGTGTCTCAAGTTATTATTATTGAAGATTTTTTGATTAGTTAAAGAGGAAACATCTGTGTCTCAAGTTATTATTATTGAAGATTAGATTTTTCGTGAATGTAGTTAAAATTAGGACATATATTGGCTAAATTTTCATTACAGTCTCCATTATTTTCTCTTTCTTTACCATGTGCATCATTTATAATCCCTTTCTAATGCACTATTCAAGCTAATTATTAAGATGTATAAAAGTTACTGAATACAAGAGAAGTTACTTGGGGGCTTCCCTGGTGGTCCAGTGGGTAAGGACACCGCCTTGCAGTGCAAGGGGTGCCAGATCGATCCCTGTCCGGGGAAGATCCCACGTGCCACCGAGTGGCTGGACCGATGTGTCCAACTATCAAGTCGGAGCTCTGAAGAGCATGTGCCCAGAGCCGGTGCTCTGCAACGAGCGAGGCCACCTTGATGGGAGGTTCATATAGGCCAAAGAACAAAGATGGATGAAAATAGATAAATGAAAGACCAATATAAGTGGATAAAAAAAAAAAATAGAGAAGTTACTTGGTATCTTTAATAAGGTGGCAATTTCCAGGAAATTATTATGTGGAAGAAGTGAACCTTTTTTAAAATTAAAATATAAAAATCATACATAAATCTGTTTCCTATGCTAACAAAGACCTTTCTTGAAATTTTAAAAATTCCATTAAGATATTATTGGAGAATCAACTGTTTTTCTGCACTGTTGCAGGGACTACACACAAGAGCAAATAAAACAGATAAGTACTGCGTACAAGGAGCTTATATTTTCCATTTTCTCTGTCATTGTTATTTTTATGCATTCTTCAACTTTCATGTACCAACTATTAGCTCTTAATAGCAAGCTCTTTGAAGATAAAAACCATACTTACAAAACCATACTTACACCCTTAAAGTTCCTAATTTAGTTCTTCAATACATGCTTATTTAACAGAATCAAATTTAACTATACTGGTATGCCTTCAACAGAAAATTGTGTTTTTGAGTGTCCTTGTATTTGCTCATTAAGAGGAGCTTTTTCTTTCTATGAAATTTGTTTGATATAAGTAATTAAAGAGGAAACATCTGTGTCTCAAGTTATTATTATTGAAGATTAGATTTTTCGTGAATGTAGTTAAGACATTAAAAAAACTTTATGGGTAATGTTAGGAAGTTGGCTCATAAATTTTAATTAATCTGTGAAAGATTTAAATAATGCATAAGTACAATCAAAATACATTACACACCTTCAGATTAGCTGATGATAACAGCAATGTCCAAAACAAAGGTTAGGTTTATAGAACTTATAAATTTATGGAACTCAGTACTATATTAATAAAAAAGTGAGAGAGGTGCTAATAGAAGCTATCAGCAGCATTACAGAACTTTTGGAATTTTAGTTCACATTTCTTAGATTAAATCACAAAAGAAGTCAGTATTCATAATTGGGTGAATATTTTAATAATGCCTCAACTTCAATGTGTGAGAATTGAGCCTTTTTTTTCTTAGCAACTGAACTGTTTTCTAAGATGAGGATGTTTTATTTTTTATTCTGTTAATAAACTGAGGTGCAGATGTTCGGTTGAACTCTACAACGTAAACAATTTCTGAGGCTGAATTGTTAAATTTAGGTTTGCTTCTTCTTTTATTATCATTTTATTTTTCTTTATCATGCCTAATCGTGTTCACTGTTGTATTTTATGCATTTTCAAGCTGTTTTGTATCTATTTTGAAGGTGTCAGTCATTAAACAGAAAAAAGTATAAATTATAAAATTTAGGTAAATCATTCTTTTAATTAACCATTGTTTTGTAAAACACATTATTTGACAAGAGTAGGATTCATAAATGTAAGAATTACATATTCCAAAAAAGTATCTGTTAAATATGGCAATAATTAAATCACTAAGTCACACCATCCCGTGTAACTGAAAAGATTAAAATAGTTTCAGGCTTTTTCACTAGGGAGAAACATAAGGTAATACTCTTAAATATAAATCTCTAGGGCTTCCCTGGTGGTCCAGTGGCAGACAGTGTGCCTTGCAGTGCAAGGGGCACTGGTTTGATCCTTAGCCCAGGAAGATCCCACGTGGAGTGGCTGGACCAGTATGCCTAATTATGAGCTGGCCTGGAGCGCAGGTGCCCAGATGCAGTGCTCTGCAACAAGAGAGGCTGTTGCAATGGGAGGCCCACACATGCCAAATAAAAGATGAATGAAAATAAATATATATTAAAAAGAGGCATGATGGGTAACAGAAATTAAAAAAATAAAAATAAAAATAAATCTCTAATTTAACAGATTTCACATGTAAAACTCAACAAACTCCCCCATGCAAGTTTAACTCATTTTTCTAGAATAATATCTGATATAATATCAATAATATCCTGTGGAATAGTAGTTTCCTTTAGTAGCAGACCTTGGTTGGCAATAAATCTTATAATGTGAGGATAATATTGTTATACTTTAATAATGCAAAATAAAAAAAAACAAAAACAGTTCTCTCAAGAGTGGTCCTGGGAACTAGACATTATCAGGTTTATTTAGTGGAGCATGCATGCCAAGAACTGTTCCAATGTTAGTCTATCTGGACAGTAGGAAGAAAGATATGTATTGTTAGAGACATGTGCATGAGCTAGCATTTAGGAAGAGGCATGTGCTAGAGCTGGGTAGCTAAGGACCTCATGTTTGAGGGGCAATAATGTGTTTGAGAAAGGTAAGGTGCTGTTGATCTTCTAAGGCATAAAATAAAATTCATAAAGAGGTATTTATCTTATCATGCCTAATCGTGTTCACTGTTGTATTTTATGCATTTTCAAGCTGTTTTGTATCTATTTTGAAGGTGTCAGTCATTAAACAGAAAAAAGTATAAATTATAAAATTTAGGTAAATCATTCTTTTAATTAACCATTGTTTTGTAAAACACATTATTTGACAAGAGTAGGATTCATAAATGTAAGAATTACATATTCCAAAAAAGTATCTGTTAAATATGGCAATAATTAAATCACTAAGTCACACCATCCCGTGTAACTGAAAAGATTAAAATAGTTTCAGGCTTTTTCACTAGGGAGAAACATAAGGTAATACTCTTAAATATAAATCTCTAGGGCTTCCCTGGTGGTCCAGTGGCAGACAGTGTGCCTTGCAGTGCAAGGGGCACTGGTTTGATCCTTAGCCCAGGAAGATCCCACGTGGAGTGGCTGGACCAGTATGCCTAATTATGAGCTGGCCTGGAGCGCAGGTGCCCAGATGCAGTGCTCTGCAACAAGAGAGGCTGTTGCAATGGGAGGCCCACACATGCCAAATAAAAGATGAATGAAAATAAATATATATTAAAAAGAGGCATGATGGGTAACAGAAATTAAAAAAATAAAAATAAAAATAAATCTCTAATTTAACAGATTTCACATGAAAAACTCAACAAACTCCCCCATGCAAGTTTAACTCATTTTTCTAGAATAATATCTGATATAATATCAATAATATCCTGTGGAATAGTAGTTTCCTTTAGTAGCAGACCTTGGTTGGCAATAAATCTTATAATGTGAGGATAATATTGTTATACTTTAATAATGCAAAATAAAAAAAAACAAAAACAGTTCTCTCAAGAGTGGTCCTGGGAACTAGACATTATCAGGTTTATTTAGTGGAGCATGCATGCCAAGAACTGTTCCAATGTTAGTCTATCTGGACAGTAGGAAGAAAGATATGTATTGTTAGAGACATGTGCATGAGCTAGCATTTAGGAAGAGGCATGTGCTAGAGCTGGGTAGCTAAGGACCTCATGTTTGAGGGGCAATAATGTGTTTGAGAAAGGTAAGGTGCTGTTGATCTTCTAAGGCATAAAATAAAATTCATAAAGAGGTAAACATTGGAAACTGATTCGAGCACAGTATTTCTCCCCTACAGGAAGTGAAGGCAGGAGAGTTTGCCTGTGACACTAGCTAAATACTGAGACCCAAATACATAGGATTGTTGCCAGTAGCACCGACGAAAATATCAATTAGTAGAGACAAAACCACACAAGGTGTATTAAGCAGAGTTCTTAATAGAAACAAAACCTATGGGAGATATATATATATACACATAGAGTCAACCTTCCTGACTTCAGACTATACTACAAAGTGACAGTCATCAAGACAGTATGGTGCTGACACAAAACCAGAAATATAGACCAATGGAATAAGATAGAGAGCCCAGCAATAAACCCATGGACATATGGGTGCCCTATTTTTTGACAAAGGAGGCAAGAATATACATTGGGGCAAAGACAGCCTCTTCAATAAGCAGTGCTGTGGAAAACTCGACATTTATATGCAAAAGAATGAAGTTGGAACACTTCTAACACCATACACAAAGATAAACTCAAAATGGATTAAAGACCAGAAACCATAAAACTCTTAGAGGAAAACATAGGCCAGAACACTCAAGGACATAAATCAAAGCAGAATCTTCTGACCTGCCTCCTAGAGTAATGGAAATAAAAAGAAAAATTAAAAAAAATGGGACCCAATTAAACTTAAAAGCTTTTGCACAGCAAAAGAAACTATAAACAAGGTGAAAAGACAATCTTCAGAATGGGAGAAAAAAATAGCAAATGAAACAACTGACAAATAATTAATTTCCAAAATATACAAGCAGCTCACACAACTCAACACCCACAAAACAAACAACCCACTCAAAAAATGAGAAATTTATTTCAAGAAATTGTCTCATGTGACTATGGTGGCCAGCATGTTCCAAACCTACAGCATCGCTGACTAAAAACCTAAGGAGAATCAATGTTGCTATTCAACACTAAACACCATCTGCTGGTAGGAGCCATTCTTACTCTTAAAAAGTTAGTCTTTTGTTCTATTCAGGCCTTCAACTGATTAAATGAGGCCTGTCTACATGATGGAGGGCATTCTGCCTTACAATATAGTGATATAAATGTTAATCTCATCTAAAACACTCTTATAAAAACATCCAAAATAACATTTGACCACACATCTGGGCACCATGCCCCAGCCAAGTTGACATATAAAATTAACATCTTACAGGGTCAGTCCTAGACAGAATGAACAATTTACTAAAAGAAAATTTAAGCCCCATTTCTCACATTTCTTTTTTCAGCAGGACAACAAATGGTTTGAAGTGAGAGGCCAAAAAAAGGGATAGATCCACAAAAGCTCAAGTTCTAGTGACACAGCCAATGACAGCAAAGTCCAAACTTAATGAGTCTGACTGGTGAGTAGCTACATTTGTCATTGTTGTTGTTATTACTATACCTCTAGGCTGATGCTATTTACCCATCACATGAGACTGTTATTATATTGACAAATATATATTGTGAATAAAATCATTTCACTTACTGGCCTGAATCTGCATCATGGCCTTTCTTCAAGTTTCAGTGTTGAAAATGTCTACTTAATCATTGACCTACTGAACACTTCTAACACCATACACAAAGATAAACTCAAAATGGATTAAAGACCAGAAACCATAAAACTCTTAGAGGAAAACATAGGCCAGAACACTCAAGGACATAAATCAAAGCAGAATCTTCTGACCTGCCTCCTAGAGTAATGGAAATAAAAAGAAAAATTAAAAAAAATGGGACCCAATTAAACTTAAAAGCTTTTGCACAGCAAAAGAAACTATAAACAAGGTGAAAAGACAATCTTCAGAATGGGAGAAAAAAATAGCAAATGAAACAACTGACAAATAATTAATTTCCAAAATATACAAGCAGCTCACACAACTCAACACCCACAAAACAAACAACCCACTCAAAAAATGAGAAATTTATTTCAAGAAATTGTCTCATGTGACTATGGTGGCCAGCATGTTCCAAACCTACAGCATCGCTGACTAAAAACCTAAGGAGAATCAATGTTGCTATTCAACACTAAACACCATCTGCTGGTAGGAGCCATTCTTACTCTTAAAAAGTTAGTCTTTTGTTCTATTCAGGCCTTCAACTGATTAAATGAGGCCTGTCTACATGATGGAGGGCATTCTGCCTTACAATATAGTGATATAAATGTTAATCTCATCTAAAACACTCTTATAAAAACATCCAAAATAACATTTGACCACACATCTGGGCACCATGCCCCAGCCAAGTTGACATATAAAATTAACATCTTACAGGGTCAGTCCTAGACAGAATGAACAATTTACTAAAAGAAAATTTAAGCCCCATTTCTCACATTTCTTTTTTCAGCAGGACAACAAATGGTTTGAAGTGAGAGGCCAAAAAAAGGGATAGATCCACAAAAGCTCAAGTTCTAGTGACACAGCCAATGACAGCAAAGTCCAAACTTAATGAGTCTGACTGGTGAGTAGCTACATTTGTCATTGTTGTTGTTATTACTATACCTCTAGGCTGATGCTATTTACCCATCACATGAGACTGTTATTATATTGACAAATATATATTGTGAATAAAATCATTTCACTTACTGGCCTGAATCTGCATCATGGCCTTTCTTCAAGTTTCAGTGATGATCTAAACATGGCCTAAAATCCTTCTGAATTTTCGCCTCTCAAATCCATCTCTTGCCACTTCTTCCACTGATCTCTGTTTCAGCTAATTCCTAGAAGACAACCATGATTTTCTAACTTAGAAATTTTGAACAAATTGCTGTTTTGTCAGGATACACAGAAGCATTAGTTACAGCAAGTACCTCCTCATTTGCTCAATCCAGGCTCAAGACATTTGTCTTGAGAGGAATGTACCAGTTCAAAGCCTCACTTTGTCCTCCTCTCTCCCAGAGCCCCTTTTATTATAAGTCATAGGTTTTGTCACACATTTGAATATATATTTATCTGTTTATCTGTTTTATACTTTTCTGCCAGGCTGGTTTATTCACTGCTATATTCAGAGCGTGGCACAATTTCTTATAAGTAATTCTGCAATCACATTTAGCTAATTTATACTGGATTTTATTTTATTTTATTTTTTTTTTAAGGGGGAGGGTGGGGAGGGAGGGGAGCAGGCGGGCTACTTCTATTGGTCTTTCATTTGTCTATTTTCATCCATCTTTGTTCTTTGGCCCGTGTGGGCCTCCCATCGCGGTGGCCTCTGTTGTCGCAGAGCACCGGCTCTGGGCGCTCGGTCATTGGACACATCGGTCCAGCCGCTCCGCGGCATGTGGGATCTTCCCAGGCTAGGGACCGAACCAGCGCCCCTTGCACTGCAAGGCGGTGTCCTTCCCCACTGGACCACCAGGGAAGCCCAATACTGGATTTTAAAGCAACTAACATACCAGGATATTTTTCCATACAAAACCTGAATAGTTTTATTATATATATTAATGAGGAGTAGTTTGGCAAAATTTTAGTGATATTCATAATATCCTGTTAAACATTTCTTTTTAGTCCACTAATCAAATGTGAATAATTTTAAATTTTGAATTCTGTCTGCCATGCATGTATTTAATATCCATCATAAATCCATGCCAATTTCAAACTTAATAAACATGTTCTTTATGCAATTTTGTCCACCCACTTGAATATGTAAATCAGAGGACTTCTAGTTAAAACAATTTGATGAATTCATTTGTTGAGCTTCCTCTCTGTCTCAAATAAGTAGCAATAAAAAATAAATAAATAAAAGAGAGACAACAAATTAAGAAAACATTAGCAATCTAAATAGCATTAAATACACAATTTTGTGAAACAAGATAATTATCTAAGTCATCCAGAAAGTTCTAACCTACAGACTCAAAACTGATTCAGAATAAGCAGGTAGACCAAAGGAAGATAAAGAGTATAAATATATTCCATGCAGAACAAGAGACTAATATCAGGCTCAATGACTAAACTAGAACCATGATAAACAAAGGATTAAAATGGTAAAACTTTTCTGAATTAAAGAAATAAATATTCAGTTTAAAAGTTTATGAATTCTAAAGAAGATAAACATTCATAACTAGGTGCTTGATAATGAAACTAAAAAACACCAAAATCAAAAAAGAACCCTTAAAAGTTACCAGATACAAACAACTTTTCTACAAAATCACAATGAGTATACAACAACAGGATTTTTTTTTTTTAGATTCACAACAAGAAGAGAACAGAATGGAACATGTCATTCTACATATTTAAGGAATACATGTTATGAATCAGAATTAACTTCCCAGTTAAGTCGTTGTACAAACATTCAGGTAAATTTTATATGATTGTTTATTTCTATGAATAAAACATTTCTTTTTTTTTCCAAAAATTCTTATAAGTACTCTGTGGAAACTATCACATATAAGTTTAAAAGAATAGGTGAGATTTCATAAAATAAAGCAAAGCATTCTAAACAAGCAGGAAGTTAAAAGGGGACAGGAGCCATGGGAATGATGGGGCGAGGCTGTCTGTGCTTAGTCTGGTGGAGACTGGTCTCTGTACAGTTGGCCTGAGACAGGAGACAAAATCTTGAGCTAGAACAGATCACGAAGGTGGAACTGATATTCATCACATCAAGAGTGATTTCTGAAGCTAATGAAAAGATAGATAAAGTGTCTGGCCAGCCACTGGAAAAGATGAAGAGTCGAAGGACTCTATAAAACAGGTTTAAACAATGCTGAGACTCTCAAACATTATTGAGAAACTTACTACAAACTTTATGTTTAGAAATGAACCAAATTGAAAAGATCAAATATCAAATCATACAGAATAGAAACTATGCTGTCTTTGAAATTATCCTTTATGTTAATAATGCTTTTTATTGGTTGATAACTGCTTTACAATGTTGTGTTTGTTTCTGCCATACAACAATGAGGATCAGCTGTAAGTACACATATGTGCCCTCCCTCTAGAAGCTCTTTCCCACTCCCCCACCATTTCCCACCCCTCTAGGTTGTCACAGCACTGGGTGGAGCTCTCCTTGTTATACAGTGATTTCACTATCTCTTTTATACATGGTAGCATATATGTTTCAGTGCAGCTCTCTCCAATTAAAAAAAAATGCTTTTAATAAAATTATAAGAAAAACAATGAAACAAATATTCCATGCAAGGAACTAGAATAAAATAAACTTAGGGAAAGTTGAAAAGATGAAATAATAAAGATGAGAAGAAATTTATAATAATTTATAATGTTTCAACATAGATATCAAGAAAAGATAAACACTTGCTATAAAAGGTTTGAAGAACTTTGGGAAAGAAAACAATATGCCAATAAATTATGCAACACAAGAAGAATTGTCTAAACTGAAACCAGGAAATTGATTGTATAAAAATCTACATCTAAAGACACCAGCTCAAGATAGTTTGGTAAACATGTTTTACTAAAGCTTCATGCAACATAAAACCCTCATTCTGTTTCAGTGTTTTAGAAGCTAGAAAATCAGGATGTATATACATAGTTCATTTTTATGAGACTAGTATTATACTGACACAAAATTAGTACCAAAATTATGCATTTGTGGATTCAAAACAAATAAGCAACCATATTATTTAAAAGAATAGGTGAGATTTCATAAAATAAAGCAAAGCATTCTAAACAAGCAGGAAGTTAAAAGGGGACAGGAGCCATGGGAATGATGGGGCGAGGCTGTCTGTGCTTAGTCTGGTGGAGACTGGTCTCTGTACAGTTGGCCTGAGACAGGAGACAAAATCTTGAGCTAGAACAGATCACGAAGGTGGAACTGATATTCATCACATCAAGAGTGATTTCTGAAGCTAATGAAAAGATAGATAAAGTGTCTGGCCAGCCACTGGAAAAGATGAAGAGTCGAAGGACTCTATAAAACAGGTTTAAACAATGCTGAGACTCTCAAACATTATTGAGAAACTTACTACAAACTTTATGTTTAGAAATGAACCAAATTGAAAAGATCAAATATCAAATCATACAGAATAGAAACTATGCTGTCTTTGAAATTATCCTTTATGTTAATAATGCTTTTTATTGGTTGATAACTGCTTTACAATGTTGTGTTTGTTTCTGCCATACAACAATGAGGATCAGCTGTAAGTACACATATGTGCCCTCCCTCTAGAAGCTCTTTCCCACTCCCCCACCATTTCCCACCCCTCTAGGTTGTCACAGCACTGGGTGGAGCTCTCCTTGTTATACAGTGATTTCCCACTATCTCTTTTATACATGGTAGCATATATGTTTCAGTGCAGCTCTCTCCAATTAAAAAAAAATGCTTTTAATAAAATTATAAGAAAAACAATGAAACAAATATTCCATGCAAGGAACTAGAATAAAATAAACTTAGGGAAAGTTGAAAAGATGAAATAATAAAGATGAGAAGAAATTTATAATAATTTATAATGTTTCAACATAGATATCAAGAAAAGATAAACACTTGCTATAAAAGGTTTGAAGAACTTTGGGAAAGAAAACAATATGCCAATAAATTATGCAACACAAGAAGAATTGTCTAAACTGAAACCAGGAAATTGATTGTATAAAAATCTACATCTAAAGACACCAGCTCAAGATAGTTTGGTAAACATGTTTTACTAAAGCTTCATGCAACATAAAACCCTCATTCTGTTTCAGTGTTTTAGAAGCTAGAAAATCAGGATGTATATACATAGTTCATTTTTATGAGACTAGTATTATACTGACACAAAAATTAGTACCAAAATTATGCATTTGTGGATTCAAAACAAATAAGCAACCATATAACAGTATTATTTACAAAAGCATACACAAATATCTCCTAAGCAAACTATATAAAATCAAATGTAGAAACTTTTAATAGACATTAAGTTAGTTATCAGAAAATATGTAATATATGAGATTATTTAAAAGTTATAGTCAAATGACTTCAGACAAAGTAGTGTAGAAAGACAGTCATGATAATAAATCCTTTGTAAACTGTGGAGAAAAGCTTAGTCAACTAAAAAATACTGCTTTATCTTCATGGAGTATAGAATGTACATCATTCTTAAAGAAAAACCCTAGAAATGCATTAAATTTAGGAAAAATAAAAGGATACCCAATATTATCTCCATTATTGACTAGATTACTGATACTAGATAACATAAGAAAGCAATAAAAATAAATGAAATATAACAAAGTTAGTCATTTGATTGTGAACATATATAATCTAATGAAATCTGGAAGCGATAAGAATTAATCACAAATTTCAGCAAGGCTGTCAGATATAAGATCAAGATTCAAAAATCAATACCATTTCTGTATATCAGCAATAAGCAATTTTAAAATATAATAATAAAATCTTGTTCTGCAATAACAGCAAAAATTGTAAGGTACCTAGTAATAAATTTAATACAAGATACTTAAAGCATTTTATAGAGAAAATTATAAGACATTACAGAAGGGGAAAAAAGATCTAAACAAATATATCCCTCTCTTATATGGAAATACTCTGTATTTTAGAAACTATTTTACTCTGGCAGTAAGTCTATAAATTCAGAGACAGTTCAATTAAGAGCCCAACTTTTAACAGGAAATTACAAGTAGACGTAAAAGTAAATCACTAAGACTTGTCAAATAATATGAAGAATAATAAAGTGGGAGGTAACAAAAAGATACAAAGAATTATGAAGTCAGAAAACTTGGATGCTTTGCTACTGGTAGAGATATAAAATACCAAAATTTGGTAAATATACCAAAAGAATGTACCCAGGACCCAGAATAGAGGATGTATATATTGAAACTCAGCTGGCAAAGAATTTGCCTGCAATTCAGGAGGCCCTGATTGGATTCTTCGGTTGGGAAGATATCCTGGAGGAGGGATAGGCTACCCACTCTAGTATTCTTACCTGGAGAATTCCATAGACAGAGGAGCCTGGCAGGCTACAGTCCATGGGTTCACAAAGAGTTGGACATTACTGAGTGACTTTCACTATATATATTAGGTAAGAGATACATTAAAAAAAATCAGTACTTACAAGAAATGTTATCAGGCAACTTACAAAGTAAAATATAATTCTATACTATACTTTAACAACATATATAAATTTAAGATTCAGACATATTAAAATCTAACCCAAAAATAAATTCTTTAAACTTACATTGAAAACATAAAGAAGAATACTGGAATCTTCTTATTGTTTTTTAGTCACTAAATCATGTCCAACTCCTTGTGACCCCCATGGACTGCAACACACCATGATCCTCAGTCCTCCATTATCCATCTACTGGGGTTTCCTCAAATTCATATCTAGTGAGTTGGTGATGCTATCTAACCATCTCCTGCCACCCCTTTCTCCTTTGCCTTTAATCTTTCCCAACATTAGGGCTTTATCCAATGAGTTGGGTCCTCTCATCAGGTGGCCAAAGTACTGGAGCTTCAACATTAGTTCTTTCAATGAATATTCAGGATGCATTTCCCTTACAATTGACTGGTTTGATCACTTTGCAGTCCAAGGGAATCTTAAGAGTCTCCTCCAGTACCACCATTCAAAACAATCAATTCTTGATGGCCCAACTCTCACATCCATACATGACTACTGGAAAAATCATACCTTGACTATATGAATTTTTGTTGACAAAATAATATGCCTGCTTTTTAATACATTTTATAGGTCTGTCATAACCTCTTTCCAAAGAGTATTTCTTAATTTCATGGCTTCAGTCACCGTCCTCACTGATTTTGGAACCCAAGAAAATAAAATCTGTCACTGCTTCCATTTTTTTCCCCTTCTATTTACCATGGGGTCATGGGATCAGATAGCATAATCTTAGTGTTTTGAATGTTGTGAGTTTCATGTCAGCATTCTCACTCTCTTCTTTCACCCTCACTAAGAGGCTTTTTAGTTCCTTTTCACTTTCTTGAGCTCCTTGCAGGTTTCTCAGGAGATGGGTAAGGTGGTCTGGCACTTCCATCTCTTTAAGAATTTTTCACAGTTTGTTCTGATCCACACAGTCAAAGGTGTTAGCATAGTCAATGAAGCAGAAGTAGGTGCTTTTCTGGAATTCTTGTGCTTTCTTTACATTCCAATGAATGCTGCCAATTTGATCTCTGGTTCTTCTGCCTCTCTGAAACTTAGCCTCTTCGAAACCCAGCTTTACATCTTGAAGTTCTTGGTTCACATATTGCTGAAGCCTACCATGAAGAATTTTGAGTATAACCTTGCAAGCACGGTTGCAAGAAATGAACACAACTGTATTTTAGTTTGAACACTCTACCATTTCCTTTCTTTGGGAATGGAATGAAAACGGACCTTTTTTAGTCATGTGGTCACTGCTGGGTTTTCCAAATTTTCTGGCATACTGAGTGGTAGCACTTTAACAGCATCATCTTTTAGGATTTGAAATATCTCAGCTGAAAATCCATCACCTCCACCAGCTTCATTGTAGTGATGCTTTCTAAGACTCATTTGACATCACACCACAGGATGTCAGGCTCTATGTAAGTAAATCCATCATCATGGTTATCTCAGCCATTAAGATCTTTTTGTGTAGTTCTGTGTGTTCTTGCCACCTCTTCTTAATATCTTCTACTTCTTTTATGTCCTTATTTCATCTTCTTGGGCATTAGTAGTTGAGGCATAGTCTTGGATGCTGAATTACTTGTCTTGGAAATGAACTGAGATCATTCTGTTGTTTTTGATATTGTACCCAAGTACTCCATTTAGGACTCTTTTGTTGACTATAAGGACTACTCCATTTCTTCTAAGGGATTCTTGTCCACAGTAATAGATGTAATGGTCATCTGAATTAAATCATCCCATTCCCATCCATTATAGTTCACTGATTCCTAAAATGTCAATGCTCACTCTTGCCAGCTCCTACTTGACTATATCTAATTTATCTTGATTCATGGACCTAACATTTGAGGTTCCCATGCAATATTGCTCCTTGAAGCACTGGACTTTACTTTCACCTCCAGACACAGCCACAACTGAGTGTCATTTCCACTTTGGCTTGATCGATTCATTCTTACTGGTGCTATTAGTAATTGCCCTCTTCTCTTCCCAGTAGCATATTGCACACCTTCCATGGAGTCATATCTTTTTTACCTTTTCATACTGTCTGTGGAGTTGTCCAGGCAAGAATACTGGAGTGTATTGCCAATCCATCCTCTAGTAAACCATGTTTTGTCAGAATTCCTCACTTTGACCCATTCATTTTGGGTAGTCCTGCATGGTCCTCATAGTTTCATGGAGTTACACAAGCCCCTTCACCATGAGAAGGCTGTGATTCATAATGGGGCTTATAAAGTTAGGTAAAGTTAGGGGCTTATAAAGTTATAAAGGATTTCTTAAGCAGAATAACTATACTAACTATACTGTAGTAACTATAAAGGGAAAATTGTATAAATCTGGATACCATGCAATGAATATTTACATTCATCTAAAGAAATTCAAAAAAAAAAACAAATACAACCTACAGACACAGAGATAATTTTTGCAAGGTATTACAGAGTGAAAAATTTATAATCAGATTACAAACTTCTAAAATAATAGAATAACAAATATTAATAACTCTAATAAAAAATAAAAATACTTGAAGATACTATTCACAGAAGTGGAAATATGAATGCGAAAGAAACAAAGGTAAAAAAAGGTCAAGCAGTATTTATCACAAAGAAAATCTTATCTTGAAATAATAATATTATTCCATTGCCTATCCATTTGATTCAAGCTGGTATGCACTATCATTTAAAGATAGTGAATACAGAAATCCTCATTTACTGCTTTTGGGACTGTACATTATTAGGCTGTCCACTTTGAGAAGAAACTGAGCACCAACTAGTAAAGTTGGAGACATATATACAAGAGTTAACATTTCCACTTAAAAGTATTATTAACTTTTATACATGTATACAAGAAGATGTATACAGAAATTTGTACTGCATCATTATATGTAATAGAAATATATACTGGAAATATATGTTTATCAGCAAGAGAATGTATAAACACCTATGCACATAGGTATGCATGACACATTTATATGTGTGTTTTCTTTTGTACCCCTGTATTTAAGGTTAAACTAATTATATCAATTCATGCCACTATGATCATCAGAGTTTATGATTTTATTTGATTGCTATAACAATTTTTCCTTTTTCCCTGGTCTTCATTTTTATTATTGTGATAGTCTCAAACTGGTCCCAAATGATGCCTACCAACAGGTGTATAATCCCCTGCCACAGTTACCAGGGTTTGGCTGTGTGACCAAGAGAATATTACAGAAGTAATGTTATCCCTGAGAGTGGGAAATGGCAACCCCTTCAGTGTTCTTGCCTGGAAAATCCCCTGGATGAGGAGCCTGGCAGGTTACAGTCCATGGGATTGCAAAGAGTTGGACACGACTAAGCATACACACACAACACACACACACACACACACACAGACATACACACAATGTTATGCTAACTTCTGACATTGTTTTACAAGAACCTGGTCTTCCAATTCCAGTTAAGCCTTTAGATACGTATAGGATGAACGCGCATTTTGACTGCAATGAGAGAAATCCTGAAACAGAAAAATCCTACTAAGCCATTCCTGGATGATTTCTGACCTTCAGAAACTATGAAGTAAAAATCTTTATTGCTTTCAGTCAAAAGTTACATTTTTCAAGCAGTCATGTATGAATGTGAGAGTTGGACCATAAGGAAGGCTGAACACCAAAGAATTTATGCCCTTGAACTTCGGTGTTGGAGAAGGCTCTTGAGAGTCCCTTGGACAGCAAGAATATCAAACCAGTCAGTCCTAAAGGAAATCAACCTTGACTATTCATTGGAAGGACTGATGCTGAGGATGAAGCTCCAATACTCTGGCCACCTGATATGAAGAGATGATTCACTGGAAAAGACCCTGAGGCTGGGAAACATAGAAGGAAGAAGGAGAAGGAGATAACAAGAGGATGAGACGGTTGCATGACATCATTGACTCAATGGATATGAGTTTGAGCAGGCTCCTAGAGATGAGGAAAGACAGGGAAGCCTGGCGTGCTGCAGTCCATGTGGTTGCGAAGAGTTAGACATGACTGAGCAACTCAACTGAACTGAATATTTAAATGGATGGCTTCCTATAATAATTCTATCAAATTACAACTATATATCAAAAGATCAATGCTTGAATTTACTCATTCCTCACTACCTTTCCTTGCCAGAGTATGAGATCAATTTTTAAAATTTCACTTGTTTGCTTAATGTGTACACACAAATATTGAAATATATATATATATTATTGAAAGGTTTATACACATATTCACAATTGACAAAGTATAGAAGGTAAATGGGGAAAAGTAGATTTAACTCACATTAGTTACTCATTCACATAGCAATTTCTCCTGTGACAGTCATAGTTGTCAGCTACATAGGCAGAAACGTTTGAGTACATAGAATAATTCCTCTTATTTGGACATATTTGTACTTCTTCTGCATTGAAAGAAGTGAAGCGAACTCTTGTCAAAGAGCTATTTCAAAGCGAGACACTAGATTTCTGTGTAACCATTTATATGTCCTTATTATCTCAACAGTCAGCCTCAGGCAAACACCAGGAAATATGTGGATCTTATCAAAGTGATATACTTTTATTCACTTTCCACTTACACTGAAAGACCGTGAGTAAGGAGTTGTACACTACTGCTAGCCCTAATGTTGACTCTGCTCAGATTCAGCCAGTGTGTCGCACAGCAGTCATGCTGGGATCGTCCCCTGCAGTCTACCTATCACCTCTGTCCAACCAGGGAAAGGGGAGATGAGACAGGCTCACAGGATGTCTTTCGTGTCTTGTCTTCAATTTTCTTAACATAGTCTTTCTTTGCTTTTTACTATAGAAAATGTACTTACATGGTCACGTCTAATATCTAAATTCCTAATTTTAAAACACAATTCAGTTTTGAATATGTATTTCTTAATTTTTTAACCACATGTGAGCCATAGTTTTCTGTCTTTCATTGTTTTATTGTTGTTGCTAAGCTGTTTGCTATGAAAAGCGAGAACAGATTGAAGAGCAGAAGCTGTCTTTGTCACGTTTTAGAGTTTTAGCTTTCACATTTATATCTATAATCCACACAGAATGTACATCTAGATATGGTGTGAGGAGATATAAGTGCTTTTGTTTTCTTTATATGGAGTTAATTTTCTGAAGGTAATGCTGCTGTTCTTGAACTACCTATTTCCATATATATGTGGAAGAATTCCTTCAGTTTTATAATATGTCCCTTTGCTATTGTAAAGGAGGAATAATACAGTCCACTATCTATGACTGTCATCATGTTAAGTAACACATTCAGGATCTTAAATACTAATTTTAGGATATTAAAATGTTACCTTTGCTAGGGAGAAGTATGTTAGGGAAGTCTGCAAAAAAAAATTTCCAACTATATGTAAAATATTTTATTTTTTTCTTTTTCCTTATCATGCCTCTTTTATTTATATTTCTTTTTTTTTTTTAAAGATTTATTTATTTTTGGGGCGGGGGTCGGGTTGTGGAGGGAGGGGAGCGGGTGGGTCACCTCTATTGGTCTTCCATTTCTTTCCATTTTTTGGCTCCTGTGGGCCTCCCATTGCGGTGGCGTCTGTCCTTGCAGAACGCTGGCTCTGGGCACATGCACTCCAGAGCTCCGGCTCGGTGATTGGACACATCGGTCCAGCCGCTCTGCAGCACGTGGGATCTTCCCAGGCCAGGGATCGAACCGGCGCCCCTTGCACTGCAAGGCGGTGTCCTTACCCACTGGACCACCAGGGGAAGCCCTTATTTATATTTCTTTTCATCGATCTTTTTATTTTTGGCATGTGTGGACCTTGCATCACAGTGGCTTCTCTCGTTGCACAGCACCAGCTCTGGGCACATGTGCTCCAGAGTGCTGGCTCATAATTGGATACGCTGGTCCAGTGACTCCACAGCAGGCCCAGGATCTTCCCGGGCCAGGGATAGAACCAGTGCCCCTTGGAGTGCAAGGCAGACTCTACCCACTGCACCACCAGGGAAGCCCAAAATGTCTTATATTTTAATAAATTTAAACAAAATCATTATATTCATTAAAATATCATCTGTATATTACCATGTACTTAATATATATGCTAAATAATGTGTTCTTTAAAATGGAAGAGTAATACTTCAGTTTACATGAGGATTTAAAAGTGTATCAATCACAATAATAATTTAAAATATATTATGCATTCCTTTCTGAATTTTTATATATGTTTTCTGTTATGCAGGTTCCTCACTGAAGCATGTAAATAAGGCTCTTCATGAATTTGCAGTGTTGTGAATCTGATAACTATAGTTGAATAAAATTTATCTTCAGAAATAAAAACACCACGTTCTAACTTTGACTGTAATGTTGTTTCCATGTAACCATGCCCAATTTCTTTAACTGTAAATGGCTAGGCTCAGTAAATTATAGATAATAATATAATAATATGTGTACTTCATTTCAATGACTTTATCTAACAGTAATGTAGTATAACATTTAATTTCTATTATTTAATATGATATACAAAGCAAAATCAACATAGTATTGATAGTTCGCAGAGTTTAGTGTACAGTTACTGAGTGCATGCTATGACTCAGGTACAGAATTTGAGATAACAACATCAACAAAAACAAAATCATGTAAGTAAGTAAGTAGATGTTTTGACTTAAGGTGTTAACATTCTTCAAATCCTTTTAAAAGTTTTGGGATGAGTGTTTTACTAATTAACCTATTCATGCTTTCTAGGGGTTTAATATTATAATCCTTCTCAATGTTGACAAATAATTTTATGAGTCTATTAGCATGAAAAGTTCTTACTAAAATTTAAAACAACAGATTTATATATCACTATTTTAGAAGATACTGTTATTTCTAAAAATTGAGGTAAAATATGCAGTTGATCAACACACCAATTATGTGGAACAAATTTTATCTGATGGCAGAAAAAAAATCTAAAATACTAAACATTGAACTTGTGGCCTGTATCATTCTTTCCCCTCTTTGGTTGAGTGCCCTTTCTCTACACCCAGCATCTATATAACAGCATTCAACTAGACAGTTGGATAGTAAAGATCAGACTATCTTTGCATAGTTGCTAAATTTAACTTTATGATCATTATAACTTTTCATAAGTTATAGTTCTGAATCTTTGGCTTTGATTGACAAGATATTTTATATAGTAATAACTTTAAAGGCTCTTTATGAGAGTCAAACTGTGCCTCAAATTCCAGAAATCATTGCTAACTAAAAACCAGACACAACCACATATGTCCCATAAGAATCTCAATATGTACATGTCCAAAGCCTAAACTCATTTTCGTTTTCCTTAAAAAGTCTTTCATGTCTAGTATTCCTTATTATCACCCTACAGCCACAGAGTCCACTATGAGTTTGAGTAAGCTCCAGGAGATCATGAAGCACAGGGAAGCCTGGTATGTTGCAGGTCATGGATTGCAAAGAGTTGGACATGACTGAGCGATTAAACAACTGAACAAGAACAACAAGTCATTTTAGTTAGACTCATGATCGTTATGAGTCCCTTTTTTACTCTTGACTCCTAAACATACCTTGAAATCCCATGGGTGCTCAATTCTAAATACATTGTTTAAGCATTTCTATTTATTTCATCCTTACTACCCCTGGCCTACCCACAGCCCCCGACAAATCTCACTTAAGATAACATTAACTATCTCAAGAGGTTCTCTGCAACCTTCTGTACCACATCATTTAGTCTTTAGCATTGTTGTTAAAATGAGCTCAATGAGTGCACTTGCTTTTATCTGAACCTACTATGATCTTTCAGACTTCCCAGGAGATATAAAAACTCTTTGTGACTGAATCAAGCAAAGCTTTCAGAACCAACTTAACAATATGTACATCTTACTGTATTTGCAAACTGTGTATTGAGACAGAATAAGCTACTTGTAATAGTCTGGACACGTGACTATCTACTCTAGGTACTGCTGTTTCTACCTGAATTGCACTTGCTTTTTCCCTTCATGAACTTCTCCAAAGCCTTCTGTCATTTCTTAAAACAGATTCTCTCCTCTCTACCTCAGTAATGTTTTGCTTATATCCCCCAAAAGAGAACCAATGGAATGCCATTTGATTTGTTCTTTTTGTTTGTCATATCCTAGATGATATGTCTCTATGAAGGAATTTGTTTTTTTTCTCTACACCCAGCATCTATATAACAGCATTCAACTAGACAGTTGGATAGTAAAGATCAGACTATCTTTGCATAGTTGCTAAATTTAACTTTATGATCATTATAACTTTTCATAAGTTATAGTTCTGAATCTTTGGCTTTGATTGACAAGATATTTTATATAGTAATAACTTTAAAGGCTCTTTATGAGAGTCAAACTGTGCCTCAAATTCCAGAAATCATTGCTAACTAAAAACCAGACACAACCACATATGTCCCATAAGAATCTCAATATGTACATGTCCAAAGCCTAAACTCATTTTCGTTTTCCTTAAAAAGTCTTTCATGTCTAGTATTCCTTATTATCACCCTACAGCCACAGAGTCCACTATGAGTTTGAGTAAGCTCCAGGAGATCATGAAGCACAGGGAAGCCTGGTATGTTGCAGGTCATGGATTGCAAAGAGTTGGACATGACTGAGCGATTAAACAACTGAACAAGAACAACAAGTCATTTTAGTTAGACTCATGATCGTTATGAGTCCCTTTTTTACTCTTGACTCCTAAACATACCTTGAAATCCCATGGGTGCTCAATTCTAAATACATTGTTTAAGCATTTCTATTTATTTCATCCTTACTACCCCTGGCCTACCCACAGCCCCCGACAAATCTCACTTAAGATAACATTAACTATCTCAAGAGGTTCTCTGCAACCTTCTGTACCACATCATTTAGTCTTTAGCATTGTTGTTAAAATGAGCTCAATGAGTGCACTTGCTTTTATCTGAACCTACTATGATCTTTCAGACTTCCCAGGAGATATAAAAACTCTTTGTGACTGAATCAAGCAAAGCTTTCAGAACCAACTTAACAATATGTACATCTTACTGTATTTGCAAACTGTGTATTGAGACAGAATAAGCTACTTGTAATAGTCTGGACACGTGACTATCTACTCTAGGTACTGCTGTTTCTACCTGAATTGCACTTGCTTTTTCCCTTCATGAACTTCTCCAAAGCCTTCTGTCATTTCTTAAAACAGATTCTCTCCTCTCTACCTCAGTAATGTTTTGCTTATATCCCCCAAAAGAGAACCAATGGAATGCCATTTGATTTGTTCTTTTTGTTTGTCATATCCTAGATGATATGTCTCTATGAAGGAATTTGTCTTTCTTCTTTACCTCTTGCCCAGTGCTTTGATCATGCGGCTGCTTAGTTACTTCAGTTGTGTCCAACTCTACGTGACTCCATGGACTGCAGCCTGTCAGGCTTCTCTGTCCATGGAATTCTCCAGGCAATAATACTGGAGTGAGTTGCCATGTGCTCTTCCAGGGGGATCTTCTCAACCTAGGGGTGGAATCTGGGTCTCCTGCACTGCAGGCAGAATCCCCACCACTGAGCCACATATATATATGTGTATGTATATCTATATCTATATCTATCTATCTATCTATCTATCTATCTATCTATATATATATATATATATATATATATATATGAGACCCTAAGGACTGTAGCTATTCAAGCTTCTCCATCCAGGCAAGAATACTGGAATGGGATGCCATTTCCTTCTTCAGCTTTGATCATACATGTAGGTATTTGCTAACTGTACATGCTAATGAATACATACTGTGTTTTCTATTGTCTCTGTGATTTTACAATTTTAAGTAAATAATTTCTTTCTCCATCTAATGAATAGTTTATGATACCAATAAATATAAATCTCATTTATACCCCCTTCTAAAAATAAAATACAAATCTCAATAATACCCCCTTTTAGAAAAGACTTTGCAAAACAGAGACATAATACACACCCATACATGCTTTTCTGAATTTCCTAATCTACACTGCGAGTTCTACACATGGCAGGTAAACCAAGCATTCAGAACATCTGGCCTCATCTCATATCGCATTCACTTGCTCTAATGTGTACAAACAGAAAGGGTGACAGTGAGTGTAACACACTTATTTTTATGTGCATTCTTTGTGAACAAATGCAACTCTGCCTCATGTTTCTACCTCAGCAATTTTTGAAAGAAGATTAATGACATGAATATTTGCAAAGAAAATGCCTATGTGACCAACATTGGTGCGGCCCTTGAATATCAGTGTCACAGTGCTTTGCAACGGCTGCCTTTTTGCCTCACGGGCCTATTCTATGGAAGTGACAAGCTGTCACATGTAAAGTTTCTTTCTATTACTTCTTTTGCTGCTTTAATTCACAGCCTATTTTCAGTGTCTTTTCCTTTCCTTTTCATATGTTAATTCTGATTGGAACCAATTAACATATCTAACAAATCCTAGAATTAATTTTTCAATTCAGACTGAGGCGTGTATTTCTGCTAAAATGTATTAGCCTTTTAAAATAGCTCAGTTTCCATTATTTACCTACATTTCGGAACAAAGTTATGCCTATAGTTATTCACTTTGTTGATGACTCTGGCTTCAATCAATGGCTAGTGTTAAGAGCCCGGACTTTAATGACTATGATTGTAAAACATTCTTGTTAAACTCTGTCTCTTAAGGCAATCTCTAATATTTCCTGAGAAGTCAGATTTTTTACAAACACCATTGTGAGTTCAAACAAGACAGTCTTCTGTTAGGCCACAGGGGTGGGGCTACAGCTGTGAAGAAAAGTATGAAAGGGACTTGGGGCAGAAACATATGGTCACTTTTTTAATGTCTGAGATGTCAGGGCTGGCAGGAATAAATAACCACTTCTATGCTTCACATAATACAAATACTGTTTTATAAAACTGTGATGAAGAACTGCACTGATATGCCCCAAATCATTTACCTTCAAAGAAAGCCTTTTATGTTCATTTGGAATTATCAGAGACCTTATATTTACTTCTCAGAGACATGTTCTTTTCTTCAGAACTGAAATATACCTTAAAGACAAAAATAGGTCAAAATCTGAAGATTATGAAATTGAATTTCCCTTGCAGCAGAGGGGTTTTAGATTCACATTTGTTTACTTACGATGTATCCTACACCATCACAATTTCATTCAGATATGAATAAAAGATAATGTTTGTTTATTGAAAATGTAATTATTGCTCAAACAATTTAATGATCCACAAATATACAGTCTAAAATGTAGGAAAACATAATAGGCAACACTCCATTCACTATCCAGGTCTTCATTTCATCAGGTAAAATATGAACAACTGCAGGCATCAGAAAATCCAACTCACACTGATGGATCAGAGAGGAGACTTAGGTACTTACTTGCCTCATATTCATATAAAAAAAGGTGGTCCACAGAGATGATTTTTCCAACTCACAAGTCACTAAAGACTCAGGTTACTAAAATCAAGTGACCACTCAGTATCTCGGCAACTATCACATCTCTGACCTCTCCTAGGGGCCACCTTCATCTACTGGCTGGCTTATATGTTAGTAGAAAAACTGATGCTGGTGCTTAAGATCGCATATTCCTTTTCC
Organism: Tragulus kanchil; assembly: GCA_022376925.1. Classification (NCBI taxonomy): domain Eukaryota; kingdom Metazoa; phylum Chordata; class Mammalia; order Artiodactyla; family Tragulidae; genus Tragulus; species Tragulus kanchil. Next base: position 19,218,465 of record JAIOJX010000025.1, read on the forward strand.
ACACTCTCCAGAAGAGAAATTCATTTCTTGAAACTATTACTCAATGATTTGGGCTTGATTCCATTTAAAGCAACTTAGAAATCAGTAACAGTTTACTCAATGATATTGGGCTTGATCCATGGCTAGTGTTAAGAGCCCGGACTTTAATGACTATGATTGTAAAACATTCTTGTTAAACTCTGTCTCTTAAGGCAATCTCTAATATTTCCTGAGAAGTCAGATTTTTACAAACACCATTGTGAGTTCAAACAAGACAGTCTTCTGTTAGGCCACAGGGTGGGGCTACAGCTGTGAAGAAAAGTATGAAAGGGACTTGGGGCAGAAACATATGGTCACTTTTTTAATGTCTGAGATGTCAGGGCTGGCAGGAATAAATAACCACTTCTATGCTTCACATAATACAAATACTGTTTTATAAAACTGTGATGAAGAACTGCACTGATATGCCCCAAATCATTTACCTTCAAAGAAAGCCTTTTATGTTCATTTGGAATTATCAGAGACCTTATATTTACTTCTCAGAGACATGTTCTTTTCTTCAGAACTGAAATATACCTTAAAGACAAAAATAGGTCAAAATCTGAAGATTATGAAATTGAATTTCCCTTGCAGCAGAGGGGTTTTAGATTCACATTTGTTTACTTACGATGTATCCTACACCATCACAATTTCATTCAGATATGAATAAAAGATAATGTTTGTTTATTGAAAATGTAATTATTGCTCAAACAATTTAATGATCCACAAATATACAGTCTAAAATGTAGGAAAACATAATAGGCAACACTCCATTCACTATCCAGGTCTTCATTTCATCAGGTAAAATATGAACAACTGCAGGCATCAGAAAATCCAACTCACACTGATGGATCAGAGAGGAGACTTAGGTACTTACTTGCCTCATATTCATATAAAAAAAGGTGGTCCACAGAGATGATTTTTCCAACTCACAAGTCACTAAAGACTCAGGTTACTAAAATCAAGTGACCACTCAGTATCTCGGCAACTATCACATCTCTGACCTCTCCTAGGGGCCACCTTCATCTACTGGCTGGCTTATATGTTAGTAGAAAAACTGATGCTGGTGCTTAAGATCGCATATTCCTTTTCCACACTCTCCAGAAGAGAAAAATTCATTTCTTGAAACTATTACTCAATGATTTGGGCTTGATTCCATTTAAAGCAACTTAGAATCAGACTCTCAAGTAACAGTTTTTCAAGAAGATATGGCCCTTCTTGGAGATGGGGGATGGAATCAAATTTACTCATACTAAGAGGCTGCAAAACAATAATTACTAGTAGATGAATGAAGCCAGACAGCAGTATCCATGGTCTTCCTAAGATACAGAAACACTCTTTTTAAAGACAAGGCAGACCACTAATCTATATAGTTCCTTTAATCCAAATCTTTCCTATCAGGCAATATTTCAAAAGTACAGTTTCACACCAATCAGAGATGTGACTAAAAATTATGTTCACCTGAGTGTGTAATATTTATCTATTATATGAAAAAGTATCCTATCATTTCTTTTTGTAAATGTAATTTCTCATTTTTGGCTGTTTTATTGAGAAGTTAAATCTATGCAGGCAAAACTGGAAAATGTAAGAGTCTAGTGTAGTACTGTTGTTGTTTAGTTGCTAAATTGTGTCCAACTCTTTTGTGATCCCATGGAGCACACCAGGCTCCTCTGTCCATGGGATTTCCCAGGCAAGAATACTGGAGTGGGTTGTCATTTCCTTCTCGAGGGGATCTTCCCACCCAAGTATTGAAATGCATCTTCTACTTGACAGGCAGATTCTTTACCAATGAAGCCACTAGGGGAGTTCCTAGTATATTTTGTATTACTTAAAAACATACCCTTTCTCCAAAAAGTAAAACACCCTCTCATACCATTATCATGTAAGATAAGAAATAGAATCCCAGAAGCACTCCACTGTCTTTCACCAAACATAATTCCATCACTCTCCATTAAAGGAAATCACTATCTAGACTTAAAGTCATCTTGTCTTTCTTTATAAGACTACATCTGATTATACATACATAAGACTTTTATTTTGCCTATATCCAAACTTTACATAAATGACAATATACATAACCATAATCGGTTACAAAATCAAGTGACCACTCAGTATCTCGGCAACTATCACATCTCTGACCTCTCCTAGGGGCCACCTTCATCTACTGGCTGGCTTATATGTTAGTAGAAAAACTGATGCTGGTGCTTAAGATCGCATATTCCTTTTCCACACTCTCCAGAAGAGAAAAATTCATTTCTTGAAACTATTACTCAATGATTTGGGCTTGATTCCATTTAAAGCAACTTAGAATCAGACTCTCAAGTAACAGTTTTTCAAGAAGATATGGCCCTTCTTGGAGATGGGGGATGGAATCAAATTTACTCATACTAAGAGGCTGCAAAACAATAATTACTAGTAGATGAATGAAGCCAGACAGCAGTATCCATGGTCTTCCTAAGATACAGAAACACTCTTTTTAAAGACAAGGCAGACCACTAATCTATATAGTTCCTTTAATCCAAATCTTTCCTATCAGGCAATATTTCAAAAGTACAGTTTCACACCAATCAGAGATGTGACTAAAAATTATGTTCACCTGAGTGTGTAATATTTATCTATTATATGAAAAAGTATCCTATCATTTCTTTTTGTAAATGTAATTTCTCATTTTTGGCTGTTTTATTGAGAAGTTAAATCTATGCAGGCAAAACTGGAAAATGTAAGAGTCTAGTGTAGTACTGTTGTTGTTTAGTTGCTAAATTGTGTCCAACTCTTTTGTGATCCCATGGAGCACACCAGGCTCCTCTGTCCATGGGATTTCCCAGGCAAGAATACTGGAGTGGGTTGTCATTTCCTTCTCGAGGGGATCTTCCCACCCAAGTATTGAAATGCATCTTCTACTTGACAGGCAGATTCTTTACCAATGAAGCCACTAGGGGAGTTCCTAGTATATTTTGTATTACTTAAAAACATACCCTTTCTCCAAAAAGTAAAACACCCTCTCATACCATTATCATGTAAGATAAGAAATAGAATCCCAGAAGCACTCCACTGTCTTTCACCAAACATAATTCCATCACTCTCCATTAAAGGAAATCACTATCTAGACTTAAAGTCATCTTGTCTTTCTTTATAAGACTACATCTGATTATACATACATAAGACTTTTATTTTGCCTATATCCAAACTTTACATAAATGAAAATATACATTAAATATGTTTTGTCTTTCTATTCTTTAACTCATATATTCCTTAGATTCGTGCACTGAAGATATGCATTGCTATAGTCTATTCAATTCCATGCTGCATGGCATCCTACTGAAAGAATCTATCATGTCTCTTGCTTTTCTTTCAATCAGAAAGTCTGTGCCTAGTAAACTAATCATGAATTAGTAGTTGAAGAAATGACTGGATTTTTTTTTAAAAAATCAATATTTATTACTTATAGCTAACTATATATCTAGAATTTCTATGAAAGAGAATCATGAAATATCTGATTTAGTATATGACTTTAGGTAGATTGTCATGTCCTCTATATCTTCAATACAGATACTATAATTCCATACCTGGTTTGTGCTTCTCTCATATTTTGAGTTTTTTGTTTTTATAGCACTCTATATCCTCAAGTTAGCTTCCCATTGAATATATTTTTGCTATATACTTTGCACACTGGTTAACTTGGTAAGATTTAACCCATCAAAATAGCAGTCAATTTAGCTGAACGGAACTTGCTTTCTGAGAATAACCAAAATAAAAATGAACAAATGTTTCATTACTATTCCCACTGGATTTTAGTCATGTATTTCCAATACCCATTTATGTTATGACATTGTTTTATCAATTTACAAGTTTGTAGACTTCTTACTATGCTCCCCTGACCATTCATTGTATCATCCAAATTTGAATTATGCAAAATTGTCTTTCTACTATTTCTGTAGTGTACTGAAAATGGCATAAATCTTCTATTTACATTCATCTCCTCTAGAGACTCAGCAATTTCACAGGTACTTTTATTCACTGAATGGTATTCAGAGAACAGTTGTGGATATTGGGAACTTCTCCTCCTTCAGAGCTTGTACAGCATTCGTTTTGATAACTAATGTGCATCTGGGATTATTTTTTCAGTTTGTGTATATTCTTCACCTTGATAGGCAGCTTTCAACAGCTGTTAGAGAGCAGTTTTTTGCTCTCAGGAATGCTCGTGTGGATTTGTAGAGATCAACTAAGAACAAGAAAACATTATCTATGAATAATTTTAATTGTGAACATATACTTCCTCTATAGGAACAAAATTTAAAGGAAATTCTATGTAATATTTCTAGCTTTTGGTCACTGGAAATTCTGATCAATGCTAGGAATCAAAACCCTGCTAATCTGCATGAAAATAATATTAATACAAATAAATTCAGTTTGTAGATCTGGATTTTTGTGATGTTTAAGATTTAAAACTGAGGTCAATAATTCCTGCTGCCTTGACTTGAGTTAGTAAGACTGGGATGACCTCCGACGGCCTCAGTCAAAGCAAGCCTCCTCACTCTGCTCTGATGCATAAGGTTTCCCTAAAAAATACCTGCGCTTATTTAAAGAGTCAGACAGAAGCCCTACTTCTGAGAGGAGAATGTTAATTCTCTGCCAGTTTGTAAAATTGTTCAAATAAGCTAATCACATTCTTCCATGGGATTAAAGGGCACCCCACCTCTTTGATGCTCCAAATAGTCTCAGATAGCTCCACAGAGCCCACTTTACTCTCTTTTCGAGTTCCACCCCTGCCTAGTAGATGGTGTGTCTTCCTCTGAGCTGTGAGCATACGTGACTAGGCATCTGCTGTCAATCTCATCCATCCTATGGAGTGTGTCAGGACTTGCCCATAAGCCTAGGGTGGAAATTTGTCTCTTAACAATGGATGAATTGAAGGTAATTAAAATAATCTGATGTATTATTTGATGTAAAAAAACAGCATGCTAGCCCAATCAGGAGTAATGAGGAAAGGTTTCTCTACAAAACTATCAGAAACTAAAAGGGGATTCAAAACCCAAGCCAGAATGCAAATGATGAGCTGACTATTGCTCCCCTGACCATTCATTGTATCATCCAAATTTGAATTATGCAAAATTGTCTTTCTACTATTTCTGTAGTGTATGGCATAAATCTTCTATTTACATTCATCTCCTCTAGAGACTCAGCAATTTCACAGGTACTTTTATTCACTGAATGGTATTCAGAGAACAGTTGTGGATATTGGGAACTTCTCCTCCTTCAGAGCTTGTACAGCATTCGTTTTGATAACTAATGTGCATCTGGGATTATTTTTTCAGTTTGTGTATATTCTTCACCTTGATAGGCAGCTTTCAACAGCTGTTAGAGAGCAGTTTTTTGCTCTCAGGAATGCTCGTGTGGATTTGTAGAGATCAACTAAGAACAAGAAAACATTATCTATGAATAATTTTAATTGTGAACATATACTTCCTCTATAGGAACAAAATTTAAAGGAAATTCTATGTAATATTTCTAGCTTTTGGTCACTGGAAATTCTGATCAATGCTAGGAATCAAAACCCTGCTAATCTGCATGAAAATAATATTAATACAAATAAATTCAGTTTGTAGATCTGGATTTTTGTGATGTTTAAGATTTAAAACTGAGGTCAATAATTCCTGCTGCCTTGACTTGAGTTAGTAAGACTGGGATGACCTCCGACGGCCTCAGTCAAAGCAAGCCTCCTCACTCTGCTCTGATGCATAAGGTTTCCCTAAAAAATACCTGCGCTTATTTAAAGAGTCAGACAGAAGCCCTACTTCTGAGAGGAGAATGTTAATTCTCTGCCAGTTTGTAAAATTGTTCAAATAAGCTAATCACATTCTTCCATGGGATTAAAGGGCACCCCACCTCTTTGATGCTCCAAATAGTCTCAGATAGCTCCACAGAGCCCACTTTACTCTCTTTTCGAGTTCCACCCCTGCCTAGTAGATGGTGTGTCTTCCTCTGAGCTGTGAGCATACGTGACTAGGCATCTGCTGTCAATCTCATCCATCCTATGGAGTGTGTCAGGACTTGCCCATAAGCCTAGGGTGGAAATTTGTCTCTTAACAATGGATGAATTGAAGGTAATTAAAATAATCTGATGTATTATTTGATGTAAAAAAACAGCATGCTAGCCCAATCAGGAGTAATGAGGAAAGGTTTCTCTACAAAACTATCAGAAACTAAAAGGGGATTCAAAAACCCAAGCCAGAATGCAAATGATGAGCTGACAACATGACAGCTCAACAGACAAGCATTATGAATGGAGATTGGGATTTTAACACATTCATGTTTATGTGTTAACATGATCTTGATCTTCTACTGAGTGGAGAGGTAAATTAAGCTGAAGACTTGTCAATAAACATGAAAAGTAATTTGATTAAATTGATAATTAGGTAAGCATAAAATAACATACTTTTGAGATACTGGCTCACATTCACCATATTTATATAATTCAAAATGTTTGAGAAAGGTAACTATTGTTAGGGACATGAGGAAAGGGCAGTTCTCACATGTTACTGGATTCTCTAATCTATGGAGATCAAGAAAAGTATATTTGAAGCAAGATATCTTGAAAGAGCTTCCCTGGTTGTCTAGTGGGTAAAGAGTCTGCATTGCAATGCAAGAGGTACCAGTTTGATCCCTGGCCCAGGAAGATCCCACGTGCCATGGAGCAGCTGGAGTGGTGTGTCCAATTATAACCCAGAGCTCTGCAGCCCATGTGCCCTGAGCCAGTGCTCTACAATGAGAGAAGCCACTGCAATGGGAGGCCCACACAGGCTGAAGAATAAAGATGGATGAAAATAAATAAACAAAAAATCAACAAAAGAGGACAAAATTAAAAAAAAACACAAAGGTATCTTGGAAGACAGCTAGGCTTACCACAATACCACCAATACATATTAAAATAACTTGAAAAAGAAGTTCTATAGAGTACAGAGGGGGAAAGGGTCATGTTTGATTTGCTTTTACTTCTCATGGTGAATAGCACACCTTAGAAATTCATATGTTCCTAGTAATATACATTTAAATAACATAATCTAGGGTTAACTAAGTTTTAAAAAGTGAAAGTCATCCTGTCGTGTCTGACTCCTTGCAGGCTATAGCCTGCCAGGTTCCTCTGTCCACGGGGATTCTCCAGGCAAGGGAATAATGGAGTAATGGGCTTCCCTGGTGGTCCAGTGGGTAAAGAATCTGCCTTGCGGTGCTGGGGACACTGGTTTCATCCCTGGCCAGGAGGGATCCTGCGTGCCAAGGAGCGGCTGGACCAGTGTGTCCAACTGTGATCTGGCGCTCTGGAGCTCATGAGCCCAGCGAGAGGGGCCGCTGTGGTGGGAGGCCCACAGAGGCCAAAGAATAGAATGGATGAAAATGAATAAATAAAAAACCAATAAAACAGGCCAAAATTAAAAAAAAAAAAAAGCCCTCCTCTGGAACTTCCCAACCAGAGGTCAAACCCAGTTCTCATGCATTGCAGGCAGATTCTTTACCATCTGAGCTACCAGGAAGCCTTAGGTAAGTTGAAACTCATTAATAAATAAATGATCTAAAATATTTTTCCCCAAAATATTGAATATACTACTAATACTACTAATACCATAATATGAAAGCACAATATAAACATGATTGGAAACAGTAATTGTCTAAACAAATCTGCTCTGACATGACGACAGCCTAAAAGTAAATGATCAAGATCCCAGGGGTCCTAATTGCTTGACCAGATGCTATGTGCACATTTTGACTTGCCCAACTGGAAAGTAGGAATTCATCAAAACTAGATTGTAGCAGTACTTTTCTTTGCTATTTATTAATTCTTATTTTATATTTATGCCAATATTTTATTATATTAACAAGGAAGAAGAGAAGTAATGCTTGGGCATACTGACTAGAGAGTCATTGAAATAATGAATTTTGTTATCTAAACTCAATAGAGAATCAACTGAAGGAAAGAAGATATCTCAGTGGACCAGTGTACAAATGGGGAGAAAAATTAAAGTGATAATGGTCCAGAGCCGTCTTTGATTGAGTTCCTGACTCGGGTATAACAGAGAGAATAGCAGGAGCATTAGAGAATTTAGGATTTAGAACTTGTGTAAATTCTTCTGATTTTATTTTATAAAGTGATTTATTTCTTTTTGAATGTCTTCTGTAACAAACTCTATCTTCAGCCTACATGGAGATGAATGTGTAAATCATGGCCCAGTGTTTGCAATATGATGACCACTGGAAATATAAACCTAAGAGTTCATATTACATGTTTCCCTGGAACATACAACTAAACAAAGAACTGTGTAGAGAATATAATTTCAGTGCAATGAACTCTTCTACAAGAATGACAGAAACTTGAATACTGAGGCAGAGAAGTAGGAAAAGGAAGGAATGAAATAGAGACAGTAAGTAAAAACAGAGATTGAAAAAAGAAGAAAAAAAACTTGTTGGAATTTTTCTGTGCCAATCAGGGCCATAATGCTTACTATAGGCATACAGAATCATCCCTTAGAAATGACTATCTGGCCAGCCAGACTACATTCTCCATAAGACTTTCCTTTTCTACACATAACTCATCTTACTGACTCTCAAGTGTTGAGACATCATGATGCCAGTTCAAATTTTAAACAAAACTCTTGTGAGTAGAACTCTGTCTTTCTTCCCTTAATCTAACTAACACTATTAGATTTTCATGGAAAAGAAGAATGTTATAGGAAATAAGGAGAAAAGAAACAGACAATAACACATGATTTAGGAGAGAGTTAAAGAAAAAAAAAATAGAATTCTAGTCTTTATCTCAATCAACATTTAATCAAATGTTTATTTATAATCACTTTATGAAGCATCATGTTCTTGATAATATAACTTTTTTCAAAAACTTTTTTTTTTTTAGTACTGGTTTCAGTATTAGAAAAAAGAACAAAACACAATACAAAAGTTGATAAGAAAAAAAAAAAAATTTCTATTAAGGGTAAGATCTGGAGCTTCCCTGGTGGTCCAGTGGGTAGAGAGTCTGCCTTGCAGTGCTGGGGGCACTAGTTCGATCTCTGGCCTGGGAAGAACCCACATGCTTAGAAAAGTGGCTGGGCTGCTGGATCCAATTACGAGCCACTTCTCTGGGGTGCATGTGCCCAGAGCAGATGCTCTTCAACGAGGAGCCACTGTGAGGGGAGGCCCACACAGGCGAAAGAATAAAAAAGATGGATGAAAAATAAATGATGACTTAAAGACAAAAAAAAAAAAAGTAAGATCTGATATAATTTTGGCAGTACTATTTTACGTTCTAAAGGTGTCCTAATCTTGTATAACTAATTTTATGTTTCTCCAATATATAGTTACACAAGTTACCTCCACGAATCTCCAAAAAAGTTACATAGTTCATGTGACTGTGTATTTTCTCAGCACCTTATCAGGCCCCTGGTGGAACTACACATATTATCATATCAAACATATTTCTTTTGTTTAAAGAATGCTCTTTGGCTGAATACTGAGGCAGAGAAGTAGGAAAAGGAAGGAATGAAATAGAGACAGTAAGTAAAAACAGAGATTGAAAAAAGAAGAAAAAAAACTTGTTGGAATTTTTCTGTGCCAATCAGGGCCATAATGCTTACTATAGGCATACAGAATCATCCCTTAGAAATGACTATCTGGCCAGCCAGACTACATTCTCCATAAGACTTTCCTTTTCTACACATAACTCATCTTACTGACTCTCAAGTGTTGAGACATCATGATGCCAGTTCAAATTTTAAACAAAACTCTTGTGAGTAGAACTCTGTCTTTCTTCCCTTAATCTAACTAACACTATTAGATTTTCATGGAAAAGAAGAATGTTATAGGAAATAAGGAGAAAAGAAACAGACAATAACACATGATTTAGGAGAGAGTTAAAGAAAAAAAAAATAGAATTCTAGTCTTTATCTCAATCAACATTTAATCAAATGTTTATTTATAATCACTTTATGAAGCATCATGTTCTTGATAATATAACTTTTTTCAAAAACTTTTTTTTTTTTAGTACTGGTTTCAGTATTAGAAAAAAGAACAAAACACAATACAAAAGTTGATAAGAAAAAAAAAAAAAATTTCTATTAAGGGTAAGATCTGGAGCTTCCCTGGTGGTCCAGTGGGTAGAGAGTCTGCCTTGCAGTGCTGGGGGCACTAGTTCGATCTCTGGCCTGGGAAGAACCCACATGCTTAGAAAAGTGGCTGGGCTGCTGGATCCAATTACGAGCCACTTCTCTGGGGTGCATGTGCCCAGAGCAGATGCTCTTCAACGAGGAGCCACTGTGAGGGGAGGCCCACACAGGCGAAAGAATAAAAAAGATGGATGAAAAATAAATGATGACTTAAAGACAAAAAAAAAAAAAGTAAGATCTGATATAATTTTGGCAGTACTATTTTACGTTCTAAAGGTGTCCTAATCTTGTATAACTAATTTTATGTTTCTCCAATATATAGTTACACAAGTTACCTCCACGAATCTCCAAAAAAGTTACATAGTTCATGTGACTGTGTATTTTTCTCAGCACCTTATCAGGCCCCTGGTGGAACTACACATATTATCATATCAAACATATTTCTTTTGTTTAAAGAATGCTCTTTGGCAGTGGTTAAACATGGTTTTTTCCTTCAATAATTAAAAATAATAAGAAGAATATTCTCCTTGCCACATTTTCCTTTTTAATTGAGTTATTATTTTGAGATAGTTGTAGATCGACATACAATTGTAGGAAGTTACACCCTTAAATTTGGTTTTCTCCAATTGAAACATCTTGGGAAACCAGTAAAATATCACAGCCAAGATAATGCTATCAATACAGTTAGGGTATCCTTCGTGGTGTCCTTTATAGACACAGCCACTTCCTCTCCTGTCCTTACTACCTCCTTAGTCCCTTGCAACCACTACTCCATTCCCCATTTCAAGGATTTTGTCATTTCAAGAATGGTGTATAAATAGAATCAATAGTATGTTCTCTTTTGATATTGGCTTTGCTCAGCATAATTCATTGGAGATTGAGTCAGGCAGTATATGTATCCTTTGTATTGCTGAATAGTAACCAAGGATGGATTTTTAGTCAACCATTCACATTTTAAAGGACATCTTTCTAAGTTTTGGCTATTTCAAATAAATCTACTGTAAACATCTGTGTACAGGTCTTTTGACTTAAGTCTTCATATTATTGTGTGTGTAAATGCCCATGAGTAAATTTCCTGGATTATGTGGTAGTTGTATGGTGAATATTCTAAAGGAAATAACAAACTGTATTGCAAAGTGTCTTGTCATTTTATACTTCAAGCAACAAGAAAGAGTGACTCACTTTGCCTCCTCAGCAGCATTTGACATTATCACTATTTTTTATTTTAAACATTTTTTTTCTTTCAAGATCAGCCACTGTGAGGGAGGCCCACACAGGCGAAAGAATAAAAAGATGGATGAAAATAAATGATGACTTAAAGACAAAAAAAAGTAAGATCTGATATAATTTTGGCAGTACTATTTTACGTTCTAAAGGTGTCCTAATCTTGTATAACTAATTTTATGTTTCTCCAATATATAGTTACACAAGTTACCTCCACGAATCTCCAAAAAAGTTACATAGTTCATGTGACTGTGTATTTTTCTCAGCACCTTATCAGGCCCTGGTGGAACTACACATATTATCATATCAAACATATTTCTTTTGTTTAAAGAATGCTCTTTGGCAGTGGTTAAACATGGTTTTTTCCTTCAATAATTAAAAATAATAAGAAGAATATTCTCCTTGCCACATTTTCCTTTTTAATTGAGTTATTATTTTGAGATAGTTGTAGATCGACATACAATTGTAGGAAGTTACACCCTTAAATTTGGTTTCTCCAATTGAAACATCTTGGGAAACCAGTAAAATATCACAGCCAAGATAATGCTATCAATACAGTTAGGGTATCCTTCGTGGTGTCCTTTATAGACACAGCCACTTCCTCTCCTGTCCTTACTACCTCCTTAGTCCCTTGCAACCACTACTCCATTCCCCATTTCAAGGATTTTGTCATTTCAAGAATGGTGTATAAATAGAATCAATAGTATGTTCTCTTTTGATATTGGCTTTGCTCAGCATAATTCATTGGAGATTGAGTCAGGCAGTATATGTATCCTTTGTATTGCTGAATAGTAACCAAGGATGGATTTTTAGTCAACCATTCACATTTTTAAAGGACATCTTTCTAAGTTTTGGCTATTTCAAATAAATCTACTGTAAACATCTGTGTACAGGTCTTTTGACTTAAGTCTTCATATTATTGTGTGTGTAAATGCCCATGAGTAAATTTCCTGGATTATGTGGTAGTTGTATGGTGAATATTCTAAAGGAAATAACAAACTGTATTGCAAAGTGTCTTGTCATTTTATACTTCAAGCAACAAGAAAGAGTGACTCACTTTGCCTCCTCAGCAGCATTTGACATTATCACTATTTTTTATTTTAAACATTTTTTTTCTTTCAAGATCAGCATATCCATTCTAGTTCCTTTGTCTTTCTGTAAAAATTTTAAAATAAGCTAAAGTAATATGTATGGTTGTTCTATTTTCGGTTTTAAAGGAACATCCATATAGTTCTCCATAGTGGCTGTACCGATTTTCAATCCCACCAACAGTGCAGGATGGTTCCCTTTTCTTCATTCCCTCTCCAGTATTTAATATTCATAGACTTTCATATAATAGTTATTTTGACCAGTTTAAGGTGAAACCTCAGTGTGGTTTTGATTTTTATTTATTTAATAACTAGTAATGTGGAGTATTCTGTCATGTGCCTGTTGGCCGTTTGTATGGCTTCTTTAGAGAAATGTCTATTTAAGTCTTTGGTTCATTTTTTGATTGGATTGCTTATTTTATTTTTTAAATTGAGTTGTATGACCTGTTTGCATATTTTCAGTTAGGTATTTCCTCTATGTACATTTAGAATCAGATCGGTGCTAAAATATTGCTTCTGAAAACAAACATAATTGAAAACATTCAACAAGAGGAAGTATGCTGTATTTCTCTGTAGTTTCTGCTTATCATTTTCTTCATGTTCCAAGTTTCATTCTTTTCTCATTTTTTTGTTTGTTTGTTTGTTTGTTTAGAATCACTTCCCTTAGCCATTCTTTTAGGTGAGGTCTATAGTGATAAATGTTTTAATTTTCCTTCATCATAGAGTGTCTTGTTTTCTCTTGTATTCCTGAAGGTTATTTTCATTGGATTTGGATTCTTGATTTACAGTTCTTTTCTTTCAAATGTTGTGCCACTTCATTCTGGTCTCTAGGGTTTCTGATGAGAAATCTACCGTCCATCCAATTGTTTTCCCCTAAAGCTATGGTCATTTTTCTCTTGCTGCTTTCAAGAGTTTCCTTTGTCTTTACTTGTCAGAAGTGTCATCATGGTGTGTCTTAATGGGGATTTCTTTGGGTTTATCTCATTTGAGTTTCACTCAGTTTTTTAATCTTTAGGTTTGGGTCTTTTGCCAAATTTTTAGGCATAATTTCTTTGAACTCCTTTTCAGTCTCACGTCTTTCCTCTTGTTCTTCTGGGACTATTATGACACAAATGTTAGGTCTTTTGTTAGAGTCCTACAGAGTCTCTGAGGCCATGTTCTTTCTTTTTATTCTTTAGTCTATTTCCACTTTATTGTTGATGTTGAGTAACCTCTATTATTGTATCTACCAGTCTATTGATTTTTTCCCTCTGTGTTTTTCCTTCCACTGCTGAGTCTGTAGATTGAGCTTTGGATTTTTGTTTGTTTGTGTTTTTTTTTTTTTTTTTCTTATTGTACTTTGCAGCTCATAACACGGGGAGCCCAGGCTGGTGCTCTGTCATGATCTATGGTGTGGAATGGGGCAGTGGGAGGCTCAACTGGGAGAGGATTTAAATAGTGTTATGACTGACTCATGTTACTGTATGGGAAAACAATACATTGTAAAACAATCATCCTTCAATTAGAAAATAAAGAATCCAATTTGCATTTGATTCTTTAATTTCATTGTAGAAACTTTATTTTTATTCACTGTGATTTCCTATTTTTTATGTTATAAACATATTTGTAATCACTCAGTGTAGTTTGTAGTTTGCCGTTTGTACTTCAGAATCTTTCTGAGATAATTCTGTGATGTATAGTCTCTTAAGTTAAACATCCATTGACTGGCCATGGTTTTTTCATTCAATTTGAGATTGCCCCATTTCTTTTATGATTAGTGACTTTTATTGAGCTACAATTGACATATAGTTCAGGTATACTATGCTATGATTTGTTGTATATATTGTGAAATGTTCACTACAAATAAAAATCACTATTTTCCTCATTTTGGATTTGGATTCTTGATTTACAGTTCTTTTCTTTCAAATGTTGTGCCACTTCATTCTGGTCTCTAGGGTTTCTGATGAGAAATCTACCGTCCATCCAATTGTTTTCCCCTAAAGCTATGGTCATTTTTCTCTTGCTGCTTTCAAGAGTTTCCTTTGTCTTTACTTGTCAGAAGTGTCATCATGGTGTGTCTTAATGGGGATTTCTTTGGGTTTATCTCATTTGAGTTTCACTCAGTTTTTTAATCTTTAGGTTTGGGTCTTTTGCCAAATTTTTAGGCATAATTTCTTTGAACTCCTTTTCAGTCTCACGTCTTTCCTCTTGTTCTTCTGGGACTATTATGACACAAATGTTAGGTCTTTTGTTAGAGTCCTACAGAGTCTCTGAGGCCATGTTCTTTCTTTTTATTCTTTAGTCTATTTCCACTTTATTGTTGATGTTGAGTAACCTCTATTATTGTATCTACCAGTCTATTGATTTTTTCCCTCTGTGTTTTTCCTTCCACTGCTGAGTCTGTAGATTGAGCTTTGGATTTTTGTTTGTTTGTGTTTTTTTTTTTTTTTTTCTTATTGTACTTTGCAGCTCATAACACGGGGAGCCCAGGCTGGTGCTCTGTCATGATCTATGGTGTGGAATGGGGCAGTGGGAGGCTCAACTGGGAGAGGATTTAAATAGTGTTATGACTGACTCATGTTACTGTATGGGAAAACAATACATTGTAAAACAATCATCCTTCAATTAGAAAATAAAGAATCCAATTTGCATTTGATTCTTTAATTTCATTGTAGAAACTTTATTTTTATTCACTGTGATTTCCTATTTTTTATGTTATAAACATATTTGTAATCACTCAGTGTAGTTTGTAGTTTGCCGTTTGTACTTCAGAATCTTTCTGAGATAATTCTGTGATGTATAGTCTCTTAAGTTAAACATCCATTGACTGGCCATGGTTTTTTCATTCAATTTGAGATTGCCCCATTTCTTTTATGATTAGTGACTTTTATTGAGCTACAATTGACATATTAGTTTCAGGTATACTATGCTATGATTTGTTGTATATATTGTGAAATGTTCACTACAATAAACTAGTTAAAATTTATACACAATTACAGATTTTTCTCTTCTAAGGACATTTAAGATCTACTTTCAAAGAAACTTTCAAGTATAGAATATGGTGTTATTAACTATGGTCCCCATCCTGGATATCACATCCTTATGACTTATTCAGCTCATAACTAAAAGTTTGTACCTTGTGACCCCCTTCAAACATTCTGTTCAACCTCCATCCCTGCCTCCAACAAAAACCAATCTGTTCTCTGCTGATAAGCAATTCTTTAATTGAAATTTGTATATAAAGGATATAATGTAATGAGACTCTGGATATTTAATCTTCTTGTTTTAGCTGGCTCTTACAAACTACTTTTGTACTAAAAGTCCATGTTCTTCACTTTGCCGCCTTGACTTCCAGTGACAAGAATTCTCATTACTGCTGGATAAAAATGGCTATTCTGGCTTCCAGCTAGAACTTCAGTGTACATCCCTGACTGGAAGGGCAGGGATGCCTTGTTATTGTTCCCCATGTGGCTTCTAGTGATACAAAAGGGAGGGTCTGTTAATCTCTTAACTCCAGGCTATGGTGTAAATCCTTGTTATTCAACCAGGACAGATCTAACACTCTAGCTGAGGGCATACTATGCCTTCCTGCTGCACATTGAGATGGATGAAGTAGATCTCTGTTTATTTTATATTTTGAATGGATCTGATTTCTAGTCTTCATATTATTAACTTACTTTATGTTGAATTAATCCTCCAGGTCTTCACTTTTTGGGAGTCATACCCAATTTGCATTTGATTCTTTAATTTCATTGTAGAAACTTTATTTTTATTCACTGTGATTTCCTATTTTTTATGTTATAAACATATTTGTAATCACTCAGTGTAGTTTGTAGTTTGCCGTTTGTACTTCAGAATCTTTCTGAGATAATTCTGTGATGTATAGTCTCTTAAGTTAAACATCCATTGACTGGCCATGGTTTTTTCATTCAATTTGAGATTGCCCCATTTCTTTTATGATTAGTGACTTTTATTGAGCTACAATTGACATATTAGTTTCAGGTATACTATGCTATGATTTGTTGTATATATTGTGAAATGTTCACTACAATAAACTAGTTAAAATTTATACACAATTACAGATTTTTCTCTTCTAAGGACATTTAAGATCTACTTTCAAAGAAACTTTCAAGTATAGAATATGGTGTTATTAACTATGGTCCCCATCCTGGATATCACATCCTTATGACTTATTCAGCTCATAACTAAAAGTTTGTACCTTGTGACCCCCTTCAAACATTCTGTTCAACCTCCATCCCTGCCTCCAACAAAAACCAATCTGTTCTCTGCTGATAAGCAATTCTTTAATTGAAATTTGTATATAAAGGATATAATGTAATGAGACTCTGGATATTTAATCTTCTTGTTTTAGCTGGCTCTTACAAACTACTTTTGTACTAAAAGTCCATGTTCTTCACTTTGCCGCCTTGACTTCCAGTGACAAGAATTCTCATTACTGCTGGATAAAAATGGCTATTCTGGCTTCCAGCTAGAACTTCAGTGTACATCCCTGACTGGAAGGGCAGGGATGCCTTGTTATTGTTCCCCATGTGGCTTCTAGTGATACAAAAGGGAGGGTCTGTTAATCTCTTAACTCCAGGCTATGGTGTAAATCCTTGTTATTCAACCAGGACAGATCTAACACTCTAGCTGAGGGCATACTATGCCTTCCTGCTGCACATTGAGATGGATGAAGTAGATCTCTGTTTATTTTATATTTTGAATGGATCTGATTTCTAGTCTTCATATTATTAACTTACTTTATGTTGAATTAATCCCTCCAGGTCTTCACTTTTTTGGGAGTCCATGGACTGTAGCCCTCCAGGGTCCTCTGTCCATGGGATCCTCCAGGCAAGAGTACTGGAGTGGGTTGCCATTTCCTTCTCCAGGGGATCTTCCTGACACAGGGATTGAACCTGTGTCTCCTGTGTCTCATGAATTGCAGGCAGATTCTTTACAGCTGAGTAATCAGGGAAGCCCAAGTTAATTTTAAAGTTGAGTGATCAGGGAAGCCCAGGATAATTGTAGCTAAAACTAAACAGTGTATAAGTGAGGTATATAGCAACTAAGTGCTATACTACGGTTCCAGTGAGACTATAAAGGGGGAGGGTGTCTTAGCATAAGGAAAAAGAAATATGTGATTTGCCTTTTTCAACTTTTGATGCTCGGTGTAGGGTACATTTACAATCAGCAAGCACACCAAAAAGCAGCAATGTAGAGCATAAGGTTCACTCATGTGGTACAAGCATATCATCTTTAAAACTATTCTTCCAAAGAACACTTAATACATTGCAAGGCTAAAATTTAATCCTAAATAAAGTTCTGAAATAAAACCAACTGAAAAATTAAATATATTGCTGTTGGTCTTCCCTTGTTACAAATGTCCTGATTTCTTCCCCATCATTTTCTGTGTCTTACTTTCATATGGGTAATATCTTATAACCATATATTAGGAAATGCTGAATATACACAGCTATATATCTAGTGTATACACTCCATACTGACAATGAATTTAGATAAAATATGAAAGTCATATGTAGCTAAAAATCTAGTCTGTGAAATATCATAAAGGTATCCAGGCCAGCCGCTGGACATGTTCAGTTAGGGCTGTAGTTCTGGCTCACCAGACGACTCACAGTGAAGCCATGTGGGCTAGATTCAGTTGGGTACACTCTTTAAAAAGATTTTAAACAAATGAAGGAAGGTAAAATAAAACCTTAGAATTTTATATACTAAGTCTTGTACCCTAACAATTAATTATTTCCGTTCCTGATTTTTCCTTTTTTTAAATTGTCTATCTCTAATGATAACATCTGATTCTGTACCCATCCTGATAGATTTTTAAAATTCTGTATTTTTTTTCATTCTTAATCAGATTTGGCTATTGTTATTTACTACCAAAAAAAATGAAAAAACAAAAACAAAACAAAACAAAAAAACAAATGAAAATCCAAATGATATTATAGAAACTTAAGTAAAATTGTAAGTTAAAAAAATACTTAAACACATCATGATTTAGCAAACAGTGATTTAGGATATTGATATTAGGAGTGACTTAAATTTTTTTCTGGTTTATTTT